>OX421882.1:55446855-57846855 GCA_949128085.1 Cetonia aurata | reverse complement strand
AAAAACTGCCAAACGGGTATTGGTTTATTGTATAATGTGCAATTCACTAAAGCTAAAAGGAAACAGTTTCGATTTAACGAAACATTTCTGGAAAATAAAAATATTTTTAGTAGACCCTTAAGCCTCAGTAGTTCATGAGAAAAGAAAAGGACGAAAGGTACAAAACACAGTGTTTTATGCTAGACGTCCTGTTAAGTGTAGATTTATTAATATTAAACCCCATAAAACTTAACGAAATAACCAGATAATAATATTTTCGTGACCGGACCCGTATAAATATATATATATGCACATTGCGTCCGCAGAAAAACTCGCACTAAAATGAAATATATACCGCATTGGCCTAGCAGATGATTTAAGCCGCATAGTCGTCGGATTTCCACTTGCCATATTTCACTTAAATGTTTTTCTAGACCTTTATCTCTTATTCTCCTTACGTACGCGCGTATTCGCATAGCGTACGTGCCCCAGACATACATATGCATAAACGCTGAAAGTTTAATACATTTCTACCAAAGCTGACATTGAGTTATAGCACGTTCGTAATAAAGTTGGTGTTAATACTTTATAACTAGGAATTTATATGTATTTGTTAACTAAGGCTGCAAGAAGGGTTTTCAATTCAGATATTAAAAATGAACTTGGTACAAAAAACTACGGACACTTGCCATCAAATTTTTCATAAACTCAATGAGTTTCTTCAACGATAAAGGTTTTTAATGCCTAATCTAATGTATTTATGCATTAGCGATATAGTTCCAATTTAGAAAGGGTATAAGTGTATAAAATATTCCCATTTCAATGCTGGTCAATGTAATTTAAATTGAACTGTATGCCCTTCTCGCGTAATTACAGTCCTACTTAACTGAGAGTAAATACCAGTGTCCGATAGCATGTACGCAAGCTACTAACGTGTAATGTATTAGCTTATTACAGGGAAGATTGGCGGTCGATAGTTCTGTTACCACAATGCTATACCAGAGCTGCCTGCAAATGAAACGTAATGCCTACGTACAACATACTAGGGACGTATACGTGCATATGTAAACGCGTTTACTGACAAAGGAATGGGTAATTAGATTTTCAAACGTCGCCGATCGGGAATTAATTAAATCCGACTGCACAATTGTAAGATCTAATCCCATTCCAACAACCTATTTCGTAAATTAAATTTTATGTAAAACTATAACACCTTTCCAATCACAAACCTGCATCACCACCAATAGTAAGTATTTCTTATTCAAACCATTGTTCATTATTTTCCTGCTTGCCAATCATGATAAAACAATATCCATAAGAAGGACCACTTGTTCGCATCTTAATACTCGTATCAAGTACATAGAAAAACATTACTAAAATCAATCAAAAAGATATCTACACATGAAAAATACAATAAATGGTATTGTCTCAGAACTAGCAATACGTCTAATATCCTGTATGCACATACTTCGCTTACAAGGAAACACCGAAATTTTAAATATCGACAGAACTCGAGAGTTCCAGTGACTGAAAGAGTATCTTGTTGTAGGAACAACGCCATTTTTTGAGCGGACTATCGCCCGATTTTAGGGTACAACCCCCTCCAAAGGTTTAAACGATTTTTAGAATTTTGTAAACATCTCTGAAATTATAACAGGTATTTTTTTTTGTTAAAATATAATCTGAAGTACATTACATAACTCACCAAACTCCAAATTATTACTGTTTTTTTATTTTTTAATGTCAGGATGGTTTGAAGCATAATAAATAAACAAGGGTTACGCAAATTAACAACGGCAGAGCAGGGTAGCCCTAAATCGTCCATTTTTTTTCTGTTTTCTAATATTGCGATAATTTGAAATATTATTAGTATCATTTGAAAACTCGGCTAACAGATGTTTTCTTTCCAAATATTGAACCCAACGGTGCTCTCTTGATTGAGCTCCCCTTGGAGCGGGCATTATGTTACCGAACTACAGAAATTTGTATTCTAAAAAACAACAACATACTTCAAATTGCCCTATTATTAACAAATAATAATTTGGCAGATATATGATACTCCGCTCACCTATTGTTAATTTTTCCGAAAACAATTTGGGTCATCCTTGGCTATGTATTAAACTTGAAATTACATTTTAACAAAAAAAATATGTGTAGTTTCCAAAATTTTTAAAAAAATCTAAAAATTGTGGAAACCTTTGAAGGGAGCTGTACCCCGAAATCGAGCGAATATGCCGCTAAAGAAAATTGGGTTGTTCTTATACCATGATACTCTTTCTTCAGAGTATCATCGAAGTCTAAATTTTCGAGTTGCCGGTGTTCACTTGTTAGAAACGCTTTTGTGTAAAGAAGAAGTAAGTAAGAAACCGAGTAATTGAGCGCGGAATACAATACACATTTTATCTTGGTTCACATAAATCTCTTAGCGGTGTTTTAATCCGATTCCGGTCTTTGTCTAACTTTAACAATTAGGAAAATGTATTTTCATTAAACTATAGTTAATTTGGTTAAACTTAAAATTTACTTGTCGATTGTGTAACTAAGAGATTAATCAAAATCCGAATATTTATCCCATCTTGTGGCGGTGTTCACTGGCTTGTTACCCCGTAGCCTCGTTACTTTTAGGTTGACCAAATATATTTGAATTTTACGCGCGGTTTGCCTTGAGTTCGTGTAGTGAAGTTGTTGCACTTTTACCATCACAATACAAGAGTTTTAACCTTAGTGATGCAGCTGTTCGTATGAATGCGGCGTACACAGCGTCATGGTATGCGCAACAATTTAAACAGTTAAAACGTGATTTTAACCAGGAATCAATCTCACAAACAAATATTAGGCGAAACTATACGTACGACGGAGCGTTTTTTAGACGGTCTGTGTCGTGCCAGATGCAATGTCGGCGCCAAAATCGCAGCTAGTGAAAGCAGCCGAAATCGCAAAGCGGTAGCCAGGTGAAGTAACTGAGTACTGCGAAGCACGGAATTAATACATGCTACAGCGCCCCTTCCTCCCACCACGCGGTCACGATAGTGGGAATCAAACGTGCGTGAACGGACGTACCGTATGCGGAGACGATACTTCGCGTGATAAAACAAGAACAAATGAAAAGAACAAAATTAAATAAATAAAATACACCCGGCAGCAACGTTACCGAATTATGGGAAAATCGATCAAATAAAAGAAAATTAAAGATAAATTAATGATCAATTTAAAATTAATAATACTAAAATGGGATTTCCATTGAACGACACATTGCAATCTAAAAGTTAAAGGATTTGTCGAATTTAGTATAGTCTTACATCTGCTTGAAGTGAATAAATTGAGCAATATAAAACTAGTTAAGAGTGTAAGCAGTATGTACGATTAAATTGTTAGGAAGGTATGGAAATAGAAATAGAAAAACGAACATATCATAATAACTTCAGATTTATGAGCTCTAAATTAAAGAGAGAAGAAATGAAAGGTTGGACTGAATTTCTGACTAGTGATTAGTTAAACATGATAACAGTCAACTAGATAAATGTAATCTCTGTACCAAGTGAAACTTATTTACCCTTTATAACGTTAGTGCATACTTGGTGCTCCGCAAAATAATTTGCCCTTCTTACGTTGACATATTATCTATTTTCTCTCTTGTTTTACTAACGACTACTACCTACATAAGCAAATCAATATATTTGTACAATCAATATACCACATACATTGCACTCTTCCTCCCTAGTTAAGTTTCAAAATCTAGTAATTACCTAGGAGCCCGTCGCACTGTACTGAATCGAATCGAAGGCGCATCCCTTAATGAGGAATAAACATTTTCTGGAACCTTCTCACAAGCGTTTTGTTTGTTGTAAGTTCGGATAGTTCTATATATATACCTGCATCCGGTAAATACTTGGATGACGAATCGTCCACCTCAACATTTGGCGTTGCAAAATTAGGTTGAACTGAACGTGAACGCAATTGACCACCACCATTTCCCCCGACGCGGTTGCAATAATAGCAGAAGGTGTCCGCTTCTGACCTGGGGTGTACGAACACTCTTTCACCTTGTTCGAAGGTTCTAGTTTTTTTCTCTTGAAAATTTAATTTTTGCTTACTGACCATTTCCTTTGTCTGGGTAAAGCTTCATCAAACATCGTTATTAATTTTCGCGCTATTCAAATTTCTGACGGTGATTTATTTGTTATGCTATGACGTGTGCAGAGGAAGCTGGACAGTCTTTCTAAAATATTACTAGACATTTTATTCAAAGTGGACTTTACATTCTGCACCACCCTCTCAGCTTGCTTGCTACTGGGATGGTACCAGATAACTAGAGTTTGCTTAATACCATTTCAACAGATGTAAGTGCTGTTGCGTTATCTGGAAACACAAACATCTGAGATACGGGTGGCAAATAACTCGGAATTTTTCCAGTTGCTGCAGGGCCAGCAACAAATCTCACCTCTAACCGTTTGGAGCATGCGATAATAACGATAGGAGGAGGAACAATAAAGGAAACAATATCCATTTACAAGACCAGCAAAATCAAGTTGTAAGCACGTCCAAAGAGCACGTGACCATTCCCAATTGAGCATTTTCTTTGCCTCCTAATATTCAGAACACCTATCTACTATATCTTCAATTTGTTTGTCATGTTAGGCCACCAAACCTGCGATCGAGCTTAATTTTAGCTATACCTGGATGAGTAGAATGAAGTAGGCCCATTCCAGTAAACCTACTATTTTTTTCTTCTACATACCCATTATACAACCTTTGCCAAAATATAATCTTTAGCGGTGTCTTTAGCCATTTCCTTTGAATCAAGGGTTTTAAACGCTAAACGGTTCTATGATACCAAGGGTAGCCATTGCGATAACTTACCCCTTCACTGGGTTATTACTTATTAGGACGACTGGATTTCATCATATCCCATTGTCGCCAAAACGAAATATATTTAACTTTTATGACGTTATTATATTATGTAATATAAAATAATAATATATAACCTTTTTAAGTTGACATATTATTTATTTTCTCTCTTTTTCTAACGACTACTACACACATAAACAAATCAATATATTTATACAAATCAATATGCCATATACATGATACCAAATCACTTTAGGTATAAATATAATTTTAGTAGTTATTTGATTCAGTATTACTACTGATCGTAATAGTTTCGTTATTGGAAATTGCGTTCAATACCCTGAAGTTTGAGTCTACTACAAATGGCTATAAAACGTCTATTAGCATCTTCATGTATTTTTATTTATATTGCGCCTTTCTTAACTCAGATATGTCCCAACATGAATATTTACATGAAGCATGCATTACAAAATCCTCCTAGTTTAATACGCGCAATTATGCAAATACTTAACCTAGTAACATCGCATACCTAATAAATAATCTGTTGTATCCCTTTTACGCAGTAGACACAAACAAACATAATAAATAACAGAGTTATTTATTTGGGTATATCAAAGGCACAATGTCGAGAATTTCTAGTTTGCAGTATAATTTACATTAATTTCAATTAATGACAGAATTTAATATCGTTTTTCATGAAACGCACCCGCTTGTCACACGAGTGCGCTTACATACGGCTTTGTATTAAAATGCTATTCGAAGCAAGGAAATTAAAGGGAACCGAACAAACTTTATCGATATTTTTGGGAGCTAAAGGTAACAGTCAGGTCTCACGAGCTTATTGCATATGGGCGAGGTAATTAGTAATGTAACCTGACAATATAATCTACGCTTCTCTCGCCGAAGGGAATTAGGTAAATTATGTGCCAGGATATATTCGAATAAGGTACGCCAGAAGAAACATTAACCGGTGATCGTATCTTCGGCGGTAAATATTTTTATATCGTGTTATACGGTTATTTCGCACTTAATTACTGCGGGTTGGTTGATGTATCAGAAATACGTGCATATATGTATTTTATTATCTTTGTTTCTTTTTTATGTGTTTGCAGCATTCTTCAAGAATATAACTTTTATAGCGTAACATTCTGATATATATATTGATATTATTACCATAGATTTTATTATTGTTCTCACAGTTGGAAAGAATGTAATACAACGTCATAACTTTAAGAGTGGGCATATGACGCAATAACGTAAAAAATATAAGTGTCTAATTTACAATGAACTTATGGGGTGTTGAAGGCGATTTTACCAGATGCATAGAACCGTACAGGGTAAATAGTGTATTCATTTACGTCTGGTATACTCTGCTTTGGAAGATAATGTCATATACATGTGACAAATTTTGCTGAAATGAAAGCTAATCTGATTCTATAGGTTACATACACATAGGTCCGATCGTCTTTCATTTTAGGATTATAGCTGCTTATAGTTAAATTATTTAAATTATCTTTATTTATTCTTGTTTATGACGCGAATATCGTCTCCGCAGACGATATCCGTTCACACACGCTCAGCTCCCACCATCACGATCGCGTGGGGGACCGCTATAGTGTATATAAAACATGCGCTTAACACATGCATTCAGTTCATGGGTTCCTTTCAGCTCGCTCTGGCAGCCGTGTCGGCACACCTTTTCTGATAAACGCAAAGTTGCGATCTTGGCGTCGGCACAGCTTCTGGTGTAACACAGGCATTTTACCGGTTTCCTCCGATCTGGCAGCCGTATCCGCACAGCTTTCTGATGCACACAGAGATTTATTCATAGTCATTCTCGTTCCGCAATGTTTAACGTCGGCACGGCTTTCTGACTTTTGATCCAACCCCGGTATGTAAATTGTTATTTTACGTTGCCACTTTATTTTAAAACCGCTAAAATTCTCCGTCTAAATGTAAAAGCGTTCCGAAGCGCCGCAAATATTTGTTTGTTTACGATTATACATACTATTATAGGTGTTTACAACTGTACATACACATGTTTTGCCACTCACCTGTTTTTGTTGTTGTCTTGATGTCTTTCACACCTATTTGATGGTAATAAAAGAAACACGTTTTCACTGTTTAAATTGTTGCGCACTCCGATAGTTACCCTCGGATACCTCGCCCTTACACAAACAGCTACCACTCTGGGGTTGAAACATTATTAGATCGATGCCAAAAACGCAACACTGTTCAAATCAACATAAGCGTTACAAATTTACGTTACAATGAAGTAGTAGGTGTGAAGGAAAATGAAGCGAAGGCCATTCGTTGGAACTGGTCCTTCCATTGACATTACCAAATCGCAAATTAAAAAGTCCATAAGTGAATGGAGGCACAAAGAATGGTGGCTTGGTCGGGCATTGTAGACTCAATAAGCATATGTATAACATAGGTTTGGCAGATGACATTGTCTGCAGGTTTTGCCATGAGGAAGAAGCAACCTCAGTTCATGTACTGTGTCACTGTGATGACCTGACGAGGGCAAGGTTTCTAGTACTGGCCGTAGAGAACCCCACAGATTAGATTACATCTAATATAATCTAATCCTATTGGGGTGACCTTATCAGATCTATTGTGATCCCCTTTCTCCTAGAAGGCGTCCTTTACGCTGTACCCTTCACCTTTTTTCAGCAAAGAATGGGAGTTAAGTGTAACTGGGTCAGAAAGATCACATCTACATTAGTTTTATAGATCCATAAAACACGTATTCAGTTATATATAAGAATATTATATATATAATATTCTTTTCTTCGTACCAACAGTCTGAGTCGAAGAAAACTAAAAATTGTCGAAAATTTAAGGGTAAATTTTACGTCGTCAACGTGAGTATTGGCATAAACAGAAAGCGACGATTTACAACACCCAATGGGTTATCCAAATGTACCAGGTTTCATTGAAATGGGTAAGTGACAGTCTGATAAGTTCCCTTGTTAGGTTAGTGAGTGATGTTACGCAAAAATCCGTTAATTTAATACAAGGTTGTCATGAGCTAATTAAAAAGAACTAGATGTAACAAGAATTGCCACTACACTGTGTTCAAGTACAGATAAAATTATACTTGAACTGCATAAAGAATATACTAAACAGTTACATTAAACAATAAGACGCAATACCATGCAATTGTTTTCTTTTTTTTTTTGAAACTTATATTTTAACCTATATATAGAAACTTATAGTAGTCAGAATAACTTCAAAGTTCTATCTACAATATTATACATCTATATAATTACCCTAAGCTTTTGACAAATTAGTATTTGTTTAATCATAATCACTATGTGGCATAAGTTAACCAGCTTCCATCGTATCAATATTTATCACATTTATTCTAAAAAGAAAAGAAATATAGGTATGTGTTATAAAGTAACTCAAAAAAAAAACAAATTAGTTTAAAATAAGTGACACCCCAGTAAATACACGGATTAGGTACCCTTGCTAGCACACACAATTTGAAGATGTCAATGCTGCACATACTGCAAGTGCTATATTGTGAAGCCTTCGCCATGAAATTAGCTCCATCGAGCGCGCAATGTTAGTTCTCATCCAATAACCTTAATTACTTACGGGGCAAATTGCAATTTCAACCGTAATCTTATCATACAAGTACAGACACATATACCTGGCAGTGTCAGCTATAATAAATGTGATTTATGGTGAGTGTTCGCTTTCTCATCCTTGTTCTTCGTTTTCTTAGTAATTTCGTCGCTTAATAGTTCTGTTAGTGAACATTTTTGCTACACAATAAATATACGGTTGTATGTTTCATCCCCCATCACGACGCAAAAAGCCAACTGAATGACAAATTTTTAAACAGAAATGGTAGTCCCAAAACTTTGGATTAACGTCAGGTTTATAGTCTCAAAAACTATTATTTGTTCTGTCTTCAGGAGGAAATAATTCTTTAATTGTGCAGCTTCTTTTATCATCTCGTTTTTACAATTGTAGTGGCGATGAATCGTTCTTATCAAGCCGTATGCAGAAGGCTGTCAACATCATTAGCGAGTGGTGCTTGGAGGAAGAGCTTCAAGCAAATGCTAATAAAGCTGCAGTTGTACCACTTACAAACAGGAAGAAGCCTTTTTAGATAAAGTATTCCTGAAAAGGACCAACCAGAATACTCTATTAAAGTCAAATATCTGGGCGCAAAAATCGAGCAAAAAATGAACTAGATTAGGCAGAATAATCCATAGAGCAACAATGGGGTTTTGACTTGCCAAAGGTTCTTTGGGAAAATGTAGAGTGTACGGCAAAAAATGATATGCTGGCTATATCAGGCTGTCATAGAACCCATGGTTACCTACGCTTCCATAGTATAGTCGCCAAAACTTATAGAAAAAACAGCACGGGCTACACTGCAAAAAAGACAGAGCTGCTTGGAAATTACAGGTTCAATGTGCACCTGCCCAACAGCAGCTATGGAAGTGATACTAAATATCGCATCCCTTCACCTGCAGGTTAGTGAGATAGTAATCCTCACTGCTTACATACGAAAGTTAACACACAACTCTAAAGATGGTGACCTCATAGGTTAGCTCCTAGTTTTACACGACTTCAAATCAGGGGTAAGATCTTTGGAAACCTTTGGCCAAAACTTGACAGAAGATCCCTAGTTTGGTATGGCCACAAGATAGAACAAGGGATGGGAATCGGAGTTACTGCTACATACAATAGGAGACTAAATCTCCCCAAGCGATCAAAATAGCAACAGAAAGGTAAACTTTCAGTTTTGGGCTACAAAACAAATGACCGCCTCAACTTACGGTGAAAGGTTCCAAAGTCTTCGAAAAGCGTTCGTACAAGTACAATTCATACCGTTTTCATTGCAGACTGCAAACGATACGAACTAGTACGAATGATAGGAATCCCTCTGTACGTATCTTGGTTGGAGAAAGAATCGTATCGTACGAATCTTTGAAGTAAATCGGACTGTCCATTTCAGTCGACACGTAAAACTTTTATAAGAATGTGTTCTTTCGATTTATGTTTAGGAATTGGTACTTGAACATAACAAAGAAAGAAGAATGTTGTAAATTTTAAAACAATTGTAAAGTGGAATGCAATAAATTATAGGACATATAAGGACGACAACCACAACTTCGATTTCTAAAAAATTGTTGACAAGAATGATTGCATTTACTGCAACAAAATGCGCAATCTTGTTACACAATTTAGGTTGACATAACTTATATATTAAAGTAGTAATATAACATACAGGTTGCAAATAGTTTATCCCAGTGATAAAAATGCAACCAATTTACCAAAATATTACAAACTCCTGTAGTAAATTTTTCGAACAAGATTTTGCATACAAATCAACTACGCTATTGCAATAATTAATATAGTAGCATATAATTTTATTATTGGGTGTGATTGTGAAGACCAGATCCGTTAATTGCGGAGTACCGGTGCGTAAGTATCTCGTAATCATACTTTGTCAATCACAATACCCCTTTATACGATATTTAAGATGTGGATACATCAAATAAATATTACGCGGTCACACTTACCGAACTCAATTTGCATTGAGTAAGAATTCCAACGGTTATAAAACAAGCATGTCGCCATCGCTACGACAATTTCTGTAGTATAATATATTCATGTAGCTAAACCAGTACAAAACTGTATTATAGCAGTTTCAGATAATCAACAAACATTTTTAATTGCTGATATTAAACCGATCGTTATATATTTGTATACTGCATTAGTATGTACATATATTTTTCGTTCTAGCTAATTGACAGTTTTCTTTATGCAGTGGTAATGATTGCAAATAATCCTCAAAAAATCTTTCACAAACTTTCCACTTCATCATGAGCAATTTATTATAAATATTTGCTAGTTGTAAAATGTAGTTAAGCATTTCACCATATTTTGTAGAAGATTGTCCTACAATTCTTTCTAACATTTTATTACTCTTTTTGTAACTGTGGTATAAGAAACTGCAATGAGTAAAATTTCGTGCAATACTAGACATTGTTACTACAATTTCCGTCAAACTGGGAGGTGTAAATTTTACTGTATGGATTTTTCTGTGTCAGGATTTCAAATACTCTATTGAGTCGACCTTTGTGTAATATGTAGTGGTGCTGAAACTCCGGGTTTTAGTTATACAGTTTATGAAAAGTGAGCAGAGATTTGTGTTAACTGAATAATATTCACAGCTAATTTTAACATATTTGCCATCCGCGCGAGGGCTAGGCGTCAGTGTAATAAATACACATTCCATGTAGGACGACAAAACATCTGCGCCAACAATCTGTTACACTTTTAAACTTCGCTGCAGTGGACCCAAAAGTGTGTCGAATAAATATTCTAAATCAACCGTTTTTTTTTTTGTCGGCCGATTAAAAGCGCGAAGTCTACCGAAGCAATCAGAGCAAAACGTTAATTTTCGTCGGCTACTACGGAGCGGCGACTATAATAAAACAAATACGAAACGCTCCAGAGCATTCGTGATAAATCAGGAGAACACGGAGGGAAGAAAAGACGAAGGAGGGAACAAAAGAAATAACCAATCAAAATTATAAATTGTTTGCAGCACTTACGTTTCTCTCCCCTTCAATCAGTAAACGAATGGGACGGCGAAACCCGAGGACCCTAGGAAACGAACATTTTCTGGCGCGCACAGTTCAAAACTTTTGACAGATCCATTTTGTAATTTACGCGTTCGTATTACAGCGTTCCTCTGGCCGTACTTTATCAACTTTTTGTTGTCGGTTTTCAGATGAAAAAGTTGCACCCGCCATAAAATCGCTTTCCCTTTAAATAGCCGCTCTTGTCGATACCTATAAATATTGGATTATTGCGCACATCTGTACAGTCAGTAACATCAAAATTCTCCTTATAATTACTGTTTTTATCAAGATATATTGCAATTATTTTAGAAAGATTTATCTATAGTTTTAACAAATACGAAACCCGGAATGCAATCCCAAGAAACGACTTAATAAAATAGATCGATATCAGGAATACAACGAATTTGTGTTCATTGCGATAACAACAGTAATTGCGCTTTTATTTTCTTTGCCCCAGTATTTCTCAGACATCTTTTCTACGAAACTTGAAGATGCAATTGTATTTCGTACTCTTTTGACAGTAATGGACGTTTTAAAGCACTACAAAGAAATCCAAATCAACCCGCTACAAAAAAGTTTTTTTGGAGCATTTAATATAATTTCTCGATGCCCAGCACTCGTTTTCGCAGTATTATTCACCCGCCTTTAGCTTCTATATCCGTTTTCGGCTACCACATCCGAAAGTACAATCTTACTACACTCATTCGAAAATAGAAAGCGCCGCTTTATCGAACTGAAAGGTGAACGCATCACTTCAGTTACTTTACCGTCCATGGACGGTAGAGTACAATAAGGACCCATATACCGACTTGAAGTACCAGCATGTCACGTCCGTTACTTTACCGTACTCTACTGTGAAGATTCTGAAGGTTTTTTGGGTGCGGTTGTCAAAATAGCTGTCAAACAATCTGTCATTCAAGTATGACTGATCTCTATTCTGAACACTACAAATGCAAGTAAATTGATTGTAGTAAGTGGTAATCATGTGGTAGCCGAAAAAATATTGCACGCACCACGACTGGAAAGTGATACGTAAATAATTATTATTTCTGATTGTGTCCGGCGAAATCTCAAATTATTCCATATATTCTTAAAGCCATTGTACTGCTACTATTGCATAAATTTATAATTAATTTGCAACCTGCGTTACTTATTTTGTTACTTATCTTCTATTGGTGATTGTTATTATTATTTTCTGTATTTATAATGCAAATAATGTGCGGCGAACAGATGCAGTAGCAACAATGGATGGACATTGCGTCATCAACCACCCAGATTCAAAATAACATTTATCATTGGTCGATCGACGAGTACGCTTACGTTAGGAAAATTCCAAATAATTAAGTCATTTGATATGTCATTTAGTGTCTGTCAACTTGTGTTTTAGTTATTGTTCTTGCTATCTTATTTTATTATCTTTAACACTATTACGTTCCTATATTTTATAAATCAGTCTTTATAAAGCCTCTATAGCACATTGTAAGCTGCGGAAGTAATGTTAAAATGTGTGTATAAAATGTTCGGTGTTTTAGGTTATATTTAGAGAAATCGTTTCTTTTTTCGTGGTACCTTCCATTTGTCAATATGGAAAATTCACCTCCCAACAAGGGGGTTTCACAACATTTTTCTGTGAAAAATAAAGAGAGGGTTTTAAATATATTTGAGACCTGTCGCGAGCAGCCAGGCAGTTCAAAAGTAACCAATGTTGAAATGGCAGCGAAGGCAGCAGGTGTGCACATAAAATCTGTTCACCCGGTAACGAAATGCCAGCATGGAACAGTTGTTCAATTACCCAGGTTGACAACTTCCATATCCCAATACTAAAAATGCTTGCTAAAAATGAGAAAAAGAAATGAACTTTGATGAATTAATGGTGTCTCTTTTGACAGGTATTGGAGAAGGTAGTGTCTACAATATTTTGAAAGAGTATGAAACCCATCACAAATTCCAGCCACCGAAAAAATACCAACGGAAGAAGCCTGTGTTAGATAATGTAGACGAAGTGATGAAAAATACCATCCGCAAAATCGTACATTCTTTCTTTTTTAAAAACGAACCCCCAACTGTCAAGAAAGTCCTTGCGGTAATAAATAAAGGTGATGATCTTCCTAATTTTAAAATGACTTCCCTCAGATTGTTATTGAAAGAATTGAGCTTTCGGTAAATTAAAACAAAGATATTTATTTTGCATATTGTGTTTTCACAAAAATTTTGTATTTGCAGTTATCAAAAAAGATGTCGAAATAGCATTTTAAAGGACAAGGACGAAATTATTACTTGGCGAAGAAAGTACCTACGTCAAATTAAGAAATATCGCGAGAATGGAACGCCAATCTACTATTTGGATGAAACATGGTTAAATGCCGGGCATACAGTAAATAAAGTATGGGCAGACACAACCGTTCTTACCGCAAGGCAGGCATTTGTGGAAGGTTTATCAACAGGCCTTAAGAATCCTTCAGGCAAAGGGAAAAGGTTAATTGTTACGCACATAGGCTCAGACGAAGGATTTGTGGAAAATGGATTACTTCTCTTCGAATCAAAGAAAACAGGTGATTACCACGAAGACATGAATGCAGAAAGATTTGAAGAGTGGCTACAACATATCCTTCCAAGCTTAAAAGAAAATGCGGTGATTGTTCTTGACAATGCTCCTTACCATAGCCGAAAGTTAAATAAGCCACCTACAGCAAGTAATCGAAAAGCTGAAATACAAGAGTGGATGAAAAAAAATAATATCAAATACGAAGAGGACATGGTGAAAGCAGAATTATTAACCTTAATTAAACAAAGCATCAACACCCCGGCAAAGTATGCTGTTGACGAAATAATTCCTGCATATCACTGCGAATTAAATCCTATTGAATTAATTTGGACTCGGGTAAAAGGATATGTTGCCAGACGTAATACAACATTTAAATTGGCAGATGCAAAAGAATTATTCGAGGAAAGTATCACCAAAATATCTAGTGAAAATTGGAGAAATGCCATCCAACATGTTATTGGAATAGAGAAAAAAAATGTGGGAATTAGACAATTTAATTGAACGTAACAGAACCGTTGATAATTACCAGTGGTAGTGATCCTTCAACCTCGTCTTCTGAAGAATATGATGAGGATAACTGATAAATTACCAAGACCAATAAAAAATAATATGTTTTGTCTGATTCTTTTTTATAACAACCAGATAGCGATCTGTGTTAACAGTCATTGTTCGTCCGTTTTCGCAAAAGATAAGGTCCAATAATGCAGGTTTAAGATATGCTATACCACACTGTTACTCTCTCGGACTGCAACGGTCGCTGATGAAGTTCTTGTGGGTTATAGGATGCCTAGTATAAATTCTGTTTGTTTACCGTTTCCGATAAATGAAAGTGGACTGTGTCATTAATGATCAAAACAATATCATCTCTCAGCAATTTTACATCAATCCAGAGAACTGTTGTGAAGACGATCTATTGCAGTTCTTGAATAATTATAATTTTATATTGGTGGAAATACTGGTCCAAGTGTAAGATTCTGTGAACTGACTTGTCAGATATTTAAAGACACTCCACTGTAACCATATTGTAACTAATCAATTCTAAAAACATGAATCTGGGTCAACTCCACTACGCTTGGCGCTCTTTCAAAATCAAAAAATCTCGATTGTATTTCCGAAAAATCCCTTACAATATAATAAAGGTTAGGTATTCACTACAAATGTCAAAAACTAACAGCTTGTAAAATTTATATATTGTGAATCGGATTTTTCTGTTCGACGATTCAAGTTTTTTTTTTACTACAATAAAGCAATCTAAAAGTCATTTGACAAATAGTGAAATTCAACTGTGAAAAGCGGAAAAGCATAATAAAATAACTTTAAAAAGCAGTTCGCGTTACGAATTCAGGTTTATTCAAAAGTTTATCATTTTAATCTATAATATTCCACCAAATATTGATATAGCCGCTTTCATGTTTCAAACAATAGATATTGATTTAACATACTTTTTCGTAACACATTCTATTCTGTTACAATTCTATTGATATAAGTTTCAAAGCACAACATCATTAGAGGTAATAATTTATTTGATAAGCAAATAGTGTGGGTGTAGTTCTCTTTCTGCTTTCTCATGGTTTATGTATCGGAGTGACAATAATAAAAACCATAGCGTTTATAACTGATTTTTAGGTATTCCTTTTTCATAGTCACTATTTTCTGACAAGTAAATTTATATAAATATTTGAGACTTCCACTCAAATATAGATATAAGTTAACCTAGTCCTAACAAAAAGGCGCTGATTGTACGTTAGAAAGTTGTATAGTTGTTATGTTCAGTTATATAAAGCTAAGTTTCCAAACAAATTTATATAGTTATAGATACAAATATAAAGGAATAGCTTTAGAAGAAAAGCACTTAAAACAGGTTTACGGGTTTCTCATTTGAAACTGCATTATTTTAGGAAATATTGATACAAACTCTTTTATATTTCAAATAATGGGTATTGATTTAACATAGTATTTCGTAACAAATAGTATTTCGTTATTATTCTATTGGCATGAGTTCCCAACCACAATATCATGTACTTATTAAATATGATGACCTATTTGATAAACAAAGAGTGAGTGTTTTTTTAGCCTTGTCAAAGTTTATGTATTGAAGTGACAATAATGGTACCTGCTTCAATACACAATGGCTAATAAAAAAAAGTGATTGGTTCGAGAGTTTTGTAGTGTTCAAATCGTCTATACAATCTCATTGTGACAATAGCTAAGAGTTGCAATATAATTTACAGTCTAAAAATTATGTTTTTCGACTTTTAATATTTATAATTGCATTTATAAAAAGGAAGAAGACATGGTTAGGATCTCCTGTTTTCATTTCTTGCCAAATGCAGATTTTAGATCCTAGCTAGCTACCAAGCTACCGGCGAAAAACCACTGACTGACTTGCTTACTGAGTTGTTATGTTTTTTTTCTTGTCTATTCGTACATTTCCGCTTACAAATTTTAGGTGTTTTCAGTTGAAATTTACTGAAGACGCTAGATAGATAACAGTAAGTATACGACATAAATTGAGAGATAATTTTAACAGTATTGAGTAATTTTTATCTAATTTCAAGTGTTGTGTATTTAATAGAGAAAATTGAATTAACACATTGTTGTATGAGATTTACCAAGAGTTTACCTTTACTTTAGCTAGACACTGTGAAAAATTCTCATAATAACACACCAGAAAACTCGAAAGAAGAGCGGAGAGAACCGTTTGACTGTATTAGAACTTATAAAACGTTTAAAGCAATTTCATCTAGTAGGTATCCAGATATTATTTTATAGGCATCTTGAGTTTGAGACAGTGAAGGACTGAATAATACAGAATCTGATTATGTGTGTAACTGAAGCAATTTTAGAGGTAGGAGCAATCAATATCAGAATTAATAGAATTTGCAGAGACGTGTTAAAGACGAACAGAAAGAAGCAACTACTGTTGCTATAGAAGATATACTAGAAACAGTGGTAAAAAATATGTTCAAAAACATGAAACATATAATCGATGTTTGTCTCGAAGTTAAATGTCGTTATTTCAAGCACTACTCTTAATGAAAAAAGAAGTTATATAAAACTACCTAAGTAGATTTTTTTAAAGAAACCTGTTTCGAACAAAAACAGAAGTGTAATTTTAATTTAGACATCTGTTAAATAATTAACAATGTCTTTACCTATAAACTAATAACTAGAACCACATAATATTTATAAACACCTAAATACAAGAAAATTGTACCTTTTTCGTGGGCATTTGAAAATAAAAAAGGTACATATATAAGTACAACCAATATTGCAAACTTAAAATTTAAGATATATATTTGATTATTATACAATATTCTTAGCGTGCCACTAGTGCGAATTTCCAGTGAAGTAAATATTGATGCAACTACTAATTATATTTATGCACGCTCTGTATATTTTTCTATACAACTAATAAACTAGTAATAAATATTTTAAATTTGAGTCATTGTTCTGCATTTCTATTCCGTTGAAATACGTAAGTAATATGATATAAAATTTACGATGTGTCTACAGACTAACGGTCCGAAATACTTAAAATTCGTGGGATAGTACTCTTTAAATTGCGTGCAATTGACAATTCGCTGGCTGAACGCTACTGATACAACCTAAAATTGCAAACAATTGCAAAGTTTCTAATAAATCTGCAATATGTTGACCATCTACAAAATTAACTTATATTTTTCATTCAAACTGACTCTTTTTTATACAGGGTGTCCCTGAAATAAGAGTACAACGTATTAAAAATGGGAAGCCCTAATTTTATTACACCTTTTATCTAAATTAATTTTTTCAAAATTCCCACGCATACGTGAGGAAAAAAATTGCAAAGATATTTATTAAATATCCGTCACGCCACTGGTATTTGAGACACTACACTTCTAACCAACGAAGGTAGGGCAGGCAACACGCGACGTATAACTACGCTCTGAGTCTCAGTCTGTCTGGATCCTTACGCGTGAACACATCGGATATGGCTCTTACCACACGTGAGTTGTTCGATATGATTTATGTCTACGGCGAAGCAGGAGGAAGTTGTTGAAGAACTCTACGTATCTACCGGCAGCAATACCCCAATCGTAGAACCCCGTCTTACACGTGTATAAAGGATACCGTGTTTAGATTAAGAGAAACTGGTCGATTGCTACCAAGTTACGAAGGTCGCGGACGTGAAAGACCACGTCGAATTTTACGAGCCGAAGAAGAATTGCTGGATATTGTGAACAGAAATGCAGGTGTAAGTACACGTGATGCTGCAGGGCAAGTGGGGTTGTCACGCAGTGCGGCACACCGCATTTTTCGAAGAAACTTGTTACACCCGTATCACATTCAACGTGTGCAGGAACTTACTGAAAATGATGGTCCTCCGCGAATTCGATTTTGCACCTGGTGTCGTGAACGTCTAGCAGAAAATGTTAACTTTTCTGCAAACGTTTTGTTCACAGATGAATGCTGTTTTACCAGAAATGGTATTATGAACCTCCATAACAATGATGTTTATTTCAGACAGCTGTCATTGATCAGATTACGCACAAGTGAATAGAGTTATTCATTAATAGATTCCGCATTTTACTTTCAATATCTTCTTTGAAATTTGCTTTAAATTTCGCGTACGTAATAATATTGGAGTCGTTGACTCGTATCAGCTGCATACAATGATTATCTGTATATCACAGCTGTATTTACGAATGACCTTAAGATATAGTATAAACATAGATAGTGGATCCATGGGCGGCACATTCGTGACGTTTTAATGAGTTTTTAATTGTATATTCGATATTGCAATTGGCGTACGAATTTTTGGATACTTATTCAGTATAATTTGGGTTTCCCATTTTTAATATTTTGTACTCTTATTTCAGAGACAGCCTGTATAATGAATGTAATCCTTTGCAACATCATATTGACTCAAAACCAAATTGTCTTTGCTCCGATTTTTATCACCTTGTATCTTGTATGCACTGAGTTTGTGGATGTTTTCTATCTGGTGCAATTTCAATATTTCCTTCATTTACAGTGTTAATATTAATTTTTAATGAATACCATACAGAATAGTTTAAGGACGCAGAAATAACCTCCACGTATTTCCTCCTATATGCTAGTAAAAAACGTGTGTATAAAGTGAGAGTAGCACCAGCAAATAACATTCGAGTTGCTTATGTTTTCGACCATTGTTATTACAAGTTTTGGTAAGCTTGGTTAAGGGTAATAAATGCCTGAGAGACTCAGGTTGTAACAAAATTTATCATATCTTGTTATACCTCTGGTTGCGACTTCATTTAATATAACCGTTTTTCTTTTTTTGAAGCATTAAATAAATTAAAATTTCTTTCGCAAGTTTGAGATAAATCTATCCATTTTTCAAATACAGTAGACTCCCTCTAGTTCGGCCACTTCGGGACCAGACCACCGGCCGAACTACAAAATGGCCGAACTAACCGGATGTACTATCAAAGTTTAAAGTAACCCTATTAAATGCATTACCTAGGTCTTAAAATCAACAAATATCGTAGTTTAAACTATTTTACAACATTATGTACTTATAAATGCGAAGTTTTTGACATCTCTTCGTTGAATTGTCATGTTGTTCCATTCGTAGATAAGTTTTTGTAACACATATTTAAAAAATCAATACCGATAAGGATTTAACTCATCAGAAAAACACATTATACATACTGTAAAAAACAAACTGAATATTTATTCTAGGAAATTACACATATTATTTGCCTCATAACCTAAAAAATTAAAAGAAATCAGTAATTTTCTTTTGCTTTTTCTGATTAAGAGTGTTTTTGAAAGCATAGTCACGCCACTTTCTCATAAACATCACGTCGACAACTGTTGCAGCGGCTTGTTGCTCTACGTACATCGTCGCACGTTCCAGTGCAGCCTTTCCCTCTTCATGGCTTAAATACCCCACGCTACTTCCTTCTTCTCCATCTTTTTCCTCATCTTCGTCATTAACTTCTTGATTCATTTCAGCTTGGACAATTTCGTCATCATTTAATATTTCATTGCCAAGCTCATCATCGTTGTTTACAATCCACTCCGTAACATCGTTCTCTACAAGATCATTAGAGTTAGGCAGTCGTTGTAGATCTGATAACAAAGATTGGTTGTCATATGGTTCCGACACTTGAATAGAGGTTTCATCAGCTTTCGGGTTACCTTGTTGGGCCTTCTCAACGATTACTTCGACATCTGGCCAGACCTTTTTCCAAGACTTTGTAAATGTGGATGAAGGAATCTCATCATATGCTTCGGCCGCCATATAAATAACATCTTTGAAGTTGATTGACTTCAGGGCCTGAATTAGACTTGTGTCACCCTCACTGTCCAATTTACCTAGGATTTCAGAAAGTAGTTTCCTGCGGTATTTTCTTTTAAAACACTCAATCATCCCTTGATCCATGGATTGGGAAATACTTGTAACGTTAGGTGGCATATACAAAAGCTTAATACCACTTTCACCATCACATTCCAGGTCTTCTTCAGGATGCGTAGGTGCATTGTCAAGCACGAGAAGCGCCTTAATCGGCAACGTTAAAGACGTTAAATGTTTCTTAACTTTAGGCACAAATTCGGTGACGAACCATTCTTTGAACAGATATGTAGCCATCCAGGCAGATTTCTGTGCCCTGTAGTACACTGGTAGACAACTCGTATTCAAGTTCTTGAAGGCTCTTGGTTTTAACGATTTTCCAATTACAAACACAGGCATCTTATGTGACCCTGACGCGTTCGAGCACAAAGCAACTGTAATTCTCTTTTTGCTTTTTTTGTACCCTGGGGCTGACGTTTCTCGTGCGGTTGCGAAAGTTTTCTGCGGCAACAGTTTAAAATTGAGTCCCGTCTCATCGATATTATAAATTTGTTCTGGACTTAATTCTTCACTATCAATTATCCTCTTCAATTTCTCTGAAAAGTCACTTGCTGCCGGCTGATCTGCTGACATTTTTTCTCCACATACGCTGATAAAATGTACCCCATGGCGTTTTTTTCATCCTCCCAAGACCGGCCGAACCATCCGGCGGCCGATCCAACCGAAGCCGAACCAGAGGGCGTCTACTGTAAGACTGGTTATGTATTTAATCGATTTGCTCGTCTTCTTATACGGCTTACGTGGTTAATTGGTATATATGTGCTATAGAATTTGCATATCGACACTTAGGGAATTCCGGGAGTGAGCATTCAAGCGACACTGACACCGATGTGCGAATGTAAATGAGATGACCCTAATGTAATTTGTAAATACGTACAATACCTATGGCGAGTGTTATTCCGGTTTTTTTTTTTTTTTTCGCACTTTCGGATTCACATATCAATCTCAATTACTGACCCCTTTTAATTGATACATTTCCAGCGGTGAAATTATTCTTTATGGGCGTTCCGATGACCAGAAAAATGAACGTTACGGAAAAAGAGCTTGCTACCGGAGTGGCACTCGAACGGATGGGCCATCTGGGGCTCTCCCGCGAATTCACCGCTAAATGTGTCATGTTAAATGGCAGGTTGTTAATTTTAGCGATTCTTCATATGGTAGATCCATTGTTAGAAGGCTCTGTAATAACTGTTGTTGGTTTAAAAATGATTATTAGAAGCTAAGTAAATTATGTTAAGATTTAGATGACTATGATCTTCACCACTGCCCGTGTTCCTTTGTGTACTAGAAGGTAGTAGCAATATGGCTTCTCAATTAGACCTACATCATTGAGAGCTACTTCTTTATATAACTGATTCGGTTCCTCCGAGTTCAATGGTAGAGAAGAATGTATAACGGGCATTGTCTGACATCCGGTTCCTACTATCTTATTAATAGTTGCTTGTCTTTAATCACAATCAGCAAGGTCATGAATAACTCAAGTTTTAGTTTCTTTAAGAACAGTTTTACCTGTTTTTTGTCCTGGTGCCCTTTTCCACTATTCTTCGGACGTATTAGGTATACACTTCTTTGATTAATTTTCTTATTCTTTTTCTTGTAATTTTTTTTTTTTATGGGAGGTAACTGACGTGTCAAGCACTAATCAGAACAAGAGGCCCCTCTGAAGTAGCCCATTCTCGCATCCTGGAATCCATATTGAAGATATGCATCAGGCATACCTTCATACGATTACGAGCTGCCTTTCCATATTACTGTCTTATTAATTTCTATACGTTTCCTTTCCCTCCCCCAGGAGGATTAGGAGTGCAGCATATACACTTTTATTGTATCTCGCGGTCTAGGCTGAGGTCAGCTCCCGCTTCATAATGGTTCTCATCATATTATGGACGTTTTCCCAGTGATGTTCTGATTTGATCATAGTTTCTCATATTACTAGGTGACAGCGTGATTCCTAGTGCTTTGTTGGTATGTTTTCTCCAGTCTTTCCATCTGCGACAAGCAAAGATGGTATGTTGTATTGTATTGTATTGTGCTTTATTAGCCAGTAGATCCATAGGATATAGGCTTTGTCAGACATAAGAAAACATACTAAAAAACATAAATATAAATGGGGATACTTATATAAAATACAAAACACAATATAACCGACAAGAAAACACTCAATAATCACGAATCGGCTCAGTCAAAAACTCCGAGACAGTGTAGTTACACTTGTCAACTAAAAATCGTTTTAACGATATTTTAAATTTAACAATGTTTAAATTTGTTAAGTTTTTAGGGAGTTTATTATAGATTTTAATACATATAAAACTAGGGTTTCTTTCATATAGTGTTGTTCTATGTCTCGGAACCGACAGCCCACAATCATTCCGTGTCTCATATATATTACTAATATCGCAGTTATGTATGAAACGGTTAAAGTTTTTCTTGACGTACACTACGCACTCACAAATAAAAATGCTCGGTAAAGCCAGCAGGTTATGGCAGGTTATGGAAGTGAACGGCAGCTATCGGTATTTTTTAACATGAATATACTTCGCAAAATCCTCTTCTGTAAAATGAAACATCGTGGGAATTGGGAAGACAAGCCCCAGAACATTAAACCATATCTCAATCTTGATGAGATATGAGAGTGGTAATACATCAAAAGCACTTCCTTACTGATACTAATTTTCAATTGGCGTACAGCATACTGAAGAGAATACAATTCTTTACAGAGAGCATCCACGTGGGTATTCCATGTGAGATCCATGTCAATGTAACAGCGTAGAAATTTAGTGTTAATGGTTACAGGGATAGTTTTGGATCTCAAGCGTATGTTCCACCGTATCATCACCTTGACAGTACGCACATTGTGATGTGTAGTCGTTGCCAAATCTGTATGCATATGCCCTAAGAACCCCGTGCCCAAATAGAACTTGCGTAAGATAGTAGTCTGCTCTTTTGTGTTGACGCTTCACCTATGGTTGTATCTCCGGGATAAACCTCTTGGTCCACTGTGTATTCACATGGTTTCCATCTTGTGGTAATTACGCAGAAAGAAGATACGCTAATAGTGAATGGCCTTGACGACTCCTGTATGCTACATTCATCTCATGATGCGAAATTCTTGACGATGAGTTAGATAGAAGGAGAATATCAGTCGGTGGTGTTTGGACAGTTTCCATCGTCTGTTGGATTTTGGAAATCCGTTCGGTAGTAGCCCTGATTAGGACTATTGCTTGTGAATGCTCCATGGATTGCTGCGGAATTGTCTTCTCAGGTACACTGCCTTATGCGTATTTTGCTTCTGTAATATACAGTGTACACACTACTATATATTGCAATCGTATACAGGCTTCCCCGCGGATAGGTACACATCATATTCTTATTGGTCTTAGGCCTGTGCCCTTCATCACTCGTACCTTGTTATGGCGGTTCTAGAATTCAGTTTATACCTTATTAATCCGTCTGGTTGCCAATGTGAGATCTCTGTTGTATATAACTACGCACTAACCGCATCCATACCCTATACAATTTCAGACTGGGTGCACTGATAGCCTCTGATAGGATGGAAGTATTTTCCCAATTCATTCTATGATCTGTTTCTCAAGCATGCTATGCCAATTATGATTCCTCTGTGTCTCCTTTCCCGCAGATCTTTTATCTATTCTTATTTTGAACGGTCTGCTTGTTTCACCAATGTATGAGCACTCACACAGTTTTTGGTTAGTTGGTTTATGTTGTCCAGTTCCATTCTAGTTTAGTATGACCATGTTGTATTGGAGGTTCTCATCGGCATTCTAATGTCGTGTTGGTTGCCTTATCCGTCTGATTTTTTTCTGATAGGCCTTTTATGTATGAAATTGTTGCGGTGATCTTGACTTTGGTGTGTGGTCGCATTTGTTCTCAGGTTTCTTGCTTTAGATACATACCTATACCAACATACCTTCCGGGTATCCATTCATTCTGAGTATGCCAGTGATAATTTGAATTTTCTTATTTGCGGCAGTTGGATCCGAGCATATATGATTGTTGCTCCATTCATACAGGCACTTTGCTACTCGAATTTCCATGTGTTGAGGGCGATTCTTTGCAAGAAAGGACAAACATAATATCTACAAATTGTTTCTGAAGACTAAAACTGACATTGAACACAATCGCGTAAATTTGTGAGCAGTGAACACATGTTCGAGTATGAGCAGTTTGATTCTAATGAGTGCTTCGATGTTGTGAACATAATGCTACGGTTCCAAACCATTAGCAACTTTGCACAAAGTGTATTTACCACGAAAATATTTCTCTATCCGTCAGAAGGCTCGGCATCAAAAATAAGAAAAAACAATATTTCTGGTCTAAAATAGAGCCCTAAATATATTTCTAAACCTTTGATTTATCAAACCGCCATATCATACAGATGTACGAATCTATTGTATGTACGTTGCACGCACGAATTTTAGTTTGAAATAGAATGACCTACATCTTGAATGTTCACGCAATAATTAGATATTTATAGGTTTAAATAAATAAATCTCTAGAAATAGGTGTAACACAACATATTTAGGTCTGGCTCCCAGTGTGTGCTCACTTATTTATTACATCTTTCTAAGCTAGAATCGCAGGGCAGGTAGATTATTCGTTGTCGCCGCGTATTTCGTGAGGGCACCTTCGCACGACCGCAGTATTTACCCCTCGCGGTACGCCTGATTAATGTCTAATCGATATCGTCGAAGAACCAAATCAATGTTTGTACTTTTCCGGTTACGCCGCGCGAAACGCCTGCCCCGTAAGCGTTTTGTTTGCGACGGATTTGTTTAACGTGTTCCGAATGTGTAGCGTAAAAAGTAAGCACAGTCAATCAATGATTGGAAAAGGGTACAATTCAAAAAGTGATTGTTGTTTTTTGTCAGGTTCCAACGTGCACTGTATATCCTTCCATTTGCATTTGTTGTTTTTATTAATTAGCGGAAGAGCTGTCCATGGAAGCTGTCCACCTACGAAAAAAAAACAAGCCTGCCAATTTGATTGGAGATAAGTAGACGCTACAGCCGCCGCAACGAGTCCTAACACCGTATCTGTCCGACTGAATCATTTCTCTAAGAATGGACGAGAGACTGCAGCGTGTAGGTTTAAAATATCGTAATATAAATATTGTACATATGCAAAGAAAAACTACCTGGAATTGGGAGCGCGTCCCTCATTAATAATATATAAATAATACATTATTTGCAGGGATTGCAATTTTATTTTAGTACAACCTTAATTAGGATGACTATAAAATTTGCAGGAAATTTTTATTCATCGGATTAAACTTGCATAAACGTATGTATATCTCCAGTTTGCAATAGGATGGCTTAACGCAGTAACAATAATTTTTAATTTTGTCAGTTTAGTGTGACATCTGTATATTATATTTTAACTAACCACTATTAAGAAAGAATTATATTTAATAATTCCGCCGCTGGGTGATTAAATCGCTCAAACCAGACAAGACACCGGATGAGGACGGTATATTTCCGGCACTCTTGCGAAAAGGAAGCGCGATACTGGTTAGACTCTTCAGAACTAGTCTTGTTTACAACTATATGCCAACAAAGTGGACAAAGGTGAAAGTGGTATATATTCCCAAAATGGGAAAATCAGAACCCTCTCCCAGTTCTTTTCGTCCAATTAGCTTGATATGATTTCTTCTGAAAACATTAAAAAAGGTGTTCGGGGTCATATCAGAGAAGTAATTCTTCCAGATAGGCACCTTCACATACACCAATATGCGTATCAAGCAGACAAATCCACGGATCTTGTACTAAACAATCTTGCCTTCAGACTTGAAGCTGGTGTAGTGGGGAAAACCTGAGCATTAACCCGAATAAAACTACGATAGTACTCAGTTCACCCGGAAGAGGAAAGTGGAACACTTGGTATCACCCACTATCCCAGGTATGAAGCTTAAATTTGCAGATAATGTAAAATATCTAGGCGTCCTATTTGATAAGACAAGAACCTGGAAACCACATGTGAAAAAGATTACTCGCAGGGCAAGGTTATCCTTATGGACTTGCCGAAGAATATGTGGGAAATCGTGGAGGATATCGCAAAAGCTAATTTATTGACTTTATGTGATGGTAGTACGTCCAACTATTACCTATGGAGCGCTAGCATGGTGGCAGAAAACGCTGCAAGCTAGAGCCACAACAAAACTTACATCCATACAAAGGATTGCAAGTATGGCATTGGAAATTCTTCTGCGCCTCTTCACCCTTGCACATTGTTGTAGAAAGTGAGGCCAGACTAACTACATTCCGCCTATGGCACATGCGAATCAATCGCCATATATTCATGTCTGTGTGGCTAGCAAGCTGCTGAAATGGGTCACTTCCGACAGTATCTTGAAAATACTACCGGACATGAAGTGTACCCGACCAATGATCGATGCATACTTCACTACCTCCTTTCCAAACAGAGAGACTGAAGCAGTCTGCTGATTTACGGACAGTTCGAAAATACAGCAGAGTATTGGCGCAGGAATATTATGTTGTAATCCAAGGGTTAGAAATTACTACAACCTCAGACAAACACAACGACTTTTCAGGCTGAAATCTATGCCATTCAGATCTCTGCTAGAGAGACTTTGGATAAAAGCATCAAACACAAATCAATAAAAATTTTCAGTGACAGTCAGGTAGTGCTAAAAGCACTAGAGGCGCATAAATGCAACTCGAGGCTGATCTGGAGCTATGAAAACACCGTAAACACAGTGGGGAGAGAATTAAACTATCTCTAATCTGGATATCTGGGCACTCACTCATTCATGGCAATGAGGAAGCAGATACTCTTGCAAAAAAGGGTGCTGCGGAGTACTTCCAGAGATTAGAACCTGCTATTGGCATAGCACCTACGATAGGTAAACACCAAATCAATGTATGGGCGCATCAGAAAGTGTTCCAACATTGGAACAATTGTCCTGGTATGGTACCTGCGAAAAAGTGTATTTCGTTTAATCATGTCAGAACCCAGGAACTACTGGAACTTGATCGTAAAAATGTCGAAGTAATTGTTTCTGTCTTTACAGGTCACTGCAAACTCAGAAACCACCTACACAGAATCTCTCTCAGGACTTTCTAAAGAGACCGAATGCCGGCTGTATTTGGAAAATGAAGAGACAGTTGAGCATATCTTCTGCCACTGTTCCGCCAGAATAAGAATCAGGTATGACATCTCTGGAAAGGTTGACCTTTGCCCAGAAAACCTGAAAAAGACCTTATTCAAACAGATTCTTAACTACCTTAAGGATCTGAACTTGTTCGATGAACTTTAAAAATAACATCCACTCTACAATAGGTCCTAGCGGCCGCGGTAGCCGGAATGGATGCTTCCTCCCTCAATGCTCAATACGATTTAAGACTGTAGTTTTAAACATAAAATTGTACTGTCTGTAACTGAAAATGAAAATGTTAGTACCGTTGAAAATTGTACTTATAATTTTCTCCACGACAATATTATGCGATGCTTTCAAGAGATATCGTAAATAAAAAATTGGTGTATAAAGATATTTGGTGTCAGCTGTCAGCCATACCTATGTATAATAGAAAAGGAATTGTCCTAACAAGCAAGCAATTCTTTTTGTTTTCTTCTATTTTTTGTATAACAATAATTTCTTTCTCCTGCGAATGTTTTTAAACCAATTAGAATGTAAAGATTGAAAATGCCATTCTCTGTGAATACCAACCCAAACGCGATACTTGAATACATATATACATATGCAATGTATTTCATATATACATATGTATATATACACAGGCAAGTTCGCAGTGGTTAATAATCAATATCACGGGTTTAACACGCATGACTAAAATGACATCTCAAGGGTCAGATCTAAATGTTTGAACGTAATTGTTTTTTTCTCATTTCGCGTCCTCTTGAATGTTGCACTTTACTTTATTTATCTTGTGTGTATCTTCCATATTTTCCATGTACCAGTGCTCAAACCGAGCAACTTTAATGAAAAAGAAAACTGCAATTATAACAGCTATTCTCACGCAGCTTTCCGTGCGAAATATTTGAATTTCGCCCAGATAATGGAAATTACACATTGTTCGAAAAAGTAGGCGTGCTAATGAATTCTCCTTTTATATAGACCTCTATTTCGTTTTATTATTAACATTATAATTTCAAAAGTAACTGTAAACATATTTAGCACATGGAGGAATATCAAAGTCAGATGGATAGTTTTAGAAAATGTAAACGTGTATAGAAATTGGTTGCAAGACATGATAGTTTTATTATTCGTTACATTCGGATCCAGAAGAATGAATATTGTCTTGTGCTTATCTATTGAAATTCGAATTATATATATTTTCTACCTGGTTAGGATAAAACCAACGCCGGCGCCGCTCAGTTTAATAGATTAAAAATGAGTATTAAAATTTGCGTTGATAATATTGTGTTATACACTTCGTCAATTGTATAATGTTGTCATTGCAACTAATTGTTAATTAAAAATTCTTGGCTTATCGATCTAGAACCTCACACAAGTTATTTTGTTAATTTTCTACAGGAAAAAAAAATAATTTCGTTTTACCACAGTAAAGTTTCTTTGGTTTAAATAATTTCTCCAATTATTCCTAAATGAATTCATTATCAAATCATTTCATCAATTTACTGCAATCCGTGCGGTAATATTCCTTTATTACCTTTCTTTACAATCTAAATGAATTAGATTAGGATTACTGAATTACTCTTAAATACTTATGCATATTTTCAGAAATAAATCTTAAAAACCAAATATAGTCAATAATAAATTATGGTATCACAATTATAAAAAGTAAAAAATTAAAGTTTCGAAAAACACAACATTTTAAAAATACTGATTAAAATTTGGAATCAAATAGATCTAGAATGAAAGAGAATAGCATGCACATTTTCGACATTTGAAATCGGATTATTATGATAAAATGAAAAAGATAAAATCATACTGGTTATTAAAATGTAATATAATTTACTACTAGATAAATTGATCATTTTTAGTTTTCTATATTACTATTATATCCATACCTATCTAATAAAAAACTTATGTATTATAATTAAATGCTACCCTGAAAAAAAGTAATGGCTAATCGACACATTGTATAGTAAAATTTGAAGTATTAAATATAATTAGATTTAATTAAAATTTTAAAAAAATTGATGGTATAATATGAAAAAGTAAAACTTAAGTCGTACCATTCCAATCTGTATGTATAAATATCTTCAAAAGTACATGTTTCGGGCCAATATAGCCATCTTCAGGTAAAAAATATTAGATTAGACAAGTCGACCATCAAAAACTATTCAAAACTATTTACAAAAACACGTTAAAATCTATTAAAAGGGTTATTGTAAGACTAGACGTTTGTAGTTATACAATATTACAAATAGGAGAATCACTGTATTGTTTTCTTACATCTGAAGATGGTCATATTGGGCCGAAAAAAGTAATGTTAAAGGTATTTATAAAATATATATGTATTGCTACGAAACTTGTAGATATTTCTTTATAATTTATTAAATTTTATTTAAATTAATTCAACACTGTTTTATTAACATTCCATACAGTCAGCGTCATCTATTAAAGATCATTTACTCCACAGATATGCTATGCCCCAATTGTAAGATGCCACTATAGTACACAAGTACATGAAATCTACCCCTCCACTTGTTTTTGGGTACACCGCAAACCAATCGGATGATACTTATTACCTTCAGTCCACCTCGAGACGTGGTGGGTTTGTTGTCGCACCAGTAAGCCTCCGATTATTACCTTGATAGACCTGTTATACACTTGTATCTTTACTAAAAAACTGTACTAGTTATTCATTCGTGATGTTCAAATATTATAGTGAATAAAAACAATGTTATTATAATAAATTTTATTTATTTCAAGTTAAATAATTGTGATGAACAAAGAAATTAATCTTCTAATGATTCTCTCAGGGTAAGTAAGTTCTTTACTATTTAAATTGTAGAAAAATAAGATTATTAGAATCTTAATCCAAACTAATAACTCATATATCTCGTTTAAATATCAAAATAGAATTCAAATATCCCGCTAAATTCCCGTCATAAAATCAAATATTGTCAAATAATGCCAACTCAAACCGCTCATGCATTTAAACCCACAGCATCATACGTTTTGCTTACATACAAAATCCACTAAAAAAAATCACTGTTATCATATGGTAATATAACCTAATATTCCCTTGACGCTATTAACGCCAGTTATAAATTCAAAAGATGAATAATCGCTTACTTCAAGTACGAAAAACTGCTCTCATATACTCCAAATACTAATTCCAACTCCACAACAATCATTTCAGCTTCCACTTAGTGTTCCAATGATGTCACAGCAAAAATGCTCGAACAAACTCTTCAATCGGCCCCAGGATTAGAAATACGCCATCCAAAATCTTCGAAATCACTGGATTTCCGTCATCTTGGCACTACATACGCAATACTCTCATACTTGTAAGTAAATTTTAAAGTTAATGACTCTTATTGTGATAGCAATTTAAAAATTTCTAGATAATATTCGAAAATGCAACTACACTCAGGAAAAACCTAAAAAGAAGTCGCTCACATTTGTTTTCAACAACTTGATATCTCCTAGGCAAAGAGGACCCCAGCAACGATGATAGAAATCGTTTCCAACGATACGATACATTAAAATCAACCCACGTTCGAACAAACAGCGAAGGAACCTAATGCCTTAAAATCAATGGCAACTACCCTTTTTGAATTAGATACGATATAGTAAATGTTTAGTTTAGATTTTTAACAATATGTTTACAAAATAAATAAATACATAAATCAAAATACATTTACATAAATAATTTAATAATTACCGTCTTGATGCTGTGAGTTGTAGGTTATGTATAGCATGATATCATAGCAGTATCCATGTTTACCTTTTTAACAAAAATTCAAATTATTAATCATATATTACAAAATATATGTGAACTATAGTATTTATATCTGCATCCTCTTTACATTCCATAAGACTAAATAACATGTTCCATTACCAATTGACCTATTATTAATACCAGACTATAGAGCAGTACAAACTTCGATTTAGGGATATTATCAAAATCTATTGGTGACTGGTGAGTATTGATTTACCTAACATGATAGTAATAAGCTTTTAATGATGATTGGTCTCAAAATTTTGTCCAGGCTTAATTATTGTATGTAACCTCTTCATTTCACGAAGAAAAATCAATATTACAACATACTATAAATATAATCAATGGTATTAACGCGGGGACAATGATGCAGGAGGCAAATATCTCCATATCTGTTTAATATGATTGTGAGCTATTTTGAGAAGAGCTCCCTGACTGTTGAGGAGAAAGTCAGACTGGACGTAACTTGTGGTGTGCCACAGGGATCTGTGTTGGGCTCAACGTTTTGGCACATCTGTACCACAAATGCCACTAGAAACGGACTCGATTTTCTACCTCACATCAGCGTCACTACGAGTACAACCCACTTTCTTCGCTATCAAGCTTTATCCACCGGCGCCGGCGACTGTTTGGAGAGTCAAGGATTTAGCTGTGCACTCCGTAAAAGACACAAGCCAAACTCTCAACCCACAAGATGACGGCAGCGTAAGCCGGTAATGCAGTCACAGATCTAGCACGGACAATTCATGAATTGTCAATCCAGCTAAACAGCTCGTGTAAATCGAGAACGCGCGAATGCGTGTGTAGTGATTCCAGAAACGGCTTACCATAATGTAACAAAGACATCAAAGCAAAATTACAGAAACTTCTAAAAATATTAGGTTACAGACAGCTGTAGGTTTCTTTCATTTTAAAATAACGTATATATAACTTATTAAAATTTTTCAGAATAAGATTAAAGTTAAACATATTAAGGTAACATGCATTTTGTATTTAATTTGAAACAAGGTAATAAGTATAATATATTTAGTACGTTTTTTATTCTCTTCTCTAGGCGAAGTAAAGTCACATTGTGTCATATTAGAAAAGCCGGAGCAAACTAATTCGTTTAGATCCGCGTTGCGACAAATTACGGCATTGTATTTTAAATTTAATTCAAAATATACAAAGAAGGCCTTGTATACCTCAGAAGTAATGCAGAGGTAGTATTTTATAAAAATCCTGAACAAGGAAATATAAATGCAAGGGCTCAATCAAAACTTAAGTTAATCGGTCCATTAATCCATTTGCGCACTATTAACCCTACTTACTGCATTTGAGGCTATTTTTGAGTTATCAGTTCACGTCTTTCCAATAACTATAGGGTTTTATTGTTGACTCTTGTTTGGATACGTTTACTTTTTTAAAACAAGAAAACTAAAAAGGAGAGGCCACGAGATGTTAACTTTAGTTTTTGAATCTGGTTTCTTCGTCCCTTGAAATACATTTGCAAGACATAGATAGCAAGGCACTTTTTTTTTAGGACATGAATAGTTTAGCCTATGATATATGCCGAATACCGCAATAGCCCAGCAACGAAGTGACCGTTCTCGTAATCCGAAGATTGTGCTCAGTCCTGGTAACGTCATCGGTGATTTCAAACTACGATTGTTACAGAATATTTTTATTAGTTGTAATGAAAGAGCAAATGAACAAAAGTTTGCACAAATTTTCTGTAATACGTTATCTGATTAGGTGTATGTGAAAAAATATTCGAATTAGTACCTGACAGCTACATGCATTTTCCTTAAATCCCTTAAATGGAATACTTGTTAAAACAATCAAACAGTATTTACTTATTATAGGGTATCTCAAGTTTATCTCTTACAATAAACAACAGGGTAGAACAATACTGCAAGAATGCACTGAACCATTATTTGCTTGCAGAAAATTCAATGAGCCGAATTTGTGAGCACTGTTTACCTAATACTCAATTAATAGATCGGACCTGATACGAAATTCACCTATATCCCGTTCCAGGCTGTAATCTCCATGTATGATCTCCGTAACATATTAGTTTATTATGCGAGTACGATAGTCTCTCGTCCAATCCGCATTCTCTCCATCCATTTGCACCGGTTCACCATCATCTATGTTCCTGCGACATTAAATGCAGAGAGTGTAAATGTGCAGCACACCGAGACCTGACGTTATACTACCGGAGTTTAAGCATCCCTGCTACAGTCGTAAATCATGAACGGAGTACGCCAGTGAGCGTAAAATCATCTCCATGGACACCTCGTAAATAATCGGCTGCGCCGAAATCAGATTACACCGAACTGCAACCGAACCCCTCTGATAAATTATAGTAAATTTAAAATTATGTAATGTTGACGTAATGAACTCAGATTACCAGCAACTATTCCTCATGTGTTTAGATAGATTACAAATAGCCGTTACTAAATAATTCAGTGTAATATAATAGCATATTACAGTATTAATTTATACACACAATGGATTAGCCTAAATATGTATACATTTATGAAATATTGAGCAAATTAAGATATTAACGTTTTACACTATATAGTAGCTTTTTTCGAATTACACAGTGTGCCAAAATTTACTTTCAAAGTGTTCCTATCCACACTGCTAACTAACAATAAGTTCTTCGGATAGCTGAATTGATTTTGCGCTATGTGACTGTTATATACTTGCACCTAATGCATTAAACCCTGACGTTTTTGCTTCATTGAGTATGACTGATTGGATGCGTGGTAAACTCGTCCAAATACTTCTTCTCTATTAACAATCTTCCTCTTTTTTTACGTCTAGGACTTTCATAACAAAGCTCTTCCTATCGTATTTTCTCCAAGTGGTAGCTATCTCTTCTGCGTTGTCAAAATCTCTTCTGCGTCTGTGTTCTACAACTACCGAATCTTCAATTCTGTTACATCGCATTTATTCGTTTGTTCCATTTATGGCGTTCTCCAAACTTATCTTTTTAGTAACAACACGTTGCTCATCACTGATGCTTTTGGCTTTGGACAGTCAATTTGTTAAGGTTTTTTTTTCTGCATCAGGTGATGGTGAGATCTATTAATATTAATCTCCTCTCCTTATACACTACTTGCGTTTTCTCTTTTTATAGTATACTTAATGACTAGTTATTGTGAATGGATGCGATACAAAAATTGTTGTAATTTCTATTTCCTGCACTGCCTACCAAAAACGTATATCACCAGCATGTTTTATGAAAAGCAAGTTCAGATAAGAGATTTTAAGGATTCTGGCACTATTATAGTTTTTACAAAAAAGGGGGAAAAACATACAATTGACACTACACAGGATTTCAGGGCCGGTACATTTACTACTATAGTCGCTCAAAACAATATGCAATATACAGTATGTGTAATTTATAATTAAGAAAAATGAATATACAGAGTGAAAATTTTCATGTTTAATTATTAAAATATATATATTATGTATAATTTTTAATTAAGAAAAATGAATATACGGGGTACCGACGATCCCAAACCAATCACACAGACAAACGACTGCGAGACGCAAAGCGTCGAGTCTTTTTACAAGTGAGAGGCAAGAATTGAGAAAAAGAAATATACAGGGTGTATCGGCGATCCCAAACCAGTTACAGGTGTAGACGGAGGTTGGCGGAGAGTGGTGCGGTTTGACTGCTCTGCCGAGTTGGGGCGTAAGTGATGCGTCCTACGTGGAGGGTAGACTTTCTGATATCTGTCGAGTTGGGGCTTAAGCGGTCATCAAACGCCTATTTAATTGGCTGGGTGAACGGGCCCGGCGTTCTAGTTTACTACTACAGTGCCCAATTCTGCTGGAATAATGAAATATGGTAATTTTTAAATGATTCTGAAAAGCAATTATTTTAGGTAAAAACCTGTCACCCAGCCCAGGAAATTCTAATAAAACCAAGAAATGAATCGCTCAAAACAATATGCTGTAAAAAACTAATTAAAGAAATAATTAGCAAATTACATCCAATACATTGCAGGTCAAAGTTTGAAATCGTTTAAGAAAGTTTGTCTAATTTCTTCATTTTTCCTGATTGAATGGGACCCTTCATTTCTACGTAACTATTAATTCTTTTCCTACTTTGCTTACCAGAAGTAAACAGCTCGCAAACTAAATAACTCATTGAAGCACTTGATCCAATTATGGCGTAAAGATTAGTTCTCAATGAACTTAGCGCTGGTCCATGTTGCTTCCTTTTTCCAAAAGTAATGGTAGACATATCCTATTGACTCAAATGTTGTCCTTTTTGGAATACAAAACATTGGATATCAGTTTATTTTTCTTGTTTTAATACCAATGCACAGTTAGAACCGTATAAAAAATAAGTACGAAGAAACCAAACTGTTTTAAAAATCATTCACTGCACCTTAAAAATATTTCGATATTTGTGTCTGTGCAATGTCTTTGTCGGCTCCGAGAAAAGATGGATTAATAACGCCATGCAGGTGCGTTCGCTTTGTAGACGCCGCCAAAGGATGGATTATCGACGGCATGCAGGTGCATTCGCTTTGTCGGCTCGCCGATCAAGGAGATGCGACTGCGCTTCTCCTATTTCTGTTCAGTTTCTATTTTTATATACATGTATATAAGTTTTTGTAAACATACAGAAGTAGAAGAGCATAGTTTTTGTTAAATTCATTATCGTATAGTACCGCTTAAAATGTAGAAATAAATAAGTGTACAAGTTATAAATGAAAAAAGTGCGACGCCATCTACCCGGGAAGGTAAGATGTCTGGTAGTCTACACGTCAGAAATAGCAAAGCTATCAAGCAGTAGTGGAGTACAGGCAGAGCCATCGACCGCCAGAGTGCACCACACACATTAAATAATGTGTAAAATAATGAGAAATTGCACGTTTTTTAAATTCTTGTTAAAATAATGTTATTTTGTATATGGCCTAAATATATATTTACACTGAAATTTTGACGGTTTTCTGTAAAGTAGTTTTTGAAATATAAATTTTTTTAGATCTTTATACGTCACAAGTACGTAGTAAAATTTTATGAATGAACGAGAATATATGGCAACATAGAAATTACTCCCCCGTAATATTCACAGATTGCAGTCATTTATCGAGAACGATGACAAAGGTAGTAACCAAATTTACCGGCTGCGAAATACTCGTACCATATTATTAAAGTGCTATGCAGGTTATGGTCACAAAGGAATTTGGGATTCGGCATTATTTCTGCATCTTGTTTTAGTTTGCGTTTAAAGTTCTTCAATTTATCGTAGAAGAACTAATTCTGAAAGATTAAAAGATTATAACCTCAAAATCGCGTAAAATAAACACAGAATATCGTAATAATACGTTTACGCCATCTGTACGCGCAAAGCATGCGAACTTAATATTACTTATCTACGATGATGATGCGAACTACGATGACTATCGCTCCATTGCCAAATCATGCTGACTAAGAATTTATGAATGAAAGAACTTGTGACGTCTGAGCACTTTAAAAAAATTAATTATGCCTTAATGAGAAAATTTAAAAGAAGGTTTAATGAAGGACTATATATTACAACATTCTCTATCATTCTATGACATAAAAAAAAAGTTGTGCAATTCCTCATTGTTGAGGTCAACTTATGTTCCATTTTCTAAGGAACCGATGAATATTCTTGAGAGATTTTTGTTGTATTTTGCACTAGAACTAGATAATTACGCCAATAACGCCTCGGAGGGATTTCGTCAGGTGGACCTTGTGTACATGTGACAAATTGCAAACCGTAAAAAGTTCTTCAAGAGTATAACCACATAATATTCACTTGTTTTCGCTTATATTGTACAAAAAGACTACGTATAGTAGTTCCTGAAAGAAACTAACATAAATATGCGAAAACACGACTTCGCAGAAGAAAGGGTTTTCTGTTCCTGTTCGAATTCATAAATAAAAGTTTTCTTGGGGTGCCCCATGTTTTAACTACAAAACAACAAATTCTAAAAATTTAATTTACTTGTCAGAATTGAATCAATGCTTCTAAACGTGCGCGAAAAAATTAAATTCAAATTTCAAACTTACCTAATATTAATAATAGACAATTGTGATACCAGATAGTTTCTCACAGCTGTTGAAATATTAAACAAACTTAATAAATTTCCCCGCTATTATATGCTAAATAAGTTGTTTGTTTTTTTTATTAAGAAGTCACATTTTCTATTCAATATCAAAACAACAACAATAAAGCAGTTCAGCTGTTCTATAAATATCAAAGCGCTAAAGCTAAAGCGATCGTCTCATTGTCCAGACATTCTGGCGTCGCAGTGATGATACATCCACATACATTTATACATTCTTGCTATCAAGATTCCTTTGCAGAAAATTCTTGGAAGCTGAGGAAATATTTGTTTCATATATATTTGCATTAATATAGATCATTTTCAGAAAGGAAAATACATATACGCCAACCAACGAATATTTCATCTAATATTATTAAATATTTTTGTAAACATCATAACATTATGCAAATTTACTTGGTGAAGCTAACCACAATCATAAAACAATATAAAAAAAACAGAATCTATTACCTCAAGCTCCCTAAATTTTAATACATATTTTCTACACAGCCACTATCTTTAATTAATGATGATTTCGCTAACAAGAAACAAATTTATTTTCTTTACCGTGTAAACACGTACGTACAAAATGACTGACTAACTTCCAATTTACATAACTCATCGACCAAGTAAAAGGTAGGTAAGTGACAAATGGGTGTATTTTGGAATCAGTTCACCGGTTGCGTTCATATTTCAATATTCAATTATGCAAATTTCGACCAAACAAAATGGAAACAACAACCGTTTAAAACAATATCTCCGCCATAAATCAAAAACAAGCAACGGTCGGTGTGTTTGCTTTGTAATTACTACTTGTCAAAGTTAAATTCATAAATACCTGTTATTTGCGGATGAATCCATCGTTGAGAGGGTACGATTATCGCGTATTGCTCGCTGTAATTGCCACGTTCTCTCACTTTAAAACTACCAACGTCTCACTAAGAGACGAAGATTTGTGTAAATAAAGGAACACACGTCGCCAATAAAGATATTTTGGGGTGGCGTTCTGTGTGTCGAGATAATCGACACGTCACATCGCGTGTCTTTGGAAATTAATGCTACATGGGTTTTTCTACGATACGCTTTGATAATGATATTTATGGTTTCTTAAGCTCTCTTAGATGCAACCCGGTTTACCTATATCTAAATGTTTTTTTTTTTCTTATAAGTATCCTAAAGAAACATACTCCATTGCTTTTCTTTTAAAGTGCAATCAGCAAAAACAAACTACATATTATGCTGACAGCCAATTCAGGACCATTCCTGAATATGTTACCACCTTGATGATGCTGAACATTATTTATCACTCAACACTGAATCGTCTGCCAAGCCGTCGACAATCTGTCTACCAATCCGATCGACGAATAAGACATCATACGCTGAATCATATGTCCGCATGTCGCAAAATCTGAATTTCTTTTTAAATTTATTACGATGTGCTATGTTATACTACTAACTATAGTTTTAAATGAATAGTGACGGTTATTAAGATATAAATGATACCGCAAAAGTTATCGCAAATATATTTAGGATGCGGAACTTTAGTTGCAAAGACTTACTCACCCCGAAGAAGTCTTGCACTGGATTAGATGCTAACTGCTTGAAGCCTGATCAGAGTTAGGTACTTTTATTCCAAAACCTGACAGAACGGAATATTATGGAGCAAAATTTGCGAGACCAATAAGTCTTAAGACTCTGGAAAAACTGCTGGACAAGCACATAACAGATGATGTTTGTAATAAGCATATCAAGAAGGAAAATCCAGAGTGACCGCGTTACATCAGTTCGTACAGAAGATTGAGCATGTTGTGCAAAGCAAAGAAGTACCTGTGCACATTGCTGAATATATATAGAGCATCTAGTAATACTTCCGCAACATCAATATCCAAAGGATCGAAGAATAAAGGCATCGATGAAACAAACCGCAGGTGGATAGACTGCATGCTTAAAAGGAGGTCAGTTTACACAACCATCATGGGAGAAACACTGGTGGTTCGGATCGAAAGAGGATGTCCGCAGGATGGGGTTTTGTCCACTCTGCTGTCGTGGACAAGTCACTAGTTAGACTGGATAATCAAGGATATAAAACTTTAGGAGACAAATTATATTGTCATTTTTCCCATTGTCATTCTCTAAATTCAATAACGTAGTACAGGACAAAATCCAGAACGCGTTGCAGAAGAATAAACCGAGGAGGGTGGTCTAAACACTAGTACCTGTAAAATGACCACAATAACATTCACGAGAAGGGGGAAATTAGATGATCTAGCACCACTAAAACTGTGGAGTGAAGAAATAAAGCTGAATGCTAACTTTATGCTTAGTTGGAATCGCCCTCTTTAGAGAATTAAAATCAGGGCGGAGACAACACTTATCGTGGCGAGGAAAGACCATGGAAAAACATGGAGTTAAGGCCAAATATGATGTACTGGACATACATCCACCGCGGTGGTGATCAGACCCATGATCACTTATGCATCTCTGGTATGGTGGACAAAGATGCAGCAGCAAACTGCTATAACTGAACTCAGCAAAATACAGAGGATTGCGTGTTTAGGGATAACAGGAGCATTGAAGACTACATCAACAGCGGCAATTGAATATCTCCTAGACCTCCCTTTTCTCCACTTTATAATAAAAACCAAGTGGCAAATACACAGGATTAGGACGCAACAATATTGTCCGGCATGTGAAAGGCAACCTCATGGGAGTGAGAAGACAACCATTTGGGAGTTAGTTCAGGCCACATGATTTCGATATTCCTATTTAATAGAAATCCCGAGGTGAAAATAACGGATTTGATAAGCTGGAATCAATCCAACTACAGAGACAGGCTCTGGGAACTAATCTGATTAAAGACTGATCATTTACAGTGAGATCCCAACTTCACTACGATAACATGCCAATGTCTTTCAAGCGGAGGCATATGCAATTATTAAATTTGATGCAATCTGTATTGCAACAGACCGTGGGCGATACTCAGGTATTAGTGAACCCCAGGATACACTGCACACAGAGTAGTTTGGGAATGTATTCGAGACCTGAATAGCCTGGCATGCCGCAATATAGTTATTTTCCATGAGGGTGCCTGGACATTCGGAAATCGAAGGAAACGCAAAAGCTGGCGAGTTGGCAAGAAAGAGAACATGGGCTTCATTTGTAGGCCCAAAACCTGTTCTGGGAGTGTCAGAAAAACACAGTGCTGGAGTAGGTAAGGAGTTGGGTCCAAGAGAAACACAAACAACACTAGAACAACAGAACCGGTAAACTCATGGAAAGACCTTTATCAAGGGACCATCAAAAAAGAAGAGTGAACAACTACTAAAGCTTAGTGGAAATCATCTTCGTATAGTAGCAGGTCTCCTAAGAGGACATTGAGTACTGAAACGAAACCTACAGAAAATGGGGGTCATCACCGCAGATACCCTATGCATGGTGCTATATGAATATGATGCCCTGGACATAAAAAGCATACAATTTTTCTCAGACCAAACATAAACCCAGAGGATTATTTCGATCGACAAGCAAGGGCCTGTGCAGGTTAGTGCAGGCCACTATGATATTTGACTATCTGTTATAATTTAAGCAGTAAAGAAAATGGGAGATGTAATACAAAAACCCAAGAGGCTGCAGTATTTATGAAAACTTTATATCAAACGACTACCACAAAAAAAAACATTTAAAGTACTATAATGTGGTAACTAGTGTTAGATACAAGTTGCAATACTCACCGGTTGCATACATCAGATATATGATTTAAGAATATGTACAAGGTACCTATTGTTCAATAACAGCTGTATAATATCTAATGTTTGAAGAAAAATATGATTTTGGAGGAATTACAATTACGAGTTACTACAATACATTAACTGTAAATGTATAGTTTAGTTTTTAAGTGTGTGTTGTTTTATTAGCTAACAATACTCAGCTAATCTACTATAATAGCTTTGTTGTTTTTGCTCCTTTGCGTTAGAATGCTAAACGCATGAACATGCGCAATAGACATCTAGTGTTCTATTTGTTTTTTGGTAGGAAGCAATTCGATGACTGATCTGCAATTCCAAACCGTGAACATCATTTAAAACTAAATTAACAGAAGCACTTATTTCTAACAAAAAAAAAACAGTATTATCTACTAGAGTTAGTATAAATCCGCTGCAATCCGATCGTCCAAATAAATCCGCGCTCTTATATCTGGTTGCCTAATGTAAAAAGACCTTTCATAGTCAAAAATTGCGCTTCAATATTGTTTATTTTTTTGTTTCGTCAAAATTTAATATTTCATGTTCCTTGTTTCCATCAAGCTTGTTATAACCTTGCCACAACCTGCTATATCAACCACTTACATTAATATTTTGCAAATAAAACAAATAGTTTTCAATATGAATCGCATATTGAATATATTGAACTTTTAAGAGCGGCGGTATTTTCATTTTCAGTTGTTTTACTCGGTCAATAAATTTCCCATCCGCCTATTTCCCTAAACCAAAAATACTCTTCCAAATATAAGCTCAAAAAGAATGTCAATTAATCGAGAAACTGCACACGTAAACGAACCAATGCGATAACGGCACAAACTTATTGGGAAATTACGCAAATTGCTACATAGTACACATCTATCTATCGTAGCAAATGCAATTAATCAAAATTGTTACCGAAGGATTTGGGAATATTTGACTGTTGTTGCATTGATTTGGCACTCAGATTATCCCAGATATGCGTTACCTATGCAAATGTATGTATACATAGGTACTTGCATACGGACTTTCGTACATACATATGTATGTATGTATATCGAATATCCGCCGAGACAATATGTTATATGCATTGGCACTATAGCTAGTTCATCACCACAGTCTTATACATCGACATTTTTTTGCCGTTCGAATTTCTACCTTTGCATATGTATGATTTTAAATTACAGACCTTTTGTTTAATTAACACTCCACTGCATTCAGTGTGTATTTTCTGTTGAACTGGTGGGGTTTTAATTACTAAAGGTCGGCTGAGGCATACTGTAGTACATATACGTAGATACATCCCCGTACATTTGAATTTTTCAAGCTCCGGAATGAGAATTAGTGCATTATCATTCGCATGTGAGCCACTGCCTGTTTTGTGTTTTACTTCAAATCCCAATCCTAATTCTACGACGTATACAATTTTGCTACTGTAATTCCCAGTTACGATCAACAATACATAAAAGACAATTGGAGGAATGTATGTAGATACTGTACTGTAAAACGAATTAAAAGCTACAGTTGCTACTACAACGTTCAATTAAGTATTGCAAATCTCCTCTAATCAGGACTGACCTGAATTTTTCATCTTTTAAAATTGTAAAACCAATATATGTTTCTCCATGCGCAAATTGATATGTACAGCTACATTTTTTTTTTTATTTATTAGTAGATTTTTGAAAACTGCCAAGGGTAAAAGTAAACTACTATGGTTGTTGCCCTTATATTAAACACCATTGCTGTAAATGTGTGTAAAATTCCTTTGTAAAAAGCCTTTATCAAGTTTTACAGGTACTACAATGCAACGGAAGGCAGAGGCCAGACCGTAAAGGAAGCAAAAGACAGGATTGGAAACGCAGACCTGGCCACTAAAACTAATAAGAAGAGTATCGACGATAAACGATACCTCAAGGTACTCCAAAACACCACCAGAAACTTTAAAAAACCCAACGGTAGTTCCAACAGGGAAGCAACGTCAAGATTACAGTAATACACAAACGTCATCTTGAAAAAATATTAGATCATGAGCAGATGGATTTGATTCAAACACAACACGAGATTACGATGTACGATTACCCAGAGCCTAAGCATTAATTTCTTGCAATCCACGAAGAAAATCTTCACTGGAAGAGGACTGTATATGACATTCCATAGCGAAAACACAAAACCTAACTCAAGGCAATGACATCCATGACGGATGTTTAAAAGGGTATCGAATGTAAACCTGTTGGTAGAAGAAAGTACCCGAAAATATCTTATAGCACTGCCGTTACAATCGCGGACAAAGTTAGGCCATGACAAGAATATATCGAAAGGTTTCATTATGAGTTCAATATTTCTTATGATAATCTTTGTCTACGAGGTTCAATACTTGGTTTGGAGTAGATAAAGGGGCATCTTAAATTTATAACAAAACCAGATTTCAGTCTAAAACAAACAAGAAGTGGGAGAATTAAATGGAAAAGCCGGAGGTTGCAGTGTTTCTTAAGACTGCATGTCAGACGAGAATAGCAAAGCGTGAGTGAAGTTTATTAAGGGTGGATACACAATAAGTCCAAAGACTAGTGCAAAAAAGCACCTAGACAAAGGCAAACGATACAACCCAAAAAAAGAACAAATACCTAAAATTACAAAAGACCTGCTGGAAAAAGACAAAAATACTGTTAAAGCGATAGTAGGACTGGTTATTATAGACATACTATTGTGGCCATATGAACAACGCTACCAAATTATCCAGATTTACTTTGAAGATCAGTCATCAATTCGCGCAACTTACAGACGACTTCGTGATTTTTATGGCGCACATTATCGTCCATCTGGGCAAGCCATCCGTCGAACTGTGGATAGATTTCATACCACATACTCTCTAAATGATGCAATAACACGAACACGTTGAAGGAATGTGCGTACTGAAAAGAATATTGCCGCTGTAAACGAAAGTGTGAAAGATGATCCAAATTTATCGATTCGTCGTCGGTCGCAGGAATTGGGGCTCTGCTCTTGCTTACACCCGTTTAAGATCCCGCTGGTGCAGGAATTAAAACCACGAGACCATCACATGCATCGGTCTTTCGCCGATTGGGCTCTAGACCAGTTGGAAACTGATCTGATGTTTTATCGCAAAATTGTGTTCAGCGATGAAGCTCATTTTTGACTTAACGGGTTTGTTAATAAACAAAATTGCCGCATATGGAGTGAAATCAATCCACAACAGACCCTACATACTCCATTACATCCAGAAAAATACACCGTTTGGTGCGGTTTAGACGCTGGTGGCATCATTGGACCTTATTTCTTCAAAAATGAAGCCGGAGCTCGCGTTACGTTCAATGGAGAATCGTTACCGCACCATGATCAATGATTTTTTGTTTGAAAATATGGATGGCATTGATCTGGGCGAGATGTGATTTCAACCGGATGGCGCTGCGTGCCATACGGCGAACGCAACCATCGACTTATTGAAAACCAAATTTGACGATAAGGTTATTTCGAGAAATGGACCTCCTCTCGATTATTTCCTGTGGGGACACGTGAAGTCACTAGTTTATGCTAACAAACCAGCAACAATTGACGCCTTGGAGGCCAACATTGTTCGTGTTATTCGTGGCATACAGCCAGCAATGCTCGAAAAAGTAGCCCAAAATTGGACGTACAGAATGCGCTCCGTCTAGAACAACCGTGGTGGCCATATGCCCGAAATCATTTTCAAATGTTAATGCCATGTATTGATCTTTCGATTAAACAAATTATTTAGCTTAAAATTTAATTTTTTGTTATTTTTTACAATTTAAAGTTCTATCGGGCTTAAAAAACACCCTTTATTAGACGCTCCGCGTTTTACAGGGTTGGTGAGGAAGTATTGGAAATAAATTGAAACTATATGCACATGTTTTTAATGATAATTTATTGATAATATCAATATTTTGTTACCGTCTTATCTACATTTACCACCTGCTGCATTTCTTATGAATACATCCGTTGCAATAAAATCGAATTTTTGCAAGGGTGTCTAATACATATGGCTACGATTGTATATACATTACGGGCCTGATAGTGACAGTTGCAGATTGGGCCAGCATATATACAAGTATACTCCAGTCGATATTCTGGAAAGACTCTAAGAGCAGAAAGCTACGTAAAAGTACTGATCTCAGAAACAAAGATGAAAAATTAAGAGAGTCTTCTGATAGAAAGAAGATCATAAGAGACCTGAAAAGGTTGAGGTGGAAATAGCACTATACAGCCACCTTGAACCTAACCTAAAGTATGCAGTAGATGACAATAAGTTATCTGAAGATCTTATTCGAACATTTTGCATATTCTGTTTACCCAAAATGTGGTTTGTTTGTGTTTTTGTATTTTTTCTTCTGTTTATAAAGAAACATTTCCCACACTCTCTCAGATATAAACGAATATTATTTCGTATATAGTTTTAATAGTTGGACACACTTTCGTATCAAATCAACATATGTGTAAAAATAGTAAAGACATACAAAGCCAACAAGAAAACGGAATCTGGATCGACCCATGAAATAGGGTAGAAAGCTTGAGATCGACTTCTAACTAATCGCCATAAGGCGTGAGGACATGTTGACCTCAATGAGTATAAAAAAGAATAAAAAATACATACTAAAAGATTTATATAATAGCAATAAGATAAATATTTAAGTGACATGTTTTCAAAATTTCCTTATTAATGTATATAAAATTCACGTCTTCATAAAATTTTGAGGTGCATTGTACAGTAACAAAAGGGAAGGAATAACAAAACAAGTCCATGAGAGCTTCGGTAGCTTTCCAGTGTAATTATTTAAGCCAAAATATTTTATTCGTAGTTTGCCACAATATCAATATTTTACAATATTTCTTCCAAAACAACATCGAAAAAGATAAAAAAAAAATAACAACTCAAAACATTACTCTGAGCGTGCAAACACAAAACTCGTCGAATGGATCACGATATAATTACGTTCTTTACGTTTCTAATTTGATTTGCTTTTAGCTAGACGGAGTCAAAGAACAAAGAATAATTTTCTCTTTCTACGATGATGACATGGTCGCCATATTTTAAACCATGCGAGCTTATGAATTTTACAGCCGACTTCACAGACCGAAGTTCTTTGTTATTATACTTTGTCATGCAATGTTCGAACAACGTTGCAGCACACCTTCTGGTGCTTATTCGTTAAATTTTAATTATGCCTGCATTAAACGTTTATTACTTAACGCTTTAGGAGATAGGTACTAGTTTTAAAATGATGTTATCAACCAATGTCACGCTAATTGGTTATATATATATATATATATATATATATATATATATATATTATATAGCAACATTGGTAAAACGTCAGCTACCACTAGTATATTAATTAATTTTTTAATTAATACCAATAAGGGTATGGTAAAATGGATATTACGTATGTATGATGTATGTATGTTAACTGCACAAATTATATAATTTTATTAATTAATAAATGGAATGTACGTATTATTTTTATATAACCGATATGGATAAATTCGTCATCTTAAGAATTAAACATCTTCTTATACTATAATCTTTCTGCTAGATGTAACCATTAACTGCAGTTGTTACAAGTTCGCAACTTTAGTTATGAATTTATAGAGCACTATAAACTTACAAAGTTAGTCACGAATTAAGAAGTACATATGTGCAAAAATAACAGCATTTTTATTTCTAAAATAATTCAAGCACAAACAAAAGAAACTTTCGGCGATTTTTTTTTTATATTTTGCAATTTGCAATTTTGCATTTGATGAAGAAAACACAATAAATTATACATATATATATATAACCGAATTCATCTTTCATAGGTTCATCAATTTACCGCACACAGTTTTCTTTTAACTGCTCTACAAAGAGTCCACCAGCTCCATAGAGCTGATTGTAAGTGAAGAAGGATCAAATATTATTACAACTACAACTGAAAATACTAATTACCGTTTAGAAACATTGACAGTTCCTAAGTTCCTTTTTATTATTTCAAAATTAAATGATAACAATGTTTAGAACTGTGAAAATTGAATTTTTTTTTTTCCAATTGTATCGAAGAAAAAGTAATACTACCCTTACATGTCAAAATTAAGAACAAATTCCGAAATTAAGCGAAAATAGTATTCCTATACAAACACGTCTGACAACCAGATATACTGAAACACAAAATTCATATATACATTTTAATCTGAAAATAAGAATGACATGTATGAATTGTAGCAAATTTTGCGCATCATCGTATTCTGAAAAGAGGCACATTAGTTTTCGTCTGTTAAACCACGTAATCGAAGATAACACATGTATTTGATGTATGGAAGAATCTCGAAGTGTGGTATAATACACAACATTGCCAAAGTTAGCGTTGTTTTTCAGAACAGAAGTTCTTACAGCTGACCAACCTCAAATTTGTTTCCTTATCAATAATCTGAAATAGTTATTTACGTACCAAGGCTGGAACGTGTTGAAATAATTCTTTGAATCTTATGAATAATCAAAGCGATGATCCAGAGATCACAAAACGAATTACAAGTCTAACTGGAATATTCTCCTGATCCATCCTAGAACCAAACACGGACTCCAAATGGAACAATCCACACCAAATGATATCCCAAAGGGCGAAATTTCCTTAAACTGAATGTGTGGCATTATCTAATATAACTGGATCATCTTCTTGATCATCTTGCAACTTTTTATAGCCTAACCGTTTTATTTCAATGTATATGCTAAAGTAATTATCAACCACAAAATATTGATGCTGTTTATAGTACATCATGTTCACGGTAGTGAATGTATTTCCAAGCTTAACATTATTTCCGCTTCTGATCTGTTACACTTATTTCGCATTTCTTCGCGTTTAAGGTTACCTTACTCTTCTCCAAAATACTTAATGCACGTGTTAATGCATGTGTTAGTATTTTGTCATACTGCCTTGTGTGTGCGAGTGTTAGAAATTTTGATAATTTACTAATGATAGTTTTATACATTGTTACATTAATCTTTTCCTTTTAGATATTGTCAAAATACTTGTTAATAGTATTTTGTGATCTAGACTGGAATACGGTCTATTGCTGTGGAACATCCACTATGGGACACGTGCGGATCCTTCACTATGAGACATGTGCAGCTCAAATTGAAACCATTCAGAAGAAGTTTTAGAAGTTTCTTTGGCTGCCATGCCACACATGCGAACCTTCAATGTTGTTTCAATTGCGACCAAACTAGAGAATGCCCCTATATCCTACGTCAGTGACAGTTAAATAAAGTACATACATTCTATAATGTACAAGGCTCGAGCAAATACGTTTATTCAATAAGCAGTTCTATTTATGACTGAACTTTATATTTTGTAGTCTTACTTTGATGTTTTCTTTTGCCTTTGTAGTCCTGCAGATGGACCCTGTTGAACTGTTGGGCTAATATGGGTATACTATTATTATAGTGAAAGCACATATTAATTATTATCAATAATTAATTATCCAAAGTTAAGTATTATTTTAAACAACTACATAAAACTCTTATTATAGCACCGCAAAAATATACATTCAGCCTAGCTGTGTACAGATTACTGATACACCATAAAGAAAGTATATACACTGAAATCAATAAATCAATATTATACTTTACCATGAGGTTAGTTTGTATTGAATTATGTAAACGAATATCCCAATCAGAATTCTAATAGTGTTCGGACGGCTGAACAGTGTCACTGATCACATCCAATACAGTAAACGCATATCTAGGGCAATTGAATTGTTATATTAATCCGGTGCAGTCACATTAGATCTCGATAGTATAATACAGAATTACATGGCTACTAGTTTCCAGGCCGATTAAATTGGCGGAATTCTGCAATCGTAGAGTATTCCAGTAACTTCTCCGTTTATATTTCAATTTTATAGCACAACAATAGAGATTAAATGACCACTAGAAACGATAGTAGGATCTCTATTTCCACTCAGTGAAATATATAAACGCTTATATGCCTAACCAAATTGCAACAAAATTAGTTACAATTAAACAGTTTAATTGTGAAATATGTATTTTAGAAGAGCATTCCTTGCATTTATATAGTTTAAGAAAACGAAAGAAGAGGGAGGCATGGAAGTTAACTATTAAAATATATTTCAACAAATTTGAAAATTAAATCAATTATACTTTTGAGATCTAATTTTACCATTTTTGAATCTTTCTTTTTTTCTTGAATTACGAAGCTATCTTAAGTGGTTAAAAAAATATATGAAAATATCAAAATATTTCCGCTTAGCCGAAATTATTAAAAAGAATTATTTCTTTCAAAATTCACATATAAACGAAAATAACATAAACTCAACCACAAATAACCTAAATTAAAAGAAAACTATCAATTCAACCAAAGTTTGTAATTAATTTTGTGCTCTAATATCTACATTCTTCGTAAAAAATTCCGAATTAGCAATATTTTATTACTATGATTCTTAATATATCCCTACGGCGTAGTGCCAAAAATATAAATGTAATTGTAGAGTACTTTTGTGTCCTATTTTATGCGCTTTTTATTAATCACCCATATAATAATATAATAATACCTTTAATATTCAATTTTGGTTTAATTTACAATCAAAGTCATCTTCCTTCTATTTGTAAAACTATAAATATTTTTATTTTGCAACTGAAGACGACATACCAGTCGAGATATTCTAGAACCTAGTAGCCGATTCTTGAATCTCGGATGACGAATGTCGCATGCGACAACGTGCACAGACTGTGTAGGTACATTTCATTTGGCTATTGTCGCATGCGACATTCGTCGTTCGAGATTCAACAATCGGGCCCCTTAACGCCTGCAGAAATGTCATATTTCATGTCACTTTATATATTTATTAATATAGACAGTGTAGTAATAGGTATACTAATGGTCCTACCCGTAAAACAGTGATTTATAATCATTTAGCATACAATTTATTTACAATTTTTTGACCTCAGAGTATAACTTTGAAATATTACAATTCCATGGACGTATATTCAGAATTATATTGAATTATTTTATACAATAAATTTTTGAATTTTCCACAAAATTGCAAAAATTATACACTCTATTGAAACAAACATTGAAAATTACCACATTAACAAAATGTAACTATCCAGAAATACACTAAATCGTACCAAATTAAGAGCCAAGCTCAAGGTCGCTAGAAATTTTATTTGCACATTAACTTCTTACTTGATGTAACAATAAAATCGCAAGTGTCTCCACAGTTACTTAATTGGCTCTCTATTTCGAACCCAATTCAGATGAAATTGTGTATTTGAATACCAACACCGTCACGTTGCCACCACATACTACATCTACCAGCTGAAGGAATGTCTTCAAGAAGAACAGATAATGAATTTCCTAAGAATTCTTTGTACTTTTCCTTTAAGTATCTTGATAGAAAAAGGTCCAATTAAATGGCCATTAAAAAAGCTGTACCAAATATTGATGCTGCATATGGTCTGAAAATGTGTTTTCCGTAATAATTCTGAACTGGTCTGTAGTGGTAGTTTCGTCGATTCACCTTGACCATTCTATTGTTGTGAAAGCGTGACCCGTCAATCCACATGATTTTATTTAGAAACTGTGTTAAAATTTGTGATCGGCTAATTTCAGGATCGTTAGGTCGCAATTCTTAGAGTAAATTCCTGTGTATGCATGTTATTTATTATCTTTAATAATTCTATTGACGGAAGCTTAACTAATCCCAATTACAAGTAGAATAGATGGGATGGATATTGGTGCTGCCAGAGAGGAGCAGAATTAATGGGATGAGCATTGTATTGTTTAGGATGCATAAATGTTATTTAGAAATGAGCATTGGTGTTGTTCAAAATGCACTGCTGTTGTGTAGAAATGAGCTGAGGGGATGCGATGAGTATTGATGTCTTGAAGGCACGAACAGATGAACTAAAATAGCCATTGGTGTTATCCAGAATGCATTGGTGTTCAATGCAATGAATAATTACAATGATTAGTAAAGCATTGGGGTTCTTCAGAAATGAGTAGAATAAATGCGATGGGAATTGGTACTGTTCAGAAACGAGAAAAAGTAATGAGATAGGTATTGGTATTGATCGGAATACATTAATGTTCTTTAGAAACGAGCAGAAAAACACTGGTGTTGTTCAGAATGCATTAAGGTTTTTTTAGAAACAAGCAAACGAAATAGTGTTTTCATAGGTGGCTACAAGTTAGTGTATTTTATAGCTATGACCACTGTTAGAAATTGTTACGCTTCCTACCTTCATTTGATTATTAAGGCACGGCATACAATCCTTCTCAAACTTATACTTACGTTTTTATTCAAAGGACAAGAAAGATAATTATTTTAGTTTAACTGAAAGTGGCATATCTTCGCTAATATATAGCTGAAATTTAATTCTAATAACTGTGAATACAATACCATGTTTTTTTTTGTAGACGATCACTTTTTAAGGTGATAAATAATATAGTAGGAAATATGCATAAGAAAGAATTGGTGAAGCGAATGGTGAAATCAGTTCTTCTTCCTTATTTGATTGTGAACATTATTTTAATAAAGTCTTATATAACGACACAATTATGTTTATATATTTAAATAACAACCATAGTCCGCATTCTATAAAATGGGTGTTCAGGAGGAACGTGGGCTTGTTATCACATATTCTATAAAATGGTGCATTCCAGATGGAACGCGGGCTCGCTGGTTTCCATCCAAACCACGAAAATTAAAGCCAACAACAATATTTCTGTCGGTTCACCATATTTGAATTAATTACTGAGTTTGATGATGAGTTAGTTGGACATCATGCACATTTCCTATTTAACTAAATATCGAAGTATCTCACACCATTCATGACAGGCATCAATGATGTTAATTGGAACCCTCATGGTAGTTCCAGAATCCACATAAAAACATTAAAAATGACGTATGAGTTTAACTTTCTTCTATACGAGTTCAAGTTGCATTGTATGCACATTTACTCAAGCAAAATAAAAAATTGATCCATTTAGAAAAAAAATTAATACATATATTTTTCTAAGTTAATCTTTGACAGTGACTATATTACAATATCTACAGAATCAACTCCATTTATCTATAGTAAATACATATATGTGAACACAGTATTATGAATGGTAAGTATAACTAATTAACGAAGTAAATCTAAAGCATATTCATTAAAAATATGCAAACTTGATTAACAAGGTAGAAATCTGTTAATTTTACGATATTTCAATCAGCGTAAGTTTCCCGTGTCTTGAATATTGCTCATTGCAAAAATCTATTTTGGGACCAGTCCTAAGAAGATTATAAATTTTTAATTGCAAAAAGTTCTTAAATGTGGCACTCGCATTAAGAAATGATGCAGATACTTTTGTATAGCAAGCATTAAGTAAAATCAAACAGTTTTCAAGCTAAATATTCTACTCGATGCATAGATCACCATGGCATTTTTGTCGCCAATAAAATTAAAACAAATTAATTAACTACCTAATTGGTTTAGATTTGCTAGTATAATGAATAAAACTGTAAAATTTTAATTTCTAGGCAGATTAGAAAAATGCAGTGTACGATAATAGAAATTCCAAACCAACTAAAACCGTTGTATTGGAAAGAATAACCACACGTCTGCCTTCTTTTTTATCAAAGATAATATCGGGATTTCAATGTGCCGGAAGTAATACTTCTATTAACTAAATTATAATTTCGAAGCGATTTTTCCACTCACTTGCGCGGAGATGGAAACCGTCAGAGCACCTCGGCAGTAAATGAAGGTTTTCAGCGTACAAAGTGGACGTGATTAAATTCCCTCTCGGAATAAAGGAATTCAACTCAAAGAAGTCGGATAAGAGATGGATCATAATAGTGAAAGGAAGACCGTAAACAGATTTCTACCCCCTAGCGTAAAATTGGTGGAAACACGAATCAAAATCGATGTAGGTAGTAGAAAATGTATTTAAATCAGCTTTCCATATGCGTATAATTCCATTTAATGCACCATGGAACTGCACTCGCATGCACACAAACGCGCCAAAAAAAAAAAGTAATATGTTAGACTTCAAAAATTCACTATGAAAAAAATTTTTATTTCTAAAGAAAATAATAGAACAAATCGAACCGATGTAAATATCTATGTATATATATTTAACCTCGATATCTTGGAAACGAGTTTCCCTAAATTATAAAGTATTTTACAAAAAAAAATATACATAAAACATTACTTTAAATAGCACAAAGCCGTCAGTATAAAAAATAGTTCAAGGTAAAAGTGATATGTGAACACATACAGGGATTTATAACGAGCAAGCTTTGTATGCGCCCTAAGATGCGACGAGGCTAATTGGATGACTCGCAAGTAATCTAACACAATTTAAATGGAAACTATTATTTGGAATGAGGTACCCTCCATCATATAGCCCAGGCTTTAACTCTTAATTAATTACGTATTACGGAAACGGGGAGAAAATAACTACCGTCATATTTTCACGATGTCGACCATAAATTACAGCTTCAAAGGTTATTTAAAATGCACGACGTAAGCTTAGATATATTGGATTAACACTAAAATTAATTAGTTGTTTGAAGAGATAACTACAAATAATTTAATATTAATTCTTAGAAGCTCGCAGATTTATAAGATGTGGAGAAATGTAGGTATGTAGGAGGTATGGTGGCTATCTAGAAATTAAAATTAATAAACTGCTTTCTAAAATAGGAATTTTATTATATTTCTTATTATATATATTATTTATTATTTTATTTATTTGCAAGCAGATATAGAGATAGATATATTATATATACATATATTATACATCGTCCCTGACTGCATGTCTTAAAAACATTTTGCACTATACAGGCTGTTTTTCATCTACATATCAAAGTTGTACTTTTTTAAAGTAAACTATATTTTATTGAATACTGAGACATGGGATTCGCTGCACATGTCATAGTTTGTTCCTGGCAACCACTCGTCTCACCTTTGGCCACCAGACGAGAGCGCCATGGTGAGCATGGGCCTTATTAATGGAGGATACAGCCACAAGGTAGTTTTCGAGGAAAGTCCCCAAGTTCTACCCAAGATGCGGCAACACTGCTTTTTCAGTTTTTGTTTTGACGTTCCTGCTCCAGCTCAGCCTCTTCTCAAACACAACGCCCAGACATTTGACATCGTCCGAAAAACTGAGAGCAGCGCCAAATAATTTTGGTGGTTGCAGTTGTTCCACTTTCCTTTTGTTGGTAAAGAGTACCATCATGTTTTACCTGGGTTTACAGAAAGGCCACCTTCCCTACACCAATTTTCGATAGATCTTAAAGCGGTCTGCATTACATTACAGAACACACTCTCGAATCTTCCATCAATTAAGACCGTGATGTCGTCTAAATGTAGCCTCATTACTAAATAAAACTTTGTGCATGAAATTTGGATTATCATGCACTCTTTGTAAAAGTATTACAAAATACCATCGATCTCGGTAATCCTGTGGACGTAGACCTTGGTGAATACACAGTTGGTATGGATGATATTTGCATTTAAAGATAATTCTTTGTATAGAGGTCTTGCTAATGTTGACTTCATTCCCAAATGTTCGTGTACTTAGATGAGGGTTTTCTTGTAAAGCCAGTAATACCTCTAATTCGTTTTTTTTTTTGCATGACTGTTGTCGGATTTGTTACAACTTTTTTCTTGTACTTCACTGGTCGTGGATGTTCTGCATCCGGATACCGTAGCTTATAAATCCGGGATGCCAGCAAACAATTTTTATCCAGCTTCTCCCAAAATGTAAATCATATCAATTAGTTCTTCTTTAGCAAAGTTAATTCTTTTCACGTAGTCAGATTTTGGCAGTAACTAGGCAACAACTTTCTTTCATTTCTTTCTTTCATAGATGATGTGTTCTCATATTTTATTTATTGTCAATTTCTTTGTAGAATAAAGCCAAAACTATCGTGCCAGATCCTAACAAATGTGGTATCAAATAAAAGCTTGTAAAAAGATGAATCGTGATCCATTTGAAATTTTCGAGCAAAATTACATTCTAAGTTATGGAACGTCCTGTATAGACAAATCAAAATTTCGAAAGCTGAAGTAACAGAGTAAGATTTGGCCATGATTTAAAAATTTTATTTTAAAAAATGGCGGAGTCGGCAAGTCGTTCAATTTGGATCTTTTTTCCAGATAAAACAGTAAATAGACCAACTGACAATCAAAACCATTTAGTACCTTAATATAAAGTATTTCTCTTAAGATGGTTAATCGAAATATTCAATAAAATATAGGGTGCTCCATTTAAAAAATACAACTTTGATATGCAGGTGAAAAATGGAACATCCTGTATAGTGCAAAATATTTTTAAGAGATGCAGCCAGATACGATGTACGATAATTCATAAATAGTTCTTTTGAAAAATGTTTTGGTTTATGACCAATCTTTCGTCCTCACACCATTGGGACACCCGGTATGCTATATATCAGCTGACAGTAAAACCACAGTATGTAAAGTTGATTTTAGTCAGCAAACCTCTTGGTGCTATTGAACATGATATATTCTAGACAAAATTAATTAAATAATATTAAAATTTTATATGGTTTTTCCATATCAAATTTATTTAAATAAATTTCAATATTCACCCAAAAACTATTTTAGTTAAAAACCAATGTGAAACAAAATACCTATCAGCTATTATAAGATATTTCTATAGTATGTACTTAATCTTTCCAAATCACTATTGGTAATAAAGCAAATATTACTGAAACAATTTGCATATATATCTTTTGAAATGAGCGTGCTTTTTGCACGAATACTTAGTACTTGTAGCAGTGTATGTTAATGTTTGTTTTCCATTTTAGGAAAAAGGTCTTAAACCTACTAAATTTAATAAATAAATGTGTCAGCTGTGATTTATAGAACAGCAGGATTCGCTTTAACATTTTCAAAACGTGCTATACCTGGCTAGTCATTAAAACATCGACCACGAGCACATTCACGAAAAATTACTGCCGTTATAAATTGTATAATCAAACAGCTGTCAAAATCTGAAAGCACACAATTAATTTGGTATCCACTGTCACTATTGTCCGTATTTAGACTTTTTAGATTCCCTCAACATCATTATGCTACATAATTTATGCAACAAATAATCATTTTATAATGATGGAGAACGCTTTAAATTAAATATTTTGTATAGCTTTATTATTTTCAATTATTTTTTATAATAGGTACCTCTACCTTAGTTTTTATTACAGTAGCATTTATTATACGTATCATGCACCACTCATCACTACAACCAATGCTCAAAACATCGTTGTAGACGATGCTGATGATTAGAGTTTTCTAACAAATGAGCACGCCAGTAATTTCTGGCAGGGAATAGAAACCTAAACAACGGCAGTAGAAAGAAAATTTCATAAAAGAACACAAAATAGGATCAGTGTTTCTTCTCGTGGTGGGGGCTCTCTGGATGTGTAAAGGCAGGGGAGTATCTCTTAGTTAAAGGCCCAATTGTCCATTGTTTTTGAAGCCTTTTGTAATATTAAACCACATTAAAGAGTGAAAAGCAACAATAGACGGTGAGCAGGACACTCCAATTAAAATGTTTTATTCGCAGCAGGCAAGGTCGGAATTTTTCCCGGATATTCTGAGAGACGCCTCGTCACAGGTGTCGTAGCAACGTCATTTTTTGTGCCGTTATCACGGTGTGGAAACGTTTCATTGCCCATATATTACAGTCAAAGGATATGAATCTATTTCTGATTTTCAAGAAAAACAAGTTAAATTAATTGAAAAAATCAATGGGTTAACTTTAATCGGTTACATCTTTAGTCTCTTTCTTGCAGCCAATTATTTATTCTGACGAAAACTGAATGGTCTAAACCAATAACTCTTTATAATGAAACAGTATAGAATTCAATCAATAAGTTAAATTCTTAGCAATGGTCTTCAACTGGAAACTAGCCTGGGAACGTTTGGAAAAGTAACAAGTAAATGTCTAATGACAACTCACAGAAGAATTGGAAAAACATGGGGACAGTAACCACGCATGATATATTGGCTATACACAGCAGTGATAAGAGCCATTTATGGTTGGCTGGTTTGGTAAACTATTAAAGTTACACACACAAAGGCAAACGCTACTGCTTGTCTGTATATGCATGTGAAACAGCAAAAAGCTTACTAACAGTCGCTATAAAACCAATACTAAATGTACAGCCTCTAGATGTTTATATCAAAAGAGAGACAAAATTGCAAACTCAGAATGCTTCTATGGCATGGCAGATTAAGAGCCGTAATCACAAACTTTATCCTTGAAATGGGCGATGATACAATAATATCCAAACTTTCCCAGGACAAACCCTTCAAACTTGCCTTAGCTTGAGAAGATTGAAGATCTAAGCAGGAACTTGAGCTTCTAACCTCAAACTGGTAAGCAGATGGATCGAAAATAGGCATCGGTTCTGATATTGGTGTATATGAAGAAACGCTGTGGCAATTCAAATACAAATCGGCGGCTGCAGGACGCTGGAAAAGCAATCCTAGGATAGGCTAATTAGGTTCTTGTCCGGTACTAACATTCTATCAGATAAATAACTTCAAAGGTAGTTTAGGAATGCATGCAAGACTTGAATAAACACAATAAAATTACTTTGGTATGGGGGCTAGGCATAAAGGAAAGCGTATAATGAAATTGCAAACCAGGATAGGGCTCTGGAACAATTTTCACTGGACTTGGCTATAACTGAATCATCGATACGTGGTGCAGTGACTGAATAGATTGTAAAAAAACAAAAAGCTTAACGAAACAAAGTTGATGGACAGAGACAAAACGTTTAGGAGAAGATGGTTGTTCAAAAAAAGGCAAAAATTGTATCACCAGAATTAATCGTAATGTTGCAAATGGGAACCTTGTTTAGCAAATATTCCGAGAATAAGTAACAGAAAAATAAGTTTTATTTCCAAAATATTTATCACCTATTAGAATAGGATTACTTTTCTCGTGTACAACATTGCGGCTAATTACAAAGTCATTAATTAGTTAATCTTGTTCACCGAGGAAACAGGTTTTACGGACGATGGTGGTTTAAGCCTGCATGATATGCAATGTTTTGCCGCTAGAAATCTTCATCAAACCGTAATAATTAATATATGGGCAAGTACCTATAATCGACAATTAGCTAATTTTATCTATTTCTATTGTTGAATCGATTGGTAGCGAACTTTATAAAAATATTTTGAAAAATAAAGTGAAAACTTCATTATATTTTGTCTCATTGAATACTTAAAAAAATATACAATACGCATAACCGCGCGCGAGCTTACTATTCTGGAACAGCAATCGAATGTTTGCAAAAAGGGTTTGGAAGAACTATGGCCATTTCGTAGTCCTTAGTTTACCTCGACAAAAATCGATATTATCCCATTCTTGCAATAGCAACTCTCTGAGCTCTTGGGCAGTTCTTGGAGCTGACATACGCCAGAATGTTCAATGGGATTCATGTCCGAACTGATGACCAGCCAATTGAACCACGTAATTCTCGCTTTATCCACGTTTTCTCTCTTCATCCAGGTATTCTCTGACAACGGCGGAGAGTGGTCTAGCATTATCTTGCATCAAAATGCCATGCTCGCCCATAGTGATCATGAACGGGGTATCATAATCTTCTAGAACCTGCGTTATGTACATATGAGCTGTCAAGGAGCCATTTTGTATAAACACCAAGCACGGGCAGATGCTTGTGAAGTGATTCCTGCCCAAACCACAACCAATCTACCTCCAAATAGAACTCGCTTGTCAATAGAAACTTGTGCGTATTTTTCTCCTGTTCTTCTCCACACTCACTGACTTCTAGCTGTCCGATAAGGCAAAAACGGGACACCAGTTCTCATCATTCCATGCCCAGTAAATAAGAAATCTTGCGATGCCGGCGTTGCAATGAGACAATCCAGCAGCACGAAGCCTCCTTCTAACGGTCCATACACCAACATTTACTTCTCTAACTTCTTCCAGTTAATTTCGTAGTAAAACCGCAGAAACTGTTCTATTCCGCAAACTTGCGGGCACCAAAAAACGATAATCTCTTTAGGTGCTGATTCTTTTTCGCCTAAATCTTGTTCTTCTGGTTAAGAGACCATTCTCCTCATAGCATTGGTACACCTTTTGTACAGGACAAAGGGTCTTACCAAAAATTTTTGCGTTTCACTTATCCTTGGCTACCTTGTATCAACAAAAAAATCACTAAATGTGAATCTGCATCTACTTCATAAAATTCGTAAACACGGTGATAATAAATGACAATTAACGTGTATGATAGTTGATATTTCTCGTAAAATAAATTATTCAGCGCCTAAGTTTTAAAATGAAAAATTCCAAAAATACTTCATAATTTCAATGTGACCTCAATTTTTTGCTGGCCAGTACATATTAGACCTTTATTTTATTATTTTGTGGTCCTCTATCGCGTTGTTCTAAGCATTGTAGTTTTTTTTTTTTTAATGTCATCCCCTATATAAATTGATTTCCGTCGCCTACATATGAAACACTCTAATGAAATATTCAGAGCTACTTACTGAAAGTAATTCGTTATTCATTAGGCAGGTGCACATACACATAAATATGTATCATACGAAGATTGCAGTATAAAGCAAAGCGAATAGAACGCGAAAGCGAATTAGATGATCCGGTACAAAGACCCGTTCTATTTTCGCAATGCAGCAACGGTATACAACGCATCCATCGTCACAGTTAATTAATTTTGCAAAATTAGCCATCCCCAAAGACTCCCCAGCATAAACTAGCAATTTGTTCTGGCATAATTCGTGCCCAACAGGAGCATCATGAAATAAAAAATGCATACGTGCTACGCAGTAGTAGCAATAAATACATAGTTCTTGCATTCTCTATGCTTTCTACAGGGTCCGTTGGGGAATTTGCTTCACGGCATCGTTTTTAACGCTGAACAATTTCCTATGTAATATAATTTAAATTTTGTAGTGTAAACTGAGAGAAATATGATTATATCAAACGTTGATGTCATAATTAATAGCTATATAATTAATCGCTTCGTAGATGTTCATCGAAACAACGCGCAAAACATCTTTACCCTTTGCTATAGTAATTTTATATCGATGATCTTGGATCATTACACATTACGTGTATGCTTCAACAACACTAAAGCAACTTTGTTGCTGCCAACATCACGGATGAAACGATGCAAACAGACGTCACTGTTCTTGACAGATACCAGATTGGTTCGGTTTATAATTTGGATATGCAGCTACTATATAGCTATACGACAAGTAAAATTATTAAACATTAGTTAATTTACCCAGGTATACCTATTCTCAGATATAAATAAAGATTTTACCATAAACTTTTAAATTGAATTTCCTGAAATGAATATTAACAACAATACAGGGCCGCCTCCATACTTTTAACTAAACCCTGTAATTTAGCACAGATATTATCATAATATTTATAATTAACGTTAAAAGCTATAAAGGAGATTTCTTTTAGTACTTAGAATGTTAATTATACTGAAGTCCACACTAACAAATACATACCAAAGCTATTAAACCTTATTCTTTAAATATACAAATACAAACATATGTGACCAAATACAGATTTTCGAGCACATACCTTCATACTGATAAAAACGTATATCTTTATTTCGTTTGTTCTTTGAAGGTTGAATTACACCAGCATTCTCAAAGGGACAACAAAAAAAAAGCTAAAAATTGATGATTTCAAAAGTTACAACTCAAAGAGAAAAATAAATGATGTAAATCGCTTCACCTTTGTGGCGTTGACAGTTTATTATTTATACTCCGTATATATTATGTCCTATTCAGTAATTACATCTTATCCTATACAAATATCGTATTGTTTAGACACTTTTTCTATCTGAACAGTAAGAATTTCCGTTTTTTACAGGTGCTGTTGTCCATCAAAAACCTTTATAAAATATAAATAAAATATCGCTTATGTTATAAATGCAAGTACAAAAAAAATAAAATTGCCATATATATATTAATATAAATATTTCTACGAAAAATAATAAGATGAACTTTAGAAGCTAATAAAAACGTATTAACAGTAGCTAAATATGTACATACATACACAAAAGTAAAACGTTAGAACACGATTTATCGAAGGCGCAGCACCGCCTTTAGCAATCGATATCTTCCAAATATGAGAAACGTACAACAGAAAGTACATATAAAATTCAAATTATAAATATTAATATATATATTATATTTATACAAAAGTGAAGTACTAGGTAATAGTAGCTGCACAATTACCGAAATTGTTAGCAATGCCACTATGTGTAATAAAAAACAAACACTGAACAATAGCTTCAGTTTTCTAAACCGCCATACACGACCAGAATGTAACTTCAAACGGGGTCTAGTTTCATATGCATTATAAATATTTTCTTGCAGTTTGAATGCAATAATGCAATTTGAGTTCAGGCTAAGGTTTTACTTGATTCACAAATCTAACGCCTGTCTAACATCAACCTGACTATACCGCGTGATAAATTCTATTCCTTTACAGGAACCAGATTTCTTTTATGTGCATGTAAGCAATGTCATATTCACCCGTGGCTTTCATTGAGTAAATACTCATTTCATCATTTTACCGTACAAATGGAGTTGACCACAATTAATAGCTTTTTTGGCCTCGTCAACTGTAAAGTAAGTATTACCCGTCAGACAACGCCACAAGTAGGTTTATTTTACCGACATAGAGCGGTAAAATTTTTACCGCTCTAAGGCGGTACAATAAATAACTCTGAAATAAGAAAAAATGCATTTTCTCATTTCAGAGTTACTTCCAATGTAAAATGTGGATGATTTCCTTTTAATAATTCCTAACATTTATTTTTACATAGAGTAGAGTTGTCAAAATGCAGTGATACCAATCCACATCTACAGACACCGACATATTTTTTAAATAAAATTTTCTAAATATTTTCTCAGCTAAAAGATTTCTTACAAATATCGTGCGTTAGATTATTTACAGTGCTCTAACTCTTATAGGGACTCGCCTTCGGCTCGTGCCTGAGAATTGAGTACTCTAATGTAAATAGCTATTAAGTTAGGTTAATAAAAACTATCCGTACTGACACCTTATTGGCTAAGAGCATGCATAAGGAAAAGGTGACACACGATACCTAAGTTTTTTTTGCGCCTCCGGCCAGAAGCACTGATCTTGCATTACTTTAAATCGGCCTAGGGCTTCAAAAAAAGATCACTGAAGGTTCGCAGCTCTGTATTCGAATTACTGACATTTCTGTGATTACCTACACACTAAAAAAATTACACTTTTCCTAGGGAAAATTCCTGTAATTTTTGGTAAATTTACCCTATACATTACAGAAATTTTCCGTAGGAAAAGTGTAATTTTTTTAGTGTGTGATTATAGATTAGATGATAGATGACGAAATTTTCGTTTCACAATCTCTTAATTAATTCAAGTTCTTAACAATTTAATTTTCCAAAGATTTTATACGTAACAAATTGTTAATAAGTTGCTGCAAAACCTCTGCAACATGAACTGGGATCTCCATTGCCCTTATTATTGATGAATATCTAACAAAACTACTAAGAATATTAAAACATCAAAATACTAAGGTATCTTAAACACTGATATCAAATTCAAAATTCACACGTGACATATATTGCCAACCTGTACTGGTAACTCCCTAGCGTCAATTTTTGTATTATTTTCAACAAAATTAAGATTTGTCGGCTCAAAAAATAGTGTGTAACGCACGGCCAGAAACCCTTTTGCGAGTATTCCTACATGTGGGAAATCGGCTTCGCTTTGGCCCCACAAACCGTAGTCACACTTCCAAATCTATAGTTATTACGTTTTAATTATGACTATCTCATTTTCAAAAGATTTTATTTTTGTCTACACTTAAAAAAGAAAAGTCACAATTAATAGTTCCCAAAGATAAAGTCAGTCTACGACTTTTATTTTCTTTTTTAAATCTGTGTGTTTCCGCAATAAGAAAATATTTCAAGTCGTGGATTTTAACCTTAGGCTATTTTTTTACCTGAGAAAAAAATATATTTATAAAAACTTTTAATAGTTTAAAAAATATAGAATTCATTTATTTTTAATGTTAATTTACATTTTCTTTTTTTTTCTTAATTATAAATATTTAGAAGATTATGTGTGTCATGTTAATAAAGTATCTAAATATAATAATAAAAATCAGTATCATTTTATGCTTGTAATACCTACAGCAGCCTTTTAACGCCTTGTATATGTAAACCGAATAAATTTTGATGTAGCCTAAAATAGAAATACTTCCGGTGTTTCTAAGGGTCCATTCGCGTAATTTTGATTTACAATCGCAGATACTCGACGCATATTAATTTCACTACATACATACATTTTCCATAACGGGAAAGAACAGAGGCAACCCATTGTGAGTGAGTACATGTTTGTTTGACTTCGAGTGTGCTCACGTAAGTATATGCCCTTCTGTGTTCACTTCCCTCACTTATTGTTATGATGATTATATAAAATTTCTTACACTAAAACCTTGGGTGCTGCTTCCTCCTGCTCAGCTTTATTCCCATAAGCAACACAGAAGTTGGAATTTTCCGAGATGAGATACGATTGTGTGCGGCGACCATAACTCACAACTTTCCTAGTCGGTTTATAATATACCACGCCTTTCCTTTGCGTTACTGTTCTTTCCTTTCCTATTTAACTCCTTCATCTGGGTACAGAGAATTACGGATCCCGTTTATACATCTCCTTTCGTGACTCTACAAATGCAAAACTGTTTCGCGACGGAAGAAATTCTCTTAAGATTTACGAACACATTCTCGTTTCTTTCATGGAACGATACATCAAACTGTTATACGAAAAATGTATACAATGTTTAAAGTGCAAGAAAATTACTGATCTCTAATATGTATACAAATATTAGTAGGTAATTTCAAATGCCAAAATTAAGTTGACAATTTTATGTCTGACCCAAATCGTCAATATAATACACACAATTACGTACTGTATTTATTGTAAATACTTTCTTCTTTGTCTTAAGTAAGGTTTCAATAATGCGTATCATAGTTACAAGTCTTACCATTCTCAATATATTAAAAAATGCAATTCTCTTCAATTTGTGTTGATGCCGCTTCAAAAATAAACTATTTTCAAATATTTGGAACAATGAGAAACTTATATAATAGCATAGCAAAAAATGTCAAATATATTAAAATTTAATTCCACCGAATTTTATTATATATCTTTTCGAAATTATTCGAAAATGCATTGGCCCGGCTGATAGTCTAGTGGTTTGTGCACTTAGTTATCAGTCGTGAGGTCCAGGGCGGTCCAGGGTTCAAATCTCAGTCTGGTCAATTACGATAACCGGTATTTTCCGGGGTCGTAATGATGATTAGGAGGCAGATTTGGCTCTGCAGGGGAAATGAGAAAAAATTTAAAATTTGAAATAGAACATCCTGTATATTTTTTGCATATTCGGATTCCGCCTAATTTTTTCAGTCTGAAATCATGTAATTAGTAAATTCTTGTTTCCATGGTAAATAAAATTTTAAATTTTTATATTTGAATATAGAATTCCGCGAATCGGCGATTGCAAACTCGGGCGATTATGAAACTTAGCATTAATCCCCTATGTAAACTCGGCTGGCTATAGTATTTGGAAATAAATTTCACGCTGAGAACGACCTCTCTTTCTGTAAATGCTTTATTATATACGCAAGAACAAACGCGTTGGTGTTCCTAGTTTCAGAAACCACCGACAGGTGCTACAATACGGCCAAGTTTTTATTTTTTCAGGCCGGCCGAGTTTACATGTGTACTTCGGTCGTTCTTCTTGCAACTACGGATTAAAATGTTATAATCGGCCGAGTTTACATATATCCACGCGTTAGGAAGATTTGTAGCTTGTACAAATCTTCCTAACTGTCAACGTAACATTTGAAAACTACAAATGTTACACTCTTTGGTTTTATACCCTGCTAGAACGTGACAAAGCTATGGACAAAGCACACTCTGACAGTTTTTTCATCAAAACTGTTTTTTTTTAATGCGCAACCTCATTGGACCTCAGCCTTAGTTTGACAGAGAAATTCTCAATTATACCAAATACATGGTATTCGATTTAAGTTATTTCTCTCACGTTAAAATAGGTTTCAGTTTCATAGAAAAGTAGGCCGTTTGTAGAAACAATAGCTACAGAACTATCTGTCAATTGTGATTCTTATGTGTCTGGCTGCTTTTCTGTAATAATTTCACAAGATTTTTATCAACATTTTCGTAATATCATTTCTAAGTGGACGTATTTACTTGTTATTATACATTGTTATACGATACCGATCACTGAAATGTACTCTAGAAATGAGCTAACTTGTATAAGAGGTGTTGGATTATATCTTTATATCTTTTTTGGAATTCTTTTGCTGTCATTTTATATTGTCATATGGGTATCCCACAGTAAGTTTAATAGCTATTATTTAATTCTACCAACGGCTTGCTTTTCTATAAAACTGAATACAATTTTAATGCATATTCAGCTTTTTGGATACATCCAACATTTTTAATCTACACAAAAATAACTTTTAATTCAAATAACAAGAATTAGGTACAACTGGAATCGCTAAGAATTTCTCTTTCAAATTAAGGCTGACGATCCATAAGGTTGCATTAAACAAAAATCACTTTTTATGAGAAATCTGTTGTAGTGTATTTTATTACGTTCTAGTAGGGGTATAAAACATAAAAAATCCAAATTTAAGTAACAATGGAAACGAAAACTAACAAATCATGTTTCCAGAATCCGAATATGCGAAAATATACAGGCTGTTCCATTTAAAAATTTCAATTTGTCCTTATTTTTTGGTAAAACCGGAAGTGATAAAAAATTGTATATCATGTTGAATAATAGAAAATTTACTGTAAAAATTGCATTCTGAATTTTATAAAAATATATCTGTAAATAAAATAGTTATCGGTAGGAACATATCAACTGGGACACCCGGTATATGTACATTTCATTGTAATTATATATGGGTGCAGACCGCAAATAAATTATTCTTATAGACGTGTGTTTGACATTTGCACATGTTTAAATAACTAAAATCGCAGGTGACTATAAATCAATCTAGTAATATGTTGTTCTTTATTAGCCTGCTGATTAAGTGTTTTCAAATCTCTATCTGCCTCTCTCTATACTTGAACAGTTGCTTTTTTTTATTTCTGAAATAATTCATTGTTTCATTTTGAGAGATAATGGAATATTAAAACCTATTCACCTGTTTTCAAACATTTCTTCCCCATTTACAAAACAATAACATCAAATAAATGGTAGTTTTCTTTACGAATCAGTTTCACTTAACTGTATAAAACTAGAAACACAACTACAAACTAAAACAGCAGTGACGAGCAAATGCCAATTCTAAAATTTGTAGCACAGCTTCTAAAGTTTTTAAATTTCAAGACTATATTACAACGTCTTACCTTACTCCAGTTCCAATTCTAAAATTCGACCAGCACTTTTAAATACGCCTTATAGACAACGAAAGAACAATCACCACTCAAAAAAATTTAAAAAACTACCAATTCATACCACTAAGTCTACCGTCCAAATGATATGTCACGTGGAAATTTCACGATCTACAGTCCCTATTTTCGTTTCTTACCTACAGCAGTTGTGTAGTTTTAGACGGGTGATTTTATTTTAAATAATTTGTAGCCGATTAAAAAGTAGATTTCGATTCCGATTGTCACTACGTGAACTACTTCAAGGTTTGATCAATTATTAGGAGTACGCGAGTCGCACGCCTGCCCTTTCGACTATCCTCTGAATGGTAGCGGTAAAGCACAGAGGGTTGCTACCCCTTGAAGCGGACCGACGGACGACGAGATGCTCAACGACTGCAACCCTCCTAACTCTCTAGTACTGCTGCGCGGCGAAATTCCTATCCGTTATTCTACGCGAACGCTCCTGCTATACCACCTCGCCCTCTTCACACCTTTGACGTTGAATTACCCAAATAATATTATAAGGTGGAAAATGATGATATTAAAATGTAAGCAGATGCAAAAATGTTCTCAACATGTCAAAGAAAATCATACATCATCGCCAAATATATTAACACAGACTTATTACCTACTGCTAAATATTTACCTATCGAAAAAACATAAATACAAGAGCTAACATTAAAAATGTATCTAATAGTGAGCCTCCTGCTTAATATTGCTTGTCATTAGTATGTTATAATATATTTATGTATACAGAGTGGATATCTTCGAACGATCTATGGATATAACCGTTATAATAGGTCGATTGTAAGTGGGATGTAACTGCTTGTCTGAAAGATATATTTTTATTGGATTACCTATAGGAGCCGGTAATCATTGCGAAGTATATTTATTAAAATTAAGTTTTTGAGAGATCAGATAATTTCACTGATAAATCCCAGTGACGTATTTCAGACTAGCTTCATAAATATAAAAAAAAAACAAAATAAACAATCAGAAACTCTAGAATTTAACAGTAACACATTTTTAATAAAAGAACTAATATCTTTCACTTTCAATAAGTATAACATTTTAAACTCAAGTAGTAGGTATAATAAAATAAAGGAAAATAAAAATTAAAAGTTCTTAAAATAAAAAAAACCCTAACAATTTTGTTATTATTGTTAAAAAAATGTTTGGAAACGACGAACCGTTTTATAAATAGTGCTTCTGGTGCAATTTTCAGCATAGTTCGCTACAAACAAATCTCTACAGTTATTTCCACAAAATTGTAAATCATAAACAGTTTCTGCTCCCTCGTATGTCTAATACTCCATGCTTATGACCGTTACCCACCCAAAAAGCGATTTACTAATGCAAAATTAGTTCACTTTTAGTTTTACGGTTTTCTATTAATTAAATACAATGCGATGTTCGCTTCAAACATGAATTATTTTATTAAATGTGTGGGGAGATACAACAAAGCAAAATATAAACAAATTACAAAGACAGCAAAATAAAATACTAAAACTAATATATAAAATGGACACAATGACAGAAGTATACAGAAAGACGGAAGAAATGAACATATAACAAATAATAAAATAAAAAACCTACTATACTGATATACAAAATCAAAAAGAAACTCATAAAAACAAACACAAAGTTCAAAGTTAATAACTACTAAAGACGTGCACCGATACGGAACAAGAAGAATATCACACATACGAATAAATACAGTATATAGGTAAAACAAAAAAATATGAAAAAATTCCAGAAGCAGGCGCAATAAATAGATATAACAATTTACCAAGTACAATGAAAAACCTAAATTGTATACAATACCGAAAGAGAATAAAACAGAAAATACTTAAAGGAGACATCTGAAGGAACACACCAAAAAACAGAACAAGAAACAACATAGGAGTCCTCAAAACCAGTACTCCGGATTGGACTAGGTGCAATAAAATAATTGAAAGTAGTACTGCAAACGAAATGGGACAACTGGCCGCCGCCAACTGGCCACGAGGACAACTGACTGCGAGGATAACTGGCCGCACCGACAACTCGCCGCAAAAAAAGTATTCTATGATTATGCTTTGAGGTACACTCAAATATACACTATTATCTTTTGTTAATTATTTTATTTACAGTGGAATAATCAAATGAGTTTGAGGTCTAAAAAGGTATGCTGTTCTTTTCTTGGATTTCAATTGTAAATTTTAACAAGTGCATTACAGAATATGAGGACACTGTCGCAAGAAGTCGCATACCAGGGTGGAGAGAGAGACCTAATTAGAATTTTTTAAACGATTCTTTTTTTGTAACACCATGGGTGTGGGTTGGAGTGCCGTGATTTCTTTTTAAATGTTGTTTGTTATTTATTACTACTATTTCAGAAGACAATGCTTTAAGTGACAAAATATTTTTTTACAACCGAGGGGGGTTGTAAAAAAATTTTTTTTAAGACGAAGGAAAAAGGATTCAACCCCCGCCCCTCTCACCCCTTCTGTTGTTAAAGAAATCATCATTTAAAAATTTCTTTATGCATCCTCTCCCTCTATGTTACAAAAAAAGTAATTTTAAAGTTTAAAAACAATCATCTCCCTTCCCATCTCACCCTTTCCAGTGTTAAACAAAAATATCTAAATCCTTTTTAATGCACAGAGGGAGACTGTGTGCAAAAAATTTAAATTTGGAATTTAAAAAAAAAATCATCCCCCTCCGCGGCCAAATGGCGGCGGTCTTTTGTCCTAGACTATACTGGAAGATAGATGACTCTGCCCCTGCTAATTTCGTCGTAAATCGTGTATAACTACCAATCAAATGAGGTAAGGGAAGATACGAATAGTTGATTTGAACAAAATTTCGACGTAAGGAAATTAAAAATCTACCCACTACGCTTGCCCAGATTCTATAAGAATTATTTTTAATTTTTAATTTAATCCTTTGATGGCAACTAGAAAGGTCAAATGCGCAAGCCGAAAAGGTAACGGCATCTTTGTCGCATACCGCTAAAAATATTATCTTTCGATATGATTATCCACTCCGTCGCGGATTACGTTAGCACTGCATTCCAAGTGTATGAATGCGATGACAACACTATATTACTAGTGCAGTTGCACTCAGCGCAAATATTGAATTTGCAATCGTCGGAATCATAGGGAATCTAATGTGTCGGACAAAGATATAAGAGTGCTTGGGTAGAGAATATCGAAGTATGATAAAAATACGATAAAAACGCCATACAAAAGAGCCCCCAAAAGAGCTAAACAGACTCGTGTCTCTCGTCATTCTCGGGAAAGCGGGTAGGCAACACAAACCGCTTACGCGAGACGAATGGATTGTAAATATACGACATACATCTACAATTTTACACGTTATCTGTCGCACATCCAATTTACGCAGGATATGGATTATTGCTAGTATGAAAAACGACAAGCGCCATCTTTACAACTTATAGACTACGTTTACACGAGCTTGTAACATTAGCTTTACATAAATCGTTTTTCTTTAAAGCATAGTAAAATATCGTGTAAACAACAAATTACACTAGTTAATAAAAACACTTTCGTAAATCAAACGATGTTAGCAATAGCCTTATCGTAATAACATCTGACGTAGAGCTGTTATCCGGATCCGGATAATTTTGGATCCGGATAATTTACTATCCGGATATCCGGATCTCAGTGCTATGCGGATCCACTATCCGGATCTGCTATCCGAAACCTCGGATCCGGATCCGCTATCCGATACCTCAGATCCGGATCCGCTATCCGAAGCCTCAGACCCGGATCCGCTATCCGAAACCTCGGATCCGGATCCGCTTCTTGAATTCAGATATACTATTATCATTAATAATAATTTGTATGTTTTATGTATAGTTATCGGATCTAGATCCCAGCACCGAATAGTATATCCGAATTCAAGACGCGGATCCGGATCCGAGGTTTCGGATAGCGGATCCGGATCTGAGGCTTCGGATAGCGAATCCGGATCTCAATTTTGTCGTATATCTGCAGCACTAATCTGACGTAAAATTACGTGTAAACATTTTATTTCCTTGGTACCAACATAAGCCGAAGCACGAAATGTTGTTCAGATATGATCAGACATATATTATAGTGATAATAGCATAGGTCATAGGTTCTTAACCTTTTTTTATTTTGGGAACGCCGCATTTTATGCCTGATTTCATTACAGTTGTATCTGAAAGTTGGTCTAAAGCACGGGTATGAAAAGGTAATACGCGTTATTGGCAACAAACGAACATAGCCGCAATGAAATTGACCCGAGTAATGGTCACCAACTATCAGTGATACGCAAGAAATACAACTTCAGTTTGTTGAATTAATGTTGGCAAGTATTGCTGCCAAAAACGTAATGTTCCAAGTACGGGTAACCTCAATTATTTAGATAGCACCAGATTGGTACCTTTTTTAGTGGGAATTTGAGAAAAATTACTGTTTGTTTTCAATAGATTTGTTATAATTTTCCACGCTCTTCCCACCATTATGACGATTTTGCAACTTTTCCCGCAAACATTCCACAGTTGCAGTTTGCCCGCCAATAGTGTTCAGACATCGTTCTCTGTGCTCTTCAAAACGTAAGTAATAAAATTTGATTTTTGGATAAAATTACTAAATTTATAGATATGCCTAAGATATATAGCATTGCAAATTTCCTGGGTGTCCAAGGGTTTATAGGGCTAAGGAATCAATTCGCTTTCATAAATTCCCAAAACATCCACCAATGCTGAAAATTTGGAAGGAAATATGTCATCTAGATGATTCTGCATAGGTACAAAATTTTAGAATATGTTCTAGGCACTTCAATAGTTCGGATTACAATCATCACCATTTAAAGATGTATCTTAATCGTGATGCTGTCCCTTATGCAAACTTTTCAAATGTTAGTAATGAATTATCTCCATTATCACCTACCAATTAGAACAAGATAGTAGCAATTCATCTTCGAATTCATGTCTTCCACCAATAAATCATGATTATTGCACATTGGTTACAGCTTCTGTAAAATTTATTAAACATTCCTACTGCAGAGGCATCTAAGTATGTTGCTGGTTTCATTCTTTCCCAAATTGATGTGTCCGGCTGTTCAGTTTGTATTGAAAATTTATATTCTTCTGAGGTTCTCCGACAACATTTATTTGGAAGTTTTAGAGAAATTGATGATGCCAATAAAATACTTAGATATGCAGCTAGTAGGTTTATCGAATTGGTTGATATTATTCATCATAGTGTATTCAAATATCTTCATTGTGTCTTTCACCGTTAGAAAGCATTTTTCTAGAAGAAAATCAGTTCGTCGTTAGTCAGTTTCAAGTGTGCTCCAAACATTCTCCTCAAGTTAGCTTCATCAAGAAATGTGTTGGGCTGTATCTATAAATACGTAAGAGAAAAGGGAGTTTCCCTAAAAAAATCACAATCCAAGGGCCATTTTAATAAATTATCGATTTTTTATAATGCCTAATTCAAATATTTGCCGTTTAAATACTTCAAAATTGAGTAAGCTAAATTTAATGCAGGCACAGAGGACATTCTTTTAAGATATTTATTTATCCCGTGTTATTAGAATTTATTTTTATTTTTGAATTTTCAGAGTTTATTGTTAAGTTTTTCTGCTTTCAGAGTTTATGTTCATTTGTTGTTTAAATTTTCATTATATTTTCATGATTACGTGTTTCGCTTTTAAAGCTCATTCATGATTTGACTTACTAGAGTTTATTTTAATTTTTATCTCTTTAGAGTTTATTTTTAGGTTAAATTAGATATGTCTGTGATTTCTGCAAATTAATCATATTGATCAATATTTACACCTAATATTTAATTTAACGTTGCCGTAACTAAATTTATTCTAATTTTCGATCTTTTATTGTAATTATTCATAATTGATAAATGATAAGGCAGAAAGACATTACGATTATTAGGTAGTGAAAAATTTTACAATCTCAAAAATTATTAAAAGCCGCATTAAAAATGTAATCGCGACATTGTTAAATTAAATGTAAGCTGTAAGTACGACCCATTAGCAGACGTATCACACTGATGAGATTAAGGAAAATCGAAACATATCTAATTTTTCAAATCTCGCGCTATATTTCGTAAGCACAGTCCATTCGTATTTCTATGTTTAGCCGTTTGACCCGGAGGGCGCTGTGATAATGCAATCGTGACGTCACATGTTTCCAACGAAATGTACAGGATTTGCGGTTCTCTTTATTGTTGTTCTGTGGTCTAAAGACAACATTTTATTAACATTGCATGTGTAAACAGCACTGCTAGATCGTTTTTAAAATTACACGGATTTAACTGCACCGGTGCTAAATGCCCGTGTAAACGAAGTCATATTTACTGTTCCACATAGGTAGGCAAAAATGGAACATTTGGTATATTATTAGAATATATTTTAAACGTTTGGTGCTGTTAGGGTATGATTTGGTGTGGGTTTTTCGGGGTATTTTTCTACAAATAAACTATAAGTTCGATTGATAATACGGTTACGTTCACCATAAAAATATAATATAGATAATTAAGGTTTAAAAAATCTAAAAAAGGCCTAAATCATTAATCATTCAAACTATTGACTTCTTGATAAAGTTAAGAAAAGGATAGAAAAACATCGAATTCTTATGTAAAGAATCCTTAGCCTTTCACAAAATTTCATTATTTGAATGTGTCCTCATTTAAAATATTTTTCGTTTTCTTTATTATTATTTTATTATATGACCAGAATTTTAGACATAATGATTAGTAATATCTAAAATTATAGTTAGCCGAATCTCTTACAGAGAATAATCAGACAAATCGTATACAGTAATAATATACAAGCTGTTCCATTTAAAATAAGTTAAGTTATTACGTTTTCATAGTTAATATATTTCAATAACCTTTAGTATCACCCTGCATTATTAATTTTACAATTATTTGAACTTTGTACACTACTACAACGTAGTGACTACATAACTATTAAATTTCAACTTCCAATATAATTAAAATATTTCTTCTGTTTTATTCCGTTGTCGATAAAACGTAAAAATTCAGTAAGAATCCGTTTGTTTCCGAAAACTATCAAGCCTTAACAAAACTTATTTTTAATAATGTGTGCTATCAGAAAATGAAATAATATGCAGGATGTTCTATTTAAAATAAGCAAGTTGACAGTCATTTCCGGTATAACCGGAAGTACTTCAGTATCGCTAATATTTTTATTTGATTGATCAATACCAAAACCCCCACATTCAAATTTTCAGCATTCAACTAATAATTCAGTTGAATGAATAGCGCACACCTAATGAACATTCTGAATCCATTGGCGTCACAGTTCAGTGAATTTTTAATTGTGATTTCTGGGTCATAATTCAAGAAATTTTTTTTTGGGTTTATCTCTACATATTCCTATTTCCAAATGGTCCAAATGGTTTTTTCAGTATTTCCCACTATGACATTTCATTTCATTGTTTTCTTTAGCAATACGAGATCCCACCATGAATTATATTAACCAGGCAACCAAACCTAGTAATTACATATATCATTTCTTAGATGATCGTTAACATAAAAGAACAAATAAAATTAACATTATCACCAAATATATTTTTGATATTTCTTACAATTTACAATAAATTATACTAAGTAAATTATCTTAGCGTTTAGTCATCTTTTTCCATTTTCAAGCATTATTATTTTTATATAGTAGTTCACCCTTGGGCTTTAATTTCTTTTGTAATATTCCTGTTTTGATATTTTCAGCCTCTATTTGCATTTGTTTGTGCCTTTCAACCGCGAAATCCACTTCTTTTGTAAGAAATAGAATTTTTGCGGCTATTTCTTTTTGTTTAAAATATCTATTGCGTTGCTTGACTCCCAATGGCGTTGGCCTACCATCTAAGTATGAATAATCAGGTTTATCTGTTAGATCGCCATAAGCGTTTGGATTCATTGGTAAACCTTTTTCTTCTCTCCACTTTTGATTTAGTTTAGCAGTAATACTTTTGGAAAATAATCGGGCAAGAACTACAATTGAAAAGAGTAGAAGTGAACTATGATGAAAACAAAAGCTTATAATAAATACCTGTAGAATTATGGTATGAAAACCTCTTTAATGAAATCATATTAAATATCGAATATCATACCAGGTTATGTTGTTTTCATTAAACGCTCGAAGTCGAGAAATGTCAAAAAAACTGAAAAAACATGAAAAAGACGTATGCAGCCACTACGTAAACATAAAAAACCCTGAACCAAATAAATTTCGGAGATTTATAGAATTAGGGATTACGATAAAATCTTATGTAATTCTTTATTATCTTGGTTTTTGTTTTTCAAGAGGACATGAAGAATAAACGATAAATGCTCTATATCATAAACAAACAAAGTAACTTCGTTTAGAACCTTCTTTGCGTCATCTGGTGTTATGCGAAATTTTATGCATCTTATTTCATTTGGTATTTTTCTTGTGTTGTGTACTAGATTAGAGATGCTAAATCATGCTAAATGCTAATTAACCATATCAATATTAATGTGAAAATTTAACTATACACTCGAACCCACTTAATATTTTTCTTGACATTTGTACATTGCCCTGACAGCCTAAAGGTGTTCTGTAATTGTATAAATAAATGCAGCTAATATTTACCTTACATTTCGGAATTTAAAATTATGGTATTATATAGTTTATTATATGGGGAATATATTATTTATACTTACTTTCTAGTTTATACTTCTTTGAAATGGCTACAAAACGAAAACCTATACATGGAACTCATGGACTAAACTTTCGTCCAAGTATGAGTGAAACCAAAACGGAACCGAAGGGAACGAAACCAACGACCAACCAGTCTACAGTTAAAGAAGTATTTGCGATAATGGTAATACACTTGTGCAAGAAATCTCTATTTTTTGATACTAACCTCAAAGTTGCGCTTTACTTGGGATGCCTATTCCTCATATCATTAATTGCCGATGTTATGCCGATACCGAAAGGATACTTATCAAGATCAGACAATATCTTGAATCAGTATTTTGTAAAATTTGCTTGGGGTTGGAATTTATTATTGCTGATGCCATATACAATACTGACATCGTTTGTCTATTGTTGTGGAGACAAACAAAAAATACTAAAGCAACACCTTATAAGAATTTTTATTGCTACAATGTTCTGGTGGATTTGGACAACAGCTTTTAACATAGTAGAATCGACACTTGGACGGTGCTCAATGAAAAATGAACTGTATAATTCTAAACAAAAATGCCTTAAAGATGGATATTTATGGAATGGATTTGATATCTCTGGCCACTGCTTTATCCTCATCTATGGTAGTCTAGTTTTAATAGAAGAATGCCGATCTATAATAAACTGGGACAGTATCAAAGACTATCTGCGGTTAGAAGAACATAAGCGGAGCACCAGAAACAATTCGGATGATACTAATATCCTTAAAAATTTAACTCCACCACAACTTCAACTTTTAAAATTTAGTTATGATAAATATACACCTTACATAAGAGGTTTATTTGTTGGTATTACATTACTACAAATATTATGGGATGTTATGTTAATCGGAACAATAATATATTATCACATAATGATAGAAAAGTTTTTGGGTGGTTCTGTAGCTATATTGACGTGGTTTTTCACTTATAAATTCTGGTATCCATCTTCTTTTCTTCCACGACTACCAGGTGAAGGTATATTTAAATATAATAAACCAAAATCTGCACCACTTGTTACTAGAAAAAGGACTGGAAGTATTATTAACGGACAACCTACATTTATGGGAAGACCACTCAAAACAGATACAAATGTTGATAGTAAAGAGGACATTGTTAGATAACTTTTATTTAATTTATTTTTAGTTACAATTTTCTAAGTTTTTATTTATATAATTTTTTTATCGAATTTATATGGGATGTGTGTAATTTTTTTTTGTTTGTTTAGTTGTTATTAATTAAACTATTATTTCAAGTTATGAACTTTTTAAATCCCTTACATAATAACGAAGCTAAATCTATACCTCAAAATTATAAAATATTTGTACAGATATATACAGAAGAAAAAACGTTTTTATGGTTCAACTGAAGTAACCTCTGTATTTGTTTGATATTCAGACAATTTTTTTAATGCTGTTGGAAGAGATTGTATAAACTTTACAAGTTTTTAAAAAATCGAGATATTTAAGTAGGCTTTTCCATTAGAAAACAAGGAATAAAAATACACAATACAAAGATAAAAATAGTATAATATCTGAGAAACTCAATAAAAATAGAAAATCAATACTTAATTCTAGTTAATTAAGACAATACATGTATAAAAAATGCCTATTAAGAACATTTAAATCTGATGATGTGATTTAAATAAACAATAGTACATATATATTTCATAGAATATAGGGGGCGCTAGGTTGAAATTGTGTTTTCGATGGGCGTTACTAGAGGGTGCACAACGAAATTCAGAAAAGAAATACGAGAGAGCGCTACGTGTTCTCTTTTCTTTAAAGTCACTAGATATAGATATCTATAGTGACTATCTTTTCTATTATACAACACGAAATAGAAAATTCCCGACTGCTACCAGAAAAAAATCGATGTAGCCTGATGAAAGTTCCAGAAATGTTGCGGGAGATTTAAATAGGTATTTTGAAGTTAATAGTTAGTTAACTACTCATAAATATTACTGCCTCTTCTTTTGATATAATTTGACAATTCTAACATGTACATGTTCTAAAAAATATATAATTATAGATAGAATTACACCCGCAGAATATAAAATAAATGCAACTGAGAGATCATGCAGCGTTAATATCGTAAAATCAACGTGTGCTAAGCAAACTGGTTTTCGTTGCAGTAACCTACGTATTTCCCTATTTAAAAAACCTCGTTCGCTTAGTATTCTGTAACTAAAATAAATTTTAATAAGTAGACGAAAACAAGAACAATGGTTCTTACGTAACTTTAAGTAATTCTGTAAACTCCATTTTCTTCCTGGCCATAACTGTCACAAAAGCAACTGGTGCTAAATCAATTTCAATCAAACTGCAAGTTTCGAGAAAACTTAAGTGTTTCTCTAAAAATTTGTATCTTGTCGCTGGCTCAGTATAATAAGCAAAGTCACCCTTTTTAAGTGCTAGTATAGCTTCACTTAGATTCAAAATGTTGTTGAGATCATTCGTTGTTAATATTTTATTCTCAGGCTTAAATAGTCCTATTTAATTTCATTTACTTACACAGCATTTTTTTTACCATATTTAGATGACGCATACTTACCTTATAGTAATTTGGAATACCTTCGACTCCTAATTTAATATTTGTTTTTCGTAAATCCTCTAAACTTTTTACATTTGGGGCAGGTTTAGTTAACAAAACAGATACTATACTTGACGAATAATAGTTGTATAACATCATTGACGAAAGTAGGCACGTATAAAGAAATACACGAAACGATAAAAAATTGCTCTGAACTGGTGAACCTGTAGAAAAACATATATTCACAAATTCAATGCTACAGGTTTTTTGATTTTTCTTACCTTCTAAGCAGATAGTGGAAACTAGAATCAGTATAACTAGTGACCACGATTTGTCGTCTATCATTTCAGAAGCGTATAAAATGCTTAGTAAAATTTTTAATAATACAATTGTTATAAATACGAGAAGTATTAACATATACCACACATTTATACTAAATGGCTTAATGAATATATTTTTATCGCCACCGACGGGGTTTTTTAATATAAATGTTTTCCTATTGAATACGCTAATAAAACAAGTGCATTTTTAAATATACAACACTATTACCTAAAAGGATAAGTTTGAGCGATTACATCAGTTGTGTTTATAAGACTCTCTTCCATAAAACCAGATATCATATCAACTCTTTTATCCTGAGCAAAATCTGTACTATGAGCAATTCCAATACTGTAAATAATATATGTACACGTTCGTCACAGTTTTCATATCCATAAGTCAATGCATACCTAAAATTGTGAATGTATTGTATTAGATTAAGCAAAATGCAGTTAATTTTGCGCTCAATTTTTAAAAAGACATATTGTTCCTGTAGGGTTCTTGCTGCAGTAGTATTACACATCTGCAAGTAGGAAATGTTTTAGCTACGGTAAATTCGAATCTATATTTAATGTTCAATGTATGCGCTATATATAAATTTGGACGACTTTCAATTAACACAAACTAAAGTAGTGCAAAGAATCACATACTCCAGCAGGAATTTCAAGTCTACTCCCATGCACATTTTTCCTATTCCTATAGTAGTTCTTTTGTTGATTTTTCTGCATAAACTTTGACCATGATCCAATGTATGTTAAAATTTCGCGCTGGTTTGTTAGACCATACATTTCCCAAAACTCGTATGGAATATCTGATACATTTTTCTTCTTAGAAATAATAGTTATATCTGAATTCCACCGCAAGTTATTTAATTTCCATGTACCGACTGACGATTTATTAAAATCGTTGATTGCAATAATTACCGCCGATTCGGTTAGAGATAATTGCTGAAATTGGAAAAGCGGCAGAATATATACTGATAATAAATTAAAAAACGTAAATAACCCTTACTTCCAAAACTTTTTCTTGCACAACATTATTAAAAAGAACTACAAACGCATGCTGTGTCAGGCAGTTATGGTCCATAGAAAGGGTTTTGTTGAATTTTTGAAAATTAGCTCTTAAGCATCCCTTGCGCATGAATTTGAATGTGTCTACTGAATTAAACAAAAACAAATTAAACATACTTTTTTTTTTTAATTACCGAAGTAATTCTTATAGCTGTACTTTAAAAATCTAATCGTCGAATGCCTTTATTTTAAAATTATAATTGTTAAAAGAAACTTAAAAAAATGACAAGAGTATGAGCTCAATGTGCAAGCTTAACTCCAGTTTTACAGAAATTACCGACAGGTTAAAATGCTAAGGTGAAATCTATATAATCATAACAGAAATTTCGTTAAAAAATACTTAAGATTTTTATTAATGGCTTTCCATATAATCCACATATAAATTGACGTTAAGTGAACTACTGAACGAAAATAAATCCATAATAAAAACACACCGTTTTTGTCATATAAATATGTGACACATTTTATATTCTTATGTAACAACAAATTCTCTATAAGCCTTGAGAATTTATCTTCCGCACTGATATAACACAAAATGCACAGTATAAACATAAAACAATACATTCTAAATAAATTTTACAGGCGGAAAAGATTAGAGAGCGTTACATTCTGATTGTTTTCACTAACTCTGTCTTTATATAACGATTGCAAATTCACAAAACAATCTTGAGCTATCATACTTTGAAAAGAAAATTATACCATGTCAAGTGTGTAAGTGGATATTTACTTTCTATTATTTACGATAAAATTACAGCAATAAACTTCAAATAGTGAATTGCTTTAAGGTTCTTATGAAATAGCTCGCCATAAATAATTTAAACTGATATTTCGGACGATTCCGAAAATATACGAAAATGACCGAAAAATCGCAAACTACTGCAATTAGATTAAAATTACAGTGCAACGTTCACTCTATTATGTTCATTCTGAACAGAAAGTTTTAATATGATATGTTGCATTTTAATGTACTAAAGCATATTCAATGAAGTGTAGTTATATCAAAATAAATAAATATACACCACAACGTATTTAAAATAAATATTTTATTGAATCACAACAAAATATTTCTATAAAAATATCGTATTTTTAACTGATATAATTTACAATAAAATGCACAAAATTTCGTAGGGTGACTCTATTGACGGGTTACTTACGCAAAATCTTTTTCACTACCATTACACCACCTGCAAATACCGCTAGAGCTGCTACGGCACCGATCCCCAAATGTATAGGATCTTGTGAATGTATCAACATCTTGATATGGAAGCACATATTGGGAATCGTTTTCTGATAAGAACTTCGTAGTTTGACATTTTCGTAATACTTTTCTAAGTGTGGTCTGCGACCACCAGTCCAATACCGAGATTCAAACCCTAGCTGATTTAATCTCTCTAAAAGTATTGTTAAACTAATATCAGCCACCGTGAATCTATCGGTGCACAGCCACCACTCTTGTTTATCTGAAATAAATATTCCAAAATAATTAGATTGAGGTAATAAATAGGAGTGTGATTTATATTTTTGATCATAATTAAACCTTCATTTGACAACAAATTCAACATGTTGTGAAGCACTAATCTGGACTCATTTTACTTATTTTCGCAAAAATAAGTTAAATAATAAATACTTATTGAAATCTGCGCTTATAGAATTTGTTATGTCTAATTGATAAGTCTCATTTATTCAGGTGCACCTTTTATTATAATGAGCACTTGCAACCTCTCTTTTGCTCTTTAATGATATTTCCTTGAAATTCATAAATTGGGACTATTGTACAGCTGAAAAAAAAGTATCTTTCACGATGCGAGCTTGTGAGAGCAAAAGCGAAGATATCACCCCCCTTAGATTACTACGTATCAATATTTTCTCTCTTGCTCACTCAGGCTCGTACTGTTCGAATAATTTTTTCTCAAACTGCACGAATCTACACCACCTTAGTTATTTATGGCGCTTAGCAGCTGACAAGCTATTTTGTTATTATTGTATTGTATATATACCTTATGCAATATGCACCCAATCGACCTGTATACCCAGATATTAGCATAATAGAAAAATATGCTTGTTACGAGAATCAAAATTGACCATGGGCACCCATCCAAGACGCATCATCATGTTTTTTAGGATTTCGTGTAGGCAAGTCCGATTTAGTATTGTAGTGTGTGTGATTTGTGTGCATGTAACAGGATTCTCTATATATTATAGGTTTCTGTATACTAGAAGTATTTTCTTCTACGGCATGGAGTGGGGGTAGGCATCGTGTCGGGGTACTCCACGCAATTTTGAAGTGCCATTCAGTATTGCATTGTCTGCCGTTGCGAGAACGTCGTTGATGTGTCTAGTCTAGCAATCTTTAATATAACTAGTGGCTAATCTTGTGGCTAATTATTTTTTAGTTGTTGTTTTTTTACATACTTGAAGGCATTTTATTTTATCTAGAGTAAATAATTATATTTATTGTTACAATATTGATTTTGATTATCTTTTATTGTTTATTTAAAACTGTATATATATATTTTTTGAATTTGAAGAATAATTCAAAAAAAATTCCAACCAAAAAACTCTATCAAAAGAAATTTTTTTAGCAATAATAAGAAGAAAATGATTGTTACAGTTTCTTCACATGTCATTGTGATATTACATAATCTGCGACGTTACCTCTGTACTTAATATATTTCTAAATAATTAAGTCGATAGTATTAACACGAAAGTAACTTCTAGTAAAACCGAAACAATGCTACAACAACCCAAACCTCGTTAGTTATTTCAATTGCAAATCGCTGTTGCGCCCGGCTAGACCGGCGATATGTCCCCCACCAACTTTTAGTTCTCGACGTATCCCTCTCTCCATGTATTGGGCCTGTGTATCTAATCGGCATTGGGCAAATACAATCCACACTCCATTTTTTGTGCGTGTGTAATAAGTTGCATACTAATTAGGTACGAACTATTTACATTTTCCACTAAAAGCCTAACATATATGGTGGATATCTGAGATATTTTTACTAGAGTGGGAAACAAAGCATGCAGTCTCCAGGTATCAGTTATTTACGTATCAAGGCTGGAAAGTGACGTTTTGTCGAACGAGTTTCAAAATTGCGAGCCGAGGCGAGCAACCAAACGAGTTCCAGAAAACACTTTGCAGTGGTGGTGTGTACAAATCTTTTTCGGCTACCATATGATTACCACTTACTAAAAGCAATTTACTTGCATTTGTAGTGTTAAAAATATGGGTTACTCATATTTTAATGACAGATTGTTTAACAGCTATTTTGACAACCAAATCCAAAAAGAACTTCAGAATCTTCACGGAAGAGTACGGTAAAGTAAAAGTAATGCGTTGACAATTTAATTCTTAGTTCAATTCGGTAAATTTAACCTCGAATAAGTGTAGTAAGGTTCTACTTTCGTATGTGGTAGTCGAAAATATATTATTAAATTATACATGGTCTAAGCCCGTGTGCGCTGCAAGGGTGTTCTATGAGCGCTGTTTAGCTTATAGGCCAATACAAGTATAGGTTACTACTCTGGCCCATACGGCGATTTTTAATTGTAGATAAAAATAAAAAATGCCCTCTTCTGAGATAGGAAGTAAATGCGTAGGTCTCGTGTCAATAATTCATCATTAATTAATTTATTAACCAATGCTTCACAGTTCTGTGCAGATGTTTGATTTCCGCCCTAGATCGTCGGCCTGATAAAAAATCTAATGTATCGGACAAGATTTCTTAGATATCGATGTGTAAGATAAAGATGAGATAAGTCAAAAAATTCGTCAGTATTCACACATTCTAAAAAACGGAAACTGTCTAGCCGTATCTTTGCTCATTACTTTAGCCATCGTTAGCTCACGTGTGTTCGCTTGGTATACAAAGGTCTATTATGTGTCAGCAAGAGTGAAACATAACACTCTACACGACGTTTCGCCGCAAAGATACTCCGACGCGGGATTATGGTAAACATTGAATGTTGTAAAAAGACTTTCATGTGAATAAAAAAATACCCAGGGTGACAAAAGCATTCAGTATGTACCGGGTAATTGATTAAGGGTTGCGATCAAGATGTGGTTGCCTGCCACTCTTAATAGAGATGGCTGTTATTGCAAAAATAACCAGTTTTCGGTTATTATGAAGGACTGTATACCTACTGCATGTTTCATATGCTCAAACCAAATTCAACTCGTATTATTGCATTTGGCCTCAAAACGTCCCAGCGTCGAAACGACCACGTCAAAAAGTTCCATTCCGCACCCTACCCATGGTGCCTATACATTTATGACCTTGTTAGGTGTTTAAAAACATGATTATATAAACTATATACATATAACAAGTGGTTGTGTGTATATCAAAATAATGTACAGTTCTTATCTTCAAGGAACACGGCAAATATTTAAATAAAAAATTTATTGCTGATTCTATTATTAACTGCTTAGCTTTATTATTAAAAATGTCTTTCCAGTAAAAATGAAGTTAATCATAAGTGTTAACAAAATATATTTACCTTCATCATGTTTAGTTAGCTCTTCTTCAACTTTATCTAGTACCCCCTCCAGATGAGTTAAAACTTTCTTAAATTCATCTTTATTAATTACTTGCAAATGCTTCTTATCTTGCAAATCAGCTTTTTGCAATAGGATTTCCTTACATTTAGGATTCTTCTCTGCATGTTTCCTTAGAGTTGCACTACTGTTAGTTTCGGCATCTACAAATTTAAACATATAAATGATACAAACATGAAATATTCCCCGTATTTCTTATACTTGCAAGCATCTTTCTAACAGGCGCAAAAAATGGAACTTTAGGATTACAAGTAAATTCAGGATGGAAAAAAGAGCCCATTGTTATAACTCCAGATGGTATCTGGTCTATGAGTTGCCTAAATTGTATTATTTTCTGTTTTGTTTCTGCACCTTGATCTATTGGTATTAACCTTGGCGTATCTCCTGTAATTACCAAATTAATTATACTTTTAAGAAATTAGGTGTTCATTTTTTTCTAATTTTGTTGACATATATACGGTAAAAAATTGAAAAAAGATTATCTATTTAACAATATTCATTTTAAATCACAATAACTTAATTCTTACTGATATGGAGGATTTTATAAAATGAAACTAAATCACTAAAATCCCTCACAAAGATAAAATGTGTATTCCATATGTGTATGGAGTATAGCGGTACATGTAGTAATCATTGCTATTTACTATAAAATTTCATACCATTACTAAAATTATCCTCTAAATAATCGATGATTCGTGTAGAATCAGGAATGATCTTTCCTATATCTTGTAAAACAGGTACCTCACCTCGAGGATTAATTTCTAAAAACCATGGCTCAAACTGAGCACCTTTTGTGATGTTGACTATACTCTCTTCAAAGGGTAATTTCTTTTCATGCAAGGCCATGACCACCTAGAAATCATTTTAAGAAAAGTATAAATCTGATTTAATATACTTATGTTTAAATGAAGCACAAATTCCTTTCATAAAACATGCATAGATATCTAATTAAAACAACCTTACACATATATGACTTATGCAAACAATTAGAGAGAATATTTTTAGTTTCTATCACATACAGTAATAATTATTATTATAGAAGTAAGGTTATAGAATTTTTACCTAGAGAAACAAAATAAGGTTCATATATAATATTAGTAGTATAAAACGTCAAACCGCAAAGTACAAAATAAAAAAAAATACATGAACAAAAGCATCTAAAAAAATAAAACAAATGCCAAACAATTACGTAAATCAAACAAATATTGTGAATCCTAACATAACATAATTACATAGAATGTAATACCTTTTGTGAGTAGTATGAATAGTGGTGATAATAAAGTAATAATCCATTTGAAATATTAACGCGATAACTACCATCACCGGGCGAAGACATGTTCACACAAATCAGATCGGCAACTGGCCGCAACTGCCTGTAAATTTTTTTAGCAAGCAATGAAACAACTGGAAATAACCGAGACCGATTCACGAATCACGTTGTTGAGATGATAAAATGATTACTTCAAATAGTATTTACACAACTCAAAAATCTCAATTTCTGTTGTGATTTCTGTCAGTTACCTAACCGTGCCGTACGTATCAGGTGTACATGAAAAGTAAGTCAATATCCCTGAAATTTTACAATCCCAGTGCTAATCCATTTAAATCTTTCAAAAGTTTAATCATAATTTCTTAGAAACTGTTTAATGGAAATTATAATTATTGTTTGTTCTTTTTTTTTTTTTTGTTTTTTAGGCAGCTCAACATACTCAACAATCTGAATTAAGGCGCTTTATTACAGAAACCTGTAATATTATTTGTATTTTACATTTAAAGTAGATACCTTTAAAAATAAATAAAAACATATTTTTATAATAAAAATATGTTGCCATAACAAGAAAAATTATGGGATTATAAAGAACTAGAAGTGTGGTTGAGCCATAATATCTGTTTGGGATAATAGTTTATTTTTGAAATGCTACGCTGATACATGCACATGTGAGAAATAGGACTCGCGCATATGTTTATAGTATGTACTATCGACGTCAAAAGTATTGACTCAAATTTAAACAGAGAAACACTGAAGACAATACAATGATTCTATCTCCATTCCATGTCAAACTTGATTCAAGACTTTTGGCTTCAACGGTATGTACATAACGGTATGTAATAAAAAGTTTTGATTTTATCATTTATAACCAGAAATAATCTCCATCAAAGAGATAGCTTCCGTTCTACTTGAATTAGTGCAACTAGTTCATAAAGAACAAAATTTCAGGATTTGCCATCTATAAACCATAGAAATAGAGTGGGGAGAATGTGTTTTAAATATATGCGGCCATTCTATTAATGAAGGCAACCATTTTGAAGATTGATGAATGCCCAAAATCAATTTCTGTAAAAGGACACAAATCACAAGAAATATCGCTGAATTTATTTATTCTTTATCATTGTAGTATGTGCATATATATTTTAAAATTCGAATTTGGCGCGGGAATGTAGTGCGGTATATACAGGTCTGTGGGTATATAGGGTATATATAACGTGAAGGATGGATCTGCAGAGATGGAGTGGAGCATGAGTGGAGTAAAGATGTAAAGAGAATAATAACATATATGTGCACAACTGTTCTGTTATTTCATTAATATGAATATTTGTAATAAAACTTTGTTCTAAAATAAAAAATACTTTCGTACCAGAGGATTACCATAAATCAATTTTGTATATTTTGTAGTATGAATTGATGATTAAAAAAGGTTAATGTTAGCTGCGAAATCGCACATGACATCTTAAAAATATACAAGTAAGGTGTATTGGTGTATAAAAAACAAAAAATACTCGTCAAGGTCATAGATCAATGTTTATATTTATATTAAAGTTCTAAAGGTCAAAGTATGGCGAACAGGAACTCTTTTTAATTCTTCCAAAGTTTCACGTCTGCAAATTTATAAAAAATCGTAGAAGTATAAGGGTATTTCCCGTATTTCTTTGTTCATCTAAAAATAACCTTATTTAGATTTCAGAAATAATTATTTAGTTAAATAAATTTTAAAAATGTTTTCCAAAAAACTAATTACAAAGTATAGATATATTAATATCAGTAAATTCTCATCCTACATATCTAAAGATAGATTACATGGAAAGGTTGCTGTTGTGACTGCTTCTACTGACGGGTACAAAGGAAAAAGATGATCTCAACTATGGAGATCACCTAGTTTTTCTTTTATTTTATAGCATTGGGTATAGCATAGCTGAAAGACTAGCAAAAGAAGGTGCGAAGGTTGTCATAAGCAGCAGGAAACAAAACAATGTAGATAAAGCAATATCAACATTGAGATCGCAGCAACTGACTGTTGATGGACTAGTTTGTCATGTAGGTAATTCAGATGACCGAAGAAAGCTTTTGAATGAGGTGCCATAAAAATCATTGTGTTTATATTTTTTGAAATTAAACAAAAGCATTGTAGACTGTAAAACAATTTGGAAAGATAGATATATTAGTATCAAATGCTGCTGTTAATCCTACAATGGGCGGAGTACTAGAGGTAATTGTTTAATGTTACTGAACAAAGAGGAATCAATGGTTTCTTTATAGTGTGATGAAAAATCGTGGGATAAAATCTTTGATGTTAATGTGAAGTCCTCTTACATGCTTGCAAAAGAAGTTTTACCTTATCTAGAGAAACAAGGCGGAGGAAAAATTGTATTTATTTCATCGATTGCAGGATTTCAACCATTTAGTGTATGTACTGATTTATTTATGTAAAATTATATGAATTATTTGCAATGTAGGCATTAGGAGCCTATTCTGTAAGTAAAACTGCTCTTATTGGTTTAACTAAAGCAGCAGCACTACAATTGGCAGATCAAAATATTACAGTGAATTGTGTGGCCCCAGGTATTGTGAAAACAAAATTTGCACAGGCTGTAAGATTTTTGTTGTAATAATTATTAATAATAACCTAATTGACTTGCTTTGTTTTCAGCTAACATCAAATGAAGAAGTTGAAAAGCAGTCATTAAGTGTAATACCTATGGGAAGGTTTGGTAAACCTGAAGATATTGCTGGTGTTGTCTCATTTTTAGTTTCAAAAGATGCTGATTATATAACTGGAGAAACAATAGTTGTGGCAGGTGGTTCTGCATCACGATTGTAATATATATATTGTATACAAATAATGAGGCAAATACATACATAGATAGATACATAGGAGCAATAATAAACTGATATCTTGTTTAATATTGTTTTAATATTTGCATCACTGATGCGTGCCGCTTTGATACAATTGTAAAACAAAACATAACCATAGGAATTGTACAAATAGTACCATTATGTAGCATGTAACTATTTTTTTCTAATTGGATGTTACAAAAAGCTAAAACTGAACTGAAATGATTATTAAAACATAAGTGTCACAATGACGTTTATGTAATGCGAGTACAAGTTTGAATTACGAGTTGCGCAGCGGCGAGTGATACAATATACGAGCATTGCAAGTCATTGTGACACGAGTTTTTTTACAATATTTTTTCTAATTCGCATATTAATCGCCCATATTACATTACGATAAGAGTCCCACCGGTGCATTAATATCTCATTACAGCACAGTGTGCGGTAATAATCATTTGAGCACTGCGTCGTCGTTTGTTTACGCTTTATTGTATCATCCAATTAGAAAAATTGGTATTTGTATCACTAGCCCAGAAACTATAGTTTTGCGAATATGAGTATGGTTTGTGGGGCCCACAAGGGCAAATACTCGCAAAAAACTTTCTGGCCGTGTGTTACACACTATTTTTCGCTTCGATAAATCTTATTAATTTTATTGGCTAGCTTGACGCTAGGAAGTTAACAGTAGAAGTTGGCAATACATGTTGCGTATGAATTTTGAATTTGAAATCAGGGTTAAGACGACACAGAGATATCTTAATATTTTCACGTTTTAATTTTCTTGGTAGTTTTGATACATATTCATCGATAATACCCAGGTAGCACACAATATTTGTAAAATATATATTTTGAAACATATAATAAATATCGAAAGTGACAGATTTTTATTTGTTCACGAAACATTCTTGAACAATGTTGTGCATATATTTATATTATATATTCAAGGAATATTTCTTGCGAATATATGCGTAATATCAGGAGTGACAGTTTTTTTATATACCTTTCATATTTTGAACCTATATTACTGATATATGATTATTAAATATATAGAGCATATTGAGAATTGCCGTTTTTTTATATTGCTTTAATATTGTTAATCTATATTACGTAATGTATGTATTTTTCCCGGTGGAAATTATGGCATTCTTAAAATTTCAGAACTTCGATACAAAAAGTTTCGACATTTAATATTCTCTTTTCAAATGTATAAGTTGTAAAAAACACTACAACTTGTACAATTGAAAGACACTATTAAAGGTCGAAAGTTTTGTATAGTGGTTTTGAAGTTCTAAATAAGCTATAATTTCCACCTGAAAAAATACAAACATTACCTCAGATCATTAGCTAAATAAATATGCAAGTATAATTTATATAACATATAAGTAAATAAAGAAGTACTGAAAGGAATGGACTAATATTAGTACCCAATGTTATGTGATGGTGCCTCCATATGTATGCACTCACAAATAGCAATCACGACTGCCGAATATATATAGCCTACTACTAGATTGAATTTACATATATTTCCATAACACTTATTAATTATTACAAGTATTGCTTTTAATCTAGTACAATTTGACAAATTAACAGATTCTATGTACGCTCTACCAACACAATAATTGTAATCTGTGAGTTTTATTTGAAAATATGTAAAAACTTACATTGAAAGGTCAATTCTGTGAGGTACAATAACTTGACAAAATAAAAAATGTTCAAAATATCTTTATTTCATATATTTTATGCAAACACATAACTAGAAATACGGGATTTTGTCTGAGCTAGGTATAGCGATACAGTTTTTCTAATGCATTCGTCGGTAATCTGCGTATGTCTCATCCTTGCGGCAGCTGAAATTAATGTTACTTAACAAATGTTTTTCTTTTACTGAACATTACATACCAACAACCGCCTTGTAGATTTCCAATTTACAAAAAGCCAATTTTCCTTTTTTGCCAATGCCTGAATACTGCACTGCCACTTCGTTAGTTAATAATTTTCTCAAAATATAGTAAATTGTTTTCGCCTCATTCTCTCCTCCAACCAAATATAGGAAGTTCACCTACCAGAGTAAAATATTATAGACAATTACACTGTAACTATAAATATATTTGCAATTTACCAGTAGTGTAAACTTTTCTTTTTCTAATATAAAATTTTCCAGTGTCAGGATATCTTGCAAGCTACTACAAGGTAATTTGCTTATGATCGGCGATTCCTCTATAGCTTTGACGTCAGCACCACGGGTAAATTTCAAAAGGTTGTCCATCTGGTCAATTCTTTTTGATAAGTCTTTTAAAAAGTACTTCATGTCGACTTGATTTTTAAGAATTTCATTCAACACATCTGTAACACAAACTTTTGTATGAGATATAAACGTCTTTACTAATAGTAGTCTTACTACGGGAACTCAAATTGGAGTAGTTTGTTAACGTGCTTTTAGAGCTTAACCCGCTGATAGCTGAAATCAACACAAGTGTTGGTGATTTAATTATTATATTGCCTTTAACGTTTTTGCTTACATGTATCATCGCTACTTTTGTAGCTATCAATCTCTACATCACTGTTAACCGTCGTTTCTTCTACGACCCGTTCTATAAAAAAAAAAAATTGATTTCTGATTATATGTAACATATACAGTCGCGGACAAATGTTACAGGCACCCTAAATTTTGGGCGAATATCGCAGTAAAAAATGAGAAAATAAAAACTTGTAGGTAATACATTATAAATATGTAGTATTTTAAGGGATCTTATTAATTTGTTGCATATTAGAGTGTTTTTAGTACAGCTATAATACTTTTTAGATGGGAGGGGGGAAGTGACATCTCGAAGACTTGAAAATATATAAAAAGTAATAATACATTTACAAAAGATATCTATAAAGACTATTGTAACCGTATAAAGACTATTGTAACCGTGTTGTTGGTTATTTGAAATTTTTTCTATATCCCCGGCATCTTGATAATTATTATTATTATTTTGTATATTTTCATTTTCCAAGGTATTTTTATATCTTTTCAGTGCATGTTTAACAAATCGATATTTACGACAATATTTAGAATTGGAAGACATATATTATCCTGTAATATTATAATTTTTTTAAACAGGTAGTAACACTAGCACACATGTATTATAACAGTTTTTAACCTATTCATCTTATAATTACGATACTTACCAGTTAGTGATAACGATGACAATAACCACTGCGATATTTAAGTATTCACAACTATTAACTGACAAACATGGACGACAAAACCGACCACACGAAACGCTTCAGTTTCAATTTCAACATTCCACAATATTCCTATGCATTTTTGCACCCGACCACCTAACCACACCTCACTCACGTGATGCTCGCGTGCTTGTTCTTTGTGTTGTTGACGATATAACGCACGTGACTCAAACAGCATGTATGATTGGACACTTAACGTCCGACGCGTGATAACACGTAGACGGTTAGCCCGTCATTCTTTTCTATTGGTGAAGCACACGTGAGAAATTGGTAAAGAGAGTTTAATAGTTCGAATTCAAATTAGTGTAATAGGAGAAAGATATTTTTTTTTAAATATAGACATACATTTTATCCAAGGTTTTACTTAAAAATATATTATTAATTTTTTCAATATTACGAACACAACATATATATTGATATGTTTTATACATTTAATTATGCATTTTATTTTGTTTATTCAGGATAAAATTAACTTTTATTTTTATAACCACATTTTAGATATGTTTAAGATATTCGATTAAAAATGTTGTTTTTAAAAGCCATGAATTTACATTTTCAATAGATAATCGAAATTATATGACCAACCCATCAATCTGTGCTTTATTTTTACATGAATATCCTATTATATAAACAAGGCCTAAAGTGTAACAAAACACAACTTTTGTTGGTCAGGTAAAACCTGATAATATTTCTCATCCATGTAGACATGGTAATTGTTAAATATTAAATTCATGTTGTATAAATATTGTGTACTATACATGAGAATATTTCCCATATATTTCGTAACTAATATATTTCCTTCAAAACTAATTAATATTTGTTGTATATTCCTTTTTATACTAAAACAATATATTTGAAAACTTAATATGTGCTTAATATGTATAAAATATACATTAAATAAATATAGGTGTTAGACTCGTAAAATAATATTAAATAAATATTTTCGTAAAACCAAAATAAGATATTGGAAAACCATCATAAAATAAATATTCAAAAAATATTTTGTAATCAATATTAAAGTCGCAATATTTTATAAATATTGCTTATATGTTGAATGTTAATTTTGAGTTTGGAATGTGTGATATAAATATTGTTTCTATGTATAATAAATATGATTTTTAAATATATATGCCCAATTATAAACAAATATTATATAAATGTGTTGTTTATGTTGGAAATATTTCTCATACATATAATATTTGTAAAATATAAAATAGATATTTTATAAATATTGTGTGCTACCTGGGTAAGGGCAATAGAGATCCCGGCTCATATTACAGAGGTTGTGCAACAAGTTATTAACAATTTATTATTATAAAATGTTCCAAAAATTGAATTGTAAAGAATTTGAATTAATTAAGAGATTCTGTAACGAAAATTCTGTCGTCAAATCTACAATTAACCACAGAAATGTCAGTAATTCGAATATGTTTCTGGCCGGAGGCGCACAGGTGATAACTTTCATTGTGTTGGAGCTGTACACCCGACGACATTAACCATAGAACACTACTCGATGTGAACCTGCCTGAAACTATTGCTGTCTCTTTCATATCATTTTATGATTGATTATAGCAAGAGATAGTAATAGCACAGCAAATAGTTTCGAGCAGAGATAATACACGTGCAAAGAGGTAGTTCAGCGCCATGCGGTGTTCTTTAAACTTTAGGTGGTCCAGTGTACAATTCCGCATTATTCAATATCAAGATTTATGAAGGTCCACTGCTTTGAACGGTAATAGGTGGTAATAGATTAATAAGAACATGGCATAGGAACGTCCGAAAGGAGAACCAAAACAAGCTTTATGCCAATACCAGGCAATCGAGGTTATTGTTATTGTGTTATTTGTTAAATCGCCTGACAACAACAAATATTTTATAACTTGTTAAGAAGTGCTTGATTTTAAAATTAAATCAATTGAATGACACTTTATGCTTCACTTCATGTTTATTGACTTTTGACAACAACCGTCAAATCACGTCAAATAATCAGATGAATTATAAATTTATGTTTTTATGTTAAATATAGAAGCTGATAACAGATAGCAAATTTCATGTATGCATATCCCCATTTTGAAGTAGTCCACCTTATGTAGATATGTAATTTGTGGTTCAGTTTAAAGTACAAAGAGTACAAGTAAGTCAAGTTTCAATAAAGAATGAACATGAAATCTGCCTCAACCAATCGTTTAATTGGAAAGGTTGCTATTGTTACAGCATCAACAGATGGGTAATTATTGAAATTGTTGTTAAAATGAACATATGCAAGAATGTAATATAATATAATATAGCATTGGATATGGTATTGCTGAAAGATTGGCTCAAGAAGGTGCAAGTGTTGTAATAAGCAGCAGGAAAAAACAAAATGTTGACGAAGCTGTAAAGAAACTAAAACTACGAGGACTGAAGGTTGCTGGAACTGTATGCCATGTTGGAAAAGTAGATGATAGAAGAACCTTATTGGAATTTGTAAGTATTATGATCAAAACCTATGTCTTTGAAATGTATCAATGCAATTTTGAAAATGGTTTTGTTCATAATCGCAGTTGTAATGAGTCAATTACCTATCATATGAATGGCTGGGAAGTAGGTATCATTATTGCAGTGACTTTAAAAATTACTTCCCCTAAAATTTTTATTTACCTGCATTTTATACAAGCTAAAACTATAAGAGGGCGCTTAATATATGCATAAGCAAGTACGACATTTTCTGAAATATAAATACTTTGTGCTGAACGGGAACGATTTATAGGTATGCTATCGGATAAAGCATCTCTCCCAGAGTTCAAAATGAGCATTCATTAAGTACGCAAATGAAAAGAAAGTATTAAAAACGGTGTTTGAAAAGTGCTATTTTCAGGTTATCTTCGACGCAATTTTGACGTTTATTACGTGTGGTAGTGGTAGCCTAAACGAAAAGTTACTAAAAGTAATGGTCAAAACCATGTCAAAACAGACGCGAAATACAAACTTACATACTAAATTACCCACCTGCTATCTACATTTGCTTCCCTGAACTGCGATGGTGTGTGACTTGGCTAATCCAGCCTCTAATGCTGGCAACCACTTTAACTTGTAATTACCGAAGTCACACACCATCGCAGTTCAGGGAAGTAAATGTAGATAGCAGGTGGGTATGTAAGTTTGTATTTCGCGCCTATTTTGACCGTTACTTTTAGTAACTTTTCGTTCAGACTAGTGGTAGTCGTAATAAAGTCAAAATCGCGTCGAAGATAACCTGGAAATAGCACTTTTCAAACACCGTTTTTAATACTTTCTTTTCATTTGCGTACTTAATGAATGCTCATTTGGAACTCTGGGAGAGATGCTTTATCCGATAGCACATCTATAAATCGCCAAATTGTTCCCGTTCAGCACAAAGTCTTACCGCAATTTCTCTCAATTCTGACGGAGTACAATCAAAAATATTTCGCATACTTTAACAAAATTGACATGAAACAATTTGACAGTTATAATTATCAGTTAAATAAAATTGACAATTATCACAATTAAAAACCATTCAATTTGTGTTTTAGTTTTAAATGAATGATTATGAATTGATATTGAATAAAATAGTATACAATCCTTGAAGAAACGCTTCATTACCGCCTCGCGTTTTAACAGACCTCGAGTTTCGCCCTCTGTCCATTAACTAACCCGCGGGTGTAATGAAGCTTCTCCTTGCTCGGTATGTAATATACTATTTAACTTGTGGAAATTTGCACTTCTACACTAGGAAAAATTAATATTCATTGATATGAAACCTTTATAGACTGAATCTACATTTGGAGGCATTGATATCTTGGTTTCTAATGCAGCAGCCAATCCGACTATGGGTGCCGTTTTGGAAGTAAACAAACCCATACTTATTATTATCATAGAATTAATTAATGTTTCTTTAAGTGTGAAGAAACAGCATGGGATAAAATATTTGAAATCAATGTAAAAGCCTCATACTTACTAGCTAAAGAAGTCTCACCATATTTAATAAAACGTGGTGGTGGTAAAATACTGTTTGTTTCCTCAATTGGAGGTTATCATCCAAATCAAGTACAGTATATAAACCAATAGTATAAATCAAATTATTTAACTTCCACATAGGTTTTAGGGGCATATACAGTTAGCAAAACTGCACTACTTGGATTAACAAAAGCAGCTGCACTTCAGTTGGCACCAGATAACATACAAGTGAATTGCTTAGCTCCAGGAGTAGTAGAGACCAAATTTGCTTCTGCAGTATGTTTGGTTAATTTGCATTGAAATATGTTAATTTAAATTCTTAAAATTTCAGATTACATCCACTGAAATTGCACGATCGGCGACCTTATCTCAAATTCCACTTGGGCGTTTCGGTACCCCAAAAGATATGGGTGCCACTGTTGCATTTTTAGTTTCTAGTGATGCTGATTATATTACTGGTGAAACTATTGTAGTTGCTGGGGGTATGGCATCTAGATTATAATAAGTTGTAAATTCAGGTAATGTTTTATATATTCATTTGTATAATTATACATAATTATATAAATTACTTTTGTGTTTTTGTACAGGATATTTCAGGTCACTCATCCACTACCTTTATCTTGCAATTGCCGCTAGTTCAATGCGAGAAACATTTTAATAATAAAGGCTAATATTCATCCATTTAACATTACTTTTATGTACTGAAAGTCGATAGCAAGTTCCTTATTTTAGATGGAAAAATCAATTTTAACTGTTTTTCAAATATATTCAGTTTGAATACTTTTGCAAAAATTTTGAGAATTGCAGCACCTAATATACGGCTGCGAAATAAAAAAAAGCGTACAACTCTTTAGGCTTCGTTTTGAAATATTTTAATTTTGTAAATTAGTCTTTTATACATATATCAGTTTTGATTTTTCTCAAATGTCATTTTATATATTGATGACTTTAAACTACGTCAGGTTAATAGTCAGACCAATTGAAATCATTAAACCAGAAGTTATATATTTAAACAGAAGGCTATTAACAGTTTCCTTCGAGGTAGAAATCCCGATCATGCTCAATTCACATGCGCAATAAAGATTTTACTGTTCGCGGTAGAGGTATGGTATGTCCCGTGATGAATATTCACTGTTTGTGGAACTCATTTGGTACACTCGGTACGTGTCCATTGCATGCCCGATATGCTCTAGCACAAGGCTAAGTGTATTATGTTTATGCTACATGCGCAATGCGTTTTAACTGCAACGTCGAAGCGTTGAGGGAAGGAATTGTAACATACTTACCGCTATCGCTTTCGCCTGCTCTGTTAAATAATACTAATGTAAAATACGAAATTAATGATATTTTTAAAAAAAAATGCGACTTATAACGATATATCATTAAAAATCCGCATTATATAACGATTTTAATAGAGAATGTACAGTTTTATAGCGAATTTAAAGAAGAAAATTGCGGATATGTTCGGAGGAGGGCATGTCCAGAGTATACTCTGAACATACCCGAGTATGCTCGGGATTTTTACGGCGAACAAAGATTTTTTTTTTTTAATAAAACTGCACATATAGTATTTAAATAATTTCAAATTAATATTTTATACGCTTTGCAAATGATTAGACATTAAATTTACACATGCACGAATATATTTTGGAGAAAGTTCATTCCAAATCTCTTCAATCTTGTCTCCTAACTTCTGGGCATTTGCAGGTTTTAAACTTATTGTGTAAATTTTCGTCGTAATATAACCCAACACATTCTCCATGGGGTTTAAGTCCGGGCTTTTAGAAGACAGAATTGAGTGGACACTATGCGTTTTTTAATTAAACTATAAATTTTACTCATGCTTATTTAATGATATACAAAATCATATGATATTCTCGCAGATCAAATAGCTAAACATAAATAATATCCAAAAACATACTAATATTACAAAACAAATACATTAATAATAAAATATAATACTGTGTGTATATGTCCACTTAATTCTGTCGGTGACTGTATATGCATCGCTAGTAATTCTATTCTCAATTTTCCAGTAGGCTCCTGGCCTTGGCACACAAATCCACGGCCACACATTTACAGTGAATTTTCCGTTCTTACAGGTTTTTTTTTTTTGAATGCGGTCGTCGGTATACTCGAATCCATTCTAAGTGGATTGAAAAACCTTTTCATCAGAGAAAATAACTTTCTCCCAAAATATTAAGTTACAGGGAAGAACCACAACGAACTCTTTGTTCCTTTTTCTGCTGTGTAAGAAATATTTTTTAGCAGCCGCTTGATTTCTTAAATTTTAATATCTTACAGTGCGACCACTCCCAGGGAAATTAGTTGTTGCACTTACCGCCGTTTTAAATGGATGGTTCCTTATGATCTCTAAGAGATTTTCATTTTCTTTATGAGTTGATACCTTTCTTCTACCGGATCCCCTTTTTTTGAAAATTCCCCTATATCTCCCATTGACTTTGAGTCTTAGCATGGTGCTTTTGTTCCCAAAAATCTTGTAGCTAATCTCCTAACCGACTATCCATCTTCTACTAAGAGTGAACGATGGTTTTTGTTTCGGAACCGTACCATATATTTCACAAATCATGGAATATAATAGTGTAATTTTGATATAGCCGGACAAAGAACGTCTAATTCTGTTAAAAGTAAATTTTATAGATGTTCGTAATTTTTTGCAGTAGGGTGCGAAAATAAAAGTGCACAGTAACCGATATTAAGAAAATATTTTAGCATTACAGAAATAAATTGAAAAATATTTAAGAAATTCAAAATTCTTTCATTGATTCACAATATTGTTTTAATTGCGTTTATGCTTCTATGTATTATTTTATTCAAGTAGCCGTATAAAGAAAATATTTTAATTATTAACAAACTCTGTACCTTCAAAAAAAAAAAAAAATATTCAGCATAGCGGTATAAATAAACGTAGTAAGAGACTCCAAATCTTTTGAATCTACTCTATGCGCCAAAATAGGAAAAAAATACATTTCTTCCGACTTACATCAAATTCCAAATAAAAAAAAAAAAACTATCTGAAATAAGTTCACAAAGTATGGCTATCGAACACGGTCTCTCTCAAAAACCGGGTATATGCATTTTAATGCTCGGTTTTTTGGAAATATTACATGAAACCAATGGGTTTTAAAGTTATATCCTTGTTATATAATGCTTTGATAACAAGTTGTTGTGATTGGTTAATTTTATACAAAAAACAACCTGTAAATACGAAAAACTATTAGTGATTCTTAAAAATTGGTTGCATTTCCACCGTTGATATACTACAGATAGTCTTTGCTGCAATTGCGAAACTGAAACCCCTTACTCAAAATCGAGTATTCGCTCCGAGGATAGTTTTCGGGTATCTGAAGTCTGGTAAGGTACTCGCATACCTGGTTTTGAACAACAGTTCGTAAAAAATAAAAGTAAAAAAAAAGTAGTGGACGAGAGTGAAGTGAAATATCCTTTAGATAAGTTGTTATAAAAATCCATTAAATGTTAGAGATGTGTAAGAGTAAATATGATGCAAATGTAATTTTACAAAGTAAAATAAATAAATTTATTTATAAATAACGTCGAAGTACTTGATTTTAATTTGGTTATGTTGAATATTATTATAGGTATATATATATAGGTATAAATAACAGGTATAAATTATGAAAAATGTCTTTGAAATGTCAAAAATTGAAGTTTAAATATCACTCTTCACAGCAATGTGAGTGGTGTAATGTTTCTTTCTGTAAGAAACGGCCTCCATCAGTATTTATTTATAAGAAGACTTAATTACTTACCATGTACTAGACTTAAAGATAGAGTAGCTGTAGTTACCGCATCTACTGCTGGGTAATATTTCATTTTGAATTTTATACGTGTAAAAACTAATCAATTTCCATTATGTTTAGAATTGGTTTTGCAATCGCCAAACGACTAGGTTTAGAAGGTGCCAAAGTGTCAATTAGTAGCCGAAATCAGAGTAATATTGATCGTGCGTTAGCTGCATTAAAGAATGAGGGGATTACTGCTATGGGTACAATTTGCGATTTTACACAAAACGACCACAGAAAACAATTACTGGAAGTGGTAATTTATTTCACAAAATAAAAAAATTGTAGGCGACTATGTACATTATTTTCAAGTTTTGAAAAATATTTTATTGCTCCTAAATATTACTGGTCTAGCCATCAACAATATTAATTGTGTTTAACGTTGAGTATATAGCTGTAATTATTGCAAGAAATGAATTTGAATCATTAATTAGAACTGTAGTAAAATGCTTAAATAAAAATCTGTAACTTCTGACAGGTGGAGAAGGAATTTGGTGGAATTGATATATTAATCCCCAATTGTACAAAATATGTACCTTTATTTGGAATGGTAAACAATAAAAAAACTACTGTAAACTACTAATTTATGTAAATACAATTCTGTGATAGGGAGAGGAAAAAGATTGGGACGAAATATTTTATTTTAATTTAAAAGTTGCGTATTTATTAACTAAGGAAGCTACACCTATTATTACAAAAAAACCAGCAAGCAAAATTGTATATATATCATCTATTGCTAGCTATCATGGTCAAGATACGGTACATAATCATGTTAATGTTTGCAAATAATATGAGAGGAAATTAGTTTTCAGGTCCATATTCAATAGCAAAGACTGGTATAATTGGATTAACTAAAATGGTATCTTGGCAACTTGCGCAAAAAGGTGTTAATGTAAATGCTGTTGCCCCTGGCCTGATAGACACAATGGCTTCTGTAACTGTAAGTTATATATTCTAATTTCGAATCTATTACGGAGTAAGCTTTTTCTTTTTAATAAAAGGAGAGTGAGGGAGTGAAACCTATTGAAGATATCCCATTGAAAAGGTAAAGTACATACTAGAATTGAGTAGGTAATGGTAGCTAATATGAATTTTAGATATGGGACAGCTAATGACATAGCTGCAGGTGTAGCATTTCTAGCTTCTGATGACGCCAGTTATGTCACAGGAGAAGTAATAGTAATAGGTGGTGGCATGACTTCTAGATTGTAAAAACTTTTATTAATATGTGTAAAACTTTAACTAAAAATATTTACAATAGTAAAAATAGATAGATTTAAAATTATCCAACCATGGTTCTTTTTCGTCCTCTAGCTCGAACCTCTGTCAACTTATTCAACACTTCCCTAGAGCCTTTTTTGTATTCTTTTTCATATGCTGCTAGTATATTTGAAAAAATATTACAGTTTGTTGTATGAGTACTGAGAATAGCGCGTTCTAATACGTATAAATCAACAGCTTTGTCTTCAGCATTAGAATCAGTACGAGATAGTCCAAAGTCAATGAATACTAAATATAAGTCTTCATAATTCACATAAAATTCCTCTATTTTCCTTTTGTTTGCAACTAAGATGTTTGAGGTGGTTAAGTCACCATGCACAATATTATTTGAGTGCATTTTTGCCAACATATTGCCAATGTTATATGATAATTTTTCGACTAATTCTTCATTGGCATTGAATATAAACACTTTAGCAGTTATACTACATTCAAAGTACTCCATAAAAATTGATCTTCGTTTTAAATCGACTAAATATAATGTAGGTGTGCGAATGCCAACAGCTTTACATTTTAAAATAGCTCTAGTTTCTGCCTTGATTCTCTCTTTCATTAAAATGTAGTCTAGTGTAGGATGCCTATATTTTTTCTCAAATCTTTCTTTAATTATCGTAGGCATACCTAAATATACACCCTTATAGAGTTTTGATTCTGCTCCTTGTTTTGTTAATTGGAATCCTTCCATCTTCATAAATTGGTAGTAGATTTCAAGTTTCCAATACGTTCACGCACAACACACTTAAACTAAATTTAAAGGTAATACCAGTGCGCACATGTTATAAATTGTATATTATTTATGGTAATTGAAGTTTTAAATCGGAATTGGATATAACCTACAACTTCAACAGTTGTCTACAACCATCTACAACTTTGCTTTTACCACCATTTTACCACTTTTCTTACGGCCATAATGACCAAATCTTCAAAACAGAATAGCACTAGAAACCACACAGTAGTTTAAACTTTAAAATACATAGAGATCTATGACTATAATAGGGATATTTGTTGATGATCCTGCGTAGAGTGGTGAGATTGAAATTTTAAAATTGTCTGAAAACATAACCTAATACATGTAAGGAATATACAGTTCAATTTTAATCAAAAATAAGATAATAATTTTATTATAACAACATTGTGTAATTAACATGGGGAGCAATTCCAAAAGGACAATTTATGTGGGTGGCCTAGCAGAAGAAGTCGATGAGAAAATTTTAAATGCAGCATTTATCCCTTTTGGAGATGTTGTAGATATTCAAATACCATTAGATTATGAAACTGAGAAGCATCGTGGGTTTGCATTTATTGAATTCGAAAATGCAGAAGATGCCGCTGCAGCCATTGATAACATGGTAGGTGGTTAAAATTTTGGACTACATGAAATAATGTTGATTATTTTAGAATGATTCAGAGTTATTTGGTAGAACAATTAGGGTGAATTTAGCTAAGCCACAACGTATCAAAGAAGGTTCCACAAGACCAGTTTGGTCTGAAGACAGTTGGTTACAGCAACATGCAGGAGAAACAATTAAGAAGACATTGAACGATGACGATGATGTACAATCAACTGCTACTACTACAGTAATATAACATCTGTGACTATAATAAAGCATTAATTAATAATTTTGTTTTTAGGAAAATGTAGAACCTCCTGCTAAAAAAGTGAAAAATCCACAAGTGTATTTTGATATTAAAATTGGAAAAACCGAAATAGGAAGAATAACGATGATGTTACGTGCCGACATAGTGCCAAGAACTGCAGAGAATTTTCGATGTTTATGTACACATGAAAAAGGTTATGGGTTTCAAGGAAGTACATTTCATAGAATAATACCAGACTTCGTATCCTTTTTTTCTTCAATTTTAATGTAATAACAATAATCCATTGAATCTAAATAATTACTAAGTGAAATGATTAATAATTAAAATACCAAAACATGACAGTGTGAAAATCGTTCCACTCATTAAAAACTCAAGATTTTTTGTTGGTGAGTGTCTGGTACTACTGATTAAGTGTAACTTCAAATAAGCAGCCATCACATCTCATCAATTGCTACTTGTGTATATCCTCTGTGCCTTGATTCTCGCGCTACCAACACTTATTAGCCTTTGACAGAGTTAATCAATTGAAATAAACACGGAGGTATGATCAGACAGAAACTGCATCACATAGTACTGGGTATTCGGAAACGGTACGGCACCTTAGCGATAGTTCCGAATTAAAGTGTTTATGCAGTCTGCTCTGTTATTTAATCTTACTCATTTCATCTTTCTTTCTTTGTCTGCTCCTTGGCCAGGATGGTAATTTGTGTCACGCCAGCTATTATTGTGTAGTTGCGGTTGAGACTATCCTGTATTCACTGATATACATTGTAGTAGTATTTCCTGGGTTAGGACATTGACCCAGGCTGGTACCACATATAATATCTGGGATTGCATCGCTCCTTATAGTAGCGGTCTTTCCCATTATTATTATTATTATTGTTATTACTTCCAAGTATCGCATTTGTTTCTTCCCTATAATCTGCATTCCCTTGTAAATGAGACTACCCCTTGCTTATATGTACCCTTGAGTATTACCGTTTTGGCTTCCGTGGTAGCCACCGGCAGGTCATTAGCTTCAATCGATTCTACATTCATTTTTATTTCGGCTTTATTCGTTCTGAACTCAAGATACCTAACATCCTCTTTATCGACGATGAGGGCGACATCTTCGGCGCATGCAACAATGATAGTCTCGTTGAGCAACGGCAGATTCGAAACCCCATCATATAGAATGTGCCATAGATGGAGCCCAACACCGACATTGCGATATTGCAGCATTAACGTTTTGACTCATATTCGGAGAAAATCGGATTTTTCTTGCACTAATATAGTCTTCTATAATAGTTATGGGGTACCTTGATAAATTTTTTCTTTACAAAGGCGTGATAATGATGCTCCATGATGCTTGCGTCTTTAATAGCCAAGGCCACAACCGACAGCCAGTTTTCTCTAACCTCTCTGACAACTCTAGCCACATCATTGACCACACGCACTGTTGACTTCTCTCTCATAAATCCGAACTAACCACCACATTCGTCAAATTCGTCTTCTAGTTTTTCAGACATTCGTATATCTTTTTCAGAATACTACCAAGAACAGGAGGTCGCCAGATGTTAAGCTCAGTTTTGATCCCGGCTTTGCCAGTTGGTAGTAGGGAGTGCTTTTATAAAGTATTAGCCACTAGTAGTTCGAATATCACGTATTCGAGTGTACTTATGCAAGACTATTGTACAACGCTGTGTAAAACATATCTTTATTTTATTTATTTATTAATAACCCAACAGGGTTATTTATACAAAAAATTATGTACATGTACATACATAAAAAAGAAATAGTAGAAGACGGACATAGTTTCTGTAAAAATTGAGAAGTCTACAAATTATGCACTACATACAATGTTAGGTAAATTAAAATAAATTATTGAACATAAAACACATGCTCTAAGTTGTTTTACAAAGTGCAGATAATTGTTATGAAATATATCTAAGGTGTAACAAATGGTTCGTATTAGATACATCGTTTATAAAAGTTACAGGATATCTAGACTTTACTCGAGGTACATGAAAATTAATTTTGCTTAAAAGCTGCGGATCATCAACTATATTATGAATTACTTTAAACAGAAAACTAAGACACAAAATATTCCTACCACTGGATAGTGAGTGAAAATTGAACTCATTTAATAAACTATTATATGACAGAAAATTGAAATCAGGATAGTGACGAAACCTTACGAAATACAAATATTTTAAAAATCTCTTTTTCAAAGTTTCTAGAATATGAATATATAAGTAATATGAAGGTGACCAAATTATGCAACAATATTCTATCTTGCTACGAATTAGTGCATTATACAATGACACAATACACTGCTCAGAACGGAAGTCTCTACACGACCGTATAATGAAAGCTTATTACATTCAGAGTGAATTTCTAAAATATGATTATTAAAGGATAACTTAAAATCAAAAGTAACCCCTAAATCTTTAACCGCTAAACATCTTTCCAATAACACGCCATTAATATTGTAAGGATATTCTTTCTTTTCTATTCTTTTTTTCTAGAAAAACCAATAATTTTACATTTTTTTATATTCATTTGCAAACAATTTACATTATACCACTCAATTATCTTGTTCAGGGCGAGTAGCAGAGAATAACAATCTTCCATAGAGCTGATATTTCGAAAAATCCTCAAGTCGTCCGCGTACAGTAAGCATCTAGATGCTATACCTTCAGAAATATCATTGATAGAGAGAACAAACATGAATGGCCCGAGATTTGATCCTTGTGCTACACCACTGTGCGCCGTAAAAGTTCTTGATTGGTACCCCTCATATTCAACATACTGTAGTCTGTTACTCAAATATTATTAATAAAGTATTACATTCCGAGAATCTAATTCAAACTTAAAGACATTTTTACTAATGACGAATATTTATATCAACTCATTGTTTTCTGGTATCTATAGCAGCAGACTTTAAAAAATCGTAAGAAATAAACGCCTGACCATCTATATAAAAGTCCTCCAAGGGCTCCCCACTACCAACTGGCAATACCGGGTTCACAATTGAGCTTAACATGTGGCGACCTCCCCTTGTAAGTCATATCGGTCTGAAGGTGGGTCGTTCCTCAACAGATTTTCCTTCGGTACCAAATGGCTGTGGTCTTCCATTATTACGCCGGAGATATTGATTCTTTGGGAAGCTGGTTGAAAACCTCCAAGAAGCGTTGTTGGAATTCTTTCAGCTAAAGTCTCGACAACCTTGGAGGTTCGATGGTCTACTCCCTCTTGCCTTGTCTCTCTATATTTTCGTCGCCTACACAGGCGGCTACGGTTGTTTTTTTTTTTTACTCCCACTCCGTAACTTTCGCGTGATAGTGGAATTATATGGGAATGGAAGGCGGTTCATGTGCCGCATGACTATTTTGTAACCACCAATCCGTATGTTCTCCTTGAGATTTGCCACTTACGCCTTAGGCCATGACAGTGCTGGGAAAAATGTCATTAATTACTTCCATAATTACATTTAATTGAATAGTTTCAATTACAAAATAATTTGATTATAAATTAATTGAACAATTTTATTTATAACACAATTCAATTACAAAGTAATTGAACTGTAATGTAATTGGTTACACTGGTAACTAATTATTTTGTTTTTAATTACGTAATGGAATTATCTTGCAACTAATTAGTGTCCAACACTAGGCCATGGCACATTCTTCTTTTATTATCGATATCTGCATCCCACTCCACTAGTACGGGATTGAACGTTCACTACAAAGCACCGAAATCGTTCTGTACGTAGTTTAATTATCCTTAAATTGTTCGCATATGTCAATATTTATAGCTCAAAAAGGATACTGCATGTGGCATTGAGATGTTACAAAGGAATAACGAGATAAATAACGGAAAAACTGCATCCACTTGGCGTTTTAATAATTAATCAAACATTAAATTTTCATCAATAATTATTACTGCATGTAGTATTGTCAAGAACCTTCAATACCATTGCTAGATTGTTGTATTGCACATGTTCTACAAATAGTAAATTAGCTTTATTAGTAATATCTCTGTTCCAGTTTCCTGTGTTTGTATAAGATGTAGATACAGGGGTGGGTTGCCGTGCACTCTTGCCTTAAAGTAACAGTCAATTTCTACAGTTTCAATTTTTACCTAAAATTAGTATTCCGTGCACATTTTATCAAAATTGTATTTTTAATCGGCAATCCTCGAGTTTCTTTAGTAATATTTAAAGTAGTTGCCAAGTAATCATCACATGAATATGAAAGAAAACTTTTACTATGTTTTGGTAAACTAATGCTATAATAAGGTCCCACTTATTCTTCTGGCACATAAAGCAAGTGTAAAATAACCAATTACATTTGTACCTCGGTGTAAATGTTAAAATTTTTACAAAAATTGTAATATCTTAGAAACAGTTGAAGATAATTAACCCTAGTAAATATGTAACAAACTTAGAAATATTTTAGAAAGAAAGTAAGTACCAATACTCCACAGAGCACGGTATCCCACCTCAGGCGTTCCTTTAAACTTTTTTTATCAATTAGAATGGTGCAGAAAAGTCTGGAACAGAGCTAATAATTAGAGAAATACCATTGATTTATTTAGTAAATATTTTTATTAATAACTAATAGATGTGTCAAGGAGGTGATTTTACCAACAACAATGGAACTGGAGGAAAGTCAATATATGGCAGGAAATTCGCCGATGAAAATTTTGAGTTGAAACACACAGGACCTGGTATTTTATCTATGGCAAACTCTGGACCAAATACAAATGGCTCGCAATTTTTTATTTGCACATCAAAAACGGATTGGTTAGATGGTAAACATGTAGTATTTGGTCACGCGATTAGTGGTATGGATGTTATCAAAAGAATGGAAAGGTGCGGGAGTAAGTCGGGTACAGTGAATGAAAAAGTTATAATATCAGCTTGTGGCGAAATACAATAAATTAATAATAAAGTATATTGAGCATAGCAATTATTTACTTTACCTTTCTTAAATTGAATAAAATTAATGAGGTGTTCAAATTTAAAATGCCGAGTTTCTCATTGAACTGTCTCACAGAGGTTTTCTGTTAAATACAGATTAATCCAGTGAAATGTGACATTTCACCTGTGTTTTATGGAGTGGCGTGAATTTATTTTTTTTGTAGTGTAAGGGCTAGGGTCTAATTGACTCTCAAATTAGGTTTCTTTCTGTATTAACTCTTCCTTTAAGACGTCATCTTGAAAACAAAGCGTGCAAAGAGGCTTTCCCATATATCGCTTTTACTTAATTTGTTTATTTTTGCATTTATGATAAAAAGATTTTTGAGAGGTGGTAAGACTCAACTCTCTACAAAAAGGAGTTTCCTCTAAACCTTTCGAAATATAATGGAACTAGTTTTAAGATGGCATGTTATGAGGACCAGGTAAAACCTAATCTCCTGCTCTACAAAAAAAAAAAGAAAATAATGCATACACTTTCAAAAAAATCACAGGTAAGCCATTTAAAATGTAACGTTTTATTGAACTATAAAAGGTCTTCAAGTACGGATTTGATTTTGTAATTTTTAGGTCAGCTATAGAAAAATATTTTCAGCTTTATAGACGAAAACATAGGTCGGTAAAATCATATGTTTAGGTTAAGTTGGTTTAAGTGTACAATTTACTTGTAGTACATAATAATTGCAAACATAATATTCAGAACAATTTAAGTAATAATAATAGAGACAATCAAAGGCAGTACTGGTTGTTTCATATCATTATACCCTATTTGCATTCACTTACTCACTGCCAAGATATATCTAATTACAGAGACTAAGATGGTTAAATAATAAAATATTTTGTGAAAAACTTATTAAATTTAATGTATATATGTGTAATATAAAATAAGCAAACATAAGATGCAATTAAGTAACACATTCTGCTTGAACAACAGTATTTCCTTCTGCATTACGTGTCACTCTAAGGCAGTGATCGATGTTCTCCAGCTGTGACAATTTCCTAATAAACTCTTCATCATGTGTAATGATTAACAATTGAAAGTTTTTTTCTATACTCCTATTTTGTATCATCGTCCCCAAAGTTTCACACAGACTGTTAACATTTTCTCTATCCAAATTTGTGGTAGGTTCATCCAATGCTAAAATCCCACAGCTATGACTGAATGTCATCGCTAATGCCATTCTTATTAATAAACATGCCAACACCTTTTGACCTGCACTACAACGCCCTCTCATATCAACCTCAACCCCATTTTTGATTAGTACTACTCGATAGTTATAAGAACGTCTGTCGTTACTACTTTTAGGTTGCTCAGTTTTTATTTGTATATGGTCGACGTCATTTCCTTTATATACTGATCGCCATAAGTCTCTAATTGTCCGATTGATTTTGTTCATTTTTTCCTTATGGAATTCCACAATCGCCTCTTCTAAACCTGCAACGTATATCTTTGCGTCATCAAGCGCGCAGTTTTTGGTTTCTAGTTCATAAAACGCACGTTTGTATATATTATAAGCATTTTTGTTCTCCGGCATATTTAGCTCTTTTTTGTAATCGGCAATATTTTTTTCTAAAATATCTTTTTGCCCTTTAATATTACTAATATCCGTGATTAAAGTCAAGCGTTGCTGTTCTAGATCTGTCTTTCTTTTCGAAAGTGTGGTATAATTATACGCCCCAATTTCGTTTTGTAATTGCTTTATTGATTGATCTAATGATTCAATTTCTTTTCTTTTTTTTCTGATTTCAACATTATCTTCCAAATTACGCTTGTTTATTTCCGATTTTGCTTGTTCTTCTTTTATAAGCACAATTTTTTTTGACAGGTCTTTCTTTTTAGTATTCAAAATCTCTTCTTCTGTTTTGTGGTGTTGAAAATTTTGTAGGACAGTTTTAATTTCGTCATCAATGTTTTTATTTGCGATAGTTTCTATAACAGTTTGAGTTTTTATGATGTTGTCTAATCCCGATTTTATTTTATTGTAATCTTGTACATTATTTGTATATTTTGATTCATTTTTTGTTTTTAATGAAATTAATCCTTTTGAAGCATTTCGTAATTCTTCTGATAGAGGTATCAATTCGCTGTCTATTCTTTTAATTTCATTGCCTAAATGTTTCTCTTTTTCCTCTAAACCGAGCAGTTGTTCTACTAACTGCGGTTTACTGTGCATAGACTTTTCTAAATTGAATTTTTCTTTCTCAACTTCAGATCTTTGTTCTTTTAGTTCATGATATTCTTTTCTGTTTGCACTTAATTTCTTTGTATCAGCATCATTGGATTTTCGTTTTTCTGAAATGTCTGCCTTACATACTCTTATGGCTCTGTCAACCTGTTCTCTTGATTTATCAGAATTGGTAGGTAACAATTTTGTCTTCCAATCATTAATTTCCTGCTTATATAAATCTACTTCAGAATTGTACTTGTCGATTAATGTAGCTTCACTTATTACTTTTCCAGCTATGTCTAACAATTTTTTTGGATTTTTCATTTTATCATTTAGCTGCTTCAAATTTTCCTCAGCAGTACGTAGTAATTCTTTTGATTTATTAATTTCTGATTTTAAATCTGGTATAACAGAATTTTCTAGCTCTTTGGTTTCTTCATATATAGGTTTAAGTTGTTGTGTTTTAGTATACATATCTTGTTTTTCTTTTAACTCATTTTCAACTTGTTCTAAGGCTTGAGGTATACCGTCTATGTTAGTTCTCAGTTTAGCAACGATTTTACTTGCTACAGATTCTTTATTTTCAAAACTAGTATTACACACTGGACAGCATGGCTTTGGTGATTGGAAGTCTTTAACAAATTTTTCATATATGACTTTTGCAGATCTGAATTGTCCACGATCTTTCTGTAAATTTTCTATACTCTTCTCTAAATCTAAACATACTTCTTCAAATGAACCATTTTTTACAATTTCAGTCACCTTTTTATTACATTCATATACTTTCTTTTCATATGACTTTAATTTTTGTTCATCTGTACGGATAGTTGCTTGATTACTGAAAATCTTTTGTCTCTCTATATCAATTCTTTGTTTTAACTCATCTAGCTCGCTATTAATCTCACGCATACGTCTTTCTACAGCACCCTGAAAATCTACATCAGGTGGATTTTGGAATAACAATTTGAAATTTGTATACTGCGCGTTTTTTATCTCGAATAATTTACTTTCCTTTTTTACAATATCTTTTGTTCTAGTAGCAATATTTTCTTCTGTCACATAATTCTTTTGAAGTATCAAATAGTCTCTTTCCAAGGATTCTAATTTTTTTTCTAAAACTTCAATTTCACTTGTAGTGTGCTTAATCTTTTCTTCTAATTCGTTCGGATCATAGCTTTCCAATAGGAATTTTATTTGTCTATTTACCTCATCTATTTTATTGCTCATGGTCCGAAGCAACTCATCGGATAGATCTAACTGTTTCAATTGAGAATTAGCATCACGTCGCTGATTTTGTATTTCATTTCTTTGCGCCCTATTTGAATTTTTTTCTTGTTCTAGCTTCGCTAAATTTTCTCTGTGTGTATCAATAGCTTGTTGTTGTATTTTTTCTTCGTGTTGATTCATCTCACGTTCTTCGTTCATGCTTTCTTGGAATTTCTTCAACGCATTCTTCATAGACATAATTATTTCCTTAACGTCATCTTCTGTTTCAGTTTTAGAAATTAATTTTAATTGTTTAGCTGTGGCAGCAATTTCCTTGTTTCTTTCTTTTAACTTTTCTTGCTGTTGACGCTTCTCGGTTTCTAGTTGACCAACACGAACTTGAGCTTTCTGTAGACGAGTATCTATTATGTCAAGTTGTTCTTCAATTTTCGTAATTTCGATTTCCATATTTTTCATATCTTTAAGATTATTACTCTTCTTCTCTTCAAAACCATTAATAGCTTGCTGCAGATCGTAATCACTGCCGGGATATTCTTCTTTTATTTTTTTAAGAATATCTTTTTTACTGTCGATTAAAGACTTTTTTTCAGTTTCTTTTGCCACGCGTTGAGCATGAAGGTCTCCAATGACCGTTTCTAATTTGCATATATTTTCTATTTCATCTCTGATTGGTTCAATTTCACCTTCTTTTTTGTTAATATTTCGTATTATTTCATCTAAACTATCTTCGTCTTTCTGTAATGCGGCTCTCCTCCTTTCCACCAGATTTTTCCTTTGTTCTTTCTCTAATAATATTGATGCTTTGCCCTTTAATATATTCTTTTCATCTCTCAAATACTTCCTAAAGTCGGCGATGCATTTGTTGTATTTAGTGGCGTCAAAAATTTCGTCAAACTTGTTCATAACTTTGCCATCTTCATCTAGCGGCCAGAGCGAATTCTCTTGTTGACAGAATAACACATTGGTGATGATAGGCTTTGGTACACCCATAATGAGATATACTTGTTCTCCTATGTCTGCACATCTACCCGACAAAGCAACTTCTGAGCCATCTGCTCTTTTAGTATTTACAGAAGCATCTAGTTTTGAATATTTTAATTTACCATCAGAGTTGGCCTCAACTTTAGCACCTCTATTAATGATTATAGGGTTTCCTTTCGAGTCTATAAGTTCTAATTTGACAAAGCCTTTAGTCGTAGAAGATGCTGCTAGTCTAGGTTCTTGAATAAATCTTGCACCCCTGTCGGATCCGTCCGGATTGTCGCCCGTACAAGCATATCTAAGAGCTTCAATTATGGTAGTTTTACCACAACCATTTTCTCCTAAGATTAAGGTCACAGGCGATGAAAATTTAATATGTTGTATGTCTTCTTCTTTTGTACCGAAGCTTCGTATACCGGCAATGGTTATTCTTGCTAATTTCGCCATCTGCAAATTAATATTTTAAAATATTAATTCATTCAAATATTTTCTATATTTACGATATAAAGTATGTACGTTTCATTTGAAATAGCTCTATATTCTAGCGTTGCTAAGTAACCTTGTGTGTTAACAATGACAACAAACAGAAAATCAATAATCCTTTTAAGAAATGTAAGTACGGATTTATGCAAGAAGTAGTAAAAAAATGGAAAAGCATGTTTTTGAAAATGATACACAGTCTGATAACACATCTACTATGGATGAATCTAATTCTATTTATATTCCAAGTAAATCCGATTCTCAGTCATATCGAGACAAAATACGAAAAAGGTTTAAATTAATGAAAGAGCATGCAGGGTCAGTTGCTCAATGTGCAAAAAGTTTCTCTAGTACCATTAAACTTTTAAAAGAAGAAAATGAACAAGTACGAATTATTTTTGACAAATTTATTCACAATCATGGAAATTATTCCAAAACCGATTGCTATCACTTTTTTTGTGAGCAAACCATTGATAATGGGGTAAGTTTCTATTGCGTTTATAGTTCTTGTGAAATACAATTGAACATTGAAATAACTTTGCCTGTGTGTATTGTAATAACTTTAAATGTAGACGCCTGTTGACCAATGTAAGGAGAGAGATGATAGTGCTGATAATTTTGAAGTGCCAGTACAAAATTTATCGCCAGAAGTATTACAAGATTTTCTGGAATTAGCAATGGAACATTCATTATGGCATCCCGGAGGGTAAACACATTTCTTTTTTAAATACGTTATGTTTTATTTTAATGCACAAATACATTTTAGATTTTTAGTAGAATCCAAGTCGAAATCAACAGATAATATTCGTTTTCTCTCGGATGAAGGACTTTATGTTCCCGAGCAGAGAAAAATTCCTCATATCAGTGCATTAGAAGAAAGACTAGCACTTGATGCTATGTAGGTAATATATCACTGTTTTGAATCAATGCAACAAATTAGTTGTTTTAGGAAATGGTTTAATTGCCAAGGAAGTTTGAAACTTATTGAATCGCCTTTTTCTGGACGGTGTTACAGACCGGGTTATACAGATACAGATCGATATAGCACGAACTTTGTAGTTCCAAACGATGCTATCCCCGAAGAGCAACTAAATTCCATTAGCGTTCACAAATACAGAACCATACAAATTCACATCTTCGAAATACGATTTCAGCATCATTCCCTATTTAGTATTGAGCACGTTATTGAAAAGAAACTGCTACAATTGTTTAATAGTTATAAGAACAAAATTGATACAAATAAACTCGAACGAATAAGTAAAAAACTGGATTTTTTACGGCGGAAATTATCAAATTGCAGGGATGCTGAAATTGGAAACTATGGAAGTGAAATAATGAAATTGCGGAAGTTACAAATAAATGAAAGTTTCGAACAAAGAGCGTTGATAAAAAGTATACTACAAGCATGGAAATTGTTGAAAAGGATACGTGAAGACAAACATTTTTCTAATACCAATACAAAGTTGATTATTTATAAAGAAAATGCAGATTATGAAACTGAAGTAAGGTATTTTGAGGAGAACATTAACATAATAACTACAGAAATTATACGCGAGCAGACAGAAGAATATCAAAGGATATTAGAAAAATATAAAACTGATTTACAAACTTGGTCGAATGATAAGACTGTAAAAAGACCTAAAAAACCAATAAACGAAGTTCACGAGGATCAAATTCGAGATACCGTAAGGCAAGATCTTATGAAAGCTTTTAAACCACCTGGAGAACCTATCATTACGTTTGATATCACCACAGAAAATAAAATAACAGAGAAAATTGAAAATGAGCTTGAAAATTCACGGCGTCAAGCTGTTCGATCTACAAAGATATTTGTTAATATACTGTTTAATGGGATTGATGTTGGAAAATCAACACCAATTAATATTAATGATACTTTTACGTGTATGTTTAACGAAACTTTCTCATTACAAATAAAAGATTGGCCAAAGAATTTAACTTTTCAAATATATGAACAGCCCCCTACTATGATGAAAAGAGTTATAGCCAATCTGGAAATAAATATGTTAAATATCATACCGAAAAATAAACCAGTTGTTCAGAATTTTAAAAAGGAGGAGTTGATACATTATAATCATGAAGGAATTGGCAGTGGCTGCAATTTAAAGGATATTTGTGAAACGTACAATTATCCACCCTTAGATGATAACGGATTAGATACTTGCGGTACCATAATTTACAGTGTTTGTTTTAAGGATGACGGTCGATGCTACACTAATTCAGCATATTCTCCAACAAAAATGTGCGAAGATCAATTACTTAGTGAAGAGGGTCACATAGACTCTTCAAAACTTGCACAGTGGACTAATCGAATAGAAATCGATCCACAAAATCCTAAAAATTCTGTACTGTTCGACTATATCAATGAATATAAGAAACATCAATATAATATTGAAGTGTCACCTACAAAATATTTTAGGTAGTTTTAAAACAATTTCAAAATTATATCATGCAATTTAAAGTTTTAGATGTAATCCGGAATTGCGCAAATTAATTTTCTATGACACAGCTGCCGTAGAAAACAATGTAAGATTTCAAATATTAGAATTACGTAATAATAATGAGCCGGAATTTGCCGGCATGATAGTACCAAACAGGCTAAAGGAAATACCAGTGAATATTTTGTCTTCTTATAACAAAAGAATTCGGGAAGAACAGATACGGTATGATTTCGATGAACGAGAAAATATAGAAGCAAGAATATCTAAGGGACAAAAGTACTTGAAGCAGTTGCATATTAAAATTTTCCAGGAATGTAAAAGTATAACAAGCAATTTAACGTACCAAGATGTTGTTAATGAAGAATTACTATCGTATTTTCAGTAGGTACTTCAAAAATAAATGTGTATTTGCGGCAGAAAATTTTTCTATTTTAGAAACTATTTAAAAGTATTGGTGTTAAATTTTTTAAACTGGTTTAAGTTGAGACCAGGTGTTAGTAAACCATTTCCGCAACTAGCAACAAGTAAACATGATATTGTCAATGACTCTATACAAAATACTTCTAGCAAATTATTTATTAGCGTCGTATCCGCTATAAACATCCCCAACAAAATACATTTTAAAAAATTGACAAAAAATCGTTCATCACAAAATTTTGAAATCATGAATGTGCAACCTCAACAAGTTTATGTAACTGTTAGCTATGATGATATGGTATTGAAAACAACGACTAAAGAAGGTTCAAATCCAATTTGGAATGAGGATATGATTTTTCCACTAAGGTTAGAGTTTTGTTAAACCTAGAATACTAGACAGTAAAACTTCCGACCATAAACTTGGTATTCCCCACTACAAGATTTTTTCGCTAAAACAGTAGGTCTAGTATTCTAGAGTTAAATACATGTTTAATGTTTCCGTTTTATGAATGCGCATTTATTTTAGAGCAACTAATATCGATTATATGAGTCCTAATGCATTAAATGGTTCTATTATGGTAAATCTATTTGTCAATCTAACAGATAGAGATGAACAGAAAATAGGCTGCAATTGGCTAGGGTTTATTAAGATCCCTTTATCAGCAGTCGCTCAGAGCAGCAAAGTATGTATTAATAAATATTGCGCTCTGTCTTGAAATACTTGTCAGACTGGAAAACTCTGAAATTGCAATTATAATACATAGACATACCTAAGTAGAACTGGTTTATCTATTGTATCCTAATTCTACGCTGCTCTACCTCACGGTATGAGACAAAAGTAATCTAATACACTACAAATTATGCTATTATTAAATATTTTCGTAATGAGACTGTCGTCCATTACTAAGATAGTTTTCATCAGATTTAATGCCCTTCCTTCACATTCTTTTCTATGAATAATGTTTTAAGTATTTTGCCAATATTCGCAAGATCAGTAAATTACTTTATTTTTATGTTGTTGTGGTAAAAATTGAGAACCGTATTTGAAAGATTGAAGTATTCATCAGTAAAGGAATTCATAAATGTGACAATATTTTTGGGAGGTATCCTATTATAACTGCTTGATAACATTTCAGATGGAAGGCTCTTTCTTATTAAAGTCGCCAGTATTCCTGAATTATGAACAAAATCTTATATACTTAAATTTGAAACTGAAGATTCAACCACCATTTCCAAAATTATATCTCAACATGGTAAATTACTTTATACACGTCGATGAGATTTTATTTAAAATAATGGTTTTAGAAAGAACTAAGATCCAGTGAACCACCATATCTTCAAGGTTATCTCAACAAATGGAATGATGACTTCATTGAGAGTTACTCTCAGAATAATTTTTCCGTTTTTGCTGTAGATTCAATAGGGAGAACAGTTTGCTTAACGAGATTTATCCGACAATTGGAACCCCCTCAGATAAATAATGATGATTTTGACGTTACTCCAGAGCAATGTGCACGCTTTGTTTCATTAATACCATTTACTGAATGTAACAAATTATACGAAAATATGTGGCTTACTACAAAGGTTAATTTAACAACTATTTTAATAATATAAAAATTGCAACATAATAGATTTAATTACTAATTTATATTATAATGATAAATAAGTAGAACACATCTTTTCACAATATGTTTTATTTTGTCAGTAGCATAATTAGTGATATTAGTCTGGCTGACAAAATGTACAGAGTATAAAAATAAAAGATATTGAGAAGAGGTGTTTCTTTTATTACTTAGATACTATAAGATCTTATATTTATTACAGGAATTGTTAAGTTTAATGGCAGGCTCTGTAACTGACCATAGCATAGCACTTACTTGTTTCATTTTGGCATTGAATATAGAAGCTTGGCTACTATTGGGATATGGAATACCATGTGGTGCAACAGCATATGTTCTTACGAAAGAATATGACAATAACAATGTTCCTATTCATTACATATATGATTCTGGTTCTGCTTTCAAATATAATATTATAGATCCTCTCTGTCCACTCCAGAGGGTGTTTTGTGTAGTCAACGAAACAAATGTATTACTTATATATAGCTAATATCTTACTTTATTTTACAAATTTATTTCAGATATGGGCTAATGTTCAGCGAACAGATGATATTGCTTTATTGCAGTTTGATTTTACAAGAAGGTCAGATTGGCACTCTGTATTTACAAATCAAATGCCAGCACCTACAAACTCAATGCAACACAAATTGAATTATTATAACTGTGGAAATAATATTCTACAAAACTTACAATTTCAGATTGAAAAGAAGTTACGTAAAGCAATAGTGAAATATAGAAGAACAGAGAAAACCACGTGGAATCACTACATATCAAATCAGTTAAAGATTTACATTTCAAATATAGAACATAATTACACATGTAATAGATTTGATATATCTCATTTCAAAGGAATAGAACATCTTCAATCAGTTCAGTTAACATGTATTCAACATTAGTCAACTACTAATAATTTTCTTGCAGGTATATGGTTTTGTTATGAACTTACCTTACACAAATATTAGTACGTTATTGGATATTATCAGATCTTCACAAATATTTGATATTGGCGGCGCAGAAAAAGAGTACCTCTTTGGCATTCACTTCCATGGATATCCAAATCATGTAGTAGTTATTTGGATGATTATCGGATTTATTTTGCCCAATAAACTCTAGTAGTGTGTATGTAAATAAATGTCGTTCACAATTTGTTGTTAAAATGTTTGTTTTTTTAAACACCTTATCAGAAGAGAACGAGCAAGTAGTACTACCAACATGGTAGCAACGAAGTATGCCGTATGCAGTACCAACGTAGCAAGAACTGTATCGAACGTTTTCCTTGTAGTAATAGTGGTAATAGAAATCAGAGAGCACGGAAAGTAGTTTTAATTTTTTTCTTACAGTGGTAACAATGTTTGACGTTTGACAGCTATTTACTTTCTTTGTGGTTGTAGGTGACAGCTGCTTGCGGTATAATCGTTTACTTCACTACGCGATTCCGTTATAAAATAGTGAGTGACTGTTGAACAGAAAAGTAAAACCTGCTCAACATGGGCCTTAAGTTTTCTACATACAGCTAGCTTATAGCTAAGAAACTCGTGTTTTTGAATCAAAGTGTATTAATTGTTGTGTAAAAGTTTATCTGTAGATGTTTCTATGCTCAGGTTAAAATGGATAAATCGTTATGTAGAAAAAGTGTGATAAAATAATTTTAGCGGCAATGGCTGTCCAATAAGTCGTTCACGTCTGAGTTGATTTGTGTTATATATATTATTTGCATTACTTGTTGCCTCTTGATTCTGATTTACTTTGGATACCCACGATGGTCAAAGAAAAGCCAAATTCCATCCGTATCTATGACGACGAAGGCTTTCGGCGGCGTGCTGCTTGTATTTGTGTTCGTTCTGATGCTGAAACTGAGGTAAGGTAGCTCTGTAGGCTTATGCACTGTATCAATTAAACAATCCTATGAATTTGCCCTAAAGTGTGTCTGTTTATATCCAAGTATATTTTGCGCTGTACGGCCGTTGCCCTGTATTTTTTTATCAGTAACCCCTGCCAATACGTAAATCTTTACTTATAAATAACATACTAGTAAACAATTAGAAATAAGCTTTGCTAATTAATAAATATTTTTGTAGATAAACGCAATAAAACGAAATTAAAATTTTAAGTTTGCCTCAATAATTTTATTAAAAACTTTAAATTTCATAATGAATAAGTATTTTACCATTAATTTAATCATTAGACTGTTCCAACTTTGCTAAATAACACATATATGAACACAACTCAATTAATTAATGTTTGTTTGAAGCTAAAAAGTGATGCATGGCTTTGGAGTGTAAGATGGTCATATATAAATTATCTCAATGAAGACTATAGAATATTGATTATAGCTTTACTTTTAGTTTTAGAAAAGAAAAATCTTTTCCACAAAACTTTACGAAATTTAGTGTTGCATAATCTAAAAATAATTTGACTATACAGAGCGTCCCAAATGTATAAGTATACTTGCTTCGTTATTTTAAATACCAGATACCTATACATATATCATTTCATTTTTCGAATTTTACCCAAAAAATAATATGGCTTTATATAAATTATAGGTCTATATTTAATAATAACATTTAGTCTTTAGTCATTTTAGTCTTAATAAAAGGTTTAATTGTTAAAAGTGACGTTTGCGTTTTGGGTATCCCCGGCGTGCTTATATTTTAAATACAACTGCTAACTGATTGAATAAACATGTGCCTTGCTTTAACGTCAGATAATTTGGTTTCTTGTTATTAAAAGTTAGGAGAAAGAACCTAAATAACTTTGATAACCGTTTAAATAATAAATGACGAATACTTTAGAAACACATTTCATTTTATACACAAGAAAAACTAAATAATTAGGTACGTCTTATAAACCTTAACATTATAATTTTGAATAGGATAGCAGCAAACTCTTGTGGATTTTATTATTGAGATAGAAATTCTTCAATTTATACAATACATTAAATTATTCATAAAATTTTATATTAAATATCACTAGTGCTTCAAATGAATTGAAATAATAATGATTTGGTGCAAATAAAAATATAAATAGTTGTTTAAATAAAATCAAGTCGGCCTACAAGATAAATGTTTGTGACCATCTGCGACAGCTATGTACAATTACATCGATTAAAATTTCATTGTTGCATCAGATTAAGCGTGTATTTACAGTATTTAAAACTGGACATTGAAAACAAAGATCTCACATTTTGGGCGAAGGTTTGCATCGGGCCCGTTTTTTAAAGAAGACTAATTAACAAAATGATTAGAGATCAAATTCCATAAAATTTTTATAGAAAAGATTTTTTCTAAAGTTAAAAATAAAACTATTATGGCAAAATTTGAGTCTTCGATGGGACATACCCATCTAATAACGTTATTAAATAAAGGCCTTTTATACTGACAAGAGTAGTTATATATAGTGATAAGCTTTGGTTTATTTTGGGAATGTATATAAAGCCATAAAATTTGAAATTAGCAATTACCGGATAACCGATAATCGAAATAATATGACGATAAACGATTTTGTGTGGATATGGATACCGCGTACTGCATCCGAATTCGTATACGTAAGTACTACATCCGCATCCGCTCCGTTTCTACTACTAATAAGCTACTTTTGTCTTTCTGTTGCTTTTTTTGAAAATGTTCCATAATTCCTGGATGTTTTTCATGGTTCCACTGTTTCTAATTGTAGCCGGTTTTCATTGTGAGCGGTAAACTTCGAAAGAAATAGGAAACAAGAAGTACAAACAAGTTTCTGCTTGCGGTCGACAGTATTCCAAACGAATAAAAATTGGAAAAATTAATTTGTTGGGTTTACTTGTATACTAATTATTGATGCTTGTTAAGAGTAAATTAAAAATGCAATGCTTGTCTGGATAAAGGAATTTAGTTATTGAATTAATGAACAATTATAAGCTGTGTGACTGTGGAACTCAAAGTAAATATGTAAAATATAGGAACGTTTTTCACTGATTAAAACGTCGGGATTCAAAGAAATAACACCGGCGATATATTAAATGAAATTGACTTATTTACTCACTTAAGCATATTTAAAAATTAAATTAAATCAAATAAAACCCAAACTAATTAATGAAATTAATCACTGATTACTAATAAAACACTTAAATAACTATTCACTTATTTACTTCCAATATGTATTTATTTCTACTCGTATTTATTTGAATTCGCCTTTCCGCCTATATTCCTGCTTTCGATTTAACCGCGTTCACTCTCTGAATTCAATTGACTCCTACCCAATGGCAGCGTCGTATTTAAATATCGCGCGATCACTTCGAGAATGTTCTCGACTCATCTCATCGCCACTAGAATTTATTGGGAATAATCACGACTCTTCCATTTACGTGTTGTATACAACAAACCGCTCCGGCAACTAATGTTGCGTACGTGAACTTTGTTTCTCGATGCATTGACCGCTGTCGCCATCTGCGAACGCACAAGGCGCTCGTAACAATATATATATGGAAATATGTTTTAGTAGCCTTCTATAATTTTAAATAAAAAAAATTAAGTTTATCGTAAATAAAATATAAGCGCAAGAATGCAAAACATGATGCTGCCACTTTAACAAAAAATACAGGAATAAGGGTATAAGAGCAGGTTAAAAGAAAATTAAAAAGTCATTTGACGTAGTGTTTTAAAAAATGGATTCTTTGAAAGACTTCACTGTAATGTCAGCGTTTTTTTGGCCATTTTTGAGAGCAGTTGTCTGATTGTTCTCTTTTATTACGTTGTGGACAGCATTTGCCTTACTAACTAACCATTGTTTTTGTGGCTATATTGTGGCATGAGGTATTGAAGGTTGACTGAAACTACCAGAGCGCAACACATTACAATGGTTCAAAGCAACTCTTACGTTATGCGCCCTTTAGAAGGTTAATTTGCCCATATGCACTTTAAGTAATTTAATGACCTGGAAACCATCTATATATGTTTCCACAATACTAGCAGTCATATGATTAATATATACAAACAGCAAATTATACAGCAATCAACGAATCGTTCATATGTACATTGTATGTATTTTTTGAAACTGTTTTAAACTTCATTTATGCTATATTCATCTACCTCTTGCTGTTCTTTTGTGGTTTTCCAATTAACGATTTGTTATTCCTCTCTATTTCTCCTTTGGTCTTGCTTCTTTTTTCTGGTACCTTGACTGGCAGACTATACATCTGTGCTTTATGTAATCAGCAAGAGTTTACTGAATTGTGTAGGCATAGGCAAGATTTTCCTTGTCATGTAAGTACGATTTTTCATAGATCTTTTCCCTTATTCATAGGCGAATTTGACTATTGTCTTCATATAACACCGCAACTTGAAGGCGTATTGTATTCAACTGCAGGTTTACTTTACTGCATTTACTTTGATACTTATATGATGTTCATTCATACATGTGGTAACGAAGAATATTTTATAGCTGATAAAATTTGTACATTTTTCATTCATAAGTTAATATATTGGAATTGTTGTATGTGTAGGTTTTACTGGTTACATCATCCCGAAAGCCTGAAAAATGGATTGTTCCTGGGGGTGGTGTTGAACCTGAGGAGGAACCCAGCGTCACAGCAACACGTGAAGTTCTGGAAGAAGCCGGAGTTATAGGAAAGTTAGGACGCAGCCTTGGTGTTTTTGAGGTATAACGGTGCCTTAGATTAATAGTGTGGTATAATATCCCTTACTAACAAAGTAGTAAAAAAGTATTGTTACATTAATAGTACATTTTTATGGATTGTGGAAAATTATTTAATACATCGATATAAAATACGAATTATCACTTGCATATATCAGATTTCGTTGATTTAAACATCTAGTGGAGGGAATACCATCCTTTTACGATTAATATCGGCACTATTTATGAACTTTAAAACAAAATAGGTTCGTTATACTCTTAAAGCGGACTCATCCATATTAGAAACCGAAACTATGCGACTAGTAGCGTGCAACTATACAACCAGCCGTTAGCGAAGTTGTCTATTAGAAAAAAATGCAGGTCCGTCCATTGGCGCGAAAACAATTGCATGAAACCAACCGTACTCTAAATTTGTTAGATGCTTATCGGCTAGTCGCTGTCGATTTTTGGCGAATAGTGTTTGGAGTGTGTTCTCTAACTAAAATAGTCTTGTTAGATAATAAAATGCCGCGAGATTTGGCTGATAATGAAAAAACGCAAATATTGCTCTAGTACAGGAAGTAGAAAAGTATCCTTGCTTATATAATCATTTAATGTTATTAATGGTAAACTATATTGTATTTATTAAAAATAATATTTATTAAGATCATCGATATAACGTTTTGCGAAGTTTTACATAAACTTTGCATGGTAAAGCGCTACTTTAATGAATATATTTTATTCAGAGAAATTTCCGATGGTACTTTTTATTCATTGAATCTCTCAACTTGTATGCAGTAGATCTTTGCGAAAAAATAAACGGATGTCGATTTAAATGAATATTATTTGGGAGAATTTGACCTTCCACCTTCGTCCGTCCACTCTAAATGTTGCCCGGTCTAATACTCCTCTCTTTAAAGTTGCGTAGAACACATATGCAACGAATAATGTTGTTTACTGTGTTCATATTTGTACATGCAATTGAAGTAGATAAAACTCCAAATTTCCTATTTATAATGCCAAACGCGCATTTAATAGTTTTGTGTGCCCTACTATACCATAATTGTAAATTCTCTTATAATTATTAAATAGGTATACTCGTCTCGCATCATATACGATGCAAGAGGAAATGGCTCATCGGCAACAAAGTAAGATGGAAATTCTACACCTACTCTGTCATATTTGAGCTGACTATCTCGAGTTTCTTTTTTCAATTTTTGAGCCAAGTAACCTCATTAACTCGTGGAGACTTTCCCGACTCATTCTGTATGTTTATTAGAATTTAACTGAATCTTAGAAACCCTCTGCTACTACAGAAAACCTCTTTCTATGGTCTATCTTAAAATCAGGATGAGTCCAAAAACGCGCGTTTTCTCCTGCATCGGAAATACAAAGCAAATAAATTCACTCATACCACATTCATCTTCATAAAGATACGATTATTATTATTATTAAATACATATCGGGCAATTTCTTTGTTTAAACGAAACATGTCATATCTTCGTTTAAAGTAAATGAGTCATTTGCATCTCTTAGAGCACGTCTTTCAATATTTTCTTGCCGTATTTTCTCAAGTCGTTTAAGTTCATTTACAGCAATTGCATTTAGATTATGTATGGCTAATATCTAAAGATTAGTAAAATTATATCTGTATGTTGTTAATATCTCTTTATTCTAAAACTTACTGTTTATGTAACAGAAAAAGATTATGACGTTAATTAAATGAAAAATTAAGAAACCTAACAGAAGAAAATTTGATGCATAAACATAAAAATTAAAATTAATTTGACAGTGACTAAAATCAAACCCAAAAAAATATACCAATATATGTATTTAGAAAAGGTAGTTCGTAGTAATACCAGTACCGAACATCGTCGAATCTGACGCGATAGTCAAGTATTCTCGTTTGCGAGAATCATCACACACGCACAACATGGTCCCACCGCTGATCGACGCACAATAACGTTAAAAAAAATACCTGGACATTGTTTGTGTGACCTGTATGTTTAGAATTTGGTAGCATGTAGCACATATTCTATGAATAAAAGAAACCATCGGAATATCTTGGTCTCTATCTTTAACAGTTACTCCGAGTCAAGATGGCAATTAAAATTAATTTAATTAAATTTAAATTAATATCAATGTATACTTTTACCGTTGTTTCAGAATCGTGAACATAAACATCGTACGGAGGTGTATGTTATGACGGTAACAGAAGAACTGGACGAGTGGGAAGATTCTAGAGCAATAGGCAGAAAACGACAGTGGTTCACTATAGATGACGCTTTAGAACAACTGGCGCTACACAAACCTGTGCAACGTCATTACCTTCAACAGTTGAAACGTTCTAAACTCACTTAAATCGTACGCTTACTGATACTGTCAAATATATGCTTTTGTTAAGGTTCTGTGGGTTACATAATAATTAAGAAGTTTTGTATGCGACATTAATGTGAATTATTTTAATTAAACAAGAAAATTTGTAGTATATACTTTCTGCAATAACACGCTCTCCATTACTGACTTTTATTTGTTTGTAATGTAAATACGATGGAATGAGATATTCAAGGTTTTATTCAACTACGTATATATTCATTATATAAGCTTCCTAAGTAACTGGGTAATCCTGTTAAATTGATTGAAGTTATAATATGCACATTTTATTACAAATATAAGTGTTGACTACTTCCAGTCAGTTAAAGGCAACTTTTTAGCTATTAACATTTATTTTCTTGATAAAGAGTTTAATGTTGATCAACAAAAAGGCGCAGAAAAAAAAAACATATTGGGCAATGAAAACTTGTTACTTGATTAACAGTACTTTCAGATATGTACAGATTGTATTAGGAAGTATTATTCAGATAGAGCAACGGAGGAAACAAAATTAAGGTGTTATTAAAAAAATCTGTCACTTTATCAGGATGTAGCGTGCTATATTGTGTAAGGTTCGTGTGTCATCGGCTGACTATAGTTATGTCGCGCATGCGGTACCTATATGCTTGTGTCAAGAAAAAGTTATAAATGATATCCTCATTGATCCGTGTTAATTGTAGTTTGGACTCATTTTGAGAAGAAACTTATCACTGGCAAAAAAATAATGTTGCCTTATTTATATTTTGTTTTAGATTGGATCAATTCATTTATCCTAAGATTCTTAACATGTTAAGTGCGGAAAATAACGCTGTGCATATATGTAATCATTTCCCAGTTTTCTGAAATGTCATATTTAGAAGAACAGAAATTACAAAAATAGAAATAAAAAATATATTGTAATATAATATTCCATAAAGTACTTTAGAAGCCACTCCAGTTTTCCAGCTGCTGTAGTCAAGTTTGGATCCAAGAAGGTTTTTCATTTAAATTGTAGTCAGCTGGGGTGCTTTATTTACGATTTTTCGAAAAAATGCACAATCAGAGTTAGTTTGACCTTTGCGATAATCCATAATATGGCTATTTATCACTAAAAGATTGCTGACGAGTTTATCATTAAAAGATTGCTTTTGGGTCTATAGTGGTTATTGGACATATTTCATTTAGAGCAATTTCCCCTTGTTTTACCTGGCGCGTAAAGCTCCAGACTAGACAAACATATTTTGCTATTTGAGAAACAGCCACTGATGTCATTCTTAGGATTGAAGGATCTGCTTCATCTACTGTCGGCGAATTTTATTAAGATTAGATAGAAGTTTGTTTCTATTTGTTACTATCTCTCTTGTTTCAATGCCGTGTTTTCTGTATGCGTGTGACGCCAACATGTTTCAGGTTTTGAATGAACTCAAAAGCGCTTTTCTTTTAGAGAAAATAGAAGTATTTAGCCATAGTTTCGAGGACCTTCCCGAATTTACCTTCTACCAAATTTGTCTTGTACGACGAATGTGAGATTGTTGAACAGTAATAGAACCGTTCGAAGGAAGAACCAAAGAAGCTTATACTGTCGCGAGGAAACGGTTTTTTGATTCCACCAGGCGCGGCTAGTGCTTACGTCAGTCGGAGGCTATGACAATGATCGTAGTTCTTCGTATGCTCTCGTCAAATACGTTTCTATATGTTTATATGTTACGAAGTTATACGAAGAAGTTCGATCAATGTCATATCCTCCAACTGACGTAAGCCCGAGCCGCGCCTGGATCCCATCACATTTTTTTTTTGTAGAATTGTGCTGTGCTGGAGGGCTTACGATGTAACGGAGAAGTATCTAAGTCCGTTTGATAATCAGAAATCGTGCTGGAATTGAGCATATTCTCTGGTGATACAACTATAACAAACTTGCTGCTTTTTTCTTCAGTTTACAAAAATTCGGTGGTGCAAATACGCACAATTTTTTTTTTAATTGTCTTCTACTTTTGTACATTATTTCGATTTCGTTGTGTGCGAAGTACTCCTCCAGGCGCATTTTCGTTTAGTGCGAGCGTTATTGCGGTTAAAAGTTCCTAACTACTTTTGCCTTGACTATTCTTAACAATAGCTCATCAACTCAGTAGCAATTGAAAACCGTCTGAACTAGTTCAAGTGCGTGGAAGTAACCCCCCACTTTTTTCCTTGTATGCAGCGTATGTGTGTATACATACCTAAGGTATGTATGTAGTGGGAGTCTGGCAGCAAAAAGCGCCTGAATTTGATAACCTTTCATTGAAGGTGAAACTATTCTGTACGAGTAAGTAAGACATCGAGCGAGTACTTATAGGTACACGTACCCGACGATATTGAGTATTGCTCGTCATTTTTTTTTATTATTTATGGGATTTTACAATTTTTAGATATTTATTACAGTTACAATCAAATTTAAATTCCTTAATTTGAAATTAAAAATTATGAATGTAACGGATACTGTTACAATCGGGTGAAAAGTAAGCACTAATACACTAAACAACGACACTACAGTTTGTGAAAATAAGTAAAGTGAATTTAAATACATAGTATATTACATAATTTATAGAAAAATCATGCCACTAAAAATCAGTGATAACCAGGGATTTGAATTGAGTCCACTTCGAACACTCGACGTTCGAAATTTTATTGCTCGGAGTGTCCCTTCATACAGTGTCTCCTGTTCCCACCAGCCTATAGTCGCACCGACAAATTTGTGTGGATGCGAAAGACTATGAAGGGACAATAAATTTTCGAACGCCGAGTGTTCGAAGTGGGCTGAATTGACATCCCTGGTGATAACCAACAAGTACCACTACACGATATCACTCCACGCAATTGAACTGTATCCTAGGGAACTGGAACGGTATCTTCCTCACGAAAATTTGAAGCAGGTTCCCTGTCAAACGCCATTCCAGTTCGGATAGGTACAGTTCAATGTTCCGCGCTACATAATTTTATTAATTCGGGTCAATTGTTTCGGAAATCCCATATATGGGGGGCGTTCGAAAATAGGTGATTACAAGTGTTTTTGAACGCACCTCTGTAGTTGGTGCTATATACGTATGTATGGTATGGTACCAATATTTGTTATCTATGTCTATCACTCTCAAGCATTCAAATATTTCTATTTGCTTTCATTGTTTCTGGTATACATTTCACCCAATATATTCTACACCGTATGGCAGGTATATTCACCACAGTTGGCAATGTTTGTGTTTTATGATATGGTGGTATTCTGGTATTGTTAAAAAGTGTCAGATATAACTAAGAGGTTATGTTAGATTCATACTTAACAACTATAGTATACGAAATATAAAGTATTTGCGTCTTACAATGGACGACGATGATAATTTACACCGGCTAGAGGGTACAAATGATCAGAAAGGGGGACTTATTGTGAAGAAAAAGACTCCAACATTTAAAGTGCCGCAACCTTCTTTATTAGGATTAGACAAACTGGCACTAGCTAAACGCAAAGAAAAAGAAGAAAATGCTAGAAAAATGTCATTTTCTATATCTGAAGAAGATTCTGTTGAGGATTCAGGGTCTCACAGTGTTAAACAAAACCACCAAAATAGAAAGTTCAGGCAATCTAATCCCGAAACTCCAACATATACAGGTGGTATAACAGAAGAGGCTAGGAAGCGTTTATTAGAAAGAATGAACTCAAGGCGGAATAAAGAAAAGGGTGTTTATGCTAGTACAAAAGATTTAAAATATGAGAAGTATGATAATGATAAAAAGAAGCGGAGCTACCATCATAAAGAACGCAGTAGCCGGAGTTCAGAAAGTCCTCATAATGAAGCTAAAACACCAAAGTTTAAAGATGAACCAAAAACACCGAATCTAAAGATAAAAGATGAGCCTTCAAGAACATCTTGGGATGATGATGATGTTATACCTGCTAAAAAGTCATCCTGGGATTTTCCAACACCAACCCTTCATAAATCTAGTGGGGACTGGTCTGAAAGGAGTACAAAATCAAGGCATGATGATGACTATTCTCATAGAAAAACTGACAGAAAGGATAAGCATAGAGATTACAAAAATTATATAGATAACACTCCTATTGGAACGCCAGCACATAAGTATAACGTATGGGCTAAAGATAGAAAAAAGACAGGTGCTACTCCAGGACATTTTAAAGAGGAAGGTCATGTAAAATGGGAGTCTACAGTTGATAGGCAACTTTGGGAAGAAGAACAACGCCGTATAGATAGGGAATGGTATAACATGGATGAAGGTAAGATTTCATTTTGGTTATGCATTATATTGCATGAACGTATATTGTTTAGGTTACGATGATGAAAACAACCCATTTTCATCTGTAAGTGATGAGTATACAAAGAAAAAAGAAGAGCAATTGGAGCTACGTAAAAAGAAGCGCATGTCTGCACAACAAAGGCAAATAAATAAGGATAATGAGCTATGGGAAAGAAATCGCATGATAACTTCTGGAGTTGTACATTCCATTGACTTCAATGAAGACTTTGATGAAGAATCCATTGATAGAGTGCATTTGCTAGTCCACAACATTGTTCCACCATTTTTAGATGGTCGAATTGTCTTTACTAAACAGCCTGAACCTGTAGTCCCAGTGAGGTAAATATGTTGTTTTTAATTGTAAACTATTTTATTTTTTGAGCTTTTAAGGTTTCATTGACTTCTATGTTTTATTGTAATGATTTTCTTAGAGATCCGACTTCTGATATGGCAATAGTTGCAAGAAAAGGTTCCCATTTGGTAAGGGTGTATCGAGAACAAAAAGAAAGGCGAAAAGCCCAGAAGAAACATTGGGAACTAGGTGGCACAACAATAGGTATTTAAACAAAACAATTATTTTTATTCACACAATAATTTGCTTAATATAGCTGTCCTTTATTTATTGACAATAATCATATTTGTTATTCAAATATACAAAATTGTATGTACAGTTCATTAATGTTTGTTTTTTCTTCAGGAAATATAATGGGTATCAAAAAGAAAGAAGATGAAGAGGACAAACGTTTCAATAAGGACGATGACACGGCAGATTATAAAACCGATCAAAAATTTGCAGAGCACATGACTAAAACTGAAGCGGCAAGTGATTTTGCGAGAAAGAAATCTATATCAGAACAGCGTCGATATTTGCCAGTATTTGCTGTTCGACAAGAGCTATTGAATGTTATTCGAGAGAACTCTGTTGTCATTATTGTTGGTAAAATAATTATTTCTATATATTTAATGCACAACGTTAATTATTCTAAATTTAAAGGTGAAACTGGCAGTGGTAAAACAACACAGCTAACACAATACTTGCATGAAGACGGGTACAGTAAATATGGTATGATAGGGTGTACACAGCCTAGACGTGTTGCTGCCATGTCTGTTGCGAAACGTGTTAGTGATGAAATGGGAACACAACTAGGTACAGATTATTTTGTTTATTACTGCGGGAATTCTTTTAGTTTCAATGTTTTTTTTTTTATTATTTAGGTGATGAGGTGGGTTATGCAATTCGGTTTGAAGATTGCACTTCTGAAAACACTGTTATCAAATACATGACGGATGGTATACTTCTTAGGGAGAGTTTAAGAGAACCGGATTTAGATCATTACAGTGCCGTAATAATGGATGAAGCACATGAACGTTCTTTAAGTACTGATGTTCTGTTTGGTCTATTAAGAGAGGTAAGTAATTTAATTTTTTTTTACGACGTTAGTACTTATTTATTTGAAAAGTAAGGCAGATATTAGAAATATATAATATATATATATATAATAATATATATATAATATAATATAATAATATATATATATATATATATATATAATATATGTAGATGTTGGTTCTCGGGTATCCCGCGTTGATGTTTTGTCCTTAAAAGGACGGTTATCTCGACGTTTCGATGAAATCGCATTCATCTTCTTCTGGAGCTTCTTCGTATCGGGTCTGGTACAGTAGTGCTGTCGCTTGCTGCTCGGGCGCTCTCTTTTATACCCTGCTCCGCGTCCGTGATTGGTCGAGGCGCTCGACCAATCCGGGCGCGGCTTCGAGTAACTGGCCCGCTCGGTGGTAGTGCTACGTTGTCCGCCGTCATGACTGGGACTGGGATGGTCGGAGTTGAACCGATATTTTTCCTTGCCGCTGTATTCTGTTCTCGCAGAGTCGTTGATGTTTCACGATGATGTGATAGCGCCGTTCTCCAGATGGTCGGGAGTCGTTGAGAGTCGTCTCGTTTATTGAGGTTTTCCGCTCGTTTTTCTATTTCTATGGCCTCTCGTATAATTCTGTTGGTTAGATTTTCGCACCTGGCTAATACTTTGACATTTTCGAAGTCGATGTCGTGGCCCGTGTTTAGTACGTGTTGTGCTAACGACGAGGAGGGCGTTCTTTGTGCTACTGCGTTTCTATGTTCCTCCCTTCGGACGCTGACTTTTCTATTAGTTTGTCCGATGTAAGGTAGTTCGCATGTCTTGCATTTTATCTCGTATACGCCTTGGTCTTCTAATGATATAATATCCTTCGGTATAGGCAGCATCTCTCCGATCTTTCTGTTGGTTTTGAACACAGTCTCGATATTATGTTTTCTTAACACTCTGCTTATCTTCTCCGTGGTTCCCTTGACATAGGGCAAGAAGGCTAGTTGTTCTGGTTTGAGCCGTTCGGCCGGTTGATTGTTTTGAAGGGCTTTGTTAATTACACTCTCACTGTAATTATTTGCCACCAGAACGTTCCGTAGAGTGGTTAATTCCGCTTCTCTGTGTTCTATGTCCGTGAGTTCTTGAGATCTGTGTGCTAATGTTCTCGCAACAGCAAAGAGTTGTGTGGGATGGTGATGGGATAGCGCGTTGAGATACCTGTTTGTGTGTGTCGGCTTACGGAACACAGTAAAGCCTAGAGATCCGTCTTGTTTCTTTTTAATGAGCACGTCTAAGAATGGGAGCTGGTTTTGCTGTTCTGTCTCCATGGTGAACTTGATTCTGGGATGTACGTTGTTTAAATGTTCTAGGAAATTATTCAGTTCATGTTCCCCATGAGGCCATATTACGAACGTATCGTCTACATATCTAAGCCATAGTTTTGGTTTGCACCCCGCTGTTTCTTGTGCTCTTATTTCGAAATCTTCCATAAAGAGGTTTGCCAGTGCTGGTGATATAGGTGATCCCATGGGTGCTCCTTGTACTTGTTTGTACCGTTGTCCGCCATATGAGAAATAAGTGTTGGATAGACAATGCACCAGCACTGGCAAACCTCTTTATGGAAGATTTCGAAATAAGAGCACAAGAAACAGCGGGGTGCAAACCAAAACTATGGCTTAGATATGTAGCCGATACGTTCGTAATATGGCCTCATGGGGAACATGAACTGAATAATTTCCTAGAACATTTAAACAACGTACATCCCAGAATCAAGTTCACCATGGAGACAGAACAGCAAAACCAGCTCCCATTCTTAGACGTGCTCATTAAAAAGAAACAAGACGGATCTCTAGGCTTTACTGTGTTCCGTAAGCCGACACACACAAACAGGTATCTCAACGCGCTATCCCATCACCATCCCACACAACTCTTTGCTGTTGCGAGAACATTAGCACACAGATCTCAAGAACTCACGGACATAGAACACAGAGAAGCGGAATTAACCACTCTACGGAACGTTCTGGTGGCAAATAATTACAGTGAGAGTGTAATTAACAAAGCCCTTCAAAACAATCAACCGGCCGAACGGCTCAAACCAGAACAACTAGCCTTCTTGCCCTATGTCAAGGGAACCACGGAGAAGATAAGCAGAGTGTTAAGAAAACATAATATCGAGACTGTGTTCAAAACCAACAGAAAGATCGGAGAGATGCTGCCTATACCGAAGGATATTATATCATTAGAAGACCAAGGCGTATACGAGATAAAATGCAAGACATGCGAACTACCTTACATCGGACAAACTAATAGAAAAGTCAGCGTCCGAAGGGAGGAACATAGAAACGCAGTAGCACAAAGAACGCCCTCCTCGTCGTTAGCACAACACGTACTAAACACGGGCCACGACATCGACTTCGAAAATGTCAAAGTATTAGCCAGGTGCGAAAATCTAACCAACAGAATTATACGAGAGGCCATAGAAATAGAAAAACGAGCGGAAAACCTCAATAAACGAGACGACTCTCAACGACTCCCGACCATCTGGAGAACGGCGCTATCACATCATCGTGAAACATCAACGACTCTGCGAGAACAGAATACAGCGGCAAGGAAAAATATCGGTTCAACTCCGACCATCCCAGTCCCAGTCATGACGGCGGACAACGTAGCACTACCACCGAGCGGGCCAGTTACTCGAAGCCGCGCCCGGATTGGTCGAGCGCCTCGACCAATCACGGACGCGGAGCAGGGTATAAAAGAGAGCGCCCGAGCAGCAAGCGACAGCACTACTGTACCAGACCCGATACGAAGAAGCTCCAGAAGAAGATGAATGCGATTTCATCGAAACGTCGAGATAACCGTCCTTTTAAGGACAAAACATCAACGCGGGATACCCGAGAACCAACATCTACATTCTACACCCGCGAAAACATCCGTATTTGCATATATAATATATATATATATATGGTTGATGTAGTTTTGGTAATAGATGTACAGAATGTTTGTGATTTTAAATTTATATTAAGGTGTGATGTTGGCATATCAATTTTGAAATAGTAAACATTTCTTGCAACATTTTCAACCAAATTGAAATATCATAAACTACAAAAAATTAGGCAATAAAATTGATCTAATTTTCAGTGAACAATGCAAAAATGCCATAAAAATAAGGTGTTTCATTAAGAAAACATAACTTTGATACATCATTAAGTTTTAGAACACCCTGTACATTGTGTATTATTTTTAAATTGTATATCTAATCCGCGTACATATATCACAATATACAATTTTTCAAAAACTGTTAATATTTCACTACCAGAGACTAAGGCGCTCCCACTGTTACACCCTGTGTACACAAATGAAGTCGCAGATATAACATAAAGCAGTTAGTTAGCAACTTTTAGTTAGTTTGCATTTACATATGTCTACTACTACATCACAATTACTTTATCTGCTAAAATATTACCAGGAATATCCCTATATCTGGTTATTTAAGTTGATCTCAACTTCATTTCCCCGCACCTTTTTGAAATTTGAATACATGAAGTTGTTTATTAGGCAGTATGAGTTGGTTTTGGTTAACAAACTCTAAATTGAATGAATAATGTCATCTCTAGTCTACATATGAAAATTATCAAACCATTGGAAAGAGACAAACAAAAAAAAAAGAGAAAAGAAAACGTTTTAATTTTTAATGGGTTTTAAGTGTACTATTGAAATTTGTAATTTGGCTAATTCGATTCCAATAAAAAAAAAAATATTGGTCAGGGTTCCATTCACCCTTTAAACAGGATTCGGTTCGGATCTCTGGAGCATACATTAACCTATACAAACTTAACCGCAATACTTTCTATTACTTTCGATATTGAATTTAGTTACATTTAGTACCAATATGTCTGTAAGTTCAGTGTACATTGATAGACATCGCATATTAAGGTGATATTTGAAATAGTAAGTTGCGTAATTTTACTTTAAATTGATTAATTTTGCAGATTTTTAAAAATGCTGTTATATTTATTATAGATATTAGATGTAAAAGACCTCTCGAACAGAGCTGACTTATGGAGTTCGGTGGAGATATCAAACCTCTAAAACGCGTAGTTAAATTCTGAATATCAGTTCTAAACCTTATTTTATTATAGAGGTAAGGTGGACTCTTAAAAGTAAATACTTTATGATAAAGAATAAGAGATTGCAGCTCTCTACGATTTTTCATATTTAACCAATTTGTTTCTTTAATTCTGTGGCTTGGAGTTAAAAGGGCCAATGTCAAAATGTTCACATTTGAGAAAATTGCACTTGAAGTTTTTATCAAATTTACTTTTAATTACAACTAAAACTGAGGGCGAACTTTACTTACCATCTTTGGCTCAGCACATAGAGCACTCGAACAAAATATGATAGTGTATTTAGATTTTTTGAACAATTGGAATATTTCGAAAAAAAATATGAATGAAAAATATGGCCTTGTTGCATAAATTTAAGATTTTGTTTTATGTTTCTTTTCTTACATTGGCCCTCTTAACAAGAACGATAATAAAGAGAATGGCATTATTTTTGAGTTGTTTATTATATTGTTACAAAGTTTATTTATTGCAGTCAAAAGCGATAGAAAATAAAACTAGTATTGAAAAACTAAAAACAGTAGCAAAAAATTCAAAAATAAAAAATAGGTATTCTGCGATTGGAAAAACGTTACTCTAGTAGATCATCTTCCTCTTCCGGAACTTCATCTGGCAAGAAAGGGCAAGAAAACAAATAAAATGCAATGGTTTACTCAAAACAGCAAAATATTGACATTGGCCCTTTTAGCTCCAAGCCACAGAATTTATGTGAGACATGGTCATATTTTCTAATTCCATGGATGTACCTTAAACACGCATTTTGAAGTTTTTGAATTCGGTAAGTAGTATCCCAGTCTAGACAGGGATGATAAACTACTGCACAATATAACAACCGAGACAAAACACACGGGCCACATAGCCTCTTTTTTATAGTTTTATTAGGAGTTCCTCGAAGTGGATAAAGTTTTTTTTAGTGACATATACGATGTTTGTAAACATTGTGTAATGTGTTCTCAAATGCGAAACGAATGATCCATAATCATTCCCAAATTCTTAGCTTTTCCACTAACTGGTATAGTATCGTTATTTATTTAAACTTTAATTACGTCTTTTAAAGTATTACACAGATCGTGATTTCCAAAGATTGAAACTTGGGACTTGGTTGGGTTAATGCGCAGGCTATAAGCAATAGAAACTCTGATTATATTCCCCAAATCTGCATAAATTCTTGCGATAGTCTCAACTCATTCAGTCGCTTTAAACGAGTAATATAATTGACAGTTATCTGCATACAAATGGGCTTTGGTGTGATTAAGATGTTGAGAAAAAGACGAAATGTAAAGAGAGAATAAAATTGGGCGTAGTATACTACCCCGTGGTACAATAATATATAATATATAATTCTAATAATGACCAAAACATATACTGTCAGCCATGTGTTTGGATACCAACAGTTAAGAAGAAAGACGAAATCTGCTAGTTCATAATAAGGCGCTTTCAATAATTATTAAAATTAGTAAGTGATAATCTGTGGTAAACTGATAAATTCTATAAGTATTTATAGATTAAAGTATGGTTTACAATTCAATTAATATGTAGGTATTTTAAAATATAAATTTGGTAGGTAGTGTAGCGTCATAGATCACGTGTATCGATATTTATCTTGCCTCTACTTTCAATAGTTTTTCACCTCGATATTTGTCCACCGCTTTGCTTGGAACTATTACACAATTCAACTGCAATTGAGCCACTAACTTCTTTGTCCGTGCTCTGGTGATAATAACTTCTACTTCTCTGTCACTAATTGTCAAAAAATCGTATAACCTTTTTTGTTAACGGTAATTTTGTAATCTCCCGAATTATTAAAAAAAAAGCCTCGTTGTCAGTTACGAAAGCATTATTTCAATAGCTACCGGTATTTTCGGCAACACTGCAGTGAATTTATTTGCTACCTTTTAAGCGAAGTAGTTTTGTATTTGGAAGTATTAGTCTATCACTTCATGGAAAAAAGCCGTAATAGGTCTTGTGAGTGGCGCCTGGCTTGTCGCACAGGCGAGATCCGAACACATGTAGTATTTGCCGATTGTGATATCATTGTTTATGGCCTCGGTTCTCATTTTGGCTGGCGTAAAATCCATTGTAATAGCACATCTGCTTTCAATATTTAAAATTTGAAGATTATTTATTTGTGCGTGACGAATGTGAACAACCATTAAATAATTTTTAGTAGAAAATATTGTTTCTGCGAAATTTCTTCACTCTTACCACCATTTTTATTATTTGTACAATGCGTTCATAGCGTAATTTTTTTTATTTTTTATTATAAAAAATGAAAACTTTAGCAGCACGTACATAAATAAAATAATAAATTCTTAAGAAAGAAGGTCTGTTTTCGGCCACACTATTTTCTCAATAGCAGCAATAACTTTCGTAGTACTGAAGAATTTGTATTACTACAGCACAATTATTTTCTGTTGGCGGAAACCCCGCCTCCACGCGCAGCTTGAACGTAATAGTAAATGAACAGCGTATACTACAGATACATATTACAATAAAAATTGAATTTTGTATTTTGTACGAATCGCGAAGATAGTATGGGGGCTATCTTCTCACGTGCGATTTATAACTATTCTCCATATTCCTTCGGGTGTGTCTCACTCCATTGAGCACGCCCTCTTTCTATCGCGCATCTGCCAGGTGAAAATATTTGTGCTATATTTACTGAATTGATGGTACCTAATAAATTTCATTTTAAGTTTTTCTGTCTTGCGAAGTAATTTTTTTTCTGTTTCAAACATTTGTTGCGTTGGCAGACTCGTCATACTTACCTGCGGCAAAGAATACCTTATTTTCTAGGGCATGGGTGTTGCTTATAACAAATATATATAAACCCTGTAATATACCTTTTTATTTTATCAAATATACAAATGTAAAAGCGTTCATAACTTTAATATACATCATTAAATACCACATTGCCAAAACAATATAAGTTTTAAAGATTAACAATATTAGGAAAAGAAAATAATAAAAAGCTGCAATAATTTACTATCAAGCATAAAAAAGGTTACAAAAGCGGTTAACAACATATCGAAATAGAGATATCACAGCCATTACGTAGATTTGGCCAGTTACACTTATCATTTAAAATGAGGAATGATACAATTGCAGACCAGAGAAAACAGGATTTGATATTCAACAATTATTATTGTGTGGGTTTCAGCTGTGACCACTCTTAAAAAGTTATGCCCTCAGCTTATAAATGTAACTTCTTATAAATAAAAATAACGATTATTTAAAAAAATACATACATACATATAAATATAATATACACGCGTATAATATCTACAAGACATAATACTAAATTATAAACACCTTGTATAACAAGGCTATTTATTACGTGACGTACTACGTCGTATTCTCTTCAGCATTGTAAAGCCAGAGTATAACCCGAAGTTTATTCCTTTTATATTATCACTTGTCTGGAAAGAAAAATACATTAGTAACTAATAAATTTTTAATAAATTTCAATTGTTGTAGCACGTAGAAGGTGACTCCTGTATAAGTATGATAAATATTAAAATATGGTGATGGCGCGCGATGTGTGGTAATATGTAATGAGGTGTTTTTGCGTTAATATAAAGGTCAATGTAGGAACGAATAAATACATTATACTTTATTAGTTTTTGAAGATATGCTACAAATAGAACCCCAAATAGATTTCGTTTGTCGTTAAGTCATTAATTGCCAAAATTATTTTGTATTTAGCGAATAATATAAATTATTTGCAAATGAGTTGGTTTTCTTTTAACCTCATTATCCAAATTTATAAATTCTTAAATAATGAACGGATGGCATGCAATTAGCTAATGTATGCGGAAAATGTTTTGCATTTATTAAGAGTTATTACGTTTTAAACCCACAACTTATGATATCAAATATTGTGATGATTACTCAATTAAGCAAAGTTCGCTGTAGTTTAAATTTTACGTATTCAACTACATTACCCTTTCCGTAAATATATCTTCGAATTTTTTCCTTCCAACCGTAACAGTTAGCTTTCGTATCAATATTGCTGCCATCGCTTAGTTTATTCCAAACAGGTTTTAACTGAAATAATGTGGAGGGTTCTCCTCGGCAAGGGTTACATGTTACATAGTTTCACACTTACGTGTTTTGTTCTGTTAAGATCCACTTGAGCGTATCGGCACCAATATGTAAAATGTTCGCTGTTGTGCCATTTCAGTTTCTTTTTTTCAGCGTGAGCAATATGTTTCTTAATGACATCTTCGGTATGCGGTGTTTCAGTTCTATCGCTGTGATTGTTGATTCTGATAGAAGTATCCGGGGGCCAAAATTCCCATACTGTGTATTTGTACACTCGCAAACAATTTTTGCAGTCTTTTAGTGAATAAATATTTATTTTCTCTGGATCTTTACTCTTTTCTGAAAAAAATAAAATAAGATAGAAAAATATTGATTTAAAATGGGTTTATATTATAGTTAAGTGAAAAACAAAATGGTAATAAAAAGGATATAAGCATACATAAGTTATAAAATATAATTGTTGGAAATCCTAATTAGTATTAGTAATTTTAGAACAGACTTGTGCAGTTCAGCTAGCACATAAATTAAAGTTTATTGTCTTGCATCAAATTGTAAACTTATCTTTTTCATACATTTTATATACAAAATAATTGTATTGTAGCTTATAAATATACTGGCATAATTCAGTAAACAGACGACTTGGGCCTTGGCACAATTTTAAACGTAATGCGTAAACAATTCGTGCAGTATAAAAACGATATTTTCAAATTATTGTCGCTTTGAGATAATAATAGTTTTAGTATCATTTTACGAAATGTGCTTATTCGATATTACGTGTTTTGAAAAACTATAGAAAATATCTGAAAATACTACAGATCAGTTAACTCTTTACTGTTCAATGTGTACACTAATATACGCGTCGTGGTTTATTTACCTTAATCCAATATTTAACAAGAATATACTGGAGTACACCTTGAACAATAAATGGTTAGAGGTGGTCATTAGAACTAAAAATTAGATCTGCGGATTCAATTTTTTACACTGCGTTGAAGGCTATTTATTTACATTATGTTTTACGGTGTTAAATAATTGTTTTTAAGCTGTTATCTTGTTTAATTTACTAGTTATTCGTTGGGCACACGTAGTAATTTACTTGTATTACTTAAAATGTGGCAAAATACATTAAACAAATGAGTAAGTAAGTATATAATTTAAATTTATGTTAATTAGGAGTTGTGCAACAAAATGTTTCGTAAAACATTTCGCCTTGCATATCGTAGAAATCGCTAAATTAATGCATAAAATACCTGGAACATTATTCTAATAATATAGAGCGACACATACTCCCAAATTACTTTAATTGCTACCGATAAACCAGATATGAATTTGTCATTTATTTATCAGTTTCAATGGTATACTATAGACAATATAAACCTATTGTTACATTTTCTATAATAGCGTGAAGTATAAACCTGATAAGTATATGAAAAATTTATACTACATTATATAACATTGACTAGATAATATTCTATTAATAAGTAATGTGACAGGAATTGACAGGATGTATAGTTTAATATCAACGCAATATTAAATAGCATTCACTGACCCCAACCGTCTGTTAAATCAGTTTCCTTTGCTTGTTTCTTTATACATCGTCCTTGTCCAAGAATAAACTGTATCTACCTATGGAAACAAATCCTACATATTTTATTAAGGGGACAATAACTGCAAACCGCAAATTAAACAGCTTTATAAATATTCGGCAATGATAATTTCAGTCGCTTATAGCGGAGTTGTTTATTTTCTCAACCAGCCAGATTTTTACATACATAAATCGTTTTCGCGTTTGGTTATTTCCATTAACCACGATTTTATGTGCCGGAGTCAAGATTGTGTTCTGAATAAGAGAAAGTTCTTAGTTTTTTCTTATCTTGTATATTTTTCCTATCAGTTCTTTTGTCTAATAAATACAATGGGCAAATGTGTGTAGATGAAAAATCCGGGGTGACCTATGTATCTACCACAGCAGGTCAAACGTTTGTAACTAGACAATGAAAATATGAAATAGCTTTTCTAGAATTATTACTATTTATTCCTATCACCATAATCCGCACCATAATTAAATAATACTGTAATATTAAATTAACCAAACTAACTAACTAGTGGTAGATATCAGTGGCTGCTCGTGACTTTTTGCCCAGGGTAGGCTAGTGTAACCTAACTATTCTCGGTCAATAAATTATATTTTTATATCTATTACTGTATCATTGGAAGTGTAGAATAAAAACTGACATAAAAAAGAAATCATAATAAAATCAAATTACTCGTCTAGCAAGAAGCACGTAGAGATGAGAGTGAAATCTTACCTGAATAAGAAAATGGATAAATGATGTAAGGTGATAGGTAAAAATCTAATAAAAAGTTAAAATAAACTCTTAATAAACCAAAAATAAACTAATAATAAATAACAAATATAATAGTAAATAAAAAAATAGTTGTTGATAAATGATAATAACAACTAAATAGATCTCTGTTTTTTAAAACTAAAATAAATGTTTTAATATTTTTTTCTAATTGGATGTTGTAATAAAGCTAAGACAAAAGACGACGCAGTGCTGATATGGCTATTACAGCATACTGTGCTGTAATGAAATATTAACGTGGTGGGGGGGAACGTAATATAGGCGATTAATTTGCAAATTAAAAAAAATACTGTAAAAAACGTCATTGTGACACTTGTGTTTTAAAATACTATTTTGAAACACGGAAAACTGTATTGCTTACTCTTACCCGCTCGTAAATACATTATTTTGTGTTAATGTAATAAAAAAACCATTTTCAATTGATATTAAGGATAAACTGCTTAATCGATTTTGATACACTATGTATCAAATCACTATGCGGCTGCAGTTTTTAACCTTTTTTTTTAGTCAATGCTTATAAGTTTACTCAGTTCCGGCATACATTCATATAAATCGTATTTATTAATGAAATTTAACATCTCAGTTGACTTGTAACATCCTCCGAACATTTGAGGATCATGAATTTCATCAAAACAAAACTATTGTTGTAAAAGTGTTTTCTAAGAAATTTTACGGAAAGTTTTTTGAATAAATTAGGAATTTGTCAAAAGTCAATAAATCAAAGAAACCTAGCTTGTGTATATCTTGAAATCTAACTTCTGCCTGAACGATTAAGTAATCTAAAATTTCGTTGTTTATTCTTGTATTTCCGATTGATAGGACAATCTGCCACAGTAATTTTAATTAAATGTTTGTTCAAAAAGTTGTGAAAAAATAAACAAACATTTAATTAAAATTACTGTAGATGAAAGAAAAATTGGTAACTTGAAAGACAATAAATGTCGAAACGTTGTTTTAAATAAGAAATTTTGTTTCATTTGAAGCCATAATTCCATAAATAAAATTTAATCATTAAATAAAAAAATTGGCTAATATATAAAAATTCAAGAAATTCTTTTTTTTAGTAAAATTCAGAAGATAGATTTGCTGTGTATATATAATTATTTAACCATTATTTCCGTTTTTTTATAACCTCTGCTTTTACTGAAAATATGATCAGATTTGAAATGTAATATATATTTTTTAAAATCTACATAATTTTGTTGTTTGAAACATGTGATTTGCTACTTTTCGTTTCCTTGGTCACTAAAATTTTAAATTTTTATCTTCATACTCCTTTTACTTTTTGGTCATATAAAAATTTGTTTTTTTTTATCTAGAGAGCAGCAAATGTTAACTGGAATATGAAGTTTATGGTACTAGTGGAATCGCAAAGAAAGATTTTCTACTAAAAAAAAAAAACTGTCGAAATGTATTTTGTCGCGCGTATATTTATAAATTTATGTGTCATTTTGACCGTTAGGAAAGTTTTCGTGTATTCACAACAGGAAGAATTGAAAATTATTAAAGTACAAGAAGCAGAAAATTATACAGATTCTATATATATATATGCAAAAATATGCATGGAATGCCATTTAACATTTCAAGTTTGATCATATTTCCGGTAAAACTGGAGTTGTAACGAAGATTGAATAATTGCAAATATACAGACAGTAAATACTACATTTGAAATTGTCTATAATAAAGAAACTATCAGTCAGAATTTATGGGGTGGGGAGCCGGTATGGTAAAGCTATTAGGGAATAAGTCACCAACTATGTTACACTATTACAGTTAACAGAATTAAAATTTTTCCAAATAAACGTGTTACTTTCCTTTGGAAAGCGTTGTCCCTTTATTAATGTATTACAATCGTTTGTGGATACACATTATTCAAAATTACATTAAAACAGTTTTGTTTCTTTTGGTGCTTATGCATTATTTAATAGATTATTATAATGTCCAGTTTTAGTTTTGAAATTTATTTAATAACAATGCCCGGAACTGCATCAATGTAAATAAAAAATATAATAGTATGTGGTGGTTGGTCAGGATGAAACTTACACACACACACAGTTGTATTAAATGTATATTTAATATAGAATATGTAAAACAATGAACAATTTGAAAAGAAAAGTATCCAAGGGCTTATTCTACGTACTACCTCTAGGTCTACGTTCTCCTCACGTGACACACTCTCTGTTTGTAACGGCTGTTTGTGCTGTGAAGCTAGGCACGCGCGGGAAAATACAAAATTTGAAATTTTATCCTACAAGTATATGAAAAAATAAGTTTCTAGATGAGTGGTTTAAGTCTTATGAAACGTGTTTTCATGCAATTTTTTTTTATACTTAGTGGTTTTAATAAAAGGGAAGAAAATTGATAATATAGGGATTTATATGATAAAATTATATATAAAAAAATAACCGTAAGTTGTCACATGCATGATTACTGCCCTAAAGCAAGTGAACAACAAGTCACTAAAATGATCCGTAAAGTTAAACGCATACTTTAAGTCTATTAAAAATGTTAGTTGCAAAAATTATACATAAAAATAGCCTTAAATTAAATGATCACCTTTTTATCATTAGCATAAACTTAAAACCGTTAAATGTTGCGTTGTATAAATCCGCTAGTGATTTTATATACATATATATATATACATAAATGCACTCGCTTGAATGCTTTTGTAAGTATTAAAAACGGTGAGAAAAAACTATTAATTCAATCTTAGATATTTTGCTTTATACATATATTAACCAAATAATATACCGTTTACTGTTAAATGCATTAAATCAGAATCTCGTTAACGAAGAAATAAACAAGAAGTTATTCAACAGCAGATATAACACAATCTACTAGTTTTAACGTCGTCCGATAAGGAATTATTTGTGCAACGGAATTGTTTTCTAAATGACAAAAATACTTCACAAACGCGATAATGCAACATTTAATTTCGACAAGCGTGAAATTATAGATACATAACTTTGTTGGAGTGCGTTGTGCGTTCGAATCTTGAGTGACCCGCCCAAGGACGGTTGGAGCGCAATCGTACGTCGTTTGATTTTATACGACTCGTTCGACAAATTACGACAGAATATGAAAGTTGTTAACAGAACAGACTACTATGTATGTAAACATTGCAAATGTGTTCGTATTTATAAACGATAAATATGATAATGGAGTGCCGCGAGGCCACCAGTTCATACGGAATATCTTCTATTTTTGACATACGTAACCGTAATCCGGTGGCGTTTGCAAACGCGAAACGATGTTATGTTTCTTTACAAAGTGTTTTGAATGTTTTAACGACATAAATACCGAATTTTATAACCAGCTTTTCGTATTATGTAAAATCTAAGAGCAAACTAAAGTTTTTGTTGTTTACATCACTGTCTGCGCAGAATCTCTGCACATGATCTCGTTTGATCATTTGCGGAGGTTCTGCATTAGGCGTGGAGTTACTCTATCCTTACATTAATTGAAAATAAAGTAGATAATATGCATAACAATTTGGCAACATTGTATTGGTAGTAAATTCCTAATGATTACAACATTCGTAATAATTAATAAAAAATAGTTAGTTCTTAAAATTAATATTTAATAGGACATCATTTATTATTAAACAACTTTACAAGTAAAGCTATAAACTGCTAAACGGTTGACACGGCTATTGCAACCAACGGTAATCTTTTTGTTAAGTTACATATATAGGTATTATTGTTTTGATTAGCCTTGTTCGGATTTTACGGTTTTCTTTACCTTAAATAGGATTATTTACTGAATGGAATTAATTGCAAGTCTCTCGGATAGTTAATGCCTAATGACTTATAACTTACAAAATGCCACAATCGCTTTGGTATAGCGATTTAAAATATGAAAAAAAAAAACCTGCCATAACTTAATTTTACTAACCTAACAAACAATAGAGCATCCGAGAATAAATATCGAATCTTTCATCTTACTAATGAAATATTTAGGTGAAATGTTTATTTATATCACAAGAAAAGTGGTTTGAAATAATTGGGTTTAAAGTTTATGTGTTGTTTTGCTTTTGTATATAGAAAATTGAAAGACAAATCCTTTATCAATATGTAACTTACGTCTTTAAAATTTAATGTTATTACTCATAATAATCTTATTTTTCAATGAACAAGCAAATGGAAATTGGGACGGCTTGATTACTTTATTGTTAGGTTTTATATGAACAGAGTTATTTGTCATTCGTTATTAATATCGCTCTTTTTGTTGTGTATTGGATATTTGTCAGATTTTGTTTCAAATGAACCCTTATACGAACTCACCAAATCCTGAATCCCATAACACTATCCCAAATATTTTAGGTTCACCATCATCAGTCTTTCTCTCTACTATAAATCCGTTTTCGACGACAGCGCAGAAAATTTTCATCTCATCGTGTGCCAACCACTTCGATTCCCTAAGTTTTTGTCCCACCACATAACTGTTGGTTCTGTTAAAATCTCTAACGCAGTTCTTCATCTTTGGAAAAGAACTGATGGGCATACTTGGCCTCCTTTCGTTCAGTCTTTCATTGGACGGGCACTCAAAGTGATCACTCACTTGGAAATGAAGTGATTCGTAGAGCATCATTCTCGAATTTGAAGTTCAATGCACGTCGTTAAGTCACTATCGAAGTTACGGGTACCTTATTTGTGCGTATTTCGCATTGACGCGTAGATAATATCGTTTGAGTTCAATCATTTGTGGAACACCGTACATATCAGTTTATATGATAACGATTAAATTATCACGGCGAAACACTGTTTGTCGTGATCGCGAAAATCTAAACTGAACTTAACGTAAGGTTGCAGATTGTTGTAATTTAACAAGCCGAACGGTTTCCCGGGCACAGCACATGTGAATCGTCACGTTGTTTTGTATACATGGTACGGTTAGAATACGACTGCGCATTAAACACAGGACCGGAATAAGTGGAGGGTACTCCGTATTAATTCAAATAATAGTGCGTCGTTGTTTAATGTAAATATGACATGGAGAGATAAAATTATCTTCTTTATCAGTTTATTTTATAAATTATACAACGCAATATATTGTTAAAACACGAGGGCTTAGAGTATTCTACACCTGTTGATTTAGTCAATGCTTTTGGAGAATATTTTAGTAGCGTATATATTGAATCACGCAATTGTGATTTGCCTGACATCGAAGATTTATGTAATAGCACTCTAACAATTACCAGCATGTCCATGGAAGAGATAGAAGCAGCTTGGATTCCTTTACGTCCGGTCCCGACGGTATACCTAGCTTTTTAATTAAAGATTGCGCCTGTGTTTTTGCGAAACCGTTGCATACAATCAAATCCTAAAACGTTCGACGTTTCCAAAGCTCTGGAAATCTGAATTATCTCTGAACAGCTACTATGCAATCAACTTTATCCTATGATCAGTGGGCACATATCTCCCATCCAGCATGGATTCGTGCGACATCGGTCAACAATATCTAATTTGGCATGTTTCACCCAGTTTGTGTCTGAGGTAATTGATGGCGGTGGTCAGGTTGATGCAGTGTATTTGGGTTTCTAGAGAGCTTTTGATCAAATCGATCATTATATCCTTCTTGGAAAAATGCATTCCTTAGGCGTCTCGGGTCTTTTACTTCCTTTACATGATAGGCAGAAGATTTTGCGTGACTTTTCGCAATAATACCGCTGTGGAATTTAAGCAGACGTCAGGTGTGCCGCAGGGATCTAACCTGGGTCCTCTGCTCTTCGTATTGCTTATTAAGGACCTGCTGAATATACTCACTTGCGATAAACTTATGTTCGCTGACGATATAAAACTGTTTACTCGCATTGAATCTCCTTTGGATTGCAAACTACTTCAAAGAAACATTTAGTCTGTCTCATCTTGGTGCGAGGACTCTAGACTATCACTGAATATACCTAAATGTACCACCATGGTCTTCACCAGGAAGCAATGAGTGCCTCTCCAATTATCTTATAGGATAGGCAACAATACTTTAATTTCCTCAATTTCCATCAAGGATCTAGGAGTTAGTAGTAGAAGTTATCTGATCCGGCTCTCTCTTTCACTAATCACATTAATGAGTTAATAAGTAAGTGTTTTAAACTATATGGATTCATTTATCGTAATTGTAGGAACTTCCGAAATTTAACTGCTTTAAAAACTTTGTTTTATGCTTTAGTTAGATCGCGTTGGAATATGCCACATTAATATGGTGTCCTATCTATTTAACTCATATCAACTCCATCGAATCTGTTCATCCACCTAGAGGTTACGACTATTCAATGCTCTTGTCTCAATTTAATCTCTTTTTTTCTTTATCCTAGGAGAATGGTGCAGATAATAAAGTTACTCTTTTCTTTTCTTTACAACGGCTTTGATTTCGCGCAGTTGCTTCATAAATTAAATTTGTTAGTCTCTAGACTTAATTCTAGATCACCTTCTACGTTTTACTGTGATTTTTCTCGTACAAATCTCCTTCTCCGATCGCCGGTGCATCTGATGTGCTCAACTTTTAACCTTATTTGGGAGACATGCGACATTAATGCTGATTATCTATATACTATAATAAATGTTGCTGTTCTTACTTGTGCCCTCGCTTTTAGTGGCAACCTCTATATATAAGGTGTCTGTAAAAGGTCTTTACACACGCCTACCACATATTCCTTAGACCAAAATAAACCGAATTAAGTAAACTTATCTTAGTCCAAAGTCGCTTACTTTAGGCGCTATGCGGCCTTAAAGTTAAAATTTTGAAATCGTTTTTTTATTATAAATTCAAAACGGCTTATGCGATTTTAATAAGATTTGGCATGGTCAGTTAGTATTATTGGACGAATGTTTTGAGAAAATTTCAAGAAAATACTAATACCGGAAGTGAATGAAATACGCATGACCATTATGAAAATTAACATAATTTTTTTTGCTGTCTATAGTAGAGACACGAAATAATTTTTATTCGATAGGGTATTCAAAAGCGATCAAATTATGTCTCTTGTAAAATTTTCTTATTTTTATTCGTTTTCGAGAAAAACGAAAAAAAGTGCTTATGGTCGTGCGTTCGAAAAAAGCTTAAAGTAATTCAGTCGCCTATGATTTCTATCATCAACAAATGAATTTCGCATGGCTAAATAATAATAGTGTCAAATCTAAAATAGCTTAAAGCTTAACTTTTCGTGATTTATCATGGCCTTACAATACACCAATGCAGAATATACCGATATGCTATTGGTATTTGGATTTTGTGAAGGAAATACTCGAGAGTGTGTTAGGGTGTATTCTGAAAGGTTTTCAAATCGTCGCATACCAAGTCACCCAACGTTTGCTGCCGTTGAGCGACGTCTTCGGGAGACCGGTCGCTTTGCTCCTGCAACCGCTGATTATGGAAGGCAGCGTTTTGTAAGGGTTCCTGAAGTTGAAGAAGCAATTTTAGAACGTGTTGAAGAAGATCCAGAAATAAGTACTAGACGAATAGGTAGGGAAGTAGGAGTATGTAAAGATGTCGTTCACGCAGTAATTAGAGAACAGTTGCTATATCCATACCATAAAATAGCAGTTCAAGATCTTTTAGAACATGATCCCGAAATGCGCCTGGGTTTTTGTCGCTTTGTTAATGGGTAAAGAGAAGCAGATTTAAACTTTGGCAACACTATTTTGTTTACGGATGAAGCTTGTTTCACAAGAGGAGGGGTAACTAATTTCCATAACGAACACGTTTATGCAGTTGAAAACCCGCATGCCATAAAGATAAATCATTTTCAACACGAATTTAAACTTAATGTGTGGATTGGAATAATTTGCAATTTTATTGTTGGTCCTGTTATTCTTCCACAAAGATTAACGGGAGACATCTACTTGCAATTTTTACAAAATACATTGCCAGATTTGTTAGACGATTTACCTCTACAACTTCGGAGAGATATGTGGTACATGCACGATGGAGCTCCACCACATTTTTCAGTAGATGTTCGAAACTACCTAAATCAAGTATACCCAAACAAATGGATAGGTAGAGGTAATGACGCTCCTGTAAATTGGCCTCCACGTTCTCCAGACTTAACTCCCGCTGATTTTTTTGTATGGGGGCATCTTAAGTCCGTGGTTTACAAGACACCTGTGGCTAATGAAGCACAACTATGGCAACGTATTGAACATGCCATAAGTGACCTTAGAGGTGATGGAGAAATTTTGCAAAGAGTACAGTTTAATTTCCTTCGTCGTATAAATCTTTGTATGCGTGTAAATGGAGAACACTTTCAACAGTTTTTGTGACATATTTATTATTTGTGTTCATGTTTCAGTTATTTAATTTTGTTAATAATTTTTGTGTAAAATAACCTGATGCGAATTATTAAAATACAAATTTCGCAAAAACCATTAGAGTAATCAATTCTTATAAAGAGTGTCGTTTTTGTAGTAAATAAGTTACCCAGAATCTTCGAAACCGTGAACTTTTACTAACCCTATTCGTTTACCTGTAGTCTTTATTTGAGCAGTAGTTTTAGTCATGCGAAATTCATTTGTTTATGATAGAAATCATAGGTGACTGGATTACTTTTTGCTTTTTTCGATCGTACGACCATAAGCACTTTTTTTCGTTTTTCTCGAAAACGAATAAAAATAAGAAAATTTTACAAGAGACATAATTTGATCGCTTTTGAATACTCTATCGAATAAAAATTATTTCGTGGCTCTACTATAGACAGCAAAAAAAATTATGTTAATTTTCATAATGGTCATGGGTGTTTCATTCACTTCCGGTATTAGTATTTTCTTGAAATTTTCTCAAAACATTCGTCCAATAATACCAACTGACCATGCCAAATCTTATTAAAATCGCATAAGCCGTTTTGAATTTATAATAAAAAAACGATTTAAAAATTTTAACTTTAAGGGCGCATAGCGCCCAAAGTAAGCGACTTTGGACTAAGATAAGTTTACTTAATTCGGCTTATTTTGGTCTAAGGAATATGTGGTAGGAGTGTGTAAAGACCTTTTACAGACAGCCTGTATAGGATATTTTTTTTTCTTTCGCATTAATCGTTTTTTCTCTGTTTCTTTCTTTATTTTTATTTTTCCGATGTATTAATTAATTTTAATTTAATTTTCTATTCAGTTATAAGTCTTTTTGCTTGACAGATTGACATAGTATATGTGAAAATAATAATAATACAGTTTCTGGTTAATTGATTTCAGATAAATTTTTCACATGGCCTGTTCATAGAAGAATCACAAACTGGTCAGAGTTAATCATATATTGTGAAATCAGTCAGAAAACTGTTTCGGATTTCTTTTAGCTAATGGAAACGCGTTTAATTAGTTCGTGATTCTTCTATGAACAGATACATTACAAGATTTCAATATTTTGTAGCAGGGCATGTTTTTTTTTTTAAATTTTCGCGTGTAACTTGAATCCATTTTAATAGTAAAATGAACTACGCTTTACATATGTTAGGCTTTTTCCTTGCTTAAGGGCAGCATCCCACTTTAAACCCCTTGAAATCAAAGAGTTTCCATTTTCTCATATATTGCTTATCGACTCTTTTTGAAACTATATTCTCGTCCATTACGATTTTCTAAACAAGTTCTATGTAGTTGGAATCGAATTATATTTAGAGTAATTTAGTTTATGAAGTTATGGAATTTTGTTTTTTCTACCAAAATCAGCTGTATTTTACTCTTCCATCTGCCTTTTCTCAGATATTAAAAGACCGAAACTAATCAAACATTGTACGAGTCCTCTTGATATGTTTGTACATCGACAAACCAAGGATTTTTAAATCTAATCGAAAGAACAACAAATGATATAATTGGTATTTTTTTCTCGTTTTGTATGAAGTACATATATTATTATATACATCAAACAAAGTCATCGTCTATCTATGCACCTGACGTGGCTACATGTAAGGCGCGTTCGAAATTGTAGCTCGGAGTACTCGGAGCTATTCTATGACGTCAATTTGATGTAAGCAAACAGTAACTGACCAATCACAAGTTATGGCATACGTCAAATTGATGTCATCGAATAACTCGGAGTACTCCGAGCTATAATTTCGAACGCGCCTGTACATAAAAACAAATCAGAGTAATATCTTTAGTAGTTCCCGAGAAAGGGTACATAATATTCCTAAAAAGCAATGTTTTGGAATAATCGATTTTCTAAAGTAGCCGCATTCCAGCGATATTAATTTTTTACCTGTTCGCACGGTAACTTAACCACTAACCGCAATGGTTACCAAATGTATTTTTTTTTTGTAGGGACACATTATATCACTGTATGCTTCAATGTCATTTTTCTATTTCGCACATATAATGGGCACGGGTGCAACACTTTGGCAATCAGTGTCGCAAAGTTCCACTTTAGTGAAATGTGGTGACTTTTTTGCAAGGTTGGTAGAGGTTTTGACACGCCGCAATATAGTTTTGTTGATTGAGAAACGACGAGAAAATTCCGTTTCCGATAACCACAAATTACAAGCAGAAGAGGAATTTAACATTATCATAAACCATTACCAGGTATTAAAGGAAATAAACGCAAATTTACGTTTGAAATTAATTTTTGAATTTCGCAATGACGCATACAGAAGAATTACCAGAATATGCTATTCACGTACCGTTACCTGTACATGATAACATATATTTTGAAGTTAACACATGCTAACGGTTAGCAATTTTTACATAAATTATTGTAAATTCAAATTACTGTAAATTCATATTTTGAAATTGGCAACAAATGTAATGCAAGCCAGCGGCTAGCATTATACATTTGTTGGTCTCAACATACTTTGATTCGAAGTTTATACCGTCAATGGTAATTTGAATGAAGAAAATACTTTATTTTGCCATGTCAGGAAGAACGTTGGAATGACCTGGTAATGTTGGCAAAAATTAGGCCGAAATCGACATTATTTAGGGGTTTTCTCGGCGCATAGAAGCGAGCAAAGCAAAAAAAGAAAATTAGTACCAAGAAAACTAGATGATGAATTTAGTTTTGTCCAAAATGGCCTAGATTATTGCAACTATACCATTTACTTTATTTTTCTATTTGTTTCCGTCTTCATTCTTTACCTCTAAAGTTAATCGCCTGACATAAATTTTTTATGTAATTGTAATAGGTAAATAGGCCGTTCTAAAACTAATTACTATACAAATAATAAATACATTTTATGAAAGACCATGAAAATCACCTGGCACCGTTAGTTCGTCGGTTGAAAGTATATTTCGAACCGAAAATTCTTAAAATTTAAAGAAAAAATTACTTCTATGTGTTAGAATAATTTAATTCTTGCGCCAAAATAACCAGGAAGATTTGTAGTTTTCTTTCTAGAACGAAAACAAAAAATCGATTTTCTGCTCCTTAAAAGTGACCCACTTCCCAATGAAAATTATATTGGTAACATGGTGCTTTCATTTGTTAGCTTTCGAATTTAATTAAAATATGTTGATAGGAGTAATTCCAAATTTTCCAGTAAATTTGTTCATTACTTTTGCTGATATATAGGTATATGTAGAAGTATTTTTAAAAATAAGTATATAGTACGATTTGGATATTAGCCAATGCTTCAGTTCAAACAATTTCGACGTCCTCATTGAGCTGCTCTAGTTTTATGTATATACAGCTTTGCTCAAATGTAACTATAGAATTTCATGTTTTGACATTATCTCTGCGGCAGAAATAAGTGTTTAAGCAAGTGTTTTTTTTTTTTTATGTTACGATACTTTTTGTTGAGACGTTTTATAGATGCAATAAATTTTCATACATTTTCTGAGATCTGAGATTTCCCCTACTATGAAAGGAGCTGCATTAAAGCACACAGAAGTGTAACAAATTATTGATATTTGTTAATGAAATACTATTTATAATGTATTTAAGCTAAGAGTTCTATTTTTTACTATTTACTTTGATTATTCCCTGAAAATATAAGATGTCTAATAGATGTGACCATGGAATTTTTCTTTCTATTCTAACCATTTATAAATATGATTAAAACATGTTTGATTTTTATCTTTATTTTTAAAGTAAACGATTGTAATATAATATACACAGAGTACTTTGTTGTTTATAACATGCACTGCCGAGCAGATATCATCAGCAAATATTTTGATTTCTGGTTTCTATACTTAATACTACGATTCTTGGCAGGAAGAGAGAATTCGCATTATGCTATATTATTGCTGATTTTATGCAGAAGTTTATTTAAAGTACTCACGTGTATCGTATAGACACGTTTGTGTATAATAAAAGGATCCTTGTGGTAGATCCATACGAAATAAACTATTAATAATGATTGGTTTTTCGTTGATATGTAAGAGATATCTTGCAAATATGTTGGAGTTATGCTTTAGATGTCAATGCACAATTATATTTAAATTTATATAATTTGTATCTGAAAGATGTGTGTTATAATGTTGTGTAATTAATATTCTCAAGTTGAAGTATTTTTAAGGGACATGCATTTCTGTTATTTTATATTACCACTCAGTTTGAGAATCGTAAATATGATTTTGTTATCGTTTCATTATGGCATGTGTGTGTGTATTTCTTAAACAACATGTAAAAAGATGAGACAGCATGTTAATTTTAGACCTATATATAGTAATTATTCCAGATTTTATGAATATTGTTGACGTAATAAGTTTATAAATTTAGTTTGCTTAACAAATAAGCATCTTATAAGAATAATGTGTGATTGGGATATATTATAATCTACTTATATGTATATGACACTCCGATCTTTTATTTAGAAATCTGTTTTAATTTCAAAACAACTGCAGTAGGTTGATATGAACATCACTTTTACCTATAAATACTAACAAAATCAAACATGGGATTTCATTCACCAAAGCTTCTCAATAAAAAACTTTTTTGTTTTATTTTAACGCGCAAGCAATTCTACTTACGTGAACCCTAATATTGGTATACCGGGTGTTTTTGGGAGGTGGCTCGCCTTTATAATTTCTAAGTATTTGAGATAGAGAAACGAAATTTTGGAATTAAGTACGGGGCATACATTTACATTTTTTGACATTGTCAATAAATTTTTGTCACTTTCGGTTTTACCGTAAATGACTTTGATTTTCGATTTTTAACTGAGACTACCTGTATATTTTTCGATATTTTGATTCGGGATAACATTGTGAGTACAACTGTACCAAATTTGATATTTCTTGACATAAAAAGGATTCTTTTTTAAATTGTTATATTTTTCATCGAAAGTGCTTTGGTGTTCTTAAAATACTCAGGTGTTACTGCATAAATATGGTAACAACAAAGTTTTTCGTTTTTACTGTATACACAGTTTTTTACGCACATTTGTACGTCCAAAATTTAGTTTTGTGGCTGGACACACAATTCTTTCTCCAATTATACCTAACCAACAATTAAATCCAAAACGTTCTTGAAAATTACCTACTTCCATTAAATATAAATTTTCTTGAGCCCAGTACCTTGTTTTTTTCCTATTAAACATGCCTGCATTCGTAAATCGACTTTCCTCTGTATAAAGAATTGTGAATGGAAATCTGTTATTCTCAAAATACTTTTGCAAAAACCAATTGCAGTGTTCAAGTCTTCCCGCATGATCGTCTTGGTAAAGATGCTGATGTATCTGATATTTGTATGAATGATGATCTATGTTTATGCAAAATTCTCCATACCGATGAATTACTAATTTGGCGTTCTAGAGCAATTTCTCTAACTGATGCTGTTACATTCGCTTCTACATATGCTAAAACATCAACTTCCTTGTCTCCATTTACTATAAAATGTTCATTCTCATGATCGTCGTTCTCGTTCCGCATTTTTGTTACTAATTTCGGAAAAAAATGACGGGAAGGACGACGACGATCGAAAAACCTCCGGGCATAAAGCTGAGCTGCATCTATAGCATTTTGTCTACATTCGCCAAAAATAAGTAGCATGCCTATTTTCTCAGATACAGTAAAATTTGTTTTTCGTGGCTATATCGACTTAACTACATACCTACATATGATGTCATTATGTATTGCATTATTTTGCGTTTTCACAAAAAATAGTTAATAAAGATTTGACCGGCATATTAATGTAGGGTATCAAAATGAAGGTAATTCAATGCTCTTTCGTGATGATCTAATGAGCCACCCTGTTCCCATTTGAAAAAATTAAATTAAATCATAAAAACTAAATTTTGGACGTACAGATGCGTGTAAAAAATTGTGTATACAGTAAAAACAAAAAACTTTGTTCTTATCATGTTTATGCAGTAACACCTGAGTATTTTAAGAACTCCAAAGCACTCTCAATGAAAAATGTAAAAATTTAAAAAAAGAATTCTTTTTATGTCAAGAAATATCAAATTTGGTACAGTTGTACTCACAATGTTATCCCGAATCAAAATATCGAAAAAGATACAGGTAGTCTCATTTAAAAATCGAAAATCAAAGTCATTTCCGGTGAAACCGAAAGTGACAAAAATTTATTGACTATGTCAAAAAATGTAAATTTATGCCCCGTACTTAATTCCCAAATTTCGTTTCTCTATCTCAAATACTTCAGAAGTTATAGGGGCGAGCCACCTCCCAGAAACACCCGGTATATCGAATTTAAATTTACGTATATGTTTTGTTCAACATTTGCACAGTGGCGGCTCGTGAGTTATGAAAGAGTGTGGGCACAAAATAAAAACTACATTTTTAACGCACTGTGCCGCTCGTTCATTAATTTCCTGGAATACCTGGATTTTCCGAGGTCAATGTCTCCTCAAGGCCTCGTAACGCCAATTCAAAAGCGTCGCAAAATTTTATAGGCATAATTAACCAGCGCAAAATATAAGGTTTTTTACCACAATTTCGTTGTACTTAATTTTATGTCTAACTGTTTACGAACATTAAAATCCACGCATGCATTCATGTGAGAAACGGAGCTTTCGTGTTTCTTTGCCCTCTCTGCGATATGTTTTAAATCATTCAACCCTTGTTTATTCCACGCACTAACATCTTTCTTAACAAATAAGCAAATAAAACTAAATAGTTTATTTGTTAGTGAATATCCGCACATCCACTTATGTTTTTCACATACATATATTTTTATTGAATATAATAATAAAGTTTATTTGAAGATCAGGAATCGGCCGTCATCGTTATAAAAATACGTAAAAATAATAAAATAATGCACTGAATTACATGCGAATTTCTTTCTGTGTTTATCTTGGTGGTTGGGTGGGCACGTGCCCTTGTGCCCTTTAGTACCAGCCGCCACTGCATTTCTCTGTTTTATATTGCTGCCCAGTCACCTATTTGAATTACTGTACATTGTACATACTGCATGAGATAAGCTAAACTAAAATTTAGGAATTGCTGATAGGAAAAACAGAATGTTGTCTTCATTTAAATATTTACTCGTGTTCTAAAAAAGATTGCGAAAAAAAAAAGTTGGACGAGAAATAAACATGTAATAATAAATCAACTACACAAAAGCCACGTTAAGTGACAATGTTGATAAGTGACAAGTATACAACAAATGTGATTCGAAAGAAACCCGGAAAAGAACATCGTTGAGATCACAAAAAAATTGAAACGAACGAGAAGTGAACATAAGATTCTTCAAATTACACTGGGCAACAAATTTTCGAAAAGTTCATGCTTCCAAGCTGAAAATAGTCATTTCTTAATGAATTCAATGTGCTGAACACGAAAATGACTAAGAAAAAGCTGAATTGGCTACGGGTTTTCTGTAACATGTACGCATATTTCAGAAAAAGTGTACTTATGTCAATATTATAATACATGGTAAGAAAACATTTACGCATATTTCAGAAAAAGTGTACTTATGTCAATATTATAATACATGGTAAGAAAACATTAGTCTGCTTCTGGCTTTCGACTTCTTTTGGCCTGCCGTTTGTAGTGGACTTGTGGAGCATCTCTACTGATTGTCCAACAATAGTCAGCTAGCATTGACGTAGACCATTTGCCTTGGTACCGTTGCTCCATGGTGGCAATGTCCTGATGAAAGCGTTCGCCGTGCTCATCGCTGACCTGCCCGCAGTTATCAGGAAAGAAATCTAAGTGGGAATCAAGAAAGTGGATCTTTAAGGACATATTGCAGCCGAATTCATGAAACAAAGCCAACATATCCTCAACCAGACGCAAAATTTCGTAATTTCTCACTAAATTGCATTACATTATGCAATAGCATCTATACAATGGACAAAACGTCAATATCTCTGGAACGTGAGCCAATCAACTTTTTTCAATGTGATATTCGTGTTCAGCACGTTGAATTCATTCAGGATTGGGTACTTTCACCTAAGAAGCAATTTCACTGTTGACCAGTGTTATTAAAAAGTTGTAGTAGGTAGCCCGGAAAGAGACGATGAAACGGCTATAAGGATCGTTGAAGTTGAAGCTGGAAGAACTTACAAATTAGATACAATCTAGATAATACCACAATTTTGTTCTCTGATTTTTTAGAGGTTATATTTATATCTCCAAACTCGTTAACATATGGTTACGATAAAACATCGCTTTCGAGCATTGACACGTAAGTAACTATAAGCCGACCTAGTCTCTAAATGAGAGTGTAATTAAGCAAAACTTAACGATGGAAAACTAATAATAATACTAGATTTTACAAATTTGATGAAATACTATATATCTGAATATATTTACTATGATCAAACACACAACTATTGAGTGGATCATAAAGTATATACAATATAAAATATGCCACAGACCTGGCTAGCATGATGTATTTCCTGCAATTCAAACGTTTTTGATGGAACGAAATGCTTCATCGTCCGTTATGTTTTAATTAGGAAGCTGACTTCACAGAATAAACAAAAATAACAAGGGATTTGTAAAATCCAGTGTAGTTTGATACACGTACGATATATGGGTTGGCGACAGTCGATACAACAAAGCTATTACGTCTTTTCGTCAAGTAAAAAAGTTAGGTGTTAAGTACTTGATTACGTGCGAGCACGCGGGGGAATATGGCACTAACTTATGTCGCAACCCATAGCGAATGCAAATATGTTTAACCGTGGACAAATATTATCCATCACGTTTTTCATTATTATGATACAATAGGTATATACGCGATATACGTATATCGCGATTGGCAGTACTTTAATTATAAGATCTGGTAAATATTTGCTGACCGCATGTCAGAAGCGCCCTCTAATTTTGTACATTATAGTAAAACATGACGCATTTAATGCGTTTAATGAATAACAATATATGCAGGTTTTCCGATTATTATTAAATAATTAACTTATAGGTAAATGCATTAATTATCATTGCACAGAAAGAAAACGGTCGCTAGGGAACAACTTCGATTGTTTCTCGTTGACAGCATTTGACGTATTGTACCAACACCACTTGAATTTTGCTAAACCCGAATCCTCTCTACCGCAGGTTGGAATCCGCGGTAGGGATTTCTAACGTGCCAAACATCGCATTGACACGGTTCCTACGGCTTTATTTCCTATCCGAAAAGAAGGCATGTTCTGATTTTTATCCACAATAAAAATCACCTGCCTGGGATAGAACCAGCACCTGCGGGGTGAAAGGCGAACATGCAAGCAATTCAGCCACTGACACGACATTATTAGCACATACTGTGTACAATTTGTTTTAATACCATTATTTTCCTATTAGCAAATAGGTTGCATTGTACATTGCGGTGTACCCACGACACAGCATAATGACAAGAAAGTAGCATTAGCCTATAGTACGTAATAATGGGTTTTCCTACAGATGTTACAACATTAGGGAAAAGATTTTATGAAGATACCGAAAACGTCAGAAAATGATTGAAGTGATTTGATGATCAAACTCTATTTAGCATATTCGGTTAATTATGATTAAAATTATGTGTAAAAAAGTAGAAGTAAAAAAAGTAAAGTAGTTTTTTACGAGATATTTCTCATAAAAAAAAACTATTAGTAGAAGTAGTGATGATGCGACGAGTCGAGTATTGAACTCGATATACTCGATTCTTGAACGTATTTATTATACTCGAATATCAAGCGGTACGTACTCGAACTCTGAGTTTTTGCTTTCGAGTACTCGATTTCCGACTCGAATATGTAGAATCGATTTCAGACTCGAATTCAAGTATTTAAATCTACCACGTACGTTATATGCAACAAGTTATCGTCTCTAACAAAATGCTTCGTTTCGCTTTATTTGATTACAAAATATTTGCAAACAGAGTATGGAATAAGAAGATGAAACTGAAACAAAAAAATCAAATTACGCGTTCATTAAATAATAAACAGGAAATTATCATGCTAACCTTGAGTATTAAAATCTAGTCTGGGCACTCGAGTAGTAGAATCGAGTCTACATACTCGAGTATGGACTCGATTCTTTCGCCAACCGAGTACGGGAACTCGATTCTTAAAAATCACGGACTCGTCGCATCACTAAATATTAGTGTAATAACTATTTCCTTCGTATACGAAAGTCATATTTATAAAGCCTTTAAAGGACTTATTACCGCTAAAAGACAGGCATAAGCCCAGAAGAAATATTTGAGGCAGATATTTGTATTAGTGAATGTTTAAAATCATATATTCGCAGAGCATATATAGTAACCCCAACAACGAAAGGGATTGCTGTATTTAGATGGAAGCTTTAACAAAGAAACGCACTTTTTAAACTTCAAAGGAATGGGATTATGTATAACATGACAAATATTATAAGGAAATCCTCTAGTAACTAACGTACTTTTATGTTTGGGCGCAGTTATAAAGCCTATTAGTTATATGCCTAATATGAATATTGTAAATAGGGACGACTGAAAGAAACTATAATGCTATAGTAAAAGTCTGTAGATGTCAACAGGAATCTATCCTCCAACCTACCTACATATGCCTTACTCTTATTATATTTCCGGATAGACGACTGTTTTTGAGCTCTAATTTACAGAAACCGCAGTTTACGGGATTTCTATTAATTATTTAGTTTAAAATAAGGGAGGCCGCAGTCATCTTTAGCCATATGAGCACGCTCCGTCTTTGGATGATTTTTTTAAATTATCACACATTTGATTCGTCATTACTTTCTATTCACACAAATCTTTTTATAGGAAGTTTTATTTTATTATTTTTTTATCTAAGCTGCGTACAGTAAGGATAGATATAACAGAATCAAATGACATCGTAAGTAAAAATACCATAAAACGACTAAAAAACAACAAAGCTAAAGGGCCACATAAAATCTATAATGAATAAATGAAAGCCGGCTTAAACACAAATGCAGAAATTATAACAAGCTTATTAGGAAAAATTTGGAGGGAGGAAATATAATCCCAGATGAATGGAAAGTGGGTAATATCATCACAATACCAAAGAAAAGGAGATAGAAGAAAGTGCGAAACTTGGAGAACAATTACTATTAAATAATACTAGTAAAACATTGTCCCATATTATATTAAACAGACTAAAAGTTGCACTCGACAGAACTCTTAGAAATAATCAAGCTGGTTTCAGAACAGGTCGTTTATGTAGTGATCAGATATGCACCCTACAAATAATAATAGACGAATGCAATGAATGGCAAAACCAAGCGCATCTGGCGTTCATAGATTATCAAACGGCGTTTGATAAAATCGACCAGAGAAAGCTTTAGGAAATTCTGGAAAAATACAAGGTCCGCCAAAATAGTACGGATGACTAGACTGTTATACCAAGACTATTGGTTCAAAATGATAATAAATGGAAAATCATAAAAAAAATCAACATCAGATGCGGAATACGACAAGGATGTGTGCTGTCCCCCTTCCTCTTCCTAATAGCAATAGACTGGATAATGAAAAACACTATAGAAAACCAAAATGTACTGACTTGATTTCGACATTATCTAGAAGACCTTGCATTTGCAGATGATATATGCCCAATAACAGAAAAGCTAAATCATATGCAGGCAAAATAAACACACTGGACAAAAAATCTCAAGAAATTGGTCTAAGCATTCATCCGGACAAAACCAAAATCATGGCTATTAACAACAACAACCAACCCGACATAATAATAAATGAGACCCACGTCGAAAAAGTAAACGACTTCATATACCGAAGTAGTGTTATAGACGAGAAATGAAGCAGTCGCAAAGATATTCAATCCAGAATAAACAAAGCTCAGTCCTCATACAACACGTTGAGGAAACTGTGGATATCGGAAATTACGCCAACAAGAACGAAGCTTGGATTATTTAATACAAATGTTAAAAGTGTATTATTGTATGAGTGCGAATCATGGGTTTTAAACAAGGTAGACGTGCAAAAGATCCAAATCTTTATAAATAAATGTCTTAGAAGAATTATGGGAATTTACTAGCCGGACACAATTTCGAACACAGAACTGTGGAACATCACCCAACAGGAACCTGTCGAAGTGATAATCAATCGCAGGAAATGGAGATGGATAGGACACACACTTAGGAAAGATAACGCGGACATTACCAAACAAAACCTAGATTACAATATAAAAAGAAAAAGACGTAAAGGCCGCCCCCATGCAACCTGGAGAAGGAAAGCGCAATTACAACATGGCCGAGCAAACAAAACTTGGAACGAACTGAAAAAAATTGCTCAAAAAAAACAGGATTGAAACGAAATAGTAGAAACAATATGCGAGCTGGAAGAATAAGAGTGAATAGCGTTTTTTCCAACCGTTAGTAACATTCCTGGATGACTCATACTCCTTGAGGAGGAAAAGGGACTTACTACTACTAACTAGCGTACAGATTTCTGTGTTTTTATACCTTTACATGTTAAGAAAAAAAAAAATTGAATTCGTTTATCCAATCTGGTGAACAGTGCACCAGATCAAAAACACTCCTCTGCAACTTCCTTGATTTTCTATTATCGCTGTATACAAAAGATTCTTTCTTTATTGAATTTCTTCAAGTTGTTTTTCAAATTAATGCTTCAATTGTTTGGAAATTGGAAATTTTAATTCTTTTGAAATGAACGCAAGCAAGTTGCGTGTTGCTCTAAAGAGAATAAAACAGACTTTACGAATATATAATTCACGGCTCATAATGTTATTTAAAAGACCTACTATACCTGGGGCGAACGGCAATTCTCATGGCAAAAATTTTTTACGTCACAATATTTAGAAAAATGTTACATCAAGTCAGTCCTAGCGCAATGTGTTTAAGCTTTCTGACAACTTTGTATGTATCTAGCAATTAAAAAATTATTTGGGCACTTCTAGTTTGCGGAACAATATGAGACCAACGCCATTAGATGTGTAAAATTGGTTATGTGAATTTTTTCCAAAAATTGGTTTTGTCTCCCCTTACTTAGTAGCTTTTTATCCATTTCCAAATCAATAGATATGCAAAGGTAAATTATTTTGAACTTGATTTGAGAATTTCTAGTAAAAAAAATATACTTAATAATTTGTGTAAATATTTTGAATGTATACATCTTGACTGTACTGCGTAGAATGGTCAATTTAAACAAAAAGAATTTGCACACTATAAATGAGATCTCCATTTATCGCTCATACCATCCAATCTGGAAAACGTATTATAATCATAAATCAATAGTTTTAACTGACGGACGATGTATTTTAACAGCAAGTTTGAACCTTGAGAAGTCCATAAATTATATTTTTAAGATTCTGTTTAAGATATCAGACTTTCAGATCTCATTAGATTAACATTGTTTTGTGTTTATAAATTGTAACCTGTAAAAGCGCAAATGAAATAGACATACAAGATATCATTTCACTCCTGTCCACACCAGAAATTATTTATTCGAAACAATTGAAATTTGTAGATTTCCAATCTCAACTGAAAAAAAAGCTGATGGGTAGATTACTATGAAAATGCAAATTATAATTTTTTTTTTCAGATTGTAGCAAGGCGTCACGACTTGAAATTAATAGTAACCTCAGCTACTATGGACTCTAGCAAATTCTCTATGTTTTTTGGTAACGTACCGACATTTACCATACCAGGAAGAACTTTCCCAGTGGAGATTCTCTTCAGTAAGAATCCAGTTGACGATTACGTGGATGCCGCCGTGAAACAGGGGCTGCAGATCCATTTACAACCACCGTCTGGTGATATATTGATATTTATGCCTGGCCAAGAGGACATCGAAGTTACATGTGAGGTAAGTGTATTTAGGCGATTTTTTTTCCATTAATTATAACCTCAATATTACATGATATTAGGAATATATTGCGTATTATATTACTGAGAATGTTACAATCAAATATCGTTTCAGCTGTTGCACAATTATGTCAATCATACTTTTTATAGGTATTAATAACGAAATGTTTTGGGGAAACTTATATTTGATCATATCGGTTTGTACGCCGAATATAATTTTGTGAAAACAATATTTTTTTTATCTCTATGTTCATGTTTCATTATGTATTGTGGGATTTACAGCGAAAAATAAAACGCAATACATTGTAATAACGCGCATATTCTGACGAAAATTTAATTCAAGAATTACCATTACGTGCGATTTACATAGTATGTAGATACTATGAATGTAGCCTTCGCTGTAATTAGCGATAACTATTAATATTTAGTTGAAAAGTATGTGTAATTTTGATTCATACAATTAATATCTTTGCGAAGCTATGGAAATAAAAGCCTCCTATAAAATTTGGTATCGAATATTAAATCACAATTTAATATGTAAAATCTGTTTTGTTTGCAACACAGAAATATCCTTTTACTAATTGTAAGATTAATTTTATTTATTATACTCGATCTATAGATACATTTATGTTGTACAAAAATCAAAAAATCATTATTGCTTACATTGTTTATATACCACAATAAAGTTTTTGCAATGTCTGCGGATACTGCGCAGTTTCAAAGACCGAGGCGATGTTCTCATCGCTGGTTTGTGGATGCCTCGAAGACGCCGAACGGCACAGGCATTGGGATCTGGAGAGATGGAGAACCGAATGGCGAAGCCATCAGCTTAGGGGGCTCCACTTCCATCTTCCATGCTGAAGTTATAGCCATCCAGACCTGTGCAGAGAGCATCTTAAACTGCCCGCATGGGAATGGATCGGTCGAAATTTTTTCCGACAGCCAAGCTGCCCTCAAGGCACTACAGGCTGTCAAATTTGCTTCCGAAGTGGTACTGAGGTGCCATAGGAAGCTCGAAGAATTGGCGGAGCATCACAGCATTACGCTGAGATGGGTGCCTAGTCACTCTGGGATTAGAGGCAACGAAATTGCTGACAAACTAGCTAGAGGCGCCAGTGGTCTACCGTTCACTGGTCCAGAACCGTTGTGCGGGAGTTCCTATGGCGGTATCAAAGCCTTTGTCAGATCTCAACTCGCTGCTAGTCACCGCTCCTATTGGAATGGACTAGTCGGCGTGAGACACTGTAAAATCCTCGGTTTTTATCCGGGCGACGAAAGACTCCGCAAGGCAGTCTCTATGAGCAGGGCCAGACTGAGACTTCTTACGGGAGTCCTAACCGGCCACTGTTCATTAAATAAGCATTTGCACCGAATGGGGCGAGTGGACTCTCCCCTGTGTAGAAACTGTGGGAGAGCAGAAGAAACTCCTGTGCACCTCCTTGCCGACTGCCCGGCAGTGGACAGGGAGAGACGGAGCTGTCTAGGGGTCGCTCGATTGGACGAACCCAGTACGAGAAAATTAACTCTCGACCAACTTGCGGACCTGTTTGTTCGAGTACAACCAGGTCGAGAGGGATAAGACATCATGGGGGCACAATAGGTCTTAAGGCCGAGCTGCCTCACGGGGTTAAACTTGCCCATGAAAGCAAAAAAAAAAAAAAAAAAATGTAATTTTGATTCATACAATTAATATCTTTGCGAAGCTATGGAAATAAAAGCCTACCTATAAAATTTGGTATCGAATATTAAATCACAATTTAATATGTAAAATCTGTTTTGTTTGCTACACAGAAATATCCTTTTACTAATTGTAAGATTAATTTTATTTATTATACTCGATCTATAGATACATTTATGTTGTACAAAAATCAAAAAATCATTATTGTTTACATTTTTTATATACCACAATAAAGTTTTTGCAATGTCTGCGGATACTGCGGAGTTTCAAAGTGTTACGATAAAACAATTAAGTTATCTAAATATGTACATATGTACGTAAAAGTGATATATTTGAAAAGTATCAGGCGCGTTACACAAACTGAATGGCATCATGGTGCAGAACCAATATACAGGGTGCGTATATAGTATTGCACCAAATGAGAAAATATAGAAACGGTTCGACATTTAGATTTGACATTTGATAGGGTTGAATTATACATGAATACCCATATTTTGATATGCGTTTCATTTGTTTTGTGCGACTGGTGTTTGTCAGAGACAGACATCTTTAATTTTTTTTAAATCGCAACGTTTTTTTTTTTTTTTTAATTTGTGTGTCATTTGGCAAATAATCGATTTAGAAACCCAATACGGTATGTCACAAGCTTAATTATTCTAAAATAACGAATAAAATAAAAAAAGTGAGCTATATAATAGAATACTGGTTTCTATGGAAATAAATGTGTTTATACCATGGGTTTATTCTGTCTGTCAAAGATTAAAACTATGTGTTATAAGTTAATATTGGTAAGCGAAAATGAATTTGTCCGAAATTGAACGCATTGAATTTTTGATAATTGTGTAGTGTGATTAGGTGATGGCAGAAGGTCCCATTGTGAAGCTTGCCATGTGTTTAACGACAGTCATACAAACAGACCTCCAATCAACAGATCTACAGTATCGCGAACAGTGCAATAGTGAAAAATTACAAGCATTTAATTGTATTTATCTTGATATAACGTTATCGTAGAAAAATATTCACGCAATTGCTTGGGTTCATTGACCAAGCATTGAAAGAATACTTATTGTTAGTTCCAGGTATACATACGCTGTGTTTACTTTTGATTTGTTTTGTGAGGTATGATGAATAGCGTATTGAACTTGTATGCGCAGACTGTGTAGGCATACATATGAGTATCTATATGTTGGTAATGTAGTACACATATAGGTATGAATAATATATATAACCTTTTCTAAGATTTATTAATTGTTGCTTGTTACAAGAATCTTCCCAATGTTGTGGTAGTTATTTTTTTCAGAAATATTTCGAAAAATCGCCGGAAATTAGAAATAGAAACTACTAACCACTCACCAATTAACATTACGCGATAATAAAAGGGATTTTTTAAAATTTCATTTATTCGTGATATTTTACTTAAAATTTTAGTAGGTATATAGACACACTACTCTTTATCGTTTGTACTGTAAGTTCTCTAATTTTATTACTAGGAGATTAAAACGGAACACTGTCAAATGAGAATTATTACAATAAAACAGCCATTATGGTTTGCAAATGATGTGTAAAATTTAATCGCATTGCTTCAATAACAGTTTTATATGTATTATTTATTACTTCTACAACGTTCCGCAGATATATCATTATATCATTTGGTCATTTATTATCGTACAATTCTTATCAATAACAAAAAAACGTTGTGTTATAGTGATATGATCATATATTTTTCTGTAACTGAATTTTTAACTATATAATTAATATCTGTATCAGATAATGCTTATTTCTAAAATTTATATGCATCGCAGATGTTCGCAATGTGATAATGTGTTTAAAATCGGATCAATTTGCGTGTAAATTGTTATGTATACGTATAGTATACACATTGCTTATCAAAAACTTGAAATTATTACAAATAATTTATAACGGTAATTAATTTTATGATCCCCAAATACGTTTTCAATTTTCTGTTTGCTATAATAATACATAGTTAAAATCCATTGCTTTAGTTCCAAATAGCAACACATGAAGAGAAACGCCAAAAGAAAGAGAGAAAGACCACTGCCATTTAGCACCATAGAAACAAACAAACCGTAAAGCTTACATATTTTAGTAAAACTTCTCTAAATAATAGGAATTTATATCTACTAACTAATAAGTCTTTAGATGTTTTTTTTTTTTATATCGCTACCAATGTATAAGTAGAAGTAAGTATCTAAACTGGTTTCATAATTATTATGATTAGGGCTAAGAAATGTATTTATATATATTTTTTTTTCTAATTTGATGTGACAATAAAGCTGAAACTGAAACGCTTAAAACAAACTACGACGCACTTTGGTAATAAGATATTAACGCACTGGTGGGACTTTTACTGGAATGTAATATAGGCGATTAATTTGCAAATTAGAAGAAATAATATAAAAGACACGTCTCACAATGACTTGTAATGCTCGTACATTGAATCACTCGCATTAAAACAAACGTCATTGTGATACTTGCGTTTTAATATACTATTAACACATCGTAGAAAATATAAATTGTATGGTTTTTAAACAGAGTGCATGGTTTTGTAAAAAGTTTGAACTGTACTGCACGAACCGAAATAAGAGCAATATCTTTTTCGAAAAAGAAAAAACACGGTTTTTAAAACATTATATGTGTGTGGCACTACTTAAAGTTACAAAAGAACCACCTAATCGGAAACTGGTTATTCTATACCTTTAAAGGATATTATGTTAGTTTTGTTGTCGTTTATAACTACCTTGTTTAGTTCAGCTCACTTCCTAATTGAGTAGTGATGGGATGCTAAGTTTTATGTTAGATTATCATTGTTAGAACCGATAATTAAATTAATGTCATCAGCATAGGGAATCATGTTACCGTTCCCATACCTAGGAACATTGTCAATATAAAACAAAAATACGGTGGGGTCCAAAATGGTAGCTTGAGGGGTACCTATCTCGGCAGTTGCAGGTTTAGATTTGATACTATTACAAGCAATCCATTACAGGCGATTTGACAAATATGTAGCCCTCAAACCATGTAATTTCTCTTACGCTGTTTTTTTTTTTTAAATATAAACAAGAATTTGTTGTCACAGTATAGGCTGGTGGCATTGCAGGCTTTTTACATTCCCGCATTTTCTTCTAAAAGTTTCTCTTGAACATTAAACTTTTTAGTCGTTTCTTCCTAAAATTTTTGGAATATCATAGTTTAAATTAAATTAAAATAATGCTAAGCCCTGAATTTGTAGAAACTTTCGTTAATAATACGTATCTCAGTGTTTATAAAAAACGTTTGATGACCAAGGAATTAGAATTCAATATTTTACTGGATTGTAAAATAATAAAACAAATCAATATAAGAGAATTGCCAATAAATATTGTTATGTATGTATGTGGTAAGTATTAAAATAACAACAATTAATTTTATCGGAATGGATTTGATAAATAAATACATACATGAATATAATGAAACATAAACAAAGAACGTTTTAAAATAAACTAAAAATTCTGGTGTGTACCACAAACAAAATATTACTTTTACGTTTTAAATTGCTGAAAAGAAGAATGCGATATTTGAAACCAAGAAAGACAAAACTTCCGTTTTTTGAATCGTCCATGGACGATGAGTACAATAAGTACATACCTAATTGAAATACCAACGTGTCACTTCCGTTACTTTACCGTATTCTTCTGTGAATATTCTGCAGTTTTTCTGGATTCATACCCACATACCCACTATTTTCACGATTGGTTAAAACATCGGAATTCACTATGTATTGCAGTATCGTCGATTAGGCTTAACCTGCCCCTTCGAGCTGGTGACGTAAGATGCGCGTGAGGGTGGGGTTTCCGTGAACAACCAGTGCTTCGGCCGTACTGTACTAATATTTGTATATAATATATCTAGTCATCAATGCAGACCTCTATTCTTTTTACTCGGCGCCAAATTATATTGGGTGTCCTAAAAGTTTCCTGACGGTCAAATATCTGGAGAAATACACATCGAATCGAAAAACAGAAAAAAAAACACGCCTTTCATCATTTAAAACATTTAAAACATTAAAAAAACTTATCTAAGGACATCAAACTCGACCACCCACCCGCAGGGAGTGGGACGGGCGGTAACTTTGAAATCTAAAAAAGATACTTTTTATTACAGATTTGGATTCTACGTTTAAAATTTGTCTGGCACATTTTGTTCGATTTTTGGTATGCACTGAAATTCGCAAGAAATAATAGTTATGAAGTTCTGAAGAGCAGTCTGCAAACCGTTACAATATCGATCAAAAAACTAAACCTAACTAAACCATTAGTTTAGGCTTAGGCTCAGGTTAAAACATCATCATCGGGTTCTTGAAAAATCATCTTCGGTATTATGGGCTACCTTCGACATTACTCATTGGGTACCCTCAAAGCTACTTGGAGAATCGTCGGTCACGTTTGAAATCACTTAAGGTACCGATGAATACCTTCGGTATAACTTCGGATACTATTAGATATCTTTGGAATCACTTCGGATACGATCGGATATCTTCGGAATCGTTTCAGGTATTATTGAGAGCTTGAACACATGGCTTAGTTAGTTTTTGTAATCGATATTTTGACGGACTTTAGAACTTCACAAAAATCATTTCTTGTGAATTTCGGTACCATCTATCAAAAATCGAAAAAATGTTTCAGATAAAACGTATTTTGATACGCAGAATCCGAAATCTGCAATAAAAAATCATTTAAGATTTTCAAGTCGTCGCTGTACCCATCCTCTAGAGGTGGGAGTGGAGGGTCGTGTTGGTGTCATTGGATAGAATTTTGAAAATGATTAAAGGCCTGTTTTTTATTTTTCGATTCGATGTGTATTTTCTCGAGATATTTAACCGTTCCGAAATTTTGGTATATTGCCTTGCTATTTAATAAATTAACGACGATCAGTGGTAGTAAAACAATATTTTTGGATAATTTTAAAAATTCATATCTCGGTTCGCTTAACTGTTGAACCTTTCTCGCTTGGAGATTATTGCATTATTTCTTAATGATCTTTCTATTTATAAAATTTATCATCAATCATTTAAGAAACGCCTTGTATATTGTTTATTTTTTTTTACATTTATCTGTTTAACCTTTTCCCTTGTTTTTAAATTATTTATTGATATTTAAAATAAACTTAATTGCGTATTATATAGAAATCTTTACAGAAAAATGCCAGTTATAGTATTGAATATTGATAAGATAATATAGGTGTTTACTGGTGTAACCTGCTTTACAGTGAATACCAATACTGGGTTATATACGTTTGAGATGTGTGTTTAAACAATCAGAATGAATTTAATATAAATAATGAGTTTCATCAATACTACACAAGAGCTGGTGACCAGTTTCGAGTTTCTTTTACCAAATTAAATGTATCTAGAATTTCTCCTAATTACATAGGAATTAAATTATTTAATCTATTACCATCAAACCTGAAAGAATGTAAAAATTTAACTAATTTCAAAAAACTTTTAAAATCCTATTTGATAGGCAAGGTAATCTACAATTGAAGTGAATTTTGTTAATTCATATTTATTTTATTGACTAAACCCATACATTTTTATGTCATTCCGGGTTGATTATTATTATTATTATTATTATTTATGGAAAGACAATTGTCATTTTGCAAAGATTTAGTTTGGTGTGATATTGCTTCAATTTAAATCTTTGAAGTATTATAATTCACTTCCTATTAATTAATTAATAATTAATATTACATTGCTTAGATTTATATTAATTAAACGTTAAACTCTACCTAAGTAATGTTTTCTTTTAAGGTTTTAGCCGAGAGGTTAACGGAAATCGACAATGCGCCAGAGCTTTCGATTTTGCCAATCTATTCCCAATTGCCGTCTGATCTTCAAGCCAAAATTTTTCAAAGGTCTCCGGAAGGGATCAGAAAATGTGTCGTTGCCACCAATATAGCCGAAACTTCGCTCACTGTGGATGGCATCATCTTCGTCATCGACTCAGGTTATTGCAAATTAAAAGTTTACAATCCTAGAATTGGTATGGATGCTTTACAGGTGATTATTAAACAAAACAAAAAAAAAAAAAAGAAAATCTAACTTTCGAACTGGCCAAATTGTAGGGAACCACCAATGAATTTCTGTGTTTCTATGTGTTCAGATTTATCCGATTAGTCAGGCGAATGCGAATCAGAGGTCCGGAAGAGCAGGACGTACCGGACCGGGCCAGGCTTTCCGATTGTACACGGAAAGGCAGTACAAAGATGAATTACTCATTACTACCGTGCCCGAAATTCAGAGGACCAATTTGGCGAATACTGTGCTGCTACTGAAATCTCTTGGGGTTCAAGATTTACTGCAGTTCCACTTTATGGATCCACCTCCACAAGTATGTATTGAATTTTTATAAATTAAGTAATCGTGACAAGTTGGATATGGAGTATACTTACAAAGTTTTTTCTTTTGGAATTCATCCAGTACCAAGAAAAGGTTTTGGAAGTGAATTCTGTACACATTCATTGAGTCTGAGTCATTTTTCAGTTGGAGTGATTTGGTATTATAGCATATACCGAAAAATATCTTTTTTTGATTTTATTTCGCTGTCATGACGAGCGAAAACCATGATTTACACACTCTTTTTAAATTTAAATCGACGTTGATATAGATATTTATAGAATTAATTAATTCAAAAGTACTTATTAATCATTTAACCTTGTTATCGAATACAACATTTTTCTTGGTTGTAAGATATATACTTATGTCGTTTAATTACCTAAGGTTATTGTTATTACTGTTGCTGAACTATAATTGTATTAATAGACAACTTTTTCAAAAATTACTGTTACACACGATAGGTACACTTGCAAATGCTACTTATTTATATACTAATGACTCTATGAGTAGAATTTAATATTTTTAATGTAAATATATCTGACATTCACCAGAAGGGCACAAACAACATTTATTGTTTAATTTATAATTTCGATACATCTTATATAGTACGAATCTTTCGATACGAATTTGGTTTGAGGAGTCGTTTTGTATGAATCTTTGCAAAAAGTCGGATTTCCTATCTCTAAAGCAAAATTTTAGTGGGGTACAATACGTCAATAGGTGCTTAGAAATGTTAAGCTGTATTCTATAGCCCGAAGTGTCGCCCAGTAACTAACAGACAAACCTACTAGAAGTTCTATACTTCTTTGTTGATATTGGGTGGTGAATCTCAATATATGCGACAAAATTTAAGACTTGATTCCTGAGGTTATTTTGATCATTAAAGTTCATATGAGTATATGTCCAAAACGGTTTGGTTTAAAAGTGATTGAATGTTTAATAATAAATTATGAACTATGACCAACTATGACTAACACGATATAATATCACAGTTGTGGTTCTTCAAAATCAATTGTGTTGAGAGGGAATTGTTTGTCATTTCAATATTTGACAGTAGTTGTCAGAGTATTCATTCAGTTTATTGTCAGTTTCTGTTTTCTAAAATGAATTACACGAATGCTGAGATGGGTGATATGCATTTTGTTTACGGTCTTGGCAATGGAAATTCGCGTGCTGCTAGACGTCTTTATGAAGAACGATACCCGAACCGTATCATATCGCATCATTCAATATTTGCCCGTCTTCACCAACGCCTTAGTGAAATGGGAAGCTTTAAAAAACACGACTGATAACGGGCACCCATTTACAGTGAGAACTCCACAAGTTGAAGAAATGGTACTAAATGAAATTGAGGAACATCCTACTACAAGCACCAGAAAAATTGCGTTTGCTTTAAACATTAGTCAGGCCACAGTGTGGAGAATATTGAAAGATCAACTGTTGTATCCATATCACACTCAACGGGGGCAGGCACTTTTGCCAGCAGATTTTTTTTGTCAATGGGTGCAACACAAAATCGCACAAATTCCTGACTATTTGGCTCAAATATTCTTCACCGACGAGGCTACCTTCTCTAGAAACGCGATTATTAATTTTCATAATAATCACATATGGGCCGAAGAAAATCCGCACGAAATAGTGAATGCCCGTTATCAACATAATTTCTCTGTCAATGTGTGGGCCGGAATTGTTGGAGATCACTTGATAGGTGCACATTTTTTACCGATGCGGTTAATTGGCGAGGTATACCGCAATTTCCTTGAAGAGGAGCTACCACTACTGATGCAAGAAGTTCCCTTACAATTAAGATTACAAATGTATTTTATGCATGACGGTGCTCCAGCGCATTTTAGTTTAGTTGCTCGCGAGTTTTTGAACAGTACGTAACCAAATCGGTGGATAGGACGGGGAGGTCCACAACCGTGGCCTCCTCGGTCCCCAGACTTAAATAGTTTGGACTTTTTTCTCTGGGGTCACCTTAAATCTTTAGTTTATACGACTCCCATTGAAAATGTCGATGAACTGAGAAATCGTATTATCGCAGCGTTTCAAACAATTCGAAATATCCCTGGTATTTTCGAACGGTCTCGCCAGTCAATACAACGGAGGATATAAGCTTGTATTGCAGTTGGGGGCGGTCATTTTCAACAGTTACTATAAGTTAATTTTGTTTTACTAATTATTTTGTTAATTTATAATAAAAACATTAATTATGTTAACTTACTATTAAACATTGTATAACTTTAGAAATAAGCAGTTTGGAACATATGAACTTTTATGATCAAAATAACCTCAGGAATCAGCTCCTAAAGTTTGTCGCATATATTGTGCTTCACCCTGTATAGTAATTTCCTTTATATATTATTGTCGCTAAATTATATAATCGAACACACAAATATGTATATAAATAATCTTGTATAACATATAGTTATAATGATACATAAACAATGGCTATTATTTATCTTAGGACAATATACTGAATTCCCTATATCAACTATGGATATTAGGTGCCCTGGACCACACTGGCCTCTTGACAAAATTGGGTCGGCAAATGGCCGAATTTCCTTTGGATCCGCCACAATGTCAAATGTTAATAGTTTCTAGTAAAATGGGTTGTACAGCAGAAATTTTAATCATCGGTAAAACCTTGCATTGCCTAATAAATCGCCCAGTTTTTAATTGCCTATTTACAGTGTCCATGCTGTCAGTTCCATCCATATTTTATAGGCCCAAAGGTAGGGAAGAGGAAGCGGATAGTGTTAGGGAGAAGTTCCAAGTACCAGAAAGCGATCACTTGACGTATTTGAATGTTTACAACCAATGGAAGCAAAACAAGTAAGTTTGTGTTTTGGCGTATTATCGAATAATATTTACAAATCTCTTGTTTCGTAAGCTTAGACAGTTCTCCGCCATTAAAACAATTTTCATTTAAGATATGGCAAAACACACAATTGTGTTTGTTTCGGTGGTGACACCGTAATAATTGTTTTTTCTTTTCGTGTTTATTTTTTATCTTCAGAGTGTATCAGATAATCGTTTATTTTCATTTGTTTGTGTTATTTAAGTAGAACAGTCCCAATAATCACAAAACTAATAACTAAAAGAAAAAATATGTCAAATAAACCATAAAACCGAAATATGAACACTCATTTAACTTTAAATATGGGCAATGGGTTTGCATTGTTAATTGAAAGCATTAAAAGATGTTAAATTGTCGTGACTAACTCTCTGGAAAAATAAATAGATGCTTTTGCAAGAATTTATAACGTTATTTTAACATTCACCACCACTTAATGTGATAAAGAAGGTGTCACATTTCAGTACAGCATTTTACACAGTTTACCATAAATTTCTGTAGACTGGATTTTATGGTAAGGTGTTCGAAAGTGTATAGTATTATAAGTACCATAGTTTTGAGTTTTTTTTGTCACCAGTATAGTATTTTAATGGAAATGCAAAGCAATATTTGCGAATTTCACGTAAAGATTCAGGCATACTACCACATACTACTATCAAACTTACAAAAACGATTACAGTTCCGATTATATTTGAGGCAAAAAATTTTGAATTTTTGTTTATCACAGAGCAAACCAAAATAGTAGTAGTAATTTAGCAATGCCATCCTTCATTGGATGGGTTAACTAATTTTATCTTTGGTTTGTGTTATATAGCTAATTATAATTAATATATATAGAACCGTTTGTAAGTTTGTGTTTCTCTTTGAAATATTGTATTTCATGTGTACCTATTGATTTTAACATGAATATATTTTTTTAGTTATTCATCGCACTGGTGCAATGAACATTTCATTCATATTAAAGCTATGAGGAAAGTAAGGGAAGTCAGACAACAATTAAAAGATATTGTCATACAACAGAAATTAGATATTAAATCTTGCGGAACCGATTGGGACATCGTGCGGAAATGTATATGCTCGGCCTACTTTCATCAAGCTGCGAGGTTAAAAGGAATAGGTGAATATGTGAACTGCAGAACAGGCATGCCCTGCCATTTGCACCCAACTTCGGCTTTGTTTGGATTGGGCAATACTCCGGACTACGTTGTTTATCACGAATTGGTCATGACAGCCAGGGAATACATGCAGTGCGTTACTTCAGTAGATGGCCATTGGTTGGCTGAACTGGGTCCGATGTTCTTCTCTTTAAAAGAGACTGGTAAATCCGGAAGGGCTAAGAAGAAACAGGCAGCGGAGCACTTACAAGAAATGGAAAATCAAATGCAGGTTGCGCAAGAGGAGATGAAAGCCAGGAAAGAAGCTGCCGAAAAACGAGAAGCCGCGCTGAATAAGGGTCAGGAAATTATATCGGCAGGCGCGACACCCAGAAGAACTCCCGCAAGATTTGGATTGTAATTTTGTATATAGCTTTTTTTCTCGATTATTACTTTTTATTTATCTGTATGGATTATAATTAGAAAAATAAAATCTGATATTTAATATAATTACATTTTATTGGTCTCGATCAAAACGATAAATTCGAACATTCGATGTTAAATATTTTAATATAATGCCGGTTCTGAATGAACGAACAAGGGGGTGAAATGCGCCCCTTGAAAATATATTTTTTGACGTTAGATATATTACTAGAATTATTACGTTTACCTTATGTTCAATCTTCACGTTTACGTTGGCGTATTTATGTTTACATTTAGAGTGCTTTATAGTAAAATACAGTAAGTATAGAAACTGAAGTAGTAAAATTTAGAGGTGAGGGCGTTTCAACCTCATAATCTCGATTTACAACTCGATGTACTGTAAAATCAATAAATATTTCCGAATTCTGAAAAATTTATTAAAAATGTGTCATAAAAATCTATAAATATCACAGAGCTTGTGTGTTCAAAATGATGCGGTTCATTCATATTCATTCACAATTTGATGGCGGCACAGAAAATTTAATTTTTTATGTTGAATTTAGATGTGTATGATAAAAATATAGTTTTTAATAAAAATGTGTTAAAAATAATGGTGTCGACACAGAAAATGAAACTTTTATGTTGATTTTTGATTTGTACGATAAAAAATACAGTTTTTGATAAAAATCTGTTAGAAATAATGATAATGATGGATAAAATTTAATAAGAAGTTAAAAATCGATAAAAAATCACTAAATTTGCTCGTTCAAAATTATGTGATTTAGAACCGGTATTATATAGACTACTAATATAAACCTATAAAATTTGTCACATATTTAAACTGGGAAGTTGTTGGCAACCTGGTGAACATCGCCAACAACAGCTCATGAACCAGTCTAACACTCTGCTTGTTGCTAAAATTAAAAAAAAATTTCTTAAAAGAATCAATATCTTTATACGAACTTACATGATGCTATAGGTCTCTTTGTTGGAAATACATATGAAGACGATTCTGCGATATGTAGAGCAGATAAACGTTTTTTTATTACATTTAGCTTATTAATACGCTTGCATGAATTGTTCAAACGCTCTACTCCATTTCTATTAGTATCTCCACTAAAGGCGTTAACACTGTTATCAAACCCAACATATTTTTCAGTCGCCGTGCTTTTTCTAGAATCACTTTTTGAACTACTTTTGGTTCTAATGGACAACGTGTCGTCTGTTTCGCTTTCCATTTGCAAACTTTCCTCTTCTACTTCGTACCATAATTTTGGGCTTCTCTTTATGAAAATGATTTCTTTGTCGATCATTGTTTGTAATTCATATCCAGCTAAAGACGCTCTAAATGACAAAAAATGCAAGCATCTCGTTGCTCTAATAATGAGTAAGTAGTGATTTAGAAGGTCACCTGCTTATGGAAGTGCATGGATTATCAAAAGATGCAATAGACATGTCATCTTCTATTAGGAAACAGCATCTATGAAGGAACATGGTAGTTTAGGTAAACGTTTAAATGACATGTGGCATATATGTATGTGCAGTTGTCAAAATGAATGCAGCTATAGCGCCATTGAACTATTTAGGTAAATTCTTCTTCATTCTCTGTGCCGATTGACATGGAAAACATTTTAAAGTAAGATTTAACAAGAAATAATATAAAATCAGAACTTGATAGCACTTTTACAGGTAATTCATTATAAATGATATAAGGATCTAGGCTTGTTACCTGCAGGTAAATATTTGTATTGTTTTTCAATTTTGTAAAATAAAATGTGATTAAAGTAATAAAAGTAGCTAATACCGATTTTAACCTAGATGTCATCAAATTCCTATTCATATTCTAACCATAACTATACTAACTGCCCTGTTAAATGATTGCAACGAACTTATCCCCTTGCTTGGTCTTATTACTATTTTTAAGATTTTTATTACTAACAATAAGAGAAATGAAAAAAAATTATAAGATGTTTTAAGCGTTTTACTTATTTGTTATGTTAATAATTTTGAGTTGGCTTTTATTTTGAGCGGCTACTTGAGCAAATAAAAAAGTGACCATTTTTAGTAATTAACAACATGCCTATTCATTATTTTTATAAAAAAATTGGAGGAACAGAAAATTCCAAATAGACTTCGAGCAATGAATAACTACCTCAAAAAATGATAGTTTTGTGTGTATTATTAGCCGACAAATTTTGCTCATAAAATAATGTAGCTACTAGGTATAGGCATTGGTTAGGTGCCTACTAGGGTTGCCATCCGTCCTCGTTTGGCGAGGATCGTTTTGATACTTTGTCCTCTTATCCTCCTTTGGCAACAGGCCTCGTAGGACAAGCTCTTTTATTGATAAATTGTGTCAAAGACAACATGGTGTTGAAATGGACCGAAGTTATGTAGGTATTTTAAAACGACGCACAGTGGAGCCAACTATCTTTAAAATGGCAGAAATTATAGAAGTACCTATGTATTAACCCCCCACAGTAAGGTTAACAATCTGAATCGCGATTTTGGTTATATATTGAATTGTATACATACAACTGTATTTACGGAAGATAGTTTTATTCACTCGTGTTTTGAATTTATATTTTATGTCGTCTATGAATTTGGTAAATTGTTTATGAAAGTTGTGTCGGCGACCTTCCTTAATTTATTAGTTTTCAAAGAAGGGTATTCATTCGGTTTAGGGCGCAAAAAGTTTGCCGCGAAACCACAAAAGAGAACATTTGTTTTTATCTGATATTCAGCTCTTATGCTCTACTTAGTTTTTGGGTTTCTCCAGTATTATACTGCTACTTATGCCACAGAAAGGTTCTGGCCCTACAAAAGGTATTCTAGCCCCTTTCTTGGCGAGATTATTTGTTATTTCGTTTCCTTCCACTCCTGTGTGTCTCGGAACCCACAGTAGGATTACCTTGTTCTTTTGGCCTAGCTCGTTTAGTTTTTCTCAGACTCCCAAACCATTTTGCAGCTGATTATGTTTGACCTCAGCGCCCTAATGGCTGCTTGACTATTAGATATTATGATAATCTGTATTATTATGTTGAGCTGGACGCATCTTTCAATAGCGTGTATTTCCGCCTTGGGTACTTGGGTACATCCCCAAGCTTTCGAAATATTTGGTTCTAGGCCCATATATCCCTATTCCAGTTCCCTCTGCCGTTTTGGTGCCATCTGTGTACCATTTAATGGTGTTTCTATTGAGTTTGGACATGGTGTCTTTATCCCATTTGCTCTTGGTACTAAGCTTTGTAGTAAGTTTTTTCACGAAGTTGAACTTCCTTGGCATGTCGTCTCGGAGCATGTCCCAGGTTTGGTCACCTTCAGGGGGTTGAGGGCTATGCCTAGCCATCTCTTTCCTGGTCACCCTGCGTGTGGTCCTTTTGGCAATACTCTCCACCAAAAAATGGGCGTGTAAAAGTGTGGAGGAAACCTAACGAAGCACGTCGGCCCAAACATGTAATGAGAACTGTAAATGCATCACAATCGGTCGTGATGTGGGGTGGTATGGCGGCAAGTGGAGTGGGTCAATTGCATTTTATAGACACTATTATGGATAGATGCGGATATCTGGATATCTTAAAAACCAGTTTGACTGCCAGTATTGAGCAACTGGGTCTATCAGACTACTACGTCTTCCAGCAAGACAATGACCCGAAGCATACTTCGGGCCTTGTCAAGGAATGGTTACTTTATCATGTAAAAAAGCAGCTTCATTCGCCGTCAGAATCGCCAAATCTCAATGTAATCGAACATTTGTGGGATGAAATGAAACGCCGTATTCGGCACAGACATGTTTCCAATAAAAACGAATTAAAAACGGTTCTACTAGAAGAATGGCAACATATTTCACCACAAACAACCGAAAAACTTGTGTCATCGATGCCATCTCGACTACAAGCCGTTTTGGAAGCTTCTGGCGGTCCTACACGATACTAAACTGCAGTATAAAAAATTTAATTGCAGCGTATGTAGACTTTTGTTCATTTGTATTTCTTATAAATTTCCTTTTTATAAGATACAATGCTGAGAAAGTAATTTTTTGTTGTATGTTTTTGTATTATATTTCTAGTTTCTTGCTTTGTTGTACTTATTTGGTCAAAATATATTAATTATGCATTGCGTTTGCCTACATGTTTACATTTCGCTGCGCGTATGTAGATTTTTGTTTATAAGTGTAGTGTGCCTAAGGTCGACGTTTGCTTACAGGGGTCGTTTATATAGCTCTTCACTGTACCTATGCTGTGTGATACTATCCCATCTTTGTCTTATACCACACACTAAAAAATATATGCAATTCCTACGGAAAATTCCAGTAACGTAAAAATAAGGTAAAATTACCAAAAATTGGGAAATTTACTAGACTTTAGGTATATTTTCTAATTTTTGGTAAATTTACCCTATATATTACTGGAATTTTCCGTAGGAATTGCAAATATCTTTTAGTGTGTACCCTCTCATGTAGTACAACGAGTGGAAACTTTTAGTCCCAGGGATTGTAGACATTTTTAGATACTGGAATCCCGAATAAAATTCTGGCAGCTGGTGAAACAATGTTCACCATGGGTGGTATTGTGAATTTTTATACCACCCATGTATGGCCACAATTGATACCTCCACAGATTTTTTGGGAGCTAAATGCAAAGAAGTATATCTATGCCGCAGATACGGAGTGTGAAGCACAATTACGACACAGATATTAGTCGACATTGAAACTGTTCGCAACAATTCGGAGATATGATGTATAGGCTTTCATAAAGATGATAGTTTCATCGAAACGTTGGTTTTTATACACCTTATGGCTGACTTGTGGTTATACAGGCTGTCCCCACGTTGGGTTGCATAACTTCATAGGGTTATTCCTTGTATCAAAATTAACAAAACACTTCTAGTCAGCATTGGTCCAATTCTCAACCGTTTTCGAGATAGGGATGGTTAAAAGTCACTAGTTACGGTAACTAATTTAGACGAATCATAGACGCATTTAGCACGAATTTCGGCATGAAATGGTTGCTAAGGAACGATTAACTTAAATTACAGTCTTCCTTCCACAATAATGAGCAGAAATTGTTTTAATGATTTTAATAAACAAGCAATGCTGTAAACATTTAAAGCTGCTCAAAATGGCGACCCTGGACTGCCAAACACAACTCTGCTCTTTGACTCAGTCCTACTATCCAGTTGACATTTTCCGTATTTCCACGAACTTCCTGAAATGCTCGTTGGATTTTACCTACCAGTTCTTCTTTGGTAGCCGGCTTCTCTTGTCCATAAACGATGGTCTTAACATTGCCCCAGAGGAAAAAGTCGAGAGGCGCCAGGTCCGGCGAGCGCGGGGGCCATGCGACAGCCCCATTCCGCCCTATCCAGCAGTTTGGAAACGCAGTGTTCAAAAAGTCGGTTACCACTCTTCCATAGTGTGCCGGACACCCGTCATGGACAAACCACATCCTATTACGGACGTTTAAGGGGGTATCTTCAAGAAGAATGGGAAGCTCTTCTTCTAGGAATCTCTTGTAGACATGGCTAGTCAATGTTTCATCAAAGGTTTTCGGTCCTAGGATAACTTTTCCGATGATTCCTCCCCACACATTAACCGAAAATCGGGGCTGAAATCTACTTTCTGACAAAGCATGGGGATTTTCGTCGTTCCAGATGTGCTTGTTATGTGAGTTGTTAATCCCATCACGAGTGAAGGTTGACTCATCAGCGAACAAAGCAATTGGGAGGAGATCCTGGTTCTCTAGGATCCACGAGCAAATTTTTTCCCGTTTTGCATAGTCGGCAGGTAAGAGATTTTGTACTTGTTGTACGTGGTATGGATGTAGCCCATTTTCACGTAAAGTTCTGTGAATCGACGCTCTTTTCTGTCCTGTGGTGGCAGCAATTCTTCTTATGCTGGTTCTCCGCTTCTCAGAAACGTCATGAAGAACAGCTTCAGTGTGGTTTCTTCTTGTAGGCTCTCGCTCATTAGTCTTTTCGGGAAGGATCCTGTTTGCCGGAGCGATATGTAACAGTTCGTGATGGTTGTCCGACAAGAATGTCTTCGGTTCGGGTAGCGTTCTGCGTACTCTCTTGCCGCTGCTGAAGCGTTTCCTCCACAATAGCAATACAAAATATAAATATCATGTCGGCGTACTCTTCCTTCGTAAAAAGAGGTTGGAGAAATGTTCTGCGAGCGAAATCCAAAACTCAAAAATACAACAAAACTGCTTACATGACAATTGTCCAAAAGCCTACGTCAAGTGCATTGGATCTAAGTTACCAGTCGAGTCAAATGCGGCCATGATTCATCTAAATTAGTTACCGTAACTAGTGATTTTCAACGCTTTTGACCACCGATATCTCGAAAACGGTTGAGAATTGGACCTATGCTGACTGGAAGTGTTTTGTTAATTTTAATACAAGGAATAACCCTATGAAGTTATGCAACTTAACGAGGAGACACCCTGTATATGGTATATAGACTCTATGTGAGAAATACTCGTCAGGAATATGTTATTATAATCAATTTTGACGTTCAGCATTTACTTATAAGGATAAATGGGACAGACGTGTAGATCGTGATATACCATTTTCATTTTTGTAATTGTAAATATATTTGATAAAACAAGATAATTTCGGTTAACCATTTGTTCGCATGTTACGTGATCGTAAATCGTACCTATATTTTTATTGATTGTGAATATTACCTTCTAAGGTGATGTATACATAGATAAAATTATATACTTACCAACTAAACTGAAAGGTGTACTTTAAAACTGTATTCACATACGAATTATGATTTTCGCTTACATTATTTAGTAATATTTTGGTTTGATATTTTTTTCATGTTTTTCGATATTTTATAAATATGTATAGGCTTAGGTTGGTTCGTTGATATTTATTGATTAAAGTACTCTCCCGAACATGACATGTAATTATCGTCGCATTATACAGTTATGATATATGTAACTATACTTATATGTACCTATGTAAAAAAATGTGTACTTAACAGCATTTCCAATTATAAGTAAATGTTAATCCGTTTCATACCCTACAAGCGTGGAGAATGGCTAACACATTACCATTTTCTTCAATGTCAAGTCTGTGGCTACGTGAGAAGTAGAATGAGGTTACGATTGGTAACAATAAAATTAGAAAGACATATGTATAAAATAATTTATTAAATAATAAAATAAAAACATGACTATATCTAAAACGATGTTATATATTATGGGACGTAGTCGCGAAATGTTTTAGTTAAAGGTTAACGATTTCTTACATAATCTACGGATAGTGAACTTAACTGCACCTCGTAATTACCTCTTTAGTAGGTGAAATGGCGAATGACTCTTAACTCAACATATAGCTTTTCGTTCCCGTATATATCTTCATCAGTCTGAATTTGGTCTCGTTGTTGTTTTTTAATTCGTACTTCGGATTGAAATATTTGTGGATGCCGTTATTTAAGACGTACAAAAAGCCTTGTCCATCGAATGCGAAACTGTCCGGCCAGATCATGGTGCTATTATTTTGGTCGATAACTTTCGTGTTGTTAAACGGCTCGTATATATTCCATTTACCAACTCCATACATATTCAGTAGGCCGTAATACAAATTTCCTTCATGATCCATTGCTAATCCATCTGATTGTCCTTGTTTCTTCCCAACAGTCTTAATAAATCTTCTCCACGCGCCAGTTTTGCAAAACTGCTCATTCTTCAGTATCCTATTGCTTACCGCGTACAAATGGTAACCACTTAGAGCGCAATAATATACCAGCCTGTCATCGCTTCTTCGACTTGGCATTGGCGATAAAGCAATCCCATCAACGGGCACAAGTTTGTCGTTAACTAAACCGTCAACAGAGAAATTTGCAGCTTCAACTTCGGCGAACATGGTCCTGTCTCTGATCTTCCACGCCTTATTACCAGCTCTAGAGTATACGATAATTCCGGGATCCTGTGCACTATTTTCCGTTATATACGCAAAACCTCCATCGCTTTCATCAATCACCAAATCATTTAGGAAACCGCCATCGATTGAGCATAAATCATTCGCAAATTCGTACATATGGACTACCTTGCCTCTATTCTTTAAATCCAATAAGACTAATTTAGGTGGACATTGGGTGAAATTATTGAATCTGTTACCGTCTAGCACCCACATGATGCCTCTGCTGTCGATTTCCATACTCTGAACGTTCTGCAATGTTGCACAGTTACTTCCGGTATGCATTCGCCAATTTGGAAATGGCCTTAATAAAACATTTTCCTTGTATTTTGAATTCCTAGGTATCACTGCTAAAGTAATTGGAGCTCCGGTCCTTATTTTAGGCAGGGCAAGGTAGAGATAATCCTTATAAATTTTTATACCCGCCATTACGTTGTTTTCCGGTATATATTTTTCGGCGTCGATGGCATTTTTGTAATCCTCCGGAGTCGGCCACGTATAATTGATATAATTCCATTGGTATTCCACATCGAACTCCTCTGTGTTTCTTTTAATCTTCACGGTACTTCTGTCTCCGTTATCGCACAGATTTAAGAGAAAAAGACCGAATATTTGACAGATAATTGGTTGGGTTTCCATCAGATACCGATTCTTTTTGTTGTTGTATCGGGGTAGGGTATACTTCGAACACAACTAGTTACTCACGTGTGGTTTTATATTTCTAAATAAAATACGCCGGTTCTCTGAAGTGATATTGAGTTTTATAAGAAATAGTGGGGATAATATCGGACAGATTATTAACCGTTTATTCTTAATATGCGAATACCTTCCTAAGATACACATCAATGTTATTGTCATTAATTTCCGGTTTTTATATTGCTATATTCATTACTATCTTATAGTGATTGGTAAGTACTCCTGCTGTTTAATATTCATATATTAAGAGGGATTTTGCTAATTATCGCTGAAGTCAAGTTCAACACTCAGTAACGCTCATTTTATATAACGAATGCATACATTAATGTATGATATTGCATAACTGATGTAAAGAGGTTATTATAAAACTTTCGCTTTAAACAGAATGACGTTTTCAATTATATTCTTTTTATTTAGATATACGAAACAGATGATTTAACATTTAAATAAAGTAGGGAATACTTAATTAGTTGTTGTGGATACACAAAATTTATATCTCATATTATCTGTTGTTATGTTTAATGCATAAAGAGATCCTTTTTGGAGTTAAACATGTTTTATTAGGATAATATTATAGAATTTTGTGTTTTCACAAACTTATTTCAAACTTTCTAAATTATCCATCAATGATTTAGTTTGGAGAAATCTTTTTATATCATATTCACATAAGTAGCTATGTGAAGCTCCCTTAAGAGTTTATGTAAATTCTCTTGCCTCTTTCGTAACTGCACCAGGAAATGACATGAATATAACGAATCTGAAGATGTGGTCTGCATCTACATTATAAATAAAAATGTGATAATTTATTTTTTTCAATGTTAATACAATTTACAATTTCTGTCTAGCTGTTACATATTCCAATATTGCTTTATTCAAATCATATTTCCAATTCTTTTTTTTGGGTTTCAACTAAGAAGTGTTAAGTAATTGCGAAATTGTGAAGTGTTGCACGGTCTTCACATTGGGGATATGGCGTTTTTCAACCTACATTTCTGAAATTTTGGTCAGAATGATTTTTTTTTGACATAACATTTGGTTTTGAATACATAAATGAATAAATGTAAGCCGATCGTTCACTATCAATAGCATAGTTTTTTTTTTTTTTTTGTAAACTCTGTGTACTAATCTTCCTTTATCTTTCTTTAATTTTTGTTTTATAGTTATAGTTTAATTTAGTTAGTTTAAGTAAGTATAATTTCCCAAAAATTTATTACCTCTAAGATATTTATGTTATCTATCGGAAGATACCATAATTTTTGCAAATGGCGGTAAATGTCAGTTCTGCTTTAACATTTGTGAAATACTCCTGAAGAACGCGGAATAATGGTTTTGATTTTTTTGCGTAATTATTCGTCGGTGGTGTTAGCGCAGCGTGAATTTAGACGTAGATTTCCTGGTCGTCCGACACCAACTGGGCAAACACTACGGCGTTTAGCTGCTCGCCTAGAAGAGTATGGGACAACACGAGATGCTGTCAGGTCTGAGCGACCCCGGAGCAGCCGTTCTGAAGAGAATATCGCGGCTGTGGCTGAAGATGTCGCGGAAGACCCCGGAGTATCGACCAGACGACGTGCCACACAATTGGACACCAATCGGCGGTCTTTACAGAGAATATTGGTGAAAGACTTGAAGATGTTTCCTTACAAAGTGCAGACAGTGCATCAGCTGCTAGCCATTGACCGCCAAGCGCGGGTAATCTACGCTCAAGCCATCCTGAATCACGACTACGAGGAAGGCAATTTTGCATCGAAAATCATCATGAGCCATTCCATCTCTGTGGATACGTGAATAAGCAGAATTATCGCTATAACACACGAAGAGCCATTATACCCGCTCAAAGTTACTGTATGGTGTGGTGTTTACGCTGGAGGCGTCATCGGGCCTAATTTTTTCGAAAACGCCGCGGGCCAAATGACTTCTGTGAATGGCGAGCGCTACAGAGCCATGCTCAACGACTCTCTCCTTCATCGATTGGACGAATTGGGACTCGAGAACATGTCGTTCCAACAGGATGGAGCAACGGCGCATACTGCACGAGCCAGAACCGAAATTCTGAGTGCTGCATTTCCGGGTCGCCTAATCTCTCGTTTTGGTGATTTGCACTGGCCGGCAAGATCGCCCAATTTAACCGTTCTAGACTTCTTTTTCGGCGTTTCTTGAAGTCACGAGTCTATGTCAGCAAGCCTCAGACTCTTGAAGCCGTCAAAAAGAATATCCGTCAGGAATGCAGGAATCTGATCTCCGACTAGTGAAAAATATGCTCAGCTTACGCTACGCGCTGCACCAATTGTAAGACATGTAATCGCAGATGGTTAACTAGCCGGTAAAAAGTGTTGTTTCTTTAACAATAATCGCGTCAAGCTAGGCATTTATATATAACTCTGTTCACCAATGATAAGGTCACAGATGGATAAACTAGCACGATTATGCCATCAACGAAATTCATTGTCTGGTACCTCCAGACAAATAAAGTTATACTTAATTTTTAGAGTACAATTGCACTGCCTCCTCGAGATGAATAAACTGTGATCCGAACTTATATTTACCTAAATATTCGTCCGTTAAGATACCTGGAAGTTTAGTAAACATTTCGAAGATTATCTTTTCAGTTAGTTCTTTCTTGAGATCAAACGCACAAAACGCAAATCGCAAGAAAACGTTATTTGCTTGAATTATTAGTTATTAGGGTAGAATCGTTTCAACAAAATGTTTATACTTTATACTTGAATCTAGCTATCATAAAAAATTAGAATAGCGGTTATGGCTATTAGTTGAGTTTCATAATGGAATTGAAAAGATCGTGGTAAATGCTCTAATTGTAACCTAATGGTCATTATTAAAGCCCTTTTTTTGGGAGTTAATCAATGAACAGACATCTAGCGAGTTCAGAAAAGACTCTCCAAGGCTTCAGAGCTAGGGACAGCTTTAAACTTTCCGCTTCAATATGATATGTAATGCAATCACTATTTTCTTATGCTGGTAATACTGTAATGCAACCTGTAAAAATATGTGGCCATAACTCCAAAACTGTGACAGGTGAAATTTTTGTATATCGATATCGTGTAATTTTTCAAGGTAAGAACAAAAACTTTTCTGCACTATACTTGAATTTTTTGTGCTTGTGGTTTTCGTCTACATTTAAGTGTGACTAATAGAGAAATATATTATCAAACAAGTTCAACTTCATAACGTAGCTCAGGATCCTGTTGAATTAACCGGTTTTAGGAAAAGGTTAATCTTCCCAAAGTTCCAAAAGCACCTGATTCTCGTAGCGTTAGGGCAGTGTTAGAAAATGTGTTTTACTGTCTTCTCGTCCGCATTTGATACAATTATAATCATTCAAGTGAAACTTTTTTGATCTATGCACTTCTTGAGCTGTACTGCAGAGCTAGGGGCCGTAGCAGTAACTCCTGAAACGTAAAGTCAGGATTGCAAAAACTATTTTTTCCTAGGAATGGTACAGTAATGGTTACAGAAATAAAGAGGACAAAAAGCTAAAGTTATTAAAAAGAAAATATTGAAAAAGAAAGCTTTTTGGAAGAAGACTATTTGTATGAAGAATTAGTAAAATCCTGTACAGAAAAAGATGTAGATACACCACAGGCCACAGGTAATTAATTCATCTTGAAAGGCTATTCTAAACATTAGCATAAAATTAAAAAATATAGAATATTTCAAGAAAAGAAATGAAACAGAGAAAGTGTGAAAAAATGCTTTTTTTAGTGTAAGGCAATCTTTATTATGTGGAAGTATTCTCACATGTAATAATTGCAGGAAAGATACTGCGTATATTAATTTTTTAAAGGCAAAGAAACTATCGCTTGCAATATATCGTGATTGTTAATTCTCATTATATGTATATCGCCATAAAACATATTAGCACAGTTATTCGTGAAGGTTAAATCATTCTGGAGGCATTATTCTGAACAGAAGGCAATGTTAGATAAACAAAGTCCGGCTAACCTTACTGCTCTTGTTTTTAAGAGATCATTCATAAATTAAATCAATATATTGCATGTGTATTACAGCCAGTTAATCTAGAAACATTCCAAAGAATTCCAAGAATCTCTAAGCACTTTTGGATATAAATATTATTATTTTTAAAGTGTTTGCTACTTTGATATCAAGTTTAGTTTTCTTTTTTTATGAAGAATAATATTAAAGTCGTACATTAGAATATTTTATTGTGTATAAGCTGTATGCTTTTTTATATGCATTAACCGGAACCTGACATGTTTCACTCTCAGAACGCTTCAATAAGTTTGTATGTCTTTTAGTAAATGTTACGACGTAGTTGTGGTATTAATAATAGAATAGACGACTTGTGATATGTAATTTTTTAAAAAATAAACGCGATGGTTTAGAAAACGTGAACATTATAAAACGTCAATTTCACATCGCTTTCAAAATCCACATCGAACGAATATGAGGAAGAAATTAAATGTACTTAGTTTTCCTATTTATACAATTATTGTCACAAGAACCAATTTTTGTTGTAGTATCAAATTTGTGCTCTATTCAGTTCTATTTGCCATCTTAGAAACCCGTAGTGTTAATGTGTGTTAGTACCTATCTATCCTCACGAAATTTTATTATTATTGCTGCCAAGCAAAAATTGGGGATTGCGAAGTATTCGAATGGTATTCTCATATTCGGAGAATTACCATAATTAATTATTAATTAAAACCGGAAAAAAATGCAATAAAATCGCAATTAGAACTTTATTATACGTTAAATGAATTCCTTGTGTTGACGAAATCCGTTGTTGAAATCTCGAAATATTACATTTGCATTTTTCATACCATTAACGTTGAAATTTCGCACCGGTTCGGAATTAACGACGGAACAAACACCAAAATTTACAATAAAATACCCTTTTTTGTGCGAGTAAAAATGTGACATTTGTATAATTTCCTGTAATCCATTAGGAAGATATATTATTCTGATATTACATGTAGTGCTAATTTACGTACATATACGTTTAATAGTTTAATACATAATTTATCCAGTAAATATCGACTTTCCGTGTTTTTAATTAACATATTTAACTTTTATGTGCTCATTGTGCTGATCACACCTTGCCTTGAAACGATTTTGTTACAGAGTTACCATAATTCAATATCTTTGTTATAGATAAATTCCCTTTTGTGCAGGTACTTTTATTTAACGTAACTCAAAAATAATGTCAGCTTGTTAGAACGATTTCGTAAACTGTTTGAAAGTGTTTCGGCTGTGTGTTTGCATGTTACAGATAGAATTAATTACATTACTATTAGGCAAATTTGGGTCAGCTTTTTCTTTCCTTTAAATTTGATGATTGCTAAAAAGCACGAGTGAATACCGTAGGTTTATGATTCCACACGTGATATACAGAGCGTTAAAAAAAGGAATCACAAATATACAGGAATTTTCCCAAAATATGTAGAGAAGTCTTAGCGAAGTACTCAGTTTCCTTAAACTTCACTTAACTTCACCTTAAAATTGTGACAATAGAATTTTTTTTTGCGCACCGGAACAAAAAAGTTCAATTAAATTATATCTTGCAACCGAAGGATCATTTAAAGCTGGATCTTAGTGAATAGATGTGCTCATGGTGTGATAAGTTTCTCGTATATTTGGTAGCGGAGCTGAGCTAAAGGAGTTATAAGAATATGTTCGCTAATACTCAACTTAATGCTGTAAGACAAAAATTGTTTACAAATTTATTGTAATAGAAGTAAAAATGAAAAGAATTCAAAAATTGAAAATGTGTCACATGAAATAGTATTTTAAAACAAGTGTCACAATGACGTTTATGTAATGCGAGTACAAGTTTGAATCTCGAGCCGCGTAGCGGCGAGTTATTCAAAGTACGAGCATTACAAGTCATTGTGGCGCACATTTTTTACAGTATATTTTCTAATTTGCACATTAATCGCCCATATTACGTTCCGGCAAGAGTCCCACTAGTGCGTTAATATCTCATTACAGCACAGTGTGCGGTAATATTCATTTCAGCACTGCGTCGTCGTTTGTTTTAGCTTTATTGCAATACCAAATTATAAAAAATATTTAACGCAGACTTCTTGTAGGCGGAAGAAAATAATAAAAAAAAAGTTATGCAAGCGGCTTTCAGGTTCGTAAAATCAGAGATTTCATTTTTATTACCGATAAAGCTCTCGATTTGATTTACTAAAAGAAGACCAAATCCAACGACAAATTATTTTCAAAGTTCTGGAAAAATTTAAATAGAATTTGGAAACAGTAAAGAGAAGTTTACTTATGAATTACAGATAAAATTTGTTTTAAATTAATTCCTAAAATTTAGAATAAGTTCAAAGAACTACCGAGCTTTTCTTCACATCATATTAAACAAGTCCATAGAATTTAAGAAACAACTAATACTGCCTTAGTTTTTTTCTTAAATTCTACGAATTTCATACGGGTATCCGTTAATCGTATGCGAAAATCAAATTGCATATACTTTTGTTTTACTCCGAATTATTATATTATATAGTTTTATTATCATGTGTAATACAAGAAAAATATTTTATTAAAAATAAAATTAAAAACAATATAAAGTATTAATGAGAGAGTTATGTTACACAACTAACTCGATATATGTTCTGTTTTCTTAAGAAATATATTGTTAAATATACGCCCGTAAGTTATACAAAATGCTTACACTGATTCAAAGTTAGTTGCATTGCACCACAGATAAATACGTAGCCTTCCTATTACACTAAAATTTGTTTGGAGCCGCCATCTTACAGATGGTATTAAATGAACTTTTCTTTATTATTTCTTAAAATAATGCCTCTATCCAAATTTGTAAAGGCTATTATAGTTTTGATACGCTAATGTGGTTTGATTTGATTGATTCTACTTGTCAAAAAGTGTAATTTTAAATACAGTTGCTGCCGCATTCAATTTTAAACTTTCTGCCATAAAAACCGTCAAAAGTTGAAAGTCACGAAATTTTAAATAAATATCGGCACAAGAATTTGAACTTGTATGATAGGTGATAGGATAAGTAACCACAATTATATGTATCCACAGAGTTGGGCATTATGGCGTTTATTTATGTATGTAACTGTCAATTGATAAATTGGGTATTTAGGTTAAATGATTAAATATAGTAAATTTAAATTTGGTCCCGCATCCGTATTCGCGTTTTATATTTTTTATGTACGTAATTATAATATAATACTTCTTCAAAAACGCTATAATATTTAAATGATTTATGTATTCCTTGAAAAAAACTTCCAGATACTTGACTTACCTGCATTTCTCTTTATTATGCATATGCATTCACTATATTCTATTTTCTTTTCTAGTTCTTTACAAATTCTTTTCTATTGTCCTAATTTTAAGAAAAAACAACAAAAAAAAACAATATCACAATACTACTTAAAAGTTACAGGTTTCTTCCGCAAAAGCGCGATTCTAGACCACTGTGCGGCGCCAGCAGTCTCTTCCCCGCGGATAGCGTGGCAACAACGACTTGCCAAGTTCAGGCTGCGGTGTTGGCCGGGAGCAGCGAGAGATGGTCGCCGCCCATGCTACGCGTGGAAAGCGCACTAACGACAGACCGTGGCGGGCTCCCTATACCAGAGGGCTAGGTTCTCCGCGCTTGAATGGTAGTCGGCGGCTGTTGTGCGCTTATTGCGTTATGTTTATGTCGGCTTACTAGTTCCAGCAACCAGCGAGTGTACGGTGATATATGAATGTATATGTATCTAAATGTACACATGTACCTAATATAATACCCTACTGAAGGACATTGTGTAGCAAATACTGTATAACATATATTTGATATACGAAAAACGGAATACGGAAATACATATTGTTTAAGTTGCGAAAGAATGTCACGTACATGTATACTTTGTATATAATAATGTACTTTGTTGTAAAATAAACGATTTCAGAACAACCTAGCCTTTTGTGTTCTCTCACCGGCACATCGGTCTACAAATCAGTAGTAACCTAACAGAGAATATGAGTGTTTATATTCGTTCACACTTTGGTGGCCATCATACTATCTTCTCTTAATCTATATGGTCTCGAAGTTATTCAAAATAATGGAGCATGACTGCAATAGAAACGTGAAAAATAATAGTGGCAATAAGTTACATAATTTTTAATTGTATAAATAACTGTGTGTGCCAGTAAAGAATCTAGCTATGCTATATTTGATTTCCCCGTTTATGGTTTGTAGGCCGCCAAGGAATCGATTAATTCCATTAGAGACAACGTATAAGTAGCCTTTAGAATCAAAACCGAAACTATCAGGCCACCGAAAAATTGACGTATCTCGATTCAGTATTGTTGATGTAATAAAAGGTTCGTATATACTCCATTTTCCAATAGCATACAAATTAAGTAATGTATAGTAAAATGTACCTTTGTTATCTATTATTAAACCGTCACTTTGGCCTTGCTTAGCACCGATATATCGAACATGTTTCCTCCAACTGTCGGTTCGAGCGAAGTTTTCGTCTTTCAGTATTCGATTGCTTATGGCCAATAAGTTTAGGCTGCCGATACAACTGTAGTAAACTAAACGGTCTTGATTTTTGCGTTTTGGTAACGGTGACATGGCGATGCCGTCTATGTTTATTAATTTGGTGTTTTTGAGACCGTTAACTACAAACAGAGATGCTTTTAATTCAGCAAACATTGAGCGATCTCTTAGCTTCCAGGCACGATTTTGGAACCGTGAATAGACAATCAGTCCAGGATCGTGATCACTATTTTCAGTTATATACGCATAATCACCATCACTTTCGTCAATCACTAAATCATTTAGAAACCCACCAGTAGTGGAAGATAAGTGTTCTGGGAATTCGTAGGAATGCAAAATTATGCCGTCGTTTTTGATGTCTAGAAGATACAACTTCGGAGGGCACATCGTAATGTTAGATATTCTATTCCCGTCTAGAACCCACATGACTCCACGTCTATCAATTTCCATACTATGAATACTTTGAAGGCCATCGCACTGTTTACCAGTATTCATCCTCCAATTAGGAAACGGTTTTAATAAAGGATTTGTCGTGAATTTTCCTGTGTTTTCCATAACTGCCAGTGTAGCAGGAGTACCACTGTATAATCTTGGTAACGCCAAATATATTTGATTTTTGTAAAATTTCGCCGCAGTAATAATGTTGTTTTCAGGTATATATGCGCCTGAAATAATCGCATTTCTGTAATCCTCTTGGGTTGCCCAGGTGAAATTTATATAGTTCCACTGATATATCACTGCAAACTTTGTCACTATTTGTTTATCTCTTATCGAATCGTTACTCTGAGTAACACAGTAAGATAGAAAAATGAAACCTAAGTAATCACAGATATTGGTAACTTCCATTATATTGAATAACTTCGAATGCCTGCTTAAGAGATCTATTTCTTACTGACTGTTTAAGTTAAATGAATTTGTATTTGTTGCTGTATAAAAAGCTGTAATGCTATACTCCCTTCTTCGTCCTTACAATCTGATGTGAATGTAGGATATCGTTTCCGAGATTAAGAATGTGTTTATGCCACCACATACCTACATCATTAAATTAAAGCAACATACAGATTACTAACGAAAGGAGAAAGTGAAGATAATCAATCTTGATCAATTTGAAAGGAAATGTGTGAATGTTCACCTACATTACTTGCCAATAATGGGGCATAATAAATCTGAGTAATTACTAGCAATATCTTATAGTAAGTTTTAATGATAATAAAGTAGTAAAGTACTTCAATATTTTTATGCAAAGACCGCGTAATTTGTGGCACAATTGCCTATAAATTCTAACAGCATTTTTAATATAAGTGTGATTAAATTACGTCTTACGCTAACTTACTTAATTAACCAGAAAAGTTTTATTGAATTACAATCAATTGGCATTCAAAATTAATTGGATAACCATAGCATATAAAAGTGATATGAGCTTTATTTCCTTATAAATGACACAAGCGTGAAAGCTTGTAGTAACCAATTACTTTGGTTTCCTATCCCATATATCGATCTAATTAAAGGGACAAGTTAAGTTTTAATTACTTGGAGATTCTGGTATCCAGTGCGTCATGTAGCGCGGCTAATACTTAGGAAGAAACTACATTCATAAAGTATGTTATACTGACTGTTATTAATAATTAGGTACTTTTTTCATTATTAATTTATATTATTGTTGTAGCTTTCTTGTAGGGGTTTGAACTCCTTATGAGTAAGGTTGAGATAAAAGAGCGTTCATTCATAAATATAATAATGGTCGATAGTGAATAGGTACTCTGAATATGTTGCGGTATGCATGCATTTTTTTAAAATGTTAGGGTACATAGAATATTACACTTTTTCCCTAACGAATAATGATGAAGTTATGCTGACGCAATTAATTTTTGTTTATTATTCTATACTAAGTATTCTAAATTATTTGTATGGAAGTTACCTCAAGGCTTTCTAACTCGTGAGCTGCATTAATATTTTTTATAATTTTCTGACCGAAAAGCGATAAAAATAAAACTCTTGAATAATGCCTATTACCTATTGTTATAACAACTATTGGATCAATGTATGCAGATATATTATTCTACCTGTCTAACTCAAAAATATTTTGAATGTTTATTCGAATCTGATTTTGATACTACAATGAAAAAATAATGGATAAATAAGAAAATATAATATAATATAATGATAATTGATTTAAATGGCAACTGATTCTTTGACTAAAGCTACTAATATCGATCTTTATTTTTGTTGTTGCCATTTAGTAAATTTGGAATTTCATCTATAATTAGATAACAAATGAGTTTTATATTTTGACTTAATAAATTTAATATTTCAGAAGGGCTTTTGTAAATATGTTCTTTCGTTAATGGAGGATACTTTTAATTTAAACTTCCTCGAGTTTGTATGCTTTACTTTCGATACTACCTTGAAAAAGATTCCAATTGTAAACCAACATTTCGAATACCCAATCTCAAGACCATAAAAATAGATGGGAGAGACATAGACTGGAAGATGGTTGTGGAATACCTAAGCCTTATCCAAAATAATAAACTTCTGTGGAATAAGCATGAGCTTGAAGTAACCACCGCTAAGCTCAAATAAATAGCTCCAAGATGGTTTGGGAGTGTATAGGAAAACTAAACGAGTTAGGGAAAATAAACATGGTAACCCTTCTGTGAGACCCGGAACACATAGGAGTGGAAGGAAACGAAATAACATAACCGGAAGGATATAGAATGCATCAACCTTAGTAAAAATAATATTCGCACGTTGACCTATTAGGTTATTGTAAACTGAAATGACATCCAAGTATGCTTGAAACAGTAGAGGAAGCCGAATGTAGATTTTGGGAGGAACAGGATGAAGCATCCATCTACCTACTCTCAAATTGCGCTGCGCTGTGCAACTCAAGGACCCAGTACCTGGGAACATGTGAAAGAGCGAAAGTAAGCTAAACTGTGGCCTTTTGACATTCACCTTTTTCATATAGGTATTGTATTTTTTTATTTCTTTCAACGTTGTTTGCAATCTGGAATAAAAGTACCTACGGTAAAATCATCATGTTAAGGACTTACAAGAAAGTCCATGGATTATACTACTACTCTATGTCACTATTTAGTTTCAGTTTTTATTATTGACACTAAAGGTATGTGAAGGTTTCCACTAATTGGTAAGGGAAGCATATCTCTATCGTATATAAGCAAATAACAAATCTAAACTACGACTGCGACAGAGAATAATAGCAAACTTCCTCTTCGAAATCAACAAAGAAGTTGTTTCTATATAATTACATTATTTTGTTTAGTACATAGTTGCTTCAGACGTTACCAATTTGCCAGACACCTACTACAAATATAAAAACTTAATACCCGTGGGGAAGAACAACATATTTGCATAATTTCTGCTGATATCGATTCGGTGGACGTATAAGAATGGTAGCGTGACATTTTAAATTTGCTGTAGATCAGTTTTGCCTCTAGGGTAACCAATTAGCCACCGAATAATTCAGCAGAATTACCAAATCTGAAAGGAATTTTATACCACCTTGAATGAAACAGCTTGTATTGAATCAGATTTTTAAATCTATTTTTTTGTGTCCTATTATTTGCTGCATTATATAGTAGACTAGTCCCGTTCAAACGATCATTTTGAAATATTAAAATAACTGAATAACTTAATTGCACCATAGATATGTAGGCAACTTATTATGATGTTGTGTGCAGTACTATTTATACTAACAGGCGTGTTTGAAGTCCATAAATAAATAGCTAACAATAAGCTAACCAGCAACCAATTGCATCCTAAGAACCAAATAAAAGTAGCGATTTAAAACAGCTTTGACTATTATTACATTTGACTATATTTACAAGTGCAATGTATTTGCTAGTGTACCTACTTCCGGTATATTGCCAAATGAACCCATTTTTGTCGTAGAACACAATATGAAACAATACCTTCTTATCTGTATTATATAAATTCTTGTTTATTAACTCGCCTCGTTTTTTCACCAAGCTATTTGTTTTTCTTTTATAGAGACATTATAATATTAAAATTTAAGAAAATAATCATAAAATTTTAGCTTACATAGAAATTTTGAAAGGTTATGCCAAATAAATATTCCATACCCATCAAGGATATGTAATTAGTCTTTTACCCTGTAAGTTGTGACATCTTATGACGACAAAAATAAATTTTGTTCTTCTGAAAATGTCTACATTGTTTAGTTTTATGAATTAAACCAAAGTAGCGGAGGTGGTCTTCTTTTGGAAATCCTAATATTATTGCTCTGGAAAAGAGATCTGGGAAAATGTTAAATCGAAGGCTAGGACAATATTGCTGTGTCCCAATCCTGCATATACCCCTCCTCGGTCCATTCTTATACAACATGTAGAGCAATACAATGTATTTTGTCCTGTAGTACGTGGTTGAATTTACTGTGGGTCAAAATGACAGTACCATCTGCATATTTCAAAGTTTTATGCTTTTCATTGTCCAGTCTTACTAGTAGTTTGTCCACGATTAGGTTCTACAGCAGAGAGGATAACACCCCACTCTGCGTACATCCTCTTTCGACCCGAGCCACCAGTGTTTCTTCCACGATGGTTGTGTACTGTGTACACTGATCTTCTTCTAAGCATGCAGTAATCCACTTGCAGCTTGTTTCATCGTTCTGAGTAGAAGTACTGTCAGATGCTCCCTGTATATCGAGGAATGTAAGAAGCACTGCCATGATTTGCAGAGCATGCTCAATTCTCTGTATGTTCATGTAACGCGGCCTCTGTGGATTCTTTTGCCTTATACACATACTGGTCTTGATGTAGTGCCCAATATGGTAGTACATCATCCATCATATCCCTGTCTAGTTTTTTCTAGAGTTTTCAGCATAAATGACAGCAGAATTATTGGTCTCAGAGACTTTGCTCCATTCTGTCTCGTTTCGTCAGGTTTTGGAATAAAGGCTACTCTGGAGTAACATAAAGTTTTTCCAACAAAAGTTTCGGACCCTTTTGTGACATAATTACCACTTTCTTTGCTACCTGCCAGCGCTCCCTGGATGCTTGCTTCGCGGGTTTCAGTCCTGCCTTATTGCAGTCTAGTAGTGATGAATGGATTATTCTAGAATTTACATCCTAGGAAATTAACCCGAAAGAATTCTTTTATGTTCTTGATGTAGCCATCGCCTTCTCGGGGAGGCATGTACTCTCTTTTCTTCCGCCACAATACCTAACAGCGATGTAGTTGAGCAAAATAGTCACTGGTGAAGCATAATGTGTCGCGAAATCTATAGAAAAGTAACATTGTTTTTTTTTTGTCTAGCTCGTTCAGTATCTAGGCACCCTCAAACTATTTTAGAGACAATTCATATGAGCTCAGCGCCTTGGTGGCTGTTTGACTATCATGCATTCTGACAATCTCCTATTCGCGGTACTTTGTCAATATTGAACTAGACACATCTTTTTACAGCATGTGTGTCCGCTTGAAAGATACTCGGTTATTTGCATAAGCTTTTGAAATATTTGGTTCTAGGTCCATACATTCTTATCTCAGAGCTCTCTATCGTTTGGGAGCTATTTGTCTGGCTTTTGATGGCATTTCTATAGTTGTAAGATAACGCCTCACTTATGCTTGCAACTAAGTTTAGTGCTAAACTCTTTCTCAAGGCTTGGTGATCACTCAAGAGAATGAGGCTTCTGTTTAATTATTTCTTCCCTTATCCTTTCGCTTTTTCACTACATTTTCCACCAAATCTATAGAGTAGTAAGGTTTAGTACTATTTCAGTAACTGCCGTTGGATAGGTTCTCATTACTCCATTTATGCGTACACAGACTGATTTTTTCACTTTAGAGAAGCTAGTTCTCGCGGTAGCCAGATTAGATCTTCTGCCCGAAGCTACTGACTCATAAGTGACGATAGATCTCACTACTACTGTGCATATGCAAAGCAATATTTTTGGGTTGCATCCCCAGTTCTTTCCTGTAGATTTTTTGCACTCCGTTAAGGCTTTTGGCTTTGTTAGTTATTCGTGCTTATTACAAGGAGGTTTATTATCCAAAATAGAAATATCTTCAACTATGTTCTGCCCATCTATTTTTATAGTCTTGAGATTGAGTTTTTGTTTTGAAAGGGCCACTGAGGTAGTTTTGGTGGGGTTGAGATGAAGTCCTATTGATTAACATAGTCTCATACCAACAGAAAAGATTCATTAAGCACATACTTAAAGCTGATGAACACATATATGAACTGTTTCCCTTCTTCAGTACTTTTTGATCAGCAAGTAATAACTATCGAAACCTATTTTCGCTCCCTCCTTTAACTACACTCCGCCAAAAAAGTATAGCATAAACTAAAAAAGGGCATTTATGAACCAAGATATTTTTATACGTTCACAAAAAGTTTGCCTCGTGTATGTGAACTATAAAAACACTAACAAAATAATGGAACTTAGCGTTTTTACTTTTTTTTTCCTAAAAGAACACATTTAGAAAAATGCATATGTGTAAGGTTTGTTCAGTTGTTTATTGAAAGTCTTCCTATACGGACAAATTTTAAAGTGCGAAGTCAGAGTTCTGTACCAACGCTTTTAAAACTAAAATGAGCAATTTAACTTCAGAACAAGTGGCTGCTATAGTTGCTTTAATCGAAGATGGACGATCTCAAGCATACGTTGCTAATTTGATGAACATCAATCAGTCAAGTGTTTCTAGAGCCGTAGCCAGGTATAGGGAAACAGGCATTTACAGTAGAAGACCTGTACCAGGTCGTCCAAGATGTTCTACTCGCCAAGATGACCGCTATTTACTACTACAAGCATTACGTCGAAGACATGTAACTGCGAGACAATTGCAGAACGACTTGGCTAGAGTCAGAAATACTCGTGTGAGTACTCAAACTATTCGGAATAGGTTACGACAGAGTGGATTAAGAGCTAGAGTAGCTGTAACAGCCCCTCGTCTCACTAGGAACCACCGAGTGGCTCGCTTAAGGTTTGCCAGAGAACATGTAAATTGGAACATTAATGACTGGGCTAATATACTCTTCACAGATGAGTCAAGATTTGGTCTTTACACCTCAGATAGGCGTATCTCAGTGTACAGACGAGACGGTGAGCGCTATTCGCAGTGTAATATCAGACCTAGACCTAATTTCGCTGGTGGCTCTATTATGGTTTGGGGAGGCATCTGTTTAACAGGTCGTACAGAGTTAGTACCAGTAGACAGAGGTACACTGACTGCCCACAGGTATATAACGGAAATTTTAGAAGAACATGTAGTACCATATGCGCCAATTATAGGAAACGAATTCATGTTAATGCACGATAATGCACGACCGCATGTTGCAATAATCGTCCAGGAATACCTTAACGATGTTGGTATTCCAGTTTTAGATTGGCCTGCGGTAAGTCCGGACATGAACCCTATCGAGCACGTGTGGGACCTCCTTCACAGACGGATACGAACCCAAAATGTTGCCCCAGCGGACCTGCATGGACTAGAAAATGCTCTCCGTGACGAGTGGGAGAATTTCAGGCTTATATACGGAGGTTAATCGAATCTCTGCCAAACCGTATGCGAGCGGTCATAAGAGCCAGAGGTGGCAATACTCAGTATTAAAAGCTACTGTTATGACATTTTTCTTTCCAAAATTATAATTTCTTGTTTTAATAAAAATCTCAAGTATGAGTTCTTGTTTTTATTTGGCCTGTATTTTATTTAAACAATCATAGAAATTATATCTTAGAGCGCATTAAAGTATATTTACAACTTTATGCTACAAACAAAGATTATGCGATACTTTTATGATTCAAAACTAAATTATGCGATACTTTTTTGGCGGAGTGTATTTGAATAGTTTTATTTTTACAGGAAAATAGTGCCCCCAAAAACCCTATGTTGATTTTGCTTCACATTATTTGCTGCAGGTAAAACTCATTAATTTTATATTTAATTGTATTGAGGTTAAAGATTTTTTTATTTATTATAAGTATATAGTACCATTAACCTTTCTAATTTAGTAATTTCTCTTTGTAGTTTTTAGTTAATTTTCGTTTTGCAGGTTATTGTTAGCCCATTTTCCACAAGTTGACTTTAATTGCTAGCTATTTTACTAACATATGGTATTTCTATTATTACTTACCGCAGCAAACTTATTGCTCTTTATTGCCTGTCGTTTGTAACCAAAAAAGTAGGTAGGCGTATTTACATGGACACATAATCTGTGGATAAACGTAAAACTCCTACCTGCACTAAAATATGAAGTGGGTGCTCTTCTTGTACCCATTATACTGACAGATATATTTGGCAGGTGTATCTTTCCATCATTGGAGGAGGAGCATCAAGTACATAGGACATCTCATATTGCCACTGTTTACACAATTGACAGGTGCGGAGAGGTAAGGTAACATTACACTTGAGCAAATACAATATCCCTTTGTGGATTCAATCTTATGCTCATATAGGGAACCGGCCATATTATGTCGGTACACGTTGCGCGTATTTCAACAAAGCTCGCCAAACGGACGACGCTCAGATATTTACACAAAATCTTCTTTTTATCTCCGCTTTTCTTTACATACCTACGCAATTCGACCCGCCCCTATTTATTCTGTCTGGTCTTTTTTCGGTTGAACGCACCTCGTGCCAAAATATTGTCTGCAATAAAAACTCCGAAGGCTTGTCGCCTATTATATGAAGCAAAAGCGCAAGCTATAAAGCGTAATCCTTTGAATTTCTGCATCCTTTTGTTGCGGTTGGCGCGGTCCATAGAACATGAGATATTCGAATGGTTCACAGACTGAATACAATGTCTCCATATTATAAAGCATAGGTAAATTATTCATTGTGAAAATCAGGAGAATTGTAGGTCTTGTATTGGATAGATAATAATGAAAATAAAAGAATCGAGTGATAAAATCCTCATGTTAGATGAACAACTGCAAAATTCCCATCGCAGCTTTAAATGTTCGAAAACAAGAATTATTTCGGCTAGGATTTCCGTATTATTGTTCTATCTACTAACAGTAAGACAGAAAAGACCTAATAATATATCTATTTGTTTCACTTGCACATACCTTTTAGTTGCCCTTTTAGGGCGATCACATTCGCAAACAGGTTTAAAAATAACCCAACATAACAGCCCCACAAGCCCACAAGTTAATTTGTATCTCGACTGTCTCTGGTTCTGTTTAGATCGGCAGCGATATCGCAAGGTGCTTTTGTGTGGTTTCTAGGGTAGGACACGTGAATGCCCCAAGGGATAAACGTAAATGGCGTTATAAAGAGGAAGCCTGGCAACTTGAAACAAATTTGCAGTATCCCTGATATTTTTTGTGTGCAGTTATTTGTACATCCTATTCGCCACAAGCATTTTTAATGGCATCAAAATATCTCTCTGCCGTTATAGAAACGCTTTTAATATTAACTAATTTTACGTGAAGAGGGTCCTTAAGGATCCATACGCAGAGAAAAGTTTGCTTATATTAACAATATATGCTTTAATTCAAGAACTTTATTTAATCGATGAATAACAATTAAAATTTACAAAAAGAACGATTGAAAATAGTCGCAGAAAAAATGAAGAGGAAATACTTTGTTAAACATTTAACTGCGTAGTGATTTATGTCGATTAGACTTTTTATTAATTTAGTAAATTAATTAATCAGAACTACCGATGGTAGTTTCCTCACGTACAAATCTAACACACAAAGAAATAGTGTGTATTATTTATATCTATTACCTGCACTTATTTATAGGACGAGGGGTTATGTAATATTTTGCTTCATAAATAAAAAACTATGAATCTGCTAAGATTTAAAAAATAGGGCACTAAGAATTTAATCTTTATACAAAAATATTAGCGAAATGTTCGCTATTATAGAATCAAAACTATAAAAGATAGAACTATGAATAAAATAAATCAAGTGAATAGAAACGATGTCTTTTTAATTTACTGTATTTTACTTCATGTTATGGATAAAATATTTTTTCATTTCACCGCCAATAAAATTTGCTATAACTTTTGACGATGATACAAAACAATATGAAGTCAAATAACAAAGTTGTAAGAATGGTTGAACTGATGGTTGTCAAAATAAATAAATACGTATTAGGTCAGTGAGTTAGTAAAGTATACTACGTATTTAGATGTAACGTTTATAAGGTAATATGGTTAAGTGTCAAACCCCTTACTTTGCACTCGATGTAGCAAATTAGTGCAGTCAAGTTCATCTATGAATACCGTAGTAAACCATCCTTTAATTTTAATATACAATAATAAGACTCTACTTGCAATTGTTTCTATTTCTATTGAGAAATAGCTTTGAACTTGCTTCACAAAAATTTTGTGTGTTTGGTAAGTTCGTAGTATCATTAATGGAGCTCATGAGCATCTTCAAGGAAAACCAGAAGAATAAAGAAATTGAAAGATGTGGGATTACCAAGGATTCTGCTAAAAGGGAGATTTGGACCTGGTTAGACAAAGAAAGTACACATAAATGGAGGACGACTGAAGGCCAGCTCCATACCAAAGCGCTAATAGGGGATGGGGATGCTAAGTTCTCTGATAACCTACTTAGACGCAGCAAGAAAGAAGCTAAAACGATTACTGGGCTGGTAACTGGACACTGTCCCCTGAAAAAGCATCTATACAACACAGGTCGAGTAAGCGAACCGTGATGCGGAAGATGTGAGCTGCAGGAGGAAACGAGTTTAAATGTAATCTGCTTATTGAGGAGCTGAAAGTACTCCGGCAGAAACATTTGGGGAAAGATCTATTGGAGCCCTTGAAGGTTCTCAAGTTTCCACTAGGCAAGATACTTAGCTTTATAGAGAACACCAAGCTGCTCGAGTGGAAGTAAGACATTTAATAGGGATGGTACAATGAGCACCAAGCTCAAGTGCCTGGACTAAAAGGTGTCCACCCTAACGTTATGAATAAATGAATGAATCAGTACCAAGGTATACAGACTATTAAATTAACTGTAAATAACACAAAATATAAATCAAGAGTTGACCAGGAGTTAATAGGCACAAAGGGTTAAGTCAATGAACCCCTTGTGCACCATTCAATTCAACTTGATTTTAGAATTTAGAATGGTATGCAGGAAAAACCAAATATACACTAAAAAGTATATATACCATTTTAAGAACCACCTGGATGGCGTGGTAAGTTGCCAAACACAAAAGAAGTTAATTAAAGTTTTAAGAAGATTTAAAAAATACTAAACATATGAAATTAGGAACACAAAAAGCAAAGAGAATGGGATATTGGGTAGGAGAATTAATCCAGGATAATAGGCTTTGTGTGGAAAGCAAAAGTGTGAAAAATAATGAAGATTCAAACGACTAAGTAGTTTGGCACAGGAAAAGAATGGTGAATGGTAATCCGAGAGTATTGAAGAAATAGATTTTCAAGCCAAAGGATAAATGGCCTGTAGTACTTTATATATACATAATTTGGTTGTGGGAGACCGGCCGACAATATAATTTTAGGGAAAACAAAAAAACAAGTAAATATTTCTAATACACATTTATTTTGCATTGTCTTTTATTTATTGTATTATGTGACCTCCCGATATGTTCAAATCCAGAAATATGGAGTAATATGTAACTATTTAATTTGCAATTTTAAAACCAGAGAGTCTCGTCAAATTATTTTTGCTGTGTGGTTCGGTGTTGTTATTATTGTACAATTCTAGCACCGACATCAATATTATTGGTTATCGCACGACAAAGTCAAACTTAACGAATCTTGGTTATGAATTGTCCCACCTTACCTCATTCCATTATAGCACGTGTGTGCAACATTGACGCATATGATATAACATTAACCTACAAATTTACACCGGTGAACGGTTTCTGTTTATAAAATTGGTGCGAACCGTCTATTAAAAATAAACTATATTCCATCGTCGTTTGACAGACAAGATACACACTTACTCACGCTCAAGCTCCATTAGCTTAGGCTAAGAGAAAGGGTGAATGTAGATCCAAGTTTCGTAGATATTTTCATGACGTTTTTTTTTTTTACACAGCTTTGAAACTGTATTTATTTATAGGTATATACGTATGTGCATATGGAGATAGCAGTACTATTACTTCAACAAAAATGGTCCCACATGTTTGGGATTATACTTCATTTATTTGTTTTGGGGGTGTTATAATCATCCTTTGTAGAAAGGTGGAATACATTTTTTCCGCATGAGTTTCCGTGCACGTCAATACGACTGATATATTAGTTGAGAGAAAAAAATATGATGCTCACGTTGAGTCAAATATCCGGTTGTACCGGCTTAAATGGTGATTAAGTTGATATGTCAATCATGGATTACTACTACTGGCTCCTTCTGAATCTTTTTTATGGCAGAGGGCTGTATTAAAAAGTGTCTGTTTATAATATATAAATTACCCCACAATTCTTAGTTTTAAGCTGTTAAGATTAATAAAAAGTAAGAGTGCGTAACGATATACTTTGGTATGTAAGCACAGGCACGCATATAGATATATAATAAAAAGAATGTAAAATGTAACCTTGATGTAATCACCTTCTTAGAAAAAGGTACTTGTAAACAAACTTTCTCCGTAGGTATAAAAACGCCAAAAAAGGCAAATGCACATTCAGTATTGTTTTTGACGTTAACGCGGAAATTTGTCCTTAAAGCAATAAATATTTCACCAGTCTTGTTGTGTTTTTGCTTTTTAAAAACCCCAAGTGACTAGTGTGAAACATAATTATATGTGAGAGTAATTATTCAGAACAGTACATAATTTTATGCATATATATATATATATATTTTGAATTTCAATTCCAATTTCTGATAAATATTCAAATGAATAATATAATCTACATCTTTGCTTAAATTTTTTTAATATAAACTGAGATAAATTTGATAATAACAAAAAAACCGAAAAACATTTGGTTGGAGAAATTGCTAAAAATTCATACAATGAAAAATATAACAATAAAATAAATGATAAAACGTTAGAATTACCATAAGTTTGTCTACGCCTTTAGAGAGGAAACTGTATGTGACGTATTTTTGAAACAAGCAACTAAGAATTATAAAATAAAGCTAATTAATTAGATTTAAAAGAAATTTTATGCATTATTATTAAGTCTGATTAAAGGTCTGAATATTATATTATTTAGGATACCTGATAAATATATGTATTCACCAAATATTATTTTTTAAATTGAAAGTTTGTACTTTTATTATTTGTATTTATACTTAGATATTTATCACTAACAAAATCTCTCACCAAGTTTAATGTTTGCAAACATCGAAAAACTTTGAATTTCACGGAAATTTTCTAAGTGCCCTGTCATTTCTTTTCTGTACTAAAATAATTAATTCTCCTTATGTTTTTGTTATTATTATTTCGTTTTATATATCTGCTTTTTGGCAACTACACTAGGGTAAAAGATTTAAGGTATCATTTTAGAATAACAAACACATAACAAATATTGTTATATCAATGAATCAGGTTTATATGACTAAAATTGGATGTCACTAACCTATGATAAATAAAGAGCTTCTAACTTTATTTATCATAGGTTATAGACATCCAATTTTAGTCATATAAACCTGATTTATGGAGATAACAATATTTGTTGTTCCAGTGATGGGTGGAGGACTCTATACTGTGGCCATAACCAGTACCAAATTTCTGATTTAAGGGATGATTAGAGAGGTAGTTGATGAATTTGTCAGATGATGATGGTTTCTGGTGCCAATCTAAGATGACAGTATTGTTCTTCGACCTAAGGATTTTCATATCTAAAAAGGGAATGAATGCTGTCACCTCGCTCCAATTCAATTACTTATCCAAAATTATTTTTTTTTTTGGATGGTAAACCAATATTCAATGAATGTAATTGCATTGTTAATGTCTTAATTTAGATATACATACATTAGAATTTATTCTGTAATAAGAAAATAAAAACTAGTAGGTTTAAAATTCTGTTATATTTATTAATTGTAAGTAAAATTTCTGCATATATCGACAAACATAGATACATACATAATTATATATTTCTATTTTTTTTTGTATATTTCCTGAAAACTCCATGCATATAACCTTAATTGATATTTTCTTTGCATATAATCCGGTCTTTTATTATCAGGACCGAAATTTAGATCTACCTACTATTTTTAAAGAAACTTAATTATTTTACTATCTTAATTATCCATCATTTTGATGTGTGGTGTAATCAGAATTACAGAACATAAATTCCTCTTCATCTCTGACATAAAAACCGACCAACCAAAATCACCGGCTAACAATTTATGATCCTACTTTGTGTGCACTCTTTCGGGTTTAATTCGGTATAAAGGACGGCTTAGATCTAAGTGGTGGTGGTAGTAAAGAAACATAACTATTAAAATGTATACTTATGAAAGGGTATCTTAGTAGCGGCTGCAGACACCCCTCGGGTAAACTGTTTTGTGCTATTCATAAGAGAAGCGCATCGCCGTCTCCTTTCATTTATTTTTTCCTTTCGTCTTGATATTGAATCCGTTATGGACACGTCGGAACACGACGCAGACACTTTAATGACGTTTGGTCTTCTTCCTTGCACCTCCGGTATATTGTTATACTTTGTATTGGTGACTGAATCCCATTAAAGCAGTGAGACGCTATTCAAATTTAATCCCTTAAAGAGGAGTGCAGCTTTTAAAAAATAAATTGTTGTGAGACGTCAAATGAAGTAGAAAGGGATAGCGCTACTTTTTAAGTTTTAAATGGACACCATCATCCTCGTATTTTACCTGGTTAATTAATGTATGTAATTAGTTCACGACATGATAACTCTATTTGATATTCAAGAGGTTATTGAAATATTCGAGATGACATTCTCGCTTGTAAATACGAAAAGATTAATTAAGTGATAGAAATTAAGACTGTAATGGAATTAAGTAAATGTTTGTTTAAACAAGATTGGATAATTGACTAATATCATAAAGTTAAGCATGCAGGAAGGGCTTATCGAGGCCAGATATTTCTGACAGCTTTGAATGAATTGACAAAAACTGTTTGGGAAATATTCTTTCTCATTAAATGTCATACATTGTAATGTAGCAGGACTAAGGCATTGTAGCCTTTGATGAACACGACTTAGTCGATCTATTGTATTTGGCATTTACTTCGATTGCTTGGCGAAAACTACCTTTACTTCTTTGATGCTGCCATTTTGATCTCTTAGGAGAGTTATTGATTCCTATCCATAATGCACCAACTAGGTGCTAGACTCCTACAGTAGCAGAGTTCCATTCCGCTATGTTTATATTGCATTCGCAGAAACAATGCAAAACAGGTCTCGACTTTTTTGTTAATTTTCACAAGGAGCAACTTTTTTTTCTTATTTTCGTAACAAATGCTACATCGAATGATGCTGGTTTCACGGTTGTCTAAGCATTAAAGATGTTAAGTTGCGGTTCAGTTTTATCGAGCAACGAAAAAAAAAGTTTCGATTTCTGTAAGGTGATATAAGGTTTGTGTAAAATGAGGACGCTGTTATTCTGTTTTGTTCAGAGAATCTCATAGGAACTATAAGGCACTAATATTAGTTGCCAAATTTTGTTAATGTGCATCCCATTCGCAATTTTGATAGGTGATAGTTTTTATGGCACCCTCTAGCAATATACCTACTAGAATAGCGTTTTCGTTACGCACATACAAATGGTATAGTGATAATGAGGTTAACAAGAAAACAACTAGGTATTTCTTTAATTTAACACACATTCAATTTATCCTGCCCTTACTCAATACAATGTCCCTTCTTCATTCATATCTTTCTCTGCTTTTGGTAAACCACTGAAAACTATTTTGAGAATTGTTATTTCCATTCTATTTTCGAAAAAAAAAAAATATGAGAAACTGGGGATGAAGGTTCCTGTCACTTTGACCGAAGTATTTATTGTAATTTCTGTCATAAAAGAATTGAACCTGGCCGCGGATGATTTTGGTTCCTGTACTCTACGTTACCATTACAATGACGACATATGTATTTCTCATTTTGGGTGCGTTAATATTTTAAATGTCGTTAAGAATAGTTATTTACGTATCGAGGCCGGAAAGTGATGTTTTATCGAACGAGTCTGGAGATTATGAGCCGAGGCGAGCAACCAAACGAGTTCGATAAAGACACTCTCACTATCACATGATTATAAATAATAAATTTATTTGAATGACAGATTGTTTGACAGCTATTTTGAGAACCAAACCAAGACAAACTTCAGAATCTTGACAGAAGAGCAATTTATAGTTCAACTTAGTAAAATGGCGCTTTCTATCCTCGAATGAGTGTAGTAAGGTTGTACTTTCGGATGTGGTCGTCGAAAAAAGTTATTTATTTTATCACAAGTGGCGGAACAAATAAAAACAATGTATGAAAATTAAGAAATTCATGTAGAAGTTTTGAAAATTCGTTTTGGAATATTTCCTCCATTGAAAATTAACACTGCATTCTGGATATATAACTGCAACGTATGCAATAAGGTTTCACATTGACTGAATTTTTGAATAAAAATACCTGCATATGAAGTTAGCATTAAACAAATTCTTCTTATGATCTTCATTATAGCAGCTCATGAGAAAGAACCTCATTAGAGGATATTAGGTGGAAAAATCGATCAGAACGTCACTAAAACAAGTGGATAGTCAGGAAGTGATTTATATTCACCAATTTTTTAATGAATTCTATAGAAATGTATCGATTTTCTTGTTTAAGCGATAGAGAATTGCCTATGGTTACGAAATCAAGCGGAATTATGATCAAAATACCATAAATTGGGCACTTGTTGTGCGGGAACTTACATGAATTAGAAAAACGGCCTTTTTAAAAAGTTTACTTTTTCTTTTAAGTTTGAAAGGTAAAATATATACAGCACATGTATACAGTCATGTCTTCATGTCCGCTGTTGGTTTCTCGCTCTCTGTCCTCATCCAAGGTGGTGAGGCTGGCCTGCTTCGCCTCGGACTAGCGTGTGTTGCATTATCATGGTTTTTATTGTTTTTTTGAATTTGATGTGTGTCAAGTCTTTAATTTCCTTTGGTAGTTTGTTGTATTGTTTAATGGTTTCATTATTTGGGGTTTTTATGAGTTTGTTGCTAATAGTTTTTTCAATTCTTAAATGAGAGCGTCTTCTTCTATTGTGTGTGTGTATTTCTGAATTGTTTACTAGTCTAGAGTCAGTTTTTACCATTTTCTTTTCTATTTTATGTATTAACGCCATATTATTTAATTGTATGATTTGTTCTATATTTAGTTCTTGTGTTTTTGTATATATTTGTGCAGTTGGTGTTCTTCCATGCTATAAAGTATTTTCAGTATTTTATTTTGTTGTCTTTGTAATTTATTTAAATTTTTGTTGCTTGTGTGGCTCCATATATTTATTAGGTAGTTTATGTTTGATGTGAATATAGAATGGTATATTGGTTTCCTCATATGTAACGGTAATATGTTTCTTATTTTACTTATTCCTGCTATTATTGTTGTGTTTCTTTTTATTAGGCTGCGTATGTGGGTATCCCATTTTAAGTTGTGTTCTATTATAATTCCCAAGTATTTTGTTTGATTTGTTTGCCGTATGGTTTGATTTTTTACTGTAATATTGAATTTGGGTGTTTGTTTGATTTTGAATTTCTTTGAGAACATATTTCTCCAAAACGACTTCATATAAGGCGATAGTTTTCTTTTATTTTAAACACATCTTAATTCTGCTTCGTTAAAACTTATTAGGTTAAAAAAATATATTTTGTTTAAGAGTTTGTGATGGTCTTCTTGGCATAATATGCACGCTTTTTCTTTTAAAACATCATTTATCATTGGTAATTTATAGGAATTGAAATATCTATCTTCAATTGTTTAAGTATTATTGCACTCATATTCAAAAAAACCCGGAAAATCGTCAAGGCAGTAAACACAATTTTCAAGTAAATGATTGCGTAAAACAAATTTGAATCTTTTTCCAATTTTTAATTCCTTAAAAGCTTGGGCAACAGGTTAAAATGTCACAGCCCAACGGATATTGAAGATATTTCGTAATGTCTAATCTATTCAGGGGCAACCTGAAGTTGGCTCTATTTCTTGTATTGTGCGAATGAACATCAAAATTCACCAGAAAGCTATCACGATTGTTATAAACGTATACTAAGGTCTGAAGAATATACACACTGGGTAGAGGCGATATTCGAAATTTTCTGAATATTGTCTACATGTGGTTATTCTTTTCTGGGCAAGGAAAACATCATGCGCATAAGGTGACGAACCCCAAAATATAATACCATATGACATTCTGGGGAAAACCTGTCCATAATAAAATGTCACTATCTGTGATCCAACACCGCTCTCAGACTACGAATTTGGTAACAAGATGTATTTAAAGTGAGTACCAATTGACGGCAATGGCTATACCAACTTAGTGTCTCATCCAAAACAACACCAAGAAAATTAACGGAATTTTGACGCTGCAGTGGTTCACCATTCAAATTGATATTTACCTCAAAGTTCTCCCTAGATTGAGAAGGATGGAAAAAAGTAAAATTGTTTTAGAAGTGTTAATGTAAAGATTGTTACAATGAAACCATTGACGCAATTCGTCGAGGAAAGCGTTTGCTCGATCACAAATTTGTGTAGGATCAGTTCCAGAAACCACAGCAGTAGTATCATCAGTGTATAAAAAGTGGTAGTTTAGAGTGGTTACACGCATTTTTCAATTTAGATTTAAAGAATTACATAATAATTTAGTGTTTCGTTGAAAATGAAGTAGTAATTAAACGTATATGTATCTTAAAGGCATATTATATGAACGAAAATATTTTTGAAACGTTTTTGCTTATATAGAAAATAAAGTGGTAATTAAAACACATTCGGTTTGGTAAAATTGAAATAAAATTTATATTTTTTCGAAAAATTGTTTGTATAAATCTAAGTTAGTTGGGTATTGTGGTAAAAACAATCAAATAAACTTTAGGAATAGGTAGCTAACGAGAGACCCATGTCGCTGTTAAAAAGGGAGACATGACAGTCTGGTGTGAACGGCTTTGTCGTAGCATATTTTTATGTAGGGTAAAATAATTTGAAAAATTTCTAAATTTTAATGTTCGAAATATCGAAATAATGTCATCTCAGCGACAGAGCACGTATTCACACTTTTTGACAACCCTGTATATCGAAATTTGTTGCTATTTAATTTGAATATAAACACGTCTTCTAAACAATGTTGAAGAAGCGCAGGCAACAAATGTACGTAATGATAATAACTCTTAGCGCCAGCCGGTCCTAGACGTATTTGAGCACATGGTCTGACTCGACTCTTCATCTACGTGCTCTTGTAAACCCCGACCAAATACGGATAATGGAACCGGCGTTGAAAGAAAAACGGATGAGCGTCGCCAATGCCACACACAAAGCGCACCAATGATACCGATCGGCGTGTACGCAGAATTTTAATACGAAAATTATCTGAATAATTACGGCGGACTACAGTTGTAACGAACGGTGTTAACCGAAATCGTCGGATAAATTGCTCTACACCTATATAAGGTAGGCACTATTTACATATTTACATGCATATGGTTAATGGTTAATAATTTCCAGCATAAAGTCGTCCACGAGGACTTTGTGGAGAGTCACCATTAGTTTTAATGATGCCGAGTGGTATCACCAACTTGCAGCTTACGCTCGACGACATGTAATTCATTTTCGCGTAGCCGAGATAGTTCTTAAGGTGTTCCCTAATATCTGAAATTCGGCGATTATAATTATATATTATTTTGCAAATAAGCGACCGGATGATTTTTGACACCTGCATCGGTATAATATGGTGAAATTGAAATTATAGGAAATATGCGTAATCGTGTATACAGAGAGTTAGTCAAGTTAGTTGACAAAATTCTTCTGTCACGAAGACAGCATAATCTATAATTACAAGGTGATTTCTATTAGGTTTCTAAGTGTATTAATTTGATTTGAGATACCATCCGCATAGTTCGATGAATAGTTTCGTGTTTGCGAGCCAATTTTTGGATTTAAGATTACTTTGCTTACAAACAAGATTTACTGAACCAAAAAATGGGTCTTGAAACAATAAAAGAATTCATTTTTCACACGAAATAGTGCATTAAAATTGGTTCGAAGAACAAGTTTATCAAATCAATGAAAAAACAAAAAATTATTAAATTACAAGGCATTTATTGGATAATAAACTATTCATTGTATTAATGAAACCAAAGTCATCGAAGTAGTTATTTTTGCGCTTCCGTCCAGAAACACTGATTTTGCATTACTTTAAATCGGCCGGAAACTTACAATTCTCCGGCCTAGGCCGGCAAAAAGACCACTAATGATTGGCAACACTATATTCGAATTACTGACATTTCTGTGATTAATTATAGATTCGATGACAGATGACAGAATTCTCGTTACACAATCTCTTAATTAATTCATATTCTTTCCAATTCTACTTTAAGAAGATTTTACAGGTAATAAATTTTTAATAACTTCACACACAACCTCCACAATATGAGTTAGAGTCTACATTGTCTTTATAATTTATGAATATGTATCAAAACTACCAAGAAAATTAAAACGTCAAAACGAAGGTATCTTAACCCTGATTTCCAAATCAAAATTCATACGTAAAATGTATTGCCAACCTATACTATACTAATTAACATTATACTAAAATTAAGATTTGTCGGCTCAAAAAATAGTCTGCCAGAAACTCTTTTGCGAGTATTCGCACTTGTGAGACCTCGGTTTCGCCTCGCTCCCAGAAACCGTACTCACACTCGCAAAACAATAGCTATTTTTGCGCCTCCGTCCAGAAACACTGATTTTGCATTACTATAAATCGGTCGGAAACTTCGCATTCTCCGGCCTAGGCCGGCAAAAAGACCGCTACTGGTTGGCAACACTATATTGGAATTACTGACATTTCAGCCATTAATTATAGATTCGATGACAGATGACAGAATTCTCGTTACACAACCTCTTAATTAATTCATATTCAGTCCATTTCTATTTTCGGAAGATTTTACAGGTAATAAATGGTTAATAACTTCACACATAACCTCTGTAATATGAGCTGGGGTCTCCATTGACCTTATTATTGATGAATACATAAAACTACCAAGAAAATTAAAACGTCAAAACACTAAGGTGTTTTAACCCTGATTTCCAATTCAAAATTCATACGTAATACGTATTGCCAACTTGTACTGTTAACTCCCTAGCGTTAATTTTTTTTATTATTTACAACATAATTAAGATTGGTCGGCTCAAAAAATAGTGTGTAACACACGGCCAGAAACTCTTTTGCGAGTATTCGCACTTGTGGGACCTCGGCTTAGCCTTGGTAGTTTTGATACATATTCATCAATAATAAGGACAATGGAGACCCCAGCTCATATTACAGAAGTTGTGTGTGAAGTTATTAACCGTTTATTACCTGTAAAATCTTCCGAAAATAGAATTGGAACGAATATGAATTAATTAAGAGATTGTGTAACGAGAATTCTGTCATCTGTCATCGAATCTATAATTAATCACAGAAACGTCAGTAATTCGAATATAGTGTTGCTAACCATTAGTGGTCTTTTTGCCGGCCTAGGCCGGAGAATGCTAAGTTTCCGACCGATTTAAAGTAATGCAAAATCAGTGTTTCTGGACGGAGGCGCAAAAATGAAATGATGGGAAAACAACAATAAAATACATTAACCAATTTTGTTTTAATAACTTTATTTGGTTTAATTAATTATTTTTATGTATCAATTTCAGCAATAGAATGAACCAAGGTATCAAAATAATTAACATTATTTTCTGGTGTGCTGATCTCTAGTAATGGATATAATGCATGTTGTTCATAATCCTAACAGATAATTATTATAAAGTAATAATACGTAAATATGGAATATAGATGGAAGTCCATAACCACCTGCTGTCAAGCACGTGAAGCCATCCCCAGGTCATCACCGAAGACAGCAAGATATTACCTGCAGTTTTCTCGCAGTAACTTACGGCAAGTTGTGGGGCTTTTGACCGGCCACTGCAAGCTATGCAAACACATGCACAGTATGGGTTTGGCCAACAGCCCACTGTGCCGGGCATGTTACCAAGAAGACGAGACGCCGGAACACATTTTATGTGACTGCCCGGCGCTTGTCAAACTCAAAGCTTTCATAGCCAAGTCACCTAGAGGAGTACCCGTGGTTACCACTTTCTCCGACCTAAAATCCAGAATCCAGATGCCTATCTAGGTTTTTAACAGCGGCTGAAGGTTTTTATTGATTTGTGTCAATTTGTTTATTGAAAATCTCTAGCACACATCTGAAGAGCCATAGGTTTCTGAACAATTCTTGCATTTTCCAATACTGTATTATTTTCAGACCCTTGAATACCCAGTTCTGTTTTGGAACCATGCGTAAACTAGCAGATGTTTACTTGCATCCGCGTGGTTTTGTTACATCTCAAAAATTATAATAAGTAGCCGGAATTTATCTCTGTTTGGAAAGGAAATAGTGAGTAATGCATCGATCATTGGCCGCATAATGCCTGAGGACATCCCCAGCATGACCAGAAATCCATAAATCAAATCTTCACGCAGCAATTCTAAGGCTCTAACTGTAGGTATGAGTGGAAGTATATTGCACCCAGATATCTTAGTGTATCTCGTTACATTTGCATTCTTTCCTATTTGAGAAGAAGGTAGTAAAAAATGCTGTACTACCGGCAGATCTGTGACTACATTACCGACTTACGCTGTGGCCGTCTTGTACATTGAGAGTTTGGCTTGTGTGCCTTAGGGAGCACACATCTAGGGAGCAAACTCTTGATTCCCTAACGGGCGTTGATGGATACAGGTTGAGACGCGATAGATGATTTGTACTCGAAGTGACGCTGATGATGCCTGGTAGGCAGAAACTCAAGTCCGTTTCTAGTGCAATTCTTATTTCATTGCTTTTGCTGATATGGTGATTTCAATATTAGAAAATGAGCTCCATTCTGATGGCACTTTTCGGTTCTAAAATGTATCAGGAAAATTATACGTTCTAATATAATGATAATACAACTAATTCTAAAGGGTATTGTCAGTATTTTTACAGGTACATCTAAATTTTATAAATTTACAATTTTGTTACATACTCAGTTGGATACATATCTACGGAAACAGTGAAATATAATTACAATGTGACAATTCGTGAATGCGTTGAAAATGGATTATTTGTAGGAAACACTAACTTAAATTTAAAAGAGAATTAAATTATCTTTAATAAAATCGCTCGGAAAACGTACGCTACAAAATGACATAATATTATGTTAGGCAATCGCTCGTAAATCATAACACAAAACAATGTAAACGAACATCCTCAAAACTTAGATAAAACATAACGTTCCGGACCACATTATACCTACAGATCTTAACAAATTTGGGCATGTTTACGACCGAGGATAGGATCTACAGTAAAGCCGTTTGATTGTGAGCAGAGATTTCTGAGGTAAATGGGTTTTACAAATTACACGGAATTTCTTTGTCTTGTTTTTACAGCAAAAGCGGCAATTTTGAGGAATTTTAAGATACATACGTCCAGTATGTATCTTATCGTATATAATGCAAACAGATAAATTTTCCTTCAGGTTTATCAGTAAGGCAACACCATAAGAAATTCGCTGTTGAAGTTAAAGTTTCCCTACTTAGTTTCTTTTAGTTTTCTGTTCTTTTACGTATAAACACAATCTCAAGTTATTATAAGTAGTAATTATTTAAAATACTTGAGGGCTTGTAATATCTGTACCTACATATAGAATGAGTTTTTTCCGATGATTAGAATGGGAGTCTCGGAAGCTAGCGGAGTTAACGGAACAGTCAAATGCGGAAAGAATTGCAGTTTTACAAGTGTAATTCAGCCTTTTACTTTTTGAAAAAAAAAAAAAAATTCACGGCTAACTAGATATCTCAAGAAAACTTCTTCAGTACTTCCGTTAAAGAAACACACCCCCAGTTTAAATTTAAATTGTTATGGACGGATGAAACACGATTAAACTGCGGCATGTTTAATAGACATAACGAACATTTATGGATGCACGAAAAATCGCATCATGTTGTGCATAGAAGGCGCCAAATTAAGTTTGGATTTAATGTTTGGTATGGCGTCATTGGTTCAACAGTTCTTAGTCCATACGTTTTTAACGGTACATTATCTTTGCTTTCTGCAGAACGATTTTGATAATATGTCAGATGAATAACCCTTACTTATGCTCAAATGGTTTGGACATGATGGTGCACCGCCGCATAATCAGATAACTGTACGAAATCATTTAAATAAAGCATTCTCAAATTCGTGAATAGGAAACAGAAATACGCCGATTGAATGGCCACCTCGATTACTCGATGATAGATAGCGTGTATCGAAAATCATACGATTCCGTAGATGACCTTAGAGAAGTTGTACTAGAACCTTTTGCTAATATTGATGGATGTTCCGTTGGAAAAGCAACAAATTCAGTTTTAAAAAGGTGTAACTTGTTTAGTTAAGCATAATGATAGATTTTTTTAATATATTACAGTGAAACCCCTCTACAACGTACACTCACGAGGTCGACTGATTTGTCCGTTGCAGAGGGTTAACACCAATCAGAAAATAAACATTCAATAAGATTTTATTCATTTTCAATATTCTTTGTTTTACTTTTAGCTTCTTTCAACCTACTTATTCATAGGAATTTTATTATACTTTTTTATAATTTAAGATTCCAAAAATAAATTTTTACGTTTTAGCGTGGGCTAAAACATAAAGAATATTGTTGCTGTTAAGACAGCTTCAAAAACAAACTTTTCAAACGTAGATGACACTGTTCTAAAAACTGTATTATGCCAGTTTGAGTGCATTCTACACGATTTAACCAAATCTTTGTAATGAAACTTTATTGGCACAATTTTCGAACAAAGTGCTATACTTTTATATTTTTCATCAATCTTCCTAAATAGGCGCCCGTTTTATGTAATCATATTTCATACACCACTCACAAACAAATGAATATTTTCAAAATCTTCTTACACTTGCATAATGTTCAAAATGTTACTGTTACAATGATACTATTGGATCAAATTTTTTGTTCCCCAGCAGTTATCCAGTTATAAATCGTGAAAATATTTCTTCATCATAATCACCGTTCACCTCCGGTTCACTTAATACCATAAAACATAATTACGTTATTATATTTTTCAAGATTTGTATGAAATAAAAAATCTGTTACCACTGCGATTTGCATTACCGACTTTAGCCAACCCTTAAATGTGTCAGTTTAGGAGTGGTATTACGGATTTGTAATATATGTATATGACCTTGTCTTATATCATATTCATGATCAAATGGGACGAAATACATTATTATTATTACTACTTTAGTAGTATCCTAATTTCCTCTATTGTTTCTTAATGTATTGTTTGCCATTCTCTGTTTATTAGTTTCTCAGAAATCACTTTTATGTAAAATCCTAACTCTAATGGAATTAATATTTCACACCAAAATAATTATGATTATTTGATTATGATTAAAACTTGAAAAATTAATTATCTTGAGTATTATGAAATGTGAATTTTTCAATCGTTTCCATAGCTTATTACGTTAATAGCTCGAAAATTAAATGGGAAAAATTGTTGTAGTTTATTAAATTGCAGATAACTATGTCAAGTGTTATATCGTTGGAATCGTTGAAGAAACTCTTCTTTTATGAAACCATGGCCCACTATTTTTTTTATCGTAAATCAGAGATTAAATAAAAACTTGGCTAAGGTGTCTTATTAAGCACATAACTTTCTACAATTTGCTCCTTTAAGGTCCATAACAATGGAGCTGTAGGCATCAAACGAAATAACAAAAAAAAACAGTTTTTTCGAGATATCGAGATCGTCGTGCATTTTATTTTCTTAAAAAAATAAAATGCTCGTTCAATGACGCTCGTAAAATTACATCCCATTTGACCGTCTCTCTATCTCCGCTAGTTTCACACTGCCCCTTACAAAGCCCTTGAAAAAATCTCACTCTATATATAACTGCATTCACAACTTGCAATCTTTATTCTGCAGTCCCTGTGCGGAAGTTTTCAACCAAATAAAAAGAACATTCGAAAGTCTGATGCAAATCTGATAAGGCGAAGAACTGAGTTGACTGACGCCAGCGCAATCAAGCGGAGCATGAGTTCCGAAAAGCTTTTAAAACAGGTCTGTGTTCGCGGTAACGTTTAGCGAAATATCATCTAATCATCCCAGATAACGAGTATTTAGTTCGGGTTCCCAACTAGCCCCATTGTTGTAAATATGGCCGAAGGAAGTACGAGATCCCGCAGATAATCTGGTTCATTAGGCGTGTAGTAGTTTCGTCTTCGGAACAATGAAATTATTAACGGATAGGGCCTTCTGCGGTAATGGATCGGTAATAGTTATTTTAAAATCGATCCGGAGATAGGTATGCGTAGTTGTTGTACGAGGTGATGGCAAGCGACGATGTTGTAATTGAGTGGAAAATTATATAGATTTGCACGTCATCTAGTCATTATTGGGGCATTGAAGTTACATTTTTTCCCGGATTTTAATAACATGCCACTGTATATCGAGACTTATATGACAGCTTTATAGAAGAGCACCATGCATTACGTGCAGCGTACATGCGCAACCACTAGCATAGATAAATACCTTAAAATCAAAGATTATATCTTGCATGTGTTTAAGAGAGTGCCGTTTTAATGAATCCATATTTTAAGAAACGCATTTATAATTATAATATGAAATTAATAAAATTATATACATCACACATAGAAATTGTTATGTGTTACTTGTTTACATATACGCACCTATAATTAGTGGGCGTAAAGGAAAGCAAAAAGATACAAGACAAGAAAAATATTGAATCTTAATTATATTTGTAATACATAGTTTTCAATTGAGAACTTTCAAATCAAATATACTTCGTGATATTAGAAGTGCTACACCCAGAAGGAATAACTTCTTCAAGTTGATTATTTGGCCTTGTGCTAGTTTTGAAACGATAGCATTTGCAAGAAATTTTATTAACAAAAAGATCCATTTAACCAAAAAAACAAAAAAAAAAGAAATTAATAATGTGTTTGGCGACCCCGTAGCTGAGTACACCCCCGTACATGTCTAAGCATCGATAGAATGAGATGGTCGATGTCTGCTTATGGCACTTCCTTCCAAGCAAGTTGAACTTCGTGAATTAACTGTGCCAGAGTCTGTGGATGATGGTGCAAAGTGGACACTCTCCTCCCCATCATATTCCACACATGTTCGATAGGATTTAAATCCGGTGAACAGTGAGGCAAAATATTAACGCCTACTTCTTGGAGAAAGTCCATAGTTCGACGAGCAATATGGGGACGTGCATTATCTAGCTGAAAAAGGACGAGTGGCCATATAGATAAGGCAGTAAAGTGGTTTGTAGGACATCATCAACATAACGCGCAGATGTCATGGTGCTTCGAATAAAGACAAGTGGTGATCGACTACCATGGGCAATAGTGCCCCAAACCATTACACCAACAGTCCTGTGTACATGCTTCTCAACAGCAAAACTAAATATCACGTCGTTTCCCAGGCCGGCGTCTTACCCTTCTACAGCCATTGTGAGTACCTAGACAAAATCGCGATTTGTCGCTGAAGACGACATTATGCCATTCTGCTTTCCACTGCTGCCGTTCTGCACACCAGTTCAAACGCTGACGACAGTGGTCCGCAGTCAAAGGAGGCACTAATCGTGGCCGGTATGAAAAAAATCCAAAAACTTGCATTGTTGTTGTACTATATCCAAATGCGGCGATATAGTGTATCTTCTTCTTGTGCCTTTACCTTCTTCTGTCTACACACGCGTTACCGTCATTGCAGTACAATTAATATGGCGGCCAATTTTGCGATAGGACAAACCAACATCCTTATAGCCAACAATTCTATCCCTGTCGCTAACATAGTGATAATTTTAACGTCTTCCAACTCGAGGCATTCTGTTGCGTTTAACACTAATAGACGAAGGGGCAATAACTAAAAATACAGGGTTACTACAAAAGAAATAGACACTTTCAATGTTTTATTAATTCAAAACTAATAACGTTATTATGAATTCGTTTAAACTATTTTATAAAGTGATTCTTAGAGTTTACTTTGGGAACTCATAGGTATTCAATATGGGCTCCTCCTGTCTCACGTCACACATCAAGGCGAAAGCCTAGTTTATTCCATACCCGATGTAACATATCTGCATCGACACTTTCCACAGCTCTCGTGATGCATTGTTTTAACTCATCTAAATCATTAGGAAGCGGAAGGACGTAAACCAACCCTTTCACAAATCCCTATAGAAAAAAATCGCACGGTGTAATATCGGGGTTCCTTGGTGGCAACCGTACGAGAACGCGGTTGTCGGCTGTTGCACGGCCTATCCAGCGCAGTGGAAGTGTTTCGGCCAGATAATTTCTAACGACACGGTGTCAGTGAGGAGGTGCTCCATCCTGTTGCGAGATAAAGTTCCCCCCGTCCTCATGCAATTGGAGCATCAACCAATTGATCAACATTTGATGATATGTAGCTCCCGTTACTGTGTTTTCTTCAAAAAAGAAAGGGCCATACAGCTTTGTGCGAGATACAGCACAGAACACATTCACATTTGGAGAATCACGCAGATGCTCCACCAACACTCTCGGAGGTTCAGTCCCCCATATTCGGACGTTGTGTTTATTCACCTCGCCACTTATGTGGAATGTTGACCCGTCACTGAAAATTATCCACTCGCAAAACTCATCTTCATTACGTTGCAGCATTTCATTGCAGAAATCTTGACGTTTAAGCTTGTCGTCTTCACGTAGATGCTGTACCAACTGCAATCTGTAAAACGGTTGCGGAATTTGTAGTTCCAAACTTGCACGTGTTGTTGACTTTTGTGGATTTCGTTGGTAAACAGCACGAACACGTTCCACTGTTTCTTCTGACACACGAGGTCTTCCCGGACTTTTGCCTTTACGTAAACACCCTGTCGGTTCAAATTTATTGTACCAGTCGTAGATCAACTGTCTACATCGACGGACAACAGCTACGGAGTTCGTTTTGACAAATTCAAGCACGCAATATGTTTTCTCAGTAGAGTTTGCCACCATCGTAGCTATTATGCTTGCGCAGTACTACCAACTCTATTTCTTTTATAGTAACGCTGTATATGTATTGATCCGTTCTCATAGACCGGTATCTTCACAAAAAAGTATAACATTTTTCTCGCAAAAAATTGGATTACATGTAAATAAAATTTCTTGCAAATGTTATCGTTTAATTCTTCTAAGGCTACCACATTGCCAAAAAAATAATTCTTTATATATCTTTATATCATCTAATATCATGAAGTATACATGCTGTTGTATTGCGATCTATTGTAAAAGACCCTGATATGGATTTACCAATCAACCCCCGTGCTTACCGCAAATCTGAGGGTTTTTTTTGGCGCTGCCATTTTGATCTACTTTGGGAGGTATTGTTTCTTGTTCATAATGTCCGAGCCTTTGCGGTGCCATACTTTTGCAATAGTAGAGTATCTGCTCCGCAGTCTCGATTTCGCAAAACAGCATTGTCCAGTGAGCAGGCCAATAAGTAGCCTTAGTTTCGGTTTACTGAGTCTGAATAGGTTCTTGTTGGTGTTTAGCCTAGGCTGCCAAGGGTTAACCAACCCTTTAGCTACCTATGTGTTGTCCATAAGTTTTACTACAGGGGGATATCGGTTTCTCGTGCTTCCATTGTGGGAACTCACCTCTAATCTGGGGTTTTGAAATATCTAGAGCTGGTTCTGGTCTGTAGAAGTGGCTGTTGGCTCCTTGTTTGGCTAGTCAGCCACCTCGTTACCTTTAACTTGAGAATGCGCTGCCACCCATACTAGCGTGATGTTGTTTATCATTACCCAGCCACACTACATTATTTAAGCACTCCCATACCACCCTAGAAGCAAAGTTATTTGCTTTTAAAGCGCGGGCTTGGTTATCAGTTCATATATTTAGCTCTTTGCATCTCTTTCTCGAGGTTTTCTTGAACTATAGAAAATATATTTGTCTAAAAGATGGTTAGGATTTGCCCTAAAATTGAGAGACGGCAAACTCCGACTCCCACCTCTTGTTGCATCGTGAGTCCGTCTGTGTACCACACCAGGGATCCTTTTTAAAATTTTGACCTCCTAGGCCCCATACATATCGATTTGGAATCAGCACTTTGAATGGTTGGCTGAACTTTAGTTTAACGGAAACAACGATCATTGGCATTTCTAGTGATCTTACGTTTATATTTCAGTGTGTAATCTCTTTAAAGTCATGTATCAACCGTAGCCTATATGCACTGACGACTGCCATCCTCCTAACATGCAGATGAAGAGGTGTGATGTTTAGTATCACCTCCATAGCTGGTCTTGAGCAGGGACGCATTGCGACTGTAATTTTCAAGCAGGCTATTCTCTGTAGTTTTTGGAGTTAGCCTGTGCTATTTTTTTTTCAGTTTTGGCCAGCATACTATGAAAGCCTGATATAGCCAATCTATCATTTTTGGCTGTAGACTCCAGGTTTTTCCAAAGAGCCTTTGGCAGGACCAATATGCCATTGTTGCTCTATGCGTGATTCTTTCTAATTGTTTGTTCCTATTCAGTCTCTGGCCGACAATGACTTTGTTGGAATATGTTAGTTGATCGTCATTTTAATTTAAATCTGGTTTCGTTTACTTTTGTTATCACTGTTTACATTACTGTAAACATAAGAAAAGCTATCGACAACTACTTATAATACTTATAAAACCTATTAAAACTCTCACATGCTCGACCTCTATTATTAAAATTGTATTGTCAGACGTATAGCTACAACAATACATAGTTCAGAAATTCCATACGGACGGGGTACGAATGGATACGCCTATAGTTCATAATTGAAACAAAATCAAGCGAGAAATAACATGAGTAGGCAGATATACTATAGTACTAGTCATACAATTTTTGAAACTATTCCTTATTTTGTAATTATCACTTCGCCTTTTGAAATATCTTTATTGAAATTGTTCTATAGTACTTCATCGCAGCTATTAGAGATAAAATATAATATGAATAATAATAATAAGTAGATGTTTTCATGCTATTAAGGTTTAGCATTGAAAGAAGAATTGCAGGTAAAAATGTTATAAACAGTAAAAACCTTGCAATCAAGCTATACAGGATATGATTCATTAAGTTGCTACCGGTCATATCTCTCTTGCTAACAGGTGAGCTGAGCACCCTAGAGCTGAGGGAGAAAATTACTATTGTAAAAGTGGTCATGAAGCCATTCTTAAAGATATTTTTAAGTTTTTGAAGTTTCCACAAGATGGCATAATTTATTTTCTTGTTACACTTAGTATTCTTTTTAATAATTCTGCATTATTAAGGTTGGTGAAAAATAAATATAAAATAAACAGCTCATAATTATCTATTAGTGTGCTTCATGCCCCTTTGAGATTCCACCAATTTTAAAGAGGTGGGGGAACCATACTTTTTGTCACACCAAAGTCCCTGTAGCTGTAGTGAGTGCAACCAATTTTCAAAAACTTATAGCATTTTCGACTTACTGCACTTTTATCCACTGATTGTATTTCCATCTTATTTTAATACATAATATTAGTAAGGGAGACAGATATACTCCACACGTAAAGTGCAATAAGTCGAAAACACTATTAAATTCGTCGTGAAGAGTACATCAAATATCTGAAAAGAGTAAATAATACTGTTTGTTTTATTGCTTTAAATGGAAACTAGATGGAGTTATCTACTAGTTTGTCCATATCTACTAACTTTAGTTTGATCCTATTTGTCATTTTCTTGAAAAATTCAAATGGAATGATATCGCGAACTTCAGAAACTTAAAAAGGATGTTTCCATGACCACAAATTTTGGCCAGTGGCCACTCCCAATGAATCAACCTCTGCATAAAGATTTGGTGTGTTGAAAAACAAGAACAAATTAATATATTTTACTTTTTTTTTATGGAAGGTGCAGTGCATTTGCCTCATGTAAAAAGCATTGCCGTATATGAGATCGCCGGAGTCGAAAGTTTTCCTTATTGGGACATCTTCGCTGTCGGGACGGACAGTTTCAAGAAGATACGTTCAATTATCATAATAAAAACGCTCGCTTCCCATTTAAGATAATTATCATCCAATTATGTATTAAGAGGTATAAGATTATTATCGGTGGAATAAAGGAACGTCAAGGCCATGCTCTGTTCCGCATTTATGAATATCGAATGGCAATTGTAGTCGCTTTAGCTCCACTCGGCAATTCGACGGTAGGGAACAAAGGGAGCGAGTGCTTGGATTTCTTTACTTTATTACTATACACACTTTCGAAATCGCAAATATGCGAGTACCCACCATTCTTTCGGAATTGGATTTCCGTTATTATGTAGGGTATGTATAGCTAAATCGATTACAGTCTGTTGAACACCGTATTATTGTGCACGCTTTCAGAACGATGATTGAAATATTTCCGCAATTTATTTAATCATTGATTATACTTATACAAATGAAAGCAAGAAAAACCTTAATAAGTTGTGACTGATGCCAGTTTTATTGTAGTTTTGAATCTCTTTGTGAGTTTATTATATAAACAGGAAATAAAATTTATTTTCAATCTATTTCTCGGGCTTCACTATTGTGTGGATATTTTTTTAATGGTATATATTGCCGTAACGTATATTATATTGGTAGAACTTTACTTACGTTGAATTACAGTAAAAAATTAAGTATATCTATGATTCAATGTGCACCAGCAATAAATTGTTGTCAGTTTTATCCATTCCCTTTCAAGTTTAAGTTGCAGATGATTGAAAGCCTTGGTTGTTATATATATGGGTTATGTAAGTTTATGGATACAAAGTATACTTCTTCGCTTCATCATTTCATTTGTTCAAAATAACTGCGATTGTGGAAGCAATAGCGGACAGGTACTGAAGACGTGACGAACTATGCATAGATGGATGTGCAATGTAGTAATCGGTTGTTGTAGAAGAGCGTTCAATTTGCTGCTGGTTTTGCTGCAAAATCGAAAACTGTCTGTGTTTGTGTGCCCGCCTACAATTCGTCTTGATGAGCTGCCTGAACTTGCTGCTGCTTCTTTCATATCGTCTTGTGGTAGCAAGACGTAGCAATACTCTTCAGGGAGGAAAATATGTCAATTAATAATGCTAGAGCAATTTGAAGAAGAAACCACACCAAGAAGCTCAATAATTAGAAATGTAACAAAGAAAGATCACCTATTGATTCAATTGTAGGACATTGTTAAGTACTACAGGTATCTCATCCATTGCTTTCACTATCAATATAATATTTTTTGCTGTTGTTGTGGGAACCGTCTGACTTTTTGTATTACATGTCCCATTTTATTTACTCATTAAACTATGCCAGCCATCCTGATGCCCTATACTAGTCTGTACAGATCTCTGGCTGGTTGATTGAAAATAATGATATAATTCTCTGGGTTAATTTTTGGCTTGCCAAAAATTGCCCGTCTTTTACATACAGACCCTCGCAATCACAGAAGATGTGATATGCGGTTTCTGTTATTCTACTACACAGTCTGCATTGGGTATCTGCAGTGTTGGTCCCCGTTTTCTGTAAATGTCTTTTCTGTGCACAATATCCAGTTAGGCAAGATGATTCCTACTAAGCTTTAGCTTCATTCTATTTCTTTGACAGTCCGTAGATAAAGGCCTTTTCATTAGTTTACCTGGTTATATTGTTCCTCTTTACTTACTCCCGTACTGTGTTTTTAGACACTCCTAGAACAAGTTCTGTGCCTATAAATAAAGCCGATGATATATTTCTTGCCAGCTCGTCGGTTTTTTCGTTTCCTTAGAACACCAAATTTTCGGATACCCACAGCAAAGTAACTTTATTGTGGCATGTCAGGCTATTCGGTCCTCGAATACATTCCCCAACCAGTCTTGACTGTATCCTAGGTTTCACTAATGCCGCATAGTATCGCCTGGCTGTCTGTTGCAATACCGATCCATTGGTTATTGTAAGCCCTCTGATTGGATTCCGTTGCACGATACAATATTGGCGTAATATTCTGCTTGAATGGCGCTGGCATACCTTCCTAGTGAAATTGTTATCATTGTATTTCTCACTTCACTATAAATTCCAGCTCTAATCCTATTTTCGGTTTTTGTTCTCCGAGCTTGTCTCTGTACTTGGATTGATCTCAAAGTTTCGATTAGATAGATATGTCGAAACCATGTGGTTTGATCTCATTCCGAAAAGGTTGTCTTCCACATGATGGACAATACCGTTGTGTCCCAACCCTACTTATTTACCACTTGGTATTTCTTGCAATCCGAGGTGCTCCACTCTTGCCTCCACCATTAACACCAAATGGAGTGGAGGGATGTCTAGGAGGCATTCCATTGTCGCTGTAGGAGTAGTCCTCATTGTTTCTATTATTTCTAAACACGCAAGCCTCCGTATGTTGCCGAGTTCAGTTATAGCAGCTTGCTGCCGCATCTTTGCCTACCATACCATAAGTGATCATTGCTCTGCACATAAAAAAAAAAATTACAGTAATATTACTGGTTATTTTACGCCAGGAAGACAGCTGTAAAAGTACAATAGTGAATCGTAAAATTACCAGGAGTCTGTAAAATTACATCACTATATGTATTTACAAATACAATAATAATGTAATACTGTACCGTTATGAAGATGGAGAGACTTACAGCGTTATGTGTTTTTTTACTGTTACATTACTGTAAATTTGTAGGTAGAAGACATTTACTTTTACAAAAAAAATGTAATATTGCAGGTTAAGTACTTCAATATTTCACATTATCTGTTTATAATTTTACAATAAGGTATGCGTAAGAAGTATGTATGTATGTACAGTTCTAACTAATCGAAGATCGCTCGATTAACTAAGCATTTTTCACTTTATTTTTAAATATATATATTCGAAACAACTGGCAAACTATAAAAAATGTACACATTCCATTCACCAAAGTTTTACGTTATATCGTATTCCACAGTTTCACAATTCATAAGATCGATAAAAATTAATTTCTTCAAAATTGAAAATTAATAGCTACTGCATGCTACATATAGAAGGGGATGTTAAATTAAACAAATAGTTTATTTTATTTCACAGCGTTTAATTTCTGTAAACTAACACGTTAACAAACATCATTGATTATAATATAACAAAACTAGGAAATAGAATAAATGAAATGAAGGACTGATTATATTAAATATATATGTTTAAAAATGTTGTAGTTGGTTAATAAAATTTATTATTTTTTTGGTTGAGCTAGTTATTGTACTTTTCTTCCCAATAGCTGGATAAATTTTTGGAATATAAGCTTGTGAAAATTCTAATGTCACTGACAAAGCTTTTGAATGAAGCCTGAGCTTCAGAAAAGTTGACTGCAGTAAGTCGCTTGGTAAAGTGTCACCAAGGCTTCTTCAAAGTATATATGATATAGTGGATTTTCACTATCTGGAACATAAGAAATGTGTATAAACAGCTGATAACATGTTGTTTTTAATTAAATCCATATAACTGCATTCCCAACAGCTACACAATCAAAATTAACTGATGTGCAAATCGTACATGAATAAGTCATTATTTAGGTAAGATACAAGAGACATAAAAAATTATAGAAATTATTACAGGTTATGTATGCATATATAAAAAGTATAGGTGTAAACGCGGTATACAACACGGATATGCTAAAAAATTGCGTTTAGCACAGAATAAAGATAGTAAATTGTGCGATATCACCTACCTGTTTTAATTTTTTATTAACTTTAGACCGCACTAAACACAGGTACGCTACCACAACGCTACGCAGTTAACGTAACATAACCAACAAATAAAACGGCGGCAACCGAAGCGCGGTAAACCATAGGTACTTCGTTAGTATTCGGCTACTACCGAGATCCGATATTCAAATTTTATCTTAACTAAACTGTAGAATTACATACATTATGTGTTTTTACAAGTCCACTGTTATTAAATATTAATGAGTAATGTAATATTACATTTTTCCTGAAAAAATACAAAAGTGCTGCTTTTTTATGTCAAAGAAACAGTAACAACTTTTTACAGTTCTATTACTGTGGTGAATTACATAAAAACAACTGTAATTTTACATAAATTTTTTTGTGTGTGGCCACCGTGGTGTCCCCATATTTTTTAAGCTGTCTATTCCAAGTGAACTTGGAGTCAAGAATGATACCAAGATATTTTAATTCCTAGGACAGCTTGATTTCTTCATTCCGAAGCTTTAGAGGTGCTAGATCATCTAATTTCCTCCTAACAGGAAGGCTGTTAAGATGACAGTAAGACTACTAATTAGTCATTACAGATTAAATAAACATTTATGGACTACACAATCTAAGGACGTCAGTTGCAGGTTCTGCCGAGTAGATTTTTGAGAGCAAATAGTGAAGTGCTCTCAAGGATAATAGGTCTAATTTAAGGACGTAAAATCAGAAGGCAATTTCTACTCATAGAAAACTGTCTACTACAGCCTAGAATATAGGAAAACTATGCTATTAATATAATATTTGTTATAATAAGTTTTTAATATTTATTAATGCAGTTAACTACTTCGGCAATATGATGCAATGTATGTAAAACTATGAATAAATTTGTTGGTTTTATTAAATTACAGCAAAGCTTTCCACCAATACGGTAGAAGAAATACGTTAAATATATTTTATTACAGAAATTGAAATAAAGGCGCTTCTCTTACTGCAGTATTATGCCCGGCTGATAGCCCAGTGGTTTGTATACTTGGTTATAAGTCGTGAGGTCCAGGGTTCAAATCTCACTCCGGTCAATTACGATAACCGGTTTTTTCCGGGGTCGTAGTGATGATTAGGAGGGAAATTTGGCTCTGCAGGAGTGCCTGATAAGCACTCGATGATTAGGCCGGATTAGGCCTTGTCAACTTCCTTAAAAAAAAAAAAAAGAAAAAAAAATGATTGATGTATGTGTATATGTGTGAATATGTGCGGCATTCTGATTTTAGTTTCTAGACAATAATTATAGAATAAATTTTAAAACTAGTTAACATACACACTAAAAAATATATGCAATTCCTACGGAAAATTCCAGTAACGTATAAGGTAAAATTACCAAAAAATTTACTAGAAAACTTTAGGTATATTTTCTAATTTTTGGCAAATTTACCCTATACATTACTGGAATTTTCTGTAGGAATTGCAAATATATTTTAGTGTGTAGGTCCTTTGATCATATACATGCCGAAGCAGGGTGTTTGGAATAGACATATATGATAATAAACGATAAAATGTTGCAATAAAACGTTGAAGTGCAGTATATCATTAACAATAGAAACTAGAAACTATGGAGCGCATACTATATCGTTTACTATACTTATGTTATAAACCAAAATTACATGTTTATTCAACTATTTTGTTGGGAGTTTTCGTTAATTTAATAAGATTGCGATTTAAAATTTCAAAAATTTATCTCTTGAACGGGCTTCCATAATGACAGCAAGTAATGGAAAGAATATTAATAATTGTGACCGTGAAGCCATCATTCATCAGTTTCGATCAGTTCATAACTTTCCGTAAAAAATCCACGAGCTGAATTACCATAATCACGTACTTACGTACTAAGTGACCGTAATCGAAGCTGGTTAAAATTTATATATTCGGATTAATTAACCTGATCCCGGACCAATTTACAAGAATGCAACGAAAATTAATGCTTAGCGGAAAATCTCAATGGACTTTTAAATAGCCCTGTACTTAAAGGTATTTAAACTGAAACTTGAGCATTTAAAAATTGCACGGTAATACTTCGAAGAAAAAAGAAAGGAACTACCCATAACAAAAATTGCTCGCTTAACGACATTGATTCACAACCTCCTTTTAATCAAATTACTCGTTTAGCAATTAAATATGATGAGGTTAAATATGCATGCACCACTCAGAGGAGGCAGTAAATTTTGTTTTAATTACAGATTCATGGAGAATATACATAAATCTCTATTAAATAATATGCACTTGCCAATTTTAGATTGATTGTTTAAAGAGGCCTATTTAATTTGCATGAAAAAACCCATATATTAGTTGCTTAGTTACATCAGATGCAAAATACCGTGCGTGAAATGTATCTATAATAGAGTCAAATATAATATAGATAATGTTCATAGGTACACCTAATATCCGGATTATATAATTATTATAATAATTTTGATGGAATATTCGCGTTCTTACTTTAATTAGTTGATTATGTGCAGTACCCTAAAAAAACAAGGGACAGATGCTGGGATCCTGTAACCAATTATATTTCATTATAGTGCTGCTATGAGGAGTACTAATTAGCCACTGGTAATATTTCACTAATATAAACGAAACGAACCCCAAGGCGCGCGCCGTTCCGAATTATAGCTCATTGCTTATTCATGAAGGCCCTTCTGATGTTCCTTTAACTATCATCCTTCGCCCAACATTCTTTTGCTACCGCGATATTTTGACCGTCATTTCGACGTCTAAAATAAATTAAATAAGCGAAGGCTTAAAATGATGCTTATTCAAATGTAAAAATGATATTAGCTCTTTTGATTTTCGTATATTTACTGTTAGGTGATGCACTTATTGTTTGTGAATATATAATAATAATAATGGTCTTAGATGTCTTTATTTTCCTCAGCTAATTATGATGCGGAATTATACACTAAAGAGATGCGATATGCAAATCCCTTCTTAAATAGTTTAAGTTGATGTATGGGTAGCGATAAGGTACACTTTTATCTGATATTAATGGTATGAACATACATCCTAAATATAATTTTATTGTACAGATATCCTGCAATCTAACGAAGATTTGGTCAAATTCCTGTACGGGCAATTATATTACCCATGACATAATCTTTTTGTTGTAATTTAATTGTTTTTTCAGCAACCCTGGAAACAATTAGCAGTATGCTAATATGTATAAATCGCTATATTCTTTAGTTGGGGGTAAAGAAATTACTAAATAACATTTCTAGCAGTGTGGGAAATCATACTTTTGCAGGTATTAATTAATGACAACAGAATTGAGACCATCTACACCAGCAGACCAATTGATTGTATTATGTCAAAAAACGTGTCCTCAGATACCGTTCTAAACTCAAAGCAATTATCATTAAGTCGTAAATTCAGGTAATTGTTATCAATGTCATGATTTGGTTCCAAGCTGGGAGCTGTCTGTATAAAAAGTTATTGATGTCTTCAGTATCTTTTAAATGAGATATAATTTCAACAATTATTTTGTATACAATGCCGTTATTACATAATAATTTCCATATATTTTTGCCATTTGTGGCATACGTTTTTATTTGGTACCTATTCTGTTTAACTGCTTCGGTGATAATATTTATGAGGGATTTGTAATAATTCCATTTAATTAAAGAGTTAGGTTTTTTGAAAGACTGATAAGTTATATGTTCCTATGATTTCTACCAAATTCCTGTTTTGAAACTTTATATTTATTTTTAAATTAATTTTGAACATATTTTGTAATACTCTGTATTTTTCTCTCCTAGAGTGAAATTTGTTTAATTTCTTTTAATAGCACCCTCTGAATCATATTCTTTCATAAAATTATGGTTGTGGTAGATACGAGTGACACACACACAAATGCATGACTCGCACAGTCAAGTTAATTTGACCGATCTATAAAAGTTAACGAATCTTTAAAGTGATAGGCCACATGTTATTAACCGTAAAATTATATAAAACGTCAGGGACACTAATTTAATTTAAATTAGAAATAAAATCCTAATAAAAATCTTACATCTGTAATAATTTAACATCAAGTTTTTTCAAAGTAATAAATCCATGAGTCTTTTGTTAGCAGGCGGTCTAGTGGTCGCAGTAAATCTGTATTTCATTATACCTATATGGTTATATTTGTAAATTAAAGTTCTCCAATAGCCGCTATTCTTCGTCGATATAAAACTGTACTGGTTGTGTTATGGATTCTTTCTTCCTCGCATTTATTAGGGTAGCCACCTGCAGTAGACTCCTTTTCAGTTCTAATTCAATGCTTAATTGCGTTAGAATCACCCCCATGTCCCCCATATTTGTCTTCTGTTGTTCCTCCCTCGTCTGTCAGATAAATATCTAAATGATAATGGTGACCGGTTTTTAGGGTCTGGTCACTACTGGCTTACGTAATTACCATATTTTCTGATATCGTTTGTATAAGCATGCGTATTTATATGTATAAGGATTGTGTGAAGTCCATGTACTGGAAAACAAATTGCAAAGTATCGGGTAGATTGATACACTTATTGTTAGTGTAATTGTTTAGAGTTTTATCGTTCATTATAGAACGGTAACAAACAAAAGTGTCAGTATATACAGATAAAATTTTGCGAATGAAATGAAAATGTAAAATCATAAGAAAGTGATAGTGAAGTTACTCGTGTGACAGAGGAAACATAACGATAATTCAGAAAAAAATACAATGCATATATATAAGGAAAGAAAGAAAAAGAGGTTAGAGCGCAAACCGGAATAATAATATTAATTATATAATGTTCGTTACTTTATCCAACAATGTACAGAACTATTTGCAAGTAACATAAAAGATTATGGAAATGTTCTGTATATGTATGTATATAAATGAAGTGCTAAATGTTGCTGTATATTTAGTTTGCCATGCGTTGTAGAGAACGAATTTAAATTTTACGCTGTTTCTTTTTATTTACGCCTGACACATATGAGACATACATAATGGGGGAGTAAGAATGACACAGGAATGAACACATAGTTTAGAGTATATAGAGTGTACAAAGTCAAAATGAAGGGCGGCAAATTGAGTTAATAATTATTCCTATACTGATCCTTTTTCAGAATTTTTTTCAGAAAATTTCGACTGGTGTTGTTAGTCTTTTTTAAACCGTCAAATTACATTACAGAAAGAATCAAAATTGTAAGACTTATACAAATTATAACACCGTTTAAATTTAGTTAACATTTGAAATTACGAAAAACTTGGAAAAGTCCAATAATTCCCATTTTATTGATATTGACTTCCTAAATCTTCCTAACATACTGGTGGTCTGGTGGGCAAAACATCAAGGTACACTTGCTAGCTAAAAATTAGGTAGCAATAGAACAAGCTCAGTAAAATATACATTGAATGTTTGGGTTGTTGGTTGTGGCTTCACTTTGTTATACGGTCCATCTCAAAAGTTTAAGTAAAGAAATTCGTTTATCATCTGCCTGTAACGGTTGGAGTTCACAATCAGCTTAATCTTTCTCTTCGTGTCAGGGAAAATGCAGAGGTTGTTAATGCAGTTCATTCATAGGGCAATTTAACAATTCGATCCAGAGCTTGTTGAATATTTGTGAGCCAATTTCATTTTTCGTCCACTAAAAGATGGAGTGCACTTTAATGATATTTTGCACATGCTAATCATAAAGAAATAAAGTTTAGTAAAAACCTTACTGTATTCTGTTCATTCTAAGGTGAGTATACTTTCCTAGGTCGTCTTGTATGAGTTGTTCCATGTGAAAAACACATTTATTAACTATGGCAGCTGTCAGCAATTGCAGACATGAGCACTGGTAAAACTTTCGGCCAATAGAATAACGTTTTTGTCTTATCCTTTCGTTCGTAACCTTGGGCGTCCAAATTACGACATCTTACGGTTGAAGACGTTGGCGCCATTTTCTTAATGAGATTCATTCAAAATACCTCCATCAAGGTTAATTCAAATAGCAGCAGATTAAGTCCAAATCCATAACCGAAGAGGGTTTCCAAATTAAATCTAGTGTTAGCTTCCAATGGTGGCTTTGCGTATAGACTTTCCTATTAGAAAAGCAACCGTATGGAGTAAACATTGTTCAACGATAGGTACACCCAATTGCATACTTAAAATTGAAGGAAATTATGAAATGTTGTGGATAAGATTTACAATCCGATATGGCAATTATGGATGGAGTCGACATCACAACCTCGATCGACGATTACATGGAAATGATGAAATAAATATGTCAACTATAGAAATTAAATTCAGGAGAATATATTAGCAAATGCAAATCTCAATGAAAATTTATTTATTATTGATTACAATAAATGGTAAAATGAGCGCTTAGGAGAAAAAATACAGTCACTACATAATTTCATAACTGACATTTTTATAGTATTATTTTTATTTGGTATGTTTTAAAATTGTTCCTTATTTGTTAATAAAAATATCATTTCAAAGACACTTACAACTCTCATAGAATATATGATCAAAATACATTTAACCAAAAAGTTTGGGAGGTGGGTGTATACTGTATACCATTCGAAAAGTAAATAAAGCAATGGAAACGATTCATTAAGTGCTATATTTATATGTACTTTTTCGGAAGGTAAATGTTTGTTCATCACAACAAGAATCAGTTAATGCACTGGTATTCATAAAGTAGGCAGGAAATCTCGTATTCGATGTTCGAAAAGGATCAATGGATGTTAAGTGGATATAAAGCAATTTGTGTTCAATCAAAGTATAGTATTACGCGTTTTCTACGATGCTTAGCCACACAATAGGAAATATAAAAGTCTTAATCAGACAAGGAATGCGTACCTTATATCTATGCAGCTGAACTCGCAGCAGTACGAATTGGTCCTTTCGCAGGCTTTAACCATTTATTTACTTATTCCTCTGTTCTAACCTAACTCTTTGTCAGTATTATTTGACCCCTTGAATACTCTTTGAATCTTGTGTGTCTATTACTACGCTATAGTTATTACATATCTTTGTATCCAGTTACTTATTCCATGCCCAAAATCTTATTCCGTGGATTTGTGCCCAAAATCGCGGGGCGGGAAATACATTGAGTGATACTTTTGTATTATGCATTACTTATAACGATTTCCCTTCATATGTTTATACATGTGCCAATAAAATTTAGGCAAATTAAATGCAGATTTTTGTAGCAGAGAAAAAAAATCACAAAATATAATTACAATATATTAAGCACACGATTATATGATCGTACAACGGTGCCTGTTTATCATAATATCTGATATATTTTACATTATTTCAATAATACATTCAGAGAAAATGCGGTTGCTTCGCTCTGACAATGCGATGTTTAATTGCGTGTTTATCGCTTTTTATGTTGGTCCGCTCAGATACCTTTTGCATAAAATTCAGCATGATTTTAAAATAATTGCGCTGCCGTCATTTCGTCGGCTGTATTTGGTATAAATATCGAGAGTAAATCGTATCATTATGAAGTTTCGGATCGCCGTAAGTAGTTTGTACCTCGTGGCAGAGAGACTTTAATTCCGTGCCAATTATAACCACATTCCGCTTAAGTGGATGAAGGAGCTTGGCCAAGCAATTTGACGGTACAGAGGAATCTTTATGCTTAATATTTTGGCTTTATATATGGAAGGTAATTAATTCTTTTTCAGTATATTCCTATATAAGCATCTGCTTATTTTTCCTTTCAATTATCTCAATATATTATCCGTTGCATCTATATTATACTCCAGTGTGCTTTAGAGGAATATTTTTGCGATATATTAATTCAATAAACATATTTTAAAAGCTTGTTAAATTAAAGCTTTGCAATTATATGTGTTTTAATTCCTCCTGAACTTTGGCAACGTCACTTAGTCGCAGGATGAACCAACCTCCATTATAGGAATGGGGGATAGTGGGCTTGGACAGTACAATAAAGCATAGCAAAGGTGAAAGAAAAGCAGTTGCATATTTCAATGTAGTTGAGTAAGAGCTGGCCTAGGAGATAAATTGATATAATATTCTTGGTAGTACTATTGATAACTGACAAATCGTTTTCAGGAAGAAATGCGCCCGTTTCAGCTTTTTTCAGCATCTGTCTAACTTACTACCCCAGTAGATACATAAAATCAACAAAATAGTATGATTATTGAGAGAATAAACCCCATGACTTCAAATTTGTGACAATGGGTTAGAAGAATTAGTTGCTGATTTCAACAATGCTACAGATGATAGAAACAGTCCCAACCCAAACTATAAAACCGTTATATTCCATTAAGAGTAATGCTGCTGGTGTGGATGGTGTTACAATAAAATTTATGCAGCTGTATACGCCGCATATTGTGAACTACTTAACCCATATAATCAATTCTTGCTTAACGAGTGGATGTTTTCCTCAGTGCTGGAAACAGTCTGTGGTTGTCCCCATTCCCAAAAAGTCGACTGCTACTCACTACGGCGACTTGACACCGATAATTATACTTCCCGTCTTTTCGAAGGTTTTTGAGAAGGTGGTGGAGCGTCAATTAGAGGAATATCTTTTAGTACATGACATTCTGACTCAAACCCAATCTGGATTTAGAAAACAGTACAGTTGTAACACTGCCTTGATGTGCGTCGTGGATGACATTATTAAGGCAATTGGTAAGGGTAATCTTACTCTACTATGCTTGCTCGACTTCTCGAAGGCCTTCGACACTATCAATCATGACTTCATGTCGGTAATATTATCCTATACTGGCTTGGGGGCCACTGCTGTTAACTTGCTTCATAACTACCTGATTGTGTTCGTGTTGCTCTGTAATCTTACAGAATCTTCAATGTATGCAGCGCCCTCTATACCAGCATATCGGAAACTCAGTTCAAATAGACGATTGTTACAATATTATGTTATGCGTTATTTTATTTTATCGTTGGCAATGACTCGCTTGTGCATAATCTCGTCTGTTCAGGCATATTTGGTAGGCCTGATATTGGGCAGCTCTGATCTATTGTAAGCAGAAACGATATTGAAAGAACCGCTCCCCAGATCAGTTTTAAAATTTCAATTTTTATTAGTTTTGGTGTGAGTAGTAGTAGAAAAATAAAGTTGGCATAGCTCATATTATCAATTTCGTTATGTTTCTCTTTCACTTTTTTAGGTAAATATCAAGAGATTTGCCTATTTTTTTTTATTTTATTTATGCAAGCGTGTTTTTAACTAAATCCTTAATTTCGTATTAACAGGGAGATATTTTTAATTCCTAAAAGCATTTGAATTATAATAGCCTTAGAAAATACAAAAGTTATTTGCTCACAACAGCGCCTTCATTTTCATATCTACAAGTCCATACATATTATACAATGAGCTCGTTTGTGCGCCAATACTGCAGTATTTATTGAGCATGCTTTACAAAGAAGTTAACAAAGCTGTAAGGTATGTATTATTACTTATTACATTGAATAAACAAAGCCCCCATATTAAAAGCTAAACTCCTTATAATTGGCATGTGCTCGATGCGTATAGACATTGTATATTTCATGATTTATTTAACTGCTGACTTGGTCTCTTTTATAGTGCACAAGTATAGTTGGGTTTAAGCAATATAGCGCCGGGATCGGCCCGGTAATTGAATGGCCGTACTTCCACGTCAGTGTTTATCTAAAATCTTACAACGGTGTAGTACCGTTAGCAAAATTCGAAACGGTACAGAATGATCATTGTTCTACACTACCATACACCACCGAGAGACTTTTCTACTGTTCTCTAATACAATACCCAAGCAACTTTTGAAATGGCTATTCATATTTAAATGCTTCTTGAACGTTAGCATGTGTTTATTCGAACACTAAACTATTTAATAATCATTTTCTAATTAATAACCCAACTATGGCTTTACACATGTATACTGGGCCACATGCTTGTACTTAGTTAGCAATTACCCGCGTTTACAAGGTGATTTCTTTTGTAAGTTGTCCATTGTGCATCATTCTATTAAGATAAAATGGTACATTCCTGGATTTTTACTTATGTTGTATGAAAAATACCCTCGGAAGTAAAACGATAAACCTGTCTGTTTCAGTTTATTAAATGATTATAAGCGTTTAATGGGTACCTAAATTTGTTGCAGATAATTCCCTTCAAAGATTTGTTTTGATTTTAATATTTGTAATAAATGGAATTGGATGTAAAATATCATAATTATAAGTATCTTACGATACTTGTGCTAGCTTAAATATGATCGTAATTTTACTAAACGTTTTTCTCAGACTAACGTATTTAGAAGACGTTTCTCAAGGAATATCATAAATAATATTATATACATATGTATATGTACGCATATTGGTGTGATATACGTATTGCTGTGTACTGAAAGTACCAACAAAAAAGTAAAAATGAAATTTAAAATGAAAAATTAAATTAGCTAGCTCAAATGATAACAATTTTATTAAGGCGCAAAAGAACAATTAATCTCAGGTTTTCTATCATAAATAGAAAAATGTGGGTGAATGACAAATGACTGTCTTTAATACTCCAAAAAAACAATTTAAAAGGTTTAATTAAAAATAAAAGAACAGTAATTTTGAATGATATAAAAATTCTATAATTTTATTTTATAAAAAAAAAAAAAATGTTAAATACAAACTTTGCAGAAAAAAACCTTGGACGTAAGATCCTGGTTGAAATAAAACTGCTGGCTTTAAATTACAAAAGGACAATTCAAAATCCTTTTACTAAGCAAAAGAAAACAAAAAGTTCAGGAAGATAATAAATTTCTGCAAATCAATCCACGTGGTCTCAAAATTAAAACAACTAAATTACACGTGGAAAATTCCAGTAATTTAAATAAATGAAAAATAAAAGCAAGCAATGCTTTTATTCACCCAACCCGAGGTGATTAATAAATAATTACAAATCAGAAAAATTAACAACGAATTAAAAAAAAAATTACTCTTTTAAACTTAAAATATCTTCCTGCACGTAAAAATAATAACAGATCTTACATCTAAATTGTGTGTGTTCCTTGATTAACAATCTAAATTCAAAAACCTGTATTCAATGCTTGAAAGCAAAAATCTCAAAATGGCAGAAATGAAATACAAATTTTTATATATCTACTTACACGTGTTATCAGGGAACTGCTCTTACACGGTTCAAACAACCGTATATGTATAAAATTCTCCGGGTGCGTGCGAAACAACGCACCAAGAGCTGTCCGCAAACATCCGAACTCGCAAAAACACAACAATATATACAATACCCGTGAAAGCAAAATGTACAACAGAATGAAATTAAAATAAACAACTGAACAATAAAATAAACAAATTAAACAATCCAAAACATTAACTCTCTTAGACAAAAATAAAACAATTTGAAATTTCTCGCAACATTGAAAAACTCTTATTTTTATTATTAATTAACAAGAAAAAAAAACTGAATTTACGCAAACCGGGTTGCCAGACCACAGCAGTATGTAGACATTATACATATAACATACCAGTTGCCGTTTTATAAAACATTTAAATGAAGATGTTCTACTTTTTGCAGCTTCTATATTTCGGCTGCATTCTACAGCAGAAGCTTTTTACTGTCTATGAGCCATAGACAACAGAATTATAAACAAATGTGCCATTGTACCTTTCTTTTAATGATTCTTTGCCTATTAATTTTCTGTGGTCTTTGAATACGTATTGTAGGTAAGGTAAATAAGAATAAAATGCGAAAATCAGTGTAAAAACTTTATTGCTTTATATCAAGTTTGAGTAAGTTAATGTCTTCACTGGATTATCACAACTGCCTCCTAGTTATGCTATCTATCCATTCAATATAACTGGATACTTTAGTATATAATGCGAAAATGTTCGGATCACATAGTGTTGTTTTTCTGGGAGTTAAACTAGCGATACCTCTGATATAAAATTTACCTTGCGATCTGAAAGCCAATCCACCGCCACTGTCGCCTTGGCAAATGCTTTCATCTGTTTATATAAATAATTTTTAATATAAAGTGATAGTTTTTATTTGATTCGCTTACTTCTGTTAACGTAGCCCGCGCAAAATTTATCTGAAGTGTAATATCTATCGGTAAATTCTTGGGTAAAATGTTGTATACATTCACTTTTGTGCTTATAGGGAACTATCAGTTTTTTTAATTTTGTACTTGGATTATTCGCTATATCTATTTTTCCCCATCCTACCACCTAAAAAATAGGTTCATTAATGATAAACTAATAATAAAGTCGTAGAAGATCATAATCTCGCACTAACAAGAGAAAACCGACAACGCGCAAATTCAGATTTCGATGAAACTATACCCACTGAAAATCTACCTTAGTATGAGAACAAGGATGAATTACCAGAGTTCTAAATGTTTGTAAATGTTTCAGAAACTATAACAGATATGTTCTTTCTTTAAATTGACAGTGTCACGTCTATTATAATGATTTTTATTCTAATAAATTTATTGCTAAATCAGGTGTACCACAAGAGTCTAGCCTTGATCCTTTGTTGTTCATACTTTTTATTATTTATAATAATATATATTATTTATTTATTAACTAATATCACCTGTCTAGCCCTGGCCAAGTAAGTCTTGTTTCGTGAGCTATACTCGCTATAACGCTCGCTATATAATTAAGGGGACCTGGTTTAACCGAAAGGATTTGTTTAATGATTTAGGAATGATCTTTAACACGCGGCTAACCTTCAAACAACAGCTTGAGAACGTATGGGCAACTAACTACAAGACATTGAGTTTTGTAATGAGATTAGCTACTAATGTTAACCATGTAGAACTACTTATAGTACTTTATTGCACCTACTTAGTAAGCAAGTTTGACTACGTTGTCATAAGTTGGTACTAATTTTATTCATCTCATCATTTAATGCTCAACATACAGAGTAGATGGAGTATATCCAGCAGTTGGAACAAGTCAAGAGGAATTGATGGTGCGGCACAATATGCCTTTACTTACTGAGAGACGTGACCATCAAGTTTTATATGGAAATTAGTTCTCACCAACATAGGCTGTGAATTTCTCTTAACTAGAATACCGTACTATGTGCCCAGACAAAGTTCGCGCTATGAGATTACTTTTCACTTACCTACAGCAAGGACGAATTTACGTCAGCGGTGAACTGTTAGTGTAATGTGTGACAATGCCAAAAAATTATTTGGTGACATTCCTTTTCAGGGTAGATTATCTATTTTGATTATTGTTATTTATATATTTTATAGATATTCTCATCATTTTCAGTATTATCTTGCTGGTATATAATTTTAAATAATTTTATCGTTAAATATGTTATTCTTTCTTTAATTGAATGTATTATGTAGTGTCTTATTATTGGATTTGCCTGATGAGCATTAAAGATTATTATTATACCAAGGTAGTCTTCCAGTCCGTACAGTTGTCAATGTTTCCTTGTAAGTAGCTTTAAGCTTTTATTTAACTGGACCAAGCAGCAGCAGTACTTACAACTCCTTCCACGCCATCTCTGAAATCGAATTCTTCATTGCTGTTTTCCCAATCAATGCAAATAGGTCGAGAATGAGCAGATATTATCAGTTGGACTTCTAATTCGATCAGAGCTATATCATGATCAAAGTTGCGGATATTGCCTTTGTAATGTGGATGTATCCTTAATGATTTGATCTAGGAATAAATGCATATAAAAAATTTCCCTAAAGAAAATTTCAAAAAAACATACCTTTAGTTCTTGAGCCTTCTTTTCGTGCTTCAGTTTGTCCCTATAATGCTTCCCAGCGGCCATGGTGTACTCATCTTTCTGTAAAGGTTGTCCGTTGGGATTTGTAAAACAATGTGCAGCTATAAATGATTTCTAATTTTTATTTCGCGATGAATAATGTATTTTACTTTACCTGAAATAATGTAATTCCTGCTAATAATAGTACCGCTACAAATTTGAGTGTTATCGGAATTGTAAATAATGACTACCCATGGGTACTCATTTTCTTCCACTTCTGTACCACCAGTTATAAGTGTGGTAGCTGCAACGCTCTTTGTACCACACTCTGAAAGCATTAGGCAATGGTTGTTAAAATACATCTGTTAGAAATTTGATATTTGTTTTATCTTAATGCAATGGATGTTATCTATTTGCTTAAATTTTTATTAGGTAAATGCTTGTCATTGTAAACTTCAACGAGTCTTATGGAGCTATCGCAGACATCCGTATGCTTATAAGGTGTTTGTGAAGACACATAGTATCTAGTTCATCACTCTCACATGAAATTTTCAATAAGTGGTGGGAACTGATAGACCGATGAACAACAGATGAAAGTACTGGATGGACTGATGACCGCTTGTACGGGCTATGGCCATATTATCGGTGCCACAGTTTTAAGTATTTTAGACTATATAGTTTACCACCAACTTCGTTACACTGTCTAGTGGCCTGCACGGTTGGGTATCGTCATGGTTCAAATCTCACTCTGGTCAATTGCTATAACCGGTTTTTTTCTGGGGTTGTAATGATGATTAGACGTGACAAGACAAAGAACTTACATCTCAACTAGGGTAGAAACCTGAGGTTCATGTACCCTTTTGTCGCTGATAAAACAGCACGATCAAGCCGCGGGGTGGAGTTCAGAAGTAACTTTGAACAAGTTACTAATACTGAACTCAATATATACATTAAAACTATTTTTATTAGAGTAATTATTAGAGTTGACTGTAGCCATGCTTAACTAATCACTAATCCGTTATCATTTTAATAACAGACTTTTAGTTAGCATTACATAAGATGCTTACACTAAAAAGGTACTGATACGATCAAAATAATCTCTTTTAGTTAAGATTACACCATAGTATTATCTTTGTCAGATTTAATGTAAAAACAATTTTTTTTCTTTATCGAAATTTTTGCAAGTAATGCAAGTGGATTTATATGTTTTTTTTTTTTTTGTAAATACCATGTACTCTGTTTTGTTCTCATTGATCGTTATTAGATTATTATAGCACCAATCTTCTATTTTTTCCACATCTTTTATAATGTGTTGCTGCAACTGTTCGCCGTTCTAGCTTGAGCAAACGATGCATACATCATCTGCGTATGCATATATTTCTCCGTGGATCTTCAAATTAAAGATGTCACTTGTATAGGCTATGTACAACATCGGTGGTATATTCCCTCCTTGGGGGATTCCATATTCTGCTTGTAGATGTAGACTTTCTATTTTGTTGACTATTGTTTTTTGTTCTCTATTTGATAAATATGTTTTTATTAAGTTTCTATTTGCGTTCTTTATCCCCAGGGCATCCATTTTTTCGACTAATTTCGTTTTGGAGATAGTGTCAAACGCTTTTTTCATATCTAGAAAAAGTACTACTACCGTCTTGTTTTTCTCTGTTTCATTCTTTATTTTATTTATTAAGTCAATTGTAGCAGATATGGTTTCCGAGTTTTTTTGAAAAGCATATTGATTTTTATATATGATGTTATTACATGATAGATATTCACTTAGTTGTATTTGTATGCTTTTTTCTAATATTTTGTATAATTTACATTACTCTATTTATTATAAATGAAAGGCATAAATAAAAAATCTTAAAGCCTAACCTGGAATACAGGGGCTAATTTCACGATCCCAGCTTCCGTTAGTGCAGTAGTATGGTCTGGTGTCTATCCGAGTATACCACGTCTTACAGCGTACATTTAATTTAGTATCATTCGGAGGTTCCGTACAATTAACTTCGATTTCTTTCAGTTTGCAGAGAAATTCTTCATTTTCCGTTTCTGTTATTGGAGGACATGTTCCTTAAAAATAATCAAGAAGAGAATGTCAACTGATGATAAAACAAATAAATAGAATAAATATTTTTACCTGGTTTTCTACATTTGGTACCGTTGAGATTGAACCATTCATTCTTGATGCAATAAAAGTCTATTGTAGTTCCGTTATCACAAATCAACGTTAATTTACTTGATAACGGAACTGTTTGATTTACATTATAATACAGCATTCCAAATGTGCTGAATTTACCGTATGGTATATGATCGGGTAAGCTACAACCTGCAGACGGTTGGGTAGCGTCGCCTGCTCTAGTTTCGAACTTCATAGGAAATTTTGTAGTGTCACTGATAGTCGTTTTTAGCCATTCTATATAATATGAAACTTTAGTATAAAGAGCATAATGATTCGAAGTGCAGCCCGATTTGGAAGCTTGTATAGTGCTCGCGATTCCTCTAATAAAATACTTTTCACTAGTTTGCGATTTGAAATATAATCCCCCTCCGGCATCGCCGTGACATATACCTTTCTCTAAAATCATTGAGTGTAGACATGGTTAGAGACTCTTTTTATTATATTCACTTGCGTTAATGTAGCCAGCACAAAATTTATCGCTAGAAAACAATCTTTGGCGAACCTCTATTGGCAAATAGTGGTGACAGTGCCTTTGACTTCGATGCATAACATCAACTTTTCGTAAAACCTCACTTCTAGGACCATTTTCTTCAGTAAAGCCCCATCCTGTCACCTTTTGCGGAGAAAAATATATATATTTTGCTCATTAAGTGATGCCCGTTTTATTCACCGTTCCAATACTCCCGTCTTTAAGTTCGTCTTGATATATAGAGCTCCAATCAATACAAACTGGCCGTATTTTTGAAGTGAAAGTAAATGGCTTGTTTACTTCGATTAGACTTATATCGAAACGGTTGTGTTCTTTACCTTGGTAATTATCGTGAATAATTAGGTTTTTGATCTAAAAGAAACGGTAATAAGACTTTGGAAATGTACCTGGATGTTTAACTTTTTAACAACTGTAATCTTGTGATATTTCAATACAAAATTAAAGACAATATATCACTAAGAATTTCTTTTTTGGAAATACGTTTGTACGATTAACTAAAGATTTGTTGCATAATAAGTCTATGATGAGTAAATGTAAGTAGTAAACCTGCGTTATTGTTAAATACTTTTATACTCAATTTAAATGTTTTAAAACGCTTATTTTCCTAACAAATCAAATGATTCTCAGAAGATAAATAAGCCGAATGTAGTCACATGTTGTAACTGGAATTTATAGTTTGCAATGGCTTCTATAAAGCCAATTCGGCGAGAATACACCGAACAGTAGCTAGATTCATTTTCATGTTTAACTTCTGTAGGTTATTTTGTTTTGGGTTCAATTAAAGTCAAGTGTCGGTAGACAAACGACCCTTGTTTTTTAAATTAATAGATATGTAACTTTGTCATTGAATAGCTTTGACAATTTTTAAAAAAAATTAAATCTGTATATACAAAGTGCCGCTATAAACATATATGAAACTGTTGTAGAAATTTGTTTCTCTAGAACTTTAGAAAAACTGAGCTAAAATCAAATATTCAATTTTCGACTGGGCACCGGCGCATATGAGTATTAAAACTATATGCCTTTCTTTCCTGGGCAGATTCTTCGTAGTGATCTGGATCCCGGTAATGTTTACCAACTCTTACTATGTAATGATCTGTGTTACGTGGTGTACCATAATAATCTGTGTAGCAGTGCGCAACTGAAAAATAAATTTCAATTTTTGTGCTGCAGTTAAATTATAAAATCTTACTAAAAATCACGTTTTCTCACCAACCTGATAGTACATGATAAGCAGTTATAATAGTACCACTGCAGAGTGCTGTGCGTTCAACGTAGATTGCTGCGATCCATGGAAATTCATACTTGTCCACTTCTTCACCTCCTACAATTAATGGTGTCGCTCCTGTCTTTTTATCGCCACATTCTGGAAATCTTTACATCAGAAAATATTAAACAAAATTACCCAGAGTCAACCTGCTTCACAGGAAGCTTGGCCAGAGTTCCATTCACCATATTCGTTACAGGTATAAGTGATATATTTTTTGCCATTGTTTGAGTAATATGAACGACACTGCCTCACCACGGTTGTACCTCTTGCAGCAGAAGTAGGACAATCTTTCTTTATTTTATTATAAATGCAGTGGTTTTCTTCAGACACCGTTGAATTTATAGGGCCACAACTATCTAATAAAGTATATTATAATAGTAATAATAGAAATATAACAATTTGCAAATTCGTAACTTTAAAATATATTGTATAATAATAATAACAATTGAAGTCAATGAGTCATACAGGTTTTTATAGATTAGTATTTCCAAAGCATAGGGGTCGCAAAAAGATTTCACCTAATTCAAAAGGTAGGTAGTGAAATGTATTTCTTTTTTAGTGAATAACAAATAATACGTCATTTTAATAATAATTATGCTAGGTAAATGAGGGCTTCGATTATTATAGCACTAAGGAAGCTTTTCCCGAAAGTTATACATAATTGTTCGTACCATTTTTAATGGAATGGCAACAGCTTTCTAGATGATTACCCTCTTAAGAGGCAAGACGATGTTTGCACACTTGAATCCGAAGTAAAACTTCACAAGATGTCAAATAAGGCGACTTGGGAACCAGAAAAATGTCAGCGAAAAGAGGAGATACCCACGTAACATTTCTCTCAGTTGAAAAACGCTGTGTAATATAGGCTAATGCAACTCATGATGATGGATTAGAAGAATATGAGTTCATGTTGTTTGGACTGTTTCTATCGTCTGCTGGATTTTGGACAACAGTCCAACCAACACCAACTCATATAGGTTATCGCACCGCTTTGTTGAAATCAGGCGTCAACTTTATCATAATCTGCAAAGAGTTAGTTTAATTTGGACACTAGTGAATGAAATAGACCATTACTGCCAGCTATTTTCCTTTAGAAAATGGAAATTACCCACAAATTCTAAGAAAAAATCCAAAAAATTCGGTAGTGGTACACCAAACACTTATTTGAGGGTTCTGCAGTAGTCCATAGTGCAGCTCCTTTGAAGGGTTTCCTTCAGTCCTGCAGTGGAAATGGAAATACGCCGCGTTAAGAAAAATCAAATCAATTGCAGGGAGACAGCTTTGAAGATTTTTGCATTCACAATTGTGCTTTTAAAATATCTTTGATTTAGTTCTTGTGCGACCATCATTTTGTAGTGACGCATATAGGAATCTGTATGCAGGATCCTCTTACACTGTAACCAGATAGACCTAGAACAGCTGCGTGTGTTAGTGCTGAATTCTTTAAAGGGCGCTGAATGAAAGATCTCACACGTGCCACATTTTACGGCGTTGTTACGGTTCGAGATCGACTAGGAGATTTTCGATGCTCGTCGGCCAACTGCACATCGAAATGCATTCTGTATAGTAATCACGATTACGAAGAATCTCCTCGAAGTATTCCACAAATCGATTGACACACAGTTCTATATTCATCCAGTGATTTCTTCAAATAGGATATAATTAAAAGTATAGACAAATGGAGAAATGAAGATATAAGAACAGCACCAAACTTAAGTCACCGAAAGTAAAAACAAAAGAAACTAAAAGGTCACCTAATTAGAATGAATAACGAGAGACAAGATGGAGTGGTATCGAAAGCGAGAAGGATCAAAAAAGGTAGATGGGGTTGATCAAGAACGGAATAGTAGTGTTGCTGACTTGGAATGAAGTCAAAAATTTTATTCGCGATAGCAGTGATGTTCTGTGATTATTTCTAAAAAAAAAGGTTTATTGTAATTTGAATGAAAAATTGTTGTTTAGTTCACGTTAGTTTATATTATCTCTCATAATGCTTTGTTTCTTTTTTTTGTGTGATTATCCCGCATTGAGGGATAATTAATAAATATTATTGTTATTATTATCTCCAATTTTACGATGGCTTCAAAATCTACACTCAGCATGTGAATTGGCAGCATAAACATGTCGTACTAACAAGGGGATATTATAGAGTCGTAAGCTGTTTTTAAATGTGGAATTGGATAAATTGCATTTGTTATTATTACTAGGTGAGTCCTATTGACGTCGCAGGGATTTTGGATACTTTTACCTAGTTACAAATTACGCCATAGCTGTATTTTGAAGCATGAATGTTCTGTGATTAGTTAAAGCAAGTAAAAAAATATTCAAACACAACATTCAAGGAAACAACTCTTTTTCTTTTGTTTTTAATGCACCTACCTTCTGAAATATTTCGTTGAAGTCGACTGCCGATTTGAATGTCCTTAGTTAATCCCGTAGTGAGGAACCCGGCTACTAAAAATAGGCATGTGTAGAATGTATCAATATGAAAGATGATTAGCACAGACAATATATCAAACCAATTATCAAAAATTGTATAGTAGGTACTTATAATTTGTACTTATAATTTGTTATTGATAAAGATATATATAAATTTTGTATTAATAAGTAATGAAAAAACAAGACATACATATAAACAATAGCAGAATAATATGCATATTATATTAGTAGTCATTAAAGCACATGTCACAACACAAACTTAATCAAAACTGTTTGCGCTAAAATGGTGGCTCACACAATGTTGCCAAGAAAATAAAATAGTACTATAAGATAACCTTGATAATTTTATCAATTTCCGTAGTTTGAACTTCTTGATACAAAATGTTTAAATAATGACAGCGTTTTTTTAGATATACGTGATATGAAACGAAATGTGCGATGTGTAATGTTTTCAGTTGCTGTTATTTTTGACCCCTTTTTGGGTTTTCGGCATGATTACTATTCTCAAGTTATAATACGTGGTTAAAGCTAAAAGTCAGTATTTTTCAACGGTATAATTATTATTGTAGATGTAATTAAAATTTTAATGATAGAAAAATAAGTTTATCGTTAGCTTCCGCTTTCCAAGAGTCATTTTGTCTTTCCTAGTGTCTACTTTGTGATTCTGTCGTCTCCTTTCGTATACTATGGATAGTTTACAGTACTATATCTGAGTGATTAGTTCAAAGGTTATATAACTATGATCGCTAAATTATTACCTAGATGAGATTTCTCTAGAGTGTACCCTGCGATAGCAACTACAGCAAAAGTTAGATCTAAGGTTGATGTACGCCACTAAGACTACCTTAATAGCATTCTCAAGGAAAAGAGAACCCAGCCTCAAGACCATAAATATAGATGGGCAAGACATAGCCTGGAAGAAGGAGGTGAAATATCTAGGACTCATCCTGGATAATAAACTTCTGTGGAATAAGCATGAGCTTGAAGTAACTAACAAGGCGAAGAAGGCCCTAATGGTTTGTAGGAACTTTGCAGGAAACAACTGGGGTTGCAACCCAAAAATACTGCTCTGGATGTACACAGCAATCGTGAGACCAATGATCACTTATGGGGCAGTGGCTTGGAGCAAGAGAACTAATCTGGCCATTGCGAGAGCTAATCTCTCTAAAGTGCAAAGATTAGCATGTGTATGCATAACTGGCGCAATGAGAACCTGCCCAACAGCAGCTATTGAAGTGGTACTAAATCTTACTCCTCTTCACATTTTTGTGGAGAGCATAGCTAAAAGGACCACACGTAGGATCAGGGAAGGAACGGCTAGGCATAGGCCTCAGCCTCCTACAGGTGACCAAATCTGGGATATGCCCGAGAGGCATGCCAAGAAAGTTCAACTTTGTGAAAGAATTTACCACAAAGCTTAGCACTAAGAGTGAATGGGATAGAGACACCATTTCGAAACTCAATAGAACCGCCATTAAATGGTACACAGATGGCTCTAAAACAGCAGAGGGAACTGGAATAGGGATATATGGGCCTAGAACCAAATATTTCGAAAGCTTGGGGATGTACCCAAGTAACTTCCAGGCGGAAATATGCGCTATTGAAAGATGTGTCCAGGTCAACATTGACAGAAGCTATGCAAAGCAGGAGATTATCATAATATCTGATAGTCAAGCAGCCATTAGGGCGCTGAGGTCAAACATAATCAGCTCCAAAAAGGTTTGGAAGTGTCTACAAAAACTAAACGAGCTAGGCAAAAAGAGCAAGGTAACCCTATTGTGGGTTCCGGGACACACGGGAGTGGAAGGAAACGAAATAACAGATAATCTCGCTAAGAGAGGGGCTAGAACACCTTCTGTAGGGCCAGAACCTTTTTGTGGGATAAGTAGCAGCATAACACTGGAGAAACTGAAAAATGAAGTAGAGCAGAGCAAATCCAAATACTGAGAGAATCTCCAGGGAATGAGGCAAGCTAAAACTCTTCTGGGAACTTATAACCAGAAGAGATCTGCAGAATGCATCAACCTGAGTAAAAATAATATTCGGATATTGACAGGGATCCTTACAGACCATTGGAAACTGAACGGACATCTAAGCAGGCTTGGAATAGCGAAGGAAGCCGAATGTAGATTTTGTGGGGAACAGGACGAAACGTCCATCCATATACTCACAAACTGCGCTGCACTGTGCAACTCAAGGGCGCTGCACCTGGGAGCGTGTGAAATCGAAGAGAGGTACCTAATCTGGGGCCTTCGGACATTCTGCACTTTCTAAAAGGAATCAGACTGTACGGCCAGCTGTAAATACAGAGAGAAGAGGGGACACAATAGATCTTTCAGATCGCAGTGTATATCACACATACATACATACAAGGTTGATGTCTGGTCTCATCGCTTAAAAGAAGATGTACCGCTTAAACCAGCATATCGTTAGCAGTCATCAATGTCAACGAACATCAAATCTACTTTTGCCTGATGATTATGTTGATTGAGCACTGATATCTGCTGCAATTATTTTAATGTTAAAAAAAATAATTGCAGTTTTATTCAAAGACAGTTATATCTGTAATCAGTATATTTTTGTAATACTGCGTATCAGACCATTATTGAAACACAACATCTATATTATGTCTCAAGAAAATGCATTCATACCTATGGTACCTATGGTATATTAGTAAAAATCGTTGACGCTGTATGAATTGACTCTGTCATATCGCTATGGTAGAGACAGGTTAATCAAGTTTTCTTCTTAACACCCATATAATAGAAGTTAAATCTTCGCGCCATTATATAAATCGATTTGTATTACTGATACAGCATTTTGCGTTGCTTTATATTAATTATACTTATTGCTGCGTATATACTTATTGTATTTATGAGTAAACTTAATTGTTAACTATAGTTTTTACATCACTACAATTTATATGACCTAAATAAAAAACGTAGCGTGCAGTATTTATAGTAAAAAAGTTTTAAGTATGCAAATCAGTGGTGGATGTAAAGAGGTCACATATGCACATGTTTAATTGTTTACTTTAACATGTGCTACAGTTTATTATTCCTCTCGTGGTTGTGAATATTTTAGATTTTTACGTTTTCAATTTGCTGACGTTGAGAATCCGGAAAATAATCCAGATTTTAGCATGGTGTAAATATTTGCACATTCTTGGTTCCACACCATGTGGTGGTTTACAATTAGCGCCAATGGATCCAGGGTTACAAATTACTTATATGTAAATGCGAACGATATAACTTTAAGTATTTTATATTTATCGAGAAGAACAGAGTCTTCTGTATTTCTACTTATAAGTGTGGTAGCTGTAAAACTTTCTGTACCACATTCCGAAAATATTGGGTAGTTATCGTTAAATTTGCTCATTAAAAATTTTACGTTTGCTTTATTTTAAATTAATTAAAATGTTATGAATTCTTTAAATTTGCATTAAATGCTAATAATTCTAAACAGATTGCAAGAGACTTGTCGACTAGACAATTGCCCATGAGAGAAAATAGAATGTATAACCTTGATAATTTTATCAATTTCTGTGTTTAAAATTGCTTAATGTGAGAGGTTACAATGATACTAGTGTTCCTTATCCTAATAAGCATAAATCAAACACCAAGGAAGCGTATAAAAAATTATGAAATAGCAGATTTCATACGAGATTTGCTAATAAATAAGATTTAACAATCATCTCAAGAATGCTGTGTTACCGCAACTGTTCACGTTTTCACCCCGTAAAAAAACATAGGGATATTTTTGCTATATGATGTAGTTGCAGAGGGTGACATTTCTCTCTAATTTTAACTAAAAGTAGCTTCCTTGTGATTATCGCAAATAACAGGATATTATGTCTTTTACAGCAAGATATTGTTCTGTCAGAACAATAATACTTGATTGAAATTTATGTACTTTAGCATTTGTTTATATAATATCTCAGAAGATTTGATTGAAAGTGTCGTTTAATCAACCGATTGCTACTTTCAATTACTGAAATGTTGAACACTTTGGTAGGTTGGCCTAAATATATTTTTGTTAAATATCAAAATAGTACAATAACAATGTTTACTAAGTAATGAATATATTTACTAATTGTAAGTGCATATTGTGATTAGAAACATATTAAAAAAAAAACAATACTTTACAAAGCTCAGATATACATATTTGCCCTTTAAAATATGTTATGAAAATACGTTTTGCATATATCTTTATATAAGAAACTAGAATCTTGTGTTTAGAATTAAAATGCAATATTATTCTCACAAATAGCAGCAACTTTACAATGCATGAATGTACTTACTTAACATGAATAAAATTTACACAAACTTAAAATAACATAAAATAACAAAAGGAAGAAAATTGGTAATGAAAACGAAAAGTTATCCTTCGGAATATATAAAATTTGGAGTTCAAGAAATTTTTATGTGAAGCATTAACAATAAGGCAATTAAACCGTGCATGTGTCTATCTATTCAATTGTTGATAAGTAGTGCAAGAGAAAAGCCAATTACTTAAAGTTCTTAAGTTATAGTCTTTCATATTATTTATATATGTTTTTGTAGTATCACATACCACATAAATACTGCATTTTTTTCTCTCTGTAGTGTTAAGTGAACCGAAAAGACTCGCTACAGGTTTAGTTAATCTTCTTTTATTAAATTAGATTCTACGTCGTGCTTAATCCTGAGATGGCAGAAATCGATTAGAACTTGATAAAAAGCTTTTCTAAATTTACTTAGGATTCGAGTCGCGCTTTTTTCCGCTGGCGATGGCTTATCGGATTTTGTCACAAATTTAATCAGGAACCGTGACTGTCGAAGAAAGAAATTAAAGAAATCTGGAGATGTATAAGAAGTATACTATACAGTATACAGGGTATTGAAATATTAGCTACGTATATTTTGATTTGCGTTTAACTCGCTAAAAACATTTTCAATTTCAAAGTTCACTTCATCTTCTCTTTCACTTTTCACCTTCCTCTTTCACGGCAATTAGTACCAATACTTTTATTTTAAATACTCTCACAGATTGTTAAATTTCCTCCACAGCTGCAGTGCTACGCACAAATTTGCACTCACATATACATTTTGTCAATATTGTATTTATTGGTTAAGCAATATTTCAATTGCTTTGCAAAATTAAATGTATTATCGTTGAGGAATTTTAGTAGTAAGTTATACTATAGAAACATATACATGTGTGTGTACTGTCGTGGATTTAGGAATGACCGGAATTTAGGAATTTAGATTGCAGCTAGCTGGCTCTAACGCATGTAGCGAGTGTAGCGCTATTTCGCTCATTACAACTTAGGCGGTGATACCTAAATGCCCGACTATATGTTTTCAGTTTTATTTATTGAGAATAACCGAGCATTTAGTGTGACAACGCGCAGGAGCTCCCAATTTAATTTAATTTAATTTGAGGTTATTTCTAATTATTATTGTAATTAATGCCTAATTTGTGATGAAAAAAGTGATGTGTGTAGGTATTTATTTTTCTTAGCATAATAAATAATATGTATTATTTAGAGTTAAATCCCACTAAGGTCACCGATCTCTAAATGCAATTTCTTCTCAGATATTTACCTTGATTAAATTTTGACATTTATTGTGTTTTCGGTGAAAGAAAATATAGATTTTCTAGAACTTTAGTGTTTTTACAGGGTGATAATTCTCAAAACAATAGAAAAAAGGTGTATATTGTTCTTGTTTGTTTAGATGCAAATAAAATGAGTATCCCTTAGTATTCGTTACTCGTCGGGATCCGAAGTAACGATTACAAGCGGACAAAAGTATCCGGTACTAAAGTAACGAAAGTATCGAGAGTATCGAAAGTATCGAAAATATCGAAAGTACCGAAAGTATCGAAAGTAACAAAAGTAACGAAATCAGCAAAAGTAACGAAATCGACGAAGAACGAAATGAAAGAAACGAAATTTTACGTTTTTCGTAGTATTATAACTCTCAAATACATAAATCCCGTTAAATATATAAGTAATTCCTTCAATATAGGTGATATATATGTAGGTATGTACGCCTAAAGATCACCCCACTATATCGATACTAAATAAAATTTTGAAATAACCAAACTGTCAAACATGTAAATATCACATTTATTTTTTCTGACACAACTTCCAATCTTAATAAAAAATTGCAGGTAATATTTATATAAAAATTCTCGCTAATGTTATGAAGTGCATCGGTAGGACGACATGACACTAGTAATTAAATCCGTCGACATCTTCGACATCCCTGAAGAGTTTAGTATTGTTGTTTCTGAAGCCGATAAACAAACCCCCAAACTCATCAAATTCACATGCATTTTTCTTCCCCAACAACCAGTGTCCTCATTTTGGGCGAATAATCAATAAATGCCAACCTCTCGAACTGATATTTTATAAAACCTTTATAAAATATTTTACGTAGTGTAATATAGAAACTTTTGATAGTAAAATATCTTTTATAAAAGATGTTTGTCAAAGAACTTTTATAATGTAGTACGCGCCTAACCTTTATAAGGTTAACCGCTAGATCTAGCGGATTAAATAAATGTGACGTTTCATTGACAATTTATGTTAAAATGCAAGAATATAAATAAATTCTGGGTGCTGTAATAGGTTACATCTGTTTTCGAAAGCAGTAACTAAAGTAACAGAGTAACGAAAGTAATGAAAGTACCGAGAGTAACGAAAGTACCGAAAGTATCGAAACTAACGAATTCGAAATAACGAATATAAACAACGAAACTAACTATTAGATACAAGTAATGAAAAGTAACGAAATCTTACATCACTACCTCGGTCCTGTTTCCTATTCGACTTTTCTTTTTGGTCTTTATGATTTGGTGCTAAATTCTACCGCATACATTATCTTCACAAAGTTGTCGCTTAAGTGCGGTTTGCCCTTTTATCTCAGGTGTAAACCAACGGTTTGCATGATCTTCAATCATACCTAGTTTCTGTATAGAAAGCGTCATTTAACAAAAAAACCTTTCAATATTATAATAAATTTATCATGCAGGAGATATTTAATATCATCCGATGGTTTGTTATATATAAACTTCCTCAGTGTATTGTAATGACATATGGATGTATGTTTCTAAAATATTTTTGATTCTTATGTATACATTTCGCGATGGTAAGTATGTACACGCTTGTGATTATAGATATATTATATTAAATCCACATTGTCATAGAAGGCGTGCTCTAACTTTGCCTTCCTAGACCTATCATCTTTGAGAGCTTGTATCCTTGTCATCCCATCACACTAGCACAGCACATGAATTGGTGTTTCGTCTTCCTCTTAGCAGAATCTGCAGATAGTCATCTGCCAGGCCAACGTTATAGATATGCCTATTTAGTCTGCAATTGCCGATCAATAGATTTATTATCATTTTGAGTCCTTCCACAGTAGGCCTTTAGTAAGTTCAGGTCTCTGTTCTCTTGAGAACTCCTTTTGTTTGTCTTCGTCTCGCGACATTTGTCACCACTCTTTGGACTTTTCTTATTTACGATTTGGTAATGTCGAAGGAAGCGCCAGCTACAATGAATGATCTTGACATCCTATGACTAGATCGTTCGCCGCTTCATTTCCTATCACGCCCGGAGCAACGGACGAATGTTAGTTTCCTTTGGATACCCAACTCATTTAGGGTGCTTATCTAGTCTCAGATCTGTCAGAGTAAATAGCGACGCTTTACCTAGTTCTTTACCTAGAGTTCGCCCTTACTGGAGGCTTGTGATGGTATGTATACAGTGATCTTTAGATAACTGTTTGAACGACATATTGGTCTTCAGGTTACACAAAGTTCTTTAAGTTCGCTTCTGCAGGAAGAAGATACGACCGGTCTCCGAGAACTTTCACTAAAAGTGATTTTTATTTCCATGGATACTGTAGATTGCGTCAGCTAATTTCTTCGCTATTCATTAGTAAATCCGGACCATTTTAGTTTGCTCTCGGCTCAAAATTTTGATGCTACTGGTAAATTCTTTCTTGTTTAATGAGAAATCCAGATATTACGTTTCTATATACTGCCTATTTCTTTTTTTCGTATCTCCACTGCATTTACCTATTATGTATATAATTTCGAATTTGACCCAACCTGTACACTATACATATGTATATACTCCTGTTTTCTTTATTTAAATCATATGCAACAGCAGCTTTTGTTCTGATATACTTTATTTCCTTATATTATGTGTTGGTTTTAATGTTTAGTTTAACAACCATAAGTCTAGGTCCCCAATAAGATTCGTATTTTCCTCCTTTATGTCCGAGAAATAGTTCAGCACTCGTCACAAGTGGAATCCACCGACCATCTGACGCTCTGAAAAAGGTGAACTACGTAATTTCGTACAGATAGCTGAGCTCAATTTACAATTTCCATTTCCATTCATTTAAATGGCTTCCTGACCATATATCGCCGCTTCAAATGTTCCACATGCCAAGCGTACTCGCAGTTATTCTCTTCTACAACTTCTATAACCGTATGTTTGTATTCCAGAATCTTGATATATTCTCGTATCGTTATCTTTAGGTAAATATCTACCTACGGTACACTGTACGTGTATAAATAAAACTTGTCTTATTTTGATCCGCCGTGTACATAAACTCATTTAACATTATAGTTATGGTACCCCGTATAGTTTTAATAAAACTGATTTATAACGGCCGGTTCTTGAACTGCGAGCCTTGGCCTGATACGTCTCGACGATATGTCATTCTTAACCCTTAGCGGTAAAATGCCTGTACTAAAATGTAACCGGTATCATAGGTAAGTACGTGATGCGGCGCTTGTAGCAATATGTACGAATAATTGTTGACACGTGTTGCATGAATTTTTTATAGTGTGTTTCTCCACACTTTTATTTGATAAATTATACATAGTCTCAAAATTAATTATTAAAGTTTAGTTTAACAGTTATATTTACTTAAAAAATTGGATTCTTTTCCAAACTAGATATCTAAACAAAAAATTTGATCATGATTTTTTGTTTCAATCAATATTAGACATGAGCAATTTACAAACACTGGCCTTTACTTTGTGGTTGAGAGTTCAGTGTTTCTGCTGATGATGATAGGTTTGCTATTGAAACGTACGTCCAGTTTAGTGCAGTTTGTACTAAAAATGTATACTTGCATAAATAACACAAATATAATAATTTGTTATATGCGGAATACATCACTTACTATATTGTTATTATCATTCATAACAAAAGAAGAATTATAAAATTCGTAGTTTGCGAATAAGCATTTCGTGTTGATAATGGTAATAGACCGCCTATTCAGGTGTTCATTCCACAGAGAGGCATATCTGCTACATAAGGAAGCCACAGAAGGTAGCAATTCTGTTTAATTTGTATTGTGGGTATATTTTTGGTGATTGTTCTGAAATGACAGGATGTTATTAATTTTTAAGCAAAAAACAGTAATATACTGGTTTTTATATGAATGACGAATGACAAGGTGTTCAATTGTGGTTGGGTAGCAATTTATCTTCACTCACAATCAGGAAAATGCCTAGTTTAAAATTGTTTGTGTGTAAAATAGACTTTTATTAGTTTTAATATATGAAAGACTATGAAATTTCGAAATAATAGTGATATATAATTATACTATCTCTTTTACATGTATATTTATGTAGATATATAGTAATGTAACTTGAGAATTATTTTTTTGGGACATTTCAACCTGTTTGAGTTTCATATCTTTATAAATAAATAAAATAAATAAGATAAATAAGATAAATAAAATAAAAAATTTACAATTTATTCAAAGAACAAGAAATCTATATAGGTACAATATACATGTCTACCTACGTATTTAGATATATTTGCTTGTTCTTCCCCTATTTATTGATAACTAGTATTCTGTTTTGTAGATATCCATGTCTCTCAGTGTCTATAATGTTTCCTATAGATAATTTAGAGTATTCTACCCACTTTTCATCACATTTGCTGAGTTATCAATGGTCCTTATTGGTGTTGATTGTTTTTCTTTAAAATGCAGCTTTATTCTATCTGATTATTTAGGCTAAAGCCTTCCATATTGTAAGGAACAGATAATAGTAGAAAAACTATAACAAAACAGGAACAAAAAGGAGAACAGAAAGGCTGGCTATAAACGAGATATAAGCCTAAGGACAAAAAACGAATGGAAAAAAATCTTTGTCTCTAACTCGACGGTATAGATCATTAAGGTTCGATTTGGTAGTGGCAGTAATGTACACGTATATACATATATTATATGTGTCTCTCATACGCTTTTAACTGGACTTGAACGATCTATAAGAGGTTGCAGATAAGCAAGTATTCGTAGGGAAACGTAAAATATGCAGTTCGTAAATTCGCTTTAAGAGTTTTTTTTTATTTTAATGCTGTTAAAAAAAATGAAATGCGATGTAAATGAACATAATTATAATCATTTTACGCGATGTTTCTGCTAGCGTATATATTATGCTCACTTTGCTAAATATGTTTTTCTCGGAATAACGATTATAAAACATATGTTGTTCAGAGTACCATGGGAAATGATCAGGACGAGAAATCGCTAATTGAAAACGTATGTATATTTGTGTTCTATTTGCGAGGATATCTAACATGAGACACCAGTTACAGATTTATGAAATCTTTAATTTCAGTTTGCATATTTTGGCTGTAGCAGAAGATTAGCGAGACAACAGAACTTACTGACAACAAACCACCGCACATTTTAATCCTTTTTCGGAGCAACTCTTATTCTACTAAGGTTGAATATTAAAGTAATATTGGATACTTCGACGTAAAATGTTGGATATGCGCTCTGGTAATTAAAATTAAAAATTAAATTAGCGATACCTTAACAGATTGAATTACATTTGAATTATAGAAGTATTATTTAAATTTTTCATATAATCTATACATAGTATTAGGCATTATCTGTATGTGTAGAAAATAGTGAGGTGTAAAGGAATCATAAAGTGAATACATTTGGAGAATAAATTTTTGCAATTGTTAATTGGAAAAATGGGATTGCTCAACTAATGTAGCACGACTGGCATGACAAATAAAATTACCCTAGTTTGGGGTGATAGGGCCCTTTTACAGTAAGGTACCGAGATGGCGTCAGTCAGCTCCATTAAGGGGGAATTCCAACGACTTTTATTTATATTAGGTACATACATGACTCTGTGAAAACTAAGACTAGATTGCTTGTTGATATCCAAAAAACTAATTTTAGAAAGGTGGTTAAAGCATATAAAAACCCCTTATATTTTTTTTTGTTTCCGTCACTGAAGTGGAAATGGTTACACTTAAGTTTAACAATACCTTATATACGCATTACTTTACATAAAAAATATCTAACATTAAATAAGCTTCAAAGTCAGAAAACAAGGAATAAGAAATAATTTTATATTTATTATAAATTAATTATTTTCAATTTCTATTTTGCAGTTTTCATTTCTTGTTTGATCATTATTATTGTTTATTATATATCTAAATGTCTTAGTTATTTAATCATTAACTTGTTCTTTTCTAATTTTAAAGCCTAGGTACTGAAGGTGGCTTAAGGTATGTAATCTATTGTAATACTAAGATTTCCAGTTCATTGTGAAAAGCAAAAAGGAAATGAAATTTTCACCAGAAATGAAATAAAATAATCTGCTTTATTGGCATGAAAAAATATAAATGAATTTTGTGGACAAAGCAGAGTAAAAAGTGTAATTAACAAATTTAATACTTAATAAAAAAAGTACATATACAACAAACACAGATATAAAGTGTTAGATACACTAAGTCGTCAAAGAATAAATCAAAGGATTGCGCTGCCCGCACAAAGAAAGAAAAGGGGAAATGAAAGTTTTAACGAAAACAAATTTAATGTTACTCCCTCCGCAAAAATCGCTAACAGCGTAACGAGGTTGCTGAAGAAGGTATGATTTTATTTTTCTGCGAAACTTGACGTATGTTGGTATCGATTTGAGTTGGATTGGGATAAGGTTATAGAGCTTGATTGCGTCGTAGAAGATTGAGTTCTTAGTTAACTCTGAACTGGGTACAGGGTGTTTTGTAACGTAGTTATGAACAGGTCTTTTGGGTAAATCACTAATATGTTTACGAATTAGTGAAACAGATTCCAGGATGAAGAGTGCAGGGAGGGTCAGGATTTTATAGTGTAAGAAGTATGGTCGGCAGTGATCTCTGGTCCCTATTTCAAATGTATAGCGAATTGCGCTTTTTGCAGTTTAAAAATTGTATTGAAGTTGTACAAACTACACGTGCCCCAAAAGGGCAGCGCGTAGCGAAGATGGGATTCAAAGAGGGCAAAATAAGTAATTCGACCAGTAGAAGAATTGAGCTCCTTGGCTACAGATCTGATTGCAAAGTACGCAGAAGACAATTTTTTTGAGAGAGTGTCGATATGGAGAGACCATTTAAGAGTATCGTCAACGATAAGTCCCAGGAATTTAACAGATTGAACCATATTGACGGTGTCATTATCGAATAGTTAAGTTTTTATCAACTTCCTCTGTATTCTTTTCAGTATGTTTAAGGAAAGAAAGGACACCTTCTTCATACTGAATTAAGCAGTAGTAATTTTAAATAAAAAGAAGTAATTTTATAATTAATGCAAAATTACTTAGTAGTTTATGTATTTTTGCATATGAAACCTAGTGTTTTGCATGCTTTATTACATACTTTCAGTTAGTATTCGTTAAAGATCAGTTCGAAGTCAAAAAAAATGCTTTGCTCTTCAAACAGTTTACAATGTACTTATTCATTCTAAATTATGAAAAAATAATTACTATATTATATAGGAAATTACTCTAATTATTTGAAAAAGAGCAATAGTAACAACCCAGCCGATAGGTATATTTCTTTTGTAGTTCCAAGGAAATAGGAAACTAGCCACACGTATTTATTTTTATATGCCATGCATAAATGTAATTGTGCAAATATTTAATGAGGATTTCCTCATGTAATTATCTGACACCACTGCATTATATTTGTTGTGTGTGAAGTGTACTCCAAACCTAATGTCTTTCCCTTGCACTATGTATCTAAACTTTCTGTCACACGCTTCAAGTCGCGCGTTTCGGCTATTTTTGGATTTGCAGGTAGCAGATATGATTTATATTATATATCTACCTGTTGTGCTTTTATTACGTGTTATATCCAGCTACATGTTTCGGATGTATTATCTGTGTAATTAACTCAATATAATAACAAAAAAATTAAAGACAATTTTAATTATTATGGTTCTGTTTTTTCCAGATCCTTTTCGTTATGTGACACATGCAAGATAGAAAGATGAAACACAGAATGCCGCAGTTTAGCGATGTATGTAATGTAATGTATTCAATGTATGGTGAACAATACACACAAGCAAATGTTGGCTCACAGATATATACCTATTCTAAAGAAATGTTTTTATTTCTCATTGCAGTCTTTGAGTTTAAGTAAATGTCCCAAATTCTATATGTATTTTTATAGTAGTGATTAACGGGCAAATAATTGTTCAAAATTCATATTCGTTTGGCAAATCACACTAGTTTTTACTTATTATGATCAGAAATTAATTTTAAAATTTTCATAGTAGGTTAAAGTAATTCAGAGATATCTAATTACAGATTGAAATAACCCATCAGTGAACTAAAACTGCAATAAACATAATTCCTGTACAATCATCGCAAATAATATTACTAGTAAATCGATAATCTATTTTAATACCTTGGTAGAACCTTTTTCCCTAAAAAAAGACTTTATTCGCATTTCAATGATAACGTCCTGCGATGCTCTCTTCTAACTGTGAATCCGAGCTGAGCTGGATTACTTAACTTTGTGTGCGGAAGATAGTATCGATATTTGTTCGTCGCAAGAGGACATTAACTCTGGAAGGCAGTGTACCCACATCTGCAGATACGAATGCTTTTATTTTCTGGAAAATTGATTAATTCAGCGGCCACATAATTGTTCCAATTAGCTGGACAAAAAGTAAATATGAAACATATATGCATACTTGCATATATGAGAGGAATGACACGGCAACACGTGCTGAGATGACGTTATACTAATCTTAATGAATGCAGTGTTGATCCATGTTTTCTATCTTGATTTACACGTATGTATGTATGTAAACAAGCAAGAGCATAGTAATAAACGGTGAGAGTAGGTTGTTTCTAAGGAAATGAAGAATGTGTCATTCTTTACGTATTTTTTAATATAACCTCGATTCGCTTTTATTGTATATGTGTATCTACTGTGTGTACCTACATACATATATGCAACTTCAATAAAAGCAATTTCTGTTGAATTTTCAATAAGTGTTGATTGCGTTGATTTCCGTCGGAACACTAATTCAAAATATCACACCATCCATCACGTTATTGAACAGTGCATCGTACGACTTTATTGTATTCAAATTATGTACGTTGGCGTGCTTGTCTGGAATGTGCCTCATTTAATAAGCTAAAATAAGAATGATCATATTAACATATAACAATAACAATATGTTTCGACGCTGAATTGTTGTCCGGCTTGGATTTTTTGTCGCGGTTCCTTTTGTATTATAATATAATGGATTTTCTGGTACGCGTAGATTACCGAGGCGACATTAAAAATCGAAAGAATAACAGCAATATGTAAGTATTAAGTACATGACACATAAAGAATGACTAATCAAGGCCTTTGTGACAGCTACATAGCACATTTGGGTCTTGGAAATTACGTAATCGTAACAACTTCAACGATACTTAATGTTTGCCGTAGTTTATGATATATCGTATTACATAGAAAACATTTCCAATGTCTAACTACAAGAATACGAGAATACCATAGTGAATGCGATAAAGGTTACATGATAAAAATGCAATATATAAATATGCTCTTATTACGTCACAATAGCACTATTTAGACTATTAGTTCTGAAATGTAATGAATATTTTGTTAGAAAAAACCTTAATTGCACACACGCATCAATTAGAGAAACCGTTCAGTACTGAATGCGCGAACAAAGCCGGTATAGAATATTTTTAAAAGTTTAATTTCGTTGTTTGGAAAAAATATAAATAACATCAATCATGTGTTAGATGATTGCGATAATTTCCTTTTTGCTTGAACATCTTATCTCTTTCCTTATGACATATATCCCCTATCCCCAATATCTCTAAAACCTTACACTGGCAACAGTGATTCCTTTATCCAAAACTCAAAACACTTTGTACAAAGAATAAGTGCATTGACAATAGATGCCCAGGACTTACTTGTTAGTTTCGATGTCGAATCCTTATTTACTAAAATTTCTATATCCGATACCTATCTTCTAACCTCCAACCTGAAGATTCAGATGATTTGGTTGAAACTTGTGACACCTCTACCTATTTTCAATCTCTCGGCTGCTATTATGAACAAGTTTCAGATGCAGCTATGGGTTCCCCACTTTGTCCGGTTGTAGCCAACATTCTTATGCAGGCATTTGAACAACAAGTTCTGATCTCCTATTTCTAGAAACCGAAATGCTGGTTTAGATACGTTGATAACATTTCGGAATCTGGCCACATGGATGTGATTCCTTAGATACTTTCCTTACATTCCTTAATTTTCAACATAGTTTCATTAAATTTACCATGGAAGTCGAGTCGAAAGGTCCTCTTTAATTCATAAACGTCCTAAATGTAAATCATTGCTCTGATGATTTACACGCGAATCGAGGTCACATGTTGTGACATTCCGTCTACCGCAAACCTTCACACACCGATCATTACCTAAGTGCCCTCTCACACCATCATCCGGCTGAGAAGAACATAGTCATAAACTCCTATACAAAGAGCTATTGCTATATCCGACCCTAACTCCTTTTCCCTAGAACTATCCCATGTTGTAGGTGGAGTTGCAAGGAACGGGAACTGCACTTGCTGAGCATAGGCTGGAGACCGGCCACCAAATCCATTTCAACTCTGTCCAAATCTATCCCGAAATTCTGACGACTATAACCGCAAATTCCGAAAATCCATTGAAATTCATAAACATTCTAATAACCTTAACCTTTTCTAAACAATCCAATTATAACCGCCATGCCCCACTGAACCGTAATTCTTACCGGCATGTTAGCCTATCACCATGTGTCAGTTCTTCAGTTTTAGGTTAATAGCGACGAAACAAGCAGCCCTGAAGATGTCCCATGCAAGTGTGTACGAAACGTCAGCCAGAGGAAGTTCCAGGACGCAGTTCCAACCCAGAAACTAAGAAGTGTATAGTATAAAATAATTTAGAATATCAATAATAAAACAAAATAATATTTCTTTCGATGAACTATCGTATACAATTGAATGTTCGTTTCAAGTCCAATTCATAGTTCAGAGCTTGTGACAGATTATCTATTTTTTTTTATCACGTTTTCAACTAATTCTCTATGCTTAATAGTAAATTATGTAATTATAACTAATTTTTTTTGTAGATTTTAACTGATGAAAACAGAAGTTAACTGTCAAAATGTTTGATTTTCTATAAATAAATTTAGAAATCAAACACAGCCTATAATTTTTCGCTAGACATTGGAGTTATTATTTAAAACAGAAAACGGCTACCAAAAATACAACTATAATTACCACTTGCATTTCCAACTGGAACCCGAATGATCTATATTAAGTTATAATCCAAATATGGTCCTATCATGAGTAATATTTTTCCACGTCCAAAACATTTCACCACCAACGATATTAGAATTGTATACAAATAATTGTTGCTTAATCAACAATTATTATCGGCCTGCTTTTTAATATTTATTATAACTATTGATTATGTTTACATTTAAAAAAAATCATATACTTTATTTATAATTTGTTTCTTATTTAATTTAAAGTGCATATCTGACTGGCAATACCTACAACAGAAAAAATTTATTAATTATAAAGACAATAAAAATGGGAATTTTGTGAATGAAACGCATATTTATTTTCCAAACATATATAAAATTTAAATGTAGGGTAAAATGAAAAAAAAATGGGATGGAAGTATTACTTAACGATCTTACGTTAATGCCAAAGAAGAAATTAGGAGCCAATTAAAAAATATATATGAAAGTAATCATAACATTAAATAAAACACCAAACACATTTACATTTGCATTTTGAACAGCTTTTGCTATTACATTTCCTATTCCGACTTAGTAAGGCGTGATTTGACAACAAATCTTAATTCATTTGAAAGATAACGATATATGTAAGGTTTAAGTAGTAAAAACTACGTTCTTACGTTCAAATTGATTTTGTTATATAATTTGAACGTAAGAACGTAGTTTTTACTACTTAAACCTTACCTACCATATACGTTCATTCGGATATACATTACATCATAACGATATATAATGACTATTCTTTTGTAGATGTTGTCTGGAACCTAAAAACATCAATATAAACACAACATGAGAAGTTCTACGATCTTAACTTTAGTAAAGAAACCCGCCACAAAAAGGAGTTTGTCAAATTACCTTTTCGTAAAATTTCGATCGATATAGGCAGTACTTTTAAAAAGCAGAATATATGGACACATGCTTCTTCTCGCGATATGTATACAGAAGAGGTCATCCGAAAAATAAACTGAATTATAATAGAAGATCTCTCACTTACAAAATTAAATGCACGGATTGCAATAAGGCTTATATTAGACAGGTCAAACGTGCAATCAGGAAAAGATTTAAGAAACGCATCAATACCTATGGGAGGCTTAAATCATTCATTGTTGCACAATAAAAAAATGACACCCAACATGGAATTAATATTAAAAACTAATGAAAAATGTAACTTTCTGGAAGGAATTAAACATTTACGATACCATTTACATATATGAGGAAATACTCTAACAATTTATTGAATCTAAAACATGAAACATGCTCCTCTGCACCAATCGGTGTTGATTTATTTATTGGGGTAAACAGATATCCTCTCTCCTCCTTGGCAGATAAAAGTAAGCGTTAGAGACACTTATAAATAAATACCTATTGAGCGTAGGAATAAGGATGTCTAATTATACATTTTCTTTTAGTTGATTCGGTCTTTGATTGAAAGTGGTAATTTTCAAAACAATTGTCCCGAATGAATAAACTAGTATAGCGGTGAGTGTATGTATTCCTACGCTGCAGTTCTTGCTATATCTTTCTACATTTGAATGTGAATATGAGTGTGCACACATTCATCATGTTTGCAGACATATTTTACGAAGTGAAATGAACAACCGTCAACAACATCGACGGAAGAGTACTTGATTCATTTCAAGTTTAAAAATAGTTACTCTGGCAATTACACAAGATTACCCTCAATAAAAAGGCTGCTGTAAACCTAATTGTTTTTAATCACTACTGTTAGATGGGGGACACGCGTCTTATCAGGCTCGTCTTCAATTTAAATGTATATGTCTGTGACCTACTTACTTTTTGTGTGCCTTGTAGCGACGTTCCTTGGAGAACGTTTCGATAATACCCGATGCTAAATCAAAACAAATGACTTGTATACATTAGCATTTCTCAGAAGACATTTGACATGCTCTCCACGTTAAGGCGTAAAAAATGGGAAATGGAGCTAATAATTTAATAAGTCGAAAATTTCTGGAATACAAAAACTATATAATGCCGTCGTTATTTGATTTGAGTTAGAATGACTCAATCGTCAACTTTTGATTTTGTTATAGAATGGTAAATACTTGCTTTGCAAACAAATGTATTATATAAATGCCGGCCGCAAGCTCTGATTCAAATAAAAGCCGAATAAATAGCAATCAATGGTACTGGGAGGAAGACGCACGACTCGTATCGCCTTATTGTTTATTGCCGCTGTTTCGTTTATCGATAGAACTCGTTTGCAATACAACTCTTTATCTATTATCTGCATTGACCATACACCGGTGACGTTTCTTCGAATGACAGACATGGAAGTGATTGATTTGTGGTGCATGGGTAAGGCTATCGCTTAATCAAATACGCAAACTCGGCAGTTTCTTGGAGTTAGTTATGTGGCTGCTCTTAAACTGGTACTTATTGTTTTCGTGCTTTTGCTTCAAAAGCGTGCAATCGTGGTGCGCTAAACTTAGACACACGTGATTTATATTTAAGCATTCAAGATCGTTCTGCTTTTCTAGGTAACCTTTCCTTTAATTTAGAAGCAACACAAAGTAGATTGTATTAGTACAAAACTGAATATGGGTTCGAAAACTATATTGCTAAAAAATTGAAAAGGAAAACAGTAAAATAGTAAGAATAGAGACTGGAAATGGTCTGCACATAGACAATGGAAAGTTTTAAAATTTCCGGCTCAATATGATTTGTAAAGCAAGCCTTGTTTCTTTAAGTTGGCAGGAGTGCAATGCTCCAGCCTGTGCAAACATTAGGCTGCAGCTTTAAAACTGTAACAGTTACTTACAATTTTGGCATTTCGACGATATTTTCAATGTAACTACTCGAGGTAAGAACATGAAGTTATTCGGCGTTATATCTTAAAGTTTTTTATTTGTCGTTTCTTCCACATTTAAAGATGACTAATAGAGAAATATTAATAAATTTTATATAGATTTTATTAATAAAAGTATCGTAATATGAAACTCTTTTTATCTATTTTCTTCTCTAGCTCTTCTGCGGAGTCCTATACTGGATCTAATAGGAACCTTCCTCAATTCCTCTTGACCACGCCTGACTTGAGTCTGTATCAGAAGAAGCTGGTGGGGTAATTTCTGTTACAGTTGTTTCTGCTACACATCCTCCAGAAGCTCCTATACCAAATTCTTTTATTTCTGTAAGTGAATTTCCTACAGTACTTTTTCCACGTTTGCGCTACTAGATTTCTTATTTCTCTCCAGTAAATAAGCTCATACCCAAAAGCGATGGTTAAGAGAGCTGAAAGCGTAGAAAGACCATGATCGCCATATATACACGCGAAAAAGAAAAATTGGAAAAAAAATGAGGAAATAAAACTGACAAAAACTAGTTAAGTTAAAAAAAAGAAGCTATTTAAGAAAGGAAAGAGGCTTTAAAATAAGACTCTTCTGATGAGGAAGCTCTCCTTCGTCACTTTTCCTTAGCTGTGCTTGATTCTTCCGAACCAATGGAAAAACCAGCGTTCTAGAGTCAGAGAAATGCTGTATTTTAACACCGAATTCAGGTTTCTACCTTCAGAAACTATTCCCAATGTTGGTAAAGATAGATGGTATAGATAGAACAAATGTTGTTGTAGGTACCTTGATTTCCCATACCGCTGTTGCTTTTGAAAAGTATGTATTAAGGGTAATTTGTCTTGAAAGACGTCTACTCTAAACCTAAACATTACCTGAAAAATAAAAGGTGTAGAATGTTAAAAAAATGAAACACAAAAAGGATCCAAAGGCAAAGCATTCCTAGTGTCCTCTATGTTTAAAAATTCGATCTCCTCTGCGATAGATGGATAAAATATATTTGTCATTTAAGGGTATTATAACATAACTATAATAACCAATTGACAATTGAGAATAAAAACAAAATAATAATTTCATCTAACTACTATAAAAACAAACAAACTATTTTGATTTGTTTAATATTTCTGAGAAGAATACTATATACAGTTATAACGTTATAATTTGTATGTTCCAAACAAATATCGTCTCAACTCTATACAGATTTTCTAATTATCTAGAGATATTACTAAGAGATTTATTTCTCGAGTTTCTCTATTTAATTGGAACTGGTAATATGTATTAATATGCATTTTTTGTGGAAAATGGGCTTATTTTGGTTTTTGACCATTTTCGCGTAGAGATGTTAGAAGTACTATATCTAATTTTTTCTTTATAATGGCGGTGGTATCGTCTGTGTACTGGTATTAATTACCAAGATCTAGGAAATCGTGCAGGACATTAGCGTATATGACAAACACATACAAATTGCCTCATATTAATTTAAATGATTAGCAGAAACGCAGCTATTTAATGATTTCACACTGTAAGAAGTGCACTAATTGCACAGAGAGAAAGATTTCTTTAAATCAAAGAAATATGCATTGAGTTAAAGAAATAATTCTTTTCAACGGTGAGAAGACGTTTTGTTGTTCAATCAAGAACGTAATTCTTTTTGTGTAACAATGGTCACTCTAAACGATATATTATAAACAGAAGATCAACATTTTGTTGAGTCAAAAGTAAAGAAAACTTTCAACAGAGAAAGAAAATAATCAATTTTTATTGAAATTATACTGGACAATACACTGTATTGACTTAAAGTTCGGAAAGCTTTAATCTCAATATCAAACAAATTTGCTATATTGTCTGAAAACAATATGTTTGTTTGAATCAACTAACCAATTTGTTATTTTGAATAATACTGAAATACTGTTTTATTCCTAGCTTTCTGAGAAAAAAAAATGCCACCATAGCGAGGCGCATGGTCTATTGTTGGAATCACAATACCAGCAAAAGAAATAAAAGGGAAGTAGCACTAGAAACGGACTCGAGTTTCTGCCTACTCGTCGTCATTAGCGTCACTCTGAGTGCAGTGAGTTTCATCGCTATCACATTTCAGCCTATATCCGCGATCGCTTACTAGGGAATTAAGAGTTTAGGTGTGCGCCCCCTAGGGGACACAAGTCGAACTCTTGACCCACGAGACGACCGCAGCCTAAGTCGGTTAATTGTGTTTAGACATTTTTTCTTTGATGTTTTTATATAATGTTATGGCAAACAATTACTAAAATTACTACATCGCAGTCTTTTATACTTATTTTGCGCAAGTTATATAGCGGGACTGACAATCAATGAATTGTCCGAGCTAGATTTGTGACTGCATTACCGGTTTACGCTAATCACTCATGCACAACATATCTTTCGATGTATCGTCAGTGAATTAAATCTATGAAATTGTGTATTAGAGAAACAGCAAAACAAAATACAAGTATGGATTTTATGAGTATGCTGTATTTTCCTTATTTGCTTTGCTTTTTTTTATTTTCAATTCAGAAACAAAACATTGCCACTGCTATTTGTACTTTTCAATATTACAATAAATATTAAATTCAATGGTCTTACAACTTACAAACAAACAAACATACCTACGTGTATGTATTCACCAAAAGAAATCTATCAAAAATGTATAATTTTATAGTCGAAATCATGAAAATACTTTGCATTACAAAATTCTCATTTATTAAGTCAATGAAATACCAGCAACAAATATATTTCTTTGACTTGAAAAATCTTTTCTGCGTGCGATAAGATAAAATCTTGAGGCACATCTTGTAAAATTTCACCATTGGGAATGTGACTTCCGCGGCCGTTGTCCATGCCATGTTTCTGCTTGGTTTCCTGGTGAAATCTGCAATCTGGAACAGCTAGAAATGAAAAGTTATACTTTTTTTTGTAATTTTTTTGAATGATAAAACTGAAAGAGATAAAATATAACAATTTAGGTTAAATAATTGCAAATTTAGAGTACAAATTACATAAACTGACACAAATATATAGTGCAAACTGCATACCTACACATACAACATAAATTGGGCCTTAATTTACTACGTTTATGGGTGTGTACAGTCTACCTTACATTTGTAATACTTTACTGTTGACAGGAGTAGATTCTTACCATGGTAGGTGTCTCATCATCGAAGTATACAGTACGAGTACAAGAGACATTTACTGTAAGATCCTCTTACCATTGCCCTTTTTGATGAGTCCCGATGTGATCATAAGAGTATTTGGAAGACGGCTTACTGTTCGACGTTTCTATGGACTTGTTTCTGTTTAAGTGCATGTGCATGATGAAGCATTTGACATTCTATGACTGCATTTCATTATCTAATCTGCTCATATGATCGAAACCACAAAAGAATGCCTTTGACATCTTAGTATAAGTAACACAGTTATACCATAATTTCACACTAATAAAAATGGTTGTAATGAAATGGCTTTTACTAGAACAAGTAATCAATATAAACGGTACCTCTACCTATAGCCGGCATAATAATAATATGTCTCTACATAGTCCGCATGGCAACGTAAAATCATTCCACGTTATTTTTTGTATTATATTCAAAGCGTGCCACCAATCTATATTTACGTCTGGTACGACGGTGCCTTTCACAAGACACAAAAACTAGTCGCATGACTTGTATTTGCATTTTACAGTCTACGTCGTCTGTGGCAGTCGCCGCGCGCGAGCCTCAAGTAGGTGTGGAACAGGCGCTGAACCAGTTTCAATGATTAGACGCTTAATCTAATGATCATCTGATTCACTTAATTTCTTCGCGAGACGAGGACTTGCATCTGCAATTATCGCAACGTGTCGATGCAATATCCGCTATTGCGCTAATATCTGGCTTTATTGCGCTCGTGGTGCACATGTACGCATCACAGCAATGCAAAGATAATTTATAACTTTCCGCGTTGGTATTATGTACGAATTTTATTGGCAATTTCTTGAGTCTATGAATAAATGCCGGTATCGGTAATGTTTATATGATACTGTACTGGTATGGCTTTATTGGTTGAGTATTTTAAGAATTCACATTTACAAAGCCCTGGAGATCTATTCGACCTTACGCTGTGTAGTAAATTTATTGTTAATTTCTGCTTGATAACCGCTACATTTGAACATTCAGTACATGTTTAGAAGCGCAAAGATGTGCCAATAAGACGCATGTATGTAATAGCCAGTGGGTATAAATGAACGCATACTCTGTAGTGTGCTTAAAACAAAATAAATTCTTGTACAATGTTTAATGGTTGGACGTAGCTATCTATAAAGATGTCATCAGCGCCTTTAGGGTAAATTTCTAAAGGGACACTAGAATATAGTATAAAGTTTAATGGATGTTGTTATGGAACAAATATGTTTTATTATAATAAGTTCTATAAATGAGAAAAGTGTTTCCTGTTTTTCATATTTTTTTAATGGGAGTTTATTGTTACAGTTGGTCGTGGCTATTTGAAAAATTGTTTTCTTAATGTTGACTATAGTTTATTGCTGCAAAAATAAGTATTCTTATGTTACGAAATAACACAAAAATATAATATATTGTATTTAGATAAAATTATATATATAATCAAAAAACCCTTCTACTATAAACAGGTGTAGCGCTAATACGTGATATCTAATTACAATATACAAATTTCCATCACGTTTTCTTATTCTTGGCCATCGCCTTCGCCTCTCTCCATGATGTTCCTTTCCTTCTTAGTACAGGGTGCGGCAGGGAAACTTGCTGATTTGAATTGGACGCCAATGAGCGAGGCGTGGTCAGAAAGGGGTGGGGAGGGTCTCATCAGAAAGAGGGGGTTTTGAAGTTTTGTTACCCCAAATGACATTTGTCATCATGCGTTGGACAAAGGAACAGCGTGCGTTCGCCGTCGAGGCCTATTTTTCCAACGGTCATTCGGTGGTCGCCACCCAATGTGCCTTCCGAACTCGGTTCGATATTCATCCCGCGGGTCCCGTTCCTGGCCGGCAATCGCTTGTTTCGTGGGTGAACACATTTAGGGAAAGTGGGAGTGTTGAAAGAAAAAGGCCCAGGAGGTCAACGGACATCCAGAACTCCAGAAAACGTCGCGCTGTTACTGTGAATGCAGTTCGCTACAGAGAAATGATTGAGACATTTTTTCTTCCACAACTTGAAGAAATGGATCTTGGGGACGTATGGTTCCAACAGGACGGAGCCACGGCGCACACAGCGAGAACTTCGATGGAGCTTTTGAGGGAACACTTTCACGAGCGCCTGATATCCTTGAGGGGTGACGTACCGTGGCCGCCGCGCTCCCCCGATTTGGCACCTTGCGATTTTTTTTTATGGGGATATCTTAAATCCATCGTTTATAACGACAAACCCCGGACCCTGCAACACCTGAAGGACAACATCCGCCAAGCCATCGCCAACATTCCCGTCGATATGCTCGAAAGAGTGGAGCGCAACTTTAAATCTAGGGTTGATCAGTGTATCACGAATGAGGGCCGCCATTTGCCCGATGTCATTTTTAAAACCACTTAAAACAAAAATTCAGAATGTGTACTATACGATACAAAAAGAATTAAATTGATATTTGAAGTACTTTTTCTTTTATTGACTTTTCAAATCAGCAAGTTTCCCTGCCACACCCTGTATTTCCGTCCCAAATCTGTGTCGATCTTTCTCTCTTCTTCCATTTTTTACCTGCGTTTCCCATATTTGCTTTATGGGTCTTGTCTCCTTCATCCTTTGTAGATGTCTCCACCAGGCGAATTGCCACCTCTTAATGTAACCCAGCACTGTGTTTATCTCCAGATCATCCCGCATTTTTGTGCTTCTTATCCTCTTTGTAACATCTGCTACTCTTCTGGGGTACTTCATTTCAATCGCCTGGATTCTACTTTTCTGGCTGCTGTTTAGGACCGAAGATTCACATCAAAACGTTAATATTGATATGTATATTGTTTTATACATTTTTGTTTTTGTTTTCACCCAAAATTTCTTTATCGGTATAAATAGGGTATTCATTGGGTAACATAGTTTTAGTGATTTCTCTATTCTGTTGTTACTTTCCATTTCTTGTCTTACATCTTCTTGTGTTTCTATTTCCAGATATTTATAACCTTGCACTTGTTCAGTATCAACTCCATTTATTTGTATGTTTATTTTTTGTCACTACCTATAACCATCACCTTGGTTTTATTTTTATTCATTTCAATATTGTACTCTTCGAGGTTTATGTTCCATACTTCTAGTGCATGCTGTAGATTCTTTCCCTTATCTGCCATTATTATCAGATCGTCCGAAGATACACCTTCTGAGACGTATATTAATTGCAGGTATCTACATGTTGGTACCATTTTTATCAGTGATTTGCATTCCCTTACAATTTCATTTATAAATTTATTGAATAACGCTGTGCTCAGGATTCCTCCTTATCTTAATCGTTCCCTTGTTACAAAAGTTACAAAATATTTCATTGAATAATGCATTTGTAATTATCGTGGCAGATGTTCTTTATTATCCTAATTATTTTGTCATTTATCCCTTTTTTCTTTAGTGTTTCCCACAGATTTCTTCTTGGTACTCTATCGAAGGCCTTCTGTTAATCTACAAATCCCACATACACTTTGTTTCCTTCTTGTATATATTGCTCATTAGTTTAACGGTTAATATGCGGTCCTGATACTTCCTTTCCTGAAACCACTCCTGTAGGGTGCTTTTTACTACTGGTTTTATTTTTTTATCAATGATCTTATCGTACTTATGTTTTCATTGCTGTACTCATTTAATCCTAAAAGACCTTGTATTCCCTATTTTTGCTATATTCATAGCCTGTCGTCCACTCCGATTCCTTTTAAATAGTGCAGAATGTCAAGAGCTCCAGCTTCAATTTCTTCAATTTTACGTGCTCCCAGGTGCAGGGCCCTTGAGTTGCTTAGTACACCGCATTTCTAGAAGAGGTAGGTGGATGTTTCCTCCACAAAATCTACATTCAGCTTCTGCAATTCTAAGCCTACTTCGATGTCCTTTCAGTAGTCTCCCTATAACACCGCAGCCTAAGGGCTTACTGTGCTCTACCTGTTCTTGTTATAGAAACTACTTCAGTATACTAGTGCCCTGTAACAGACTGTACTACCGCCTTGTAGGTTACTTCAAGCTCATGCTTATTCCACAGAAGTTTATTGTCTAGCATAAGACCCAGGTATTTCACCTCCATCTTTCAATCTATGACTTGATCATCTATTTTTAAGATCTTGAGATTAGGTTTTTTTTAATGCTATTAAGGTAGTCTTAGTGGAGTTCATGTTAAGACCAACTGATTGACACCACCTCTTTATAATATTAAGTCCCCTTTGAACTATGTTAAAGAGGGGACGTATACATGTACGATACCATCAAGTTAATTATAGAAGATTATACACTTTTCAACTAAATTAATAGAAGATGACGACAATTTTCTAACCTTCCAAATACCTACGCATACTTAAATTTATTAAAGTAATATTTGTGCATACATTTACTACAATTTCAGTTTAAAGGAAAATACGACATTAATCGGACTTTCTGATATATAGCTCATATCAAAGCCACGCCGGAATGTTTATTGGAAAGAGGATCTCGTCATTTATGCGGACAATGATACTTTTTCTTGCTCTGTCTATCTCCGTTTCTGGTAGTAGAAGCGGACAATAATTGAATATTTCATTAAAAAGTTAATAGTTATCATATAGGTAAAAAAGTTATCAGGCGAGCGGCGAATGCCGCCACTCGAGCCGATCCGGTTTCTGTATGTCTCCTTATTGGGCGCTCAATGTTCAAAGGTTCCACAGAATCTCGTAATTTTAACATTCGCGTTATGCACTGGTTACCATCTGGTTCGATTCTTTTTAATTTAGTTAGGTATATCTTATCTTCCGGCAGTTAATGTCATAGTATAGAAGACTACTATGCTAAATTACATGTCTTTCGTAGCTACCTTAACTAAATTGTAAATTGCAATATAGGTATTGAACTAAAAAGAATATTTTTGTATACATACACTTACCTAACAATAAATGATGCTTCGGTCATTGTTAGCATCTCAATAATTAAAAGTTAATATTCATATTAAGAGGCAGAATCATACTTTTGTTAGGAATTGTTTTAGCGGAACAGGGGGCATAATGGGGATGTTAAGGTAAAAAGTCGTTTATTAGTTAAAAACATATATAATGTCCATTGAAATTTAGGGAAATTATTTTTTATTTTATCGCAAGAAATATACAAGTATACCCCCATTTTGTTCGAGCTTATTTATTTTCAAAAGTAAACGGCAAAAATTAACCAAAACGCGACAACATGTGCACAGGAATTATCAGACAACTTCTGATATACAGAACAACTAATCCAGCCTTCATTAGATTCCGAATAAAGCCGACGACAGTAGACATTCCGCGTCAGATTTATCTTCTGTTTTGGATGTAAAACTATCTTGGCCTTGCTTGGGCTTTTTCAATTTTTTAAATTTCGTCAGAGAGAGCTATCTTTTTCCTTTGCTTGCCCTGGAGAACTCCCAAAACTTTTCAACCATTTCACAAAAATTTCACTCTGCACTCAGCTACTAAGGTGTCATTCCGCCAATGGCCCAGAAGGGGCTTCATTCAAGAGCTCAGATTTCAAACGTTGCCGCGGGAAAATAAGCATTGAGGGCATGTAATTTCCATCTGTATAAAAACATATTTCAGCCGTAACGAGCTGACCTCTTTCTGCAAACGTAAGACTTCCTACTTGTCGTCGACCTTTAGCTGCAACTATTTTTTACTACCTTTTTGGAAGAGTTGTTGTTCTGGTTTCATCTGCATTGAAGATCTTATTTGGGACCAATTTGTGTTTATCAACTACTTATGAAAAAGCGCAAGAAAAATTGCACGGTCTCTTTATTAAATCCCATAGCTCGTACGGCCGTTTCGTGCTTCAGGTAAACGCAGAGAGATCCGTATGTCTTTTACAAAAGCCTGTAAGCCAGTCCATGCCAGCTAAACATAGTTTTTGATCAAATGACGTGAACGATTTGATTTTTCCCAGCTATATGGTAAGCAAGACGTCTAACACCTTTAGTTGTTAGGCCAAAAAGTCGCAATTCCATTTGCTTTAAATAGTCCGAAAGTTGAGTTTCCTGTGCAGTTGTAAATATTGTATTAGGTATACCGACCTAGTCCTGAAAAATCGTTATTTAGTTTTACCTCTAGCTATTTTCATGAAATACCTTTTCGAATATCATCGTATTCTTTTAAATTTTCTTGTTCTTGTTTCAAGAGTAGTTTGGGGCACAATGAATAGCGTAGCCGCTCTTGAAGAATCCATTCTATTTCCAGCTACTACAATTACATATAGCATTTCACATAGACTCTTCACACTATGTCTATCACTTTTTCTATTATTTGTGCGCACCATATTGACTAGAAAAATATTATTTAAAAAGTATCGTTTTTCTTTTTCTGATAGCAAAATAGCGGGAATAGGGGCATGATTGGGAACTCCCCATTTTGCCCCAAGCGCACTTGAAATCACCTTTACTTGCTCAATTGTATACGGTAATTGAATGCATCCACATTTTAATTAGCACGTATTTTTAAGACTATGTACTAAGCTAATTAAATCATTAAAATGAGAAATTGGAACCTATCTTCTTAATAAACTAATTCCTCGATTAAATCCATAAATAAATCCAAAAATTACATCACCGGCATGTAAAAAAGCAAATGCTTGTCATATGCGTGGGTTTTTTTGTGGATTTTTTTGTGAGGTTCGACGTAAAGTCTCCGATAACACTGTATTATATCTCCCATTTTCTTTAGTCATAAATAGAGCTGGGGGATTGCTGCGGTATTCCAGAATAGTATTCAGGTAAACGCACGAATATTATGACCTTGTTTCGATCGGTGAAGCATGCGTGATTTTATTGCTTTACATGCATTCGCTATTTATATCACTTAGGTTATGTGTACTGTATATAAATAACACACTTACCTTATTTACGATTATTATTGCATAGCGCCAAGTGGATAAGACTCGTAGTAAGTTTGTAGCATTAGATAGGTTTCCATATTTGTAGCGGTGAGCGATGTACGCCGTGATGAATAAATTTTTTTATATTTTGAGAAAGACCGCTCGACATCTACGGATGTAACACACGCACAATTAAAATAATCTTTATAGATAGAAACCGAATCTACAATTGCAGCATTACTAATTTGTTTTAATCTGGTAAAATCAGAATCTTTGTTTATCGCACTCTCGAACTTTGCTATTACATTCACATTTTTGTTGTCTAAAGTGTTTCGCTGCAGCGTGTTTATACGCTGGTGCACTTACTACGTCCCTGGCTTACCGCAAACGTCCTCAGCTCTAGTCATAAATTATACTAGTCTTAGCGCCCTGTACTAACCTGTACAGATCCCTGGCTGATCGATCTAAATAACTGGGTGCAATTTTAACTTGCCAAAAATTGCTCTCTTTATGCGTCACGCTAATGAGTAGATATTGTGGTGGAGCTTCTAAATAAATTGGCTAAATCCTGATATAGCTCAGTTCACATATACATATTACTGACTGTTCACTCAAATTAGCTTCTTTTTAATCACACAAATATATTTAAGTGTGAAAAAATTGCCAATAAATCTCGAGATTTAGTAAACCTAAACCATTGCTAATATTATTAATCACGTCCAATCATCTATTGATTGGACAATCATTAATTCACGGGTATTAGACAAATATCAAATATCAACTTCGTTTAGAATTATACCATACATATTATACCCAGTGAAGCATAGATCATCCGCCATAATTCAAGATCAACGTAAACATTGCTTGCAAAATAAAACAAGCTTCACGAGCTTGTACGATCAGATGGGTAAATCATCGCTGTTTTACGTCGATATGGTTACCTAAAGGATCTATTGCCCGTTATTCCTCGGAAAAAAGCGCGAGTTTGGTTTCTCTCGTGCTGGCTATTACACGCAAGTGGGAACTGTTATTTTTCTCACGGCACATTGTACTTTGTACGTATAAAGTCGTGACTGTGAAATTAAAGGTACGCGGATTGCGGGGATACGGGGTGATTAACCAATATTGAAGAAATCTATGGACGAAACGAAACTCAGTCGATACAAAGCCTAATTTGCAAAAGGTTAGGTGATCTTTCGAAATCCATCGGCGTTTTTGTTCACGTTGTTCTATGAGCACTGCTCCGAAGACAATCAATCAAAATTTCATTTTCATCGTAGGCAATGAAGCCACTATCTAATTAATCTAATTAGATTAAGTTTGTCCTAATTTAATTCCTACACGAGCACTTGTGTTAGGATATTAAATAAAAAGACAAAGAGAAATCCGGAGTTTAAACTAACATATTGTATCGTTTTTCGATGATTAAAATGTTATTGGGGTTTAAAGAAACAACACAGGCGATATATTAAATATATATATATATATTGATAAATTCAGAAAGATTTTATACAAATGTCGTTATTGACAGACATGCATGTTTCGCTGTATTTACTGCTCTTCAGTGTCACTCGACGACATTTGTAATTTACGCTCTAGGCGTATATATGCTCTTGCATTATTAATAGTAATGTATGAGAGTTATACGATTTTAAACTCATTATTTTAGCGAAGATATTTGCTAATTTGACAATTTAGATTTACAAATATGTTCAATTCGAAACACAAATTTGAAATCGTATTGCATATATACGCCTAGAGCGTAAATTACAAATGTCGTCGAGTGACACTGAAGAGCTGTAAATACAGCGAAACATGCATGTCTGTCAATAACGACATTTGTATAAAATTTTTCTGAATTTATCAATTAATATGGCGTTTAACGCAAATTTCGCGGCTTACGGCAATATGATTTCAAATTGGTGTTTCGAATTGAACATATTTGTAAATCCAAATTGACAAATTAGCAAATATCTTCGCTAAAATAATGAGTTTAAAATCGTAAAACTCTCATACATTACTATATATATATAATCCATAGCTCTGTCTACCCGAAGGTGTAGAGCATTTATCTTCTATTTATTGCGGTCCCCATATACGAAACTTGCCCATTTCTTTTTCTCTCTGGCTAGGATTTTTTTCTTCTTTTCTGTCTAGTCCTCTTAGTATCTTGTCGATACTTTCCTCCCAGGTCATAGCCGGTCTTCCTCTTGTTCTCTTTTCTTGACGCCTTGCCTCCCACATTTGCTTTACAGGTCTGTCGCTGCTCATTCTTATGAGGTGTCCGAACCATCTCAATTGACAATTTTCAATTCGATTACTTATCGGTTGCACGCCAAGCCGTTGTCGTATGTCACTGTTTCTAATTCTGTCTTTTCTGGCGACACCTAGAATTCTTCTCAAGAATTTTATTTCGGTCGCTTGGATTCTACTCTTTTGATTTTTCGTTAGTACCCAGCTTTCTGCGCCGAATATGAGTACTGGCACAAAAACGGTCTTATATACAGTAACTTTCGTTTTTACAGATACTTCCTTTCTCCCGATGAACTTATTCTTCAAGGCGTGGTACAATCGTGTTGCGTCTTCGATTCTCTTGTTTATCTCGTCATCTTGTGTTCCTTTGTTGTTAATATGAACCCCCAGATATTTAAAGTTGTCTACCTGCTCTATTTTTTGGCCATCTAGAATGATATTGGTTGCCGTTTGGTTCCTTCCATAAACCATCAGTTTTGTTTTCTCTATATTGATTTTAAGGCATTTTTCTTGGAGCTTTTCTTTCCAGATTTTCAGGTTATGCATTAATTCAGTCTCATTTTTTGCAAATATTATTAAGTCATCAAGTTGTTATATTAAATAACAAAAATTTATTAGTTTCATGGTTCAAAAGAACATGGACAGAGTCAAAAAAATAATGGTTACTAGAAGTATGACAAGAAGAATATGAGTTGATGTTGATTGGATTGTTTCCATCGTCTGTTGGATTTTGTACATCCGACGTTTCGGCAGTGGCTCTACTGCCGTCATTAGGGTAGCCCTGATAAGGACTGGTGCTTGCTAATTCCATGGTTGGCGGTGAAATTATCCAATAAACGATGGAGACAGACCAATCAACATCAACTCATATTCTTCTTCTAACTCATCGTCAAGAACTACTGGTCATGAGTTAGAAGTAATACAATTTAAAATTCTAAAATCAACATTACACAAAATAGAACAAATGAATAAAGATGATGATTATTGGAGAGTTACCTTAATTAACATTCCACAAATTCCTCCATAGTGTAATAGCTTTTTTCAGAAAGAATTTTTTTTAATTTAAATGTAAATTCCCTCAATGATTGTAATTTTTTTATTGACTGAGGTAATTTGTTGTAAAATATTATTGCTTTATATCTGGGAATCGTCTCGTACAACTTCCTAGTATGTGAGGGTACTAAGTCTATACAATGGTGTGTATGCATAACATGATAAATATCTCTATTTTTGACAAAAGTTTGTTAATTTGCTTTATAAAATTTTAGAATTTCGAATATATAAAGACATGGTAGAGGCAAATTTTTTAATTCTTTAAAAAGAGGCCGACACGACACCAAAGACGATACACATGCTTCTAATTATACGTTTTTGTAATATAAATAATCGTTTAGCACCAACCAAAACATGAGGCCATACTTGAGACATCATTCAACGTACTCAAAATAAAGCAATCCAAGGAAGTGCATATTCATGAATAAATAAAATTACACAGAAAGAATAATGGTCGCCAGGAAACTAACTTCGCTTGTTCCCTGGCGACCACACCGTTTTCAGAATAAATTTGTCAGCTACTAAAAGTGTGGCAAAGTATTTAACTTGCTCTAAAATTATGAAATATTTCTTTTTATTTAGAGTTAACTATATAAGTTTTATAAGATAGATATCTATAAAAATGTGACTTTTCAATTCACTTGATGTTAGATTTACAAAATAAGGTGAAATACTACTAAATTAAAACTTATCTCTATTTCCAATGTTGTAGTTATGTGCTGACCAAAAATTAATGTGAATTTTTGCTTTCGCAGCGAGAATATACCTTGACTAGTGACATTTATACCACTTAAGAGTGAACATATGAATATGAATATGACTCAAAAATATGTTAGTCACCACAATTAACACTTAAAGTGATAAAATAGTGAAATATTAATCTCTTTAACTGTAAGAAAGTTTATCAAAGATTTAAAGGTGTAAGTTATCTTCTAAAACCAGTTAATAGTGTCGGAAGCGCTTTCCGATCGCAATTCTATTTCTGACTTTCATCGTCGATACCTCCAATCTGTACATCAAAAGAAGTGTTTTTTCGCGGGATATGGAACGGCGTCGCGCCTGTTCTCCTAGCTCGAACCCTTCTTGAGATTGGTGAAAATCAAATTTCGATATATTTCCGAGAGATGTCCGAGGTTAAAGTTTCGAAAAATTAAGATTACGCTGGAGTCTTCTAATATGATTTACCAGATGCGTATTTACACGGGAAATCGAATGGTGAGAAGCAAACATCAATATCTCCAACCATTTCCGAGGTACGTATTTGCAAAAATGTGACGAGAATCGATAAATTTTTCCTATTCTTCACCCATAAATCCTTGGATTCTGGACGAACTACTGTTGTTATTTTGTGCTACTGTCATCTAGAATGATCTCCTGATCGCGCCGAATATTTTGAGACATACCGGAACCCTCTAGCTTCCGTCGTTTCGGAGTTAAGTTAAAAAAAATTCCGGTTTTGTTATTTTCACACCCCAGATTCTGTTCTGAGCAGCTAGAAATAGCCGAAACGTCTATGTATTGTACACTATCGAACGCATTTTTCACCCGCCATTTTATTTCTGCTAACGTCGTCCGGTTATCTATCGTATATCGTCTATATTTTAGAGCTATGTGAAATAATAGAAAAGTAGAAAAAATACCTAGTCTTTTTGCCATTTTTCGTTATTTTCGCATAAAATCCACTGCTCTGAGCAGTTAGTTATTAGTTATTACCCATACTCCAATATACACTCCGCCAAAAAAGTATCGCATAAACTAAAAAAGGGCATTTATGAACCAAGATATTTTTATACGTTCACAAAAAGTTTGCCTCGTGTATGTGAACTATAAAAACACTAACAAAATAATGGAACTTAGCGTTTTTACTTTATTTTTTTCCTAAAAGAACACATTTAGAAAAATGCATATGTGTAAGGTTTGCTCAGTTGTTTATTGAAAGTCTTCCTATACGGACAAATTTTAAAGTGCGAAGTCAGAGTTCTGTACCAACGCTTTTAAAACTAAAATGAGCAATTTAACTTCAGAACAAGTGGCTGCTATAGTTGCTTTAATCGAAGATGGACGATCTCAAGCATACGTTGCTAATTTGATGAACATCAATCAGTCAAGTGTTTCTAGAGCCGTAGCCAGATATAGGGAAACAGGCATTTACAGTAGAAGACCTGTACCAGGTCGTCCAAGATGTTCTACTCGCCAAGATGACCGCTATTTACTACTACAAGCATTACGTAGAAGACATGTAACTGCGAGACAATTGCAGAACGACTTGGCTAGAGTCAGAAATACTCGTGTGAGTACTCAAACTATTCGGAATAGGTTACGACAGAGTGAATTAAGAGCTAGAGTAGCTGTAACAACCCCTCGTCTCACTAGGAACCACCGAGTGGCTCGCTTAAGGTTTACCAGAGAACATGTAAATTGGAACATTAATGACTGGGCCAATATACTCTTCACAGATGAGTCAAGATTTGGTCTTTACACCTCAGATAGGCGTATCTCAGTGTACAGACGAGACGGTGAGCGCTATTCGCAGTGTAATATCAGACCTAGACCTAATTTCGCTGGTGGCTCTATTATGGTTTGGGGAGGCATCTGTTTAACAGGTCGTACAGAGTTAGTACCAGTAGACAGAGGTACACTGACTGCCCACAGGTATATAACGGACATTTTAGAAGAACATGTAGTACCATATGCGCCAATTATAGGAAACGAATTCATGTTAATGCACGATAATGCACGACCGCATGTTGCAATAATCGTCCAGGAATACCTTAACGATGTTGGTATTCCAGTTTTAGATTGGCATGCGGTAAGTCCGGACATGAACCCTATCGAGCACGTGTGGGACCTCCTTCACAGACGGATACGAACCCAAAATGTTGCCCCAGTGGACCTGCATGGACTAGCAAATGCTCTCCGTGACGAGTGGGAGAATTTGGATCAGGCTTATATACGGAGGTTAATCGAATCTCTGCCAAACCGTATGCGAGCGGTCATAAGAGCCAGAGGTGGCAATACTCAGTATTAAAAGCTACTGTTATGACATTTTTCTTTCCAAAATTATAATTTCTTGTTTTAATAAAAATCTCAAGTATGAGTTCTTGTTTTTATTTGGCCTGTATTTTATTTAAACAATCATAGAAATTATATCTTAGAGCGCATTAAAGTATATTTACAACTTTATGCTACAAACAAAGATTATGCGATACTTTTATGATTCAAAACTAAATTATGCGATACTTTTTTGGCGGAGTGTATAATACTATACAATAATTATACACTGTCGAAAACTGCGTCTTTCAACGTCGATTCCATATCTGAAGGCGCCGATTGTGTTATGGGTGTCCACCGAAAGCATAATTTAAACTGATGCACGGAACACTATTTTAATGAAGTTTGTGAAAGTATAAAATAATACTTTGTCCACCAAATAAATTGAATAAATATGTATTTCGTATTAAGCCCGTGCATTTATCAGAGCTTTTGAGTCTATCAAATACCCGGGACAATTCTTGGGAGAATCCATTCTATGTTGAGAGCACGGTTAAGTGATATTTTTCACTCAATAAATATGAATTGTCCATTTAATAATTAATTTCAGAAATATTTCATATTTAATATCATTCGACGGCATGGTTACGTTTCATTAGAGCAGAATGTAATTGTGCGAAATCTTCTTAAGAGATTATAAAGATTAATTTAATCAGAAATACTAAGCATACCAGCATCTACAAGCGTACTTACATAGTTGAATACATAAATTAATAGGACAATATTTATTAGTCTTTTTACACCTATTTACATACTTAATCGAGCTTTTCATTAGTGTTACATTGGATTTATTACTTCTTATAATTAGACAACATAGGAATGCTGATGCACGTTCTTGTGTTGATCAAAGGTACTAAAAACAAAAAGTAAATAGGAAAATGTTTGCGCTGCTTCATTCCTAGAATATAGAATCCAATTTACTTACTTACGCCTGAATGTACCAACATAGATTTAAAGGTTTTTATTCGATTTAAAAAGAAGTATAAGGACTTGTCGAAACTTTGCAACGTAATGCAATTTAAACCTACCGACTTAGGAAGTCATGTGAATAGAACTTGTACGACAGGGGGCGATAGAAATTCATTACAAGAGATAGAATATCAAGCGGGTTGACACTACAAAGGTGTACGTTAACAAAAACACCGTCGACACGATAAAAAAATTTGCAAAGTGTTGCAACGGTCTCGCAACGAGAAATGTTAATGTATTATTTCATGTAAGTTTAGCCTTTTGTATGTAGATTAACTAATACGTGTCACACTTCGTGTCTCGACAATTTAAAGGCTATAGCCGGAGAAGCTATATATAGTGAAACTAAGTTTTCTGTTTTTTCTAAAGTAGCTTTATATATACATAATATTGAATTTCAGAAACTTGGTGATGTTTACAGTTTGTGAATAAATAACTCTTTAGAAGAAAAATAAAAAAGTATCTTTTTCGTTAACCTATGTGATAAAAGTGGTTCAGTTGCTGATATAAAGGCACAAAGACGATTCCTACTGACCGATCTGCTCAAAATATTGCCGCGTCAAGTGAGAGCGTTACCCAAAATTCCCGAGCCTCAATTCGCCATCAGTCACAGTAAGTGAACATTTGGAGAAGCACCATGCAACGAATCCTGACAATGGATCTTCATCTTCGCCCTTATAAGGTTCAACTAACGCAACAACGTTGGCAGTACCTACCAAATGATCATTTACAACAGGGTGAATTCGCCGATTGGGTGCGAAAACCTAGATGTGAATGAGCATTTCACGTAAATTGTTATCCTTAGTGAAGAGACACATTTTCATCTGGCCAACAGGCATAACTGTCGGATATGAGGCGACGAGAATCCTCGCATAACACTTCAGCAGATGATGCATTCACAATGAACAACTGTATGGTGCGGCTTTTGGAGCGGGTTGAGTAATTGGGCTCTATTTTTTGAAAACGCTGAAGATAATGAAGTGACGGTGAATGGCGAACGTTACCGAAACATGTTAAGTAAGTTTCTTTGGACTGATTTGGAAGGAATTGACCTCCAAAACAAGATGACGTTACTTGTTATACTGCGCGTTAAATGCGTGCGTTGTTGTTGGAAAATTTTTCGAGGCGATCATTTCACGTTAAGGAGGCCAAAGTTGGCCAACCACACCATGCGATATGACCCCATGTGACTTTTTTCTCTGGGGTTACGTGAAATCACGTGTTTACGCGAACAATCCGAGAACGATACCTGAGTTAGAGACCCAAATTGAGCGCGTTAGTGTGGAAATTAATCCGGAAATGTCATTAACAATTTTGCAAAAAGAGTAAGAGTTTGTCACAAAGGTTGGGTGGACATTTGTCCGACATTCTTTTCCATGCGTAACCGCATTGTACGTTAATAAGTTTCAAATTTTCAAGTAACTTTATTTACAAATTAAATTGTGCATTCTTATTAGGACACCTATAGATAGGCAGATAGTAAAGTAGTTGCAGATCTTGGCTAAAGTAGTGTACAAAACAAACTAGACATGAGACATACAAAATGTACACGTACCATAAAAAATGAATAGACAATTCATGAATAGTATAGTAAGCATTCTCCAGAAGATAGATTCTCATTTATTTTCGAAATTATACCTCGCCTAATGCTCGGATTTTGACGGTTAGGTGGTTGAACAGTTTCAAGCCAGTGTAGTTGATCCTTTTTTTGAACAGTATATTTGGTGTCTGTTTATTAATAACAAGTATCGGAATATTGTGGAATAGCTGTGCTAGAAGGAGTTTTTAGCCAAAAGTGGTTCATGACGATGAATAGGGAAGTATACAGTCCTGTTTAAGGACGTTTTTACAGCTTTCGCGATGTTCTACCTTTCTCATTGCTTTTAATGCTGCTTTTTGTTTTAAGAAAGTGTTTTCCGTGTCACTTGATGAACCCCATATTAGGATACCATAACTCCTTCTGGTATGAAAAAAGGCGAAGTATGCTGTTCTTGCGGCTTGGCATGGATCTAATTCTGCTTATCACACTAGAGACTTGTGTCTGCAATTTATCGATGTGTGCATCCCATTGAAGATTATTATTGCTTGTTAGCTCCAGAAACTTTATCGAATCTAATATTGAAATATTCTTCGTTCTGATTATAATATGGTTTGTTTTATGTGGATTCATTTTAAGATCATTGGCGGCGAACCGTTCTTCGACTTCTAGAATTGCTACATCCGTTTTGTACTGCAGATTGATGGACATTATACAAGTTTATAAAATTTTTACTGAAAATATAATTCTAACTATTAGAAACTATTGCAATGCGAAATTAGCTGTGATGGCATATGTTTCGCTCTATGGTATATATTATTTAAAAGTTCGTTCAGATACTTCTGGTAATTTTTCCTTCTTCTTTGATAACTTAGAAAGTACTGAGACAATCGTTTTAAAATTGGTATCATATTTTTCTACGATTTTTCTGAATAGTTTCATATAATTTTCAATAAGTTCATATAGAACCTCTGATTGGAAGTATAAACGGTTAACTTAGGTCGACCATAGAAATAAGGTGATCTTTGTTTCTTCTTCTTGGGAACTAATTTAAACAATGATTCTTGTGTTTTATTTTAAACAGTTGAGTGAAAGCGTCACAGAGTTTTTCAGAATTTGGAGTTGATAAGATTGTACGATAAACAGGAAGTTGTGAATCTTGTCCTGGTTCTAAATATTTTTTCAGAAAAGATTTTGGAAGAAATAGAACTCTCTTCCCTTGTGTTGTAGAGAAAGCTCAGCACGATCTGTCCAATTGTTTTGGAAGAAAAGGAACATGAACAGAAACACGACTTTTGTGGTAAAGCACTTTTTTATCAGTGATTAACTTTTGCTGGACATTGATAATCTATTAAACACCTTAGATACGATATAAAAGGCAAACAAATCGTATGAATAATGATGTTTTCTTGGAGTCTTCCATATTTTTATTATAAAATCATTGGAATTCCTGATTCATGTTTCATTTGCTGGTTGCAATTGATTCAGTATCTTCAAAAATTAATTGAAGGCACCTCCAAATAACGCTGTAATTGAACCAGTTAGTTAAAGAAAATTTTTAATTTAATACCACCAGATAATTAAAAAAAATAATTGCTTTACCTTAAAGCGTTTGAATTTTCTTAATGGAAAACAGTACTTATCACGTCCTTAATCTGGTTTTATAGAAGAAAATGATGTCAATTTAAAATATTTATATTTTACTTGAGTGAATTTTAAGCGCACGTACTATTAAATTATGAAGCACATATTGATTTAATTTATTTTTTAAAGTCAAATTGCTATAGATGGTATATCTATTAATACTACATCGCATAAAATCGTAGTATCTTTACCAGAAATAACGTGCGGTTCGTTATGTAAATGAGACTCATAACAGAAAATCTAAGAGATTTTATTGCTGCTTGAATTACTTCTACCAGACTCGCATACGCCAGCCAGACCCTATTCGGTCCGAGATTTTATCAAACCTCCGAATAATTGTCGGAACCACTGTGTGCCCCTGAGACGATGAATAGGTTTAGGTTTTTTGCTCTAGATATTGGCTGCGAGTAAGTGCACCTACCTACGAATTAATGAGTAATTATCAGCACCTGGTCTTAATAGATCGGCCCCTTTTTCCCATTAAAAGTGTATTCGATTGATATGCTGCGGGAGTACCTAATTTGATACCAGATTGTAGAAGTAATTAACACCTATTAAGTGCTTGAAAGGTGGAAGATAATGAATACCGTGGTAATGATTTTAGGTAGGTACCTAGCGATGTGGTCTAAGGTACATCAGTGAACATCTAATTAAGTGAAGCTGGCTACTGGTAAGATATTTATACAGAAGCGTAATTAACTCGGGAAGTTGTTCAACAAAATCATGAATTATGTACACTTTTACGCTTAATAAATTAAAGTAAATATAATAAAATATTTCAGCAAGGTATTTTCTTTAAAAATGTTGCACATAAAGCTGAATTTATTAGATTTATTGTGTCAAGCACATAGAACCATTTATTAAACACATTTTTGTTTGCGTAATAAATTGCTGTGAAAAGATTTATATTATAAATAAGTTCACTTTCAACAATATGTCAGTAACGATCTATTATTTTGAACTCATTGCAGCCGCAGCAGACAATGCATTCTCGAACGAAATAATACCCTATATTCGTAAAAATCCAAAATAAGAAAAAGAAATGTAAAATATCATGTGGTTGGAGCAGCGGACGCGAGTTAATGGCACAAGACGAGCTCGAGAAGTGCTAAGAGGGGCCGCACCTTACGATTGTTACATCCAGAAGATCTATGTTTGTTGACGTTCGGATGGTAAGAAGACAAGAAGAACAAGAAATGCTAAGAAGGTGGGAGTACGTTTGTCGAGTCTCCGTGTGTGTTACTTGTTTACATATAGGAAGACCCAGCGTATGGATGTGTAATGTTTGATTTTGTGCTTAAATGAGAAAATATGGCCGTCTATAACCATTGGATGCGGTAGAATTCCAACAAAATTAAAAATTTACTTATGTGCGAGAGCAATCTGTATAATGTGGTGAAGTGAGGACTAGAGTAAAGAACAAATGCATTAGTAACTACCGTAGAAGAGAAGATGGGATATGAAAAAGTTGTACGTGCATGTTTTTGAAATATGCTCTTGTAAATATCCACCTAACTAGTGTAAATAACCAATCACTAAGTTACTAAGCACATATCTACTCCGTGACAAATGGAGGAAAGAGGAATAATTATGTATTTACCATATCGACCTCATTTTATTTAAAGAAAATTCTGGTATACCTAATGTAAATGTATTTTAAACATGACAAATATTACAATGAATACTGAAGTAATCAAATTCTGATAATAACATAATTTATTATATGATTATCAAAGAGTATGTATGAGAATTAAAAATAAAAAACTCTTTAAATTCGTGTAGATATTATGGTAAAATGTCGAACCATTTGTACAACATGTTTCTAAATAAGAACACGTAGGTAAGACGATTGTAGGTCGATGGTAAGCCACTAAATTTACGTTTATATATTAGTGCTAATTAATCAAATTAAAATTTTACAGCAACAGTAATTATTAGTAGACGTCGCGTTTCGCCTTATCAAGGCTCATCACTGCTACCTACTAGATGGCATGTTGCATTGTTCGACTTACTTCTTATAATGCAGCATGCTACGCATTCGTGTATTTATTTTTGTCTTCAAGTATGATTTTACGGCCCTTTGTTGTTGTGTACGGTGTTTTTCCATGAACTGGCATTATAATTAATTGTGAGCATTCTCATGTCACAGGATAAACCAAAAAAGGGCAATTATGGGTCATCACGATTCTTCATTCAAAACCGGAAGTTGCTGGAAGTAGCCCTTTCTACGCATGGAAGTGCTGGTCCTCATTTTTTAATTTCATAATTAAATTCAATATCTTTATTGTTATTATATTGAAAGAAAACAGAGTGTGCGAGGTGTTTAGGTATACATTGTATTATTGTAGTGAGGTTAGGTTTGTTCTTTAGTCGTATGGTGCTTAACTGATTTGTTTCCAGTTTGTATTACAGTTAAAACAAGGTGGGAAATGCAGGGGTATTGTTAGCGTAGGAGCACATGTCTACATTAATTAATTCAATAACAAATATACTACAATATACTCACATTAAGTTGTTTTTTAAAATTTATTTTTTGAGAATTTCCAGTATATATTGTTGTTTGCAGTTTTACATGCAACAAAGCATATTATTTTTATAAAGATCTGTATGCGCATCTGTTGGAATTTACTTCATGCTTTACATACATACATCAAGAATTTTGTTGGAACAAGTTGAAATTTGTGCCAAACATATTCAATGCATGGCGACATCGATTTGAAGTCATCAAAAATATGTAGCTACCGCAGCATCAAATGTTCTAACAGATCTCTCATTTTTGGTTTATATTGTGCCCATATGCATAATAAGCTTCGAGTAGACTTATATGCCTATTTAGACTAGAGGGACCACTACGTAAGCTTACTATAATTTCAACAGTCTTTATGCTTTTATTCAGCATTATTTTATTTTCCTCGTCCTTATTAATTAATATAGCTACACCAGCTCTAGCTCGTTCTGTATTCTTAACACCACTGTATATCATTATGTCTCCGTTTTCCATTTTAATACATCCACAACCTTTCTTTTTTGTCTTAGTTATACCCAGAATACTCAATTTAGATGTAACAAACTCTTCCAAAAGCTCCTTCTCTTTTCCATTCATTCCTTGTACATTCCAATTCCCAATCTTCCAGATCCCTGTATTCTGTCCATTCCTATTTTTTCTACGTGTACTTGTTATTTACAATTTATTTGTGTTATGTGTCATATTACTTTTATATATCTTTATTTATATTGACATGTTCAACGCACTGTCTATTGTAACACTGAATAAATAATCTATCTATCTATCCATCTATCTATTGCAAGTTTTATTTACAATGTTCATTTTTATATCATGTCCTTTTTCGTAGGTAGAGGTCGTCATTCCATTTTTATCCGTTCTATGTTCCATTTCTAGTTTTCTAGCTCTATCGTGTTTAAATTTGAATTCCATTTTCTCTTGATTCCATCTATAACGAGGAAGTTGTGTACAATTATCACATTTTTGCCTTCTTTTTCAAACTCTATCAGAGTTTCTCTCATCTTTCGCTGCATATCCATTTCCTTAGCCGCAATGTCACACTCAATATATACTGATGGAAGCTTCTTTTCCTTTAATTTCCTCTTAATATTATGTTATTATATTTTCTTTTTATTTTCATAATCTTGCATTTCTATGATGCATGTTTTACTGTTTAATTTTCTTGCATAGGCTATTTTGCTGTCAATTGTTAATTCCCGTTTTAAAAAGTTTTGAATCCTCTCTCTAATCTGTTCGTTATCATTTGTATCCATTTCACGTCCCTTAATCACCAAATTATTCTTCTTGGCATTTTTCTGGCATCTTTCTGTAGCAGTTTCTACTATCTCTAATTTCTCTTTTATCAACTCAAACACTTTTTTCAGTTGCTCATTTCGAATCTTAAATTTGCTATCTCTTACGATGCTATGAGGGCATAAACAAATTACAACAAAATACAGGAGCTTGAACATTGAAAATATGTATAGGTAAGTAAGAATTATATGTAGACATTTATTGATAAATATATATGTCCAAAATCATCACTTAATAACAATGACGTTACATATATAGATGTTTTTCGCTATCAGTACGTAGGTATATAAATATGCATGTCTTCAGACACGTTCCGTATCAGCAATTCAAAGGACTTGGCGATAATGAAGGTGTTATATGACCGCACAGGTCCCACTTGACACTCTTGAGGCGCTGAAAGCTTTTTTGATAAATATTATTTCGACCCTAAGTAAACAACGTCTAACTGTGACATTTATTTGTGGTCCTCTTAACGTAAACTTGCCTCGCATTTTCTCACATCCTCGCCAATTTTACTTTTGAACAGTAATCCTATACCAACAAAGAAACGATTCACGAGTGATCCAGTGCAGGCTGCCGCGTTACAACGACACCGAAATTAAATTCACCTTCGCTTTATATCTGTATACTACCTCACAATAGTTGCATAATTATAAAATTGCTTAAAAATATCATGTTTAGAACCGTATCTGGTGTTAGATTAATGAAATAGTTTAAAGGAGTTTTGATATTGATCGTGCGAACACCTTTTCCTACCGGGCACAAAGTTGGACCACCCAGCGGTAAGTGAGAAAAGTCGTGTTTTTGTCACTTCGGTGTCTCCATGTTCTAATAATTTCTTTAAACATGAAGCTCTCCGTATAAAGGAATTCAAAAGTGAATGACCATTATTACGTTGGTGCTAATAATTACTTGAAAAGCGTTAATTAAAATGGTAAGATGGCCGTTCCCGACCCCTTAATGCATATATGAATGAGTAGTTATTACAACGTTTGTTCTTACGTTAATATTTATGTGTATATCACATGCACTTTTGTACGTCTATTGATGCAGTGAAGAAATTATTGTCTGGTAACTTAAACAATGAGATAACTTACTATTTGTAAATCATATAATGATAATAAGCAGTAGAATATATTAGCACCCATTTTAATACCTAACTAATTTTCACCTTACTTTGGGAATTGTTCCTAATCTAACTGAGAATTGAACTGACCTAATCACACACCAAAAATAAGGTAAAAATAAGGGTATTTTTTTAATAATGTAATGGTACTGCAATGCGAAGCCGGATCGTTTTTCTTTTCTATTGCAATCAGTTTCTGATGAAGCCTTAAAAAGTAAATAAAGAAGCCGAAACGTAAAATGTAAATCTTTTTATTCGATTACTAGCCACATTCCAAAAAAATTAATTTTCGCCTACATTATACACTATAAACACATTTCTGTAAATTCACAGAATGCCACATGGGTTATACAGGGTTAGTAAAAAGTCCCGGAACGGTCGAACAACTTTGTTATTTGAAAATTATGATTTCTGAAATTTGGTATGGGGGTATAGTTAATATAAATGCATTTTATGCAATACAGTTAATATTCTTTTCACTTCCGGTTTAATCGGCAATACGTCCAACTTTTTTTTTTTAAATGGAATGCCCACATTTTTTTAACACTTTTTAATGCAAAATAAAAAACTACGTTCAGGAAGTATTAAGATGTTTATTTTTATTCACAAGAAAACAGTTAAAAAATTAAAAAAGTGTCCTAATACAGAAAAATCAAGGTACCTTTGAAAAAAGTTGTTGTTTAGTGTTTTCATTGTTTTTGCCGTCACATTTGACAATTTTAAAAGCGTTTTAACTTTTGCATCGCTATAAATTTACTTATTTTAAACATTGACACATTTGAAAATGGCAGAAAAACTTACTGAATCAGAACGAATTGAGATATTAATGATGCGTGGGTACGGTGATCGTCAACGTTCTTTTGAAGAGGTTCGTATTTTGTTTAATACTGTTTATCCGGATCGTCACATTAGTAAAAGTACGGTATGCCGAACAATTCAAAAGTTTGAAATCTTTCGCCAGGTGAAGGATTTACCTAGAAGGGGACGTCCATTAACAGCAACAGATGAAGAAACTAGTTTGAATGTGTTACTTACAGTGGAAGAAAATCATCACGTGTCCACAACAGAATTAGGTCAAATTCATGAGATCTCTCAAAAATCTGCTCATACGATTCTTAAATCAGCAAGAATGAAAGCCTACAAAATGTATCCCGTCCATGAGTTAACTGAAGATGATCCAGATCGTAGACTACAATTTTGCGAAACAATGACGGAATTGATCGAGCAGCAGCCTAATGTTTTAGATCACATCATTTTTTCAGATGAGGCAACGTTTTGTCTCAACGGCACTGTGAACAGACATAATTGTCGCTACTGGTCAATTGAAAATCCGCATTGGATTGAAAAAGTCCATACACAGCGTCCTCAAAAGGTGAATGTCTGGGCTGGTCTTGTTGGAAACAACATCATAGGACCATTTTTTATAAGAGGAAATTTAACTGGCAACGTCTACTTAAATTTATTGCGAAATGAGGTTGTTCCAGCACTTGCGGCCCTCTTTCCAAATGCAAACATAGGTGATCACCCTAATGCACATTTTTGGTTTCAACAAGATGGAGCTCCCCCCCATTTTGCCCATAATGTCCGCGATTATTTGAATGAAATTTTTCCGGGACGTTGGATCGGACGTAGAGGAGCAATCGAATGACCAGCACGTTCGCCAGATCTCTCGCCATTAAATTTTTTCTTTTGGGGTCACATGAAATGTCAAGTGTACAAAAATCGTCCCCATAATCTTGAACAATTGGAAGAGAGAATAGTTCAAGAAGCCAATCGCATCACTCCAGAACAAATACAAAATTCAATAAGAAATTTTACTGACCGTTTACATTTTTGTAAAATTGTAAATAGAGAGCATTTTGAACAATTATTGTAATCGCAACCTGAATAGACAGGTATCTTGATTTTTCTGTAGTAGGACACTTTTTTAATTTTTTAACTGTTTTCTTGTGAATAAAAATAAACATCTTAATACTTCCTGAACGTAGTTTTTTATTTTGCATTCAAAAGTGTTAAAAAAATCTGGGCGTTCCATTTAAAAAAAAAAAATTGGACGTATTGCCGATTAAACCGGAAGTGAAAAAAATATTAACTGTATTGCATAAAATGCATTTATATTAACTATACCCCCATACTAAATTTCAGAAATTATAATTTTCAAATAACAAAGTTATTCGACCGTTCCGGGACTTTTTAGTAACCCTGTATGTGGCCATAGTGGATTGAATAAAATTAAATTCATGTAATGTAAATTTACAGAGTATTATGTAAAGTTACAGATCTGATTTTACTTTACCTATTTAGGAAATTTTATGGAAAAATAGATGAAAACTCAAGCATATTTATATCAATTTTCCTCAACGGCCTGAGTATAATATGAAATTTTAAATGTCAGAAACTGCGAATTAAATGTACTAGTACACATCACGTAGTAGTAACCGCTATTTAAATTTGCTGCGGTTTGATATACTAATACATTACATATTCTGTTTTGTAATGTAATGCGTATCTTTCTCTCGTATATAATGTGTAATTGAAGTAATATACAGTGAAGCAAGAAACAATTACCATATGTCATATACCTACCTACGTAACGTAAGTGCTGCAATACTTGAATGCTACCAGATGTACATTCGTGAAAAAGTGTTCTCTACAATTGAAGTTTTATGAAAACTATTTTAAATATGGTGTTTGGAAATAAAACAAATATATAGGGCGCGAAAATGTAACTTAGCCCACCAGACTAATAAATTAATGTTTCTGTACCTTCCATGTTCTCTCTTTGTCATCATGTGTCGTATAGATATTATATACCTACAGAGGTTACGAAATTCGCGGACACGGACTATGGGATGACATTTAGCATCAAAAACTAAAACAAACGTTGCTTTGCCATATTTTATTCTGACCAAAACCTTTCTTTTTTATTTAAACTACACTTTAAATTCACGTATTAACACTAACGACATATACGACGGCGACGCTTCAAAGACATAATGAGTCTCTTGATGCACTGTGCATGCACACGACAAAAACTGCGCGCAATTACATAAATGGTGGTCTAAGTTTACCGTAATTATGTGATGTTAAGGAAACCAACGTAAAATTATGTGATTTTATGTAAATATAGTGAAAGTCATATTAAATTTCTGTATATTTTCACATTTTCACATAATATAATTATTTTTATTATTTTGTACTATGTGAAATAAGAACACATATCCCTAACTTGTAAAACTTCATTCACGCGACATGTATTTCTTTTGTAAACTTTATTTCTCTTTTTATAGTGTAGCAGCTGTCCAATTAAACAGCGTGTTTGTTTATTGCTTTGTTGTTGAACAAAATTTCGGATTGTGGAATAGACCTTCACCATTCCTACTAAAATTTTGCCAAATTCGGTAGTGTTTCAACATCTGGTACGGATTTTTTACGTGCCAAACATCACATTGACACAAGACCTTTATTTTTTATCCTAGAAAAAGGATGTTCTGATTTTTATCAACAATTATTAAAACACAACCGTCTCGCTTTCGGATCGAACTAGCGCCTATCGGGTGACAGGCGAACATGCAAACCGTTCAATCACCGACATGGTTCAATTATACAAGATACTGTAACGTAAACGTACATTTTATAGGGTATTTGAAACCGATTTAGCCAAATGGGCATTACAGAAAAAGTAGCATTTTTAAAAATACTTTAATTCCTTTGGCTTTTAGAACTTCACTGTAAACTCTTATTGATAGGTAAGCATTTGAAATTAATTGAAATAAAACTTATTCAATATTTCGGCTTCCCTCACTAGATGACACTATCCCATACATTCAGCTTCTTCTTAAAATGCCTATCAGCAGTTGATGTTGGTGATCACATTACTTTTATTTCCAGCCATTCGGATCAAACATTTTCTAAAGTTTTACATTTCATATTTATTTTATTTATTATCAGTTATACACATAAACGAATAACGTATCAAAAATGATATTTTTGTCTTTCTTCTAGAAATAATCTTCTTATTTCTTTTTGTTTTTTGTTGTAATTTGTAGACTAATTTGTTAAAAATTATTTATTGCAGTAAAATTACAATTGAATATTGTCTCCCTCAAAATAACTTCCTTGAGAAACCACACAGCGCTTGAAACGAGTTTTCCAGTCTTCATAACAGCTGGAACTAGGATACTGGTACACCGTTCAGCTGGTCGTTTACGTCCCATTAAATATTTTCCATTGTCCCAAAATATCTTCCCTTAAGGTGATTTGTCAATCTAGGCTAGAGAAAAAATTCACAAGGACTCAAATCGAACGAATAAGAAGATTGAGGAGCCACAGAAATGTTCTTTCTGACCGAAAACAGGTTTTAAAAAATTGCTGTGTGAGAAAGCGCATTATCGTATTGCAAAACAAAGTTGTTCTTGATGTTTGGTCTGACGGGCATGACCCTTTAACCGTAGTCTTTCAAGAACCTTTCAAAAATGTTGATTGATAGTTTGTCCTTGAATCATCAACTCTTTATGTACGATACCCCTGATGTCGAAAAAGCAAATGAGCATAGATTTGATCCTTAACTTGCTCATACTTGATTCCTTCGGCCTGAGAGAGTTTGAAGTGTGCCATTCCAAGCTTTGGCGCTTAGTTTTCGAATCGTAACAAACGCCCAAGATTCGTCACCAGTAATGACACGTTCCTGAAAATCGGGATCATTTTTAATCGTTTCCAAAGAATCGAGGCACCTTTGCATCCTGATATGCTTTTTGTTCTGCGAAAGGTTTTTTGGAACCATCTTTGCGCTAATTTTTCTCATCCTCAATTCATTAGTCAAATTCTAATTAACTGTGGTGTTACTCAAATTCAAGTTTTCCGCGATAATTCTGAAGGCACATAACATATCGACCTGTCGCTTCTCCAAGCTCCGCATCCCCAGCGTTGCTACATTCCCAATCTAATTACTTAATTTACACTCCTCGTAAATCCCCCACGTACTTCTCTATTACAAATTCTCCTGATAATTGATGTTTTTACTCGAACTGCGGCCTTCTGTTCGAGGTATAGGTTGGCTATTACACGTAGCTCTGTCATCTTTCCCACTTTCAAGCAAAAGTCTTTCAAAGTCTAGGAAACACATCAAGATATCTTTACTTGATTAATGTCATACGTTCTTTGTATCAAAATCTGTATATTAAATAATCCATCCCTAGTACTAAAACCGTTTCTGAATCCAAACTGAACGTCGCGTCGCTTACATATATACATTAGACATCAAATTATCGAAGAAATATGTATTATAATTTGAGGGTAAGGCTAAACGGGGCGTATGCTAATTGTATGATTACTAAACATACCTTTAATCGAAAATTATGTTAAGTACTTTGATGATATAACAATGCATACTCTAAAACAGCCACTTATAAAGGAGAACTTCGTGGAAGTTGTATATTTGCTCAATATTTATAGAAGTTCTTCGTTCTATAATAATATATAAGTATCAAGATTTGCTACTAATATCGTTGTAGCCCACTACGAATTTCATAAGTACTTCAACAGTTGTAAGTGATACTAGTTGTGTTCCTACTAGTACTAAAGATGTCATTATTGAACAACTGAATAGTAATCTGTAAGTAGATTCTGTACTAGATCTGAGTAAGGCACTTGATAAGGTTAACCACAATCTCCTGCTGGATCCAGATCTATTTATCCGGTTTTCGGAACCGGATCTACTATCTGCTATCCGATTCTTGAATCCGGACTCACTATCCGGTTCTGAGATCTAGATCCGATAGCCTTTATATAAAACACCAATTATTATTGAACAACTGAATAGTAATCTGTAAGTAGATTCTGTAGTAGATCTGAGTAAGGCACTTGATAAGGTTAACCACAATCTCCTGCTGGAGAAATTTTATAAAATGGGTGTCCAGGCTAGTCTGTATAGATGCATAGCGTTATATTTTCAAAATCGGACTAACAGGCCGTGTTAGTGTCGGTATATAAATCTGACTATTTAGTTGCTCAAATGCAATGAGGTGTTCCTCAAAGAAGTCATTTAGTACATCTATTTTTTGTAATATATATTCAATGATATAGTCAAATGTTTTCACAACTGTCATTTTTAGAAGTATGCAGACAATTTAAAATTCTGTATAGCCATTTCTTCTGTTTCTGACTGTGAGGGTCTTCGAGATGATCTAGATAGATTAGCGTTATATTGTAAGGAAAGCTAATTATTTATAAATATAAATAAGTACGGAAAGATAAGGTATTTACATCTTCTTTGACTGTTTAATCATTTTTACAAGCTATAGCTCGTTACTAATTGTTCTGTTTCACCCAGATGTTTATATGATAAGTTTTATTTTTATTTAAAATTTTTCAAGAAATTTACCTATCGAATTGTTAATATATAATGAAATAAAAGTTTGGGCATCTAAAGATTTTAATATTACAATTAAAAACGAGATTGCTCTTAACAACAAATAAACGAATGCATTCAAACGCTCAGGTAAACCAGAGCGAATGCTGCTTAAATGGAAGGACAAACGAACGTGTCAAATGGGAAATTCTAGATATAGTCAACGGGTCGCAATGTTTACCCTTAAACGCCGTTGACCACTGATATTTCTTGAAAATATTCGATCCTAAATAACTGAGTAAACATATCACCGCCGATGCGATCCCGGCTCGAGCATTTTACAACTTGAGCGACGAACCAATCACGCTGTCTCATACATTAGCACCTTACCGTTGAATAAACTCAGTCATTCAGTAGGTGTGGTTTTTTCACTAATTAACATATTAACATATGTGTTGAAGGCTGTGGTATTTGGCGTTCAGAAAGGGAATGAAATATATTAATAACTTCAAAAATGTTGCACTAAATTATTTCGTAATCATTTAATATGTAACGATGTCGATATTGAACTATACGTAGGTAAATATGTATTACATAAAAGTAAGAGTAATTTAGAGGAAGAAGCAATATTTCTCAGAATATTACAGCACTCTTTCAATCACTCGTAAATACGTATTGTAAGAAACCCTTGCTAAATTTGCCTGTATTATGTATTTTTTAATGTCGTACAATATTCCTTTATTTCAAATATGTTTCAGATTTTAAATATAAAAATTACAGCTCTTTTTGCGGATGGCACAGTGCTTGAAGGAGAGTGCGTGAAGTACCCCTACTAACAAATAGATAGTTATATATTACATTATTTTAGTAGTGGTAAAATGGAATTAGAGGCTGTATCGTTGTCAAGTCTGCTCCTCATAAATACAAATACTTAATATTCCATGTAAATGTACTGTGATTGTTCTGTTATTGTTAGGTGATGTATTTCTAACTTCTAATCAAATAATAAGATGATTTCCAAAATATACAAACAGTTTATTATGTATTTAATTTCCACAGACTAAATATTTCAACTCTTCTCAGGTGAGCAAGTTCAAATACTATATAAATTAAGTTATTACACCCTTCTTCTATCAAAAACCAACTAGTACTCAATTTAATCGGTTCAAATTAATTAATGGCCTTTCATAGTTCAGTACGCCAACATATAAAAACTCCAAATTACTATATACTCAAAGAGCATACATCCATCTGTTAAGTAATGCCCAAAACTCTTATTCAACATAAATGTTTACGTTTCTAAATTTCACTAAACAATTTTGATGAATAATAAACAGAAATTAACCTTCAAATGCACTGTACGTATTTTAATTTAAATGCTCATAAAATTGGCTCTGTAGCATCATAAAGCACCCCCAAAACATGTGACGATCAAGCAGAAATCGTCTGGCCCCAAACGAATTTCAGCTGCGGCCTCGAACGTTGGAAACAGCGACCAGGAAACCAGGATAATGTACAAGAGATTCAAGACCATCCAAATTAACAGGTTACTTTCAAATTGTGAGCCAAACAGTAGGATTTACTATTTAACGGGAGTAAATATGTTTATACTTGTGATTTCATACGCTAATAGCCAACTTTCTAATTAAATTTTCTAGATAATGCTCCGAAACTTTTTTTTTCAAAAATCGAAAAAGAAGACAGTTCTCCTTTATCGACATACGATCACCATCTTGAAAGGAGTAAATGTACAGCCGTATCCTTAGTTACATTATGACTGTACGACAAAGAGAATACGGGGAAGTTACAGGTAGGTACATTAATACAATAGATTTTATGGTATTAAATTCTTGGCATAATTCAACATGAGATAACATCATAGCAGCATATATCTATAATAATAATAGGTATTTATTGTCCAACAGTACTTACATACTAATTACAGGACAAAACAAAGTAACTGCAAAATATTGTTTAAAGCATAAATAAGCAAATACAAATAAGAAAATAAAAAATACAAGATACATGTATAAACAAATAGTTACAAACTACACACTAAAATAGATTGTAACAATTTTTCGCTACAACTTAAGAATTCCTTAAGTGAACAAAAAAATATATCGCAAACATTGCTAATAGAGTTGTACAAACTATATACACATAAGGTTAATTGGTGACTTCAGTAATAAGTTAGTTTGTGCCTGATTGTTATAAAAAGTGGGAATACTGCATGCGGAAGTGCGAGGGGCCAGAAAGTTTAATTTACTTAAAAGAAAAGGTGAATCAATAATATTATGGATTAATTTATATAAAATAGAGAAAGACATGATCCGATTCTTCGATTTTCAAGCGATGACATAGAAAATGTATTGAGAAAGGTATTGTAAGGAAACCCTCGTGCCGGATAGGTGTTGTGAACCTTCAACCATAGGTATTTTAAGTCATAAAATATCAAAGTAGATATCTAGGCACATAATAAGAATACTATACTTGGTGGCAGTACCTATATAGTAAACGAATTATAAAACTTGTAACAAATCCGAGTATATTTATTTCACCAAACACAAACCTAATTACTACGTTAAATACCTAAATTGAGAATAATTTAATTTAAATGTTTACATAAAAAATACATGGAAATCTTCTTGGTTTAATTGTTTTCAAGTAAACGTGAAAAATAGGCGATGTGTAGAACGTACGGAAATTTCATCAATTATAAAGGTATTAATTTAGTCAAGAATTCGACTCAGTCTAATTATTTAATGATTAGCAGTTATAATAGAAAGTTAAAAATTAGATATAATAATACATATATTGACTAAAAACAATTAGTAGAATTTAATATTATTTTATATTTATCTCCTAATAATTTATTACTCGTAGTTAATGACTTCCTTTATTTTTTCCGTAAAAGTTTCCAGGATTGAAACAAAAGCACTTTATGTAGTTCATAACTAATTATGGTTAGAGAGAGCTCTGGCACCTTCTTTTTCTCTCTAACTATGATTTATAACAGTATGCGTTTACATTTTTCGCTCAGTATATAATAAAATTAGTGATAACAAAGTTGTTTTAAGTACATATAATTGTACATATATAATAAAACATACTATTTCTCTAATATGTGGACGAATACTGGGTATTAGGTCAATATTGTCCCTGCGTTAATACTATTTTTCTCCGTGTATGTACGTAATTGTTTAAAAACGAATACTAAACAGTGCTGTAAAATAGTAAAGGAGCGTATTAAAGTTCTATGTTGTGCAAATATGATCGGCGAAAAGTAAAATCTTTTAGTTATCCATAAAAGCAAAAACCCTCAGTGCTGATGACATATATTATTTTAATGAACCATTACTAAAATGGGACAATAAATTAAATCATAATACCTAGTTATTTACATTAGAGTGCGGTAGGTGCCATTTACAGTGCGACAACTCAGTTGAAGCGTTGGAATTGAAACGCTGTAAATCATTGTATTAGATTTTTGGATGAGAAAATTTTATTTAAAGAATATGGTGTGATGTCGGTAGATATGGTCTGGTACCACTGCGACAACTCGACTGTCTATGTAAAAGTGAATCTCTTTATGGTTATTTTTTTGATAATAACAAAACAGCGATAAAAATTTCGGTAAACGTTTTTTGTAAGCTAAATTAAAGGAAAAAAAAAATGCAGTGTGCGTTTCCGCACCGATAAAATGAATATGCTGCAGCTTTAGGTGATAGGTTTTATCATATTTATTTATGTTTACAGTTGACGAGGCCGAAATAGTATATTAAAACATAAGTGTCAAAATGACGTTTGTTGTAGTGCGAGTGATTCAATGTACTAGCATTACAAGCTCTGAAATGAGACCTCGTATTTTAAAACATATGAAAGGTATGATGAATTAAGTGCGAATGCTTTTGCAAGAAATTTATCGCATGATAGGCATGTCCCGACATCACCTGTCGAAAGCTACAATCGTGGTGGTTTATCGAATGAAGAAATTTAAGTAGAAGAAGAAATGGCTTTCCCTCTGATATAGTGCTAAATGTGAAGAGTGACTTCTTATTGACAAAAATATTGACGGCACAGCTGCTACTACGAAGAAGGATATTCTTCAAAGCGTCCACAAAACTGCTGCCATACATTCTAAGCAGCTATCTGCGAAGCTGGAATATAACAACAGACAAGCTCGCGACAACGAAGAAAATTACATCATGCCGTTCAATGTAGGGCGAAAAATTTTAAAATTCACTATGAACATGAACATTTTATAAATATTCCGTCAAGGATGATAAAAAATAAACAAACCAAACCACCCTTGCAGAGTATATTAAAAATAATCATACAAAAATATGTTTAAGTGTAACAGAATTACACGTTTTCTTATTTATTTCAAAGCACTTGTTCGTTCGTTTGTTTTAAAGAATAAAAGTATGTATGTGTAGATCTTAATGTATCTACTCTGAATTTTACTTTTGATTTATTACCGCATACTGTTATCATTCGGTTATTATTATCAAAATCTCATAGCGATTACAATAAGTAAAGACCATTGTTGACCAACCAAGATTGCTAACAGTATGCAAAGCAGGAAATTTGCAGATATAATTTTGTTTGCCAAATGTTAATAGGTGCTTTGCACCCTAGCCAGTTTTCCGTTACGAAAACGGTGGCAAATATATTGTCAAAAGTGCGGTTATTAGTGGATAATAAAATAAGGAAGCGGTATTAGAATGGAACCTTGTAGTGCTGTAAATCCTACACTCTGTTTGTCAAAATGTTGGCTATTACCACCGTTTGTTTATTATAGAATAAGTATGATATGGGCCAGGAATAATCAGTAAAATATTGCATTGAAATTCAATAAATATTTTTGGTTTTGGATTTATTTGGTTAACTTGTTGCGGTGGAATTTTTTGGAGTTTCTTCTTTTCTAATTCCTTTCCCAGTTTTTCACACAAAATAGAGTCAAGAAATGTGTTATTTTTCAATTAGCTAATATTAGATATATAATCCTGTACTCTTTTCAGTTTAATCTACAATTACCAATTTTTCTTCTTCCTTTTTTAGTTAACTGCAATAATATATTGTTCAGTAAGTTGGAGTAAGTAAAACCGTAGCTTTCGGATAATCCGGGCTCGTTCCTGCTGCAATCCAATGCAAATGGGTAGGCTATAATATAGTTCCTTTTTGCTGCAACTTCCTCCATTTAGAAATTATATCTCTCCGTATATATACACAGACGAAGGCCAAGGAAAGCAGAAACGAACAACCGGAGCTGATCTATTTATGGTCGAGACGTACTACTTTAACAACCCACGCCAAGGCTGTGCGGAACAATAGCTGCATTTAAATTAAAACTCCTTGTCGCTATTAAAAGTTTTTAAAGAGACTATATTAGCATTCCATATGGTGGTTCTACATAGACCAGCATGTTGCCAGTATTGTCGATTGTTGATTGTACTGGGATTTTTGTTCGTCACTTTGTTTCGACGACGCGTTCGAATCGGCTTTTAAGGGACAATCTCCTACTTAGTTATATCCCGGTATGGAGTTCGCCGACTGCTATGGATACCCTGCATAGTGTTTTGAGCGTTTATTTGTTGCCGTTCTTGCTGTTTATTATGCGTGAGTAATACAGACTTCCCGGATCGAACAGTAAAAATAATGTTTCCATTAAACGAAAGAGGGAAATGAGGTATTCGATTGGAATTTCGTAATGAGAAATCTACAAACACACATAAGTTCACAGCATGTTTTCTTACCACCCAGAAAACAAAATCAATAAAAGAAATGCGTATTTATTTTATGATTGGTTATAAATTCATACCTTTATTTAGTAATGCAATTTTTTGGAGTGATAATCAAATAAGGAAATGTTTTTAATTCCGAAAATAAATTTAGTATACCCGTCAAAATTTATTGAAATGACGTATCAGTTAATATTGTTGTAATAAAAATAATAGTAAAATGTTATTTTTATCGTTTACTACCATTTTTATTATAGTACTGCTTCGAAATTTTGGGGGGCAAGGGGTCAAAATAAATGGACCACTCAGTATATCATAACCAATCGTTTCAATTTCATCCAACTAAGTGTCAAAATTTATTCCAATAGTTATACAATTAATGTTTTTTTATTGTTTAAATATATAATAAATATAATTTCTATAATTTTCATAACATATGTACATATGCATTTTTTATGATTAAAAAATATAAATGTTCTTGGTTTCACAAAAAATTGTTGCACTTAAAGTTACAATAAAAATACTATCTCATCCTCGACTAAATATCACATTACAGAACGTGCCCTAAGCATTGCATCACAATAGATTATTTTACTATCACTTTATTCCCGTTGTTGCTTTGTAAACAGCAAAAATACCTACAAATAAAAAAACATATATATCATAAAAATTAAAAGCTTTTTAAAATTGCGAACCTGTTCTAAACTTGATTGCCCTAAGGAATAGTCTTCTATTACTTCTATAGCTTTTTTGGCTTTCTCCATAATGCCAAACATTTTCGACCACGGCAGAGATACATCTGGTATGAAATAGGTTACTAATTCTTGATGACTTTCTTTGCGGATGGCACTGGGGAAGTTAGTTGTGACTAGTTGTTCAATCTCTTCGAAACTTCCCGACTCTTCTGGTTTATCTGGGTTGATTTTCCTGATCTTAATGGTCAGCATGTAGCCTTCAGAGAATCTACTTTTTAAGTGTTGAGTGGAACCGAGGCATTTGAATGTTCCATTTACCATAATGGCCAAACGAGTACAAAGAGCTTCACATTCTTCCATACTATGCGACGTTAACACCAAACATTTTCCGCTATCTCTAATTCTGCATAGCGTATCCCAAAGATTGCGTTTTGTGGCGGGATCCATTCCTATAAAAAATGTATTATTTTATATTTTTTCTTTAGTATATAAGACGGTATATACCTGTTGTGGGCTCATCCAAAAATATTATTGGAGGATCTCCAATTAGCGCTAATGCGGCACTCAGTTTCCGTTTGTTTCCTCCACTGTAATTCTTGACCTGCTTGTTAAGATGCCGATGGAAATCAAAATCTTTCGCCAATTGTTCAGCTATATTCCAACTATCCTTTAGAGGAATACCACGTAAAAGAGAGTACATGACAAGCGTTTCTTTTCCCGTTAAGTCATCAAGCAATGCGTCAAACTGCGGACAGTAACCGATATATTTATGCACCTGCTTCATTTCGCTTTTTAAATTCATTCGGTTAATCCAACCATCACCAGAGGAAATTTTTACGTCTCCAGTCATCATTTTAAATGTTGATGTTTTGCCGGCTCCGTTTATGCCTAATAAACCAAAACATTCGTATTCTTTTATGCCCAAACATAGTTTATTAACAGCCAGGAAGTTGCCGTAATACTTTGTCACGTCTTTTAGGAGGACACAATGATCTGTTTGCGAAATTTCACCAGTTCGTATTTTACGTTTTTCTTCTAAAACATCACTATCATCTGTTCCTTCTTCTTTAGTAACTGCTACAGTTTGCTTTTTGATGGAGTATATCCAGCGGTCGAAGATTCTGTATTCGTACGTCAGCAGCAAGTTAAATAATACGATGCCCACAGTGAACATGTAAACAACATTGCGTCCTATTCCATTATCCCAAGAAAAGTAATTATTTTCTAAATCTAAAATAGAGATTATTATACTTAGGAGTATTAGAGTTTCCCGGAAATTGGTTAAAACTTGGTAGTATAGCTTATGGTTACACGAAAAATAAATTTAAGACAAAAATAAAAATTGAAATTCTCCATCTTTATTAAAAACTGGCGCACTTGATTCAGTGGCAAAGAATAGTGTAATATGAATTGTGTGATCTAACTGTTTAGCATTGATTCGATTACATTTGTAATACCCAACCAAAGTTTTGTTTTGTAAATTATCCCACAAAGGTTAAACGCATGGATCTAGCTCTAGTAAAGCAATATCTAAAAGCTTTATGATCAGACCTATATCAACTTTTAATCCAAATAATCTCGCTCGTAATTATTAATACAATGGAATCCCTTAATTTGACGAAATGAAAGAATCGTACAACAGATCCTCTCAACTTTTTTTCAGGTCGTTTAAAACACCGGCTACCACATGAAGTTGTAATATTTTTCAGAAACTTATAGATCAAGGTTGTCGAATTTTTTTAAAGCCAGGAACACCTAATGATTTGATTGATCTCATAACAGGTGTAAGATCATTAAAATGGCAACAAGCGTAAAGCCAAAAACTTTACCCTAAACAACCATTTAAAGAGACAATTCCAAATCGCGAAAAATGGAAGGGGCAACCAAAATTTGAAAGAAGGTGTCTGATATGGTACGCAGGTTGTTACAAGATGAAACGGAACAAGCGGTGGCAGTTGGAGTTATTAGTCCAAACCGCCGATTCTCAATAGCTTAACTCTAATCATCTTTGCCATAGATGTATAGGCCCAGAAAAACTTCACGAAAGGGATGAAGGATGCTAAAGTTTATTAGTGATAATCAAGCCATACTGAATGCGCTAAAAGCAAATAGTTTTGAGTATAAGCAGGTATAGTGGTAGTGCCTGACTAATTTAATGCGTATGATAAACAGAGTTGGTCTGGTTTGGGTGCCAGGGCACTCTCATATCAAAGGTAATGAGATGGCTAAATAAAGAGACCACCGTCTAGCTCCAGGAATCAGAACAATGGGAGCCTAGGAAATAACATTCTATCCGGAAGGAAACTTCTGATAATTAATAGCAAAAAGGCTGGTGAACCCTTTGCTAAATACCAACAAAACCTTCTTTAGATTCGGTAAAGTAGGGCTACTTAATAGCTAACTTACTGGTAACTGTCCTAGGCGAGATTAACACTGCAGTTTACCTTAAGCACTGTGGTTAAACGATAAACTCAGTTTAAGATATTCACAATAGATTGATTCGATCGCGGTGACAGGCTTTAATGCAATTTAATACAATAATAACAAAGTAAAGCTTTGAACAACATTAAAAACAACTAGTAATAACAAATATTATGATGGTTATATTTATATTATTTTTGTTTTTTTAATGTTATAAATAACATTAGGTCTGTGTTCATTAGTATTTTTTAATAGGAGTTTAGTTTCTTCGATAAGGATTGAAAACTAATTTCACGAATATTTTGATAGTGGTGGCAATTTTTTAGATGTTAGAATTAGAATTAGAAATTAGAAATATAAGCTAAAAGCTGCAACTTAACAATGTGTTTACAAGTTCTAAACCGAACATGACAAACTTAACTACTTTTTTACGTTAAGTTTCTACATCAATACTTACCACAACATCTATCGGGCTGTAATAAGCACGCGTAGTTGATCGCTTTGGATGCTGGGATAAATGTTAAATTCTCCAAACTATCGCCGATGTCATTCACTGCATCGCACAGTTGGTGTGTTGAAAAAATCATGTTAACTGTATGAATGCCGTTTGCTAAAGCATAATGTGGAACTAAAAGGAAACCCCAATGCAAACCATCGGCAACGTGCTCCAATTCTAACTCTTCAACAGAAAGAACCTGAACTACCATAAAGCCAGCACAGCCTGGAAAATTTGATTATATGTAATCTACCCATTCAATAAAACTACTCTAAAGCCTTACCTAAAAATATGCTTATTAAAGTCATTCTTGTGTATCCGCTTGAGGGTATCGTAAAGAAAAACGACGATATATACATCCATGGTAACATTGAAAATCCAAAAAACATAAGTAGAGCAAATATTCGTCCTGAAATTTGTATATTTAATGATTGAAAATCCGCAAGCTTCAGAGAATTATTTACCTAATTCAGTTCCTGTTTTAAAACCGTCCTCTTGGAAACAAGCAAGAGTTATAATCAAACATAATGCTGTAAAGAGAAACGTGATATAATCCCAAACAAAAGCCACCAACCAGAATGATGACACTTTTGCTCCGGAGACAAATTGCAAATGCTTGGACTTGTTTACGCGTTCCCTCACGTAGAAAAGTATATAAAATGATGACACGAAGGACATACTAAAAGCTATGTTAAATGCAAGTTGAAAACCCATGTTACTTCCTTCAGCCAATTTAGCGAACTAAAAGTTTTAATTAGACTTTTTCTGATATGCAATAGGTATATTACCTTCGTATCTATTGTATATGGTAAGGGAAAGTTACTGAATTCTATAGAATAATCCAATCCCACTTTCCTCTTTACAACACTGTTCATCGCGTACTGCAGAGCTAACGGTGGCGAGTGAAAGGGTTGGTTATTAAACCAAGCAGTTACAGAATTATTGACATCTGAAAACGTTGCTCCTATAATGTACCGCATTCTAACTCGTGCAGTATTCTCAATAGTCTGAAATTATCGCTTGTTAGAAGAATATATGTATACATTCAAGGATAAGCCTTTCCATAGACTTATGGTCAACATTATGTAAAGGATAATATTAAAGGAATTAGTGTGAAAGCAAAATATTTTGAAAAATAAGCAAATGGAAAAACAATTATCAAAATCTCATTACTTTGTATTATAATATCGACATTCGAAGACCAAAGTTATATGTAACACTTTTTGTACGTATTAATGTATTACCGCATTAAGCAAGTGATCATTCATATCTTCAGTACCCCAATCGATTAATTCTCTTCCCTCGCTTTGTAATAGCTGTTTGTAGTGCTTGTAAAATACGTTATCTTCTGTATTCGTTGCTACAACAGTCACTGGATCATCGTAAGAATCTAGCGTTATCTTCAGATTGGGTAAATCATTTGCTGAATTCATTTGTTTGGCCACAACAATTGCTATAATTAAAAAGGTCACGGGAATAATATTTTGTATTATGAAAAGGATCCATGATCGCACTGTTGAGAGGACCTTCTTCATTAGCATGGCTATGAAATGATTTCTCCATAAACGCCACCCGGTTAGAAATTCGTTTTCTTTAATATTTACTGCAATAAAAAGTAAGTTATATTAGAATAATCATATAACAATACAATTAAATATAGATTGAAAATATATCGCCGTTGTACACACAAAGTTAATATTAAAGAAAAAAAGTGGAGCATTATAAAAGGAAAATTTAGACTTTAGTTTCATCAATTTTATCTTAATACATATTTTCTGATTTTCCGGAAATCATCTAGGACAAGAAAACTATAGAAAGAAGTGAGGCTTTATATAGTACTAAAACAACAAAAATGTAAAACTCGTCACAAATCGTCAAAATTTCAATATCATCAAAATCGCGTACGTTAACGGTATGCAAAAAGTTATTGGAAATTACATTTGGTTTCTGGAGACCTTGAGTTAGGATCAGGTGTGTAACCGTTTGTTTGCTTGTGTATACCCCCATTTTCATGACTGTTGCCATTTAACATTTCAATGTGGTCATTTTCTTCTTCTTGTCCGTGATCGGCGCCAACTCTAAAAAAATAAATTATTAAATGGAACTTAAGATATTACCGAATCTAATCAAATACTTCATAAACACTTCCTCCATGGTTGTTAACGATATACCGTACGAATCTATTCCTAGGCTTTGACTATTATTTTCGAGATCACTTAACATCTCTTCGAAAACAGCTGATTGTTCTTCTGATAGAATGTAGGTAAGTTCGGAACCGACATTATTTTCCACCTAAGAATTTTTTTTTTATATAAACAAAATAACAATTTTTATTGCTCTAACGTACCTCTATATTGGAGATATGAACCTTTAATAAATTGGTAACTTTTTCGACATCACAATGTCTTGCTTTAACTATCACTAAATGATAACCAGCGCCGTATTTCTTCTTCAGAAAGAAACTAGAACCACAACACTGTAATCTGCCACCTGCCATTATAGCTATCCTGTCGCCTAATAAATCCGCTTCATCCATAAAATGCGTAGACAAAAGTATAGTGCGGCCTTGCTTTTGAGATTGCATAATATCCCACAGTGCTCTTCGAGCAGCGGGATCCATTCCTGCGGTAGGTTCATCAAACATGCACACTTTCGATTTGCCGCAGAGGGCAATAGCGACGCAAAGCTTCCTCTTCATACCGCCAGAAAGAGTACTCGCCCTCGCATTTCTCTAAGACAAACAATTCCATACGTATATATGTATCCGTATAAATGATAACTGTTCATACCTTTGGAATCAATTCCAAAAGCTGAATGTATTTCTGAATTTCCGCCTCAATTTGTGGACCTCGCATTCCTTTTAATTTGCTGAAGAAATACAAATGCTCCCCAACTGTCAAATCATCAAAAAGTATGTTATGTTGAGGACACAAACCTAAGCTATCTCTGACCATTTTCATATTAGTTCTAATGTTATAACCGTTTACTATGGCTGTCCCGCTGGTCGGAGGTAACATTCCTGTTAACATGGACATTGTTGTCGTCTTTCCGGCACCGTTATGTCCTAACAGTACTGTGATTTGATCTTCAAACATATTGAGAGAGAGGTCACGCACTGCCACCTTATTTTTGGTAAATTGTTTTTTCAAGTGGCTAATTTTGATACCCGCTACCACGTTGTTTGGTTCTTTCTCGTAAACGTCCGATTCGAGAATAAGATTTTTGCTGAAATCTTCAATTCCTAAAGCGTAAACAAAGATAAATCAACATTATGCTAACGAGTACATGACAGAATTAAAGACTAACCGATGTACTGGGGTTCCCCACACCAAAACGTGCGTGTGAAAGGGAAGTACCACACCTGTGGTACTCCGTACTCTCCTGGAAATATTGCTTCAACATACAATGCTATAAGGAGGTAAATAATTGTATCCACAAGCAACATCACCATTACTAATCCTAGTGACAGGGTATCGTCTGGAGTGGCTGGACTGAATATATTTCTCCATCTCAAACCTTCAAAAATTGATTTAGTCCTATATTTGGTTGTTTCAGAATAAATGCTTACCCTCTCCAGTCCCTTCATACATCAAAACTAACTGAAAACCATACGCCATAGCGCTATTGTGGCCTAGACATGATAACAGTTTCTGCGTTAAAGTCATAGAATTGTATTGTTCTTGCAAAAATATATAGGGAAAATACGAGAGAAACCAAGCTAATCCAGCTATTGTAGCTGCAGTGTTTGCTGTTGAGTAAAATAATAATAAAATATATTACGAATATTGTATATGATCCTACCTTTGGAAAAGAATACACTAACTGCGAAACAAAACGTTGTCGTTGCACAAATATAGAATATAAGAAATAAAAGTAGAACAAGTGGATCTGCTAGTGTAAAAACAGTGAACAATGTATGTGGATACCAAGGAACTTTTAATAATACCACCATTAGTATGACTGAAATAAGAAGGAAGGAAAATATTTTTATGAACCACGCGGTCCAGTGCAACCAATTAGGTAACCCCATGATTTTCATAGCCTCCTGTAATAGAAATCGTTGAAAAGGGAATCAATCACCATGAGAAAAAACTCACTTTCAGTTGTCTTTCTTTTTCTGTTGTGATAACTTTAACAGAATTTATACATGCGTACACAAAACTTAACATAAAAATAATGCTGACAAAACTTTGTAGTGCTGTCAGTAACGGATCGTCGATCCAAGGTGGATATGGAAATCGGCTCATGAATACATTTGGTAATTCCTCTTTGCTGTAAGTACTAATAATTTCTTTTGCGATATCATGTTGTACCGTGAGAAATCCTTCGCGATAATAGGCTAAAATGTTTTAATAAGTTTTTTTAAAAGAATAAATCTTAGAATAATACCTACATGGGATTGCTCCAAAATTATTGGGTGGATTTCTAGGCCCTGCTACTTGATATACGGGAAAAAGAAGGTACGTCAACCAGTTAGAAAACAAAGTTGAACCAGCGCGTAGCTCTCCAGGATACCTGAAATTTTATTTATTTAAAGATATAGACAGTGTATAGGTGTACGTGATTTAACAAACCTTAAAGTCACATGCATATTCTTATCCAGAGTCGATTTTCCAGCCAAAGAATCGTCAAATTGTACACCAACGTAACTAATTGCCGTAAACCTCTGCAGCTCTACGTTCAATGTTTCCGAGTTTGAATAGCATTGTTGATACATTAAATATTTTGAAGCTATGTTTGTCATTATCTTAGTCAACGCCGAATTTTCACAAGGCGACCAAAATATTCTATTCAATCTGAATAAATATTTCGAAAAATATAACATTAGGCATCTAATGTAAAATGAAAAACAAATCATATACTTACATAGTCAGGTTTGATGGAAGAACATTAGAAGAATCTAATGAAAACGGTGTATATACATGTCCATCAAGAGCCTCTGGATCTACTAAACTTCTAATTAAAACTAGGAGAGCGCAGAATACTACTGGGGCCAATATTTCAATCAGCGTTTGAAGAGGGTGTCGCCATTGCAGCAACCAATTTTTCCATGATAGCAATAGAAATTTATCCCATTTCTCGCCCATGATCGTTATAATACGTAGGCTTCTAGGGACACTAAAATCTTTATGAAAATACATTTTTGCCTGGGGCTTTTCCATTATATGCATCAATGAAGGAAGAAATAAACACAACAGTTTGACAGTTGGATCTATTTTAATTGATATGATAGATGACATATGGGATGCATAAAATTTATACCAACTAGTGAAACCAGAAAGGCCCTATACTATAATTCTACTTAATATGTTATATGTTTTGATGCTGGGTGAAGTTTCAGGTTGTTGAATACATCTTGACACTTCTAGACAATAAAACTTTTCTGAACCAGAAGGTGTTCCAACCTCCAGTAGAGATTTTTACGTGCTAAATATCACATTGATACGGGGCCTATGGTTTTGTTCTGATTTTTACCCACAATTAAAACTGTCTCGACCGGGAATCGAACCCACAGCTTTGGGGTAGAAAGTGGACATGCTAACCTTTCAACCACCGTTGCGACTATGAACCTACGCATTTATTTTTATATATAGAAAAGAATAATTTAGTTAGGGAATATATGTAGATAAAAAATCAATGCTACTTGTTCTAAAAGCAGACAAGGCATAGCTAAGTGTGTTACCAGGCTGTGTGTACGAAATCGATTTTTTTGGTCATTACTTATTATCTAAAGCGCATATAAATATAAACTATGTAACAAAACAATTGTAATAAGTATGTAACATAATATCGTTGGGTTTCCTTTTCTTTAAATACACAAGCCTATTAAAATCATTTCTTATTACCGTAGGTAGTTATTATTTGAGTATTCACTGTACCTAATTTTGTTTTATAGATGTGGAACATATTCGTGGTTCTTGCTTCAGCTACCGTATCCGAAACTAAAAACTAGTAGTTGAGAAGTGGTTTATATGAGTAAAAATTGTCTGGCACTACAGTTTATTGGAATCAAAATTTGCAAGCGAATACTTTAAGATCTGAGTGACACATATTTTCGAAAAATAAATCATTCTCTTGTATTGGGAATTTAGGAATGTCAGGAAGATGTACAATGAATGAAGTACTTGTGGCCGCATTATGAATTTTTTTTGTTGTGTTTCTTGTGGTTTAAACAAATACATTATGCGTTTGTAGATGTTTTCGCAACTTTGCATGTTTGGCAAATAACGAAATTGTTTGAGAAATTCAAAATAGAAAGTTTTTATCGTATTGCACGCTGCCCTTTTAACTAAAAATATATATTATGGTACGTCCCGTACAAAGTAGTCGCTAACTACCTGTATGTATAAGAATTACCTGCATCAGACATGGAATTTAAAAGGTTCTCTTTAATTTCATTGCTCGGCATTAAATTAGCATGTCACTCATAATAAAAAATATTGCATGAATTTTGTTATTTTAAATGGAACACCTTATATGTATATTATTACATTTTTGAGTTCAGCATAAAATCTTCATGTGTTTCTGAGATATAACGATTTTTATGCCATTTTTGACATTTACACCGTGATACGTAATTTATTATTTTTCACTTGCTGTATGTGCTAGAGGTCCCGCATTTTAAAGGCACCACACACTAACATTGTTTTACCAGAGCATAGTAGAATTTTCTTTTTATATTATACAGGTTGTCTACAAATTAGAGATATATAAAAGAAATTTTAAAGTTGTAAAACTCATTTTTTTCGAATAGAATACCCGGCATGTTTTGATGTCGTTTGATGCAGAATTAAATTCTACACCAATTTACTGTAATATTTCCTATACATATATTCAATAGTTTTCTTTAAAATAGTCGTTTTATTTATTAATGCTTCAAATCGTCGAATAATATTTTAGGTAGGTAGTAGACTATGACTTTGACAGTATAATAAATTGTTGTTTTCAGTAAAAAAGTATCGAAAAGTTGCACTAAAAATAAATGCATCCTATTGCATTTCAAAATTCTATGGACAGTCGTTTTTGAAATGCCCAAATCTTCAGAAGCAGCAGGTATTAAACTACAAGGTGTTTCAAAACATCGAAATACGCTAAAACATTAATCTCATTTTCCTCATTCTCAGAAACAAGTATATTAATTTCTTTCCATCTATTGGCTTCAAATGATATGGCATATTAAATTATCTGCAAGGTCTTCTCGCAATTCTTTGGCATTTTCCACGAATAAAAAATAAATTGAAGATATCCAAATTATAATAAATTCCGTCAATATTTTCTATTATTTAGTTTGTTAAATTACACAATAATATGCATTTATCTGAGCACTTAAACATGCAACAAACAGTGATTATAACAATAATATTTGCGGAAAACAATAATTTATTGCAAAGTCAAAGTCATAATCTTACTACGTAAAATATTATTAGACGATTTGAAAGCATTAAAAAATAAACGAGTATTTTAAAGAAAGCTATCAAAGATAGGTGTAGGTAGCAAATCGATGTAGAAGTTAATTCTACATGAAACAATATTGAAACATACCGGGTATTCTATTTCAAAATTGGAGCTTTAGAGCTGTAAAGTTTTCTTGATATATCACTAATTTTCAGACAGCCTGTATAAGAGATGAACGGAAAATTTTACTACGTTTTGGTGAAATAATGTTAGTATGTGATAATTCTAAAATATAGAACGTCTGGCGAATAAAACAAGTGAAAAATAATCAATTAAGGACGTAAGTACATACAAGTGCAAATGTCAAAATTTTCACAAAAATCAAACAGTTGAAGATAGGTATAGGGAACTCTAGTTGTAATGGTCACAGGATTATATGTTAAATTCAAAAATGCAATAATACATAGGCTGTTCCATTTAAAATAACAAAGTTCATGGCGACTTCCGGTTAACCGTAACTGTAAGAAACTTAAAAATACTTTGGAAAGAAAGTAAAGAAACTATGGCAAATCCCAAATTTTTAAATCTGAAGAGTTAAGCCAGAAAATTTCGAACTAGCCATTTCCATGGAAAACCCTGTATAATAAAGTATTCATATGAATCAATACCTACATTTTCTAATTGATGAGAAGAGACGCATTAAATAATGTTTAACCAATTTAGTAGCTGTTTTACACATTTAATAACTGAAGCTTTTGTAAAGTGGGTATCCGAAACTGAATAGAAATATGGAACTGTATAAATTATTATCATCTAATGAATTATATTAGTAATATTATACAAATTACAACCCACAACATTAACTGCAACAATCGCGCAAATCAACACCATAGCCAAGAAATAGTTTTCACATGCATAATTAATACACACTTTACTAAACACCTTACCACAAACTTCAACACACTGGATGCACGTTTCAACGCAAAGCTATCATCATCAGCAGTAACATATATAAAATAATGTTCTATTGTTGTGAACCTTATAGCAATAATATACCTAATTAACGCAGTTATAACTTATTTGTTGGCAAGGTACTCTATTTAAATCAAGTCTGATTATCGTACATGGTGCATAATAAATGGTGACAATAATGATGAGTTCAAGTATTTTAGGAGTATTAGTAATTACATTTACAGTACTAATGTGAGTTATTTATTTTATTGCTAGAAGACTATTTGAGAAAGATATCTTCACATCGATTTGACCGATTAGATTCTTACTATCAGAATGACGGTTAATATCATATCAGTACAATAAAATAAAATGATTATATATGTACGTGATATAATAACTACTACTTTTGAAAATACAATTCGCAACAACAACAAGCACTTTTTCCGAGAACGAAAGTAGGTATTATTAAATTTTATTTTGGACCGATATAATCTAGGAACATATACAATACATACCGTTTAATTAAAAAGATTAAATAGATGTGTAAATATATATAATAGCCAGGGAGCGGCGGTTTTAATGGCGCAAAAACGCTTAGACAGAGGCCGAACTCAATTCTCGCCGGCAAAACGCGACTGGGTTACTAGATTAGATTCAGATTGGAATGGCTTTCTGACCTATTTCACCGCGACTTTTTCAGATCTATTGTGATCCCCTTTGTCCTAGAAGGCACCTTCTAACTTTGCCTTCTTAAACCATAGCCGCCATAACAGGGTAACATTTGACCCCATCATAATTCGGCACTATATATATATATGAAAATATAAATGGCTGTTGTTACAGATTCCTGTAATCTTCGATTATTTAACAATCAATTGATATGCAAACGACCTGCTAGTTTACTTTCGCCTAACGAAGAAAACGTGGCTTTGGATCAGTTTTTACTCTGCCATGTTCTAAGTGTTACAAAAAGCACGAAGAGAGTAAATAGAAATGGCGAGTTGCAGTGGTACAAACAAACCGCTAACAACAGAAGGTGAAATAGAAAAATTGCCGCAAGAGGTTATGAATCATGCCATTGAACACAGTGCCCATTCTGTGTGCTGTTTCAGTGTATCAGAGTAGGAAGACAATGACAACCGCCATGTAGGTATCATAGAAGAAAATAGCAGCAGTAATGATGAAAACACTGACATAAATAATGCAATCACTCTTACAAATTATTTCTATGGTAAAGATAGTTTCAAATAGGCAAATAATGCTTCTGCTTTACGTGCTCGGCCTGGTATAATTGGAGAAGTGCGCACTGCTAATCAACTAAGCCGATACAGGTCTGGAGATGATTGATTATGGATGATATTTTATAAACCATTATTCACAACACTAATAGCAGAATTACAGAAAAAGTATTACAATATAATATCAATAATCTTTCCTGTCAGTAGCGACATATTTAGGGTTACACTGACTTTGAAGCGTTTTTGTCTTTTACTTCCTGCAATATGGTTTGACGGTAAATCTACGCAAGAACAACGCGTTCAAGATGAAGATAAACTAGCTGCTACATCCATTGCCTGATGTGATCCAAACCAGCTGCCAACGTGAAACTACAGTTGTGGCGTGTGGGAACACGAAGAAAACATAATCGAGATATTTCCATACAGTTTCTATGGAATATAAATAGGACCATCAATTCCAGTTTATTTGGGTTTACATCCAACGAAACCCTCGTTTCATATGTGCCCAAAAAGACAATGCAGTATTGCTAGTCTTATCTATGCGGAATACAGAAACAATGTGCATGAAAAACCCAGAAATAGGGAAATTCTATAACGCCAGCAAAGGAGGGAGTGGATACATTAGATCAAAATTTGCTTGTTATAAAGTAGGCAGAAGAAGCAGACGCTGCCCTCAAACGGTGTGGTTTTGAATTATGGATATAGCTAGAGTAAATTCAAATATAATTTATAATGGCACAGCAGAAAATTCACGAACTGAAAAAAGACTTTTATAATATCTACAGGACGTGATCTCACCCAAAGGCACATTGAGCGAAGGCTGAATCAGCAATTCGTCCCTAAAGAACTTCGTAATGTAATCATAAGAATTTCTGGGGTAACAGATACGCTCTTTCTCCCACCTGAAGATTGAGTAAAAGAAAGAAACGTTAGCGGAAGGTATCGACTGTCGATTTGGAAAGAACTAACTGTGAAATAAACCTGATATCTTGGTCAAGGTTATCTTGTAAGTACTTATTACTATTTTTCCTTTCACCCACACCAAACCTTTTCTTAACACATTTTTCTCTAAAATACATTTTATTGAAGATATCCACTGTCTCAAGTAATGATTTATCCTCTATTCTATGATGTATCTATGTACTGTTTATATTAAAATATCGGTGAAAGGGCTATCAATTTAAAAGTTGCAACAAGTAAATAATACCTCGCCTAATTTTGATTAAAGCATTAATTATATTGTCCCCCTAAGTAGACTATATTCGTTTTTATTATTTCTATTTCAGTTATACTAAATGATGGTGACTGAAAACATTAAAATATATGATTGGTTAGTTGGAATTTATTATTCCGGCATAATAATTAAGCTTTGTCATTTCAAAAAGGTGGGAAATTCAACAACTGCTTAGTACAGCTACAATGACAATCGTTTATTCCCAGAAACTTACTTGACGTAATAATAGGTAGAATGTACGAGGCTGACCTTATTAATGAATAATTTTTGGATATTATAATAACACTTAGAGGTCACGATCAATTCGAATAAGATCGATAAGTGACAAATAGGTATTCCACAGATTTACAACGCATTCTAAATTTTTATCACCTCAAATATTGGCTCTTTTTGCAAATATATGGGTAATTTGACCGACTTATGCTAAATTACTCATAAGTGGGAAAAAAACATACATAATATATTCATAGGTATGCATAGATGAGTTTGTAACGTTTCAAGAAAAAAGGAGTGCAAATTTTATGTATTTGTTTGATAAATAAAAAACAGGACAGATAATAGATAATACTACAAATCGATTAAAAAAGCCACATAATTTGTTTTATTATTTAGAAAACGAAAAAACTAAACTAAGTCTCAAATTTTTATTATTATGGATAATTAAAACGTTTAAAATAATTATCTAGTATTAAAATTTTAACATATTTTGCCATGTGTATATAAAAAAAAAATGCTAAGAAACTGGTATAATGCAAAATATACGCATTCGTTATGATGTTACCATTTATGATTTGAATAAATGCTACTTAAATAATTATTAATAATAAGTTAATGCGGAAACTTAACTAAGAATCTGTAGGTGCACATACATATGTTTTAGAGGATCGATCAACATGAAACGAAGTTATATACACATATATGATTTACAAAAGAAAACAACACTAGTATATCTATACATTTTATAATTATATTTTTCTACTTACGAATTAAATGTCTGAATTAATTCCCTCCAAAGATATCACAGCAAACAAAACATCGACGATGTTACATGTGTTGAGGTTAGGTAGCACTTTGACTCTGAAATTTCAGCACTGAAATAACCTGAAACGCACGCGCACCAAAATCCGTGACAGTTAATTATTCATTTTGAATTGACAAGTAAACTCGCGTGAGTGAATATTGGAAAATCATCAAGACGTGATGTACCTAAATGCTATTTGAATCAGTATCAGTTAGATTAGAAAACAGGATGGTAATGTTGTACGCGAAAGGTTTCACGACGACACGTTATTAATAGTCCGACGTAGACACGAAACACTTCATCCTATGTACCTAAATATTCCAATGCCGGTAATATACATTTATAGGGATTATATTATACGACAATCGAATTTAACTGCCCGCCTAATTAGACTTATGTAGATATTTCGGTAAGGCTTTATCATGATGAAATATAAACATTATCAACGCATATCTGATATATAAAACAAGTTCTCAGAGATAATAACTGATAATTATGTATTAAAATATACAATAAATGATACGTCGAATTTGTTACAAATTGTTGCTGACGTTAATTCTGGTTGCGAACTGCGTGCGGAGTTATCCTTATTACATATCACATTATCTCTAAGGCTGAATCATACGATGACTAGCTTATCCTGTCGTTAGATTGTTTGCGACTGATGATGAGTTTGCCAAAAATTCGACAATATCGTTCACATTAATTAAAATGCGTATCGAAACATACCACTACTACTATTGATCTTTCAGTGATGTCAGCCGGTAATAGATGGCGCAATTTAAGCTTGTTTCAATATACAATATATAATGTATTCCCTAGTATTGACATATTACTCACAACTATTAGATGGTGGCGCAAAAGTTGTCACCCGATGTTCTGTGACTGTATTTACTTTTTTTAATAAATGAAAAACTTTAGTTTTGCTTTTGGATTGTGTTTATTTAATGTGTAAATTTTTTTTTCATTAAATAGAGAAAATGATATCGCCCAAGTGGCCGCCGCCAGAATTGATGACTATACGGGACCAATTTATGGCATTTTCCATCACTCTTGCTACAACTTCTGGCGATAGATTCCTGCATTTCTGACGGATATTCTCTTTGAGAGCTTCAAGTCTGAGGCTTGTTGACATAGACTCGTGACTCCAAGAAACCCCACGAAAAGAAGTCTAGAACGGTTAAATCGGGCGATCTTGCCGGCCAGTGCAATTCACCAAAACGAGAGATTAAACGACCCGGAAATGCAGCCCTCAGAATTTCGGTTGTGGCTCGTGCAGTATGCGCCGTTGCTCCATCCTGTTGGAACCACATGTTCTCCAGTCCCAATTCGTCCAGTCGATGAAGGAGAAAGTCGTTGGGCATGGCTCTGTAGCGCTTGCCGCTCACAGAAGTCGTTTGGCCCGCGGCGTTTTCGAAAAAATAAGGACCGATGACGCCTCCAGCGTAAACACCAGACCATACAGTAACTTTAAGCGGGTGTAATGGGTCTTCGTGTGTTATTTGCAAATTTTCGGTGCCCCAGAGCGATAATTCTGCTTATTTTCACATCCACAGAGATGGAAATGGGCCTCGTCGATCATGATGATTTTCGATGAAAAGTTGTCCTCCTCGTGGTCGTGATTCGAGACGGCTTGAGCGTAGATTACACGCACTTGGCGGTCAACGGCTAACAGTTGATGCACTTTGTAAGGGAACATCTTCATGTCTTTCACCAAAATTCTCTGTAAAGACCGCCGATTGATCCCCAATTCTGTGTAACGTCGTCTGGCCGGTACTCCGGGGTCTTCTGCGACATCTTAAACTACAGCCGCGATATTCTCATCAGAACGGCTGCTCCGGGGCCGCCCAGACCTGACTGCATCTCGTGTTGTCCCATACGGGGACTGAAAGCCGTAGTGTTTTCCCAGTTGGTGTCGGACGACCGGGAAATCTACGTCTAAATTCATGCTGCGCCAACACCACCGACGAATAATTACTCAAACAAATCGGAACAATTATTCCGCGTTCTTGAGGAGTACAGCAATTCATGTCTTATTGACATGTATTTTGTATCTGTTTACTTCACAAATGTCAAAGCAGAACTGACATTTACCGCCATTTGCAAAAATTATGGTTTGTTCGGAGATTTCAAATTTCAACACTACGTGACTTCATTCAGCAGACTTTAGGCATGCGTTCAACATAGGAAAAACCCATTGCTTTCCACCCCCTCGCCCTCGAATTAAAGTTCGAAAGATAAAGTATGATCAAATTGCCCGCACAGTAACTTGTCCTAAGTTACTAATTACGTTCAATTTTTACCATTAATTTCGTGTTTTTTGCATTACATCTGTGGCAGTTAATTTAAGTGTTTAGGTATTCATTTTTATGATTTTACAACAGTTTTTATAGATACTTTTCCTAGATCTATTAATTTTTTATGCATGTTCACGTTTCTGAGACGTCAGTTTTTTACGCACTGAAAAAAGTATTGCAACTGTATTAAAGTCTTACAGAAATCCGACAAATTATTAAGATTCTTTATTAAAATACTATTTATAACGCATTTAAATTAAGAGTTTTATATTGAACTCACCTTACTTTGATTATTCGCAAAAAATAGGTGTCTAATATGTTTGAGCATATCTGTATATACAGAAACGGTTTTCAGAATCGCTGACATTTAAGTATTATCGTTTGCTAAATTATTTCCGATTTTTATTAAATTTACTTGCTTACTCAATCCCACATCTGTGTTCCTGGTCAACGTGCTTAAGATTGTGGGCTTTGGGAGCAAAAGAATTGTTTCAATATCCTTAATTTCTATACACATTGTTTAATCCATCACTGAAGGGTCGGCTTTTTTTATATTCGCTACAATATAGACAGATAAGAGTGAAAACGGAACTCAATTTCCATTACCTTCATTTTCCTATTCTCGACATTGATCGATAGAATGTCCTAGAGAGACCTTCCACTACGTAATTACAATATTACCGCATAGTATAATATCTTTGCACTATTCCGAACGCGCGCCCAGTCAATCGATCTGAGGAATTAATCATGATGTGACGGCGAAACTGCAAGCAATATAATATTAATTGAATTATGCATGAACGGTGCTAATAAAAGGATTGGTATTGGTGACACGTTCTCGGACTCTGGTAGACAATAGATACTTAAGATGGAGGCACACGCTTGCGTTACTAAAGGAACAATTTTATGAAATTCTCTCTTCCTTCTTGTAAAATGCACGCGTGCGGCACATCCTTTTCCATCTACTGAATTACAAGTGATCGGTTTATATTTGGAAGGTGGTTTTTAAGATGGCCCTCGATGGTGCGTTTAAAGTAAAACGATATCTTCTACTACGATATACGCAAAAATGGCAACAATCAATTAAGGGATTGGGTCCTTATAAAGAATTAGTCAGTTTTTGTGAAACGTAAGCAAAGTCAATGTACCTAGATATAAGATTTACCATGCAAGTATATACCATATACAAAAGTTATTCCTTAGTTACCTGGTTTTTAAAGCGAAAATAGAAAACAACATTAATTTTAAAGATGTTTCTGTTCAATTCAAATTACGCATTCCTACAAAATGTCACATACCATTTTATGCAAACTTTGGGAATCTCAAGTAGCTTAATCACTAAAAATAACAAAAATGATAGGTAAATTTTGCATTGTTACATGTACTTTCGTAATGCTGTTTCAGATCACTCGTCCACTATCTTCGTTTCACGATATATTACTGCTAAAGTACAGTGAGAAAAATGTTGACAAAAAAACCTCAGCTGGATTCTGGATTCTGGATTTTAGGTCGGGGAACGTGGTAAGCACGTGCACTAAGGCCACCCTTACTGAGCCCATTGTGCTACCTTCCCTAGGTGGCGTCACTGAGCGTGAGCTCGAGCAGAGCAGCAGGCAAGGCACCGCCGACATGGACCATGCTGGGCCAGTACTCTCCCAGCATGGAACCTCTGAGTTGGACAAGCGGCGGGCAGTAACATAAAATGTGTTCCGACTTCTCGTCTTCTTGGTAACATGCCCGGCACAGTGGGCTGTTAGCCAAGCCCATGCAGTGCATGTGTTTCTTTAGCTTGCAGTGGCCGGTCAAAAGCCCCACAACTTGACGTAGGTTACTGCGAGAAAGCTGCAGGCAATATCTTGCTGTCTTCGGTGATGGCCTGGGGATGGCTTCACGCGCTTGACGGCAGGTGGTTATGGACTTCCATCTATTCTCCTCAAGAGGGGCGGTTCATTGCGTTATTATGGTATTGAGTGTAGCTGACGAAATAGGAAGAGCAGGTTCCGGCCCCACAAAGTGGGAACGCGAGCACCGCCCCGCCAACCCATCGGCAGCCTCGTTACCTAGATTTCCTTTATGACCTTTAACCCACTTGAGTGTCAAGGTATTATCGATAGCGACCGGCTTTAGGACATTGTGACATTGAAGTACTAAGCCCAAAGTGATTCGATGATTATTAAGAGGCTTAAGAGTAGCCTGACTGTCACTATAAAGGACAATACGCTGTTCTTTAATGTCCCTTGCTAAAATTTCTCCGGCACCATGCAGGATCGCCAGCACTTCGGCTTGAAAAACCGTGGCAAACCTGCCCAGGGCCAATTCTAGATTGAGGTCAAGGCCAGAGGAGAAAATCGACCCATCTGTAAAAATGGCGATCGAGGATTGTAGTTCGACCCCGGGGTCAACAAGAACATCATAGTGTCTGTTGAACTCAAACACGGGAGGCACAGCATCCGGCGTGCCATTGCCACCGTAGGCGTTGTGCGCATTGCTCCCGTTACACTGAGACATGCGATTGCGGTGCACGTGTGACAGTTCGTCTCACACGTGGCTACCAGACGAAAGCGCCATAGAATAGCATGGGCCTTATTATGGCAGTATACAGCCACAAGACAATTTTCGGGGAAAGTCCACAAGTGTTGCCCAGGATGCGGCGACACTGCCAAAAAGCCATACATGCTTTTTCAGTTTTTGTTTTGACGTGCCTACTCCAGCTCAGCCATTTGACAACGCTGCTCCGAAAAACTGAGAGCAGTGCCAAATAATTGTGGTGGTTGCAGTTGCTCCACTTTCTTTTTGTTGGTAAAGAGTACCATCTCTGTTTTACCTGGATTTACAAAGAGGCCACCTTCCCTATACCAATGTTCGATAGATCTTAAGGCGGTCTGCATTACATTACAGAGCACACCCTCGAATCTCGAATCCATCAATTAGCTAAGAAATCATTTATAAGTATAATCGCCTTCCGCCTTACCTATACCTACCGAAAATCCATAGCAATTTCCTTATTATATTGAAATGATATTACTCTAAAAAAAATTTGACACATGACGCCGGACTTTCTTAGTTGCAACAAAATTATAATTATTATCTTTAATGGCTTGTAAAATACAGCATATTTCCGAAAAAAATTAAAAAATCATAATTATTCTAAAAACTATTGAATTTAGAGATAGAAATCCTGAATGCAAATTTTCTTTAAATAATAATGTGTAGAATCGATTGAGATAAGAAAAATATATTACTATGGATTTTTTTGCTTAACCAAACGTTTCTGATCAATGAAACGTTCAATCAATGTTTTTAAACGATTTTTTAGACAAGTTTTTATAAAAATTTAAGTCGCATTAATTTGGCTGCATATTTCTCGAGAAAAAATGGTGGGCAAAATATCCAGTATCTGCGCCATTCAACAAAATTAACCCGCTCTCTTTGTTCTTAGTCATTACCTTGAGTCTACTTTATGGTGTCATAAAACGATACGAGACACTTTTATACATACTATTATTATTTTTGTTGTTATTAGGCCACAAATAAAAGAAGAAGAATTTAAGTGGCAGACAGCAAACAAGAGGTGGAACCGCGGATATTCTACTTTTTATAATTAGTATTTTCAACGCATCTTTTTAATAAAAGAAACGAGATTTGACAATGTAGAGAAATATGTGGCTCCTAGCAACTTCTATGAAGTTGAACTAGAATTTATGATAAATTAATTTAAATCACAAAGAAAAAGCAGAAGCTGGAGGCCTCAAAAGCCAACTTGGTGTTTCCTGTACAGTCGTTGTTAGTTTTTCCCATTCTTCATCTATGTTGACCATTACACGTTATATTCCTTTTAATCTTCTGTTAATTTCTCTCTCGAATTGCCGCGCTCCGTTTTCTTGCATTAAGCTCGCCAACTTCCACTTTTTGTTCGGTCGTTTATTAGTTTTGTTTATGAGTTTCTGTTTCATTTTTAAAACAACTAAATAGTGCTAGTTTATACTATGTTTAATATAAATTTAACCATAAGCTCCTCCGCTATTAACCCAACGCCACTAACCTACAAAAACTCCGCTAGATATTTCATGAAATAATAGTAGACACACTTAGAAAGTGCTGTTATAGGTATAGAAAAAGTTAAGGGTACACAATTTTCATTACAGAAAATAACTTTTAGTTGTAACTAGTGTTGAAATTAAGATATATTCCCTTATTGTTTTGTGTACTTTCCACTTGACAAAGAATTTTACAGGATAAAAAAGGAAATGCGTCTATATTTTGCTATTACCTAACATTTTGCAGTTTTTGTATATTTAAGAATCACCAACTTCTTAAGTTGCAAAAGATGAAGCAGATTTTTTTTTTCTTGATTAAATAACGGCCATGAAGCAATTGCATCTTAATTAGTCCTACCTGTTTTAACACCACTTCGTAGAAAACAAAATTCTAAATACAAATTAGAATGGTATTGGTACTTTCCAGTCAGAAGTAAAGCAGGGCTGTTACGTTTTCTTTTCTACAGTATATACTTTCTACAACTAATTCATCAGTAACGTCATCGAAAAAAAAAATCAAAACCAGTTCGATTAATTTCCCATACTAGACAAACTTAACCATTATTGACAACCACAATATTTAAAAATTCTTTAACTACAGCTTTAATATTTTAAGATTCTATCTTCGTACTCTTAAACATGTGTGTTAAATATGTTATTATCTACTCTACGCACCTATAACCGGCAATTTTCTTATTAGTTACTATGTTTGTACTCCGCAATAAGTTCTGGACAGTAAGTACAGTATTTTGACGGCCTGTATAATTTTTTTTTATCATTATACGTGGATGCATCTCATAAAAACGATTTTTTATTGAACTATGAACTCGCTTACTCGATGCATAACTTATACTTAACAACTCGTATGAGTGTATAAAGATAGTGCGTGGGACAACCGGTTAGTGTTAAATTTCTTTGAAACCTATTGTCGAATATAAACATCGACTTCTAAAAGGGATTTACAGTACACTTAAATGCGCTTGAATTAGGTAAATAACCTAAGCGGGTACCACGGCATCATTAACTGATAAAATATTGTTACTAATTTCAGAAGTAGTCCCTTTTTAAACTTGTAGATCCTGCATCCAAAAATGTAATTCTTTGCAATTGAATAGAATGCTGTAAATTAGAATAAGGTCAGCAAAGAAGAATGAAGCTTGGTGTTGTATGATATACATCTATATTATTCTATGTCCTTTTCAATGCGATACAAAAGAATGGCAACTTCAGTAGATAACTCTTTCTACAGTATTTTGTTTATTATTTACTATAGATTGTGTATTCTATAATATAATATATGCATCGTGATATAAACAAATACAAGATCTTTGAACAATGCACCATATCATAGATAAAATCCCATACGCTATGGATAAGCAATCTAATTAACACGTCTTCTGGAGATTAATATTTCAAGATAGATTTTCACCTATAACAGCACCGGTTAGTGGAAGATTTAGACGAGTGTTAAGTCAACCTAGAAAAAATAGGAATACCTACACACAATATATCCTTCATAATAGATACCGTTACGGAACGTTTAATAATAGGTTCTTGCATTCAGGTATACACAATAGTGAAAAACATAAAGTCCTAAATATAATGTACCGTACAATATAGCATTCGAAACAACTGTTGCTATAAATCATGGGCATATTTCCAAACAGTTTAAAGCCTATAGTTTACGAATTAGCGCCAATCTCTTTTCTTACAGAATAGGTCAAAATAGCATGTACTTATGTGTAGAGTAATTTAGATAATTAGACGCTAAACAGTCTATTTTCATTCTATTAAATTTCCGATGTTCTCCTAAAATAAAATCTTTCAGATCAGTGAGCATACAATATTTGTTCAATTTTGCGGATAAGTTTTCTCGTGAAATGGCAATATTAGTATTAGTGTATGTACAAAATCCATTTTAATTTCAAAGCAATAATTTTTTTTTAAGTTATGTTAGTTAGCTTTTCTCTTTAAAAATAAGTGCTGATAAATCATTTTTCTAATTGGATGTTGCAATAAAACAAAAGACGACGCAGTGTTGATATGAATATTACCGCATACTATGCTGTAATGAGATATTAACGTGGGTGAGGGGGACTTTTGTCGGAACGTAATATAGGCGATTAATGTGCAAATTAGAAAAAATACTGTAAAAAACGTGTGCCACAATGACTTGTAATGCTCGTACTTTGAATCTCTCGCATTACATAAACGTCATTGTGACACTTGTGTTTTAAAATACTATTATATGAAAACCGAATCAATTGCAAGGTAAAACGAATAGCTTTTCAATCTAAAATAAGAAATATTGTTAAAAACTAATAAAATATGTGGAAATAATGAAACGAATCGCTGGGGTGAAGATTCATGATTCTGCCAAACAGAAAATAATAGTTTTCACACTGTTGTTTTGGCACCCTTGAAGTAATATTTGGCAGAAAAGCTGCATTAGGACTAAACATTTAAAAGTATAATGTCATACTTTTAAATGTTTAGTCCACTTAAGTATGTTAGCTTGTAATTTTGTAAAGTGTAATGTTCATATACAGTTTTAAAATGTTATGTGTTAGACAAGCAACTTATAGTTGTAACAAAGAAACGAATCTTAATTAAAATCACAGAAGAAAGGGAAAAAATCGCAGAAGAAAGGGAAAATAATTAGGAACGTGAAAAAGATATTTATTAAATGTCGAAACGCTGTTTTAAATAAGAAAATTTGTTTTATTTGAAACCATAATTTCCACGTATAAAATTTTAATCATTAAACAAAAAAAATGGCCACTATATATAAAATTCAAGATAATTATTATAAATTATCCTAAAAGGCAAATATACCTGAAGTCTGTAAAAATATTGCTATTTGTTATTATAACATTTACGTTTTAAGTATATTGATAATGTAATAAACATTGTGTGATCAGAGGCTCCTCTTGATATAAAACTAGATTTGAGGCAGTTTTACCAACTAGGCGTAGTTTGTTTTCTTGAGTTTCCAAATTTTTATGCATACTCCCATTAAATTTTAAAAATTACGTAATAAGTATAGCTACAAATACTCTCGTGAGAGGTATTCAAATTCTAACCAAATCATTACAAAAATGTATAAAAATTCAGAAGTGAAAAGTATATCAACTTGTCCTAATCTCGTCTATATACAGTCCCTGGTCACAATATCAGGGCCACTTTGAAAGTTTTGATAGTTTATATCATCAACTTGCATCAACAGTATGCCGCAAAGGATTAAGGATGTGATCAAACCAAAGGGTGGAATAACAAAATATTAATATATTGCGCGTACACATCATTTTCTTATGCTTTGTAATAAATTTATGTGTTTAAATTATTAATTCGTTTCAATATTTCTATAAAATCGTTGTATTAGTAAGTGGCCCTAATATTGTGGCCAGGGACTCTATATATATGTACATATCTTACAATTCTCCATTAATTTATTATAACCAACTTATATTTCATGAACAAAATATAGACATAGTACAGGTACAGTTGAATAATCATAAGCAATTGTATCGTAAGAGCAGAGTGGCGCAGTGGAAGCGTGCTGGGCCCATAACCCAGAGGTCCGTAGATCGAAACTACGCTCTGCTAGCTTTTTTTTTAGTTTAATTCCTCAACATAACAATATTGATTTATATACAACATACTTATGATTAACAATAAGTAATATTGCATGAAACGATATTACGTTATTTTTTTCTATTTCACTCCAGATTTTTTTGCACATATAGTGTTTATTAGATTAGGAATAATTCTCTGATGCGAGAATGCTTTAACTCCTACTTATATAATTTCTTCACTCTTGAATTATTTTTGCCACACTATTTAATTAAAAAGTAAAAGGTAATAATTCAAACATACACTTTTACGCAGAAACATAGCTTACTGCAAAAGCATGATATATTAGATTTATAATTAAAATGTGATATCCCCACCTCGCGGCTTGATCGTGCCGCCTTGTCAGCGACGAAAGGGTATATGAACCTCAGGTTCCTACTCTAGGTGAGATGTAAGCTCATTGTCATTGTCAAAATGTGATATATCAAAACAATGCAACCGCATGCTCACGTTTCGTTACACTATATTGTCATATTATAAACAAAATTAAAATAGAATTAATCGATAAACAACAATGCATAAATTAAAAATAATGAATCATCTATTTAACCCGCGTAAACCGATACGTTAATCTCTCATTAATTTTTTTAATAAATATTTAAATTACCTCATCTTATTTTGTTTGCATGTCAATTAAAATCAATTGAAAATTGTCGCTGAAGGGAAACCATGAAAATTCCAGATCAATATTGGTATGTCTTGCTATGTGTCTGTCTTAATAATCTTTTAAAAATTTATTCCCCGTTCTCAGTTTCATGCATATTCTATTGTTAAACTTACATAATATTATATATTTGGTTCACTTTATTCAGAAAGAAAGAAGGAAATAACGTATTATATTAATATTAATCTGTACATACAAATATTAAATGTTTTTCTGTTATATACAGTAATTTTAAAAGTGATCTGTGGTTGTAATAAAAAAAACTAGACTGTTATGTAACCTCGTTATGACATGTCACTTTGACATACGTTATACTTTTTTACACATATAATTGCACAATATAATTCCTTTTAATGGCCATGAGTGGAAGATTCGTAAGCATATTTAATGTCACCATCATATTAGTTTAATCTCTTTTTCCCGCGTAGAGCGTAGAGCATCTCAAAGCGTCGTCTTTTACAAGAAAGTCTCTCGAACCCATCAAAGAAGAGTCGATAGGTTCAAGCACTGAACTAAAATCTAGATCAAAGAGATCGTTGCAAAGTCCAAATGGAGGAAAACCTTCTAAGCCATGTCCTTTCACTAACGACATATGTCCAGCAAAAGCTGCGTTCGAAGAACAAGGCAGAACGAGCTATATTTCGGGTGATTCCTCGATGTACAGCGATGCAAGAAGAAGCTACAGTTCTATACTTGAAAGGCCATTTATATTCAGAAGAGCATCGTCACTTCAACGTGCCGTTGCTCAAGATGAGGCTCGTCAGTATTTAGAACAAGTATCTACGCCACCAGTGGAAGAAGAAGACCTTGGAACAGAACCTGTTTATAGCACGTTTACTGAAACTATGACCTCTTTTAGTGAAACAGAAAGGTATTCTGATACTAAGTCTCAAACTGAAACCACAGAAGAAGTAAGTGCTGAATCAGCAAAGAAAAGACTCCAATATTTGATGGGGCTATCTACTGAAACTGAAGCTGAAGAAGGTCCGCGGATGGTGGATCATATTGAGCAAGTTACCATTGAGGACGCTGAAGAATTAACAGGTGAAACAGAAGCCATGAAACAGGCTCAGAGATATTTGAGGGTACACAGAATATTTGAGTTCTATCAATTTTTGGTAGCGCACTTGTTAAGTGCTGCACCCGGTATGTACCTAGAAATCATAACGAGTATATTTACTTTAGATGAAATGTTAATATTTCAGAAAATCCTATAAATTTCTTTCTGGATTTGCTAGATAGATGTATAATTTATAGAGCAGGAATGGGAAATCCACCGGTTCTGTACGAGAGGAAGCATTTAGGTACTTGCTAAATAGCGCACCAATAAATAAATAAAAAAGCAAATACGGATTGTTCCACATGGATTTAATTAATATGTTCTAGTTACTAGAAACATTAACTAAATTTAAGTGGAGCAAAGTATATCAATGTTAAACGCTTACATCTTTCTTGCAGGAGCTCTTTTCAATTTAATGGATAGAATGAGGACTGGATATATAGACAAGGACCAATACGTCACTGGTAAATGGAGTTCCGCATATTTTTTTTAAGAAAAAGAAAATTACTGTTTTAGGTATGAAAACCTTGGGGGTTTGTTCTTATAAACCCAACCCTCCAACCACTAACGGCATGGTGCATGTTGATTTCTTTATAGAAGAAGCGTAAGTATCAATAATCTGATACTAAATATCCACACAAAACTGGCTTTATATGCTACTTCGTTTTATTAATACCTACTAAATCTCGTGCTAATTACCACAATAACTAGCACTAAATACAACACAATACATTAAGTTTTGAGTTTTCCAGAATAGTGTTATTAAGTATTGCATTGGAGCTTATAGTCGACATGAAATTATTGTTTTATTGTATAGAAGCTGGAAGTGAATTGTTTCAAAATCAATAGCATTCGATCGATTAACATTTTAGGTAACTCTATATTAAAGCGAAATAAATTTACTTTCAGATATGAAAATTTAGTATCACTCTTGAATGATATTATACGACGTAGATGGATTTACTTCACCAACCAACCTTTCCCGATGAAGACGCCACCTCCAACACCCCAATTTTCCATGCGCAGTAGTAGATACACAGATGTTTCTAGTAAACACACTAGCAAAACAATTACTTGATAAATATTTACAGCAAGAATTTAACATCTTCTGCCGTACAAGTCTGGTTTGTTTATCTGCACAATCCTTTATAAATTTTTAATATACCACAAGAATTTGGTTTATTTATTTCTTTAATCCAGTTACCCAATCTAATGCCAGAAACGCAATTATACGCTATTAGAAAATATATATGTATATTAAATCATTGACTAAATCGACAAGATCTATTCCAGATTCAAAGACTCATCTTCACTGCTTTACCGGTTTTCATCAATGAATTATCTGTTAAAAAATCATGTTTTGGTGCCTACTAAAATTTTAAATCATGTTAAAAGGGTGCTTTAAAATACGAGGTTCAAGAGATGACGCAACCGTTCAAATTTACAAGCAATATAACTCATTTTTAACTTATTGGAATATATCTAGATTTATACCAACGATTGTAGACATACTGTTCTCAGGAACGTCCTGTTCCGTGCTTTTAATTTTACTTAAAAAGCGTGCAACCGAGACGTTAGTTTGGAAAAAAAGTAATATTTGTAACTTTTAAACAAATCCAGATCTAAGTAGCAATGTAAGCATGCGTCCTGCTGATTTACGTATTTTAATTATTAATAATAACGACGGAGTGTTAAATTATTTTTGAAAATCAGAAGGGATCTGTAACCGGCGTGTTCAGCTTTAAGCTAACAGTGAGCGTGACAAATTATCGTGACGGTCGTGGCAGCGAGATTACAGTTTTCTTTGTCGCTGAATCATTGAAATGAGAGTATAAGCAATGCTTATTGCCACTGCTGCCTGATTAATTACTTATTGTTAGTCGATTAGATAGTGTTTGCATCGTATATGGAATCGAATATATGTAAGAAATAAATATTATTTAAAACATTTTCTCCTTCTAGCGACCTCTGTGTTTCTGTTGCGTAATCCAAACACTGACACATTGTACAACACTTGTACAATTAAAAGCACCATCTTCAGGAATAACAATGCATAAGAATGACGAACAATTAATTATACACGATTGCATCGGTCTTTTTCACAAACGCTGTTTAAAGCCCCATCTTAATATAGATATTTCCCCAAGTATTTCAAAAATTTAAGGTTTTATGAAAATTCGGTTCCACCAATGTATTTTCCGTTGAGAAATGCAAATGTTTGTTAGAATATCTCAAGAAACATTGTGGATTAATCTACAGACAATTGAAATAATCTAATAGAAGTTAGAACTAGAAGGGTAGAAGCATTAAGCTACTTGATGGAAATGGAGATACAAATAGATAATAATATCTAAGACGAATAACATAATAGGAAGAGAAGGAGACAGTAGGATAAAAAAAAACAATGGTACAGAGAAGAAGAACCGACACTATACCTCACGCCTTCGGCTAGACAAAGATTGGTTTGCACATTATGTCTCCAAATGAAGTTGAGAGGTGAAAAAATCTTTCTTAGAAATTTTATGGCTAAAAGCTAAAAACTTATACATACATAAAAAATCTGCTTTTCAAAGAAATGAACTTACCCTAAAAGGACTGAAATCAAATACATTGTGTGCTAATAAATTTACAAAACGTGAAAAATGTCTCGGGATGGGAATGGAATTATTTATTATTAGGCAACAGATTTGTAAAATAAACATATTTGTAGTGAAAAATTAAACTCAAGTCACAATTTCAAACATTGTTTTCCTTGCTTTTATTTTAAACCATTTGCAAAAAATTGAGAGTGCGTATGACTGACTGCAGTTTATGATGATTGTCAATATTGATCCTTATTCGTCTGAAAAGCGTCATCGTGTCATATTTGTCACTCGATACCTCTGGATTCTGGATTTTGGATTACTTGAAGGGTGGCTAGTACCACTGCATTTAGGTCTCATTAGGCCCATTATGCTGCCCCACATAGGTTGTCAACCAGCCTATTGTCTTCACAAACGCCAGGACATTCCCCAGGGGAGCTTTCCTGGCGCTGGCGATGTCAAGCCAAACGTCCCCAAGTATGGTTTTCCTAATGGATGATAGGGCAGGACAGTCCCAGAGAACATGCTCAGCCGTCTCATTCTCTAATTGACAGCCTCTACAAATCACTCGATACCTCTTAAATACCTTCAACATTCATTTGTTCATAATACTGTTCTATGGTTACCTTAATTTTTCTTAAATAATAACTAAAGAAGAAAAAAATTACTTACTGAATATATTTAAAAAAATGAATACGATGCAGAAAAAATCATTGGTAAGAAAAAATCTTTGGCAATTGCTTCCATGGTAAACAATTCACATTTATCTAAAAGATTATAAGTAAGTAAAGGGCATTTACAAAGACTTTATAAAGAAAACAAAATTTTACAATTCACACCAGCATTCAAGCATACTGTTGAAAGTATAAACGAAGAGATTGGACTTTCTTTGCACATGGGTGGTAAAAATTGCGTCTTAGAAAGAAGTTTTTACATAATGTTTCTCTTATACTGATTAAGGCAACCTTGGCTGTCAACGATTATGTTTCTTTTTTAAGTGTTTGAAAAGCTAAACTGCGTCATTTGTAAACGAGGTCAAAGTTTTCAAAAAGTAAATGTATGGTCTGGTTTCTTATTTGTGATCAAATTGTTGGTCCATATTTTAATGATGAAGAGTTAAATCAAGATGCTTATCTGCGTCTTATGGATGACCACTACTGGACACTTTTGAGTCAGAAATGTAGCGCACAACCAAAATGGTTAGGATTTAATGTTCCGATTTGATCTCTGGATCTTACACCGATGTCTTTTTTCCTGTGAGTTATTTCAAAACTGTATTTATAGAATAAGTTGGAGATATTTTTGAAAATTGGAACAACAATGCGAAAGTTAATTTTAAATTCTAAACAATTTTTATATAAGTATTTTGTTTAAATTTACAAATAAATTAATAAATAACGGCATTTCCTCGATAAGGCTTCTCTATTTTTTCTTAATTTACTAACATCCTACAAATCTGACCTCGATTTTTTCACGATAAGCTCATTTCTCTTCTAAAAGCAGAAGAATGACTATTCATCGTAAAATTAATAATAACGGTTTCTTGAAACTCCATTCAATTACACCCTGTATACAAATCTACACATGCGGAATACAATGTCAGTTATTTTGAGATATTTTTTGCCGATTAATACTATAGAATAGATTTTAATTTAAAATTTACACCATTTTTCCTCATAAGCCATTATTAAATACTTACACTTGTTACCTAACAACCTTTCCAATACTTTAAGATGTTTGTATCGACAGTGGAAGACCGGCATTTAGAATACATGTTCACCGTAACCGAATTCCTAAATTGCCCGTATCTGACACACTAATAGTCTAATACACATCGTCTGTATACTTCCTCATCAAAGTTTTAAGCCGCACCAATTAACAATACCTACACACACATTAGGAACCATATGTTAGCCATATATTCGGCAGTTTATCTCAGCAGCGGACTTAAAAATAGAGATTTTGTTAAGTAACCGAAATACATTCGTTCTCATCAGTCAAGCTAAATATCAAATATCGGGGGCGCAGCTTTTTCCTTTTAAATTTTCTGAAGGTCATTAACACATCAGACGGATTAATTAGCAATTTTTTTCCTTCGCAAATGTTTCTCGCTAAAGCTTGTTTGATATTTAATAATCTCTTTTTTTGGAGAACATTATATCTGTGCGAAATATTTTCTCTGTTTGTCAAAACAATTATGAGTCATAACGTTTTTATTACAAACGATGGCTCATTTTGATAGTTAATAGCGCTGAAAGTACTGCCAACTAATGATGATATTGCAAATTTTTGATCATAATCTGCTTTCCAAAAATCAAATGCTATTTACCCAAGTAGAAATTCCTTTAATACTTAATAAAGAGGGTAAATTAGCAACCTTTCGAACGCTGATACTTCAAATGATTATTTAAGGCTCAGGATATTCGATTATATCTTCGTTATTTCCAGTACTCATTCTAAGAACGGTGTACATTACAGGTATTTACTTCATGTAATCTCGAGTCTTAGTCAAATTTACACAAGATATAGGCCTTAAATTGTATAGGTACATTGATAGAGCGCACTTGAAATGAGAACCATGTAAGTAGCAGAGTAATGTGAGTACAATGACAGATATCGTTTTCAATATCCATTTCGTTTAACTAAATCGTACAGTTGATGTAAGTCAAATATTGGTAAGGCATGAACCGTTCGTGTTGACATGAAGGTATTGATCGTGTGTACCTGATATATGAACCTGATTTTCTCTTATACAATACAGCTTTTACTACTTGTTCAAACATATGTCTTTTTGTTCTAAACATCAAAGAGGAAAGTTTGAAATGAGGCATTGACGATTTAGTTAAGTGCTTTACCAATCCCGGTTCGCATCCTTTTACATCGTTTGCATGAATGCCAAAATCGGTCATTTGTGTTTGCTGATGCATCAGGAAAAGTAGGTAGTAGGATTTTCATAGCAATGCTCTTATTCGCAGAAAAGTTATACGCATACATATCATAGTTTTTTTGATATTTATTTATATAATTACGCGAGAATATGGGTACTTACATTACAATCATTATGTTATCTAAATATTTCAGAAATTTTCAGATTTGAGAAAATCAACGGCAACTTCTGGACACCAAAGTGTTAAAAAAATTATACCTACATGTTCGCATAGAACAACAACTTCTTTGAGTTAAGTAATCATATGGGGCGTGATATATAATTGAAAAAAGCGAATATTTGGAAAAATAAATACATACATAATAAAATAATTAAAAGAAACAGAATCCGATTTTACAACAAAAAGTTCTTGAGTTGAGATTTTGTGGATACAAATATTTTTTAACTTTAAGGATAAATTATTTTGTTAGCAAATAAATATGCACTCTAAATATACGTAATTAAATCGCTAAAGTCAGGTGACGACGGTATATTTCCGACAACCTTGCAGAAGACAGCAATATACATACTAGTGTCTCACTTTACCAAATCTTTCAAAGCTAGGTCATGCTTAAAACTATGTTACAACAAGGCAAACCAAGATAAGAGTTATGTATGTATGTATATTCCTAAACTGGAAGAATCTGGACCCACTTCTAGTTCATTTCGCCCATTTGTTGGTTTGATATTATATCTTTTGAAAACATTAGAAAAAGTGTTAGTAGGCCACAACAGAGAAGTAACTCAGCTTCCGTATATTAACATGGAACCAAACAATCTAGTCTCCACAATTTGGAACTTGCATAGAATTCCATGACAAAAGAACAATTTTCTTAGTAAATACATATTTCTTCCAGCTAAAAATAATATTATCCCAAAGAAAGAAATATGTACCTATTAACTGAAAAAACCATGTATTAACTAAAAAAATGGTTCTCCTAAATAACGGCAAAGATATATTTCCTTGTTTTAAAGGATCATTTTGCTCTGGGTAAGGTGATTGACGCAATTTGTACCTGATGCAGCATGGAGAACCTAAGTATTAACCTGAGCAAAACCATTTCATCAGGAAAGGCGAAAACTGCACCACTTGCCCAAGATTCATTATCCAAGGTGTCAAACTATGCATTTGCAAATAATATTCAAAATATTTGGGCCTAATATTTAAGCCCTTCACCTTGATTAATTCTTGTACACTTTTTAGAGCGTTCGGCACCTTGTCCCGCACTCCGTTCGTGAATTTACCCTGGGTCAGAATGACAATATCATCTGCGTATCCCAAAGTTTTGTGCCCTTCGTTAGTCTTAATAGTAATTCGCCCACCAGATCAGATTTCACACCAGAGGGAACAAAACCCCACCCTGCGAATAGGAGCAACTAGTGTTTCTCCCATGATGGTTGCGTAAACTGAACTCTCTTTAAGTATGCAGTCTTTCTACCCGCAGCTTGTTTCCTTCGATCCCTTCATTTCTCGATACTTTGAAGAATGATGCTGCGGAACTATTATCAAATGCATACTGCTCTTGATGTAGTAGCCGATGTGGTAATACATTAACCCTTATGTGCCTATCTAGCAGTTTTTTTAGAGTCTTCAGCATAAATCACGTCAGAGTTATTGGTCTGAGAGACTTTGCTCCATCTTGGCCCGTTTTACCAGGTTTTAGAATAAGGGTAACTGCAATCAACCTTCAGGCAGTTGGTGTGTGTAATCCAGTGCAAGACTTCTGCTAAGAAGCATACTAGGTTTTTTCAACAAAAGTTCCGAATCCTTTTGTAATATTCTCGGATAAATGCTATCTGGTTCTGGCGATTTATATGTTTGATAGTCCATTTCACCTTTTCCACATTTACCACTGTTTTGCCAGCTACCAATGATCCCTGGATGGCTACCTCACAAGTTTCAGTCTTAACTCCCTTCTCAGTTCTCTGTTCTATCTAACCCTTTCTTCTACATCCTTTTCGATCATAATAGCTTTTACAACTTCATACACCAGATTTTAGTTCCCTTCTGACTATAGCATTATCCACATTACGTTATCCTGGCTTATATGTGTGTCCAGCTTGGTTTGGGTTCCTCTTCTAAGTTCACTCCCTCTCGGAATACTGAAAAACGCTACACAGCTGACCGTGTCTTGTGGGCCGAAGTGTATACACCCGCTTATGGCATCCTTTCCGAACCTCGTGGCATACTCCCGAAATATCCCATGCTCAGTCAGGAACTGAGTCGTGTCCGTGTCCAGCGTTCTAAATTTGCAGTTCAACACGTTGGAATATCCAGAATTATTTTTTATCCTTTATTAATTAGAAAACATCGTTATTTAGTAATCATTAATGCTTTGAGTAGCGAGCCGATTTAACCGTTTTCTGGTTAGTGATCAACTTCGTGGAAAAAAATATCTTTTTATTTTTGTATTTGTATTCTTAAAAGGAGCATTTTTAAGACTAGGGTTGAGGAAGCGCTGTCTGGAACATTGCCTTGATAGACGATAATAGTAGCGACAAGTTTCCTTTTCCCATTGTTTAATACAATAACCAAGACGTTTAATGCACGTGGCGCAATACTGACTTATGATTGGTCATTTTTCAAATATAAACTGTTAACAAGATGAAGCCGTTTATGTCGGATCTTTATTTGATACGCAGATATGTTGTTATAGACATTTTATTTCAACACCTACTGACCAACTGCATTAGAGGTAATAAATACTGCATTATTTTATTTTATTTTAAAATCTTTCTTTACGGGCTCTTCACTGTCATTTACTACAATTTATCATTTTTCACCCTTAATAAGAGACCCACAACGAGACGAAGACAGCATGCAAAGACATCAATTTAATTACAAAATTACGATTTCTCCAGCTACCTTCTTTTACCCGTACTACCTGGTCATTATAAATTCTCCACAGCGTGGGGCAATAAGAACACGTGCACGGCTTTCGATGGGGACAAGTGTTTTGTCCTACGTAGGGTGAAATCTCCCATATATACGCTAGCGAGAGGGCGAGACAAGTTTCTAACGGGTCTCCTCCGCATTCTTCTCGTTTCGACGTTGAGTTTAATGGTTTCCTGACACGCCGGCCCTTATCAACATTATGTATTCGGATTTGTGATCTTACGTAGGATTTTTTTCATCTCACCGTTCTAGGGTGTTAGATATGAAAACACGAACCATTAAGGGAGTGAGTATACATGCACATATTGAATGAGTAAAGAACGGGAAATATGATACGTTACTAACGAAGTGGGTATAATTTTAAGGTGTGGATACTAACATCAATCCATATATGCAGGATATGAAAAGTTTGCACCAAAGGTACACGTTCGTTTCTGAACCGAAAATCTCAAATTAAAATATTGTGCATCACCAAAATTTTTTTCATTTCTTTAAGGTGTGAGCACTAACCAGTCGAGAGCGATCGCAAATGAATAACAATTAATGCATGTGTTCGTTTGAATTGCACCAATTTACACCAAATTCAAATTTTAAGCTCAATTTTGATCCCGGCTTTGCTAATTGGTAGTAGGGATCCCTTAGAGTGCATTTATAAAATATTAACCACAGATGGACAGGCGTTTATTTTTTACGATATTTTATAGCTTACAGTGGTTGACAGTCTCGGTTAAGTACACTCGAATACGACATAGAATTGCAAGCTACTAGTGGCGTAGTGGTAATGCGCGCTGATAGTATGCGGTAGGACGATGGTTCGAATCGGGATGGGGAGGCCGTTATTTTTTTTATTTATTTAATATAATTAGTCGAAACGTACACACAAAACATGTTAATTGACAATGTGTTAATCACATTATATTCACAATAAAGTCAAAAATTCCACAAACTGTTGTCTTATTGATAGACAAGAAAGACACTTACTGTCGATGCCTTTGATCTTCTGTCGCCAAATAAATGACCTTGAAATAAGTTCAGTGATACTTTATCATTTTAGCACTAGATGTGTATTTTTTTCTCTTTAATTGGAAACATTCCAATGCCGATGTATGCTCAAATAGTGTGATATTGCATGGAATAGGGAAGTTTTTTATGTAATTATTACTTAAAAAAAAAACGAATGGCTGTTTTAATACGTGAGTATCAGTATGTAGTTCACGTGACTTCATAACCGCCGCGTTTGGTATACATTTGAAATTAATTATATCTGTAACCTAGCGTCAATGAGGATTATTTGGTATGGAGAGGAAGTACTATGGTACTACATTCAGATCAAGGAAAGACGTGACTGAATATAGGAAAAAGATATCTAAAGAGTAAAGAAACTCCCGACGAAAGCTTTCGAAATGTTTTATTTTTTTATCGGTAGTACAGCTATAGTATGACAATTTACGCATGACATATAATAACAAAATGCGGTTAAAATTACTTACATGCGTAAGTATGTCGGGAGATGAATTAAACATAGGAACAACGTCATAAATATAAAAGATAATATAAAAGAACAGTATTACCAACAATTACGACTAATAGTTTTAAAATAGAAATTTTAATATTTCAAATTAAAGGCGAGAAAGCAAGAATCAAACCAAGGACGTCATTGTTGACAACAACGAATTGCGCACGCGCAAGCATAAATGGTAGATTAATGCGACAAATCAAACTGAAATACAGGACGTAATCTAATTGTCACAAATCGTTAAATTCATTAGATAGAGATAAAGCGAGTTCCTTTATTCGTTTTTGGAATCTTTTTCCAATATTCAGTAACGTTTTTTCTTGATTGTTTGATATGAAATGTATCAAAGTCGGCTCTGCACATTTGTATTATGCCACAACACGAAACACTGACAAAAATTTCCTTCACATATCTTTTTTTTCCATGTGCCTGTGGGTGTTTCAAACCAAACAGTTTGTTAACGCATTAAAGAACCTCTTGTTATTGTTTTGTGTTATGACAAGACAAATAATGTACGCAGTTGGGCACCATTGATAGCCACCATCGTTCGCACTTCGCACATCAATGAATGGTTTATATTTATATTAGAATTATAAGGTTAGTAACAAAATATATTGTTACAAGTTTTGGTTAATCTTTTTTGCTTCGACCATTTGATTCAATTTTTTGTGTAGGTGGTTAAATCATTGTTTAGGTGTTTTCCTTTGGCTATAAGGGTTTTCTATGGAATGAAGAGCCGCATATTTTTATAAACCGCAAAATTTTGGTTTTTGATTATAACTACATATAAACATTGATAACACCTTTGTGTAAGCTACCGGTGTATCAATTAGAATTGCTGAACTTAAGCTGGCGCCACTTATGGGGATGCCAAGCGATGGCATGGTTCAGAAATTGTACCTGCATAAAAAATATCAGGTTATAGCACTAGATAAGAAAGACTGGGAGAATCCACTCTTACTGGAGGGCCAAGTAAGAGTGGATTCAAACTGGTATACAGATGGCTCTAAAACTAATTTTGGCACAGGAGTCAGCATATATTAAAACAAGCCCAGAAAGACTCTTTCGATAGGCTTTAGCAAGGTCTATCTTTCAAAGTTTCTTTGCCACAAATCTATATCTTCTTTTCTACGGGAGTTGACACGCAAATTTTGTTGATGATGACGTGTTTTGAATAAGGTGCAAACGTGAGTGGATTTAATAAAATATTGGGGTGCAAGATTCTCTTTTTTTCCGATATTTCTTTTAATTATTGTCATGTTTGAACTGCTGGTAATTTTTGGTTGATTTTATTTATTTCTTTCTAATTTATATTATGAATCATTAGTTTTGTTATACATATCATCCTACTTCAGCCACAAAGTAATGTAAAAAAAAAAGATAAGTTACCTCAGGAGATGGGTAACTCACTTATATATATTTGTTAATATTTTTTCGTCTAAAGTACCAAGGAACGTTCCTAGAGGGCGCGCAACAAAGCAACATTTAAATTTGCTTTTATTTATTTTTTAATATTTGTATTTCAATATACAAGGTAAATAAAGAAAATTACCTTTTGCCTAAAGATAACATTTTATTTACAATATAGATTGCATGATACAGGAGTACATATTTTATATGTATAATTAACATGACATTTAAAATTGATTTATTAATATTATACTTATGCTAATCTAGCTTAAATATATACCTTAAATAACAAATTATAATGTGTAACTAACACCTACAAATTAGAGAATATTTAGTGAACTTAATAAAATATAACTTTCAGTTCATACTCACTAAACTATACGATAAATTGTACTTTGTAAATGGGTGTCGAATATAAAAGTAAAACGCTGCGGTGGTAAATAAATTAAAACACCACAAAAATTATTAGTATGGAAATAGCAAAATACGTGACAGACGTGAAGTAAAATCAAAATACCACAAATGACAAATCACATGAAGACAAAGGATGCAAGATGCAACCATGATGCAACTGTAAAAAACAGAACCACCAACCTAAATTTTGTATACAACCTAAACAAAGCCACTTCCCCAATTTGGACTCACAGCACCATCTAGAAACGTTCCTTGTCACCACCAATTTTTGTTAATACTTTGGCCCATTAAACTTACCCATCTCCTTTAGAACATTGTCTCTGGTATTACCAATAAGAACTCAACACAACAGAACAAAAGAACGTTACTACATCTAGCTCTAAAATGATGAAGTATTGCCGAACACACGTCAAGATAGTTTATTTTGATGATGAACATCAGGAACGCTAACTATGTGTCGCTTCTGGTCTAGTCTATTCGCTCATATAATCTTTTAATATTAATTATATTTAATAATTTTCGATATAAAAGGAAGAATGTCGTGCATCAATTTATATGCATCCTGAGCAGAAACATATTATGTAAAGTATAAATCGCATCACTAAAATTAATTAATCTTTTTTTTTAATGCATTAATGTCACAATAGGGCAATAGAAGCATGTAGAACATACACGTCATATTTTGTTAGTACCTATCTGGCCTACTCACCAAGAGCATTTTCTGCAAAATAGTAGTTACAATGATTTTGGTTATAGAGCAGAAAAAAACAGATCTATAAATACCTATATATTAAGCTGACATTATGTCTGCATCGTCGTATACAATAATGTGGTGTACATACATATTTCGTTGCATACAAACAAATCCACCGATAAGCATTCAGGGCATTGTCGAAGTATAGGTATGTATATGTTTACCTGACTAAAAATACTTCAAATAACGACTCTATTCTGTTTCCTATTCAAGTGAGTCATATCGGTCTACATTACTTCTGTCACGATCTTGGAACTATAGCAATGGAAAGATAAATATGTACTAATATCGTTTTAAGAATTGTCACGCACGTATATCCATATACCGCAAGATCGATCATTGTTGTGTAATGCTGCCGCCATCATTGACTCGCGTCGATTGTAATTGAACGCACGTGCGCGGCTCGTTCCATAGGTTAATGTAAAACGAGTGCTCCGGACGGACCAAAACCGCGCAATATATATGCAACGGCTCCGGTAGGTACGACATTGTTACCGCAACCTCTGCTGGAGAAAACCAGCCAGCAAAGACAAATGCATCATCTTGTCCAATGGCCGGTTCAACTCTCTCGACGAAACGGTATTATTCTGAAAATCGATGTTCGTACTCGTCGCGGTCGGCTTACGGGGAAGAAAGAAACTTGCCTGTATGTATCTGGTACCGCAAGTGGTTTACAGCCGACTAGGGATGTCATAAATAGAATCACGAATGGTGATCTTACGCTTTTCCTCTCATATATGTTACCCATATCAAAAGCCGATTATTTCGTTCTAAAATAGGAGAAACGTGGATCTTGCACAACTGGGACGAGGCGTGTTGCGGCAATAAAAAAAAAACGATTCAAGACTACATTAATTATTTCTCGTTTAAAAGGAAACTGTCTGCAAGGATAGCGAAAGTTAAATTAAAAAAAGGTCTCAAAGAATTTAAGTTTTTCATTCTAAACAGAAGCGGCGAGTTTTAAACGTTAGATAATTAGTTCCTATTTAGATGTTGCGACCTTAGCGCACAGTGTTTAAAGAGAAAAACAATCTTTAGAAAAGGTAAAAGAGTTCTGTGTATTGACAATAAGTAAAGACATCGAAACACTGCGCTTCGCACAAAAAATATGATAGGTGAATTCATAAATCATTTTAAAGCACACATTTTAGGTGAACAAAGGTATTAAAGATATTTTCCAACTCAGTACGATTGCATTAAATTCTTCAATTAACTAATTGCAGATTGGGCAAAATTTTATTCAGAATAATTAAAATACATGGAAAACTGCGCTATTCTTATTCGGAATTACGGATAGTGTTTTATTTATTACTCAAATATTCAATAATACGTTGTACTTTTTACTTTATTCATAACTCACATACGTATGTATATGCGACAGTGTGCTGAAAAGCAATGCCTTCGCTTTTTATTCTGTTCTCAATATCGGCTGAGGTTCTTCATGTCTTGCATATGACTCGGTCGACTTTCCCGCATCGCTGATGCAAGTTGCAACTCGTTGCCGCTAGTGTTCTGCAAATTGTAGCGTGTAACATGGCGGTGTGTAATGTAACTATGGCGGCGCGTAAGAAACAGCGTGCTGTAATGGAGTTGCTAACCACAGAAAAAGCCACAGAAGAATGAAAGCGGTACACGGTGATGATTATATCGACATCAGTAATTTGCGGCGTTGGGTTGTCCATGCTCATATCATAACGAAGGAAACGGTGGTGCTAATCTCAACGTCTATGATAGAGCTGGAAATGGAAGACCGCACAGGGCAACTCAAGACACTTATGCGAATCGGTTTGATAAACTCGTCATAGAAAATCGTCTAATAATACAGACATAGCTCTCAGGTATGTGTGGCATATTACGAGAGTGTGTACAGGCCATTATTGCAGAACTGCGATACAGACCTGTATGCACGGTGATTGTTACGAATTCTCGCTCCTGATATGAAATGGAGGAGATTGGACACCTGTCAACAATTGCTTTTGCGTTTCGACATATTGTGGCAGGTGATAAAAGCTGGGTTCACCATTCTAACACTAAAAACAAGAGGACATCAATGGAGTTTCGCCGCAGAGAATCATCCACACCAATAAAGTTCAAGAGCGTGGCATCACTATGCAAAGTCATGCTTACAGTGTTCTGGTATGTTCAAGGTGTGGTGAATTTGGAATTCATGCCTAATGACACCACCATAAACTCTGCAAGTTACTGCGGGACCCTCAGAAAATTGAAAGTACTTATTCGAAGAGTTCGTCCACATCTGCATCAATCCGACGCCTTGTGTTCACTGGCATCGATCATCCTCCATAAAGTTCCGACTTGGTGCCATGGGAGAAATGTTTTCGTCGCCAGGGTGCCTGTGTTGAGAAAGAAATATGCAGACATGAAGAATAAATATGCAGAATGTTAATAAAGTTTGTTTTATTAAAAAAGCTCTAAGAGTTTTCACATAAAAAAATCGGAGGCAATACTTTTCAGCACATCCTCGTAAATTTTTACCTTTATCCCAACACTTATTTCTATTCAAATAACTATTTCTTGTATTCAAGAAGAGCCCTTGAGATACATTTAATATCGGTAAATGCTACTAGGTTTTACATACTATACCTACTTTTACTCTGGTATGTGCAGAGCTGCGACTTTTCATCCGGAGTGCAGTGTCGCCAAGTCCGTGGCAGTAACTGAGAATAATCATCTACAGCTTTATTGATGGAGTATTTTTGAGGCATTGACAGTATTTTTACGTAGCAAGGAGTTAATTTATCATATTGAAAGTGCGTAGAAATAATAACCGTCCACTTGCTGATCAAGTAGATACGTACAGTATGACCTATATAATTATTATTGTTACTTCATGCTAGATGAAGCTTCGGTTAATAGTGTAACACTTTTAAGCACTGTTACGATTCTACTTCCTATTAGAAAAAAAGGCATTTTCAGATTTTTATTTACGATTCCCGCATCCTTCAGGTGAAGTGTGTAGACACAAACTGTTCAACTACCCAGTAGCACTGATGAGCCTTAGTAAGGCAAAACGCGTCTGCTAATAATGACTGTTGCTTATCAAATTTTACATTTACGATATGTAAGTATTTACATTGCTCTTTAAAATAAAATCATACGTCTTGAACGCCGAAACAGCACTGCTGCAGGATGTAGGTGTGCTGCTCTTGTTCATAACATTCTGAAATAACCGAAACAGTATGATGCAACAGGTCATCCAGTAGCACTGATGAGCCTTAGTAAGGCAAAACGCGTCTGCTAATAATGACTGTTGCTTATCAAATTTTACATTTGCGATATGTAAGTATTTACGTTGCTCTTTGAAATAAAATCATACGCCTCGAACGCCGAAACAGCACTGCTGTAGGCTGTAGGTGTGCTGCCCTTGTTCATAACATTCTGAAATAACCGAAACAGTATGTGGTGAGAGTAAAACCTATAAATACCGCTCTTTAATAATGATCGCTGACTTTAATACTCAGGACTCTCTGCTTTCATGTTATTAGTGGAGCATCTTAATATATAGTAGCTTATAAAATAATTAATTTAATAGAAGAGTGTGCAAATGTAAAAAAAACCAAATTACTAATATCTCTAAAACGGCTACTTTTAGGGACAGGGACCTCTGATGCAAATTAATCACTACTTAATAATAAACTAATTAGATCAGTTTTAATATAGGTACAATAGCTTTATTAAAACTGAAACTGATGATGAACTTTAATACCATATATTGGTCTCTGCAATTTGTTGTACGATATCCTGTATATATGAGTAAAATTTGAAGTTGTCTATAGTTATCTACAGAAGATTACTATGTGTAATATATGTACATACACTGATATACAGCGTGTGCCAAAAAGTTGTCTACGGATGAGTTATTTGAGTTTTTATTTATTTAGTCCTTGAAAAAAAATAGTTTCGATATATCACCCAAAAACTAAAAGCGGTTAGTGACATTTAACAATAATGAAAAGTCGAAATTTCTGCATTTGATTTAAGAGCAAACTACCATCTTTTAACCCTGTTAAACACCTAATTTTTTAGAAATATTGTTTGCAATTGGATCTGTAATGAAATATTAAACATCGATCACCCATCATCTTTTCTTATATTTCAGTTATTTTACACATATAATAATTTGAATTATGCATTAATAAACACTTTCATATATTTTTTAGATTATTAGATAAATCATTAGTGTGTTATATGTAGTTGGTCCATTATTTTTTTGTTCGTTTGTTGTATACATTATTTTATTATTTTATTTTATATTTTATATATTTTATCTTTGTTTTGTAATGACAATATTTGTAATGGTTTTTATTACAAATACAAATACAAATAAATGAGAGATATCCAAATAATTTCAAACCAGATTGCTCTGATTCATTTGCCCTCATTTTTTGAAAAACATATTTGAAAATACCTCTTTTGTCACAATAATTACCAGCAATAAATAAAAATATTATTTAGTTTCGAAGTGTAGTGATGCATACATAACTACACAACTATTAGATTACGTACTTAAAAAAAAAGAATTCTAAAGGAAGGCACTGCAAACATATTTCAAGATATCTAACAATTCTTTCTATACAAGTACTCAATTGTCAAATTTTATAATATTCTCCAATAATTTAAATCATTTAATTTTTTCATTATGTGATCTTTTTGTGTTTGCCGACAGCAATTATGGATTATTTTTGTTTCTAGATATCTTGAAGGATGCTTATTTATTTTGATGCAAGAATTTAATATGTAATATTTTAATTTCAAGGAAAATTTTCAATTCACAATAAGACTAAAACATTTGTTTATCTTTAAGCCTAAAGAAAACTCAAATCAAACATAGGCTGCTGACATTTGCTATTTAGGTTATTGTAGACCTGTCTGCTAGCAATATTTCATAATAACATTTCTTAGTAGAGCTAAAGTAGAGTCAAATTCACTAATTTTGGCGTTGCCTATTTACACTTTTAAAACGTTATTAATACTCTTTGGGTTATAGTCGATATATAGTTTATAAGTAGGACACCGTTTTTTGAGAAGTAAATAATAAAAAAATTTGCCACCAACTGTTTGAACATACTGTATAATGTGAATGATGCCGTTTTGAGCCATTGATTGTACGAATGTTTAAAACCTCGGCACCTTTATCATTTCAATACCTACTACACTTTTCTAACAAATGTTTGTTTAATTAAATACGACACCGATTTCTAAGAGCAACGATTGTGAAATTCCAATACATTTAATTCAATATTTTCTAAGAATAATATTCATATCCCAGTTACATAACAAGCAAAAAGAGTACATTTGCTTTTTAAGTATCTTAACTTCTACGCTATGAATCAAATTACCAAAGATACTTTACACAATGTCGTAACTACACAATACATAAGTAAGGGGAAAAAATAATTCAATGTATCGCCATATAACTGTTCGACATTCAAAATTCGATCCAATTTCGAAGTTATCAAGTGTGACAGCAAACAAACTGAGAGTGGAAATCCGTTAGTCGAAGACCCGTTTCAGCATCCAAAATCAAAAGCCGTACAAAGAAATCAGAAACGCAAAAGCGGTAGAAAAGTAGCTTTTAGTGGAAGAGATAAATAACTACAATGTCATTATTATCAGGTTTAACTATGTATTAACAAATACTTATTAATACATATAGATATATTATATACCCTCATACACAATGATATTTTACCGTTTCATTGTAATTAGCGTCATTATTAGTTTCAGAGTAATATAAATGATTGATATTTACCACGGCGTCTATTCGTTTTTGATGCGTATACGCCATTTAATGATATGCTGTAAGAAAGACCAAACTGTCTGTTCATTTTGTTATTGTTACTTCACGGACTACGTATAAGTGAATAATGGAAATAACTATTACTAATTTGAAAATATCTATTTAAGCTAGATATTTCTTATTTGAATAGTTTAAGTTTAAATAAACTTACACAAAAAAAAAACTTATATAAAAATAATTAGTTGAACAGTAATTTAAAATAAATTTCTAGAAGAAGCATTGAAATAGAAGTACATATTTCGTAATTTGTAAGTTCAGCAAATTAAATAAAACAGTGCTCCCATATACCACCAAACAAAGATTTTATTTTATTTTATTTTCGAGTTACAATAAGCGCTTCGTTTTAACATACCTGCTTACATTTTGTAGCACTACGGCTATAAAAAGACGATAAATACGTAGAACATAAATGCAATTTCAGGTTTTCCGTTTGTCCTGATACTGTTCATATATGTATATGTAAATATTGATTTTAGTGTTGGCACAACTGATAAGATTAAAGTAGTAATATTTATTATGCCATAAACACCAAGACGCGGGGTTATAAAACCTTTATAAAAGGTGTAAAGCAAGGTTACACTGGTTACACATACCCAGTCAGGTAAGTAAAATCGATTTTATAATTACATTTACAGGGAAGAAAAGAATTACTATATAAAATATTAGGTACTACATCATAAGTAGAGTGATGGTTAGACATTTTAGGGATGATTATCATGTTTGTGCGTGGCTAAATCTGAAAAAAACTGTAATGAAACTACATAAGTTATTCAACATGTATGTATCTAGCTATGGCTGCATGTGCAATTCCCACCAAATTATCATTCCAAATTGAAAACATAGATAAGTATCTGACAACGTATAAACTACTCCTAAGTTGTTTCTGAAATAAACTCATGGTGTCATAAAACAAGGAGGCATACAGATTATGTTAACCAAACAAACATGGTATTGCATGGTATGTATTTTAGTTAATACGAAGTAGCATATCAAACCATAATTCCACTCGCATATGTTGAATTGGTTTAGTTAGAAAATAAAAAGGCTAGCTATTTTTCAGTAGATATAGTTGCCGAAAAATTATATAAAAATGTAAACATTATTTCAAAAACCCAAACAATGCATTTGTATTGTTATGCTTGTTGTTTTAATACCTTGTTGTTTTTAGTTAATTTGTATATTATTAACAAAATTTGTACAATTTTCTTAACATCGCATAAATATACCTAGTATTTTTTGTATTGTATACAAAGGATTCCTTAAACAAAAGAATTCTTTTAAAAATGTTTTAATAATTTAATACTCAGAAAGTACATATTTTCAATAAAATAAATCTTTCATTTCGTTTATTTCTTTAAATTAAAGTTTGCTTCTTTTCATTTGAGGAATATACCATTAAACGAAAAAAACATTCGGGTTTAAAACAAAAATCATTTCTTTAAACGGAAGTTCATATCTTTACTCTTAAAGAAATGCCCATTAGAAAAACCCAAATCCTTAGATGAAATACTTCTTTCTGTTAGATTATCTTGATTATTGCAAAGAGAGCATTTTTTACAACCAAAAAGTTAAAACAATAAACCGAATATTAATTTCACAGTTTATCCGCAATACTCTAAACATTCTAATGGAGTGTATTTATTTTCAGCTTGTCAGTAAAAAGAAATATTTTTTAACACGATATTCTACAGGAGGGTAGCAAAAGTAATTGCAATGGAAAGATGAAAACTAATTTCCTTCCTGTACATAGACCGTGAATAAAAAAGTATTGTGTATATCTTGTGAAAAAAGGTACTAAATTGCAACGAATTTAGTCCTGAAGATAATTGTTAATTTCAAGAACAACGTCTGGAATCCGTGGGAACGTTATGCTAAGAAGGACATCAGTGAATATTAAGCAATTATGTTTTATTTATTATTCTTTAGGAAATTCGACTCATTCTTTTTTCAAATTATGCCCTTTCCTGATAATTGTAAGAAGTAAAGTAAAAGGTTCTTAAATTAACCTTAAACTTTATTAATGATTGATGTTTGACTGAGTTCTGTGAATTTACTAGCGTGTTTAAAAAAATTGTAAGAAGACTGTCATAACACCAGCAATATAGGGTTATCTGGAAAGTACAATATTATATTGTTCGGTAAATATATATGTATATATGTACATATAATTCAAACCTTATATACTGTTAGGCGTTAAGGTATAAATACTATCTACATTTCTTATTTTGCATCTTTATATATAAATTTAGCCCATTTCTTGTTCTGTCTTGTATCTCAGTTGTTGTCTCTGTATGCTTTGTAAAATGGGTTCTACTCCCATTTTCTCTCTTACCACTTCATTCCTAATTCAATCCTTCTTAGTAATTCCTTTAATGCCCCCTAGAAATTTCATTTCGACTGCCTGCACTCTACTTTCTGACTCTTTTGACAAATTCCAGCTTTCACTTCCGTACAAGAGGATGGGTTTAAAGATGGTTTTATATACCGTTATTTTGGTTTTCTTTGATATTTCTTTTTTTCTTATAAGGTCGTTATTTAGAGAATAATACACTTTCGTTGCTACCTCTATCCTATGATTTATCTCTGCCTCATGTTTCCCATTATGGTGAATTTTTACTCCTAGATATTTGAAGGATTCCACTTGTTCTAGCTCCTTATCGTTTATTTCATCTGTGATAGTCTCGTCCCGTCTCCCCATCACCATAATCTTAGATTTTTCTATGTTTATTTTTAGATTCCTGGCTAGTAGGGCATTTCTCCATTGTTCTATTTTGTGCTGTAGGTCTCTTTCGTTTTTTGCAAAAATTACTAGGTCGTCGACGACAAAAGCGCACTCTGATATTTCTTCTATTACCATTTTCGGTATCCCACTATCAACTTCTTTAATTTATCCTTTATTTCCTTCATTATATCATACAGTACTATGGTAAAGAGAGTCGGGCTGAGAACTCCTCCTTGTCTTAATCCCTCCTTGGTTTTAAATTCTTCTGATTGTGTATTTCCTGTTCTGACATAGTTCGGGGTATTTCTGTACATATTCTCTACATTACCTCTTCTCCTTAAACCATTCCATACCACCCTCATTGGAACACTGTCGAAGCCCTTTCTATATCCAGGAATGCTACGACCATATCTTCATTTTTTTCTATTAGCTGTTCGGTAAATACCAATAAAATAATTATTAAATCCTAGATATTACACAATAGAATTATATCAGCAAATTCGAATACAAAGAAATAGAATTTCGATAACTCGAACCATGTTTTGCCACGAAAAAAGTTCGTCTTATCGAGACTTAGAGTTATTGAATAAAAAACATAAGATACATTTAAATATTTTATTTCTGTTTATTACTTAAGTAAGTACCTACTTAAGTATTTATTTTATTAAATTACATTAAAATATACACAGTGTTATTTTAGTGGAAAAAAAGGTCGGTTATTTGTGACTGACGAAAGAATTTTATGTTTTTACTTTCAAAAATGCTTCAATATTAGTTAAACCGCAAAACAAGGAATCGATTGTATGTTCATTTTTTATAAATATGACCGCAAAATATTAAATTTTCAACTAACTCGTTTGTGGGTGGTTGCTGCAAATCATCCTCTATCATATCATTTCGCTGTTACCTATATTTTCGAACTGTAGAAATTCGGATTCAGATCTGTTGAGCTCGACAATATTTTCATCTGTGGGAAACTCTGATGTCACAATATCGCCATCTACATGAAGAAAATCATAAAAGAAAGTGTCACTTCTTGTGCATTTCTGACATTTTATGTTTCATATTCCATTTGCAGTTGAATTTCTTTTTCATTTTTTTTTTTTTCATTTAAGCGTTCGTTTAAAAAAATCAAAGGAATGCCATCCTCTTCTTTCCACTCAGAAACCAGCTTTTTTAAAACAATTAGAAATTGTCCCAGGCTTAACATCAATATTCCAGGTGGTATCCAGTGGTTATTTTATCAACTCTTAATTAATGTAATATTATTTTTCTGATTTTCTTCAAAATATTTAATTGATTTTGTTTAAGTTGTGCGGCGATAATGACATTTTAAATTTTGTAAGACACCTTGATCCAAGGGCTGTAACTTAGATGTTATATTCCGGGGAAAAAAAGGCAGATATCATAGAACTAGGAATTAGGCTACACAATTCAGGGTTTCCCCAAAAATTCAACTTATCGAAAGTAACGCCAAATATTGTGTTCGGATTATCGAGATATTCCAGTAGGTAATAAAAGTTGGAGTTATCGAGTAAAAATTACACATAATTTCTTGTATGGATGCTATTGCCAACCACGTGTTAATTCGTGTTATCGAAGTTGGACTTATCTTAGTTCGACTGTATATTCATCTGAAACCTCAATTTAAGACTATTGTCATTTCCTATATATGACATATCCGAACATTAGTGTAATACTTTCATAATGATCCAAAGATGTGGTAACTACTTAAACAAATACGTATACAAAATTGATATCTCATTTATATCCACCCAAATAAATGATTACAAGACGAAGTATCATATGAAGAAACGATTGATTATCTATGTATATTACCCAGATAAATAAAACAACTCTAAAATTCAATTAGTCACGAGAAAGTACACGCATGCATATTATATAGACATATATTTTTGAATCTACGACTATAAGTAGCAAGAAAGGAAAGTTACATTAAGTATATCGTTGAACTATTGAATAAAACATCTGTAATTATCATATCAAGCAATACTATGTTGTAAGTAAGTACAATAGTTAAAAGTAAATGCACCGTGTACCTCTCCGAAAAACAAATTTCCTTAAACAGGACATCGTGATAAATATTCGTAAAGAAATGCGTCGAGACACCACATTAGTTTGTAGGTATTCAGGAACCTTCTCGTCTTTATTAATCCAGTGGAAGTGAGTAGAAAGTCCTTAATTACACGTTTAAACTGAAATAAACACATATACGGCGTTCATTTGAATATAAAAACCCTGCTTTAGTACTTCTTCAGATACTAAGCATCAATAATGGTCTCATGATCTGAGAGTCTTAATCTAAACTATCATGCGTCGTCTATTATAGAAGTGAAGTATATTAAAATTTCTCAGGATTGTGTAATAAATAAAGGGCCGAATATATGCGAAGTGCATATATTTGCATATTTTGCATATTTTTACAAATTTCAGAAAAAATTGCATATTTCGGCAAAAATAAAATTTGTGTGCATATTTTTATGTTTTTCGTTTTATCAAAAGATTAAGTGCGACCCTTGCAGGTAATTGAAATAATTTAAAAGGTGAGTAGGTTTTGTCGACTCACCCGTTTTATTATTATATGGTTTATTGCCGGCATTTATTGGGTGTTTAGGAATTTCCAAGTAATCAGCTTGGCTAATGGAGAACAGATGTGGTCTATTCTTTTGTATTTATATTGTATAGTTTAGTTTGTCGATAGACTCCAGTGTGAAAAGAGTGATTTCAAAAATATTTTATTTCAAACGCCTAAAATGCCGAAAGCCGCTTCGTGGATTAAAAATTTGCCTGAGTTGGAGTTTAGTGGGGATAAAGTGTTTTGCAAAGTTTGTGCCAAAATCATTGTTTGTGAAAAGAAGTTCCAAATTGATCAACACTTGAAAACAGCTATGCATAAAGCTAAGTTGCAGAAAAATAAATCTGTGCCTGTTCAGCAGTGTGTGCAAACCGCATTTCAAAATGTCAAACCAAAGAGTGAAAAGGAGGTGTTTCATCAAGAATTATGCAAAGCTTTAGTCGCAGCAAATATACCTTTGAAGAAACTGCAAAATACACAATTCAAAGATTTTTTGCAAAAATATTGTAATCAAAACATCCCTGACGAATCCACACTTAGAAAGAAGAATGTGCAAACAGTATACGAAACCGTAATGGGAGAAATTAAAGTTTCACTGGGCGATGAACATTTTTATATTATTGTTGATGAAAGCACAGACTCATGTGGTCGATATATCGCACATCTTATGATTGGAGGGCTTCAAGAAAATGAGCCAGGGAAACCATATTTAATATCTTCTAAACAGTTAGACAAAAGAAATAATGTGATCGTAACTCGATTTATTCAGCAGTCTCTATCAAATTTTTTTTTACCAAATCCAGTTCCAGTAGAGAAGTTTTTAGTGTTTTTGTCTGACGCAGCGCCGTATACGGTTAAAGTAGGCCAAAACTTAAAAATATTTTATCCCAATATGGTACATGTAACTTGTCTTTTACACGGGATAAACAGAGTTGCAGAAACTATTAGAACAGCATATCCCTTGGTGAACAAATTAATTTCAAATGTAAAGAAAGTGTTTTTGAAAGCACCTCTAAGAGTGCAGATCTATAGAGAGAAATTGCCAGGAGTTTGTTTACCTCCAGAGCCCGTAATTACTCGATGGGGAACATGGATTAAGGCCGCGATATTCTACGCAGACCATTTTGAAGCCATTAAAGACATAGTTTTAGATTTAGAAGACAATTCGCAGTGTGTAGTGCAAAGTCAAGCATTATTCAAAAATGTAAATTTAGCTAAGGAACTTGTTTTTATTAAGGTTAATTTTAGTTTTGTACCAGATATAATAACTTCGTTAGAAAGTAGGAATATAAGTTTAAGAGAATCAATTAATATTGTTGAAACTTTTTCCGACAAATGCAAAGAAGTTCCCGGTGATGTAGGAAATCAAGTAAGAAGGAAACTCGAAGTTATTGTGGGAAAGAATGAAGGCTTTAAGTATTTAATGGAAGTCAAAAATATTTTTGATAGTAAACCATCCAACGAAGTAATACCTTGGCCTTATGACTTACTACCCAAATTAAAATATTGCCAGATCACATCGGTAGATGTTGAAAGAACTTTTTCTTTGTACAAACATATTTTTACAGACAGAAGGCAAACATTTTTATTGGAAAATTTTGAAAAATATATCGTTATAAATGCATTTTATACTATTTCAGGTTGAAAATTTTACCTATTATGTTTTTCTTTTAATTTTACTTAAAATAAATAATTTTTGTAAGAGTCGGCGTTTCTTTATTTCCATTTTTCCATGTTATATTCAAGGCATATAATTGCATATTTCGACAAATAAATGCATATTGTTGCATATTTCAGAGAAAAACGATGCATATATATGCACATATTTTAACCGAATTGACCTGCATATATTCCGCCCTTTAGTGATAAATAACAATTTTTTTTGCTGAAAGATTTATTAATAGACAAGCTTCTAACTTTTCTCGTAATGTTTTTTCAATATTGAAATATTTTGATTAATCATCGCGATTGATGACGAATGCAAGCAGAATAAAACATTGTGTTTTGAATCAAAACTTCATTATCTCTCCAAAATTAATCGTAATATATATATGTGACGTATTAGTATTGAGAATAGGTCGTGAGACACGTGTGCGGTACGTTGCTACTATTATTTCAATGTGCCCGCGTCGCTTTTATTCGATATTTTTACATATTGAATGCGACGTTGTGTGAGTACAGTCAAAAAGTACGACAATCGGCACGCGGCGCCACGTGTCAGGTAACGTCGAGGGGACACCGTGGGAACCTCTGGTGCCCAGTCCGGAAAAGTGTTTATCCGTACGACCCCACGATAGCGATCGCCCACAGCTATATTGACTGTATCCGGAACTATTTCCCATGTCGCATTAGAGGTCGCTAATCAAATAGACGGTTTCCGAACACAATACTAATGGAACACGGCGAAGAATAATTTATTAGGAGCACTTTGTAATCTTTGTACGATACAAGTATGGTGCATATGAGTACAATACAAAAGTATACCATAATGAATCGCTGTTCTGGGAAATATGTAATTTAGAACTTATAATTAGCATTCTTAATTTTGCTTATTAGTCGTCCATTGTTCTTTAAGAATAACCTGACATTTTTCACTTTTTTAATATCTTTTGACCTTAATCCGATTTGGTTTGTACTAAAAGCGAACACAAAATTTTATATTTTTTCTGGTTCTTTCATTTAATAATAATATAAATAATTTATTGATTATAAAGCCAAAAAATCTATATAACACGCCAAAAGCGCCAAAGAAAAAGAAAATTAAATAAAATTGTAATAAATTTGAAGTCAATAATGCAAATAATAAAATAAAAGTATTCTAAATTAGGATAAGTGTTCTAAATAAATATTGAAAAGAGATGTAAAAGAACTAAAACTAACTTATTCTTATTAAGAACAAGACTGCATACATAAAAAATAGTAAATCAAGTTAAATACAATGAAATATAAGCAGTAATCCTAAAATAATAATAATACCCAAATGAAAATAAACAAAAGCTAACTATTGCCTAGAATCCAGAAAAACAAAGAAAAAGGAATAACTAAATAGAATTCTTCCAAACTGTAAAACAATCAGGAAAATAATAAATCTTAAGTGCTTTCCTAAATTAATTAACATACCTATCTCTTTTATGTAAGCAAGTAAATTATTATAAATATTTACACCTAATTTCTCAGAACCAAGGCTAGTTATGTCATATTGTAGTTATCTGCATTTATCACGATGTTATGCCTATTCCTGTGAATGTAGCAAGCTGCTTCAAGTATGTAGATTCTAGGTAATTGTAGTATCTTTAAACGCTCAAATATAGGTCGACAAGATTCAGTAAAGTGTATTGCTGGCTTTTGTGCAAGAAAGCTTTGGGTGCTCCTACTGATGCACACCAGAGAAGAAAGCCATATTGTATTCTAGAATAAACCTCAGCATAATCTAAGGACAACAGACATGCCTCTACTATTTGTAACCGTAGACACTTGAATACATAACATTTACTATATACAGAATACGGCATACCCCAAGGCGGAAATTTACCTCCAATCCTATATATAACATACACAAATGATATTTTTAATGTTAACATGGAAGGAGAGATATATGCATATGCCGACGACACATGTATAGTCTATTCTGGAAAAGATGAAGAAAAACTGCAGCAACAGATCAACACTGATGTAACAAAAATGCTAAAATGGTGCCATGAAAATTTGTTAACAATCAATGAGAAAAAACAGAATATATGATTTTCCAAAGAAAGAAACACCCTACTAATTTCAAAATAATGTTCAACAACCAACACATACAAAAGGTAACCCACATAAAATATTTGGGAATAACAATACAAGACACCTTAAAATGGGACAAACACATAAATACCCTGATTAGTAAAAATGCAGTGGCTATAGCATCTATAAACAAAATAAGAAGCATCATCCCGGAACATATGAAGAAATCAATATACCATGCGATTTTTTCATCACACTTAAATTACTTAATAAATGTCTGGAGTGACACCTCAAAAAAGAACCTAATGAAAATACAAAGACAACAAAACAGTATACTGAAGCTCATACATGGATTACACAAAAGAACTCCCACAACAGAAATCTATGAGAAAACTCACGAGTTAAATATTCAACAAACAATACAACAAAAAATCCTAATACTAATATACAATATCCAAAAAAAACCAGTAAAAATAAATATACAATTGACTAAGACCCGACAAATACATAACTACACCACAAGAAGACAATCTTGCATTACAACGGAAAGAAACTTATGCAACAGATATAGAAAAATACCTACGGCAGAAACCATAAGACATTACAACACTTTATCAAAACAAATAAAAAATTTAAACTATATACAATACAAAAAAAAAATTAAACAAATGATACAACAACAAATATTATAATAAAAATAAAACAAACTCAGAAACAAGAGCAAGACCATTTCGCCCTCGATACCGGCAATCCGAGACGAGAAGGAATTCTCATCATCTCGAGACGAGGACAGAGGACGGGAAGCACTAGCAACACTAGCCAGCACGTGTGGAACAGCATTGTGTTTTCTATATGTGTGTGTGCAATGCATATATATGAATATGTATATGTAATGTATATATATGATTGTACACTTTGTTAGGCTACACTGGCGAATTAAAATACTGCTTATATATTTTCTTAATCTTTAATAGTTTATTTAATAATCTTTCCAGCGCAAGTTTTGTTACATCTAGAACTTTGATCGGGTCAAAGGAAACTAAATTATAGTCACTCATTTCAGAATTTAACAGTGAAATATTTCTTTGTCGGGCATGAAGGATCATGTGTTTGGTTTGTTCTAAACTCAGTGATAATTTATTTTCTGAAAATCACTTCCCCAAGATTTGTAGTAGATTATTTGCCGAAATATCAATTTGTTCTTTCTTATCATCTGGGTCAACTAGCAGAGAGATGTCATCCACATAGATAGTTAAATATACTTGAGGCAGAAATAAAATTATGTTATTTATATATAGAAAAAATAAAATAGGGCCGGAGAACTGATCCCTGGTAAACTCCATTCTGAATGGGCAACCAATGTGACTTCAACACATTAAATTCACCATTGGGGTTTCCAAATATCAATACAAACTAATTGTAGCTTACTCTTCAAGTATGATGTGAACCATTCCGCAGCGTTGCCCCTAATGCTATACATTTCCAGCTTACTTAAAAGTTTTTTGTGCTGCATACAGTCAAATGTGTTTTGTAAATCACAGGATATTCCAATAATTGTTTTCTGCTTTTGAATACCGTACATAGGATTGGAAAATGTAATTAACGCAGTTACTGTAGATTAGTCTTTACGGAAACCATATTGGTTATCAATAATAATATTATGTTTATTCAAGAATGAAGTTTGTTTATCTAGCAAGCAATTGGACACACGCGAAGAACTATAAAGAAATGTTATAACTCGAATGTGAGAATCCCACTATCTTCATGATTCGTACGAAATGCGAAATTCAGCTTTGGTTATAATATGTATCTGCAGTACTGTTGGCCAACCATTAACTTGGCTCCACCCGCTTCTTCGAGCTGATGAGGTTACATGCGCGTGAGGGCAAGGCTCCCGTCAACAGCCATGCAGCTGTTTATTGTGCCATCTTGTGTAAATGATGTTTGTATCTCTATGTTCAGTAATATCCAGAAAATTAATTGTTCTATTTTTTTCTAATTCTAAAGTAAATTGAATTGTTGATGCTACGAATGAAATTGTGTGATTATGTATTGTATGTTATTGGTCGGAAGAATAAGTAGTCATCAACATATCCTTTGTAAAATCTAAGTTTGTGATTTAATTTTTTTATAATTATATCCACGTTCTAGAACAAGCTGTGCAGTGACACTAAATATTGGCACTGCCATTGCTAAGCCATCGATTTATTTTCGTTATGAAAATATGTTGATTAAGTGTTGTTTCTAATGCGTTTATGAATTCGGTCATGGGTAGTGGGTTCTTTCAACTCGTGCCATTTTTTGTTTCTAAGATTTTTTTGACAAGATTTATAGGGATATTCGTATACATTAGAGACACCGTCAAATGAACAAATGTTTTTGTATTTGTATTTCATTTAGGCTTTTAGTTAAGATTTTTTTTATGTAGTAGTTATTCCTTTTCGTAACTTTAGAAATGGAGTTGGCGGTAATGGTTCTCTTATTAAGCTTATGGAATTTAGGAAGTATATTTTTGGAATTGTAGTATCATGTATCTCGAGCTTTTTGGCCATGGTAGGTGATATGAAATTCTTTTTTCGGAATTTGTAGTTAATGCATTGTTTATTTTTTGATCTGATCTAATTTGCTTCTAGCTTTTTCATCTTTTCTAAGTTTGCTAACATATTGTTATGATATTCTGTTGTGTTTAATATAACTGTTTCGTTGCTTTTGTCTGGCTTTAGCATTATGATTTGAGGGTTAGTTGTTGTTAGTTCAGTTATTTAATTCACATACATTTTTCCGAGATACTTTTTTGATAATATTTCGAATTAATACATATGATTGTATTTGTTGCTACCGAAAACTTGCGAAAAGAATGGTGGTACAAAAAAAATAAAGTGGAAGAGAGGATTAAAAGGCTATTTACACAAGGAGTATTATAAAGGCAAAATCTTGTGTATAATGTTGTCCAAATTGCACAGGAGTTTACTACAACTTTTTATCTTCTTTAGTTTCCGAGTAAATACATGGAAAAATAGATGCGAGACACTTATATAGTAAACTGAATATTATTAAAGATTATACTGTACTATGTTACTATATGCCAAGCACCATTAAATGTAGTTGTGTTCTATTATCTATAGAAGACAAAAATGTGTCTTCTATATATTTTATTTTTAGCGGCTTTTCAAAATGTCCTGCTTCGGGCCCCATGATTTCTAAGTGTACTACTAATAACTATTAACATACCTACGGTGATAATAAACCTCATTGCATAAAGCAGATGTTAAGATTTATACCATCGTTGTCCATGCTATACACTGCTTGGTTTCCGGGCAAAAACTGTGTCTCGGAACTTCTTATTAGCGACGTTTCATCCACACTTGTATGGAACATCTTTAGAGCTGCTTCCCCCGTCGCTGTGGATCTGAAACTGATAAGGTGAGGATGGGTTTACATACGGGTAATGTTTACGGTGCAGTGGTGCGTAACGGTACAGTTGGATTCTTTTGGAAAGAACTTATGTGTAAAGAAATTGTTCATAGTAGCAGCATGGAACTAGAAATAAATAGTCTCTTCTTACACCTTACTTAATTTGTCGACACTCACTAAATTAGTTGCTGCCCTAATGATGTCTTTAGATCATCCAATGTAGATCTTTAATGAAGCCTTACAAAAACATAGTTTGAAAATTCTATGCGTTTTCATTACCCTCTTTATGCAGCTCTTAGTGAAGTTCAACCTTGTATGGTTAATACCTACCAATGTTATAGCATTCGGCATTGTAATGCTTCAATCAGAAAAACTTAGCTTTTGGTTTCTTCGTTGTATCGTATGTATTCTTTGGACTACGAGGATTACGTACCGAAGTCTCTCGATAGTTTCCTCGGATAAACTCTGTGCGACATACAAACATCCTGCTCCTCGAGGAAACAATGGCTTTGAATACCATGCGTTTTGGTATTTTTTAAATATGTTGCATAATAATATGATATCAGATACATTCATCATCTAGTAAAGCCATTGTAGCAATACCACAATCGATCACAAAGGCCATATCTTAAGATAACAACGCCATACGGTCTTTTATTGAAGCTTCTTTTTCTCTCGAAGCGGTAATGATTTAGCCACCTGCTTAACACCGCCATAAAAGCTTAATGTTTCTCACTTGCACGTACGATATTTATTTCAAATTCAAGGATTCAACAGGTGTTAAGTCGAAAAAACATATCCTGAACGTCGGTAATTGCTCTTTAGTTCGCATAGAATGATCCCATTATTCCTTTATTTGATCCGCTGCGTTCTTGTGTATTCTTCACAGAGTGCCTTACGTTGTACGTTACATACATATGTATTGTTCTTTTTTAAAAGCCGCTTTCTCGTTGTGCATTTCAAACATAACCGCATCTGTCGGATTAATGTCATATTGATTTTAGTTTATAATGACACACGCTAACAACTCTTCAGCTTACAATGCTAATTGGAATGTTTTACTTTCTTAATTATCAATACATATGTTATTTATCCTTAGCACACTCACTGCATTGCGCTTTACCGCCGTAAGCATCTGTTTAAGAAAAACTTTTACGTGCATACAACGTATTGGTATCGTTTATACAGAATCTGAAAATAACGCAATAAAAACGAACCCGAGCCGCGTTAAATTTCTCCTCCCCTAACCGACTATAAATTTAATGTTTTTCACTGATACATTTGTCGACTAAAAACGGAGGGGTACGTCGTATATCTGCTACATACGTGGACCTGTGGGAACCTACTTTATTTTTGTAATGGGGAGGGTTATTGGACTGGCGTTATGATTTTCAATTCACTGAAGCGCACCCATCGCAGGTAAGTAATCGACGTGCGGGAGTCGTACATCGACGTCCGGCCTATAAACATGCCGTGTGCGCATCGTTCACTGAAGGGGAAAGTACTCACCCCAGCGCATTGACTGATTGACTAATGTAGAATAAACTATTCGAGTCAATACTTTATATTTGCGTTCTTTCTCTAGCAACACCGTAAACGTTGAATAGATGTTTAATTTTGATTTACGTCACTAATATCATAAAATAAACGTTAAATAACCGTTAATAATCCACAAAATAAGTTAATAAATGCCTCATATTGATTAATACTAATTTTTGTGATTCCTTATACATTTCTTATGCTTATTCTATTTTTTTACTCGTACATATGAATGGAGAACATTTAATTTTTTCTGTGTGATCTTCCGAATTAGACTTTCTAAGCAAGTCCCTGATGTGAGATGACTTAAAATAATGAAAAGTAGAAGACATGTGGCAACTATAGTTTTGCAGTCTTTGTTTTTGCAGAGAGCAAGGTTATATCCAGACAAATTTCTAATAAGATAAAAAATACTCCAAGAAATGTATCAAGAACGAATTGGCCTGGCCATATCATTATCTGCAGGATATTCAGAGATCTCTAATGAATGTTAGAATGGGCGTGATAAACAGATGAAATCTATCCACTAACTTTAAGTATTTATTTGTGCGGCAGAGGCTTCGTTATATGGCCCAATCCACTCATTTTAAAAGGTTATATACATATGAGATCATTAATGTTCATGTTAACTATCGTAAAGGTGTATACATGAATTTATTCCAATAAAAATCGATTATCCAATGCGTAGAGATACGCCTGCTACACAACCAAGTACACATCTATCTATACATACATACATGAGAAAATGTCGTTATTTTTATTACTATAAACGTTTACGGCTCCGCAAGGATAAAATGCTGTTTCACATGCTCCATTTTAGGGTGAAGTAGCACACATGGCAGCTTTCAGTACACATTTAACAAACGCCTCATCTGGGTGCACTACCAGCGAAGACACTGACTGTAAACAATATACCATGTATGTTTACCAGCATCTGAATAGAAGATAATTTTGTATATTTTATTTGTCTACTCAAGATCTTTCGGAACATACACTTTCAAGAAGAATATTAAAAGAAAACGTTTGCAATTTACTAGGGCAAGTATTTACCTAATTTATTTCAATTTACGCTGTAATAATGAAATATATTACTTAATTAATTTTACAGGCTAAAGATTTTTCTGAATAATGCGAAACGAGAAAAATATTATGTAGTAACGGTTTTTTAATATAGAGATATTTTACGTCTGCATGAAGTTCGTAAGTATCTACACGAGTAATAGTCAGTATGATGTCGAAGAAATAAGTCTACAACAAAAGGGAATCCTTTTATAATTATATTGTAGATCAAAGCGATAATAAAGCAAGTTCCTCTGCTGTAGCTATGCGATCTCAGTAAATTACTTGATACTGTCCAACATAAGGTGTAAGTAAATTCTTGTATTGTGAAATACGCGAAAACAGGACATCTAGAATTACATTGTATTGGTTAATAATTAGACGTCGTCAAGACAATGCAGTTACATACTTACAGTTAAAGAAAACATTGATGAGTTGTCAAAACAATGTGTCAATTGTAAATTCGTAAAATGTAACACGAGAAAAATAAATAACATGTAGATATCTTAAATTTATTTTGTATATATGCTTCGTCTTCTCATCATTTGCTTATTACGCACGGCACTCCTCAAGGTTCCGTTTTTTGTTGCGCTACTGTTTAGTTTGTGCACAGAGAGTTATTACAATTTGTATCCACATCTAGCATTTTAATGTACGCAAATTGCATCACTGTAGTAGCATCTGAAGATCTGGAGGATGCCGAAAAATTCACTAACGAAGCTATTAAAGACATACACACCTGGTTTTCTGCCAACATATTGCTTCTTAATAAGAGCAAAGTTAATTTCATGGTTCTCTATACATAATAAAAGCTATTTAATAGCAGCTGCATTGTAGAAATTACTAATTTCATCAGTAAAATTCCTCGAACTACAACTTTAGGAAGATTTGATCTGAAAACGTCATTTCGAAAATTTTAAGAATCCAAACAACAATAATTATTTCCATCACTCAGCAATACTCGACTGGTGTTAAGATTTCTGTTTACTTTACTTTAATAGAATCAAGAACTATATGTGGCATTCTTCTATAGAGCTATTCAACGTGATGTCTGCAAGTATTCTTGGTTCAAATGGGTGCAATTACCGATACTCTGACAGATGTTATGTAAAGTTAATCCAATCCGTATGTTCTTAAAATAGCTCAGAATCTAACTGAATAAAATATTTTTCAGGTATTATAGAGAAAGGTCAACCTTCCAAAAAATCACGTACCTAATTCTCGTAACAGCAGAGAAGTGGTAGGAAATATGCTGACCATGCGATCTATGTAAATGCTTTATGAGTTTGGAGTGACCTGTAGAAATAAAAACAATTATATCGATATTCTTGCAGTAAAGTTAAATCAGTTTCTTCGTTCTGACATGATTGGGAAAATGCAGGCTAGGGTGTACCAAACCAGGATTATTGCAATACTGAAGCACTCTCTGATTTATTCAAAAGTTGATTTAGGGTTTACCTACCATATAATTACTCGGAACACTTTTCCTCGCAAGATTATCTGCTTCCTCACTTCCATGAACGACTGAATCCCCACATTAGGGACATATTATTAACTATCCACAATATATGGAGAGTATTTCTGCATTCAGGGAAATGGAAAATAAGATATCCGGAACTATTTCAGAAACTAGAACCTGCCATTGTCATAGTATCTTCGGTAGCTAAACACCAAACTAATTTTTTGGCGAACGAGTGCATTTAACTCAGTCAAACGAACTTGACCGTAAAAGTGTCAAACTAATTGTTTCTATTTTTACAGGTCACTACAGAATCAGACACTCTAAGAAGACTGAGAAGAAGAATGCTAGCTGTGTTTGGAGGACGAATATGCAAGGGAGTACATCTTCTGACACTGCCCTACTGCAACGAGAATCAGGTATGTGATATTCCAAAATGTTGATATATCTCTAGAGGACGTAAAACGGCCCACTCAACAAAATTCTGAGTTATCTTACGGAACTAAATCTGTTGGAAAAAAGTTGGAGTAATCTATTTCAACTGCAATTTCTAGGTTAGTACCTTTTCAAATAGGCTGGCCATGCATTTTACTTGAAGTCTGTTCGCTGGTGTTACATTGATTGCACTGGCTCGCAAGCAAAACAGTATAGAAGATCCGCTCTTCATATATTAGAGAAAGATGAAGCATGCACTAGTGTTATTGTTGTAACACCAACGAACAAAGCTATTATCTGGAAATACAAATTTCGCACCTTGGATACTGAGCCGTAGCAAGTGTTCCACTTTTATCTTCCTAATGAATGGCACTTTCGTGGGTTTAGGACAACATTTATATATTATAAGCATCTACACGAAAATAAATGATATTTTATAATGAAAATTACCTTTCATGCTTTGATTCAATGCCTCCAAGTTTAATTTTAGTATTGCACAAAGCTAAAGAACATACGGGTGGGTAAGATTACCGGAAATTTTAAAGCAAATGCTGAAAAGTATCTCTTAAATTCACTTAATTCTAATTTTAAGAATATATTAAATTGCATTACTTTTGTTTCTATTTTAAGAATATAATCTACTTCAATTTGTATTTATTAAGAATACTTTTTATTTGTTATTCTTTCCAAATTACTTTCCCTTTAATTTCACATATTTACGATTATTATAAATTAATAAACGCCATTGTTATTATTATTGATAAACAAATTAGAATATATCAACTTTAGCATGCTTATTACTATAACGTAATATGTTCCGTATTACCAAAATGGAATGTGCAATTTCACTCACAAATTTTATGTGGCAATTTCCTAGCCTAGAATGTATATATACATATTACATTTATTAGTATAATGTTTGGGTAAGAAACGCAAATACACATAATCAATATAAAAAAAGTGTACATATTACACAAACCGCGCGTTCCACATTCACTTCGGTAGGTATGGCGACAAAAATCCTATCTAAATCAAATTCAGTCACGGCTGAACGCTAACAGTAAAAAGAGCAGCCGTCAAGTTACGGATCATGTAACCCTGTTAATTTATTATTTATGACAAACACCGTGCGTTTTATAATATACTTGAGCTTGTTGGGTTCAACGAAAAAACACAAGTAGGAAATGGCATCTAAGACGAAAGAAGTATATAGATTTAAGAGCAACTATGTAGAAATTAGTAGATGTTTGTTTCGTAACAAAAAATGCATATAAAAGAATGGTGACAGCTTCCTGGACATTTGTATCAATTTGTCTTCTTACAGAATATCCCATTAATATACAAACTGTACACAACCAACTAGGAATAACACCTAAACATGTACTTACATATGTACATATATAGTAACTGACAATTGTGTTTCTAAAATAAAATATACTTGTATGTTTCAATCTCTTTTATTAATACCTGTTTTGGGCTATCCTATTTCTATCTATTTTTAAAATCGTATATACTAATGTAGCAATATCATAATCAACAAAAATTATTATTCAGATATGCACTACCATCAATAGTAGAGTGACATTTAAAAACATGAAACGTTTATTAATCAGGAGTACCTAAATAAATAGTATCATACATAAAATGGTGAACAGAGACTATTAGAGCATTACCATTCTTCAACCAACTGCACACTTATACTCTTTTTGAACATGCTTATAGCTCTAGTTTGTCTCACTTTGTGTCAAATTTACATTTCAAATCTTTCAATTCTCAGAAAACTCAGACTGTCACGTTCACAAAAAAGAAGGCAAAAAGACTCACAACTACCAGTACCGGAGGAGAGAGAATTCCGTATATCAAAGAAGCAAAATACCTTGGGTATCGTGGTTTGATAAAAGTCGAGAAATTCGAATCTTAGCGCTCAGATAACTCGGAAGTTATACACAAGGAATCACTAGACCTGTGGCCTACAGACTTACGCACATTCAAGCACTGATAAAGTGAATGATATCAACTAACGAAAGTTATTGGATAAACTAAAGGAGATGCTGACAGAGATACTAAGCGATATAACCTCGAAAGTATCAGACCATAATACCAGATATAAGCGTGCGGGAAGAGCCCATTGTTAAGAGCGGAATGGAATTGACGACTCTAAACCTGATAACGGAAAAGTCCAGAATGGGTACCGTGGTAAGCTTCAACAAAGACACGTCAATATTCCAGACTAAGGCTCCCGTGGTGCACTACTGCATCAGAAAACTAGAAAGTTCAACCAAGTTCAGTAAAAGCGTGGTCAGATTTTTTGACAGCCACTCAACATTTAAAGCCACCAATTTCAAGTTTTTACCCCAAACTGGCTCTCGACTGTGCAAATGCCCAAAACGAGGTGGATACTTAAAGAAAATTAACATTGGCAGACAATCTGGCCAAATGAGGTTCGTCAGGGCCTTTCGTTTGCATGACAGAATCGCATTTTGCATGAGAATCGCAAGTTATGTAGTCATTTACGGAATAGACATACAATAAGGTCAAAGAATGGTGACAAGAATCACTAAGACAAAGACAGGCAAACAGTTCTTAGAAGGGTAACTGCCCGATTTTATTGAATCGAAAAGGTTTGTCACAAAGGAAGGCTTTCTTTATGGATTTATCGAAGGATATGCGATATATCTTGGAAGCTATCTTCAAAACTAGTTCACTGACTCTATGTGATAGTAGTGCGTTTAACTTTACGTATGGAGTGATAGTAAAGTAGCAGAAGGTCCAACAAATTTAAAATAAAGCTTACACTCGTGCAAGAAATGCTAGCATGGCAATTACAAGTGAAATATCTTCTTATTTCGTCGTTGGTATTAGGGCTATTAGAACCCATTTGAACCCCGCGTGCTTGCACATTGTAATGCACAAGGAGACCAGATTAATTGTATACCACCTTTGGACTATAGAAACAACGACATACATGCTCCCAGAAACAGTAACCTCTGACAGCACACTGGGAATGCCATTGGATATGATATCCGCTTGTCCCATATCAATCCTCTTCCAAACGAAGAGGAATGAAGATGAAAAGATACCGCGCTGCACGGACAGACATTTAGTTTACGGTTGGTCAGAATGTGCGGAATATTCTCACAATCTAAGCGTTTGAAAACATCATATCTTTGGAGAGCACACAATCGTTTTCCAAATTGAAGTTTATGCCGTTGGAATGTGTGTTGGAGAGAAGTGACAGACAGCCCCGCAAAAACGACGGAAGTATATCAAGAACCAGAATCTAACATTGGCATTGCACTTACGGTAGCTAATCAGCAGATCAACTTCTGATTCGGTCAGAAAGCACTCCAGTACTGAAATAATTGTGCTGATTTGATATACCCAAATAGGTACATTTCACTTAATAAATACTCGAAATTCAAAGACTCAAAATATTTGTTTCTGATAGTTTATATGATATTTATAGCATATGTGTTTATTAATCAGCTGTACCTTGTACTTAGAAATATGTTGTTTCTTCAAATGTGACGCATATCCCTAACGCGCTACATTTGTTTTTATTTTTACAATTACGCCAAATTAAATGCAATATCACACATTGAAGCCTCGGCACAAGCGCATATTCGGCTAAAATCTTGTGGAACTGTTCTACAGTGAAGATTCTTAGCGAGAAATTAAAAAAAAAATAGATTTTCGGCCATTTTAAATTATCTTAGGGCGTCCAAATGGTTTAAGTCGCAGTAATTGATAGAGATTTGGGAATGCCCTTAAGTTGATCGTAGAAATAAGGGAGCAGATAAGAATGCATAGCTTGGAGATCACTTACACGTATCAAGAGCCCTATAGTGCTCAAATATTTGCCAATTGTACAGGGTGTCCCACCGAAGACTGGGTCTTGGATTACAGCTCTATTTGTCATTTTAGAAAGAAACTTTTTCTACAAGAATGTTATAGAATTCAATGCTGCATCACGTGAAAATATTTTTGACTATACAGAGTGTCCCAGAAGTAGGCAAACGGATACTTACTTCGTTATTTTAAATGGAACACCCTATATATTATTTCATTTTTCAATTCTACGTAGAAAAATAACATGACTTCATATAAACTACTATATGTCTATCTCTAATAACAACGTTGTTATTTACTCTTTTGTCAAAAGTAGTCCCGATGCAAAGCATCGGTTAAGGCGGCGTGGTTTATATTTGCATTTGTTTTAGACATTCATATTTTAAATATCATACATACATACTTAGTCTGATTCAACATTGAAATTAAAATCGATGTAATTGTATACAGGTGTCCACTATAGCCCTGAACATTTGCTTAACTTTAATCCAAGGTAACTTGATTTTTTTAAATAGCACCCTATATTTTTGCTTGTGTTAAATTAATCCTTGCCCAAAACCCTATCAATCCATACTAAACATTTATGATGCCACATGCACGACTTCATAGTTAATTAATGATTTTAAATAAATCCAATAATTTTTCCGTTAATTTGCAGGTCGCCTTGGTATATAAAAGCTAAACAATTGAATAAAGCTGCGAATTAGCAAATACATGTCAGTATAGGGTCATAATATAAAACTAATAACAAGTTTTTTAAAAAAAGAAAAATTTTATGTCATTTATGTATGATCAGAAATTATAGAACATATTTTTAGTAGGCCATGGTAATTGTTTCGCAATAATTAAATCTCAAAACTGTCAAAAAATAATTTTGTATATATAATACCTTTTCCTTGCTCTCTCATTGCTTGCTTATTTATTTTCCTATACATGTTGTTATATACTTCAAAATATGCAATATTCAAAAGAAGAATTTGTTGATATGATGTATTTGATTGGTACGTAACCATTTATGTCATTTTCCCAATTACATATATTTATATCTATTTATATTCCCGTTTTACACAATTTTTCAAATTTTACATTTAGGTGAATGTGGACAAAATTGTCTTGAAAAATATATAGACAACATGGTGTCCAAGAATGGAATGTTTTAATGTTAAGCACAGGTTCGAAAGCATCTGTGCTGTTTAATAAACGTTATCATCATATTAATGAAGATAATGAGTTCAATGTTTTTACTTCTGAGGTTGAACAGCCAAATGTGGGCACGAGGCATATCAGCAGAAACGCTGAAGTGTGTATAACAGTACTGTTCAAAGGATTTTACGGATACATAAATATCACCCTTACCACGCATCCATACATCAGCAGCCTACAGATGATGATTACGGAAGGCGAATAAGACATTGTGACTGATGGGTAGAAGGCAGTTTCCAGAGTAATGGTGTACCGATCAGAAAGAACGCTCACGTTTATGCACAAGACAATCCTAGATCTGTAGCAACACGTGCGGTATAAGGTAGATGGAAAACAAATGTATGAGGAAGAATTTTGTTGGATGTCACATTGTGGGACCCTTTTTCTTCGAGAATAATTTAAACGGAGAGCGATACAACTATTTTTTGCAAACGTAATTCTATGAAATGTTGGGGAACTTACCACTAAGGGAGGCATTTTTAGCCGTTTCACCAGAGTTGCTTCAAAAAGTAACGTAAAAGGAGATAGAAATATCTTTCAGAGAAAGAGGACATTCTTGAACATTTCCTTTACATTCAAATAATTAATTTAATGATGTATTGACTGTTTTTAATGTTTATTTTTTGTAATTTTAACGGTTTTTTAAATATATATATATATTTAAGAAATTTTGCATAATCACAGAGTTAAATGACATAAAATTTCTGATTTTTTCAAAAAAAAGTGTTATTAGTTTTAAATTATGACCCGATGCCGACGTATACTTACTAATTCACAGCTTTATTCCTTTGTTTAGCGCTTATATACCAAGGCGACCTGCAAATTAACGGAAAAATTATTGGATTTATTTAAAATCAGTAATTAACTATGAAGTCGTGCATGTGGCGTCATAAATGTTTAGTATGGATTGATAGGGTTTTGGGCAAGGATTAATTTAACACAAGCAAAAATATAGGGTGCTATTTAAAAAAATCAAGTTACCTTGGATTAAAGTTAAGCAAATGTTCAGGGCTATAGTGGACACCTGTATACAATTACATCGATTTTAATTTCAATGTTGAATCAGACTAAGTATGTATGTATGATATTTAAAATATGAATGTCTAAAACAAATGCAAATATAAACCACGCCGCCTTAACCGATGCTTTGCATCGGGACTACTTTTGACAAAAGAGTAAATAACAACGTTGTTATTAAAGATAGACATATAGTAGTTTATATGAAGTCATGTTATTTTTCTACGTAGAATTGAAAAATGAAATAATATATAGGGTGTTCCATTTAAAATAACGAAGTAAGTATCCGTTTGCCTACTTCTGGGACACTCTGTATAGTCAAAAATATTTTTAGGTGATGCAGCATTGGATTCTATAACATTCTTGTAGAAAAGCTTTCTATCTAAAATGACAAATAGAGCTGTAATCCAAGACCCAGTCTTCGGTGGGACACCCTGTACATCTTAAATTCCGCGAATATATATTTTTTTACAAACGTCTCCAAAATTTCTTCAAATTAAGGCATGCTTAGGTTTAGAATTTAGTAGCTATTAAAATGGTTTTTGTTTCAGTTAGAAAAACAAAGAGCGTCTGGTTGTATGCTTTTTATATACACATAGATAATCGTTTCCTGAATAAAATGTTGACTTCATTCATGAAAATTACATGTATAGTACATACATAAATACTTCACCGCAAATATTAATGAAGTAAGTTGCAATAAAATGCTATAATTTATAACCGCCTGTAATGTTTGGATAATACAATTTTTATAATTGACGCCTCACATTCTCACGACTGCCCTTATATAAACATTAGAATCATTCTTATTGCTTTGTACTTACATACATGTCATTATGCGTGTACATGTGAACAGACGCATCGCCATAATAAATGCTTCCTTCTACTTCTCTAGATGCATCTGTAAATAAAAATGATCTACTTCCGTTTTTATGCAAGTGACGCAAAAAGAACTATGAAACTAACACATCCGTCTAGCAGCAACTTAGCAATGCGTTTATAGATGGCTTTATACACTACGGTCTTTAAAATATTACAGTTATGAAGTATCAATAATAAGTATTCCAATAACGTAATAAAACAATAACTTCTTGCAATTTAAATATGTTTTTTTGTCGTTTCCTTCACTTGATATATAATATAGGAAGTCAAAAGTAATTATAGCTTCCTGCTAGGGAATATGTGTTCTCGTTTCTTCGCATGTTATCGACTGCATTCTAGCAGTACATTGAAAACAAAGAAAACAATAACCAGAGTAAAGCTTTCATGTGTGTCACGAAAGCGCTTGTGTATGATATATTTACAGCAGCGTAGATAGGTCATGAAACGTGTAGTACACATTTTGACGTTCCCAGTGGGTCGGACCGGTCCGGAATTTTCGTGCGGCGTTTCTCGTGGGACCAACTTGCCGTATCAAATATGCTATGCATCCACCACAGATAGTGCACTCACTCGTTCGGTCTCAAGTTGTGCGTATGTATGGGTACTTTGTTTAGTCCGTAGTCTAGTGCCCATGCATGTGTGATAATTAAGGTTACACGTATAAGTTTCAAGAGGAACTTATCTAGACATCCTTTCAATTAGATATACAGAAAATAATGTATTTTTGCAACAATAGTGTAAACTTTGCTGAGAAATAATTATTTTTCAAGTTTAAATACAAATGGAGGTTAAAATTAGTAGTAGGTGTTTATAGTATATTATGGAAAAGTTGCAGGTTTGCGTCGTACCTATAGCTTTCTAAAGAAAACAAAAGATCTGTTGATTCTCACTTGATTTATCCTAACAACAAAAATAGCATCTGACTAATAAACTTGATTAAATTTATCCATTGGTCCATAAAACTACAGCAAAATCGTTCCTCAATAAAGAAAACTGCAAATAAAAATTTAAAAAAGCAGGGATTACTTTTGGATTTTTTACCATAATTCCAAAAACATTTCTTTCCAAACAATTTTAATAACTAATAAAAGCATAAAGTTATTAAATGAAATGTACCAAAATTCAATATCCTAAGCCACGACATATTTTGCCGGAATAAAACTATATTTAAACAAAGTAAATTCCCAAATTTTAATCTTTAATTTAAATTCTCGTAACGAACTGCCAAATACTGACCCAGTAAAGTATTTTGGCTGGTTCTGGACAGCGCGCTGACATGTTAAACACCGTAAAATTTTGTAATGCTACAAAATTATATTTAAAAACAAATCTTTATTATGATATACAGGAGTTTTTTGAAGGTATAAACATAGTGAAATTTTAATGTACTTGTTTCTGTGCCATACCATTGCTTGTTTTTAAATGTATGCAATTATCAATGACTAGAAGATTAGTATGACGGCATTTCTTGTCATAGCAGGAGCATTTGCTAATACGTCTTTTGAATCAGTGCTAAGAGCCTCCAGCAGCAGTAAGGTAGAAAATACTATTTATATGCAAATAATCGCAATGCTTGGAGAAAGGCTCAATAACATCGTTAGTGGGTAAAACAATGCAGATGTCGGCGCGCGGGGTTTGTGCATAGTGAGGAGTCTTGTCTGCACTGCTGTGGGACTTGACGAATTGCTTATAACCCTAAATAATAAAGGCTACTGTACCTATGGATATGTAGGTGATTTTGGAATACCTACCTGTATTAGAGAAAACCTCATGGTTAACCTTATAATTCAGTAAAAAAAATAAATACTTAAGAATAGTTCTTGACTCGAAGCTAACCTGGAATCAGCATCCTGAAAAGACGGCAAATAAATGTAAACAGGTTCTGATGGCAAGCCAATGAGCAATCGGGAAAACGGGAATTGAAACCACAGCTATGCACAGCAATAAGACTCATCAGCAAAAAGTTTACCAACATCCGCTAAGGAAACTATTTTAGACTTGCCCCTACTGGATATTTATATCAGAATAACTTTGTGCTCTGAGTATGCCAAAATAGCAGCTTTTGAAATGTCTAATGAAATATTTATACAGAATAGGAGTCTTTAAAGATGAGCATATATGGAGACTATCTAGCGAGGAGGAAGAAACGGTTTTGTGGGTTATTTTTTAATGTGCCACATTGAACAACGGCTACGCGAATATTGTTAGAGGCAATAAACTCAGCAATAGAACTGGCAGAAAAGCGACTTCCTCACAGGCTATTGAATTCAATTGAAGGGACTAATATACAGTTTATCTATACTTGTGTATACTTCAATACCTCAATACCCATAAGATAGCGTCATTGAAATTGTTAAGGTATCAATTAATCACACAAAAGTTAACTTATATTTTCTAAATAGAAGGGTGTTATTTCGAAATTTATTGAATTGCAATTAATTTTGAGTAAAACAGTATTTAACTCTTTTGACCTAAAATTAATATTAGACGAGATATTTTCAAATAGATACACGGATTCTATACTGTACACCCACTGGGTGATTTCTCAAGGTACTCAAACATCTCAAAAATTATTGTCTGCATGAAAAAAGTATCTTGGGATATGTGGGCCCTACATTAAATGGCACCATTGTAGGATATCAAAGTCACATTTTTTAAAAAAAATTGTGAGAGATAACCAAGAAATAGAAAGAATATCTGATTTTTTAATTTTTCCCAAGTTTTTAGTCTAAAATTAACTTTGCATTAATAACCTTCTACGCAAAAAAGAACTGTTCCTTAACAAATTTTAAAAAAGATTATATACTATATGACCTTGACAATTTTTTTTTATTAATACTTCTGTCTACACAAAATCAATTGTTCTTTCTCTATGGTATATCTCACAACTAGCGTACCACAGCATATCACATGCTTTTTAAGAAAAAAAATCTTTTTTTAAAAATAAAATTATTTTTTTTTCTTTTCGTCGAAACTACGACGTTTTTGAGTTGACCTTTTGGAAATATATATCAGTAACATAGAGTGGGAGAAACAACCTTCAGTTAACCATTCATCAGAAGGCACGTTTAAATGTAAGCAATGTGTTTCAATGTTAAATTTACTTAATAAGTATTTTTGTCAATGATTAATATATTACATTGCAAAAAAAATAATGTACTAACCTTTTCATTTCTCTGGCTTTAGGGCAAGAAACTAAAAGCTGTTTTCTAGGGCATTTTCACCTTACTTACATTAAAAATAATCTCTTTGACAACATGCAGTTAAGCTACAGGGACATGTTTCGTAAACATGTTTAAATAAAGTTTATAATTGGGGATAAGTAGCCCAAAGCCTGATATTGCCCCATACATTACATATATGTTGTATCTTCTTACCAAAAACTAAACTCTTTATGGTACCAAACTTGAAGTAGTTTAATATTTAAATTGGTCCTTATTGTATATTTTATTACATCAATTCAACTGGTATTTTTCCAACGTATTCGCCAGCAGTTTATTGCTGTAGGCAAAACGTATCACTCTGGAAATCTACATGTCGTAACATTTTATAATTTTTTCTTTTCACATTTATTAAACCTGTTGCACAATAGACGTATTCTAAGAAATTATATATATGGATGCAAATAAATATGAATATGTTTTATTCATACGAATGCGTACGTCAGAACATAATAAGAAAAGAACTTCTTATATCTTATGTACCTCTATGTGGTCTACCTTGAAAGGTATTTATTATATTTGTAGCACACCCATACAAAGAGAATATGATATAAATAGCTAACGTGTATAACAACGTGCGGTTATTAGGTCTTACGGCCCATTTCAATAACTTTAATTACCACAATTTGTTGTAACCACAATAGTATACTATTCAACTGGGTACATTACAGTTTCAATTAATCCTTGTGGTTACATGCAAGGACGTCGGACATAAACATACATATTAGTTGAACTAGTTACTATGTTAAAGTAAGAATAACTATCCAATATGAAAGTGAGAATTTAACATTAATTGCAACTTTATTTAGAGAGAGGTAGCGTGAATATTTTGAAAGAAAAAGATTTACAATAAAGTGGAATTGCCTTCTCATCTTCTACCGTACACAGAGTGAGTATTTAAACATGAAAAAGTTTTAAGGGTAAAGTACCCCTTAGGCGTTTTGTGTTGTTATAATTTTTTTTTTTTTTTTTTTGTGCTGGACTCCCTCTAGGACTTCGAGCTGGGTCTGTTTATTTGGCTGTATAAGGGCCACACTTCGCTTTATGGTTCAAAAAGGGGAACCGACACACAATACATACAGTAAGTAAATAGTTGATGGGGCTGTATATGGGCCACTCACCGTTTTTGGTTCAATAGGGAACCACAATAAATAGTACTCTATGTCGCGTCTAAATCGCCTTTCTTTGTGCGCAGAACATTTTGCACGTACCGAGAAAAGGCAGTCCAAGAGTCCTCGTTCTCCATCATTCTAAAAACAATCGTGTCTGGCGAAAGTGAGCCAACTGCGGCCTCGACCGTATCTCTCCATTCTGCCCATCTTCGACATACGAAAAAAGTATGGTGGGCGTCGTCCGGTTCGCCAGGACATTATAGGCATACTTCAGAATCCATCTTACCCACACGGTGGAGGTAGGATCTGAAGTAGCCGTGGCCGGTAAGAAATTGGGTGAGGTAGAAGTCAACCTCACCATGTGGTCTTTCGATCCATGGGCGAAGGTGCGGGATCAGTTTGGCCGTCCAGCGACCTCTCCCGTCACTCTCCCACAGTCGTTGCCATGCTATCAATGTGTGGTCCCTTTCACCAAAGGAGCTGTCCTCTCCAGTTTCGCGTTTCCTGGCGTACACGCGCTTCCTCTCCTGGGCGAGAAGTGCCACCGGAACTATCCCCGCCACCACGAGAACCGCGGGTTTCGAAACGGTGCGGTAAGCACTAGCAACCCGCAACGCGGCTCTCCCATGCACTTGCGCCAATCTTTTTCGGTACAACTCCTTTTTAAAGGCGTCGGCCCACACTTCTGCACCGTACAGAAGGACGGACTGCACCGTAGCCATCAGGAGTTTTCTTTTGCTCGAGCTAGGACCACCAGCGTTGGCCATGAACCTGCTCAAGTCAGCTGTCATCTTTGCAGCTTTATCTGCGGTGCGGAGAATTTGTGGCCAGAAAGTCATTTTCGTGTCCACGAACACTCCAAGGTATCTCACAGCGGGTCGCGTTAAAATCTCCGCATCTCCAACTCGCAAGGGTATGGTTTCTATCCGTTTTTTGGAGAGAACGACAATCTCGGTTTTGTTCAGAGCGAGAGCCAAGCCATGGCTCCCCATCCAGCGATCGATCCTCCTCATTTCCTGATTTAGCAGCAACTGCGCCAGCCCGACATCCCGCGCGGTGATGAGCAGCGCGATGTCGTCAGTGTGTTGTTATAATAATAATAATAATAATACACATTTATTATCCAACAGGCGCAAAGCCCAATTACAGGATAATACAATTAGAATGAGTATACACAATACAGTAAACTGGTGCAACAATAAGAAAATAAATAAGTATGCCATCAGGAAAAAAAAACTATCAGACTACACAGCACTCATGCACTACTACTACATCCAATATCAAAGAAAAATATCTAGTTCTTGTTTATTGGCCGCCCTCGAGAGAGTATACGCTGGAGCTCGTCTCATTACATCCGTCCTCGCGAATGGAACCAGAAAAGCACAATCATGTTGCGAATTTATCCTAGGTACCAGGAAATTCCGTCGTTCCAATATGAAAGGGCAATCGATGAAATTTTTTAGTAATTTAGAAAGGAATTTTTCGCAGATCTTTTCCCTTCGTATGCTTAAGGCCAACATATTGTGCCTGTGTAATAATTGATCTTGAGGTGTACTTCTTTCAGGGTAGGCCATTCATTTTGAAGGAAAGGAATTTCAGAAATTTGCGACGGATACTGTCTAAACTGAGGAAATCACCTATTCCAGCTTGGTTAATACATATGCGAAATATAATGATTTCATTAATGAAGTATCTTTAAAGTATCTAGAGACAATTTATGAAAATTTATTGGAAAGTGCGTGAACAATTCGCGCATTTTTGTGCATTTTGCAGTTTTTGTTTAAAAATAATACACAGCTATTGTGTTTATTACGTTCTTTAAGTATTTCTCAAATTTTAGAACAGCTTTTGGAAACAAGTATTAGCAAATAACATTCACAAAGAAAGCTGGCTTTATGGGATAGTTCTACATCCCACCATAACCTATGGAACGATAGCATGGCAGCAGAAAGCGCAGCAAGCCAAAGCCACAGCAAAACTTACACCCATACAAAAGATTGCACGTATGGCAATCACTGGAGCAATGTCTTTTTCCCCGTATTTCCCCCCTGGCACTGGAAACTCTTCTAGACCTACCACCATTGCACAATATTGTGGAAAGAGCGGTCAGATTAACTACATTCCGCCTATAGCACATTGCGAATTAATCGCCACATACTCATGTCTCTGTGGCTAACAAGCTCCTGGAATCGGTTACTTCCGATAGGATGCTGGGAATGCCATCGGGCATGATGTGTACTCGACCAGTGATCGATGCATACTTCACAACCTCCTTTTCAAGCAGAGACGCATGGAGATGCAGCAAAAAAAGACACTGACGCAGGCAGACACCTGCTGATTTACGCATGGTTCGAAAACAAGGCGTTGACGCAGGAATATTCTGTCGTGATCTAAGAGTTATAAAATACTACAACCTTGGACAACACACACCAATTTTTCAGGCAAAAATTTATGCCGCTGAAATGTGTGCTAGAGAGATTTTGGATAAAAACATAAGACACAAATACGTAAAAAATTTCTGAATGTGTTAAAGGTGCATAAACGCAACTCGCGGCTGATCTGGAGCTGTAAAACACTCTAAATACAGTAGGAAGGCGTAATAATCTATCACCTAATCTGGATACCTGGGCACGCATTCATTCATGGTAATGAGGAAGCTGACACTCTTGCAAAAGAGGATGTCGTCGAGCATTTCTAGGGACCAAAACTTGCCATTGACATAGTATCTACGGTAGCTAAACAACAAATCAACGTCTGGGCAAAACGTACATTTCGCATGCGAAAGAGTACATTTTCCGTAATCATGTCAGAACCAAGGAACTACTCGAACTTGATCGTAAAAGTGTCAAAGTAATTGTTTCTAACTTAACAGGTCACTGCAAACTGAAAAGCACCTCCACAGTTTCGGACTCTCTAAGAACACTGAATACCGGCCGAAGATGTCTGATGATCTTTAAAGAGAACATCCGTTGGTTGGTCGAATGTTGTCGTCATCTCAATACTAAATATAAATATTGTTTCACTTTTCGTCGGAAAATATTTAATTGCTGCAAAATACAGCATTATGTTCTGCGTTGCACCGAAGGCAGCCATAAAAGGACTATAAGGAGTTTCAATGCTTAATATTCTACTTCGACTTCCAACCGTATGAACTGCGAACCACGTAAAACGGGGAACCGACCTTAACCCTGTTAACGATGAACCACTTGCAAGCCAGAATTCGCCATGGCAAGGAAAAGTTATTTTAACTACACATTTTATTTTAAATTTTATTGGAAAAGATTATGTGAATAAATACTATATCGAGACCTGTGTGAAAATCACGATTTCCTTATCAAAACATTATTAGCCTGGAAGAATCTCTCGCTATAGGCCATAAATCAACGCGGCACCTAGCATTCCAACCTATTAACATCCGAACACGTCTAATCGCCCGGTGATCATATAGCGTACAACAAAATAATTAATTACACTAAATAAATGATGCCAGCGCGGTTAATAACCACCCGCGAACTCGAAGCCCATCATATTTTGAAACGGAAAGTCGTAAATAACGTGGGGGCGCCAAACTAGCACCGGTTAAGATCTATGTATAAATAAGGTCAGCACGGATTCCCGCAGTAAATTACGGACGAAAAGGACGATGGGCCATCTCACGTTCTTGACTCGGAGTGGCGGTCTCAGCAGTGTACACGAAGAGTCGATTATTTGTATTACAAAATTAACGGAGCCGTGATTAGAGCGGTTATTTAGATAAGAAGCGGCACAAACTAACGCAGTAACAGCATCTAAAATAGTTAAGTACGAGTATATCAAGGAGTGACATCATCTCCATTACACTTTATATATACTTTATATAACCAAACATGGAGCAGTCATAAAGCGGGTTTAGGAAAGCAAGAAGTACACAAGACCACATCTTCACTATAAAACAACTGCAAGAACGTACCCGAGAGTTTGGAAAATATTACCTCATGGCTTTCGTGGACCTAGAAAAAGCGTTTGACAAGGTTCCAAGAGAAGTAATAGCGGAAAGCCTAAGACAAAGGACAATATCGGGAAAATTACAACGAGCAATAGAGAGCATACGTCGAAACAACAGGAACGTGGTTAGAACGCATAATATGGAATCACAAGAATTCAGTGCTAACGTGGGGTTACGACACGAAGGAGTATTAAGTCCAATACTATTTACCATGCTAATGGATGACGTCATCAAAGAAGTAAGAATGAGAACAAAAGCCGCATACGTGGGCCACAGAAATTTGGAGGCGGAGTATCTGAGCGAGTGTGCATTTGCAGACGATTTGATCGTATTTGCACGAAGTGAAACAGATCTGGAAACCAACTTGAGCCTATGGAATGAAGCGCTATCAGCTAGAAGATTGAAAATAAACGTTAACAAAACCAAAGTCATGGTAATAGAGAAAACTGACGTAAAACCAAACATAAAAATCGACAACAAGGATACCGAGCAAGTGGAAGCCCTCAAATATCTAGGAGTATGCATAAGTAGCAATGGAACACACGAAACAGAAATACCCTACAGAGTGGAAAATGTATCCAAGCTATACCACTTAATGAGGAACACTTTTATATGGAAAAAAGAAATATCTAGCAAAACAAAGATGTGCGTATACAGAACAGTGTTTCTTCCAGTATTAACTTACGGGTGTGAGAGCTGGGTGCTCACTAAGAAAATGAAATCCAGAATCCAGAGCATGGAGATGAAGTACCTGAGAGGAGTCCTTGGAATAACTAAAAGAGACAAAGTAAGGAATACAGCAATAAGAGAGCAATTAGGAATTGAACCAGCTATCAAGACAATTGAAAGGAGCCAGCTGAGGTGGTATGGAGACTTAATCCGAATGAGCAGCGACAGACCGGTCAAGAGAATATGGGAGTCACGGGTGCCAGTCAAGAGATCGAGAGGAAGACCAATCAAGACATGGAACCAAAACGTGGAGAAATTACTAGAAGAGCATGGCTTAACACAACCAAGAGCGAGAATACTGGCAGGAGACAAAAACCAATGGAGGAAGTTCGTTTACGAGATGTAGTAACTCGAAAGTACATACACCTTACCCCTAAGGGTCTAATAAGGTTTTTGATTATATATATATATATACCTTAAATTTTAAAACAATAATTTTCTCGTGCCATTCTTTTGAATGAACATTGATTAACTTGTAATAATAACTTAATAAGTTTCTATTATAATTATAACTGCTCCAATTAAGCCGTACAGATTTTCTTCACTATAAACATGAGTTACACATGTATAAGTTCACACGCTTAGAAATTATAAGATTACATGAACAAGTAAATAGCCGTAAATATATAAATAAAATTAATAACGTTGGCGCTCAATATTTAGATGTATATGTCATCACAAGAAATATTAATTGTCCTATAAATATTTATAGGGGTTTTAAACGCATCTTTTACACACTACTGTGTGAAAAGTTTTAATCTTGCAAGTCTAGAGATTCAGGCCTAAATGAGTTATACGTCATATCATACAATGTTTTTCCTTGTTTTGTCTTACATTACACCTTGACACTTGACACTACTTCTTACGCTCTAAGATTCTTATTGCTTTAGATTAGATAATTATTTTCTCATGTATTTGCAAAACTTATAGGATCTATAGAGAAAACTCATAGATCTCTTTTTAAAGGAGGACTAATAATACTAATAATTTTATATGGCATATATTAACTTGCCATACAAAATAAAAATAGTGAAAAAGCAAAAAGAATCCAAAAAAAAAAAAAAATACTAAGCGCAAATTTAAATCTTCTGCCGCGGAGAGATAAATAAACATCATTAATGACTTGTTTGAAGATGACAAACATCAACAACCCAAAATGAAGTGATTAACAGGCATGTGAATAATGGGATACCGTGACACAACACATACCTACACAGCGATTCTTGCGCCCACTCTGTTCGATTGCTATGCTGTTTGCCTAAAGGAGCTTCTACACAACCAATACCATCGTTCTTCCACCCACGGTACTGTACCCACATCTACTATAAATGTTAAAGTAGAGCGTCGTTCACAAGCTTAGATTAGATTAGATTGAGGTTGTGATGGCAATTTCACTCCGACCTTTTTACGTATATTGTGATTACTTTGCCTTCTTAATTAGACCTATCACCTTAGAAAGCGGCTACTTTATGTACCTATTAGCTATGGGGTTCTCTACGCCCACTACCCTTATCCTAACCATGCCATCATAATGGTACAGCACGTTAACTGGAGTTTCTTCCTCCTCTTAGCAGAATCTGCAGATAGCGTCGTCTGCTAGGCTAATGTTATGCATATACCTATTTAATCTACAATAAGCAGTCAGCAGACCGACTATCATTTTGAGAGTCTACCTGCCTTTACTCAGTAGATCTTTAGGAAATCCAAATACGCGATTTGATAATGTCGAAGAAAGGATCAGCACCAACTAATGACATTGACGAACCTCGTCTGGCCAAATCGTCCACCGCCTCATTGCCCTTCACGCCTGTGTGGCTGGTAACTTAAGTCAATGTCAATTTTTTTTCATTTAGGGCGCTTACGCAGTCCCAACTAGCTGAGAGTCAACCCATTTGCGAAACTGATCACTATAAGTGCTGCTTGGTCCTGTCAGAGAAAATAGCAACTCTTTTACCTAACTCGGTTCACCTTTCAACTTTTCTAACAAAGTGATGAATTGCAGCAACCGCGGTCTGAAACACCGTCGTCACCTTGCGAAAGCTTATAGAAAATGCCTTTCTGGGCTTCTTTCCATATTTACCGGGTCCTTCGCCAAAATTAGTTTTAGAGCCGTTTATATACCAATTCCGCTCTCTCTTTCTTGTCTAGTATTACAACCTGATAGTTTCTATCTAGGTTAAATTTCTGAATTTTGGCATCCTTCCATTTAGTGGTTCTAAATAGTCAGCATCATGCAAATTACTTATCGGTGCCTGAATGTGCTCAAGTATATATACTTAGCAGTTCCGTGTATGCAAGTGTGTAGCGGCAAGTTTAGAATTATTTCCATTGAGGCAGCAGGAGTCGACCTTATCGCGTCCGTGGCACACAGACCAGTCAGTCTTTATATACCATCTAGCATTTTGGCTGGCTCTGCTTGCCGCACCACCATACTACTGCTCCGAATGCTATCGTGGGTCTGATTACCTTTGTATATAACCACACACAGATCATTTTGGGATTAAGGCCCCAATTTCTTTAACACACACTCTTGCATTTGCCCACGGCAATAAAGGCCTTTTTAATTGTTTTCTAGATATGCGGGCCCCATGTAACTCTTTGATCAAACCATGCCTCAAGGTATTTCGCCTCGTTAACATATGGAATCCTTGCACCTCTTTACAGTAGTGGTTGTAAACGTTCTAGCATTGTTTTTCTCATGAAGGTGAGCACTTATGTTTTCTAAGCATTGACTGTTAGTCGCTCTTGTTTGCACCAGTTTTCTACCGTATTTAGAGCAGCTTGCATACGTTCTATTAGAACCTTTGGAAACCGCCCTCTAATAGCTATTGTAAGATCGTCAGCATATCCCAGGTAGTGAAAGCCCTCTCTGATCAGTTTCCGTATGGTTCGTTCATTAAGGTAACCCGTAGAGTAAAAGAGGCAAAACTTCACTCTGTGCACATCCCCCTCCCGACTCCATTTTGATGGTAGCCTCGCCGATTGTGGTTGTAATTATCCCTCTTTCCAATGGTTGGGTTTTATTCATTTTAGAATCTTCAGTGTAACGCTTTTTCTCCGTAAAGTCTCAATAATTGAATCTGTGGTAGCATTTCATACACTTGTTAGTAATTGCATACACTGTTAAATTAAATAAAAGTGAATCCTAGGATGTCTTTTCGAAAACTAAACGACAGACAGTGTAAATTTATTATACAGACAAAGGTAAATACAATGCCTTCACGCTACTGATGTTCTTAGAAATCTTTGTTAGTTGCAATCGAATTGTATTACTCCTATCATATTCTTCCCAATAAACTAAAAATTATATAAAACATATTTGACTGATAATTAGTCAAAAACAATTTTAATTATATTAGTTTCCTGACTGATCTTTAAACTCCTTATTCCCAAGAAAGACATGATAAATTTGATCGTAGCTGATACCTGAGGTACAATAAGAAGTCTTTACACAAAGAAGAACATCGAAATCTTTATAGAAGTGCATAAATCTGTAAGCTGCAAAGATTTGCAAGATTTGTGTGAAGCATTTATACATACCAACACTTCGATTAGAAAATTAATCAAGCCTAGCTTGCGGCAATCTTTTCACAAATATACAAATCGAGATAATCCTGGCGAGTCTATCAACAGGAGATTTTACGTATACCTGAAGTGTATGACAAGACAATAACGGTAACTAAAACAAAAATTTCACAACAAAAATTGTTAAAACAACAATTTTCCTATATTTAACATTAATTTTGGACAGAAAGGATTTGCGATCATAGTTACAATTTATTGTGACCAATTTTAAAGATATATCAGCCACCAGAAATGTGCTAGAACCTCGCAGTTTAAAATTGTCAACCGTCCTCGAAACGACGTTCTATAAACAAATTTGAAAAACGTAGAATGGTCACCACAAGGTCAGTTCAACAATAAATCCAGATTTTGAAACATTACAACAAATAACAAAAAGTAGCCCTGGCAGAACATATATTTCTATTTTGACACATTTCCGTTTATTTTTTTCTTTCAATTAAAATCGTTAAAATTTCTTGTACCTTATTTTATTTACTTCCACAATCTAGTGGAAGAAACCTAGAAATATGCAGAAAATAAACTATACTTAAATATTGTGGACGTCTAATCAAAATTACTTTAACTAACACATATTAAAACGTTAAAACCAAACCTTTTTGTCATCTCTCCTATCTGTAATCTTCAATACTTACTACCAAATAATTGAAGCCGTTGTACCGTAAATGATTTCGTAATCATCACGTGTAGAAAACGCCAGAAAGGATGGCAGAAAAACTTCCCGATTTTAATTAAAAATTAGGTATTCAAGTGACCGTGCTGGTACACTATTTTTGGGCATAGGTCGTATAATTGGACAGATCGCCAAAGCGGGTTTCTGTTTTTACAGAAAGTATCTGAAAAAGGTAACCGCCTTTAAAGAATATAAGAAAAAGAAGGTTATCGTTCACATTTCAAATATTTACGCGAGATTATTTGCAGGACGAACGCGCGTTATTTGCCAAAGTAACCGATTCCCTTTAAGCGTATTGGGTAAGTTTTTGCGAAATACTAACGAACATTTAGTTGTTATCGTCTCTAGCTTTGAAATGAGATTAAAATTGCTTTCCTTTTCGTTCTCGTAAGAGGTAGACGACCGCATATTACGTCAAATATTTCAGAAAGGAGACAGGTAAAATTAGTTGTCATGTCTGCTAATAAAACCTAAGTTATTCTGTAAATTGAAGTAATTCTCGAACTTTTGCGTCAATTTGACTAAGGTCGATTCATATATTCTGAGTCTAATATATATGGCTTACATTTCATCACGAAAGCAAACAACGAATTCCTATGTAATAATTCCACGGCGAAAGAAGTGTTATGTTTTTTAATCCATATTTGTATTTTACATTAACACGTTTGGTAAAAGAACAGTTACTTTCTATTATATTGTTAACTCCTGTACACGTTATTTGTATAGCTCTATTATCATCGACACCATAGATTTATAATACAAAGAATCGTGCCTAATATTAGTTTTTTTTTAAATATGTAGCTATGCTATATGTGACAAACAAAAATTCACTGTATAATGTAGCAATGAAAGGTGTAAATGAAATTACTTAAGATACCAACACCATGTGGCACAGTTAAATAAATTCACGTTAACTTATCTTTTAAAAGCCAATAGGGATGTTTCCTTCTGACCTTCTACCGGCTCTGTTTTCCTACCTGTTTGGCTCGTGCTGTGTGCTTCAATTCGTATTGTTTTAAATTCGATAAGAAAATAAAAGAATTCAAAGAGAAAAAGACCACGACTAGAGTAGGTAGGTTGTCATTTCCGAGAACACAAAGTCTAAGGGTTTTGCATAAATTTCTGAATCTCCCGGTCGCCTTGCCGTGCTTCCCCCACTATTCGCTATCGTAGAATATTGTGTCATTTATATGCAAGGTACGTTATTTCCATGTTTTTTCCTTCATTTCATTTCGACCCGCGGTTGCCGTTAACATTAGAAATAAAAGTTATAACACCATATAATTGTCTTCCTGTGACATTTTTATTGTTAATGGCCGATATAATTTCATACAAGACGGTTACTTTAAAGATTTGGTCAGATAAAACACAAGATTTTTAGTGTACTGCAACGAATTAACAAAGAAACTATTTTTATTAATATTCGCCCTTTAGTTACCAACATCAGTCTCGATTAGAAAACAATTCAATGAGGAAAAATTTAAAAGAGTAAATCAATAATAATGAAAATTAAAACGATATACTTCACGTAGAGCATATGCACCATTAAACGATGCACGTGTGTTCTACTTTTTCTTTCAGTAAATTACAGCGTTAAACATATTATTGGCGTTGCGTGTAGTTTAATGGATGCTGTAAATGGTGGAGAAATTGTACGAAGAAAAGTTTTACACAGATGGTCAAATCAATTTTCAGAAACATAAAACTGGAACGATAAAAATTGTTTGTACATCCCGAACCATATATTTAGTTTAATTTAAAACCAAAATGTTCGATGTTTAAAATATGTGAAAACAAAGGTTTTATCGTCAACATCGACAAAAAGAATTATTATTCGTACTATTTTCAGTAGTTATAGAACACTAAAAAATTCTGTGACAAGCAATAAATGTACTGCTCTTCAGTTCTCGGATTCTCTGCCGTGTAGAAAGTTTAAATTGCTTGACGTTTCGATCATCTTGTCATGATCTTCTTCAGAAGTAAAGTTTTTCCTGATCCGGGGTTAATATATCATCGTGTGTCCTTTGGTACGTAACCATTCCGCTCTGTTGAAGCGTGTCTGTTGCTCTCCGTTGGGATGTGAAGAATGCTTTCCAGATACTTGGTAATTGTAGTCCGTCTCCTCTGTTGATATTGTTCGGATTCTTCTGTATTCCAATAGCTTCTCTGTACAATCTTCTCCAGTAATGTGGTTCCGTTGCTATATTTTTGCATTTGTCAAAGTTGATTCCGTATTTCGTGTTTGTTGAGTGTTCTGCTACTGCTGATTTGTCTGTGTGTTCATACTTTGTATCTCGTATATGTTCGTTGATGTTTCTGCCTGTTTGTCCAATGTATACCTTTCCATAAGTGCAGGGTATCTCGTAGACTCCTAGATTTTGGAGCGGCGAGGTACGATCTTTGGGTAAAGGTAATTTTGTGGATAGTTTTTCTGGAGCATTGAAGATTACTTTGATGTTGTGTTTGCGCAGCCTTCTTCCGATTTTGTCAGTGCATCCTTTGATGTATGCCAGGCAAGTCGTTCCAGTAGTGGTTGTTGTTTCTTCCTGTTGTTTTGGTTGTTTGTTGATGGTAGCTGTAATGTCTTTGAGTCTGTAGTCGTTTTTTCGTAGTGTGTTCTTGAGATGTTGGAGTTCGGCTTCAAGGTGTTCTTCATCTGATATCGTCTTAGCTCTATGCACCAATGTATTTAAGATTCCTCGTTTTTGTGCTGGGTAATGGAGAGAATTTGCATTAAGATAGCGATCCGTGTTGGTTGGTTTTCGATAAACCTGATGTCCCAGTGTTTGGTTCTCTTTCCTCTTGAGTAGCACGTCCAGAAAAGGAAAGGAGACATCTTCTTCGAGTTCCATGGTAAATTGTTGTTGTGTTGTTTGTTGTAGAATTTTGGAAATTTAGGTAATGTGTCAGTTCCTTGCGGCCATATGACAAAGGTATCGTCGACTACATCATTTATATAAAGTAAAAAGAAATGAAAATTTACTCAATAAATGTAGATTATTGATATTACGACCAGTATTTTTCTCAGTGTGGAGGCAAGGCTGATAGCAGTCTTTTTCCTTTAACCATTTGTTTGATCAGTTGTGGTGTCAAAAATGCAAGCAATCGGGGTGATAAAAATTTAAGGAACTATTTGTGGAAGTAATACAAGCTTCTATAAGTTTCATTAGATAAATGATATAGGTATTGCGTGAAATTTCATTGTAGCATTTCAATTCATACTACTTATGCTACAGTAAAAAACATTGTCTGTTTAATAAACGTACAAAACTATTTGATTGGTAAAAAGAACATCTCTGAAATATCTTTACTTTATACACACTCTTAAAAGCGCTAATCGAAAACATTTTAACAAACAGCACAAATTAATGGTGTACAAGACTAAAACGAAATGTAATCCAGATGCCATTTAATACGAATGTAGTACAAATACAGATTAAGTGCCCATCTATAGTGAATATGTATATAGCGTATGAATTTGCTGATAGTCTTACATTCAATATTCAAGATAAAAACCAGAACATTGTCATCTCATAAAAGGTTTTGTTAAAAAAGTGATTTAAGCATCTGTTTATACATACAATGTATTATATATTGCAGATGACTAGGTCTTAATGCATAGGTCGCCAGACAGTCGCCTGGCATGTAAAACAATTTTGCGAGCTTTAACCGTGTAGCAAACAAGTTCCTTAAGAGATACACATATCTAGTGAAATAAAGTATACGACTAGGTTAAATGAAATGTATGTATGTATTTACATGATAAAGTTATTTTGAATATAAAATATACTAATAAATATATACCTACGATAAAAATTGTTCTATCACATAATTTCACCAATTTATAATTTCGTCGTACTTTCACATAATTAAGCGTAATATTACTTATTTATGTTACAACACTTTACATTGACCGCATATATAAAATCAACTCCTTTCATCCGAACATAATCTAGAATACTCAAAAGAAAACAAGACATACTGATTTTCAATGCAATAAAATGATTAACGTAATTTATATACGGCATTAACTAATAGATGTAACAAGCTCATTAAATAATTACCAGTTATCTGAATGGCTCAAGGCATATATCATTCAAATCTGACGGTTGTATCATGATATGGCTATTGGAGACATTAAGAATTTCTCTTTTGCTTCGGGCGGCAGATTCATTTATACACCAAAAAGAAAGATTTGTTAAAGCAACAGAATATATTTTGTCAGAGGCATTTATTTAAAGCATATAATAATTAGGTTAGCTTAGCATATTCGCCAGATATTGTTTTTTATAGTGTTGTATAAAAATCCGTAAAAGATGATCAAGTTGCTAAAGATTTTGGAGTACAAAATAGTAAAGACGTTCCAAATGATGATACGTAGGTAACATACTGCTGTGTACTGAATGTACCAACAAAAATGTAAAATGAAAATTTAAAAATGAAAAATTAAATTAGCTAGCTCAAATAATCAAAATTTTTACAATGCGCAAAAGAACAATTAAACTCAGGGTTACTATCATGAAAAGTAAAATGTGGGTGAAAGAAATCTGACATTCTTTTACACTCAAAAAAAAAAAATTTTAAAGGGTTTACTTAAAAATAAAAGAACAGTATTTTGAATGCCATAAAAATTCAATAATTTTATTATTTTAAAAAAAAAAAAAATTTAATTACAAACTTTGCAGAAAAAAAAACCTCGGACAAAAAGGTCCTAGTCTAAATCAAAACTGCATTTGACTTTAAATTACAAAAGGACAATTCAAAATCCTTTTATAAAGCAACAGAAAACAAAAAGTTCAGGAAGATAATAATTTTTTTTTCAATTCCATCCAAGTGGTCTCAATATTAAAACAACTAAATTAAACGTGGAAAATTCAAGTAATTTATATAAATAAAAAATAAAAGCAAGCACAATGCTTTTTTTTCACCCAACACGAGGTGATTAATAAATAATTACAAATCAGAAAAAATAACAAGGAACAAAAAAATTAACCCTTCAAACTTAAAATATTCCTGCACGTAAAAATAATAACAGATCTTATATCTAAATTGTGTACACAAAAATACAATATCAATTATTATTAAATGAGTTCCGTGATGAACGAAATAAAATCAGAAACGTGAATTCAAAACTTGAAATCAATAATCACAAAATGTCAGCATGAAATACAATTTTATATATCTGCTTACACGTGTCTATCAGGGAACTGAACTCACAAGGTTAAACAATCGTATAAGTATAAAAATCGCAGATGCGTGCGATGCAACGCACACAGATCTGTCCGCAAACGGACAAACTCACAAAACAAAACAATATATATACAATACCAGTGAACGCAAAATGTACTCCTGATTGATATTAATATAAACAACTGAACAATAAAATAAACAGATTAAACAAACCAAAACATTATCTAAATCTTACTTGAAAATAAAACAATTTGAAATTTCTCGCAACATTGACAAACGCTTAACGGAATGAACAAAAAAAACTGAATTTATAAAAACCCGGGGTGCCAGACCACAGCAATACGTAGCTACATATGTTATAGATTAAAGCTTTTCTGCAATTCTGACAAATTGCATTATGTTACCGAATACAGCAAGACTTGTAGATATAGGCAGATTACTTGTAACTTGTGGACATGTAATAACTGTAGTGTTTGATTTATTCTGAAGTTTTACACAAACAGCTTTTGTTTCACTGGAATCGAATTGAAAAGATGGGAGCAGCATCATAATAACTTTCGAAAAATTTAAGGTGGAAGTTATCGTAATATACACCTACAGCTTATAGATTCTTGGCGCTTTTCTCGACGTTAGTTTTAAGTTAATTTTTATCTCTAATTGTATTACTGTAATTGTTTTGAACACATAAAGCATATTATTATTTTCGGTACAATGATGTAACATTATAGAAAATGATTTACTGAATATTGCAAAGAACATTACACAAAGGCTTTCTTTACTCATTACTCATTCAACATTATTAGACATTTATAATAATGTAGTATAGCAACTCCATATCAATGCCTTATAGAAACGCTGTATAACGCAAGTTATTTTATTGCCATTCACCAGATAACTAATTTACAAAAAATGCGGCACGGAACGGTCATTTTTATTGAATTTGCGTTGAAAGCTTTCACGCTGAGTATGTCTTAACGAGCAGCAGTGGTTTCTGATCTAGTTTTCACCGTGTTTAGAAGCACGTGTGCACGGCCTGTCGCCGACGTATACATAGCGGTTAGGTGCGGTGCTGTATGACAGCCGAGTATGAACAGTGGCTGTGAGTGCCGAACGTCGGACAATAACAGATTAAAACTGCTCGCCGACTCGTGCCTCAAGCAACAAAACCTTACACAATTCGTATACGCACACATGGACAAACAGGAACGTTCATATACACTACACTAACTACTCGACTCGACCCCATAAATCGGCTTCATCTAAGATATCTACAAATAATTTAATGCCTTGCGGATTTGCTATGCTCATTAGCTACGGGAATATTACGTTGCACGTGCTGGCTAATGGATCAGGAGAGGATAAAATGCGCAGACAAATGATGCGGATACGGGTTGAAACGTTTAATATGGCAAAAGTCACAAAAAGGAACCAAGATCGAAAATATTGAAGTAAAAGTAATATGTACGTATGTACAAATAGCTCCAGAAAACGAGTATGTAACTATGATTTGGAAATAATAAGTTTCAACTAAGAGAAATTAATAAAAGAATATAAAAAACAATACAACTATATCATGCAATGAGTAGACTGTTTATAAATAAAAAAGAAATACCGAGAGAAACAAAAATAAAAGTGTTCAAGGCTATATACAGACCGGTACCAACGTACGGATGTGAGTCGTGTGTGATGACGGAGAGGCAGAAGAATAAGATACAGGCAGTGGAAATGAAATACCTAAGACGTGTCAAAGGAGTTACAAAACTGATAGAGTGAGAAATGTAGATATAAGGAAAGAGCTTGAAATAATACCAACACTAGAATTCATAGAACAGAGACAAATCAGTTGGTGGGGACACGTACAGCGCATGGGAGACAAGACCAGTAAAAAAAAAATTGGGGAGCGAGAATCATGAAAAGGCAAAGATATTGGCGAAAGACAGAAAGGAATGGAAGAAATTTGTGGGCACACCATTATATGGTAGAAGGGATATTGGATTAAATATATAAGTTTCAGCCAACATTTTTAACACTCCCTTGCGAAAAAGATTCGATTTTGCGTAATGATTCTCAATCTCTCTATATAAATTGAGTTTTCACCTCTTATACCTAATACATCAAAAAAAAAAACAATAAATCTCAGTTTACCACAAGGTGCGATTCAGCGATCGTCAGGAGTGAAAAGCCAAAGGGGGCGAATGGAGAAAAGAGAAATAAAAATAAAATATTAAAAAAAAAGAAGAGCGGTACTGTTACCTAAACTATAAATCCACATCACAATTATTTTTCACTTAGCGGAAACACCGCCCCCACGCGCAGCTTGCGTCACGAGGTAGAAGAGACGTGTCGTATCGTATCGTACAGAAGATAGCATCCATATGGATCAATTAATCGTGCCATCCACTGCGGCCACTAGGACCTATTATAGAGCGGATGTACTGCAGATACATGTTACAATAACATGTTCTCACATGCGTTTTACAACGATTCTTTAGATTCTCCGTTGAGCAGGAGCTCGTGCTTTCGCGCATCCGCCGGCTTAAAATAATTGTGCTGTAGATATAAATATTGCAGAGGTAAAGGTTATATCTAATAGGTCTAATCAATACGCAGGATTACAGGCATGAATAAATGAGCATAATGATTTAGCTTTCTATATTCTTTGATGCGCATATTCGCTGAATTTAGTGGGAAATTATTCTGCCGAATGCTGCTTGAGTGCTACACACTTTCTCATGTGTATCAACGAGTTTTATATTATCTTTTCTTCATCAACCTATCGTAGGGAAATGCTGAGAGAAGCAATTTCATCTTCAAATACTGCTATTTGTCTACAAAAAAAAAAACAGAGAATAAAAAGAACACCAGGTCAGCAAGAGTGGATACAGTAAAGGTTATATTTTCATTACAATTATAGACACAATTGTTACAGAGCTAACGAAAAGCAAAACAGCATATGACAAAATTCTGGATCTATTAAAGTTTTGAGAAATAATTGTATTATCACCTGACGAGGAAAGTTAAAGACGTATTTAAAACGACATGAACGATTATTTTCATCAGAAATGTGTTCAGTATAAATAATTTTGATAAGTAGTAGACACCAATGGCAGCCTAAATTCGCAGGAACTTTTACAAAGCTTAAAACCTGAAAAACTGCAACACCAATCTCGAGGTAGCACTGAGAATTATCCCTGTGGGTCATCAACTAACCCCTTTGGAAAAAGGTCTTTTTCCACATTCAGAAGGATTAAATTTTACCTCAGAAACACACATTCATATGAGAAAAGAAATAACCTGGTGCTAATAAACGTTTCTCTTGATATTTTGAATTCTTGATTCCTATCGTTAAAGCAAATGAAAAACCTTTAAGATAAGATGTATGAGCATTCTTCCTCAAATATTCACGTTTAGTTCAAATCTATAATCCTGTAATGTGAGGAAATAATTTTAATTACCCGGAAGTAAAAACAAATCCTAATCCATTTCTGCTAATACACAAAAGATAAATCCTTTCAGATATTTTTCAAAGAACTTTTACAAAAGTTTTATGTAAAACTACAGAACTTACAATTGCCGCATCTTTATCATGTTAATTGTTTTGTAATCACCCCAACTAACCATTAAATTTATTGTTGTGTTGTTAATATATTGTTTTATTAACCAATACTATGTAGAGTAAATCAATCAAGAGCTCTCAATCGAAAATTACTATTATCAATAACAAAATTTCTGTTTATAAAATCTGGGCCTCAGAACTCACTTACACAATTGCTTCCCAAATTGACTCTACGGTTCTGTTGTGCTTATTCCAACTCTGTTTTTTTTTTTTCTTAACGAATTTCTTCACAATATACGCACCGCTATCGAAATCCTATGTGTGGACAGTAGCGCTATTATCTGCCGTGCCACTATTGTTACGCCCAGATCGTGAATCATCAATAAATTTCCTTTCCACTCTCATCTCTGGTCACTTCTTGCGCTTGCTGGCGAAGACGAAGAACTACGATCGCCTTAACTCCCTCTGCTTCTACTCGTGCCTCTCTTGCCGCTTGCTGCTGCTGATATTCAATTTAATAACGTCCATTGTTCACTTTTTGTTCGATTTAATGAACTTTTGTTGGGTACGCTGTTGGCCTGTTTGTGTGGAACGGGCACGGTCCACATCATTAAAATGTGTATGGTTTGTGAAGAATACACCAAACATGTACATATATTTAAAAGTGGTCGCAATTCTTTCAGTTCCTTTTCGTTCTTCGGCGTATTCTTTTTGGCCCATTAGGAGATGTATTGTCCGGTTTCTTTAAATGGGAAATTAAACGATCACGTTCGTCGAAAATGAATCTACGTAGAATATATACGTAGAATAATGAGATTTTGTGTGTTACAAATTTAGTAATTCTATTTTGTATGTATGATACACTTGAAAAAGCCAATAGACTGTTAACCAAATGTAGTGAGTAGATAACAACAAAAGAAGAATTTAGTTTTTCGAATTTATGACCTATATTCCAAAAAGAAAAGAAATTTATGTTTAAGAAGGATGTGAAAGATCAAATAAAAATCAGTTGGACAATATCCTGTAATGCATTGTCTTGTCCTTTTTTCAAACTGAATAAAAAAAGTCACGGTATATCCTCATTCATATTTTACCAATGTATTAATTAAATGCTAAAGCGTGATTCCCTTTTGCCAATGTGTTCGGTATTTTGCGTACGCAAAAACCTGGTTAGTAGCCTAGAACTAGAAGTGCAATGCATAATATATCGACTAGCGTCTGCAATGAACGCGATTCGAACTGGATCGAAACGACTTCGAATTAATGCAACAGTACAGGTAAATATAAATTAGAAATTCCCATTATAAAATACTGCAGCACGAGCAATAGATTCATGCACACATTATTGTGGTTCGCTATCGGCTGTTTTGTCCGGATTTAAACCACCAAAGCTCCCCGAAAGAGTGGGGAAGACATCGTGCATCGTCGGCAACGCGTCGAACTTTCAAACCACTTGTTGTTCAGAGGCGGCAAAACAGTTGCGCTCAGACGATGGTTGCTGAAAGGATGTTGAAAGCCCCTCGCAACGTTTTAATGTGTTATCATTTACGTGAGCGTGATTTTGCAAATGACGTTTGAGGTTTTAATGTACACTTTTGATTATACACGTGGAATAGTCGACCGCCAGTGTTACTACGGATTGTTTACGGGTCTGTTTACATTTTGAACTGAATTTATTAATCGGAGCTTAATCATGTAATTGTGTCAATGATGATAAACCGACGTCGTACCAATTTCGTCTAGTAAAATACGAAAATGTCGACGATTTAAAATTCGTATTGTCGCGAAATAAGCTTGAGTGTATACGAGTGAACCTTGACTTCTTGTAGCGCTTTTAAAATGGTATTTTCTTCGACCGTCAGACGGACATTCAGTGCAATTCCGTCAATGGATTATTGTATTATTATATTTGCATGTCTGGCGATGGTGACAACCGCTTCTATAATTGGTGATGAGTGCGACTGGACAGGAAGGTAAGTCGTCTCAGTTCTACATCTATTTTTGAATTTATATGAATGTGCATATATTTCCTGAAATAATTGGTCTTTAAAAACATCCCTGATTATTAAAGTCAAGCCTACTCACTAATAAAAAGCTTCACTGAGATCTTATGTCTAAATTGAACACATGTTTTTAAAAATACATATGAAGCCCACAATACAATAATTAAGGTTGATTTCTGGAATTTTAATGCCTTAATTTGACACATGTAAGTCATCTATGTACATTTATTCATAAATAATCTTCGATACTAATACTTTTGGACATGCTTTACGTTGGTAAATTATGTGTATTAACAACGTATATACACACAACCATTCTGAAATATTGCACTTTTTTTTTAAATTAAATCATGCTACCAAGTTCTTTTCGTAAAGAAAAGAGCTCTACTTCTAAGAGTTACTTATGCCAGCCACCAAAATATCCTATGAAATATCTATTTTATTTTTAAGACACCTCATAAAAGTATGTTAATAAATTAATATATTATTTATATAACATTTATTTATAATTATAATCAATATTCTGGTAGTACCTATTTTTCCTGGATATAGATAAAACAGAATCTATTCTGCTTGCAATCTGGCTTATTAAAACAACAGTTGTAGGTGCAGAATGTTTGTTTAGGTTCAGTAAGTATCAAAATTTAACCCTCTTATTAATAACTGAACATATTTTTCTATAGTAAACAACTTTAGTAGGTGGGTGATAAACAAAACACGTTAATTCCACCCGGAAACAATTACTGCAACCATATGCTAACCCGTAACTAATTCATTTAACACAGCGTTTGTGTGACCGCGGGTTACATACATGTAACATATATCATATGCTCTATGATAACTTGCTTCATAAGAAAAGGTGATATGCATAGCCAAACAAGTTTTACAAGTAAAATAAGCGCCAGCATTTGAATATTTTTGGGCAATAAATAAGAGATTTACATATTTACGTAGGCGCACATTTTGGAATTAATTTTGTTTGCGAATAACAGTGAATATTTGCATAATGGCTCTTTGTGAAATGAATATGCTTCTACATATTTGTAGAGTTGAATACTGAAGGCGATGCTATCACTGTAAGATATATAAAATAAGCAATCCTGATTTATCCACAATCAAGAATATCCAGTTTTATTCTTATAAATAATCCAATATAATTAGGCGCTGTGGTAGATAAAATTACTGCATACATTTCGCGGATTGTGTGAAAATTCTTTAAAAAAAATCATCAACCATACTTATAACATTACAAAATAAGACAAATAAACCAATATGCTATTTAATTTCATCTAGACGTCACGTAGGCGTTCGTTTTACGTAAATTATCGCGTCGTCGATTGTTAGTTTCAATTGTTTGTCGTCTCAAGGCATGTATGTATATGCTCCGGCTACTTAGCCTTCAGATAGGGCGTAGAGCGCCTTTTATGAGGCGATGTTCCGTCGTTGTTATCCAAACAGATAAAAACGTGTGTTTCGATCTTATGAAAGCATTCCCGCTGCCGTCTAGTTAGTGAAAAAAGCTTATGTAATAACATGTTCCTCATATGGAAAAGAAGTTGTAATAATATTTGTGTTTAAATTGTGTTGTCACCGCTACGACTAGCCTGTGAGCATTTTCTCCAAATCGTTACTTTTAAAATAGCTGCCGTTAATTCAAGTAGGTTTAAGTTATTCTTCCAAATAAAAAAAAATCCAATTAGGTATATTAAAGCCATTTTGTTCGAAGCTAAATAGTACCTTGAATTGTGACTAGTTTACAGCTAGCCATAAAACAAATGGAAATTCCAATAAAATAGCGCCAGCCAATATCATATGTCCTTGAGCTTTTGTGCATAATGGTGTAAATTAGGATTTGTTACGGTAGATAAACATACACGAAAATGCAATAACAGAACGAACGAAATTCCTTGTGTGAAGATTTTATTAGGTTGCGTGAGTGATTTTTTCCCTTCTTATTTTTAACTATTCCTTGTCACAAGTTACTTTTCAGTACGCTTCTCGGAAGTATATTCTAAAATTATTTTCCAAAATCTTAGGCATATTGCTAAATGTTGGCAAATCACATTTATACCCTATGTAGTTCTTCAAAGATGAATACATAAGGCCAATGTAATTTAATTTTTGCGCCTCCGTCCAGAAACACTGATTTTGCATTACTATAAATCGGCCGGAAACTTACCATTCTCCGGCCTAGGCCCGCAAAAAGACCACTATTGGTTGGCAACACTATATTGGAATTACTGACATTTCTGCCATTAATTATAGATTCGATGACAGATGACAGAATTCTCGTTACACAATCTCTTAATTAATTCATATTTATTCCAATTCTATTTTCGGAAGATTTTACAGGTAATAAATGGTTAATAGCTTCACACATAACCTCTGTAATATGAGCTGGGGTCTCCATTGCCCTTATAATTGATGAATATGTATCAAAACTACCAAGAAAATTAAAACGTCAAAACACTAAGGTATTTTAACCGTGATTTCCAATTCAAAATTCAGACGTAATATGTATTGCCAACCTGTACTGTTAACTCCCTAGTTTTAATTTTTTTTATTATTTACAACAAATTTAAGATTTGTCGGCTCAAAAAATAGTGTGTAACACACGGCCAGAAACTCTTTTGTGAGTATTCGCACTTGTGGGACCTCGGCTTCGCCTCGGACCCACAAACCGTACTCACACTCGCAAAACTATAGTTTCTGGCCTAGTGATACAAATAACTATTGTACAGCATGTTTTACAAATCGTCTAGGATTATTTATAACTTTGTCATTAAATTTAAAAAAAAAAAAAAAACGCCAAAACATTTTTATAGAAAGCAATAATTAATAAAATAAAATCTTTTTCCCCATACCTGTTTCCTAGCAATGACATCATCATTTATTTTTATTTTGTTAAATTACAACGGTAAATATTTTGCGATCGATAATGGTTCAATAAATAAACCAAGTTCGGAGTGATGAGCGCCAATATTTTGTGTACGTTTCTTATTACAATTCTTATTTAAGAGGCCAGTGTTTCTTTATATATCAAAGCATAAGCTTGTATTTCAAAGTAATAAACCGTGTTTATGGTAAATTTGTGCATTATTTATATTTTAATTAAATAAATATTCAGTATAAAACTAACATATATCATCATCAACACATCAATCAAAAAAACATCTATCAATTACAAAACTGCATAATATAGTTTAGCAAGAGCCAAACATACAGAAATCAAGAGCCGAAGATTCCCAACCCTCTTGATAGCGTGTTTCTTGAGTTTATTATTTATTAGTAGAGAACATTTGTTCGATAAACATTGTCGAAAATGGCACCAGAGCGGAAAATTTTGACTCTTAAACCGAAGGTTGGAATTATTGAAGTACATGATAAAGAAAAATTAAGTGTCATAAGTAAGTCTAATGTAAATATCAACGAAAGAAAGGAGCTTTTTAACAAGCGATGGTTCAACAATAGATGGTCTGTGCTGCGAGTGGTTTGCAGCAGCTCGCAGTAAAGGAATTCCATATTAAAATACGTCCTTGTATTTTTCTTGGTTATTACTATTTTTTAAAATATATTTTATCCAGTTTTCTGTTGGACATATTATTATGGTCCCGTTGGTGGCCGTTCAAGAGAGATTTCACTGTATATGGGGTACTTTTAGACAAATTCAACTTTGAATCCTTGCAAGTTAGAAGAATTGTTAATTTGATTAAATTTTTATTTAACCTGGTGCATAATAGAATCGACTGCCCGTGGCTTTTCCATAAATTTAACTTTTTTATACCTAGGCTGAATTGCCGTTATCACCCTACATTTTATTGTGATCAACATAGATCCAATGTGCTGCTTCGATCTCCCGTCTCATTAATGTGTGATCACTTTAATAGACTTTCAGATGTATGCGACATCAACAATGATGGCTTGCAATTTATTGTAAAGTGTGCTTAAGCCTCTTTCAATCAGTTATAGTCGATTTTCTTTTCTTTTTCTTTTTTTTTTGTTTTTTTTTCATTGTTTTGCTGGCTATTTCATGATCTTATTTTGTTCTTTGAATTATGTAAGTAAGTTGTTATTGTTTTCTTTTACGCTTAAATCTTAGTTCGTAAGAATGAATGATATATACTTTTCTACTTTGTTAATGCTCCTTGACATGTACTTTTCTTTCTCTTCTGTATTTTCCTGTAATTGGGTGTTTTTAACCTGTTGGAAATATATTATTATTATATGGTATTATTTAAAAATTGGCCCGCAATAAACGCTAAAACCAGTCGCTACAACAATACGCTTTTGTAACTTAAAAATTCTAATAGAATATGAAGAATTTTCCAGAACTATGACAGCCTAGATCAAATAGCTGTAAAATAGCAAGTAGTAAACCGAATATTTAATTAGCCAATAAAAGATTTTTTTTATTTAGCCGTTAAAGTTACTAAACCACAAAATTGATATCAGGCAAACTATACATATGTGTACGTTCTATGTACGTATATTCGTGCGTGTGAGGGGAGTGAGTCCCCGTGAGAACCGTCCTTAGCCCCATTCTCTCATGAACTGAAAAAGCTCGCAAAAGTAACGCACATGTGCTGTGTGCGAATTGTTCTTTAGGCTGGCTCATAGCACGATAGTAACGCACCAAGAACAAAACGCCGCCTGAGAGTTGATTTATCACGCGATACGTCACACGGAATCCGGCAGATTCTATGCATACTTCGTATGAATTAAGTGTGGGTATGATTTTACGCCCTCTGCAGGTGAAAAATAAAAATTCCAATCAATAAAAGACGAAAACGACAACCCTTTTGATTTTTGAAATTGAATGTTTTAACTAATACCTATATTTCAATATTATAAACCCCAATTCCTAAAGTATATTTCGAAAATTAAGGCACCCAAACGTATCGATTCCGAATACCGAACTTCATCAACTTATCATTACGAATTATAAAGGAATCGCCTGAAGAAAGCTCACGCAATTTTTTCGCGCTCGTAATTCCATAGTGGCGCAATGTACCGTACGTCGAATGGTGAACGCCGCGTGTAATCCAACCGCCCATTCGATTATATCAATTCGGAAAAAATACTAAATCGCGGCCGACCGAGATCGATCCATTTTCGCCGAAGAGAACGCCTTGGAAACGGACCGGTAAAGTAAAAAAGAGCATCGGGAGGTTGGCGTGCGCGCAGCGCACGAGCCGCGGGCAGACCAGCCAATGACATGTAAATTATATAAACCGGTCTTAGAAATGTAATATGAGGATTATTATTCATGCGTGCAAGGTTTATAGTGACAAAGGAATAGTTATAAATTGGGCCGCACTCCTTTAGGGCCTGCGCCCAAACAATCCCGTCAGTTTCTCGTTGGCGTTCTTCTGCTTGGAACCCCATTAAAATATGTATGCGGGCGTTCTCATTAGAATTTTATATCAAATTACCTACGAGCATTGGATATTTCAGATCTGAACTATCTCAGCTGTAGCTCAAATATTATAATAATAGATATACAAGGTGTATATAAAACGTCTTTACAGAAACCTACCTACTATTCCTTAGACCAGGGTCAAACTGATTATTCAGCTTGGTAGTAAAAAATTGTCTTTTACTACTTTGCGGACATATCCAAACAAAAAAGGAAACAAAATAGCACTTTTAAACTCATTTAATTTGAAACATTTAACTAACAGTAGAACAGGTAAAAACGGTAGACACCATCTTTTTTCTTAATTATTATTTTCTACTTTCTTCTTCATACTTACAAAATACGTAAGACGAAAAGTACGCACCGTGCAAGCGTATATGGCCATACGACAAATCTGTCGGTAATGTTGCTAGAGTACTCGCCAAATCGGATGGATCTTGCGCAAATACCAAATATCGTTCTGAATAGAGATAGTGTAATGATATGAGAGAGAAGCGATGTCATAAGACCGTCTAATAAACATAGTGTTCCGCCATCTTGTTTATTTACATTCTGCATTACGTTATTATTTACTTCTGTCGCTCGGTTTTTCCTTTATTTTCTTGTGTTTAATTTCCCGTTGTTTATTTTATATCATCAAAGCTTTTTTGAAAGCTACTTCTGAAAAAGTAAAAACTCTAACCTATAAGTAAATTGTAAACAAACTGACGTTTCAGGTCAAACATAAATTAAGGCTAATTCACCATATGATAAAGGTTGTGTGGTAATTAATATGATCAAAAATAATAAGGAAATTATATATTAACGTATGTACAAATAATAAATGATTCCTGTCGAACATTTAAAAACAAAAAGTTGTCCTTTTATTAAACATTATTTAGCATAATTCTTAACATGTGAATTTGCCTTTATTGTGCTATATTTATTTGACGAATAGTAGTTTGTGACGTAAGCACCTTCGCGCAGATTGGATCCATCCGATTTGGCGAGCACTCTACCACTAACTTCGTGGTTTTAAATGCAGCCAACATAGATGTCACGCCAAGTTGAAATTAAAATAAAAATAGCAAATAACAGAATGATTTCAAAACACAGCTGCTATATTTTCGAAAACAAATGAAGTCAATCATACTATTCGGGGAAAAAATATTACAGTCCTTCTTGCTAATGAAAAAGTGTGTGTTTTTAAAAAGAAACTCCAGTTTTGAGTAAAATCCATTAAACCAAGCGACCTTGAGTCATTTCCAACATTAAAACAGTTTTGGAAAGAAGAACATACCCGAACAACTTTTTAATGAAGTATATCAACCTTTAAATGATTGCTTAATTCAGTTATGCACTACTTCCCAAAAAACTAGGAAAATAATCGTAAATAATACAAATGGGTTCAAAATTCTTTTGAAGTAACCGAAAAACACTCGCAGCAACTCAGTATGAATCATTGATTTATTTAACTTCTGATTCTGTTTTGAAAACCAGATTCACAAAAGAGGCATTGGTGGTTTTTTGGTGCAGTACTGAACGTGAATAACCAGAACTACTCAACAAGCAATTTCAACTCCCCTGGCTTTTGTGACAACATACTTATGCAAAGCCGGATTTTTGATATATATATATATATATATATATATATTACAACAAAAAAAATATCGGCTTTACCGGACATAAGGTTGCAGCTTTCTTCAATCGAGCCAAATATAAAGGAGCTGTGTGGAAGTAGGAAGCAGTATCATCCATCTTCCTAAGAACATTTGCAGCTAGTAGTATATTATTCAGCTAATATTCGATTTTATGTTTAACTAACGGTTATTAATTAGGTATTAAATTCTGTCCTGGCTAGGGAACCACACTAAACTTCGAAAATCAAAAAGGGTCCATGGATAAAGTAGTTTGGGAAGTAGACAAATACATATATCATGTAAGCTAATTTAAATATACTAACTTTGGCACAAAGTTCCTTAGCCTGGCAACGAATTGGCTCTAAAGTTACAATTTGCTACAATTACAGCTAGAAGTAAAAAACTGTTCATGAGAAGATAAATAACTTACATTCCTTGAAATCTTCCATTTGTATCAGGCACCCGACTTTGAAAATATTAACTTTTCTTTATAAAAAATGTTAGTATTTCATTTGTAGTTGGTTGTAGTAATAATGATTTCGTTTGCACTTCCGTCTATTACGAATTATAGAACCTTTGAAACATCACTTGCAGTTCACACAGTTGTTTGGGGTGCTTTTTGTTTCATTTGTAGTTGGAACATTAACAGATGGCAATAAATTATCTGGAAGTAAATTTGTTACTTGAGATATCGTAAAACCACTTGCACTGTCTTACAATTCAACGTTTGTGCTTATTAAAAATGTATTTGTTGGCAACGCAAAGGTAAGAAGAAAGCAAATAAAGCAAAGAGTTTATACACACCAAGTAACATAACCTGGAATTGAGGAGTTATAAAAGAAACTAGAGGCAATAGAAAGCAGTTTGATGCAAGCAAATCACAGTCCTACGATACCATTAACGAAAGCCTGATGGTGATGTAAATGAATATTTCATGATGAAGAAATTCATATCAACAACTCAAAACTGATGGGCCCACACCACCGGGATATAAATAAATATTGTGGTATTTTTATTGAAATTGAATAAATAACCGACCGATAATTAACCAATCTGCACCGCTATGCATATAAATTTTGAACGAATTGGGGGAGGCATGTTTATCAAATATCAATAGATTTATCACTCGCACTAAGTATTTCTGCCAATGTAAATACGCTACGAAGATATCTGTAAATATTACAAGAATCTATGCCACAGGAACACACTAGAGATAATCTATCTTATCTTATTTAATTAAAACTTGTGTTCATTCCTAGATATGCTTTCTTGAAAATAGTTTAACGGCAAGAACGATTTTTATTCTGCCGTCGTGCTGAACAAATACGGACAAAACTGCCAAGTTCAAACATCTTCACTCATCCAAAATTGTTATTTTATTTTAGTCTCGACAGCGAATACAGATCGCTGTTTATTCTCGGAATAAAACAGCCAATACCGAATATATCGACGTAGAATAGTTTCTTGCAATCATTTAGCGACGTTTAGTTCCTTTAATTATCAGATGCCGACCACAATTAAAGACGATTTCAATCATTACCATGATGAATTGCTCGCTTGGTAAAAAGCTGTCACATTGGCGTTCTTATACAAGAACTTACACGATGCTGCTACACATAATTATATGACTGACTACATTTGTCAGTTATTGTAACGCTTTTTTGAAGATATCTTTATCTTATACAATTGTGTATACTCGAAAACTTAGAAATCCAGTAATTATACATAAATTATACTGGAATGGAATCTGACCTATTTCGAACAATCTGTCCAGTTATTACTTCACTAATTGAACAAATAGATTAAACGCGCTTTTGTCTGATGCGCCATTCTTCTTAAGAGATGTGCGTCATTGTTATTAAATTGAATCATCGACATCACACTAATTAAAAAAGATTCTAAATTGAAATTACATATATGGAATTTATTGGAAGATAATAGTAGCTAAGTGCCAACGAACACTTTTGAAGTATATTATTTTAATTAACACTTGGCGCCGAAGCAATATCATCTTCGTCTGCGTTCTATAATAAACATTAATACTACCGTACTTATTAATATTGATCTAATGTTTTGACTAGATTCAATCTTCAGAAATGCACATGCGCTCTCTCCACTTTATGCACTGAAACCGGCCGGTTATTACAGCCACGAATATTATATTCAAAGCGATGCTTGCTTAACGGATAATGGATTACAAAGAGGCTTTTATCTGGGATCGTGTGGGCAGAAGAAGTGACATGGTCTCGTGGTGAACTCGGATACTTCTATTCCTTGTCTCCTCTTAGGTGCTTATATGGCAACGCCTATTGTGGAGCCAGTTCTCTGTAGTATACGATAGGGTAGGGCCTTTGCCCCCCGGTGCCCACGCATTTATTGTCATCCCCCACTCGTCTGTATGCATCGAAGATCACGTTGATAAAGTGGATCTACCAAAGGAAGCATGTTAACAGTCCGCACCGTAAAATATAGTCGGTCAATTTCGTTTCATAATGCTACATGCTTAAGTGATAGCGGACCAATAACTATTGTTTTCTGTTTTCGTGTTTTGATGTAAGATGTCTCACAGTTTCTTTCTCTTTCAGAGAGAATCCATAAACAATAGGCATTACAAGCTTTTATATACGAGTAAATTAATGAAATAATACTTTGCCTTTGATGGTGAATTAACTACAGTTAAACAATCATTTTTATTAATTACCTATTTTAACCATTAGGGGCTCTCGATTTAACTTAACAATATCATTACTATATAATCTAATCAAAAGTGGAACACATTAGTGAACAACTAATAATTGTGATGCCATACTTCTTTTTAAATTTATTACTGAATTGTATTTCATACAATAGGTATAAAAGCGATTGAATTATTCTCAAATAATTTTCGTTTTAACTAAAATTAATGATTATCACACTTAGAAGAGTTAGAAGAGAAATATGATCACCTTTATATTTCTCTTCATCAGGAACCAATAAATAAACAATTCTTATTGCCTTTGTTTTAAATAGTTAAATGAAATCTCTGTTTTTTTTTGTTTTAATTTTTATGGTACATAAATAAAAAATCGTGAACATTTTTCCAGAACCTTTTTAAGTACGTATTTCATTCACTGGCACTAAATAAATTTAAAAAAGAAACAGTAGAAAAACCCCATTTGCTTTTGAAAAACAGGAATGCGAAGAGATATACCATTTCAGGAGAAGTTGTGTTCTTTCGGTGTTTGAATTATTTTGCAGAATACCTACAATCTATTCATCTTATTAGGAACAATCTAAAATGCTAAACAATGATGTATGAGCGTAATTTTCTTGCGATTTCCCATATTGTAACCATAAAATAAATCTCTTTCAAATGAACAATTCTTCAACTTCTATAATTTACTCTCGCCTTGTAATTGATTTGCAACTCCCAAAAAATATTTTAGGCCAGTTTCTGTTGTCAAAAACAATATCGGACTTGAATTATCTAAGGAAGGAAAGTTCAATTAACAAAACATTGAAAAAAATTATTTTTTGAAGCCTAAAGTGTCCGAACGCTCCCAAATACGTCTGACTATATTCTAGTGATGGGTGAAGACTGTGGCTTGAAAACTGTAACAAAAATCTAAAAGAAAAATTTAAAAATCCATATATATTGTTAATTAATTTTATTTTTTTTTAACCACACTGGTATACGGTTTGTTTTAAAATAAAATTCTTTAATAGAAATATATCTATGAATATACTTATTATTGTTCAAATCATTAAAAATATATTATTATATAATAATATCAGGAACATTATTTTTGCAGAAAGTCCAAAGATTTCTCATTTAGGCTTTCTGCAAAATACATTACACTTTCGTAATTTAATAACCTAACTATATCATTTCTAATAAACATATTAGATAAGTCACTTAAATGCAGTTAAAATAACGAACTTCTTAAAGAAATTTTTCCTGTTTTAAAATTTGAAAGAAAAAAAACCATTAACTACTTGCATTGCATATAAGAATTGTTAAAACAAAATTAATTTTACTTTTTTACTTCATAGTCATGCTGTAATTTGCGAAGCAGTACTTATGGTTTGAAATATGGCCACTATATTTTTTATATACAAAAAATGAAATAATATCTAAATAAAATAAAAAAAAATGAGAACTGAATTTTGACCCTTCATTTGTATCTGAGGCTTCTTGCACCTGTGCAGGAACTCGCCATTGGTTATAAAAGTTCGCCAGCAATCGTTTGGTTTCGTGAGAGGTATTACTTGCCTCCACAATCTTTCAAATATTCCCATATGTTTGTCTCATTTGTATATATATAATCTATCCCTATATACCCGAAGGTGTAGGGTGTGCAGTTGTTTCATTTATTCTCCATTTCCATAAATAAATCTTCTCTACTTCTCCTTGTTTCTAGCCATGTCCCTTGCTTGTGTTAGAGTCAGCCCCCTTTCTTCTAGTATTTGTTTCACATTGTCGTCCCACGTTTTCCTCGGTCTTCCTCTAAATCTCTTCCCGTGTCTTCTTGCTTCCCATGCTTGTTGTACGAATCTTTCGTTTCCTAATCTGGTTAGGTGGCCAAACCATTTAAACTGTCGGTCTTCAATTTTTTTCAGTTTGGGTTCCACATTCAGACGTTTTCGTATATCCGTATTCCGTATTTTGTCCATTCTGGTGACGCCAGCTGCTTTGCGGAGATATTTCATTTCCATTGCATGGATCTTGCTCTTCATACTAGGTGTTAGAACCCAGGTTCCGCACCCAAAAGTGAGTGTTGGCATGAACACAGTTTTGCATATTGTTATTTTTGTTCTCTCTGCAATCTCCCTTTTTCCTATAAATGATCTTCTCAGGCTGTGGTATCGTTTGAATGTGTTCTCCTATCTTGCATTTATCTCTGCGTCGTCATACCCTTTTCTATTTATGTTTATCCATCCCTAAGTACTTGAAAGTCTCAACTTGTTATAATTTTGTTCCGTTCAGTGCGATATTTGCTTGGTTTCTTTTGTCTCATTTGTATGCATAAAAATTGAGCTGTAACAGCAATTTAAATCACGAATTTGATCGTATTTGAAAAAAGTATAGCAGTGATCTATATGATATTTAATAATAATAACAATAATATAATATTTTATTAGCAATAAACAATGTACAATAATAAATAAATAAAAAGATCAAATTAATAAGGAAAATTACCAACAGGATCATCTTCAGTAAACCTCGAAGAGGTTTCCTGTTATTAATGATGAACCAGACACTGGATTCTGGAATTTCTACCAAATTAAATGTTACGTTTTCAATCTGCGTAAATATGACTCAATGACAGACGAAAACGTACCTATAATTCCTGCCAAACAAAAGATAAACGTAGGTCATACAACAAAAGAAATTTAACATATTCAACTGCTCACTCATCGACCAAGAGTAAATAATTTGAAATAATTATTCGAACGCATTACTGGGAGTGCGGTTAAAGCAGGCAACTCGATGAGTAGGCGATATAAGCCATCTAGATAACACGAGCACTGGAGGAATGGTTATGGTTAAGTTTGACCAACGTATTATTACCGTTGCCGATATGAATCACAACATATTTTGAAGGTTTAATGTATTGGGATCGGCCGCCGCTAGATTGAAAAGGAAGAGAGAGTAAAAGGAACAACGGTGATACCACAAAAAAGACAAACTTCGTGGAAAGAAAGGCGCGAACCCTGACGCCATGACAGGAAACCTTGCTTCGAAATCGCTTAAAAGGTTTTTTATCGTCTTTGATGAAGCGGTTTACAAGATGTTGGTTTGGGTGCGCACTAATCTATTATTACTTGTGGTGTCCTTGAATGTTAAAAATGTATAAATTGATAATTGAGTCTTAACTACGTCACGCACAGTGAGGTAAAATATTTTTTTTTGCTTGCGTTAATTTAGTGAATATAGTTGATTGATTTAAATTATGCCAATTTTATTCGTAAAAATAAATATTAGAATATAAAATAATCAAAATTTCTTCATACTAAACTAAACTATAATTAAACTAAGGTATAAACTTCTTCTTTCTTTCTTTAGAGTCAGAATTAATATTAAGTTAAATGCACTTTCGTTACTCTTTAGTTTTCTGGAATTAATTTCCCTGAATCTTTTGAAATCTTTAGTTACGTTCTTCTTGTGGTTTCTCTGAGAACCGGGCAATCGGAAAAAGTGCAATTGTATCTGGGCACTTAGAATTTATGTGCCTTGACATGCAACACTATGCATGCTATAAAAATACGCAAAAATTTAATGTAAATGTATAAATATTACTTATATAACTATTATATAATCCATATACATATATCTGAAAGTAAGAATTCCGTAATGAAACTAATTTGCAATCAGTTTTTGTAAAATAAATATTGTTTAAAAAATAATTTTTTCGAAAAAAATGCACTATATCAAGCATGAGACAAGTGGAGAGGAAAACACATGCATTAGTAACATAAAGAACAATTTATAGTGGTGGGCACTATCGATAGCGACTATCGATAACTATCGATAGTTTTGACTATCGATAACTATCGATAGTTTCGACTATCGATAGTTGACTATCGATAGTTGACTATCGATAGTTATCGTATTCGATATGAAATCAAATGATAGTGAACTATCGATAATTGCTGATAGTAGACTAACGATAACTATCGATGACATAATATTCGACAGTAAAATAATGTAAATCCCTTATAGAACATTTAGAAATGGATTAGTTCAGTATTGATAAAAATTAGCCAATTAATAAGACTTGGTCCGTCTGTTGATATACGGATAGTGTCTAACAATTTTTTTTCGCGAGATGTAATTTTGAGAACTGTCTTGTATAACTAAAAATAGCGTGAAAAGTGCTTTTAGATGATAATATGGATGGTCCAAAAGTAAGTGAATGTAAGTCGGGAAGATAACTAAACGTGTAGATACATAATAAATTATATTTTACAGCAATATAATGAGAATAATTAATTGCGTTACAATCATAACAGTAATATATTGTATAATTTATGTGAAAATTTGCGCAATTGGTTTTGCAGTCTTCTGACAAGTACTTACAGTGAGCGGCTTCTGAATCCCTGATATATTAGCCAACAAAAATTTGATTTTAAAAATTAAAAAAAAAATGATCTAACTTACCGATTATATATGTAAATGCTCAATGCTGCCGTTAACACATTCTCACAAAGCAAATATGGGTATGACAATTGAAATAAATAAAATAAAATTGAAAATAAATATAATTTAAAAATAAAAAGTAAATAACATTCTAATATATCAAATAAATACAATTTTGTTTATATTTAAAATGCCTCAAAAAACGGTCATAGTCTAAACAATATATAAATTTTTGTTTATAAATATTAAAATTTGCCCATATTCAATGGAAACACGACAAGCATTCCTTTAATTTATTTTTCTTTTCTGAGTAGCCTAATGGTTTGTGTCATTTTATATTGTCTTGTTAATTAAAAAAGAATGTGTTATGAATTATCAACTACTCATTGAGTAGAACTAATTCCTTCTTTTGTAATATCAATGTGCGACAATGTGCACATCTAGTACACTATTATTTATTTATTTTTATTAAATTTTTATTATATTTATATATATGTATATATTGACGATACATTGTTCTTTACAAATGGCAATAAATTGAATTTGAATTTGATGATGAAACAATGAACCAAAATACTAGTGTTAAGACAATTTCCATTAGTATATTAGTATAGCTATCGATAGTCGACTATCGAGAGTTATCGATAGTTATCGATAGTCGACTATCGATACTTATCGATAGTTATCGATAGTCAACTATCGATAGTCGACTATCGATACTTATCGATAGTTATCGATAGTTATCGATAGTCAACTATCGATAGTCGACTATCGATAACTATCGATAGTCGACTATCGATAACTATCGATAGTTGGTCCGACTATCGATAGTCAACTATCGATTAGAAACAATAAGGACCTCCAGACCAATTCAAATTACTACATTAACCTAACACATCAAGATACGTGCACGCAAGTCCAAGCGACCACAGCGCAAATAATAGTTGAAATGCCGATCAATGACCGATAAATAAAATTTCTTCATCTGATCGCTTTCAACGCTCACGTGCGCATATGCAGCTGTACCACTCGGTCGTTATTAATTTTTTATTGTGTACCTTGATCCTATTTCCATAACGACCACCGACCGGATCACAATGACACAGTCGTTTTTTAGTATTATTTTATTTTCTTCTCTCTCCATATACATACGTCCTCCACCTCCTCATCTGGTTCTATATGGAGCGCAAGCGGGTGGTACCAGAAATATCAACATAACAATGGCATTAATGATCGCCGGAATGGCGTACTACATCAGGACGTCGAAGAAGAAAAAGAAGGATAGTCCGAGAGATAGGTGGGACGTAAGGCATATATTTTATTTAAATAACTCCCATGGCAACATAAAGTAACGACACAATCGTGGGTGTGTTCGGCTGCTCTACATTTTTTTTAAAATCTTGTCTTGCAGCTGTTTTTATTCGCCTCTTTTGCTCGACGTACCCTCGCGGGCACCGGGTGAGTGCACTTCTGATAATGGTGCCGATTTCAGCTGACTCGCGAGGGCATTGTAGATGCAGGGGCGTGTTGCATTAGTACTTGGAAAAAGCCAGGAGTGGAGTGGGCTGAATTCGCCCAAAGTGTTTTCAATTACGACCGTGAAAGAGGGCATTGTAAATCTCTTTAATGTTCCGATTGTTACAATATCGTAGTCTTGTCGTTGGAATATTTGCATTTTACTTTATTGTGTAAAACTACAAATCATGATTTGGATAAAAGCATCAACCAGAAAATATATGGTTAGGAATACAGCAAGCGTATAAAGAGCTTCTCTTTTAGATGTCTAATCTCTGGTCCCACTAAATACATTGTCTCTAATGATGTGGCAAATAAAAGCTATGGAAATTTAGACATTTAAAATAGAACTCTATATTCTGTGGCTGTATTCCCAATCATACAGATATGCTCAGATGTATTAGACACCTATATTTTTTGCGAATAATCAAAGTAAGGTGAGTTCAAAATAAAACTCTTAATTTAAATGCGTTGTAAATAGTGTTTTAATAAAATAATTTGTCGCGTTTCTATAAGCTTTTAATACAGTTGCAATACTTTTTTCAGTGCATAAAAAACTGACGTCTCAGAAACGTGAACATGCATAAAAATTTAATAGATCTAGGAAAAGTATCTATAAAACTGTTGTAAATTCATAAAAACGAATACCAAACACTTAAATTAATTGCCACAGATGTAATGCAAAAAACACGAAATTAATAGTAAATCATAGAGATGACATTTGAGCATAGCTGTATGTATAAACTCAGTAACACATTTAATTCAAGTAGAAAAGTAGAAAAAAAAAATAATGCTCAAAAGTAATAGACATCTCTATGATTTACCATTAATTTCGTGTTTTGACATTACATCTGTGGCGGTTAATTTAAGTGTTTAGGTATTCGCTTTTATGATTTTGCAACAGTTTTATAGATACTTTTCCTAGATCTATTAAATTTTTATGCATGTTCACGTTTCTGAGTCGTTAGTTTTTTACGCACTGAAAAAAGTATTGCAACTGTATTAAAAGCTTAGGTGTCTAATACATCTGAGCATATCTGTATAATTTAAATACTAATACAAGTAATTTAACAAAAAATACGTCTGCGTACAATACAGGCCGGTCGTAATAAATAAAATCTATCTAATAAATGCATGATAACCTGGCACAACAAACAGTGTACAAAAATGTGAAAAATTAAAATATATATATATACATATATTGCCTCCTAAAAGTAAGAATTCGTTAAAAATAAAAATAAGCTTTCGAATTTCAGAAGAAACAACAGAAGAAACGTAGTCATTAAAATAATATTCCAAATAAAAAACTCAAACAAATGTCCCGTACATATATTAAACCTTTCGAAAACCTTTTTTTTTTTCTTATTTTCCTCGGGAATCTATTTATTAATCATTTAATGCTATTTTTCAGCATCTTTGTTAACCCTAGATAATAGGAATAAAAAACTTAATTGATTTTGGCTTATACACTCCGCCAAAAAAGTATCGCATAAACTAAAAAAGGGCATTTATGAACCAAGATATTTTTATACGTTCACAAAAAGTTTGCCTCGTGTATGTGAACTATAAAAACACTAACAAAATAATGGAACTTAGCGTTTTTACTTTATTTTTTTCCTAAAAGAACACATTTAGAAAAATGCATATGTGTAAGGTTTGCTCAGTTGTTTATTGAAAGTCTTCCTATACCGACAAATTTTAAAGTGCGAAGTCAGAGTTCTGTACCAACGCTTTTAAAACTAAAATGAGCAATTTAACTTCAGAACAAGTGGCTGCTATAGTTGCTTTAATCGAAGATGGACGATCTCAAGCATACGTTGCTAATTTGATGAACATCAATCAGTCAAGTGTTTCTAGAGCCGTAGCCAGATATAGGGAAACAGGCATTTACAGTAGAAGACCTGTACCAGGTCGTCCAAGATGTTCTACTCGCCAAGATGACCGCTATTTACTACTACAAGCATTACGTCGAAGACATGTAACTGCGAGACAATTGCAGAACGACTTGGCTAGCGTCAGAAATACTCGTGTGAGTACTCAAACTATTCGGAATAGGTTACGACAGAGTGGATTAAGAGCTAGAGTAGCTGTAACAGCCCCTCGTCTCACTAGGAACCACCGAGTGGCTCGCTTAAGGTTTGCCAGAGAACATGTAAATTGGAACATTAATGACTGGGCCAATATACTCTTCACAGATGAGTCAAGATTTGGTCTTTACACCTCAGATAGGCGTATCTCAGTGTACAGACGAGACGGTGAGCGCTATTCGCAGTGTAATATCAGACCTAGACCTAATTTCGCTGGTGGCTCTATTATGGTTTGGGGAGGCATCTGTTTAACAGGTCGTACAGAGTTAGTACCAGTAGACAGAGGTACACTGACTGCCCACAGGTATATAACGGACATTTTAGAAGAACATGTAGTACCATATGCGCCAATTATAGGAAACAAATTCATGTTAATGCACGATAATGCACGACCGCATGTTGCAATAATCGTCCAGGAATACCTTAACGATGTTGGTATTCCAGTTTTAGATTGGCCTGCGGTAAGTCCGGACATGAACCCTATCGAGCACGTGTGGGACCTCCTTCACAGACGGATACGAACCCAAAATATTGCCCCAGCGGACCTGCATGGACTAGCAAATGCTCTCCGTGACGAGTGGGAGAATTTGGATCAGGCTTATATACGGAGGTTAATCGAATCTCTGCCAAACCGTATGCGAGCGGTCATAAGAGCCAGAGGTGGCAATACTCAGTATTAAAAGCTACTGTTATGACATTTTTCTTTCCAAAATTATAATTTCTTGTTTTAATAAAAATCTCAAGTATGAGTTCTTGTTTTTATTTGGCCTGTATTTTATTTAAACAATCATAGAAATTATATCTTAGAGCGCATTAAAGTATATTTACAACTTTATGCTACAAACAAAGATTATGCGATACTTTTATGATTCAAAACTAAATTATGCGATACTTTTTTGGCGGAGTGTAGTAGAACTCAAGCATAGTTTTCGATAAGTTTCAGCTTATCTAATATTCGGTTTCTTATTACGACTGGCACACCTGATTCCTTTAAGCATTGCTCTCTGTTTGCCCTACTGTATTATTTCCATAGAAAACTGCGCTTTTGATTGACAAACATCCACTGTAAAGTTTACTTATCATGAAATAAGATATATAAATAAAAAGCATGGATGAATTAATTAAATACATGACATTCCATTCATTTCTTCTCTTGTCCTGTCCAAGATATTATGGTGTTGAAAGAAGCATACCTACCGTTGAAACTAAGAAAAATGTTACGATATCGAACCCCAAAAAGGATTTAACTGTTCGAGGCATGTTTGATTCGCAGAATTCAACGTGTAACACGCAAAGAAACTAGACTTAACCATATATGTTGCCTCGTTCTTACCGGCGTAACGTGACTCAGAAATAATTTAATTTCTATACCTGTTTATTCTCTGTCAAACACTCGAAAAAGGAAAAAGTGAACATTTCGGAATTTCTTATTTTCGCTAAATATTAGAAAGAAATTAAACCTACTACCTATCTAGTATTATTAACAGATGATTATAAAATCATAAGAGATCCAGTTGAGCACACAGTAGGTGAAGAAGCCTTCTCTTCAATATTAAAGAACCTTAACTTGCGCCTCTAAAGGGCATAATCTGATCAAAATTCATTTAATATATCCCAACCGATATGGCTTCATTTAATACGACAAAGTAAAGGTTGGAAAAAAAAATGACTTGCTCAAATAACACATGGGCAATTTCTTTTCCCTTTTGATACATGGTGAAGCTCGATTAGTCAGCAATTTTATCACGTTCCTGAAGCTCATGCATTTAGAACAACACGATTATAATAAAACCCCATGTTAGTCATTAGTAGAGGAAGCAAAGCTAAACTAAGGCGAGAATACTTACAAGGGATTTTTACTGAAATATGTGTGTTGTGGGGTAACCGCAATAGATATGAACATATGTACGAACGAAAAACGCAACTTTTGGTAACAATGGTCAGCTGATGGAGATGAATTAACAAAATTTGATAGCTAACAGTTATTATGACCGCTTCTGACAAAAACACCGTTTTTCTTTTCAAATATGCACCTACCCAATTTAGTTATGTATGTTATGCATATGTGTATGTGCGTAAATAGACTATCATGCTAAATGTGAATTTTATATTAATGATCATAGTTTTTATTAGCATTGATTAAGATGTAGAAACCTCATCAATAATCTTTAAATCATTAACATATAAATGTAAATATCTGTGCTCTTCAAGCAAGGTGAATACACATTAAGCACTGCGTATATAATTTAATAAAATCTAATTATTATTAATACAATTACACAATAATTTAAAGACCAAATTAGTCAATGTGCACACCGGTTCCTTTTAGTACCCTGTAATTTATCATTATCATGTCTTCAAATCATAGTAGGAAAGATGGTAAAATTGGTACCTCACCGCATTCCGTCTTATAAACCTGATATACAGCGGCTACGTAATTGTCAGTTCCTTTCATAAATGACTTGAATAGGATTTGACCGAAGTTGCTTAATGCCTTCTTCGACGGGAAGATTACTTTCTCTTTGGTATTGACACTAATTCAATTTTAAATGGATATCGCACTGAGCAGTAATGACAGGAGGTACTTTCTGGAGATACAGTTAAAATGTGAAGTTGTTACTCTACATTTTAAATAGAAGATGTCCACAAGGTAACGCACAATATTATTAACTGATTTTTTTTATTTTCTGTGTTCTACTTAAAGTCATTTGTTTTTTTTAATTTAACAATGGCATTTTTTCCAACAGGACTCAGCACTCTCTGCTCTTTGTTTGAGTGTAATCATATCCCATGGTATGAGTCAGTTTTACACCGTTAACAAAATTTGTATGAAATAAAAAAGTGCAAGGAGCAAACTAAAATAACTTGTAACAGTTCTCACAATTGCTTTTATTATTAGATTATTTTTTGAGATAATTGACGGAAATGCCGATAAAAACTTGTTATTATAATAAAAAGCCGATACGAGAAGGTCGGTACGAAATGCGAAAACTTTTATCAGTTGGAATTCGTACCATCTGACTCCCAAGTAAGACTCGCATGGTTTAACTAATCGTCCTATCCACTACAGCCAATAAGTTCAGACCAGAATCTTTTTGAAGTCTTTTTTCAGATCTTCTAGGGAGAGGTCAACCTTTCCAAAAATTGCATACTTAATTCTCGTCGTGGCCAGGCAGTTGCGGAAGATATACTCAACTGTCTTTTCGTCCTCCAAACACAGCCGGCATTCAGTCTCATCAGAGAGTCTGATTCTGTGTAGGTGCTTTCTGAGTTTGCAGTGACCTGTAAAGTCAGAAACAATTACTTTGACATTTTTACGTTCATGATGAAGTAGTTGCTTGATTCTGACATGATTAAGTGAAATGCACTCTTTCGCATGTACCAAACCAGGACAGTGGTTCCAATGTTGGAGTATTTTCTGTTTTGCCCAGACATTGATTTGTTGATTAGCTACCGTAGGTGCTATACCAATGGCAGGTTCTGTTCTCTGGAAATGCTCCGCAGTACCCTTTCTTACAGGACTGTCTGCTTCCTCGTTACGATGAATGAGTGAATGCCCAGATACCCAGATTAGACATAGATTCTTAGCCGTCCCCAATACATTCAGTTTTAACTGCTCCAGATCAGCTGCGAGTTGCAGTTATGCGCTTCTAGAGCTTTCAGTACCGCTTGATTGCCACTGAGATTTTTATTGATTTGTGTCTAATGTTTTTATGCAAAATCTTTCTACATCTCAATTGCATAGATTTCAACCTGAAAAATCGTTGTGCGTTGTCCAGAGTTGTAGTATTTTCTCTCTTGGATTACGGCCGAATATTCCTGCGCCAACACTCTCCTCTATTTGTGAACCGTCCGTAAACCAGCACGTGCCTGTCTGCGTCAGTATTTTTCGTTGCATCTTCATTCCCGTCCGTTTGGAAAGGAGGTGGTATTCCCAGCATACTGCTAAAAATGACCGATTCCCAAATGTAGTTAATCTGCCCTCCCTTTCCACAACAATGGGCAAGGGTGGTGGATCCAAATGAATTTCAATTGCCAATAACAGGGAGGAAGGCATTGCTCCCATTGCTATACTTGCAATCTTTTGTATAGATGCAAGGCTTGGTGTGCCTCTGGCTTGTTGCACTTTCCGCCACCATACTGTCCCTCTGTAGGTTATGGTTGGAGATAAAGCCAATTCGGGGATGTCTCGCATATTCTTCGGCAGGTCCATAACGATTGCCTCTCCTTGCGAGTAATCTTTTCCACATATGGATTCCAAGTTTATGTCTTATCAAAAAGGGCGCCTAAATATTTTAGAGTATCTGCAAATTCAAATTTCGGGGGGGGGGGTGCCAAATGTTCCACTCTCCTCTTCCTGGGGAACGATACTATCGTGGTTTTGTTTGGCATAATACTGCCACAAATTGTGCTTGTCCCTGAGGAAATTTTCTTCTCCGCTAATCCCCTTAGACGTATTACTATATCATCTGTATAGGCCTGCACCTCGGCTCCTAGCGCTTCAATGATAGCTAGCAGGTCATCTACAAAAATCCCGCCCTGCGGCCGGCCTGGACAAATGTGATACTTATTTTTCTAACGAAGAATATATGAATATTGCATCATTTCAAATGCTGTAAACGCAAATCTATAAATCTCGTCAGTGCTAATTATACGTTGTGAACTATCTTATGTCACTGTAGAGAATCTCTATCGAGATAAGAGAACGTGCGTAACAATCGGTAATGGTCGGTTCGAAGTGTGTATAGACACGCATACTCTAGATTCCATGGTCTCGACGGTTTCAAAGGACGACAAACATTTTTAGAAGCATCCATTTTACGATCTTAAGCGACTAAAATGGAACAATAAAATTGTCAATTATGTGCGCACATAAACAATATTATGGAACAATCGACGTGTAGTGAAAAATACCCATACGTTATCTGTACCAGTCGCTAATGAACAGAAATTATGGCACGCTATAAAAATACGAAATACCGTAACGTCTGTCTCGGCCGTGCTTTTGATTTCTTTCTTTCTACCCTCCGCGCTCTTATGTATGTATATTCCGCCTACCTGGCCGCAACAATAAAATCCATTCAAAGTGGACTCGTATCGCTAGGGACATTTAGATTAATGATTTATCAGAGGTTGGCATTAGCGAGCGGTTATCTACGCCTCTCTCTTCGTATCGCATTTTCTCTCTTTCGTTCTTTCGGTGTTCGTTCAGCGCCTACGGCCTTCATTTCAACTATAAATTACACGGGCAGTCACAACTAAACCGACTTTTATGGTTGTTATGGCGTAATGGACGCATTTACTGTAGGTAAGACCTTTTGAATTCGGTCTTGTGTTAGAATTTATGATCAGAACAATACAACGGTTTAGTAGTTTGGATCAAGGTTTTAAAAAACTGTTAAAGCGTTGGCGGAGAGTTCAACAATTCCTATATGGGCAAATGCAAATCGATTATTCGAATACGATATCTAAACGAGTACATACTTTGTTCCTTCTATAACCCTTAACATGAACACCTATTAAAAAAAAAGCCATCTTATCTATATATGATTATTCATAGTCCAGAAGATTCTAAGATCTTTTCCATTAAAATTTTACTTTGAAGAAAGTCCATAATGCTATTTGAGCTATGTAGTTATCTTAAATTTGTAAACAGTGTGCATACAATACCAGCATACGTAGGAAGTTCAAATGTCAAGAGAGATTTAAATTTAAAGCTGGATATTGACACCCACTGGAAGTACAAAATATAGTGCAGCACCGCCAACGTTTGCGTCACATCCATATCACGTTGCAACATCTGTGCACTCTAACTACTGTACTTTATTACCGAGAACAGTATCTGCAGTAGTTACTACACAATAACAATAAAATACGTGAAACTTATAGATAAAATAAGTACTAAATCTTAGGCACTTCAAAATTTAATTTATTAAATCTTCAATAAAGATGGCCATAAATAAATGCAAAAAAAAACCTTTTGGAAAAGAAATTTTATTATACAAAAAGCTAGGCATTATAATTTATAATAACCTAGTCTTTTGTTACAAATACTCAAAGCTTTTGACTAAACTAAAGTATGAAGGAAGCAAGTTGCATAATACCTCCACAAAATTTATCTCTACCCAACCATTAATATATTTTTTTGTAGCAATTATTTATTTTTATTTGTATCATGCATAAAAATTACAAAAGGAAAATTGAATGTTATTCTTATTTCACTGATGACACGATACCTACTTGAAAAGCTTTTATATAATATTTGAAGCATATGTACTGCATTCTAAAGAAGTATGCAGGGATAATGCAAAGGTATTGAAAGGCATCGATTTAATTCATAACTGACGTAGTATTATATTCAATCAACAAATAAAGAATTCGCTTATTCATATACACATATGTAGGTCGACGACTTCTTTTTATTGCATACCATTGCAATTACACCAGGAAGAAAAAGCACAACATTGATCTTGTCCTAACACAGAACATAAGCACCTTATTCCCAAGTACACTTCCTACCAAAAAAAAAAGGGTAACTAACTACGCAAAAATGTCTAAGAGAAGTGTATTTAAAACAAACTATTCCCATTAGCGTCCTAATAGAATTTCTTTGATATCAATCTGTTTATTTTAAACAGAATTTCTCATCTTTATAATTTATTTGTATATGTTATGAAACAGGCAGTGGCATATTTACGCATGGACTGAACGGGTTGTAGCCCAGTGCCACAAATATTTATTGAGGAATGGTAAAACACATTCTTTTTTCTTTAGTTACATTTAGCATTATACTATAACTTCCGTTTACCGCAAAGACCTGGCAACACGGGCGAGTCAGCCAGATTTAAGTAGCCCGAGGCGGTATTGACTGTAAATACGCCGCTGGAATCACGTTCATATATCAAGCTTAGTACAGCATGTATTTTGATGTATCTTTTGGTAAAATAGAATTTGTAATGTTCTTGTTCCTTTATTAGAATGCCATCTCTCATATGTTGTCAAAATAAAAATAATACCTTTATTACGATTAAAAGTTCAACAAATTTTTAAAAAGAACTTTAAAATAATTTACCACAGGCTTTACACCGTTTTTCTAAAATTTTTACGCATAAGTTCAAGCATTTGTTAAAATTTGTAATGAGCTTCAGATTTAGTAGCTCCATGTTTACTAAAAAATCTAGTAACCACTGCTTTCGAGCCTTCACCATTGCGGAAACATGGTGCTTCCAAAAAAGTTTTCGATTTCATAACCTAAGTAAATTTAAATATAACATGAATAGAATGAAATCAAGAAACGAAGCTTTCTTTTACGCAGTTAAAGTGCTTCAAATTAATTAGAAACAACACTATGTAAAATTATTTAGCACGAGAAGTACCAAAACTACACGAATAGGGGCTCTTTTTCTCTGTTTTGAATGGCGCTCTTTCATAGAAGTTCATAGTTCTTTAAAATAATCATAAAAAGAAACAAAAATTTAAGAATTTAACGATTTAGAGTAACTGGCGTTTCTTAGACGCCACATCACTATTTCAGGTTACCAGTTACCAGTTATTAAAGGATGAGTTGTAATGCAATGCTATTAAAAACAGTAAAAAATAATAATAAATTTATTCAACCACTTTTTTAATTTCGAAAGTATGTGCCTCATTCGTAACTACAGTCCATGCATTTTCTGTTGGCGGAAACCCGCTCTTGCGCGGATCTCACATCACCACCTTGAAGAGGCGGGCGGAGCTCGCTGAACGAACAACGTACAGTACTGCAGATACGAATTACTATAAAAATTAAATTTTGTATTTTCTACGAATCGCGAAGATGGGGGTGGTTCTCTTTATGTTCTCACGTGCGATTTATAACGTTTCTCCATATTTCTTCGGGTGTGTCTCACTCCATTGAGCACGCTCTCTTGTTATCGCGCATCCGCCAGGTGAAAATGCATAGGCTGTATATGTATATTCGGTATGCAATACCTCAGTATAATAATGTGTTTATACATATACAAAACATCTAAGTATCTATATTACGTAAACATCAAATAAACACAAACATTATCCTTTGCAGTTTTAGCGGCAAATAGTTTACGACTTAACTACATGCTCTTTTCTGTTTAAAAAATAATAAATCAAAGAAAGTATTTAACACAACTGTATGTATGATTGCCTTAAAAATGTATAACCCAAATTGAGATGCAGATTGTTAATCTTTTTCTGGGAGTAGTTGTACCTAATTAAGAGAAGTGAAGTTAAGAAGCTTTACCCAAGTTAACGTCGTCGATAATGAACATATATAGTAACTTGCTACATCAATACTTTTATTTTAATTACCTATTAATACTTTTATTTTAATTACCTATTAAATTATATACAGGTTTACAGGTAAACTGAAGCTCAGATATTATTGGCAGATCTTATAGAAATACGTTTAATGTCCTTATGAAGATTTCCATAGTAATTATTATGTATCAAAGATAAGTTGTTTTAAAACATGATACTTACATTTTATGTCTTAGTATCAAGTTGAGCCCATTTTAGTATTTTTAATATAAATTGAAGATGTAGGAGGAACTCGCGCACAACCAAATAGAGGTAAACAATATTACTGCAACAATATGAATTTATGTTTTCATCTCTATAATAAAACAGTGAAGGTATTATAAATTATGTTCGTCTAATATCATCTAACCGAACAATAATTCATACACAACGACCCCTGCCAAGATTTTTAATAAAATATGTAAAACGCCTTTTCATGCTATTAAAGTATTGTGCTGGTCATATCCCTTTATGCTAATCTAAAAGTCCCTATTGTTTCTGGACGCGGATAGTAGGTACGTGCTTCCAACAGAGAATATTAATAATTTCCTTTTTGATAAATTGTATTACCTCTTCTCCCACATGTTGTACATTGACACAGCAGTTTTTTCCGCTTCAACTTAATGTTTGTGTTACTGAAATCGAATTGATTAAATTTGAAATTGGGCATTGGGTATCCGATACATCATGCATTGTATTCATAAAGCTGTCATCATGTCAATTCTTTTAGTTAATCTTTCATAAAAAAAAATTTTGAATTTATTGCTTCTATCAGGCTTGTTATACATAGAGAGCTCTATTCGTTACTAGAAGTATATTTTTAGTACTTTAGAGACTCAATACAATTTATACTTAACCGAAATAATCTTTTTTCTTAATTTTTTTTTTTTTCTTTTAATTAAGGAAAGAAATTTGTTTTTTAAATGCTATGATGGGTTATGTTTATCCTCATTAGCTTAGCAAAATCCCGATTATTTATTATAATCGCCGAAAAGTAGTTCTTATAAAGTCACTAGCTTGTTCGAAATGAATTGAATAGACGGTACCCCAATAGGTGGATAGGGCGTGGCGGTCCACAGAATTGGCCAGCAAGATCCCCAGACTTAACGAGTATTGATTTTTTTTTTATGGGGATATATCAAAAATATTGTTTATGATATACCACCAACCATAGCCGACAATATGAAAGAACGAATAAGAATGACGTTTCGAAGTGTAACACCAAATATTTTAATTAAAGTGAAAGATTCATTTCAAGAAAGAGTTCGCCTATGCATTGAAAATAATGGTCACTATTTTGAACATTTGTTAGAACATTAGTATTTTTATTAGGTATTTCAATTTATCCGTTTTAATAAAGTATTTACATTTGTTGTTTAGCTAGTTTTGTCCTTTTAATTAGCATGTAGGAAAGCAGTTTCGTCCAAGCCTACCTTTGAAAAATAAATGGCTAGGCACTAGTATTTAAAATAGAAAATTCTAAATTACTAAGGAACTATAGGAGATAGGCATAGAAAACAGGTGTTCCATTTAAAATAAGAAAGTTATTTGCCTTTAATGATAGTGAAAATAAAAAGTATGTTTCTAATCACCCTGTATAGTTATTAAACATCATTTTAATTTTATTGCCAAGTCTAGTGCTTTGTCTAAAAAATAATTTACCAATTTACAACATCTATCTTAAATATGTAAGACAGGCACGCCGCTTAAATGTTGGTTTACATTTTCAAGAATAATTAATTATCTCAGAAACGGATGGAGTTAGGTATAGGAAACGCAATAGTAACTTGCCTTTATTTAGTCCGTACTATCAAAATGCGACATAATATATAAGGTGTTCCATTTAAATTTTTATAACAATGGTGTGTAACTTTTTTTTGAGTCACTCTGTATATTTCGAAATAATTTTAAAACATGCTCCTTGCGAGTCTAGATAATCCCTAATAAAAATATTTTGAAAGTATTATACCGCTTTTTGTATATAAACCGAGGCGATTGTGGTGAGCCACCCTGTTATATTATTACGTAAAATCTTTTGAACCGTTGTTGTACCAATATTAAATTTGCGAGTAATTTGCTGAGATGACCTTATTCGCCTTTTTGAATCACTTGCATTCTTATCGAAAACAATTGTGTCAGGAATAGTACTTGGCCTAATAATATGGCTCTCGGGATAGTAACAGTTACAACATTTTCTTGAAATAACCAAAATCGCAGCACAGTAGGAATGATGGACAAAATATTTTATCTATCTAATGTAACGGACAAAATTTCCCATATATCGATGTATAAGAAGCAAAAAAAATTGCCAGGCCTAGGGATTTCCCACTAGATTCAGGGATTCTTTTTTACATAAAGAGGGAATGGATTTTTTTGCGTTTTTCGAAGAAATCTAGGGATATTTGGGTGAAATGAAAAATTATATTAAAAATTTATTTTTGTTTAAATTCCGCTACCGCGATTTTTATGTAATACTTGAATATAATCAGTGCCCCCTAGTGGATGATATATGAAATAAACTTTTTAAGATGATGACAGCCCCAAAAATCCTCGGAGATGTAAAATACTGAGCAGTATTAACCAACATATTTATATAACATAAAAGAATCTTAAAAACAATATAACAACAATATAAAAATCCTCACCCTTTTTGTTAATATAACCTAGAGAATATATCTATACAACAGGTCATATTTATTGTTTAACCAATGTATTATTAATAACTTTCCGCAAACGCTCTTTAGATTTTCCATAGAATGGCTGGCATCATATAAATATAATGATTTAATACAACCAATAATTCATCTATACGAATTTTAAAAAAGAATTCATTTCACCTTCTGCATGACTTTATTACTTACTTCCTTGCTAATTGCATTTCCTAATTTAATTGGTCAAGACAAGCTATACAGCATTGACAAAGAATGGCGCCTATTACAATACAGATCTGTCACACTTAGGGCCGGTATTTCAATCTAATAAAGTTCCTAATAAAAGTTATTAGCTGAATAACTGAAATAACCTTGCATTTTTTCCATATATATTAGCTAAATTATTATTAGATACCCTTATTAGTAGATTAAAATACCGGCCCTTAGTAGGATTAAATATAAGTCATTTCTGGCAACAAATTTGTACTTTCATTTTTCATCTTTTTTGTTTACCCCATTATAAGTGAAATTGTGCGCGCCAAACAGCTATTTACGAAAAATACATGTTCTAATTTTTCCATTAATAATGAGCTCTCAGCTAAAATGACCCTCCTGTGATGGGTGGAGACTGTGGCTTGAAAACTATAACAAAAATCCAAAAGAACAAGTGAAAAAATCCCTTACCACAAAAATTAAAAGGTACAAATCTAAATACGTATTTCGGCAACTAAGTTGCCATCTTCAGTAGAAAACAAGTGAAGAGCAGTGTTAAACGTAGTGTTTTCGGCTAAGGTAAACCTTGGAAGATATTCTACTGAAGATGGCAATTTAGTTGCCGAAATACGTATTTAGATTTGTACCTTTTAATTTTTGTGGTAAGGGATTTTTTCACTTGTTCTTTTGGATTTTTGTTTAGCTAAAATAACCTCTGGAATTTATAAATAAAACTTTTCTTTTTTTCTAAATGTATACATAATTAACAATAATTATTTATTAATGCCTTTTTTTAACTACTTTTTACTATTTATCCTGACGATCCTAAATTAATACTTAACCTAAAAAAGAGTAAAAATGAGGATTAGGTCAGTTAGGGATTTTTTGGGGGAATTTTGGAGACACTCTAGGAATAGCCGAATTTTCTGTCTGGCAACGCTGGCCAGCAGTATAGTAGCATAATGCGTATTCTCTCTTCTTCTTCTAACAAATAGAAATCATCTAGCCATTCTTTCGCTCTTTACTTGGCTCATCGTCAACTCACGTGTGTTTACTTGGTATATAAATAATTAGAATTAATAATATAAATGAAATATTAAAATAATTAAATGTAAGACTTTCTTGTCTGTACAAAATCTAGCCTTTCCGTGTAGGTACGACGGCAACTTAAAAGAGTTTTGTTTAGAACTGTATGTAACTAACTTCGAAGTACCAGAATATGTTTGCTTTATCAGCACATACATTGCGAAGTAATCACTTCTTGCGTTACGGTAGTGTTACGTTTACTACAGAGTATTGTTTTTCCTCAACAAACATATCGTTGCAAGAACAAATACAATCTCGTATTACCGAATATGCAAAGCACACGTGCATAAATACATAGGTAACTACATAACATATGTAACATGTCACAAATGACAGCGCAATATCTACCATAGTTCCTGGCATGCCTTTTGTTTCCACTTACCATCCGTCATGTCCGCGATTAATTTTTTTTTATTGATTCAATGGTATGCCCCTTAACAACTGGCCAAGCGATTAATAGTAGCGATATCGATATGCATGTATATGCATATCTTAAAAGGCCTTAACGTTGATCACGACCGCATTAGCACGAAGCCCATTCAAACATACACATGTTATTATCGGAGACATTCACAGAGGGGAAATGAGAAATCCAATCACAACAGAATGCTGTTAGTTGTCGGGTTCTTATTGCCTTTATTTGTTTACGTATGTATACATACATATATATACAACGCTGTGCACCAGCAATAAAGCCAAGATCATTAGCATTTAATGCTTCCCGGTACAATTTCTTCCATATTGTTCGGATATTTGCTAGATAGCATCAATGACCTCAACATTATCATTTATTTGTATTCATACCTATACCTACCCAATTGTGTTGTAGCATTCTCCGTATATTCTCTCCATACATATCCATGTACGGCAGCTGGATTAATTATTGCCTAATATTGTATATTTGATTGTATTCGATAGCATAATAACAGGGTCTATAATTTTCTATTCAGCTGTGCAATTCGATCTTAATTGAATTACTGCAGTTAAAAGCGAAAACGGTGGTGTGATTTTGCAATTGCTTTTCTTTTGGTATTAATCGATAGTGCTGATTCATTAGTTAATTAGGAACAGAATGAAAATACAATTAAAATCACATGCAGGAAACAACTAAAGCAATGGGGAATGATAAAAGTATAATCTGAATTGAAAGACGGTTAGCTGCAAAATAACTCGGATTCAGTAAAGAATAAAGCATCCTAACTTCCAATAAATAATTCATTTAGAAGGATTCTCGTATAGGTAGCCTACAATCTTAATAGAAACACACATAAATAAATAAGTGCACCGAGTTCAATTCGTGCTGTTCGAAGATACACACGCGCTCATTGCACATAGTAAGGTCGTATTCAAATCACACTTCTTACATTAAGGATATTGTTCGAGGTATTAGAGGTCAAGTTTGTTATTTGTACATTTCTACGTGCATCTTTTATACTCAATTGTGTCGTACGATTTCACTACATACGAAAAGCTTCCTTGGTTGAATTATTGTAAGGAATTTTAGTAGATTTTACTGAGTTCTGTCGCTTTTAGATAAAATTCATTTTTATTTATACCCATGAACTTCCCTCTGGATAATAATTTGAAAAACGAAGAATAGAAATACAAATGGGGTGAGCATCAATTTTGTGCACAAACACAATATGGAGCTCTTTTTTTTTTTTTTTTTTTTTTTTTGGGTGAGGGAAAACCGCTTGGCCCCAAGACACGGTTTCGCTGTGTCCTGGGAGTGTCGGGCGCAACTCCGACTAAAACCCCTCCACGGCCTTCTCTGGCGCTCCGGAACCGTCGTTATAACATATAACATAGCATCGGAACGCCAGCGGCTTCTAAGTGCTCACGCATGTCTCAGTCCTCTCTGTCGCTTGAATTCATCGCTCTCTTTGCTGTTCATATTGTCTTTAACCAGCTGATGGATTATGCTCCAGTTCTCCTCGCTTTCCAGCATCTTCGGGACCAAACTGTCAGCTGTTATCCTGCAGCCCAGTTTATTCATAGCTGTGTCTCTTACAGTGGCCCATTTTTTGCAAGCGAATATTGTATGCTCGGCAGTGTCAGCGCTGGAGCAGTACATACATTCATCACTGCTGTCTTTGCCGATTCGTTTCGCAAACGTCCTGTAGGAGCCATGCGCTGTCAGGACTTGTGTAAGGTAATAGTCCAGCTTGCGGTATTTACACTGTAGCCATGGTCTTATCTGTGGTATAAGCTGTTTAGTCCACTGGGCTTTTTTCGTTTCGCTATCCCATCTATCCTGCCAGGTGTCTAATACTTTTTCTCTAATTGTTGATTGAGTGGTTTCTCTGCTTTCCGTTCTGTTCTTATACATGTAGTGTCTTTTCATTGCAATCAGATCTATGGGGGATTATGCCCGTGATGATCTGCAGAGCTTCGCCGGAGACGGTTCTGTACGCCGACGCTACGCGAAGGAGAACGTCCCATCATGTTCCTGTATCTTTGGTGCTTAAGGTCATCGTACCAAATTGGCGCCCCATATAGGAGGATGTCGTGTATTGCGCTACAAAGGACTGCCCTCCTGCCGCTTGCCGGTCCACCAATGTTAGGCAGTATTCTGCTGATATTTGAAACCTTTTTTCCAGCATTGGCAACTACGGTTTCTATGTGCCTTCTGAACGTTCCTCTGTCGTCCACCGTGATCCCCAGGTACTTCAGGCTTCATTTAGGCTTTACCTCCTGGTTGTCCAGGTTAAACGTGATCATGCCCCTGTTACGTCTTCCTCTCATAATCACGGCTTCCGTTTTATCCGGCGCCAGCATTAACTTGTGGTCCTTCATCCAAGTGCTTATCCTTGCTATGCACTCGTTGGTGTTTGCCATGAGTATATTGCTGTCCTCAGCCCCAACCAACAACGCCAGGTCATCCGCAAATCCAATAGTCATTGCATCTCTCGTGAGGTCCAAGTCCAGAACCCCATCATAGAGGACGTTCCACAGGAGCGGGCCAAGCACCGACCCCTGCGGGACTCCCGCCCCGACCGTCATGGCCTCACCCTCGCCAATAAGAATTCTTCTGTTCCCCAGGTAGCTCGAAATTATGTTAATCAAATAATTGGAAATTTTCCGGTAGCGCAGCTGCTGAATAATTAGACTATGATGTTAGGTTAATCGAATACATTTTAGGATTTTGATTAAAACTCCAATCTTGTTGTTTCATTTCTGAAACATTAACTAACAATAACTGCTTGATCTGATTATGCATGTTTTTTTTTTATTTTGCTCTGTATACGCTTATTGGTATATGAAATAAGTTCAATTCCAAACAAATATTATCTTACTTATCGATGGTATCGTGATGTAGCAATATGAGAACAAAAGTTTTAGACACCTACCTAAAATCATGATAAACAAAACCAGATGTTTTCCGAACATCTGTCGCATGTTCATAATACATACATAAACAGTTTCAGTAACGATCCCTTGAGAACCTTTTCTAAATTCTGCCATCATAAAAATTTTAATTACACATTCTGTGTAATTAAACAAAACGGTATCTTTTAAATCCTAATATAGATGGCAATCGGTAAGTATGTAAGTACATTTACATTCCATATATTCACTTCTTCTTAAGATTTCTCAATGTTAAAACCTCGGCAGTGAACCACAAGAGATGTGCACTTTCAACGGCCGGCTGCGACGTTGCGTAGGATGACATCGGCCTACATAATGTCGAGGCCGACGTTAAAACATCATTCCAAAGTTATACATATACCCACGAATTTCGTAGCGCTGGCCGGAGCGCCAACCAGCTATGCGATGTACAGATGGCGACAAAATTACGGATATATTTCAATTTCACAACGCGAGCGTTGTTTACTTTGACCCGTCGGTCATCCCACAAAATGAACAGATAAAGCAGGAGATCCATTAAAGCGATAACCCATGAAATCGAAAGACAAAGAGGCGAACTCGTGAGGTTTTCACACTGACGCCTCCCGGTTAATGGTTTTATTGGTCGCGAGATGATCGTAAATTTTAAATGGCACTTTCTATTATCTACTCGAATATGCTAATGCCCGTAATTATATGAGTTATGTATTAGGGGTTTACTGTTATGCGGGGGATTAAAAACAAAGCAGTTTTATAGACGGCTTTTCCAGAAAATATCAAATTTTAAGTGCTTATACATAAATTAGATGAAAATATATACATTGTAAACATTTATTTTTAGCAATTTTTGTACATCAAGAATGATATAACTATTTAAACTGAAAAATAAAAAACAACTGATACATACGTACTATTACCATAGCCAGTTATAATCAAATATTTGAATATAATGATGAATATATTTTGTTTTCTTGTAACCAATACTCATTAAATTCATCATAACAAATGAGTAATCTCTACCTAAGCGTTAAAATGCTAATCAGATCACATTTTTAAGGCATAAGTAATCGATACATAGCCTATAGCTAAGAATTATGCTTAATCATAGTGGTTTACATGCAATTGAAAAAAAAACAATTTTTCTATGTAATTATGCAAATAGAAATAACCGACAATTATAAATCTGATAGATGTGATGAGTCCGAATAGAAACAAGAACTCTTGCTACATTCTAGATAACTACATACAACATTGAAATTTGTATAATACTTCCATTATTAATGCTAATATAGGGGATTTCTCTGCAATTCTGTTGATTGCCTCATATAGGATTATACCACAGAAAAGTAACTAACCGAAGTACCACTGTAGTACAGCATTTATCGCATTTCGAAATAAAATTTCCGCGACATTTATTCTTTTTCAGTAAAAAAAAAGTACACTTCATAGCTTTGTTAACGAATTGTATTAAGTTGAAATGCAAATTGGATAAAGATTATGAAAATGACAACAAAAGAAAACGTAAATATCTTTCGCATAGGTTTTCAACAAATCTATGAAAATATAGGTAGTCTGCTTGAGGATAATACCTATTGGAAAAGATACTGGTTGATCAAAAACTGTCACCATTCAATATCTTACACACTTTCCTCCAATACCTCTCCACAAATTTCACTACACTGGACCTACGTTTCAATAGCAAAGCTTTCGCCATTAGCAGTAACACCGAACTGAATAAAATTAATGCACTGAATTTATTAAATGCTAAACTTATAATAGGGATAATCGACTGATTTGAACCGGTGCAATTGTAACAATAATCACCAACTATTTAAGATTTTCTAAGGTGTCTGCAAGATGGCTACCTATCTTCATCGTAGACGCTTGAGTTAAAGCGGACGAGTCAGGATTTTGGAAGCCTATCTCTTTATGTAATATAGACATCGTTTTCAAAATCGCTGTAATCCGTCAGTATGTGAGCACAATGTTGCCAACCTAAGCGATTAATCGCAAATTAGACTAGTTTTCATTGGCAGTAGCAGGAGCTATTTTTGTGCGGTATGTTATTACTTTACTTCAGACTATAGTCGATTCACGATAAGAACATAGCGTTGAAAAAAAATAGGGTTATATTTTAGACATTTGGTATTGGTTAATACCTAAGGCAAAGTCACATGATAAAAAAAGCTGTGTGTTCATACGAAATTTATGTTGGATAAAATAAAATATTACCAAACTGTAGGAATGACACTATAGTGAACGCAACGCTTTTGTAATGTCATTTGTCAAATTTCTTCGTTACTTTAGTTGTCTGTTTAGTTGTGTTTTGTGTTTTCTTCAACATATTTGTTCCAATGTTTTTGGTTGGATTAAATAAATTAAAATAAACGAAAACGTTTTTGTAATTTTGAAAACATTGTACTAAAATATTTGACATTAGTATTCAGTGTTGCTTTTAAAGAAATTAACGAAGGTTATACAACTAACATTTTACTTTCAAATTACCCGCCATAATTTAAACGAATTACATTTTGGCAGTGTAATATGGGCGCCGATTGCAGTGCTATTTACTATTTTCTTAACGTGAATGGACTATAGTACAGATATGAAGACAATATCAGTTGGCTGCATTGAGTTGTGCTGTCAAATTAAACGTCAGCTGTCAGCAGCAGTCACCCTGCTTATTATTTTTCTGAAAATACAATTATTACTCTATTACTATATTTCAGAAAAGAAAATGAATCGATTATAAAAATCAAAACACCTTTTTCTTGTTAGTTGCATTTTACGATACGGCAAGAAGATGTGAATATGTTTTTTTTTTATTGGCATAAATCACACAAACTCATTATTGTAGTTGTTACAAAACTCAAGAATAACACTGCGTTCACTTGTCACTTGAGTTCAACAAATCAATATAAGATAACCGTTTTATTTGTTGTGATTGCTATACTATAGTCAGTGGCATTGTATGCACAATTATTTTATCATGTTTAATGATTCACCAATTAAAAGAATTTGCAAAGCATCTATTGAGGCTTATTTTTTAATATAACGGATACACGCATCAGATACTCCCACTTCTGTCCCTACTTATCACTAGAGGTATCGTATTATTTCTCTTCCGAGTTATTTAAAACTACAGCTACTATGGACGCAATCTTTCGCAAACAATAATAGCGAGAAAAACATTAATTAAGTATGTGTTAAAAAAATTTTCGGTTTCGATATGTTTAATCTAGCATTCCAACCCTCAAACGTTTTCCATTACCTGAAGATGGCATTCTGCTGAAACCGATTGTAAAAAGAACTTTACAAAATTAAAACAGATCGAATAATTGTACACTATTTCGCTTTTGATTTTAAATTTTCCAATTAATAAATTGATATTGTAATGTAATATATAGTAGTGGAAATTGCCACGCATACGTAAGCTAGGAGTTACAGCGTTTTTAAAAACGACCGGTATATTCATCATATTTCAAATAGCACTGCTGTTTATGAAGTTAGGTTAATAGAGATGAGCTAGTGTGTCTAAAAACACCGAATATGTCGGTCAAAATATATTAACCTTTAAATTCAGCTTCGGATTATATGAATTTACTCAAAAATTTAATTCACAGGGGTATGAGTAATTATAACGACATAACGCAACTAGGATTATACTAATCATTTAGGCATACATGTAAAATTAGTGACTAGTACTGCAACTCGGTTTCGCTCAATTAGATTTAGTTGGGAAAGGTGGTAACATTATAAATTTGAATATAATAAATTCCATTGATAAATCAGTTATATTTGAACTGGAAACATTAAAACAATGCCTATATGTTCTTGCACTCAAACCAGCAACAAATAGAAAAAGAATTTAGAACACTTAGTTGTGATGGAATAATACCTGTGATAGTTACGCATTTTGTTTTGTATTTATAATTAAGAATTAACTTGTGTATATAAACAGACCTGAATAAAATGAGTAAATTTCTGTTGCGTAATATATTTTTATGTGCTTGCAACCGCGTCTTTTTGTGTCACACATTGTGCAATGCTCATAAAAATAAAGTCGGAATTTCAACATTGTCATTAACACCAATAGGGAAATTGGTACAATTAAGATTATATGCGCATAATTTCTTATTACATATTCAGAAATGTCCTCGTTTAATAATCCAAGGCGAAACGCACAAAAATAAGAGCACGTCACTCCTATTTGTGTATTCTTGGAACGGAGTAATCTTAAGGAGGTTAACCAGAGAAGTCAATTAATGCCAATTTACATTTAACAATGATTCTACCCCCTCACACATTTCAATTCGAATCGTTTAGGTTTGCTGCGAGCAAGTTCGGTGCTCCAGCAAAAGAAGAAAGGATTTAATTTATGCTCTCTTTGTACATACGTAGAAATCACTAAAGGCAATTAACGCTGACGAGCGGTGGCTGCGATTACTTTTCGCAATGTCAACAGCCTTTGGTTTATTTTATTTATTATACACACACCTAATTGTGTATTGTTTTTGAAAATGCAATCTTATTCTCTTATTTATGAGTTTTCAAACACGCCTAAATATACATCAGACGCATATGACAAATGGTTTGTTAGAAATAATCTAATTTATGAGATCCATTTATTTTCCATTTCCTATTTACTTTATAGTATCGCTTTCCGACGCCAATGATTAATGTTTCACTATTTAAAATAGAGTGTCATAAAGTGGCATAATAAAGCAACCTATTTACTGTTTAGAAAGCACGTTAATGTTTACTACCAACATTTATTATATAGACCTATACAAAGATCCTGTTGAATATGAATTGAATTTCAAATTAAGCACAGGAATCACATCATTTAATATCGACACGCAATCTCATTAAAGTGTCCGTTATTGCAAATGTCATCAACTGTTCACAACGGATGCTTCTCTGTGTAGCAATACATTTTTAATTGGTTATTCATAATAATTAGATTTAATAATTGTCACCTATACTTCTGTACGATATGCTTGAATAATTAAAAATATAAGGGTGCTTTTTTTTCTGAAAGGAGTGTGTGATAAAACTTCCTAAAACTTGAAAAGGTCAGGAAGAAAACATATTTCCTAGAATTTACATTCCATCATTTTTCTCCAACATTAAAATTCCGTGCCGTTAAGACACTGACGTTTAAAATTTATTAGTCTAGAGCAGGGGTGTTTTGTGAGGTTGTTCCGTCTCTACAAGTGTGCACGTAAAATTCTTTGTATATATAGAGGCATCCATATGTGTGTGTGTGAATGCGAGAGTTAATATTTATGCCGAAGCCCTTAGGGACAAAAGCGAGAGAGCTGTTATTACATACCAAGCTAATCACAAAGAGGTAAGCTCTCTTCGTCGCTCAGACAAAAACGAAGGCGAATTTTGCAAATTAGGCGGTTTGTCCGTAAATACATACACGGCGACCTTCTTCTTCTTCTTCTTGTTCTCCGTCTTCTCGGTTTCATTTGATATTGCGGCGTTCATGTGCAAAGGAAAGGTGACCCCGCAAATCGGACGTAAAACGAATAAGAATTTTAAAGGCAGAGGACCGTACAAGAGATTATATTATATTTCACAATAACGGGGTTCGAAAAGCGAGGTGGTCACGAAGTCCAGAGAATCGAGTCTCAACTTCCCCGAGGGCGAACTCGCCTACTACAACGACCCAGCCAGATACTATTTTATCTTGCTTTTACGTTCATTTACGAACCTGCCAAGTGTGTTCTTGAACGTTCATATCTGACTTCTTTAATGCACGAATAAATCTGCAAACATAGTTAACGCGAAGGTGAAATAATTGTATTTGCGAGGTAAAGAACAAATAAAATAGTAAATTGCAAAGATATATAAGCTGTTCTATTGATGAATTCTTAATTTCAATAATTAAAGTAAACCATTTTTCTTCTCCGTTTGGAATTCCCATTTAAAAATTTCTTCATGCTGTAAAAATACAAATTACATTTCCGAACTGTGCACACAAAGAAGTGTGATGTTAAATCTGGACGCATAAGTATTGCTGAAAGTGAACAGAGTTATATAGTATGGTACCAATATTAATGTAAAATTTTATTTTAACAGTAGAAGTGCAATTATTTTATTTTGGAGTTAACTTTAGTCTGAGATAATATTATCAATACATTTTGCAGAATTAAGATACAGTAATGTCTACTAACTTATAAAATTAGCTTTCACTTTGCAGATTTTTTCTAATAAACTTCATAGAGTCTAAATAAAGGTTTATTATTTCACATTTTGGTATTAGTTAATAGAAATAATAATAGAAATTTATTGTAATACTAAGGAAGATATTACAAGACGTCAACAATATTAAATTATACGACTGATAGTAACATATTTTCAGTATAATAGAAAATCGCTAATAGTATATGGTTCAATTTCACAAAGAAAATGAAACAATCTTGTCCTAAAAGTAGTAAGTGACTTAATCACTTTTAAGTCAGTTGGCAGAGCATTATAGAACCTGAGGCAAGTATAAGTAATATTTCGTTGGGTTAGCGACAATCTACAAAGAGGATAGCAATAGTCATGCCTGTTTCTTGTGGAGTACTCGTGCAACAACGTGTTATGAGAAAAGAGATGTTTGTTTTTGAAAAGAAAGAGTATGGACTGAAATATAAAGATACCATATACAGTGAGTAACTTATTTTGCTTGAAAATACCCCGACATGACTGAGTGGGGTTCAATTTATAAATAATACGTAATATCTTTTTTTGAGTTAAAAAAAGTCTTGGCATGTCACTGCTACCCCCCCCATAGCACAATTCCATAATTGAGATGAGGATAACAGCAACCAAAGTACATTGTGCGAAGAGTGTGTGTGTCAACCAGATCTCGCAATCGTCTTAATCCAAAACAGATACCATTTAATTTCTTTACTATGACATCAACATGTTGTGTCCATTTCAAGTGGTCATCTACAGTGCGACCTAGTAGACCCACTGCACTTTTAAGAGCATAAGATACGTTATCTATTACAATATTCGAGGGGTAGTTCTGAGATTTGGTCTTAAATAAAATTACTTCTGTTTTACTGTGATTAAGATTTAGATTGTTTTCATTCAACCACTCTGTAAGACTATGTATGTAATTCGAACTTGTATTTGTGATAGCGTTTAGCGTAGTTTAACTCTTAATTCAAGATTATTTTATTTCTGGTTTTTGTAGTTGGAAATTTCTAACCACATGCCGTATGGTTAGAATTCTTTTCCAAAAAGTGTTGAATAATTCTTTCTAATGTTATTTTAACAATTTTTAATGGCCTTTTAGTGGTTTTTAGAAAAACCTGCAATTCCGTTTCACAATCTCTTTGTGTGTGTAAAAGACTTCAAACCTTTACATTCTGTTCACATAAAACTGTCACGAAATCAGCATAAAGGATGCATTAATTGGAGATAATTTTGATACTTTGATTATACAGGCTGAGACGCTGAATACCACCCCAAATTTTCCAATTAAAACTTCTGGCCACCGACGCCGCCATCTTGAAGAGTTTATTTGTATTTGAAATTTTCAGACTTTTTTTTATATAGATATATATAAAAGTGCACTTGACACTTGTTCTTATCCTTTCTAAACTATGCTAAACTTTCTGCGTGCTGGTGCCAACATAATTGTTTCAAATTTCAATAGATGTGACTGAATATCAGCTATATTTGAAAGACAAGGACACTAGAGCACTTCATTTTGCCACTGCATTGCCACGAGAATTTGAGAATCTAAAAAGTTAATCCTTTTCTAGACTTTTTCTCCTCATTTAACAATCTGAGCTATTTCAAGAATCATAGCATAACAACCACTCTACAGAATGCTCTGGGGGTCACATTGGAAAGGATGATAGATTTAACACCGAGGATATCTTTCTTACTAATATTACTACCAAAATAATTGGTCTGGGACCAAAGTTCAGCTTTAGTACATAGATGGTGCTGTTTAGCAGAATCACATAGAATTTCTCTTTTCATGATCGTTGATATGAAACAAACCAGTAAACCGACATCCATTACAGCCCTCTGGTTACCCAATTTGAATAAAGTATATGACAACAACAGCGCCAATTAGAATGGGTTTGCAATAGAAAGGACGCTGACGATCATAAAATTCAAATTTGTGTTTAATGCTTATTCTCCTTTTATGACTTTTGCTGGTATGGTGATTCCTACAATAGCACATGGCTTATAATGACACTTTTCGGTTAAACTTCGTGCACCTTAAGAAAACAAAAATAGAATATTTCACAACCTGCAAATCTCCAAAAGCTATTAGAAGTGAAAAAACCACTTTAAATCTAAATTACAGTAAATTTAAACTTCTTTAAGAAAAGATTTCTTTGTCAATGGCACACTTTAGTTGGGAAGAAACCCCATAATTTCGCAGTTTTATATTTTTACAAAACACAAGTGGGAGGAATACAAAAATCAATCATTTCTGAGTCTATGAGACTTTTAAAGCCTCTGAAACAATGAAAAGGTTAACACAAAAGTTTCTGAACACAGAGGATGATGTGCCTTCTGTGAAAAACCTTCAATAAAAGTTGTAAAAAAATAATATACTCTGGATTACTAAACATCCTTAAAAAAATACTAAATATCTTTGTGTAGACTGTGTAACATTTGTATATATATAAGTTAAAAGTGATAATATAGTATACTGCGACCTAAAAGATCTGTTGTTTCCGTTTTTCTCGCTGTCTTTACAGCTGGCCATCCAGTCTGATTCCTTTTAAAAAGTGCAGAATGTCAGAAGGCCCCAAGTTAGGCAACTCTCTCACTTCAATTTCACGTGCTCCCAGATGCAGGGCCCTAGAGTTGCACAGTGCAACGCAGTTTGAGAGTAGATGGATGGATGCTTCATCCTCTTCCCCACAAAATGTACATTCAGCTTCTTCTGCTATTCCTAGTCTGCTCAGATGTTCTTTCAGTTTACAATGGCTTAATAGAATTCCAGTCAGTATGCGAATATTATTTTTACTTAAGTTAATGCATTCTGTAGATCTCTTCCGGTTATAGGTTTCCAGAACAATTTTAGCTTGCCTCATTCCCTGAAGATTCTCCAGTATTTGGACTTTCTCTGCTGTACTTCACTTTTGAGTTTCTCCAGTATTGTACTGCTACTTATCCCGCAAACGGGTTTAGGCCCTGCAAATGATACTCCAGCCTCTTTCTTAAGATTACCTGTTATTTCGTTTGTTTTCATTCCTATGTGCCCCGAAACCCACAAAAGAGTTGCCTTGTTCCTTTTACCTCTTACTTTTGATAATTTTTGTCAATGTACAACATGTGTTACTTTTAAATAACATACAAGCAAATCTCAATTTTCATAGCAACTGAAATATTTTTAATACAAAATGCCCCTATCTTTGTATTAATTTGTGTTATTTATTGTTTTTAGAGCAGTTGGTAATTTTCAAGTTAGCAAGGTTTCCAAAAACCTATTTTAAGATTTTTACATGTACAAAAGGTTTGCTATTTCTAAAAAAATTCTAAATATATACAACAAATTATAGGATAATTCATTTATTTTGTTCCTGTCCCGTTCTTTGAAAAAGAATAATTGCTTGAAGTGTGTAGTGAATATGTATACAAATATTTTCATGTTTTTATTAACGCAAATACTATTCAAGGAAATACTTTGCAATTAGAGTAGTTGTAAAACGGTACAATGAACGTAGGTACTAACATTTATCTTTTCTAGGAACAATGCTCGCACCTGATTCAGATAGTGTATAAACGTTGTTTTGTGTTTTTCCTTCGACACAACGCCGGAAAAGATAAATGTGAGACGCATTGACCTGCGCTGACCCCAGAGGTTGGAGTTTATTTGAAATTTAGCATGAGACTCATTTTTCCGCGTTGCTTCTCCTTCGAAACTGTTAGAAAAATGCCTATCAACTTCGACGGATTCCCAGCAAATATTTACGTTCCCATGAATTTGGCTTAATATATAATTATACTATGAGTTCTAGTAAAACGCGTATACGCATTAGTACTCTTTTAAAACAATTCCCGACTGAGTTATTATTTTTGCTATTTTTAACAAGCAATACTAAATCTATATTAGTATCAAACTGTCATTCAAAGATTACTTTTTTTATACAACATCCCAAAAATGTGATTCAATGAAATAAAAGTTGCAGACCGTGTACATAGAGGTTCATATCGTATATACTGTGTGTATCTACCTGGTTTTTTTTAATTTATGCGACTCTCGCACATACAATTTACGCAACAATGCAAATTATGCAATAAACCGAACGAAGTAAAAGAAAGAATGTTTTTCGTAACCAAGCCTATTTCGTCGCCCACGAAAGTGGTCAAGTCGTTCAAGGTTCAAAGAATGGTTGAAACCTGAAACAGGGATGTAATTCTATATCTTAAAGCTTCCCGCCACGACCAATTTAAGCCCTGTTTGTCTTTGTTGTTTAATTTAAGAAAGGTGCTTATTTTAAAATGTTGATTTAAATTACCCGTAATTTACACTGACTTATGCATTAGTGTTGCACAGTTTAATTCGGTATTTAAAGAAAAACATTTGTTACATTACTCCAAAATTCTTGGAATTTTAATTTAAAAATGTTGCCCTTACAAAGTATAACCGAATAAGTTAGTGAAATTAGCCCTTCATAGATTTGGTTATTTTTTTTAAGTAACTTTGTGTAATATGATATTAAATCTCAGAAAGTTTTCACTTTGTAATGTTTATAGTTTTCGAGTAAATAACTGTTTAGAAGAAATACAAAAGAGAATCTGTTCTGTTAACCTATATTATATATTCTTTTAGGTTCGTAGTATGTTGTAGTAATTGTCGATGGTGCTTATCTACAGTTTTTTTGTTGTTACTTTCATTTTTATACTATATTAGTATTATTACACAAAACATATTCATGTATTTTGAGATTATCGCATCCGAAAGTACAACCCTAGTACTGCACTTATTCGAAGATAGAAAGTGGCATTTTACGGAATTGAACTGTCAACTATCACTCCCGTACAATTTGTATTTTGTTGTTGGGCGAAGCTTCGGGTTGTGGAATACACCTTGACACTTCTAAGCACTGACATCTATTTGACGTATTGTACCAACCCCACTGAAATTTTGCCGAACCCGAAGGAATTTCAACCTTCGGTAGGGATTTTTTACGTGCCAAACATATTGACACGGGACCTACGGCTTTACTTCCTATCCGTGAAGAAGGCATGTTCCGATTTTTATCCACAATTAAAAATCACCGCCTCAGCCTGGGATCGAACCAGCACCTGCGGGGTGAAAGGCGAGCATGCAAGCCATTCAGCCACCGAGACGGGCTTCCCGTACAATTGGTGGCTTATATTTATAAAATATAATATTTTGCAATAGAAAGGCGAAATTTGGGAATTAATGCATGCTATTGCATTAATTCCCTTAAAAAAGTCCTACTTTAGATTTAGATGAAAAAGAATATGTCAAAAGATATCCAATTTGCTACAATTCTACTGAGAAACCTAGCTTAAACCAAAATATATATAAGTGGCCCCATTGAAGAATCTCAAATCATTTGGGGTTATTGACAAAAAAAATCGAATTTATATCCCAATTTCGGTTAGCTGTAGCGAATACTTTAGAAGTTATAAGAACTAGCCATTATATTTTATATCTATAGTGTCCCAGGGGATTGGTGTAATGTATTTTGATATTGAAATAATAACAGAGGTGTTCGTATTCCAATCCTTTTTATTTTTAAATATCTTTTATTGCGACAAATTTTTCGACGCATTTTCGTCTTATAGTTGCCAGAAGATGGTCTAATAGACCGAAACATGTCGCAATAAAAGATATTTAAAAATAAAAAGGATTGGAATATGAACACTTCTGTTATTATTTCAATATAAAAAAAAATATTATATTTTATATTTAGCTTTACTAAAAATAGTAATAATTACCATCTTAATAAACATATCTTTTGTCTGAGATATTAACATTCTAACGAAGACCATCTGTTACGATAAATATTTCATAAAGAAAAAGTTATACCTTACAGCAGAAATGTTATGTTGAAAATAATGTCAACTCCGCTTTAATTGCCAATAATTGGAAGCTTCATTATTTTATTTTTCGTAGTTTTTGTTTAGTTTTACATACGGGTGATTAGTCTCCATTAAAATGTAAATAATTCTAAATTTAATGAAAAATACTGCGCATACAAATTGCTATGTTAAAATAGATGAGAACAGGTTGCACCAGTTTTCAGTGAAACTAACAATAAGAGAATCACTTGCATCTGTATATTTACCTACTCCGTATCGTTATAAACATTCATGTATCTCTTACGTTTTAGCTCATCTTGAAAACGAGTATATGCATTTGTCGCCCTCTAACCATAACGGGCAACTCACCCATTCCCTATACATATGCCACAGAAATTCCACTTGATACAAGATAATATGAGCGGGAGAAACTAATTAATGCATTTCGGTAATCCCTAGCATCATATAAAGTGTAGGGGACTAGATCTTAAATATTCTAACACGTTTCATTCTAAAACCGTACGCATAAGGCGGAGGGGTGAATTAACGGTTTTTACACCCTTTTTTCTATAAGCAAAGCATCTCAATCGCTTCTCAGTAAGACTGTCTAAATTAATTTTCCTTATCCAGAAGGCGACGAATGTGAAGAAAGCGAGAACGGCACACCAGCCAAGATGTATTTACCGGATTATAAGCATATGTTAACGTGGCGCATCTCGGCAGGCGTAGAGTTGATAACGTGCAACTGGTCGGACGGTGCGTCATTCCGGAGTGTGCTTTGAGTATTTAATGGCGGTCGTCTTTGATCCACCGGTCGCTTTGATTTTTCGATGACCGTCTCTTGTGTGACACTTTTTCTCTCTGTATAACTATTTGGAGTACGTGATAAATTGTCACCGGCGAGGTCTTTTCTAGCACCGAATTTTTATTACCCTACGGTCTGTTTGTATTGTCATGTATTGATGCAATAAGTAAACTGCAAGGGCTTTACATCTGATACCAAATCGGTTACACAGAAATGAAACGTGTGTACACATGTAATAAAGTAAATATTTATTTTATCGGCACTGAAATCCGTTTTATTATTTGTATATGTTTTATTTGATAACTGATAATATTGAAATGATTATAAAATCGAATATCAGAATATTATGAATTTTATCGACCAAGTAACAACATAGAGATCAAGATTGAACTCACAAGGAGAACTCGATCCCGGCTTTGCCAGTTGGTAGTGGGGACCCCTTGAAGTGCTTTTGCAAAATATTAGTCATAAATGGCCAGGCGTTTTTTTACGATTTTTTAATGTTTACAGTGATTGACAGTCTTGCTTAAGTACACTCGAATACGAGATATGTTTGTAAGCTACTGGAAAAGTAGCTTACAAACCTATTACCATAGTGGTATACCAAAAGGAAACCCTGATGAAAAGAAGTTTAGGCCCATCTGTTTGCTTACTTCTTATAGCAAATTGTACGAGGGCTTGCTGAAACTTAGGCTGGAAAAGCAGATGGAAAACGCGGGCGGCCTTTCCGACAATCAGTTTGGTTACCGCAGAGGTAGGTCAACTATCCATGCGGTGAAAAAAGTTATAGACCTGGCGGATGCGAGGAGAAACGATAAATGCGTAGCAATCATCACGCTAGACGTCAAGAATGCTTTCAACACTGCATCATGGGACTTAATCCTCGTACCCTTAGTGCGGAAAGGCATACCACAGTATCTAGTCAACACGATTGATAGTTATCTGGAGGACAGGGCCGTGCAGCTAGAGCTCGGCTCACACCTAAAAATATCAGCAGGGGTGCCACAGGGCTCAATACTGGGACCAGTGTTATGGAATATTTTTTACGACGGCGTACTAGCGACGACCTTGCCAGAGGGAGTTACCACTGTAGCCTACGCTGACGACTTGGCTTTGGTCGTGACCGCAAGCGACCCACAAACTTTAATGTGGAAGGGAAATGAAGCCCTCGAACAAATAGGGCGCTGGATGGCCAGGAATAAGCTGGAGCTAGGCCCCACAAAAGTCCGAATGTGATATACTAAGGGGCAGAAAGGGCAGCGATGAAATCGGGTTCCCGTGTGGAGGCGTCGAATTACGACCGAAGAAGTCGATCGTCTATTTGGGAATTGTATTGGAACAAGGGGGGCGTTTTGGCTCGCACATACGGAAGGCAACCCTAACAGCGGAGGAAAAAGCGGCTCAACTTATGAGAATAACAGCAAATGTTAGAGGCCCAGGTTTTAAAAAGAAACTAATGCTGTATGGGGTAGTTCAGTCAATCTTGTTGTACGGTGCTCCGCTCTGGCACAAGGGCTTAGAAGTTAAAACTAATACGTGATACCTGACGAAAGCCCAAAGAAAGTTTCTTATAAGGGTAGCCAGCGCTTATCGAACTGTCTCTGCACAGGCTGTGCAGGTTATAACCGGAGTTCCCCCTATTGGTTTGCTGGTAGAAGAGTGTAGGTACATCCATATCGAAGGGGCTCGAAATTTGAAAGAAAGTAGGGCCAAAGCACGCGAGAGAACATCTCAAAAGTGGCAGGAACATTGGAACGCGACAGCGTTGCACAATGGACAAAATCTTTGATTCCCCGAATCGACCATTGGGTGGACTGCGGCCACAGAAGGAGGGATTATTACTTGACGCAAGCGCTCACGGGACACGGTTCGTTTAAAAGCTATATTAAAAGAATAGGAAAGATCGATGATGACACCGAATGTGTGAAATGGATTAATGTGCGAGAACAGCTGAACTCGCGTATAGGGCAAACCTTTACCATACGAAACATGGTCAACCTCATGACAAGAGATAGGGACACCTGGAATATCATCCATGACTATGTAATTTTTGTTATGAAGAGCAAGGAAGACGAGGAGAGGCTGACAAGAAGATAGATAGACCATCCGCCGCCCTGATGTAATTCGAACCAGAGGTCCCAGGTCGGCATGAGTGCAGAGAAAGGGGTGGTTTTTAGTGGGGTGGTATATTGGTAAAGCACAGGCATAGTATGCTAAGGCGATGGTTCTAATCGGAACGGAGCTCATACTTTTTTAATTAAAAAAGCATCGGCTCCGTCCCGATTCGAATCATCGCTCTATCTACTATGCCTGTGCTTTATCACTACGCCACCAATAACATGCAACCCGATCTGGTATTCGACTGTACTTAAGCGAGATATCAACCATTGTAAACTTAAAAAATACCGTAAAAAAACATCTGACCATCTATGGCTAATATTTTACTCCAAAGGGTCCCCACTATCAACTGGGAAAGGCGGAATCGGAACTGAGGTTAACATCTGACAAGCTCTCCTGGTCCTTATGTATAGCGATGTACATATTCATTAGTTATTGTTTTCACTGAAACAAAATTGGAAATGAGAGACGAATAAGACTAAATATAAAGAGTAACATAGCGATGAAGAAAAAAATTAAATTTTTAACTGAAAATACAAATGACAAGAAAATAGAAGCAAAAAATAATAAACATTAACATTAATTCTAGCAAAAACAACAATAACTACGGTTTCGTAAACCAAAGAACTAATTAATCCATTAATGTAATTGAGGAGGAGAATAAATTCCTGGCATTAAAGAAGTCGGAACAGAAATAGCGAATATTAACATACGCATTTTAGAGTTGAATCAAATACAAAAAAAAGAACGTAGAAGTAAACTCCAAAGTAAAATTCATAATACATTGAAAACGCAACGCAAAGTATGAACCAAATCGTGCTTATAAATAAGGTTACTGTACATGTGGCTTCTCGTGAAGTTACGGTTCCAGAGCTCTTCCAAGAAACAGAATACAACAGCCCCAGCGAAAATAGTTGCAATAAGAAAAAATGAAGAACATATATCCATCACTGTAGTAAAGTAACGAACGAAAAATACAGTATGAAGTAAGACTTACCTTACAAGCCAGAATTTTAGTCAGCAAATGTAACAAAAGTGAAGTATTCTTAAAACAACCATAGTTTTGCCTCCAATTCTTTTATTTTACACCAAAACTCTGGAGTGCAAATACTTCAATTCTTTCTTATTCCACTTATTTGCACTAAAAATAATTATAATTATTATTATGCACCAAACGTTATATGCTGTGTTTATAATAGCCAAAAAGAGTCTAACGTGGTCTAACCTTACGTGTTAGAAAAAAAAAACATGCCAATCAACAAATCTTGCGTTGAAACGTTACAAAAATAATACAACAATGTTTATATTTTGTTTCGTAGATGGAAAATAATCTGATACATACTGAATACTGATACATTCATAGAAATTAAAAAGGTTTAAGCAATAAACGTTTAATTTGGTTTACATCTAATAAACTTGGCAAGGTTTCGTTTCAACCCTATTAAGGATTATTTATATAAAGCAGAAATATATATTTCAATCTTGTTGGAATCATCTACAATGATTAACTGAAGATATATCTTTCTTAAACCTTATTTTCTACTTGTGTAAATCCATATTTATTAATCTAAGTTATTTCTTTATTGATTACTACTTTAAATGATTTTTTAAACACCAAAAGCTCCAGAAGCCTTCAGTATACTAGATAATTAATTGCTATATTACGAACAGCGCATAACCCAATTTTTGACAACCGCTTACTTGTGTTAATCCAGTAAAAAAAAACATTAACATAACCGTTTTCAAAGCGTGCTCGCGCGGCATTTCTTCGCAATTAATAAACCAGTGAACTGTAAAAACATGAATTAGTGCATGCTGACCGTTAAATAACAAAAAAAGAACATTTTAATTGGACGTTATTTATTTGTACATGTCCTCGCCTTAAACGGGCTTCTGGTATATAACTTATCTCGCCAAAAATATGGCTTTATGAAGTGAAATCGGCTTTGTCTCGTACTTTTTAATCCGATAAGATGTAGCATATATAAATTTCAATACAGTTAGGATTTAATTAAGCGAATGAATTTATTGTACGTACCTATACTTATCTATGGCTCACGTTTTGAAGACTTCGCCCTTGAAAACTTGCTAATAGCTAATAAAATTTTGACAGTTACGGTAATGATATTAAATACACTCCGCCAAAAAAGTATCGCATAAACTAAAAAAGGGCATTTATGAACCAAGATATTTTTATACGTTCACAAAAAGTTTGCCTCGTGTATGTGAACTATAAAAACACTAACAAAATAATGGAACTTAGCGTTTTTACTTTTTTTTTCCTAAAAGAACACATTTAGAAAAATGCATATGTGTAAGGTTTGTTCAGTTGTTTATTGAAAGTCTTCCTATACGGACAAATTTTAAAGTGCGAAGTCAGAGTTCTGTACCAACGCTTTTAAAACTAAAATGAGCAATTTAACTTCAGAACAAGTGGCTGCTATAATTGCTTTAATCGAAGATGGACGATCTCAAGCATACGTTGCTAATTTGATGAACATCAATCAGTCAAGTGTTTCTAGAGCCGTAGCCAGATATAGGGAAACAGGCATTTACAGTAGAAGACCTGTACCAGGTCGTCCAAGATGTTCTACTCGCCAAGATGACCGCTATTTACTACTACAAGCATTACGTCGAAGACATGTAACTGCGAGACAATTGCAGAACGACTTGGCTAGAGTCAGAAATACTCGTGTGAGTACTCAAACTATTCGGAATAGGTTACGACAGAGTGGATTAAGAGCTAGAGTAGCTGTAACAGCCCCTCGTCTCACTAGGAACCACCGAGTGGCTCGCTTAAGGTTTGCCAGAGAACATGTAAATTGGAACATTAATGACTGGGCCAATATACTCTTCACAGATGAGTCAAGATTTGGTCTTTACACCTCAGATAGGCGTATCTCAGTATACAGACGAGACGGTGAGCGCTATTCGCAGTGTAATATCAGACCTAGACCTAATTTCGCTGGTGGCTCTATTATGGTTTGGGGAGGCATCTGTTTAACAGGTCGTACAGAGTTAGTACCAGTAGACAGAGGTACACTGACTGCCCACAGGTATATAACGGACATTTTAGAAGAACATGTAGTACCATATGCGCCAATTATAGGAAACGAATTCATGTTAATGCACGATAATGCACGACCGCATGTTGCAATAATCGTCCAGGAATACCTTAACGATGTTGGTATTCCAGTTTTAGATTGGCCTGCGGTAAGTCCGGACATGAACCCTATCGAGCACGTGTGGGACCTCCTTCACAGACGGATACGAACCCAAAATGTTGCCCCAGCGGACCTGCATGGACTAGAAAATGCTCTCCGTGACGAGTGGGAGAATTTGGATCAGGCTTATATACGGAGGTTAATCGAATCTCTGCCAAACCGTATGCGAGCGGTCATAAGAGCCAGAGGTGGCAATACTCAGTATTAAAAGCTACTGTTATGACATTTTTCTTCCCAAAATTATAATTTCTTGTTTTAATAAAAATCTCAAGTATGAGTTCTTGTTTTTATTTGGCCTGTATTTTATTTAAACAATCATAGAAATTATATCTTAGAGCGCATTAAAGTATATTTACAACTTTATGCTACAAACAAAGATTATGCGATACTTTTATGATTCAAAACTAAATTATGCGATACTTTTTTGGCGGAGTGTATTTGATTGGACATAATTTTTGCTTTTTTGTATATAAGTCCATCACCTGATTGTTAGTTAACTGTTAATATTTTCAAATTCTATACGCTCTTTTTGCTGTTTTGAACTTGTCATATGAATTTTGATCTGTTATTTCTACTCTCATTTTCGTATTTTGATTTTTTCTTTGGTCATCTGCAGTCCAAATTTATTTGTTTGTTCTTCAAATTTCTTAAAAGCACTCGTAAGTCTCTTTTTTTATCTTGTGAGCAGCACTTCTTCTTTCCAAACTTTTCGTATCAAGTGGCTTATTTTCTCTTGCGATTTCTATTCTCTTTCTTATAAATCTTTCGCAGGAATCAACCATTCTTCTGCACTTTTATTGGAAGTTCATTTTTCTACTTCCTCGTTATTGCCAATAATTGTAGGTTCTTGGATTTACTGCTACACTGCTTTATTTAACGAGGCGTTAAAGTGTCTTGCACATTTGTTCTTTTCCCCCTACTACTATTGGACTTACCTCAATTCCACTACAAATTGTTCCAATGTTCGTTCTTTGCCAGGAGCGTTTTATGGAAATTTAAATAAAGGTTGAATAATTTATTGAAGTATCTATACGCGCTGAAAAACTTTAATGTTGAAAGCTTCACTCATTACATCTTAAGTTTCCCAGATAGGATTTTAACAATACTTAAGCCTAGTACTGATTCTCTAATTCATTATTTAATTCATTCAAAAAAAACTCCTGGTTTTAATGGGCCTACTAATAACATTACCTCACAAAGGTGCTATAAAAAAACAAATTAAATCCTACGACATTCCTACGAAGGATACTTGCCTTAAGAAAAAAAGAGAACTTTCCATTTCAAGAAATGACTGTGCGTATATTATACAGATTTCCTATGCAGGAAATGCGTATCTGAACACGAAATTACATACTTTCATTCTATACAATCGCAGCCGTTATATAAACACGGAAACTAAGCAAAGTACAGAAACACGAAGTTATCCGAAACATAAATATGAATGTGCGATAGAGGTAAAATTGATTAAAACTATTTTACGAATCTTTGGAATAGACACAACTCTTATATATTAGTTTAAACTGCGTGGAATACTGCTGCAATTTGATACACACGCAAAGTAAAAAAAAAAGAGTTCGACTTTAAATCGTGCGGAGACGATTATAATACGCTCAAATTCAGTTCTGCAATTCGAGAAGTAAGCAACCTAATCTCACCCGCTCATCTTTGACATGCTCGGTTTGATGTGTGCATTTTACACGTTAGCAGATAGAATGAAACGAGGGAAGATGTGGGCTCACTGTTTAATAAAACCACCACCTGCCCTATTTAAGAAAACCCTAAAATATGACGTAATAATTTAGAATGGACTCTAGAAACCTCCATAATTAATTCGGGACGTTGTGAGTGAGTTGCATTCTTGACCGTTTTAGTTTATTTTGTGAAATTATAGCTGACTTACTTACATACATATGTATGTATATTAAATAAATACAAAATGAACTAATCGCCTAAGGCACGCTTTACTTATCTGACATTCTACTCGCGTGGACATAATTTTAGAAAGTTGCAAATAAAACGAAGACAAAGCATTGGGTATTTTAAAACAAAAAAGCCAAGAAAGAAACCTCCTTGTAATTATTTCCTATTCGACGTGATTTGAAGTTGCTGATTTAACTGCAGCATTCACTTCGAGCGCGCGTTGATAGAACTGCAAAACTTCCTGTACATGTGTGTACGTGTGTAGTATGTATGCGCACTTAGTAAAAGTAGTCCAGTTTCACTAGGTGTACAGATAATGAGCCGAGACACGCCCTGTTCTGTCTTACATTCTAATCCGGTTTCTAAAGCGTTGAAATTAATTTACAGTCGATTCTGTTTTTAGAATGAAAATAAGAAGAAAATAATATATAACTCAGGCATATGTGCAATCATTGCAGATGTTTTATATATTGTAAAATTATCAGTTATTTTGTAGAAAGTTTAACCTAAAATGAAGGGTAAGCATAAAGTAGGTTCTGAAAAATTCCAAATATATTTATTATATAAACAAAAATTATTAGCAAGCAAGGTATTTACCCAAAAAAATATTTTACAAAAATTATAAATTTACTTATAAATACCATAATTGCCGAAGATTAAAAAAAATAATCAACCAAGAAAACTATTATATAACTTTCAAATTTTAATATTTTATTACCAGAAATATTAAAGGAGGACAGAGGCTGTTGTAACATAATACCATTTCATAACGGAGATAACCGCTTATGCACATGCTTTATAATCACAATTAATATAGTAGTCGCGTACGCTAAAGAAATTTAATAGTTGTTGTCAACGAATTTAGTCACTATAGGTATCTACCATGTGTTGAAATCATATGATTATTATACAAAACTTCCCGTATCATTTTATTCAAACTTTAGCAGCATAACGTAGATTTAAGTTAATAACTAAAAATAACGAAAGTGCCATATTAATTTTGTTTACCTGCAAAGATATACAGAATGTTTTAAAGTCCACGATTTCTATTTTACAACCTATCGCGGTTGTTAGATTAATGTGACAAAACACGATCCGAAGAATCATTTACAAATATTTTTGTCATTCTAAGTAGAGTAATATTGTTTTTTACCTTAATGGATTCCAAACAGCTTTCAATCTCCTAATTGATTTTTTCTGGACGTCTAGAAATTTTGGTATTTCTATTACTTTCAAATTTCGCAGAATATGAATTAAATTTGGATAATAAAAGGGTGTTATTCCAGCTAAAAAATAAGTTGTAAAGTATACTGAAACGTTTCTGAAAAAATAAAATATTTGCTAAATTATTCTTTAAATGAGATTATTACGAGATGACCAAACAAGGAGTCAGCAGTCAACTTTATGGACCAGGACGCATTCTAGACGCTTCCAAAATCCAGATCTCGGAGATACTCAAATAATGGGGGAGTAGAAGATGGTAATCGCTCCGAAACCTTCTGGATAGCTAGTAATAAAAGACTGATTAACCCTTAGTCAAGTTGAAACCAACACGGGCCGTTTTTGCAAAGGCGAAACCGGCAAAACACATATTCTACTACTGCAGTTGTCTGCGCTACACTACGGACACAATAACATGTTAATAACTGCAGAAATGGCAAAGATGGCAACACCAAAGGAAACCCCAGATTTGCGCTAAACACTGTATCACATTAATCTACCTGAAATAGATCGGACACTAGTGGGCGAATGATATGTTTGTTATTTTTGGCCATTAAATTGCTCCCAAAGTTTGAATGATAGGATATGGGTACCTACTTACATACACAAAAAAACTGCCGGTTATCAGAACTCCTTACAGTATTCAAGAATAGTAACAATCCGTAGATTACAAAAATGTATAAAGAACCAATCAAACAATAAGCACATGTTCAAAGTAAAATTAAAGGACTAAAATGATAAATTTTAACTTGCTTGCTTCTTTTATAATACTACAATAATTGCTCTAATACTATATTGCATCCTCAAATATTAAAACTGTTTTTAAAATATAGTGTTCAGATGGTTGTGTAATAGTCTATACAGCACGAGTACTTATTATTCTAAATCTAACTGCGAGTATAAATCAACCAGATCCATTGGTATCCATTCCGCTATAGGGCCATACAGTTAACGATGCAAGCGTTTTGCTACCAGATGAGTCGACAGTGTGTCGACACCCGCCCAGATTAATGGATATAAAATTCGTTTGATCCAAAATGATGTCGAGTTATCAAGATATTGAAAATATTACGTATAATTCTCAGTTCTTGCACTAATGCGAATGCTGGTTGTCGAAATTCACTGCACTTATCGATATTTTCTGTAATTCATCAATAGGTTAACAAAGCCCTCTCTCTCATGACGATAAATATCACTGAGTTGAATAAATCTTTCATTTGTTGTGATCAATGCATTTACAGATAATGTCTTGGCTTCAATAATTATGAAGCTGTCATAATAAATAATTATTTATTGATATAATTAATCAAAAAAGTTCGGACGAATTTTTAAGCCTAATAAGTAATTGTAAATGAGAACATTTTCCTTAGTAACCCTTACTTCAGAGTTGATTGGTTTTAAAACAATATTTAATCGGAATCATTATTTTAAACAACCACAATTTCTTTAAAGATGAAAGTTTTAAGTGTTTCCACATTGAGAGTAAATTTGACAAGAAACCTACAAAACTACCATTCCAAGTATTTTTATTGGAGTAAAAGCAGATTAATAGGGTAAACATATCAAGCAAATATTATTCTACTATAAAGAAATTGAAGAAAAAGAAATTTAGTAAATCTGTACTTTATCAAATCACCCATTGAAAATTCGTCGCAGCCATACGTACCACTTGTTCAATTAATTTTGACTATAATATTAAAAAAAAGAATTACTTAAATCTGTTATACATTTCTTTCAACATTGAAGCTCGTCAACGATTAATAAACGTCATGCCTAATTTGTCATGGTTCTATCAAGCTTTAGGAAACAAAAGCTGAACCCACAGAGATTCTGTGGCCTACATTAACTCGTTCTTCTTCTTTCTCGATCGGGCTATATTTATAAGTTCAATAACATGAATAACCATTAATTTTTCTATTTACAAATATAGCAGCAAACGCGAAGACAATAGATAATCTTGCCGGAGCTACACCGGACAACGCCTACATAACGGAACTTTGAACTTGTACAACTCATTAGCGTTTCATTATATTAATACAAGACGCCACCGATTATTAAAATCCTTATCGTTCCAAGAATCTTCTACACATTTTGCGCGGCGACAGTTAATTAATATAAATTTGTGTTTGCAGAGACATTGAATTCTTCGACGTGTTTTAAGCCGTAATTAGAAACGGATTCATTAATTCACTAATTAAAAATGCTCGCACTCCAACGGTACAATTTGTTACGGATTCCTTCTGATAGTTCGACATTGATGTATGAGGATTTTAGACGACCATTCCTGATTGCCCGTATATCAATGCGATTTTTTATTGCGTCCGGTGACCAAGAAAGATCGTAAGGGAGGTAAAGAAATCGGTGCACGAATTCGTCGTACATCAATCAAGCAGGCCAAGTCTATAATTAAAAGCCTGGGACCTTCCGTTCATAATATCTGACGATGATCTTTATTTCCTACCGTTATTCCCAAAATTATAATGTAATTAGGAGTACTCAAATAGGTGTTACTCTCATGCGATATTATTAGTGGCGATAATAACATCCCAAAAGAAACAGAAAATCGTGCTTTCTTTTCATTACTAACCACCCACGATGAAATCAACTTTTACGTACATACTTACCTATATAAGAATACATTTTAAATACTCTTTTATTTGTTATAGTGGACTAACATCTTCAGTGAGCAGTAGAGGTGTTACCCCAGTGTACCTTCGCTGCACCGCAGGAAGAATCACTTGGTTGTATCCTAGAGGTGCACTCAGATTACTTCTGCGGTTACCGGCCCAAGACAGGGAATTTAGAGCGTGCATCAAACTTCACCACGATGGCGGTAAAGATATTGCTGCCAGACTTTTCCTTGAGGGACCAAGATCTCTACATCCGCTCTACACAAACGAACACGTCGGAACAAAAGCTACTAGGTAACCTCTTAAACATTTCTAGAATTAAATTTAATTCTAAACATTTTCTTTAGTCCTCCTTGTCATTATTAATGCTTTCCGCTTTTATTGCAGATGTTTTAATAGTAAAAATGGTCTGGTAGCAATCTATGTTGAGGCTGCTGATGCTAACAGCGTTACTAAACGAATCGCAGATATTGAATACGATCTTCAACCGTTACCAAGAGGTTCTCGTGGATATGACCCTGCTGAAGGTAAAACATATTTCATGTATATGAGTTAACTGGTGTTACAGTTAACAGTTATCTGGTGTGCTTATTTATTTAATTACACTGCAAGCCTTAAAAGTCTAGGCCAATTGTTGCATTTATACTAATTATAAATAGTCTCCCAACTTTCCCTATCTTCTTAGATTTCATTCCTGTCGCTTTCTACGTTTATTGTGAAGTTCTGCTATTTCATGATATGTCCTTCCCTTCCATCCTACTGGCATTCTTTTTCCTCCAAACGTGGTGCATAATACAGTTCTTTGTCACCTTTTCATTCTTTCTTTCTTTATTTGATTTATGGTCCAGATTTCACAAGCATAAGTAATCTTAGACCTTACAATTGAATCGGGGAGTGAAAGAAACGTATAAGTCCAAAAATAAGGTTTTTAGAAAATACTAAAAAAACCATCTGATCTTTTCGTTTTGAACTTTTCAATAATTTGATCCGAAGTAAACTTTTAGTACAAATAAGTACGGTTACAAATACGTAGGTAAACATACAAAAACAGCATTTTGAACAAAATTGTATGGAAAAAAAGTAGTTGGGTTTATACCCTTCTTCCACTTGTAAGATAAGGAAAGTTAAAAACAAAAAAAAATACAATTTTAGTCATCTCCACTTCACTGACAAGAATGAATGAAAGAACGAAGTCAGTCCATATTTCTAGAACACGTATTAATATCACCGTTCCTAAAACTGGCTTTCGTGCTGGTCTTTAGCTCATTAATGTAACAATTCAAATTAAACATTTTGGGTATTTTAGTTCAAAATGGCCGTTTCTAGACTAATTCTGTTCTTCCACACATCGATTCAATTATGTAGAATCTTTTTTATCTTGCTGAATATATGTTTAGACTGCATCAGTACTTTCAAGGCTTCTATATTTTCCTTCCTTTTCGCTATCCTTAGCCGTATTTGCTGTTTTTCGTCTGATTTTTCGTCTAAGTAACAGAATTCTTTGACTCCCTTGATGTCATGCTTCCATTTAGATATTTGTAGGGTTGTATACTATCGATGTTGTTTGCTATCGATAGTCAACTACCGAGTCAGAGCATTTTATAATTTTACTATTTTGTCTATTTTTCCAATTGATTTAACTTTAGTAGTCATATTAACCATAATTATTCATGTTCATAACCATTGTTAACAAAACTAGATTATAGATAATTGTCGATATTGTGCAATCCATAGTATTTGTTTGTCACAATTGGTAATGCCCGTCGCAAATTTTACAAGAATTTCCTTACTTTTGTTTGTTTGAATCCAGCAGTCTCTACATTAGATAAGCATATTCCTCTATCATTAACTACTAGCGTCATAAAGAGCAAGCTCGACATGTGTATAGTCTAAAAGTATCATACCCGAGATACCTCAGGTTTCTTCTTTAATTTCTTAAAAACCGATTTATTTTTCGTTGTGCTGTTTTTGGGGCATACTTAAGGAAGCAAGGGGAGCTTTAGCTGCCAAAAATATTTCTTTTTATAAATATGGCGACAGGAAAATTGGTCCTGAAGGAGTTGCGATAGTACATGTTTTGGCGATATTTGAAATAATTTTTAACAAATTATTTCATTTACTGTTTTCCATTTCCTTTACTAATAATGATAATTATTTGATTTCTTATTATACCTTTCTTTATAACATTTAAGAATACTTCAAGGTGCATGTTACAAATAAAAACTTAAGATGTTTAAATCGACTACTAAATATTTATGTCGAAGATCCGCTTTTAACAATTTTCGTTTTTTATATTTACATTAATTAGCAGTAAGTTCTATTTAATAATTAAAGAAAAAGAAGAGTGTTTTATACGAAATAGAATATGTCAAATTTTTAAAAGGTAACCGATATCTACCGTATACGAAATTGAAGTATGGTCACCTAGTGAAACATGAATCTCACACGATAGAATACATCACAGATAGAACAATGGGGGAAACGACACAGCAGTTACAAAACTAATGCGTTATTAAAAATAAAACCGTTACTCTATCGACTGTATCGTACTCTATTGCGTAGGATTTGTATGTCATGACCATATTTAAATCTTGCATACAGTGTATTAAATGTAAAATTGTATCATTTTCGCATTTGTTATCAATGCGATAGAATTATATCATTTTATGTTTAGTTACTGATTCTTAACTGAAAATACCAGCATCATAATCACAGAAATATTCAATTCTACTTATCGAACAGAGCTACAAAAGTATCTGTCATAAAATCGAAGAAGAGAAAATAAAATGTTGGCTCTTACACTAACAATAGAATTAAGTTGTAACGGCTTTGTAAGTTGCCGTTTTAAACAGCTGACGGTATTTTACTGCCACTTACGAAACAAATACTCAAATTACAATTACATATTCAGTTACTTCGTTGAAATTAGTAATATTGAATAGTAAGAAATAATATATCCAAAAGAGTAACTTGCTGAATTGCAATTTTTTGAGATAAATTATCATATTGTAAATATACTAAAATATACATTTTATCTATTTTTCCAGAATGCCGACCATGTACAGGTGAAGAATTAGCTCACGCCTTTTGCACTAGCGATTTAGGTAAGCAATCTTCTAATAAGAAATATCTTATATAATCTTAAATTATTTTTCTACGTTCCATTTCTAGAACATATTTATTTACTTTGCAAAAATAAGCTCAGATAAAGGTTTGCACATGTGCCCATGTTAATGCTTAAATACAAAAGTACATTTCCACCAGACATTTAGCCGTTTACAGTGCACTCTGTGACTTTAAACCACAATGATATCTTTGTTAAATATAGATATTAGTTTACACACACTACAGATGATAAAATTCCTGTCTGATATCATAAATATTTATATATATTTATGTTTACTTCTTAGTAACGTATTTATTCCATTATCCAAAATGTAATGTTGAGTAATGATAATGATAACAAGAAAGAAAGTCAATATTATGTATCTTAGAACTGAACAGTTATGGCTTAAATATTTCATTATCTTCTCATTGCATATTCGTGTGTCGGATAATTTTGTTGCATAACTAATTCATAATTGCAATTGCGCACAAAGCATTCTTATACCGCTATGATTGGTATTTTCCTTTCTACTTACTAATAAAAATAACTGAAATCTTATGTTTGCCAAGCTTCAGCACGTACTAACATTGTTACGTTCAGGTTTCCTTTAAAAGGCACGTTCGTGGTCCCAAACAAACACCTGTAGGTAGTTGGAATTTATCAAAATTTACGGCTACAATAAATCTCTTTCATAACTTTTTCCCCTCGTGGTATTTGACGACCTGTAACCAGGCCGTAAAACTAACACTAATAATAGCATTTCTCCTCTCCTTTTGTTACAGTAACTAGAGGCATTATTCATGGCGTTGAAAACAGCGAAGAACTTCACGTCTCCCAGTTGACGGTCAGAATAACAAAGCTAATCAGGCACACAACCGAAGACGGCTACTATAGGGACATCGAAAGCAATTCGATAGACGATACTTTAGCAGGCGAAGACGTCAAAGAGATCAAGCTTGACGTGGCCGAACATTGCGGTGTAACGCACGGTGTTGGTGAATTTGTTTTTATGGCCAGAAGAAAGTTAGGGGACCTAACGATAAAGTGTGCCCCTAGATTGGAAGATTGGGCGCTGCTTATTAACAAACTATCCGAAGAGGGGAAAGCACATTGTGTTTTGAGGAGTTAGTTTATACAAAGAAAAAAAACTTTCTTATATAAATTGCTTGCTGTGATGAAACAAATGTATTTAAAGTAGGGGAAGTATTAAAGGCAAACTTATGTACATATATACATACTTATTTTACATTTAAGATTTGAACGCCGTGCAATGATTTTGGCAATAGACAACCCCGTCCAAAATTGTACATAGATACTCATGTAAATAATATTATATTATATAATCCTCCATATTGGAGTTTGGTAGAAACAAATTGCCAATCTATTTTTTAATAGATTGTAACTGCACTATTAATTAGTTACATTCTAGGCATAATTTATGTATATAAATAGATCGTTGTATATTTATTTCTTATGTCTTTTTATGCTTTGTAATATATGAATATAGAAAATAATTTAATCGCATTGTAGAATCTACCAATGATTACCTAGAAATATATGTTATGTTACTATTATGAAACAATGCCTCTTAACATTTTATTTCCATTACACTTTATACGTATCTAATACTCCCTTCTGTTTGCAACTTTAACCTTAGTTAATTTAAATATTCTACATAGAATTTCCGCAAATATATACTTCAATATTCTGAAATTTTTATTGTTTAGTGTGTTACTTTAACTTTTAGTTGCATCATCGAATTCTATGTGCCAAAACATTTCTGTATATCCTATTAAATGCATAAATATAACATTTAAGTGATTATTTTTTAGCAATCAAAATTAGATCTCGTGCTGTTTTGTACTAATTCGATGAGAATATAACCTGGAATCCTGTATATAGTGCTATTTAGGATAGCTGTCGGATTCCATATTATTTTCTCGGTAAAAATATTCCTGCTTAAAGTAGCCTTAAGTTATCCTTTTACAATGGATTTGTCTAAACGATGTACTGTGATATGTAAAATATATTTTATATTATCTATATGAATATATATGAAACTTGTATTTGTTTACAAAGATTTTTTAAAAAAGAATAAACTATGTGAAGCGATTATTGTTGTTTTCTTTGGCATACAAAATTGCTTATGATAGAATCAAAATAAAACTCATTTTCCAAATATTTGCAAGTAAAAAAAGTAGACTCACGTCATTCTGCCTAAATTAATCTATTATTTGGAATTTACTCCGTAAATAAATCTTACAAAAATGCTAAAACTAAATTAATACAGAAATTACAATCAAGCACGTTGCGTGCATAAAGTTGGGCCCATTCCGGCAGTAATGAATCAAATTCAATTGTTATTAGAGCACATTAAATCGTTTACATTCTGAGTTGGCGATTTTAAGTGAAATTAAGGATGAACTCATTGTCACAAGTAACGTTGGTGGAATGTATCCTACACCAATTACGAATCATGAAAATTATTTCCACATTGTCACTAACAATTTGTTAATAGGCTACAAGTTATTTTTCACGTGATAAGGTTATCCTCATTATCCTGTGTAACTTCGTAACGGCCTTTTTAGATATGATACGGGCCGAACGACTGAAATGTTATTATTTACACTAATACATTCCAGTACCACTATCAGATCATACATCCGGTGATAATTAGTGATAATTTACTGACGTAATTAATAAAGACATTAGATATTTCCTGTTATACTTCCTATCTATTGAAAACAAATATTTCTAAATAATTAAATTGACTAATGGATCAGAGAAGAAATATTTCCAAATTCTAGTTCATCTACAACTGTTAATAACGGCGGTTTTCCATACGGAATATAAAATACTATCATATATTAATAAATACTCTTGTGAAGTGTCAGCAAACAGTTGTAAGAACAGATTTCTTAGTAGCGCTGCATGGCATTAACAGCTATGTATCCTACTAACAAACTAACAATAAAAAAAATAAACGAAGACAGCCCGAGATAGAAGACTTTTTACAATTATTAATCCCTCATTGTAGCTTGTTTTACAAATGGGGGAAGGAAAGCGGTTATCGACCCGATAAGAAAAAATATTGAAAAATTTGTTTTTTTGTTAAATTTAAACATAAAACACATAAAGCATAAATGGACATGCAACAACAGTAGGATAGTAGCAATAATTGTCTATTTGCACTAAAAGAAAATGCACTTTCTTATTCAGTGCAAAAGGGCCGATAATTTGAAATGAAATGGATAAAATTGCCGGTCAAAGGCGAAAAGTTGTGTAGATAATAAAAAAGTGCAATGCAGGATAAAGTATATCTATATGTATCAAAGAATATGTTTAATAATAATAATTAATAATTATTATTATTATTAATTTCAATACGTCAACATTACATTGGATTGAATTGTCAATATACACAACAGTCGTTCATACTTTTACATAAATATATAGAACCTCTCCGCAAACTAGAACCTAAATAAATACCACCTTGAGATTAAGCAACAATTAAAATTCTGGAGGATTAATAAATTCATTGATAGTTGATAGTGTAAGAAGCACTATGCAACAATAATTAAGTCTTTAACGCCCCGTTTAAATAGTTTGAAACAGTCAACAGACTGGATCTCATGCGGCAACCCACAGTACAGTCTCATACTAAACAACATAGGTGATTTCTTTGTCAGCGAGAATTTATGTTTCGCAATAAATAATCCAATCTGTTTGCCTTGTATTATGCTCATGCACCGTTTTGAATCTTTTAAATTCGCCTTACCGCCTTATATAGGATGATGCAGGGAAAAGTCAGTAATTTTTCAGTTTTAAATGTTTCACCGCCGTTTTCTCTGCAATACAGACTAAAGATCAATCATACCCGCTTTTGCAAGATAAATACCCTATCCCAGTCGGTCACGACACCCCAAATAATAACATTATATGATAGTACAATGTAGGCGAAAATTTATTTTTTTGGAATGTGGCTAGTAATCGAATAAAAAGATTTACATTTTACGTTTCGGCTTCTTTATTTACTTTTTAAGCCTTCATCAGAACTGATTGTATACGTTATCGCCAAAGGTCAAACACATAATATTAACAATAACAATTTTTTTACACGTTAAAAGAAGTGTAAAAGACGATAATTTACAAACATTATAGAAACAAACAAACGTATAACTTTACAATCGTATGATAAATCATACGATTATTATTATCATACGATTGTAAAGTTATACGTTTGTTTGTTTCTATAATGTTTGTAAATTATCGTCTTTTACACTTCTTTTAACGTGTAAAAAAATTGTTATTGTTAATATTATGTGTTTGACCTTTGGCGATAACGTATACAATCAGTTTCTAATGAAGGCTTAAAAAGTAAATAAAGAAGCCGAAACGTAAAATGTAAATCTTTTTATTCGATTACTAGCCACATTCCAAAAAAATAAATTTTCGCCTACATCATACCACTCCTGGCTAAATAAAATTTCTCCCTACTATATGATAGTACAAAAAAGAACAGCTATCTCTATTAAAGGTTTCAGTTCTAAAACATTTCTTAGTTGAAATATTGCATAGAAGGCAGTAATAATTTTTCTCAAGTATCATTGAGATTTATGTTATGATTAAGTGTCGGTTTAGATTTACGAAAATTAATTAATTTTATTTTTTGGTTATTTAAAATTATATATACACCAATTCGTTACTGCTGTTATAGTTTTTCAATCTTAAAATTAATATCCTGAAGTGTTCTAGGCAATGGTTCACTTCACAATGACTAACATATCAGCGAACAAAATGGAAAGTCCACAAGTTATATGTTACGATAGTTACGGTAAGCAATGGTCCCAGAACAGATCCCTTAGGTACGCCCAGGTCAACATTATATTTCAGGGACAATTCATTCTCCAACTTAACAACCACTTTCCTATATTGTAAGAAAGATAATAATCAAGTCAACGAAATCCTCTAAATCCCAATGAGTAAAGCTTCTGCGATAGAAACTCCAGATGCATACAGTCAAAAGCACGGGTTAAGTCGAAAAAGATACCAACTACATAGTCGTTTGAATCCAAATAGATACAATTAAAATTGAAAAAGTGCTGTTTCTGTTGACTCTTCTTTTGTAAAACCGTACTGGTTGCAGTGCAATATTCGTTTCAAGAAAATCAACCGTGGTTATAGCGTTGCTGTTAGAGACCATTCGTCCTATAGCTTTGGAAAGAGAACTGAGAAGGGATATTGGTACATAATTTCCTATATTAGTGGGATCTCGTGTGTTATGTTTTGGTAAATGATCTACGAACGTTCCACTACACAAGTTGAGACAATGCAGACTATCTCTCCCATCATCGTAAGTCATTCTAATGTGATCACTCGCAACAGATAAAAAATACTTTGCAAAAACTTCACATAGAGCCCGATTGTCAGCTAGTAATTTATCATATAAGTAAATAAATAGTTTATAAGCAATAAATTTACTGTACACATCAAGTATTTCAGGTGGCGCCGCGGATGCGCGATAGCAAGAGAACGTGCTCAATGGAGTGAGATACACCCGAAGAAACATAGATATAACACACTTCACTATCTTCGCGATTCGTGCAAAATACAAAATTTAGTTTTATGGTAATATGTATCTGCAGTACAGTGTCTCAGCCACTAACTCGGCTCCGCCCACTTCTTCGAACTGATGACGTTTGATACGCGTGAGGGCGGGGCTTTCGCCAACAGCCAGTCCATGAGCTGTAGTAGTATGTGAATTAAACCACCTACAATGTGTTATTTTATTGTATTATTATTCTCCGCAAACACGCCTAACACCATACCTTTTATGATGGATTCGAGAAAAGCAATCTTACTGAAATACCGCCGAAAAATAACGAAAATAACTCAACGTAAAGATTATAAAAAACCAAAAACCAAAATAAACCAAGAAAAATTACTCATTACTCATTTGAAAATTCTAAAACTGCAATCCTTTTTGGTACAGTGTCGCTGCCATTAATCGTTATTCTATAGAAATTATACAATATACAAATTCAACATTCTTTCCGAAATTTCGAACACTTTCTACTTTCTATATTACATATCCGCTAAACACAAAAAATAAATAGAATAACAAAAGAATTCTTGGCCATAACATGCAACATATGTTTGCATGGCATACAATCGTCGGATTTCTTGTTTGAAGGCATCGTCGAAGTGTCTTGAAGATGTGCAAAGACTGGAATAATATAGCGACCGTTTCTGAAATCGCAGTAAGCCTTGGAAACAGTGTATTATTTATCTTCTCATTTAACAGCTACTGTAGACGCTACCCAAATAGCACCAAATATTTTTAAAATATGTATTATATATTTTATATAATATATAATATATATTTTAATATTAAATCCATTTGTTACAAATATTTGATGTACTAGAGTATCAATCGCAAGGAACAAGGGCTTGAAGAACTACGAATAGATGGGTGTAATATATCATATATAGTGGCTATCGCTGTAACACGCTGAATTTTTATGCATTCATACCACCAACTTTCAGCGATTTCGACAACGATGCATAGACACAAGAGTCCAAGATTAATACAATTAAATTTCTGTTTCTATAACCTGCACCTATACAAACAAATAACTACTTCAAAAAAGCATTTCACACCTAGCATAGAGAACAAAGCCACCCCCCACTACCTTCGCGATTCGTTCAAAATACGAAATTTGTGTAGATTTTGCTGTAGATGCACCACTAAAAATTTCACCTCGCCTAAAGTTTGGCATGCACCACAATATGTAATTGTATATTATTGTTGCAGTAATATAGCATATGGTTTTAAATAGTTAAATTCAGCATGTCGAGTGTATGTGCATTGCTATTCAGAACAGTATAGCAACGGCATGTTTGTTTTGTTGTGTCTTCGTAATCGTACGGCAATCTACAGCGTTTCAAACTCCATCGTCAGTTCTTTAGTTTCAAAATGTATATTTTCAGGTAAAGTGTGTTGCGTCGAATAGCACAATATTAATTGCGTGTAAGAGTAAAAAGAGGAACAAGAACATTAATAACTTTATCCAAAACTAGTAAATCGATTCACTCTATGTGCTTTAGGTGATCCAATAAAACAACAGGTTTATGATAATATTAATTTATTTTTCTATTTACATTTAATCACAATTATTTAAAATATAAACAGTACAAAAATTATAATTATTTCCTTTTTATTACAGAATTATATACGAAACTTTATCTATACATAGTCCAAAAATACAGGTATGTGCAACATCAATTTAAATTATGACGTTATAAGGAAATACAGTTTCTAAAGCAGATATTTGTGTAGATTCAAATTAAAATCGCAAAAATGATATGTAAATTTATGTGTTAAAAAAAACAATTAAATCAGTTAAGAAGTATAAAAATACTAAAATTATTGTAATAATAATTTTAGGTACATTAACATACACACATATTATGTACAATTGGCGTTCATATTAAAGAAAAGATAATTATAAAGATATTCTACCTCACTTTAGAACATACTGAATGCTATTACGATTTCAGCTATAAAAATAATTTTATTGGTAATGAGTATTTTTAAATAAGTTCTAATAAATAAATAAGGACACTTTGATAATCACAAAGCATTTCGGCTATTATAAATTATACGTAAAACATTCACGTATGCAAGATTAAATTCAATTCCATATTTCTGATAGGTAATAATAAGTTTTACGCGTGTGTATGACCACTTTCAAAAGTTAATTATTTCAGATCTTCAGTCTCAAAGTTATTGCTCGTAAATGTGTTACGCAATCACAGCACCCAATGTTAAGAAAGCTCGTATTATCCACTAGAATTACAAATGGAAAAAGTTTCTACACTACACAACATACGTACATTTCATGATTACAAATGCGTAAAATAAGTTGCACACCATTATTACGCATACGATTATTAATAATATTCGATTTTGTCACGATAAAAAGGCATAAGTGGTAAAAACTAATAAAATGTAAAAACAGATGATTTAAGCTGCAAGTTTTATTCTTACTTGTTCCAAATTCAATGTTTATATTATTTAATTAATATTTTTATTTTTCATTCACGTTGCATTAAACCTATTCTGCCCTACTGAAATGAAAATTCGTGTATCAGCTATTGATTAAGATTTGATCATAATTAATTGTATTCAATAAACTCAAATAATATAAACATTCAAAAGACATAATAGATAATATCAATTTTTGAGATTTTCATAATTATTTTAAGTTTTCAAGTTAATGTCACAAACTCAATATAAGCTATGCTGTACTAATATTAACTATTTTAAAAAAAAAATCAATCGGACGTAATACATTCTACCACTATAAGTCGTTGACTTAATTTTATTTTATTCAGAACTAAGATTGTCGCTTACGCTACTTTCAGACCAAATTTAACAAAATAAATACAGCAAAAACGTTAATCGAATTATTTTACATAAAAATCTAAATTTCAGATAATTGGGCTTATGCCTCTTTGTCATGACGACTTCGATCATGTTTATTTTAATTCCATACTAAACAAAATAAGCGTAGCAATAACAATATAATATTATGCCCAATTCCTTCTTATTGTTTAACACACAAATATGGCTTTCTAAAAGACGTAACTACAAAGAAACTAGAAAATTATTTTACATAAAAAGTTAAAAACCATTGTAAAAGATCTAGATTCAGAAATCACGTTGTGGATAAGAAAATTCTAATGACTTATAAGAAAACTTGTTGACAAAATTTGACTAGGTGAAATATTTTTATCTATAACATTAAAATTGTTAAAATTACAATATTTTCTACAATAAAAGTATATTTTCGTTTCCTTACTGTTAATATCACTGTTGCACTAATAGCTAAAAGACATAAATTAGGAAAACGAAACCTGAAAATAGGTATTTATAGAAATACAATGTTTCACTATGTAACCTATTAAATCTTCCATAAAACTCCTCACAATAACTATAAAACTGCCGTTATTAACTATGGAATGCATGTATGTACGTGTAAATTGTTTATATTTTATAAATGTTTTCGCTCCTTATCGGAACATTCTTATTTTTCACTTAAAGAACATTTTGAAATCTCTGATTCAAGATCGCACGTACTGCTGGATATACTAGTTTCACTATCAGATGCTTTTTCTTTTTTGACTGTCCATTCCACGAGGACAAAGCATATTGTTCCAAAAACTGCTAACCCAAGCAGAATACCCAGTTGAATGTAGAGGCCAATGTGGGATGAATAAAAAAAGCAAGCTGCAGCGGCGACAGACTGAAACAAATAAAAAAAAAGCTTAAAAGTTGATAAGTAAATAAAACCGTTTACTTAAATATATGCACCAAACTCGTTTTTTGCATTTCAATTATACAACAAGATGTTTTGCAACTTTTATACCTATCGTTTAATGTACAACTGACCACGATGACGAAAACAGATTTTCGAATTACGAACTTAATCAGAACGCAATTTACTAATTAAGTAATATAAATTAATATTTTCGTAAAGATACAACAAAAGCAAGATAGATAACACTTGTTGACTAAATCAATATTTTTACTAAATCATATGCATTTTTATGAAAAAAATTGCAATGAAAAAGTTTTGATATGATAATAACAACAAACAAGATTCTATATGAACAATATTCATAGAATTAATTCATGTAGGAATTTTAAAGATATCTGTGCTGCTGAGTAGTACTATAATCTGATGAAGTTTACTCTTATATGGACGAGTTTTGTAGCACATACACATATTTGGTTGCAAACTAATATTTTCGCTAATAGAATCGCATGTAGTTTATGTGATGATACGCGGTAGGCGTTATCACATAAACTCCATGCGATTCTCCAAATTTACTGATGTGAAAATTAGTGATGGGATACTTGCAGGGCTCCACATAACTAATCAATAGATAATAATTAAATTATGTAGAAAGGAGTGTGTGAACTTTGTTATAGAAACTTTCTTAACCAACAAAAAGTTTAACAACTATATGGATATAGTCTTCCTACGTGACTGTTTTCCCAAGAACTTAGTTAGCATAAAGAAAAGAGCTGTTAAAAGAAATAGAATTTAAGTACGTTGGGAGATTATCGTTGCAAAAGGAAAATATTCTTGGATGTCTCCAAATACTGGATTTGAAGTTGAGGAAGTTTTACTGAAACTGTCGAGATTATCGTCTGAACCTTATGTTCTTAGGGCTTATAGATGACATGGGAAACGTTCAGTGTTTTCTATAGAAATAAATTTTGTGGAACAAAAACAATATTTACTGCAATTATGAATATCTGTAATAATCTAGAAAAAGTTGTGTGATTAGACTACAAAACACAAAAATGAGTAATTTATATATGTATCTAAATCACTTGCATGATATAGTTTGCTATAGATACTACAAAACAATAAAGATATGAAACCCATTCTTTTATAGTGCATATTATAGAATTAAGCGAAAAAAAGTTATACTTTATATATTTTATACACCCATCAAAATATTTATTAAAATAAGTCATTATCGGTACTAGTTTCTACATTATATTTTTTATAGCCCATCTATTTACACAAAAAAAAAAAACGATAGAGATGCTAAAATAGAAAATTTTAATTAATTTGCCAAATTTTATATTTAAAATACTAAGATATAAAATGTAAACATTCTTAGCATTTATCGCAGCATGTATCTACCTACATGTGTATGTATAGAGATTTTAGTGTCATGGATAAAAATGAAAGCTTTAGTAGCAGAATCATGTCTACTCACATATGTACTTATTGATATTTACCAAATAGATATTTGCAAGAATTTCGCGGTCACGCTATTCGCTGTTTAAACATCAACCAACTCCTAACCTAACATTATTAAATATTTGTTTTTATACTACTTAATAATTTTTAAAGTAAAATTGTAAATGTAAAATTGTATTTATAGCCACACAATTGGAATATAAGGTAAGGTGTTTCCGAAACTGTATTGTGTTTTACTCTTATTCAAATTACTTTAACAGTAGCTTGTACTACGTTTTTCGCAAAATATACTCTTAAATAAGCAAATATAAATTGGAAAAAATACTTTAATTGATACATTATAGCATAACTTTGCTTAATTAATATTCATGTCATATTATTAATTTATTTTGTCGTATTTAAAATTACGGATGACAGTAAATTATGTGGGGACTTACCTGAGTGAATTTGAAAATTGCAAACGCTGATGCACTGTCATCTGCGAAAACATCTCCTAAGATCGAATAAACCTGAGTGTTAAAGCAGGCATCCCCAAAACCTAAGAGGAACGAACAAAATATCGCAAGGTAAGCGTTAGTATGCAAAAAAGCTTCTTCTGATGTATTCCCGAACGGAGCACTATTCGGTAAATTGAGGAATATTAAGAAGAATGCTGCAACGTGAACGATAAAACCTCCAACTATTATTGGGTCCCGGCCCCACCTGACAGTTCTCGCACCCAATATTCCAAACATCGCTCCTCCTGTTAGGAAAAAAAAAATAGTAAGATTGATGTTGGATGTGATAAAATGTCTCCCATACCTAAAACCTCCCCGACGCCGATAAAAATTCCAGAAAGTCCAACTAATTGGGTAGCCACATCGCCCAGTTGTTTCGTAAAACCTATGCTAGGACTGTAGACTCCGCTATAAAAGGACAATTCAACTCCTGTGACAAACATCAGATTTAAAATTTGCGATTTGATAAGATCACATCAGCGTATTTACCAGTATACAAGAATGTTATGCTTAGAAGCAACATATTCTTCGTCACGAATAATTTTCCAGCATCTTTCAGCGCTTGCATCGGGCCCCTGTTTTCCGTTGGGTTTACGACATTTTCGTCCAATTTCGGTTTTGGCAAAAACAGCACGACGAACGTGCCTGCCACACCTATCCCAGATAAAACCCAAATTACTAGAGATCTGGTGCCCTTATCTATCTTATCCAAGCCTTGGAATTGAAAATAGACGAAAAGATTTCCAATGAACATACTGCAATGCATACATACATCAATGTTTTTAGCATGTAAGATATGAAAATTCGTGTATGTAACAGGTATTGGGTAAGACACTATAATTATCAAGTCGCTCGCCTAAACTATTCATTAACATAGATATGTATATGTAAAGAGCATCAGTAACAAAAGAGAGGTTTATGTCATGTGCCCTAAATTGATAGCATTAACATTGACATCTTAATTTTTACACAAGATAAAGTTAAAATTAAATTAAAAAAATTTGAAGGTCACGAAATGTCGTCTTGTGCAAACTAATCATAATAATAGTACAAAGTCTATATGTAGTAGAAAGAAGAAGACAAAAAATTGATCATATATGAGTACATCTTATTTTTACAGTTACGTAATCACCGTTCATGTATGTACACTATTTTTTCCTAGAAGAAAACTTTCCTATCTTAATTGGTGAAGTAATATCATTGTGCTACACATTTCAATTACACAGTACAAAACTGTATATTACAATACACCAATAGCTTTAGTGTGAAAACTTTCCAAGCAATCTTAAAACAGCCAAGACGTTAAAAGTCAACTACATGACAAAAATAACCAAATCGCTTCAGGCAATGTCATTGCACCATGAGAATTTTTATATTGCCCAAATATGGGGTCGATATACTGCTTAAGTGAATACGAATTTCCTCTGCTCAGCATAAATAACACGAACTTTATTTACAAGTAATAGCGCCTTTAAACAATAGATTTACAAATTTTATTTACCTAGCTTGTAACATCGCCCAGAATACACCAGAATTTCTGGAAATCGTTGCAGGAGTTGAATTCAATGTTAGATAATTTCCCTGGCCGGTCCATATCATAGGTGCGCCTATCCCAATAACGACACTCGCCACGTACAGCAACCAGGTCCTCGGTACCAGAAATGATAGAATAAATAATATGTAAGTAACAGCTCCAAATACCATCGAAAATTTTGGTCCAATAATACTGATGACGGAAGGCGCTGACCAATTGAAGAATGCAAATACTGCATATATAATGGCCAAACTCGTGTAGCCATCGCCTTTGAAGTCTGGATCTTCTTCGGAAATACTCTCCAAAATTGTTTTCTAAAAATAATGAATTACAATCTAATGTAGCTGTAGATTCCAAGAAGAAATGTTAAATAAACATTTATTAATATACAACGTGTCTGCTTAAGTTCGCACCATATGGAAAACGTTTTTATTATTAATTTTACGAAAATAATTTATTCTTCATAAAAAGTTCTGCATGTTCTCAAATCTCAAATACAATCATCAGATATCAAATTTTTTCAGTCGTATACGTTCAAATATGTAATTACATCCAATTACATGGAAAAAATCGTTTGTTCTTTTTTTTATCTACAATAACAATGCAAACGTAACTGTAACTGTAGTTACGTGAAATCTAGGATGCACTGATAAACAAATGATTTCTTGATAGCAAGAAATTGTTTGACAGTGAACGTAAAATAAAATTGGTTAACATGCCGGTGACATTTAGTGTGGAAGAAAAAGTAGAAATAGTTTTAATCGTTGGTGATAATTATAAATCTTATCGTGAACCAGCTTAAATATTTAACAACAGACATCCAGAGAGAAATATACACCATACATCAGTAATGAGAATTATGGAAAAATTCAAATCATGTGGAGATGTTAATAAATTCACAAAGAAACGTCAATTATAGGAAAAGAAATTGAGATAGTATGTTTTTGTCTATTGTACGTATATGGTACAAGTTTTCCTGAACCATGTTATGTCATTTGTGATCCTAAATGCTCATTCATTTGTTTATTCAGTGGACTTTCTCTGTCCACACGATTTTAAATCTTAATCAAATAGTTTGTAGTTTGACATTACATAGACAGTGCAAAAAATTGCGATTTGGCACTTTCACTTTTTTGAAAAATGTGAATGTAATAAGTTTCAAATTAAAAGACTGCTAAAGTTATAACTTTCTCTTCAACGCAAATATCAGTAAATAAAATAAGAATAGAAATATTTATTTTACTGTATTTATTCTGTATTTACAATTTTATACAAAAAGACAACATATGCAGGGTTTGTATTGGTTCTTTTCGAACCTTGAGCTCTTGAGCTTTGTTTTGGTTAAATTTGGCCAATCCATGATTTTTAGTTTACTATTTTAGGTATTTTAAGAACTATTTCATTAAATAATTGCATCGTCCTTGGTCACCGATATTAGCCCTGTTCATATTATGCAAATCGTTTCAGAATTTAATGTGGACATAAGTCAACAATAAAAGCAATGTAATAGTAAAAACCATATTTCATATTTTATTTAGGTAAGTAGCTACTAAATGTCAAACAAATATATGGAACACTCAGAAATAAATAACTCATAGGTATTCGAATTTAAAGAAGATTGTTGAAAGATTATATTATTCAAGTTTCATGTTTTGGTTGCCTTATATATGTATGTAATTAGAACCGCTTTTCAACTAGATAAAAATTTTACTCGGTACGCATTCTGAACTGCAGTTCCTCAACAGTAATATAAGCGTCTAAATTAACAAAAACAAGTTAAATTCATATGAGAATATGTGTATAAATGCAATTTTATTTATCCACATTGCATCGAGGAGTGTTTGGCAATAAATTGCCGCAAAAATAGAAATTGAGTATCATTGTTTTGCAGTGTAAAAAAACATATCAAGAAAAAGATATTGCTTTATTCATAAAATACCCATTTCATATCATTTCATTCTGATTACTTAGAAATTGAAAATTCCCAGACATTACACTACCGGACAATGTCACTGACTTTTAACTTAAGATTACTACGCGAAACGTCAGTATTGCATCAGGCTAGTAGCAATACAGTGAAAGTAAAAAACAAATTATTTACATAAACCTATTAAAGCCTCGACCTTTAAATGCACCGAAACTAAAATCGCTCGAGCATGTCGCAATGGTAAGCTGTTTCGTTATCTGAACATTTATTATTTTGTCTTTTTCATTGAAGTCTGCTGTGGCGACCTAATATTTGTATTAGACCGTGAACTAATTAACCAGGTTTTTAGGCGTATTTTTGCAAAATTTAAATTATGCAGAGACATTTAGAAGTGCGTGGGGTTGTGCGATTTGTTCGTATTATATTTCAGATTTTGAAGGTTTAAATCTAATGTTTTTATAGCTATAAGAAAATTTATGATCGTTATTGCAAAATGTCAGGTTAAGGAAAATAGTTTGATAACAATTCACAAAGCGCTTTGGTATGCTACTTACAGCATATATTATACCTATACTTATACTGAAATAGTGATAAATATAAATGCTGTACGCTTGCATATACCTACATATTAAGGGTTTTTGTTGCGTTTGGATGAGATTGCCAACCTAACTAATAAATTAACATTGGTGAAATCAATTACTATAATATGTAGATAAAGATATATATTGCAATTTGTCTAAACAAACCAATTCCCATTTATTTTACATATCCTAAAAATGAAACGCTTCCATTTTATAAAATCATTTCATAACTCAATTTGCAACACATTTGCTTTTTTCGTAATCTCACCAAATATTTGTTACTAATTGAATAAACCATGTTATTACCTAACTTTATTTAGGAATACAAAACCAAGAAAAAGAGAAAGGAGATAACAAATGCTTCTTGCGTTGAAGTATTACCATTAACTATGTCTACTTAACAGTAATATAATAAATGTGAACGTTTCTGTACGCTCATTGTAATTACAAAAATCAAATCGTTTTAACGAAATCGCAAGTAACATCATACAATGTGAAGGAACAATTAAAACTACATATTTGGATTTTTCTAATTGTAGCGTTAGTTTAGAACAAATGATTTCATACACTTAACATACATTCTGTATGTAACTATTATAGTTTTAATCGAAAAGTAATATTTTGCTGTATAAAAACAACAATTGGAATAAAAGGGATGTAGATAGCACATAGATATCGCAAGAGAAATGTCTGACCTTGACTTTATAACATAAACACTCGACATGTCCTACATCATTGCATACTAATCTTCTCTTATTTTATTTAAATATCCAATAGAATTACGAAAGCCTACGCTTTCAAGCGTTGACCTTGATTAGATTTCGTCAATTTGACAACATAAAATATAATGGCTAGCTGTTATTAGATGAATTCATACAATTATTTAATAATAAGACAAGCATTTACTTCATTACTGTTGACAACCAAATAGACAAACTGCCTGATAAGCAAACCTATTCCTTTGGCAACGAACATCTCATTTGAAATAAAAGCCATCAAGTTTCCTCACTGCAAATAATTTGTTATTTTAAAAATTAAACTTTTTATTTCTTTAAATTGCAAAAGTAATTGTTTCTTGCGCTATTTGAAACTCAAACAAAATATTAATAATGGTCGATATAACTATGACTTGGTTTCAACTGTATATACATATATAAATATTTTACATAAAGCTTTGAATTGCAATGTTTTGCTTCGCAAATGTTTCTCATCTTTCTAAAAAAGTGACTCAGCGTAACTTGACAGTCAGATTCTGCACCGTCCGCATATTTATATACATATATAGTGCCTTTCAAAATATCTATTATGTCAAACCTAACCGTTCCGTTCGTGAGATATTTTAAATAATGCGTCTTTCCAGAAATTTGAATTTCCTTTTTATTTTCCTAATAATTCAATAAAAAATAATGAAGTTCTTCGCGAGATTTTAAAAGTGTTAGTTAGTATAGGCTACACCACAACTTGACAAGAAAATAATCCGATGCAATACCTTCTTAAAACTAATCTCTTGCACTTCAAGTCTAGGTTTCAAAAAATACACATTACTTAAACCTCCCATCTCGAGAAAGTTTCTAAATAATAAATATTGAATTTGAAACCACACCATTCTACTAATGTTCAGTTAAAAATTTCAGTTCATACGCAAGAAAAACTCGACTCAGTCTAGAAACTATGGCTGAAAGCTCGCCCTAAAAGTTCTGTCTGAAATATCCGCCTAAAACCTCAGTTGCAAAGCTCTTGCAAAAAGCTTGGCCTAAAACTCAGTTGAAAGGTCAATCATGTTGAAAGCTCAGCCAAAAACCTCTGGTTGATAGCTTTGGCTGAAGATTCAGTATAAAATTCCTAGCTGAAACACGGCTTAAAAGGTGAAGCAGGAAGCTCAACCCAAAATCTCTGGGCGAAAGCTCAGACTCGAAACTCAAAGCCTCAAATTTAAACCTGAATAATAATGAATAAAGCTCAAAGTTTTATTATACAAACGCTCTATCTAGAATAAGCGGTGATTTCCGAACTTACATTTCTAGTAAGTTTGGATAACAATATTTTATATTTAACCAAGAATAAAAACAAAGAAACTCCATGATGCATAAAATATTATTTTTAAATATGTATTTAATTTTCTTTTAAGGAACTATTACCATTTTTCTTATTCACAGTCCCCATAATAGAAACAAATTTATCACCAGTACTGTATTACTACTAAGTTAGTGAGAATCTATTTTATCCCTGGAGATTAGATTAGTATAGCTGCGATTTTTTTAAATAGTTTCAGTTTTGGCTGACGATTTGCCGCGACAAGAATGGTAATGTTGAACACTAAGCGTGAGTTCACACAGAGCGTTTTCACAACGTCCGTTTCATGCGGTGCAATACCACCTAGCCAGCACAACACATGTATTTAAATGAGACTGTTCACATGTGCCGGTTGTGCGGCATTGGAGACCTATTTAAATACATGTGTTGTGCTTGGTAGGTGGTATTGCACCGCATGAAACGGACGTTGTGAAAATGCTATGTGTGAACTCAGGCTAAGACGATCAAAGCGACCAAATAGAATGATTTATCTACAACTGTAAAATAGTTGTAAAATTGGTGGAAGCGCCGCGGCCACAATTATTTTGCAGTTTAACGTATGTCATTTTTAATACAATAAAACAAATGTTTATTCTTTCATCATTATGAAATGAACATTATTTGCAATATAACATTAAACTACTCGGCAAGTATATCCATTTTAGATCCTGTGGTTATACTGCCTTTGTAGTAAATGTTAATAATAACTGTATTCAGCTGTTATTTTTCTTTTTTTTAATAAAACTCATTTACAGAAAAAAATACATGTTACTACATATTTGTAATTTAAATATAGATGTTTCTACCGACGTTTCCTTCATAAGATGAATTTGCTTTTACAATAATCCAAGTTTGCAAACAATAATATTATTTAAGATATACTGTTTGTTTCGCGAAAAAATAGGCCAAAAGTCTACAAAGATAACCTTAAGAATATAAATAAAAAACACTTGCATCTACCGCGTAATTATTATATTCTTTTAGCATTCCTCTTATAAAAAGTTATCTAGCTCATACATATATCCATTGAAGGGGAAAAATTCCTTTAACATGCATTTAAAATTAAAACACTCGTATATTTATGCAACTATTAAATTATTGATGTATGTATATGTAATTTTAAGATAATCTTTATCTCTTCTATTGTCCCTTATGTCAATTAAACATGAATTGTATGATAGAAAATTTGCCTTTTACAGAAACACACTTAAATATTGTGTAAATACAAGTATCCCATTTTGCAACAACACTTGAAAATGTGGAATCTTACAAAATATTTACTAAACCATAGTAAATATATATAAAACAAATGCAAACATCTTAGAAATACTTTATTGCTTATTAAAAGGCTATAGGTAACTAAATATGTATACGTACAGAATGATTCGTAATGCGAATGAAAAAAAGCAGTAATTATTTAAGGAAAGAGGAAATCAGATAATAGTATTTAAAACATTGATGATTTGATAAGAAAAAGCAAATGCGTTTTAAGTAGGTATTGTATGAAAGGATACTATTTATCAACTCCAAGATTGTTACTCATAAGGTGAAATTATTGGCGATGGCTTAAAGTATGATCTAATAGACGATAGAAACAGTCCAAACCGCAACTCATATACTAAGATTGTCATTATCAATTTTCATTTGAAAAGAGTAAAAGATTCAAGCGCATCTTAGACGTAAATTTAATTAATTTTTAAAAAGTACATGTGGAATATATGTAATAACCAAAATATTATGAAAAACATTGCATTTGTATTTTCATTTACGAAGTAGAATTAAAAATTATATAGGCAAAATTACGATTTAAAATGGCAACGGTAATTAAAATCCATAATTTCAACACTAATGGAACTAACCAAACCTCTTATGGAGATCATTGCAACACTTTAAATAAATTTATAGAATTAGTACAAGCACATATTGTTGTATATTGTAAAAATATGTCCAATGAAGGTCTATTGGTATTTATGGTTTTATAATTTTAATGAAATAATTAAGTATTTATTCCAAATTGAACTGCATATCATTAGAATGCGGAATTCAACAGGAAGAACGCACAAATAAATATTAAAATGTTAGTACTGGTACTCTGATATTGCTAGAGAATACAAATAACGGCCTTGGCCATGTATACTTACGTATATACATAACATTTTGATAAGGAATAACACGACCTTCAGTATTCAGTACGTATAACGAGTAATATAAATAGCTTTTAAGGTTACCTAATTACATTGAAAATTTGGTGGGTAATTTTTTTGATGAATTTCTACAAAATATTTAAAAGCTAATCAGGTTAGCTCGAAAAAACAAATACGTTTTGAAAAAGAGCATTCAATTGCAATATTATCCGATGCGCTCGATAAGAAAACACACACACTAAAAAATATTTGCAATTCCTACGGATTCTAGTAATGTATAGGGTAAAGTTACCAAAAATTAGAAAATATACCTAAAGTTTTCTAGTAAATTTCCCAATTTTTGTTTACTTTACTGGAATTTCCCATAGGAATTGGATATATTTTTTAGTGTGCAGTTACGTTTACCTATTTTGTCATCGACGAACTGCTTATAACCTTAAATCATGTACGCTACTATACACAGAGGTATGCAGATAACATTGCAATATTCATCATCGGAAAATGCAACTACTATTTCAGAACTCATACAAAGAGCTCTAAAAACAACAGAGGGATCGTATATACAAGAAAACCTAAAAGATGGTCCTGCAAATATAACACTAGTCCCTTTCACGAAAAGACGAAAGCTGGATATTCTAAAACCACCAACTTCATAATAAAATGATACAATTCAGTCAATATGCTAAATTAGTAGGAATGGTTCTTGACTCGAAGCTAACTTGGAATCAACATTTTCAACAGATGAAGAACAAGTGTAAAGGGTCATTGATGACAACCCACAGAACAATAGGAAAAACAGGAGGATTAAAGCTACGAATTATGCACTGGTTATACACTGCAGTGGTAAGATTCATGCTAACCTATGGCTGTCTGATTTGATGGACTAAGACTACACTGAAGCAAGCAATTACAAAACTCGGAAAGGTACAGAAGTTGGCTTGCCTTGACGGCTGCTGCAAAAAGCTCCAACAGCTGCTATGGAAACCATGTTAACCTTACCCCCCTTGGTTATTTACTTTAAGGGGAAAGTGAGAATAGGGGCATACAGACTAAAGTGTAAACTGGAAAACCCAGAATACTTCGTGGCGTGGCAGAATAGCAACCACAATCTTTAAAATGGGTAGTGATACGATAATTCATAAACTCTCGTTCCATAAACCCTCCAAATGTGTCTTGGATTAGCATGTGTGGAGAGCAAAACAGGATTCGAAATCAAATCTGGTACGTAGATGGGTCAGAAAGAATCGCAGGTTTTGGAGCTGGTACATATAGTGAAATCCTGAATCATAAAGAATATGGCATTAGGGCAATATATCACCGTACACCAACTGGAAATACCAACAATAGAGACATGTGCCTAAAAGGCATTGAAGAAACAATCCAAGGGTCAGTTGATTTATATCCTATCGGATAGCCTGGTGGCCCTGAAAACGTTACCATCCTATCAGATAACCTCAAAACTAACTAGGGATTGCCTGAAAAAAATTAAGAACCCTGGCCAAGTTACTTTGGTGTAGGTGCCGGGCATTAAGGGCACCAGGCGGTAAACTATCAAACAAGCAAGCAAGAAAGTGGTCTGACACAATATTTACTTTACCTGAATCGGCATTTAGCTGCGCATATGCTGGCTCTCAACCGAGTACAGGTTAGAACAGTGATAAGTCTATTAACAGAATACGGCTGTCTAAAGAAATACCTGCACAGAATTAGCATCATTAAAGATAAGCCTATTTGTAGATTATACATTGAGGAGGGGGAGACAACCTACTGCGTTGTTTTTTATTGCGTTGCACTGGAACGCCAAGATTCCCATCGCTGGGAGCAACCAATCTACTGACAGATCTGCCGGAAAAAGGTTTGCCACACAGGCTATTAAACCTAGTTAATAGGAATAACCTATTCAAAATTTCAATATTTCCAGTTAAACATTTTGTATTAATTTGTTGGAGGCCTTTTCAGAAACTATTAAAAACCTTTTACTATATATCATGGTGGAAAAGTGCAATAAATTCTATGCAAAAATCAACTTTATAATTTAAATCTGCTATTGTGAGTCAGTGAGTTCAAATATTTAGAGAAGTATACTGGAAGATATGAAGTCTCTCTCATAGCGTCTTGTGATAGCAAGTGATGATTAATAATAGTTCAGAGAAAGGTTCGCATTATGCGATATTCTAAGCCTATCTCGTCTAGTGTGCGTGTACGTATGCCAAAATAACGGCCAATTCACGCTATTGCCAGCAATCAATTACTCAATAGAAACCTCCAATATAAAAATGCGTCTTTTACGCATTGATGATGACATACACTACCGTTCATATATTTGGGGACGATTAAAAAATACAGGTTTTTTTAATTAGAGTAAAAACAAACAGTTATTTGTAATTTATGAGATAGAAGATAATACTATTGTAAATTATGTTCATATATATAGAAATGTATACCCTTCCATATAAAATACAATTGTTAATATTTGAATTTTGTTTGTTTTTTCGAATTTTTCTTAGTCGTCTCCTAATATATGAACGGTAGTGTATGTGTACTTCTTTAAGTAAATAAAGGTTAGAAATTAGTTCTTCAAATTTCGCATGAAGATATTGTATTTTATATAAAATTTGTATTATCACTTATATATACATATTACGTATGTATGTATATGTCACAACTTAATTGCAACATTTCTTCTGACACAAATTATAGGTGTTTCATGAGCAATGGATGAAAAATAGATAGTGTTTGTATGTATTTGTATATATGCACATTATTTAAATAGCAATTATGTTATTCTATAGAAATAAATTTAATCAATATATATACACATCGGAATCACGCGTTTAGAATTGCACTGGTTTTACTACCTCACATTAATTCGTAATTAAAAATTAAGAGTAAATAAAATAAAGTAAGTGATTAGCTGTTTGAATGGATGACTGCCATTATAATTCATAGCTAGGAAATAAATTACTATAGAATAAAATGTAAATTTCTAACAACAGTCGAAAAATATCTGATTTTAATCGCATGTATCATTGTGCAGAATATGTCTCAGTGGTGTACGAATGTTAAAAAAGAAAGTCTGCAGGTACAGAAAATGCGTAACGTAATGTATAGTTGTAAATACGTATACAATAAATGTATGTGTTCTGCTAACCGCTTGTTTTGTAGCATCAAGTAACAGTGTATAATGGTTTACTGTTCTGGAGGTGTGTCTGTGACGAAAGCAGTCGGCCTTTATACGAATACAAACTATGTGATTGTAATTATTCCAGTTTTTTTAGCCTTACACTTTACGCTCTACATTATTTTTGGTATTGAAAGCTGTAATTGCATAATGTAATATTATTGTTAGATGTTTTCATATATTTTAATGCAAAAGTACGATATCATATTTAGGACAGAATTTCTAAAATAAAAAAAAGGAACCAAAAATATTGTACCAGCACATAATTTTAACGGAAATTATGTTCATATTAAATCAGCTATATCAAATGATATGAATAAACAAAATAAATAAAATTAATGGTAATTTCATTAAATTTAAAATAGTAACATTGGAAGGCAATCACAATCTCAGGAAAAAAACATGACTATCTGCTTCTTTACAAATATAAAATTGTACTAGTAATCACATATTCACAAAAACTATAAGTATAAATTATAAATTTACTAAAACAACCTACATATACACAAATCAGAAATATATTGCTTAATTATTATTAGTTTAGTAACTATAAATTTATCTTACATTCGCCCATATTAAACAGTTAATTCTAAATTCATATACATAATTATAGAAATAGTTTTTTTTAGTGATCTGTATTAATTTTACGTTAATTGCGAATTGTGTGAAAGTTGAATATTATCATTAAACTTAAAATTCCAAGGACGCGTTCATTACTGCTAATTACATACCTGAATGTTACCTATTGTTTGAAATGCCGTGAATATTAACATAAACGCTAATCCTAAAAGGAAAACATTGATGATTTTTTTATCTACCGCCATCCTGTTTTGGCTTTTGAATTTATCAGAACGCGCGCACTACTTTACTACCTACAATAGACTGAATCAAGTCCCCACTTAAGCACATGTTATATACTCAGAGCGCGAAGTTAACATCAACATTGTAACTGACAAATAAATTAAACAAAAGCAATTGCCGCAGCTGATATCGAAACTGATGTAGTAAGTGTTCGTTTGTTGATCCTTGATTGACAAATTTGGAATTATTTGGACTTTTTGGGAAATATTTTCAAAAATGTAGGACGTCTTACTTAACCCATTGTTATATAAGTAAAAAATAAAAATATGTGTTGGTGTGGGGATACTTTGAAACATTACTTTATTTACTATTTTTCTGTCAACATTTACAAAGATGGTCTTTTGAGTATAATCAAAAATTCTCATTTGTTCTACAAAATCATGCAATAACTTCGAAAGATTTAAACGGATCCACAAGTGATTTTTTTTGTTCCTTCTTTTTTGTTAAACTAGAATTTTTCTGCATAAGATTTTTTTTTGTTTGAAGTATCCGACTTGAGGCCTTTTCTATCAAGCAGATAAGGAACACCTATGAGTCTAGAAAAATATGTTAAGATTCTTACTTGTTTGTTACATACAAGTGTTTTGCAACATAGAATTGATATCGATGACAACTCACCTAATATGACCGAAAAAATTATCCAAAGACATTATTATTTATAATATTCTCTATAGTTTCTCTGCCCTCTTGTAAAATCTCTTTGCTTTATGTTTTTATACGCTAATATATAAATAGACAAAATCCCCGAAAAAAAATCTTCTTTTTCTTCCGTTTATTATATTTTTTATTTTTTTTACTGTAAAAGAGTTGTCTATCAAATAGAAATTAAATCTTTGTGAACATTTTGCAAAAAATTATTTACATCGGTTTTGTACTTTTCAAGGAAACGGGTCACAACGGTAGCAAGTTTCCCATAACTATAAGCACTCTTGTGATCTATTGAATCCAAATTTTCTGTAATAGGTGCAAAAAAATTAATGATTTTTATCAAGATATATGAAAAATAACTTTATTTTTGGCATATAGACAATTGGTATTTGTTTATTTTTTTTAATCATTTACGGTGGAGTTAACGTAACAATAACTGTGCATAGCGTAGCTCTTTTAGATATTAATAATCGTACGAAAACATAAGTATAATGGTTTAAAAAAATCGTTTGAAAGGTATTAATCTTAAAGATAAATTTAGTAGGCCACCAATAACGATAAGTGTTTGGAATAATTATTGTTGAAAATTCAGGGCAATTTCGCAAGAATTATCAAAATGCAAGATAGTATCGTTTTTTCTTTTTTTTTAAGTCTCCTTCAGATTAGAAAAATATCCAATTACATTTCTGTAATCTCCTTTTTAAATTTTATTGTATAGTTAAAATAGAAGCAGTTATTTCAACTTATAGTTTCATTTTGTATGCATATAGTGGTACCGCTGCTTAAAAAAAATTGATTGGAATCATGCAAAATAAAACTACAATTAATTAGAGAGAAAATTAAGAATATCAAAATGTTTAAACTCTTTAGTGTACCTTATTACGTAAGATATCTTGAGATTTAATTATATTATTTATATTTATTAACCTTTGCTTTGACTGTTAAATGTAATGTTTATGTAGATAGGTACCTACATCTTGAGCACTAAACATTGAAATATGTATCTGTTAATGAATTATCTCATATTTAGTCCACAAGTTTGTCATTTCTTTATTATTCATAAATTGTCTTAAGTTAGTATAAATTGTTTGTTTTTACGATCTACCAAAAAGTACTTCAATAAGTACTTATATTTTTAGAAATCAAATGCTTGGTTTAACAATTTTTGAATTATACATATATTGACATTGATTTAAATATATAATTGCTAAGTGAGTAACCCACCAATTACTTTATTTTTTAATTAATTCGATCACCTGCAAAATTCGATCAACATTGCTGCAAATACAATTTTGACCATTATTAACTGAAAACAATATACTATACTCAGGGAAGTTTTGATGCTTCAAAGCTAAAAACCAACTATCGCACCTAACTTACTTCTCTTACTAAGTACTACAGCTTACGCAAAATAAACTGGCGGATGCGCGATAGCAAGAGGGCGTGCTCAATGAAGTGAAACACACCCAAAAAATATTTAGACTTAACAAACTCGCTCGTGAGAACATCGCCGGCCCCCACTATCTTCGCTGTATTCGTTAAAAAATCGTAATTCAGTTATTGATATTATGTTCAAATAATGTGGTCCGTGAATAATCGTATTTTTCAGTAAATCCTTAATTACCAGATAATAAGAAAATCTACAGCATCGGTCATTTTAATGCATTCAGGATACAGACTAAAGGTAATCAGTTTATAGATTCCCTTCCCTCTGCCCTGTATAGTTATATATATCTTTACAGTTATTCACTGTTTGGATGTACCATTAGGTGTCATTAGATGGCGCACGACGCCAATGTAAAATCCGAAGTTCGCCATCTAGGAGACATCCTATAGCACTTCCAAATGGTGGAATAACTACAAAGAAATATATAAACAAAAATAGCATTATTTCACCGTCTTGCTCCGAACGGGGAAACCAGCCGCTAACTAAGTTCGCTATGAATAGCTCATTCAAAAAAATATTTTCCTAGAGTTAATGATGTCTCCTATTCTATCACAGATGGCGCAACTGCATGATTATTGATGCTTTTGATTACTTATGATGGAATACTTTCACTCAAATTCGAAATTTACTAAGTCGAATATATTTGGAACTTTTTGTAGGTATCTGGCTTTTTGGCAATAAAATTCTTTTACACTACAGCGCTATCCGGAATAGGCAATACTATTTTCTTTAATTCAGATAACAACTAGATGCATGCAGATGTGTAGGAATTCAATGAGTAAATACATTGAAAACCAAAACAAATGAGATCAATCATTAAATAAACCTTATTCAAAGATACGGAGTTACTTACACTAGCGCATTTAAGTAAATAATCGACAAATTTTAAAATGGCGTAGAATTTAGAAAATGCTATACAATAACATAAAAGTCATAAATATAAATTTTTAATACATATTTCATAACATAAAGGAATTTCAATTGATAAATGTAAATATTAGCCATATTAGGTACTTTTATACCGTTTATAAAAATACATATCATGTAGATATTAAGCGCCATCCATATACGACATTCAGAAGTATAAATCATTAAAATAAGGCCAAGAAAGCAGGCATTATTTATATTTCACTCATGTAAATCAAAATTTCGAAATTATAATAGTTATAGCGAGTAGGTATCCACATAGAATTTAATCTGAATGCATAATATAATAATTCATCCTATAGTTAATAATTTAATATAGAGTACCACGTACAGGGATGTCGCTAGTTGTATGTAGTGAGAAATAAGACAGAAATTTGTTGGTATATTGTTTATTTTTGTATGTGATTCATAGAATGTGGTTTTTGCGGATCAGTGCTATAATGAAACGTCTAATTCATTAACATTCTATTCACGGTTTATTAAATGTGTCTTAAAATACAGTGGAAAGTGTACATGTACTGCGTTGTCTCGTTAAGTTTGGATCCCAGGCTATAGTAATTATCGGCAAATTTATCAATGATAAATTTTATTACACACAAGCTGTGTCCATTATATGGGCGATGATATATACTGATAATCAGATTTTTCCCGATTACTAATTATTTTAGAAGAGAAAAGGCACTATAAATGCTTCAGAAGTATGAAGAAACAATTTTTTCGTGTGAAACAACTCGCCGATCAAACATTTCTCAGGTATTTGGCAATATTTTTTTATGCAATGCATTTTTATCAACATTAAATCATTTAATACACACGTTTGCAAAACAATTGTTGACTACTTTTCTTATCTCTATCTCCATAGTTTGCTGCTATAATCAATATTGTGTGTATATCAAAACAGCTCTTATATTTTTGCAGCATTCCGTAATGCTGATCATATATATATTTCACTTTTCACATTTTTATATTTCTCACTGATACATATCTACCTTGCCTTTTCCTGTTTTAATCAAACAGTTAGATTTTTGAACTTATTTACCTTAACTGTGATAAAATAACCTCTACAAGTTATCTTAAGCTTATTAAGTTTCTTATTTCAGGGCAGATAAAACTGAGGAATTAAACTATGAGGAATTACAGATAGCTGAACGTAAAATTGAATATTTGAAAAATGTGCTTAATGCAATATGTAAAAAAATACCAAATGATATATCCACTCCAGAAAATAAAGAGAAGAAACTTGTAAGTATTGCTCTATCGATATAATATGTGCATCTACTCCGCTCTCTCACTATAGTTAATAGCAGTAATATATAAAAAACACAAACTCTTTCTTCACAAATGTACAATTTCATTAACTAATAAAATATTTGTGAAGAAGGAGTTTGTGTTTTTTAAATTAAAAATATTCATAAGCTCGTGTTTTACCTATTTTTTTTTTGAGCAATAAAATAGAAAGAAACAGCGTTAGTAGAGACTGTAACTTTGACATATTTCCTGGGCATTATTTTGTCATAATTTAGTAACAATTACTGAAGAAAATAAACTTAATTAGAGTGATAGTAATTACATATAATCATATTTTGGTGCTTGAAGAATAAGTAGGTACGAGTCTAATATTAAGATAAAATATGTATGTATACCCAGAGGCAATAGACATAGTACAACTAGAGGGAAGTATAATTGGGTTGTGAAGATGTTTACCAGGTCTGACCAGGTGTTAACATTGCATAAATGTCCACTTTGACAATGTCACTAGAATACCTGTAAATTATTTTATCCCAATTAGCAATTAGCTATTAAAACTATTTTATTGCTCATTACGATAATGCTTTATATTTCGAAATTGTATTGTTCAGGATGGGGTATGAAGATGCAGTTATAAAAAAATGGTTAAGCCCCTTAAATGTTCGTGAGTTAACTGCATTTAACCAGTTAACTAACGATCTAGACGTGGTAGCAGGGTGAATAGAATTTGTTGAGATCTATCGATTTAAGTAAGAATGCCCTTAGCATAATGCTTCTATGTAAAAACTGTAATTTTGCAAAAAATGTAACTTCTTAATATCTCAGTCCGCGTAAGAGCCGATCGATAAAATAAATAACGCAAATTTTTGTAAAGAAAAGGGTGTGGGCTACGCACAGATACACAATCTCCGACGCCAAGCGAAGAAAATTGGCGTAATGTACTCATCTAAGCACATGCACCGTCTGTAAAATTCAATGTATGTATTTAGCATGTTTGTATGCAACTGTCCTGTTTAAATGGCGTAGATAGAAGGGGGAGGGGGGGAGGACACCCGACAGTGAGTATTATTTACACACTGTCTGTTGTTTATATTTTACGTTTATCGGAATTTTATTAATTTTAACAGTTTTCATTCTTGGAGTGAAACCATTGATATCTTCCTCGGGACAGGTATACACACAAATGTCATTAGAGGTACCTGTTGTGGGTACCTATTAAGTGAAGTACAATAATAGATACATCCCATGAGTTTGTTTTTGATCTCTGAACGTATAATGTTAACATTTCCCTATGTTCAGTTTAAAAAGGACAAGACAATGCATTATAGAATTTAGAATTTGCAGATTATCACAATATATCCCTTCAGATTGTCGTGTACCGGGGAGGTGAGGGATAGAGAATTATAACTGTTTAATAATATGTATGTAACATTTTTAATACTTCCACCTTAGTGCTGTAAAGAAGTAATTTAACAAAAAGCATCACATGCCCCTTCCCATTGTTAAAAAAAAAATTATGAACTACAATTGTTCTTCCCTCTTTCTCATCTATATTGGGTAAAATTTCAGTCATTTTAAGAGAAAAACGATCCTCCTGTTCTAATAATCATTTTAAGAATCCCTTCTTCTTCTACCTATATGCGACAATGTGATGGTGTACATTGTATTATTTCTACCATGTAGGTATACTCTGTAATGCATTGACTTGTTCTTTATAAAAGTGAACATAAGAAAATCTTCGGAATCACGGTTTGTCGACCTGAGTGAAACGAGAAACGAGTAGAGGCGTTCAATATTGTAATGCAATGTGTATGTTTCTGTTCCTATTAATTTATACGTACATCAGAATACACGTAACTTCTGCAAAAGTGTTAAATTTGTTCTATTTTGCAGAAAAAATATCCTGAATATCAACTAGCAACTATATTTGAACAATATAATAAAAGAAACTCCGATATCCAAGAATTAAATGGTAAAAATGAAGAAAGTTGCGAACTATTTAGAGATGTTCTTACCGAATGTGCCAATGCAGAATTTGGGTTGGCTGATGAACAGTACCAACATGAGCTCAAAGTAGAGCAACTTGTAGGGAAACCGTTACTTGACGTGTTTGAGAAAGAACTGCCTAATGTTTCTAAACTAAGACGCTCTTTAGCTAAGTATGTTTTGGACAAGGACTCGGCTAAAAACAGATATAACAATGTATTAAATTATGAAATTATTCAGTATTGATCATATAAGCATAACTGTTTTCGTAGGCAGCTAAACACGGCTCTCAAAAGGAGAGTATTAAACTGGAAATGGAAGATGCAGACACTAAAGTGGAACAGAGTCGAGATGCTTTGGCAGCTGAAATGTTTAGCTTGCTACGTAGAGAAAGTGAATTGTCTCAATATCTTTTACAGATACTAAAATTACAGAGAGCCCATCACGAAAGCTCTTTGAAGAGTTTAGAACGTATCATTCCAGACTTAGAAAGGAAAATTGGTAACTAGTTTATTGATGTATTAACCACATATATTACTTCTTTACATATTTTACTTTTAGGTGATAGTCCAATTAAACCTGTGTTTGGGACATCATTAGGGGAGCACCTCAGAGTTACTAAAAGAAGAATTGCCTATCCGCTAGAAATATGCATACGAGCTCTGCAAGAATTAGGCATGTCAGAAGAAGGACTGTTTAGAGTTGCTGGAAGTAAGTTATATTATATTTTCTCTCACATATTAAAATAGTTTGAACATTTTTCACATCTAATTCCTTAATCCTGGAGTCCCTTAAGGTTCACATTTAGGACCATTACTTTTTAATATTTACATGAATGGCTTGTTCGATCTGCTTGATTGTCAAGTTGCTGGTTACGTGAATGATTTAAACATATATAGGCACGTTGATTCGATGACGAACCCTTTATATTCAAAGAAATTTAGATGTGATTAAGAATTTGTATTGAAAAAATAAAATTAACTTAAGTGCGCAGTAGTATCTCATTCAAGACATGGTGGGCCTACAATTTTTTCTTACGCGCTCAATGTTTCCAGCTATGTAGCATATATAACAAATTCTACCTCTACTGCTTTAATCCATATGGATAAAAACGCAAACATGCTGTAACGAGATCTGTTTGTGAAGCTTAGAATTTGCGTCAAAGTTTTATTTCACTTTTTTGGTTATATGTAGGTACTTATAGGTATATCCCTGCTCAATTTTTTTTGTATTTATTTGTTCTTTTTCTATTGCTATTATTTAAATGCACTAACTGTACTTTAATTTGTATACATTATCTTCTTAATAGTTTACCTGCTGGACAACAAACGTTAATATCGTTATTACCTACTTAAATTTATCGAAATATTAACTGCCCAGTTTCAAACATCTTACCAAGTTCATTACAGTGGATACACGCTGCAAAGTTATTCAGTATCAATGCTATACACTTCTTTTATTTTATATTTATTTATTCAATATCAAACTGAGTGAAATTAAATTTTATTGCTGATGATGATAGCTTTGCTATTGAAATGTGTGTCCAGTGTAGTGAAGTTTTGTGGTTAAAGTGTGTAGTATTATCATTACGACAGTTTTGAGTATTTTTGTCATTAAATGTCTACAATATCTTCCTTATCCTTACATTTACCTGTTAAAATACTTATATACATTGCAGGTGTCACTAGAGTAAAAAGGCTTAAGCTTTCGATCGATTCCGGCTGTTTCGCATTCTTGCTCCCAGAATACCGTGATGTTCATGTAATAGCAGCAATATTGAAAATGTACCTTCGAGAATTACCTGAACCTCTCTTAACGAGCATGTTATACAATGACTGGATTACAGCTATGAAATATCCAGATGATCAAAGGCTTGTGGTTGTGCAGGGTATTTTAGAAAAACTCCCACAAGCCAACAGAGACAATTTGACTTATCTGATTCAGTTCTTATCCCAGTTATCGAAACATCCGGAGACTAAAATGAACCCTAGCAATATAGCAATTGTGATGGCACCAAATCTTTTGTGGCAAGATAGGGAAATTTTAGACAGCATGTCTAATTGTGCTATACTAAACACAGTTATAGAATTTTTAATAAATAATGTTGATAAGCTATTCACTAACGATGTTAGCGGATATTTAAAGCTATCAAATTCTGACCTGTTTCCCGCGGAGGAAGACGAATTTGCTAGGCCGTATATAGCGCATGTTAGGCCAAATGAAATTATACCGGAGACTGCTAGTCCTAAAACGTTGGCACGGAAAAAGAAACCTGTAGCTCCTGGACCGCCACCTAAACTAGGCAATGATTTCTTGGAAAGGGAACATAATACATCACCGTCTTTCCACTATAGAAAGGAACAAGACTTGGTAGAAGCAAATAATTTAAGTCAAAATAATGCGTCTTCAAAATTAAGTCTAGAGAGTATTGACAGCAACATATCTCTGTCGCAACAAACCATGCCTGGTCAAACCGCCAAAATAGCACAAGATTTAGAAGGACCAGAAATGGAACGACAAGATATACTTGAACACAAATCTTTCTATCCATCAGGAAGCATGACGTTAACTAGATCAAACAAAAACAAAGAAAGCAACAATTCACAACAGGTAAACATTAGGTACTAGTATACATAATACATCAAACTAATTAACATTTATTAGGCAAAACCAATTGAGGAAGAATTAATGGCGAAAGCTGCCAACAGAAGGAGTTTTGACGAAATACATTCTCCAATGTCGAAAGAGCCCCAGATGAGTTTAGACGACTCAAAAACTGTGGATCACAAATATGTTACCTCCCAAAGTAGTGTGAATATTCAATTGACAACAGCAAGGCCTGTGCATCAGCTTACAGCCCAATTAACAAACGCTAATCCTCCGACAATCACGAATAAATTGGAAGGTAATGTGCAACCGTGTTACTTATTTTAAAAGATGGGATAATCTTGGTGTATTTATATTTTTAGGCAAACCTATTGCCGCTCCTAGACCATCTCTATCAGATATTGCTGCTGATAGAGAACCTTCCAGACAGGATAATCCCATGACTAGATCCCTAAATTCTATGATTGTAGATTCAGAACAAGTTCTAGTACGTAAGCCAGTAGGTGATGACAGACCAAAACCAGTCGTGCCTGTGAGACCAGCCTCCTTAAGGACAGCTATACGTGTAGAGACAAATGATTCTACTTGCCAAAGAACTCAATGTTCTGTTTACAATACACCACATAAACAGCAGCCGAGTATTGTTCATATACAAAATAGGGATAAATTACAAGGCCATGATAGTCAAATGGCGGAAAAAGAGAAATTCCTTGGACATCAAACTAAACCACTTGTAGAGAACAAATTTAGCGATATTAATTTTAATTGTGATTCTATACGAAACAGGACTCCCTCCATAGGTGGTTCGATAAAGCCCGATTTACCGCACAAACCGCCACATATGAAGTCAAATGAAATGTTGAACACAGAGTCTAATGAAAAATGTAATGGTAACTCGAAACCTAGTCATATACGTACACGGTCCGATGGAAATATAGTGGACTCAATTAACCCTTTAGCAACGCCTCCCTCCCCTAAAAACCTAAATAAACCAACTCAACCTCCTCCACCGCCACCGACACAGGCCAGTAAAGCAAAAAGTGAAGGCGACAGTACTGACCTTTAGAGTTAATATGTAGGTATTTATTATCAATATTAAAAAACCACTCTAGTGAATTTGGTGATTTTTTTTTGTTTTAAATAAAGTTACAAAAGCAAGAAAGCAAGCTATCATAACTAAAAATATGTGCTGCATAGTCTGTACTATATTTTGAAACAATTTCTTAATAGAATTCAAGAAATAAGAAGTTGCAATCTATATTAATTGACTGAAAGTTATGAGTTTAAATATTTATATATTAAATTTCTAATTTTATGTTATCGTTATAGTTAATAGTGATATGATATAAAAACATTAGAATTTTTGCTTATTTGTTATAAGAATGTGTGTAAATTTTTGTTCTTTTAAAGTATTATACACACACAAACTATAAATTCTAAAGCTTCAGAAAGTAATAATTAAAATAACTAGTCGCTCTTCTAAAGTTCAAGTGTAATGTAATTTTAAATATTAAAGATTTGTGTGGTAACTACATGTGTTTAAAATAATTAACCATTATTACACACTTGTTTAATATATGACCTATTTATTGCAAACTATGCATTTAACGAAAGTGTTCATAAAAATCCTACTTTATTTAATTAAGAATGACATTCCCACTTTTTTTTAGCAGGTATAGAAAAGGGCGACAAAAATTAAAAGAACAAAATCATAAAAAATTTAGATGTTCATACATTTTGATTATGCATATTACAAGTAAGAGTTTGAACACATTTTATTTAATAAAACTTATATTTTGATGCTTTTTCTTTCCCACTTTATTTTTTGTTTCCTTATATTGTAGACGTAACATTAAAGTATATAGCTGAAAATTATTTGATAAAAAATATAGCGTGTAATATATTTTAGTGAAAACTTAAAACCAAAACATGATTGCATAAGCGCTGGTCTATCATAAAATATTTCTTTATGTGACAAAATTTACTTCTAATTCTAAATTGGCCACATTAGCATTACAATAATTGCTTGGTACAAAATTACAAATACATATATGCTCACAAAAACTGCTTGACAATAGGCTAACGCGTTTAAATCGTATAAACAAAAAAAATTAATTAAATATCGCATTTATCTACTAAAAAATAAATTGTAAATGTTACACTGTTGGTTAATAAATATAAAGTTTTATATACCTATTAGTTCTATAATAAATTTTGTAGAAGTAGTCTTCAGTGTTTTTGTTACTATTTGCAGTTGCTGCAATATGATTTTGTATTGTTTTCTTTTTGTATAACTAATATATTAATTTGCACATTATATGGATAATTAGGAATGATTAATACGGAAAAATTATGCGACTATACAGATAAATTTGATGTTTTTAATTATAAAGAAAAAGAAATAAGCTGATTAGAATATACATTTATTTATTAAATGCAAAAAATACATTGGCCAATCAATTTTCTAATAGCATCTTAATTGCATCTTCATTGGAAACCATAAAAGGAGTATCTCCATTAACGTCCTTTGCATCAACTTTAGCACCTTTATCAATTAATAACTTGACGCAACTCGCGTGACCACAGCTGGCAGCATAATGAAGAGGCGTTTGCTCGTCACAATCGGGTAAATTTACATCTCCGCCTTTCTCAATTAGTAGTTGTAAAATGTCTGGCGAACCTCGATCTGAAGCCCAGTGAACTAATCCTAATCCTTCTTCATCTAATTCGTTTATGCACGTTTTTAATTTATTCTTGTCAAGTGTCTGCAGAGAGTTCAACACCAAATTATAGTTTCCTTCCTTAATATAATCTACTAACGATTTCTCCGATTGATCAAGTTCTTCAATAGCACTTTGTAATGTTGAAACAGTAACCCAACTTTCTTTCTTAGAACCTTTTGAAGTAAGAAAATCTTTGTCCAAGCTTTTTATTATTTCTACATATGAAACTTTAGCTTGAGTTTGAGACATATTTCCTAGTTTATTCCATGCTTCCCATTTTGTCTTTCCTTTTAAGTCGAACCAACTGGGTCTAGCTATTTTGCAGGGCCCCTCGATTCCTTGCTTATAGTACGCGTACAACGTAGTTAAAGTATGATTATCGACGTTCGGTAAAAGGCTTGGCAGGTGATTTGCTGCTTTATTAAATAATTCAGATATATCATCTGCTTCAGAATCTATTCCAAAATCTTGTAAGTCGCTATAGCTATCTGATGATTGGGCCATTGTATTATAAATCTAACTATACTAGGTTATTTGCAATTAGTAACAGTTTAGTTATTTCCAGTACTGGCTGGTTGTACTTTCAAAACACTTCCTTCTAATTTATGTGTACCAACATTGGTTGCACTTTCAAAACCATCCTGATTGCTATAAACAACAAAACCGTAGTTTCTAGACAGACCGGTATTTTTATCAAATACTACAGTTGCTGTAGATACATGACCGAATTTACTAAAATACTGTTTCAATTCATTGTGACTAATCGTCCAAGGTAAGTTTCCTACATACAATTTGTGCAAGTTACGCGCCACAGATGCCATTAGTGGGAGATTTCTAAAAGATGAATGCTATGATCGCCAATTAATTCGTGAATATCTAAACCAACGCTGGCTCCTATGTTATTAATATTATGCACGTAGCAGTGCAAGTTCCACTTGGCTAGTAAATGTTCTATTGTCCAATCAGAGCTGCGTTCTTGGTACGTACATAGAAATTTTGATCCTGGATTTAAGTCCAAAATATTAGAAACTGTTACCAAAATATCTTCGAAGACGGATGGTTCATAAAAACAATCTGAACTCAGTATCAAATCAACTGGCCCTTGAGCCTCAAAGTTGTGTAAGAATAATCCCCAAGTAAGACCTATCAGATTTATGTTCTTGTTTATAATTAAACTATTTAATTGGCAACTTCTTTTTATGTGGGCAAGTGATTTTGGTAGTGTTATAGATTCACTTAAAGTTACCTTAGCTCCACACTTTGCAGCTACAATTCCAGGTAGAGCTGTTCCTGAGCCGATTTCTAAAATCCTTTTATTTAAAAGTTCTGCTCGTCTCTCCCAAAGAAACCAAGCCAATACTGGTGCAGATGGCCAAGTATAGAAAGAATAACTAGCTTGCAATAACTGAAATAAAATATTAATTCATTATGTGAATATATATATATATTACTATTAATAATGAGAGTCTGAAGCACTAAGAATCAAAAGTGTTTAGTTCTTAACAGTTTTTTCACAAAAGCTAAGTAATCAGTTCTCAATAGTACTTAAAAAGTAGTTTTAACTGGTGAGGCTTTGTCTGAAAGACTATTTTATATAAAGCTTATTCTTATGGCTAACAAATTCAGATTAACAATCAAGGATTAAAATGCAAATATCCGATTTTTTTTAAAGTTCCTGATGCTGTCTATAACTATAACTGATTACCGTATTAATTTATTTTCAGCTATGTTTGAAAAACGGAGTATAAATTAGTATAGTCCTTTTTCTCTTCCTATTTTATTTCCACTATATACATTGGTAGCAAAAAGGTAACCATATCTACATGTATATTAACCAGAACTAGAAACACACCCAGTTTCTAGACTTAGTTTTTTTTGTACAGATTAACATTTCGATTGTGGTCTGTTTGATAGACCACTATGTAAAATATAACATAAAATATGTGATAACATCGCGAAAGCTTTCACGGCCGGTATAACTGTTATGGATAACTTCTTTCAGGTTTCGCCGTGTGTCAAAGCTTTCATTTGACATTTCACTGTTCATGCTGACAGGTTCTTCACGATAACCGAGCTGTTCAGTTATCCTGAAGAAGCTGTGGGTCAGCATAAATAGCAAAAGTTTTTAAGACGCGGTGAAACTCAGAAGAAGAAATTATCAGTAGAGTAAAATATGTGGTTTATTTTATGATTCCATATACCAGAAAGAGTTAAACTATGGCTGACTATCCCAAACATGGAAAAATATATGTATGTAGCTATAGAAAGTAAAGCATTGCACTTTTAAATAAAATGGAACATACCTCAGGTATAATAACCTCCAACCTTTCCTCTTGTGCGTCACCGGCTGTATTAATCTTAGAAGTAAAAACAAATTTCTTTAGAGTTTCTTTAGGTCCATCAGTCATTTGGAAAAACGGCAAAGCGTAAAAGAAATATATAGTTAGATATTTTACCTACAATATTAAATAATTATTGAAATGCTAACCTCTTTTAGCAAGAAATATTAGCGATTTTATAACTGGCAGTGTTACATAAATTAGATAAGTGCAAAAATAACCTTAATTTTTGAAAGAATGTGGCCGCATTGATTATATGGATATGTCAGCAAACCGCTTGGTCTATATGATCATGATCTAATAGTTATGATCACAGATATTATGATACTATGATGATCATATGATCACGATGATCTATTACTGTTTCAACCAAAGGTTTCAACCATAGACATGATACACTGCTGATATTGAACTCAAAACTGCCATCAATTGAAATGCGCCATATTGGAATACAGGCGTCATCAATGACGTCGTACCATGGCGGATATTCAAATAAATAAAGTTAAGGATATCAATAAATTTTAATAGCACTTGGAATTTGTAATAATTAGTAGCATTTGTTAGATTTTATCCTATGTATTTTATATGGCATTGTTTTTTTATTAAAGTTGTGGACAACTTAGACCTATAAACAGTTTCTAAACTTACGATTAACTGGTAACATATACTTCATTCGTTGTCAGGTTTAACAAGAGAGAAAAGAAAAAATTTCTTTCAACGCCATATAAAAATACGTAGGAAAAATCTAATACAAGTTTCATAAGATCTTCACGACTTGTCATAACAATCCAACATTGTATGTTGTCTTTAAGAGTAAATAATATACTGCGGTAGTTGTTGTATAATTTATTGATGATTAAATAATATTAGTTTACTTAATTCCTTCCTTATTGATTTACCTTGTATTTTTTCTGTAAACTTCTTCGCTAAATTATGAAATCTAATTTTGCTATAAGACGATATTATGGTTTTACTTAAAATTGAAACACGAGTTTCTTCCAGAGGTGACATATCTAACAAATGATGGGATAAACTAGAAAAAATGTTTTGGGGAATGTGAGTTGATAGTAAATAAACAAAAGTCGTTAGGAAATTTTCTTCTTGTGGAATCTTGTTTCCTGTCAGGACCATTACTTTCCGAATTGGTTTTTCGGTGAACTGGCAAATATATCGTACCTCCTTTGATGGGCAGATTAGATTTACCTAAGAAATAGTGCAGAAAATTTAAAGAAATATATATGTTATACATCATTTATTTACCTCTACCCTTTGTTTTCAGGAATATCAAGTGATTCTAAATAAAAATATACTTTTTTAGATTTTCTTTGTCTGAATTCAATGTTGGAATAACTCCCTCTTTAATTCGCACAATCTGTCCCGCTCTATAAGAATCCTTTTCGAGGAAATGTAATGAACAAACATATGCACGCTTACTTTTGCTGGGATTTATGGTAGTCCCTGTAACAGTAATCCACACAACAATGTTTGGGCATTCTATAAAAAATTATTTCACATAGAAACACCAAGTATTATCATAATTTCAGAATATATTTAAGCTATGGCATTATTCTGCAACTTACATATGAAAAGTTAGTTCTCCGTCATCTTTGTAACTATTGCTTTTGCAGGATTTTACACGACACGATGGCATCACTTTTTTCAGGAAAAACTACCTGGATTAATTATCACATAAGCCCAACTATTAATGCTATAATATGCATACTTACAAATAAATCAAAAATATTCGGTGAATAATTTATAATATTAAGAAATAGTCCGGGAAATAATAACACAAAGAGAGTAAATAAAACAATCGATCTACAAAGGTTAGGTAATACCAGTAAGACTTGTCAACTTGCAAAAAACTTAACGTGGCTTAACACAAAAACTTCCTATAGAAAACTAACGTAAGCATGACGCTACATGAATCGCGACGCAAGTAATGACGCCTGTATTCCAAGATGTCCTGTCGATTTTTGATGGTGCGCCGTAGCGATGCGCATACGGTTCATTGGCAGTCTATCAGGGGGGTTATTCTCGAACCGATGGAAAGTTTTCACTCCCAGAGAATAACATTCACCACTAACTCCCCGTTACTAAAAATGTGGTATTCTCGAACTAACAGGGAATATCTTTCCTACGTTTACTCCCGGGGAATTATAGCCCGTTGTTGTCAAGTCATATATTAGGAAGGGATGGGAAAGAACCAATAGAAACGGCGGTAGAAAGAGATGTATTTATAACAGTTCTTTTTAATTGAAAATATAGTGATCGTTTTCTTTACATTGATCGATATTATCTCATGGCATTTTTAAAAATAAAAATCATGGCAAAGATAAAAATCTAGACATGTTACAGCTACACAAAAGCAAGACCACGACTAATAAAAGAGTAGGTACATAAACATCTTGTATTGAATAGCTCGGATTTCACCGCTAAGCTTATAATTATTGAATTATATATTTGACTGAAGCTTTATTCATATACAAGTATAATTTAAACAAATTATCGCTTAACTGCATTCATGTTCAAGTTTTGAAATATTTTCTGCATCCATCGCACAATATAGGTATATATAAAATTAGGGGAGAATATATAATTTTAACATCCGACTAAAAGTGTAAATCTCACAAATATTTGTGTTATTAATTAGAGAATATATAAGATATCATATTAATTCAAGCTGCTTTACTTGCAAGCTATATATTGTTGTTCGTTATTCTACTATCAAATATTAAATAAGATATAATCCACGAATACAACCACATATCAACAGCCGTAAACCGCCGAAATAAAACCGAGCGAAGCCGATTCAATTTCTCATGCAAATTCTCCTGCTTATTTGTAGGAGAAAATACCGGGGAATCTTTCGGGAGTACTTTCCTACGAAAACGTGAGAAATTGAACTCGAGAATACCAACTATTGGAATCGTAGGAATTTTTTGACAATTCTCACGGAATTTCCACTCCCTCAGATTCGAGAATAACCCCCCAGGGGGGTTATTCTCGAACCGATGGAAAGTTTTCACTCCCAGAGAATAACATTCACCACTAACTCCCCGTTACTAAAAATGTGGTATTCTCGAACTAACAGGGAATATCTTTCCTACGTTTACTCCCGGGGAATTATAGCACGTTGTTGTCAAGTCATATATTAGGAAGGGATGGGAAAGAACCAATAGAAACGGCGGTAGAAAGAGATGTATTTATAACAGTTCTTTTTAATTGAAAATATAGTGATCGTTTTCTTTACATTGATCGATATTATCTCATGGCATTTTTAAAAATAAAAATCATGGCAAAGATAAAAATCTAGATATGTTACAGCTACACAAAAGCAAGACCACGTCTAATAAAAGAGTACATAAACATCTTGTATTGAATAGCTCGGATTTCGCCGCTAAGCTTATAATTATTGAATTATATATCTGACTGAAGCTTTATTCATATACAAGTATCATTTAAATAAATTATCGCTTAACTGCATTCATGTTCAAGTTTTGAAATATTTTCTCGGTCAGTAATATTTTCTGCATCCATCGCACAATATAGGTATATATAAAATTAGGGGAGAATATATAAGATATCATATTAATTCAAGCTGCTTTACTTGCAAGCTATATATTGTTGTTCATTATTCTACTATCAAATATTAAATAAGATATAATTCACGAATACAACCACATATCAACAGCCGTAAACCGCCGAAATAAAACCGAGCGAAGCCGATTCAATTTCTCATGCAAATTCTCCTGCTTATTTGTAGGAGAAAATACCGGGGAATCTTTCGGGAGTACTTTCCTACGAAAACGTGAGAAATTGAACTCGAGAATACCAACTATTGGAATCGTAGGAATTTTTTGACAATTCTCTCGGAATTTCCACTCCCTCAGATTCGAGAATAACCCCCCAGGTCTGTGGTTTCAACATTCAACTTGACCACGATTTACCCATGGTTGGTATCTCACATTTGTTCTGTGTCTCACATTAATGTATCTCAGTAACGCTATTTTGGAATATCCGTTACTTTGGAACGATGCCCTATTAAGAGGTATTGTAGAGGTATATAAGGTTACCAGTCAGCGATAGACGTTGGTTGTGTCAGCGAAGGATTACATTCCATAAATATTCCATAGGAAAAATCTAGATTTTCATGAGTGACTTTATACGGAACTAATAAAAATGAAAAATACCTTTCCCAGCATGGAACGTTCCTCATGCGACCTCGATACAAACATACGAATCTACACCGGTCGTTGTGAAATCGGTATTTTGTCACGCTATTTCTGTGTGGTAATCGAGAATGGAACATTTGTAGTTATTAGGAGCGGCATTTCCCATCACTATATCACAGATAATTATCTGTGACTATATTTTACCTTATGTGACTAATGTTTATCAGTTGTCCAAATCATTGCTTATAAAAGGTATATGTAGTAAGTTTACGTTTAATAAGTTGTCAGTCAAAAGATGAACATTTTTGTTTATTGGAATGGGTTGGGTTGGGGTAAAATAAAGAAACGTACGCCTTTATTTTTATTTTATAAAATAAATAAATTTACCAATTACGGTTTCAAATATTTAAATTTCATTAGTCATATTTACTTTCAGATATTGACTACATAGAAATGTGAATATTTCGTTACATTTTACACCCAGTAGTGCTAATTGTACTTCTATTGAAATTGTACGTTCTATATTAATTTGGAAAGGCAAATGGGTACTTATCGATAAGTCGATAAATAAATGCGATATAACTCAGTGAATTTTAATGTTTATGCGCACTTTTTCTACAAAAAGTATGCAAATCATATGTACTGTTATCATTTGCACAAGATATCCTGGCGTGAAATAAATATAACCATAAAATTATGAATATAAATAGAAGTTATAAATATATTTATGATGGACATACAAAACACTGAAGATCTGAATGCCGATAATCAAGATTCAAGTGATTATTCTTGTGGTAGGTTGTTGAGGAAGCAGAAAATAAATAAAAACATATGTGCCAAAGATGAAAGAAATGCTTCTATTAGAAAGGTCCATTGGATACATATTATGTATCTTACAAGATGTTACAATCTATTCTTCCAGGTGCAACAAATTCTACAAAAAACAGAAAATGATCGCACAGTTGATGACCTACAAACCCTCAGACAATATTCCGATGCTGTTGAGGAAGTAAAATTACGGTGGAGAAAAAGAGATGCTGCTAAAAGACGAACAGAGGAATTTGAGGAACCTTCAGAACAGTTGGAAGCAAAATGTCAAGTATTAGCACAGGCGATTGCACAATCCCAACACCTAGTTGTTTATACTGGAGCAGGGATTAGTACAGCAGCCAAAATACCAGATTATAGAGGCACTAATGGCATATGGACCAGGCTACAACAGGGTAAAGACATTGGGTAAGGTTTTCATATTTTCATTGTTATGATAGAAAAATTACTTGATTAACAAAAAGTAGGTACCTCAAATAATACTGCTAGGAATAATCCAATGCAATGAAACCTCTCTAAATGAACACTCACTCGGCCGACTGATTTCTTCATTGCAGAGGGGTGTCCGGAAAGGCGATGTGCACAGAAATGTTTATTAAAAAGTTAATATGCACATGTATGTATCAAAATAAGTTTGTTAAATTAATTTTAATATATTGTGTGTTCAGCTCATAGATCCCGGGTAACTTTTTTTTATTTATAAATCGTTTTTTGTAAAATTTGGAATGTACTATCTACTGTAAATATCCACTTATTCAACCTATATTATAATTTTTTATTATTTCCGGTTTTACCGGAAATAACCACAAATTTAAAATTTACCATGAAACAGCGTCTTCCAGGGTGTATATTTTTGCAAATTCGGACTTTGCGTAATTATTTAAATCGCGAGGTTACGAAAATTTTGAATTTTTTTGTTTAAATCTAGAGTGCCGCGAATACGCTAAAATTCTTTCTAACTATCAACACAACACCTAGAAACTACAAATGTTTCACTTATTTATTTTATACGCTTACTAGAACGGAAATTCTTGGCGATTTCAATTATACCAAACACTTGATATTCGAATTAAAAGTTATTTCTCAGTAGATTAAAAATGTCGGATATATCTAAAAGCTGAAGGAATATGCGTTAAAATTGTACGTAGTTTCATAGAAAAGTAGGCCGCTGATAGAATTAAACAACAGCTACTAAACCACTTGTTAGTTGTGATTCTTATTGTGTGTCTCACTGCTTTTCCGTAATTATTTCACAAGATTTTTATCTACATTTCTTTAATATCGTTTTATAAATGGTCGTATTTACTTATTATTTGATAAATGGTAACCAAGGAAACGAAAACTAACAAATCATATGTTTTTGAATCCCAATATGCAAAAATATACTGTTTCCTATATTTTCCAGCCGTGGCATTTTAAATTCTCTGCAAGGGGTGTCCGAATTTCTTACAAATCAAGTCAATCTATCATAGAAAAAGGTCCAGGTTTTAACTTAAAAGTTCTGGGTTTCAAAGCAAAGGTTGTGTTGGATTAGTGGAATTCTATCTAACCATTCTATCCGATCCGATCTTATACATAAGCACCGACTTTCGATGTAAATATTTTCTAGTGCACATGCGCTGATTGCCAGTTATAAATATGCTGTAATCTCTATTGTAGCAGGTATTCAAAACAGTCATATTCCTTTGTATGATACATTTTATAGATAATAACTCCAATGTTGGTGGAAATTTAGGATCTTTTCATATACCTTTTCATAATTGAGAAATTTCCACTGATGAAGACAGAAAATAATGCCGAAACGTCTAATTATTTATAATAAAAAAAGGCTACCAAAATACTATAATGATCCATTTTATGTGCACTTGTTCCAAATACAGTGAAACCGCGACCAACATATTTTTTTCTAATTTGGTTGGAATTATCTTTTTCTACACCTCTTTTCAATCGTTCTCTACACTAGTGTAATTAATTAATATTTTACTCACTTTCCACTTACATCAAATATCTAGTAAACATATTATGCAACAAAACATGCGTATTTGAATTCCCTTCCGCGTTCTCTCCACAGAACTATCTTGTTTCGCTATTTTTGCATCTAGAACTTTGATTTTATTACAGAAACCATGATCTTAGCCAAGCAGAACCTACCTTCACTCATATGGCACTATTTGAATTGTATAGAAGAAATATTCTTAAATACGTAGTTTCTCAAAATTGTGATGGTCTGCATCTAAGGTCGGGGTTACCAAGGACAGCATTATCTGAACTTCATGGCAATATGTATATAGAAGTTTGCAAAAATTGCAAACCACTAAAAGAATATTGGCGATTATTCGATGTTACAGAAAATACTGCCCGTTATGCTCATAAAACAACCCGTAAATGTTATAGATGCAATAGTCCATTAATAGATACAATAGTCCATTTTGGCGAAAAAGGAACGTTACAGTGGCCTTTGAATTGGTCAGGCGCGTGCAAGAACGCCAAGAAAGCAACCACAATACTCTGTTTAGGTTCTAGTCTAAAAGTTTTAAAAAAGTATCCATGGCTTTGGCAAATGGACAAACCTGCAAAGAAAAGACCTAATCTCTATATAGTAAATTTACAATGGACACCGAAAGATGACTGTGCAAATATAAAGATTAATGGTAAATGTGATCTTGTAATTAAAATAGTTATGGAAAAATTAGGAATAGCCGTACCATCTTATCATCGCGAAAAAGATCCAATATTTTTTCATGCGTCAGTTTTGAGTGAGCTGGAACATCATACATCAACACAACCCATGTTGGTGTCTGCTAAAGACGAATTTACTGCATTTGAATGCAAGAAAGAAGTAAGCTGGTTAAATATGGATAAGAGTGATTCAAGTTTGTACTATGATCATCATGGTCTTAAACAATTTCGATCCGGTGGCTGTGATTATATGAGCAATACGACCGCCAGTGGGACTAGTAATATGACATTACCTACAAATAGTCTTCCATCGGTAATAAAAACTGCAAACACTTGTATACTACCTCCAAAAATGAATAGCACATCTTTCACAATAGACAACATATTAGAGAAACCTTTAACAATCATTCCAAAACTACCAAAAGAAAATATCGTTAATGCCAATGTTGTAAATCAAGCATTGTTCAAATATTATCATTTATCCAGTATATTGTTACATAACCAATTGTTTGGATATAAGGATATCTTGTATTATCCATTTCAAACCAGCCTATTGTATTCAGGTCTGCATAGTATAATAAACCCAACACCACATATTACAGATGCATTTAATACAAATCAAAATCATGAAAGAAATGGTACATACATCCCCTGTGAATTTTGTAAAAAACATTATGAATCAATATCGTGCTTGTTTTATTCGAAAACGGAACCCAAATTTGTAAATATGGAATATCGATTTAGTAAGTTAGAAAGCACTAAAAAACCGTTAGCTTGTACATGTTGCGATTATACGAGTGATGAAGAGGAATCAAGTGTGAAAGATGATGGATCGCCGTCTGATAAAATGAAAAAAATAGAAGATAAAACCTTAAGAAATACTGATAGAGATCCTAGTAAAAAAATACAAGCTGGATGGTTTGGAAAAGGTTATAAAAAAGGAAAAAGATTTAAAAAGAGATAACATATTAAAATGTTTCTTATATTACATTATCAGTATTATATTGTATTTTTAGTATTATTTTTTTTTATTTCTACTTACATACCTATTTTTTCAATCGGCAATTGCTTACTGCAGTTTTCTTTTATCACTTGTGTACTGAATGTAATGTGATTTTTATAAATAAAGGATATGTTAGAAACGATTATTTTATTTAAACGTTGACTGTTATAATAATTATGAAGTGAGAATCAGTTTTATTCATTCATCTTTTTCCTTAAAATGTATTTGTTTTCATGATTCGCTGCAAAAACGGTTTTTGACTGTTATGTAGGTAGTTGTATATTTTTCTATAATTAATTATTATGTATAATTAAACACCACTTTAGTTTAAAAACAATAAATTCATACTTTTCTTTAACTGCGTTGGTATTAAAACACCAAGTTAGGGAAAAATCGTGGCAAAAATAGAACATGTTCTATTCAATTCAATTTATCGCACGATTTTTTGACAATAAATTGCTCAAGTAATTGTACATTATTTGCTGTTTTACACGTTACAATAAAATCGAAGGTTCACTTGTTGGCCAATAAATCGGACCGTGTAAAACAGGCTTATGGATAAAAGTACTATACAAAATTCAAATTTACCGCAATTATTAAAGACCTGGGTAATTCCATTTCTTCAAGTTTAAAAATTGGTGCAAATTTTAATTTCACTATGAAAACCCGAATCCTCGTTTATCTTGTTCTATGCCTTTATAAATGAACAAGTTCAAAAATATGAGGATTCCAAGTGGAGAATGGTGATTACATTATAGAAGAAAGGTTAAAGTTCATTAAATAAATTTATAGGAAACAATATTTCTACTCTCCATATCAAGGTTGTGTTAGCGATATTGTAATTAGCGCCTACAAACGCGTAGAAGGCTGATAATTTTAATTTTTCTTGTGCTGTGGCTGTTCATATCATTTATTATCTATCTTTATTCTATGGTTGGTATGATGAAACTTGAAACTGTCAAAGTCAAATTGTCATACAAAAAATACTTAACCTCTTAGCGAATGCAAGATAAATTTTAAAAATGTTTAGGCTACGAACAAAAACTATTAGTTTGATGAGTACTGTGAAACAATCTGTACAAGTAGTTAATGAAAACACCACGAAACTGGCAGTAAATTTTAATAAAAAAGTGGAAGGCACAATGGTTGAAAATTGGATAAAATATTGGAAAACTGTGTGGAAGGATTACAGAGATGTAGCAATTGATGTTAAAAATGATATTAAAAATCAACCTGCAAAAGCAGTACTCATTTTCTCGGGACTGAGTTTTGCTGCGTTTTGTGCCAAGCACAATCCCGATAATAAACATTTTAAGAATACCTTTATAAAAGCTAATAATGACGTTATACTATTGCATCCTAGCATGCAACGTAAAGAAACTGCCGAACATTTAACTTTTATTGAAAAAGCATATAATAGTAACCTTATCCGACATTTAAACTTAGGACTGTTTTCATTGATATGGTTAGATGATTTTAGCAGCAATTGCAATTTATTTGAAGCACATTGTTCTTACCTACAATTGGAATATAGAAGTTTTCCAAGCAGAATTATTGACTTTGGCTTTCTAGATACATGGTGGGTTTTAACGAAAAAAATGACAGATTATGATATCAACTATTAACTTGTAAAACATCATACATAATTAAATAATTTATTATATTTTACATATCGTTTTATTTTGGAATATAAATTAATGTATATACAGGAATGCAATATAGCTAACAATATTAAGATAAATATGTAGGTATATATTAAAAAACAATAGTACATTTAGGTTTTCATGTTATTAAATAGCCATTTGTATATTGACCAATATTCAGTTTTTTTTTAATTTTAATTGTATTTTATATATTCAAAATTATTTTCCCACAGTATGACAAACTTCTTCCAAAAAACTGTGCGAGTTATGAATGGTAGTTCCACCAAGTATAACATGAGTTCCTGGGTACCTTTTATTTATCATATGAACTGTTAATGATTCTTCATATGTAGCACCACCAACAATAAATACAATAATATCTTGGTATCTTCCATTAATGCTATGTGCATTTACATATTTGTATAAGCTCTCTTTTAATCTGCCTTTTATTAAATCTTCAAGAATATCATGCAGAAGTGGTTTGTGTTGAGTATAAACATTATCCACGCCACTTAGACCTTTGAAAAATCGTTTTGTAATTTTCACTGCACTTTCGTCATTGAACAAATTACTTTGACGTACATTTGATCCTCCATAATCTAAAATATTCTTAACACATTTAATATAATACTGAGGTACACCATTCTTTTCCAACATGTTTATTAAACCAGATATGTTATTGGTTGCTTGATTTTGATATCTTAAAGCATATAACATCACTAATTTCGCAGCATCTAATTCTCGAATTTTACCTTTGTCAGTTCTGATATTATTTGGCTTTACATTATTATTAATGAGTTTCTTAATGTTCTGCAAATGCAACGAAGTATCACTGTTTAGTGATGCAATCTCTTGCTCTAATTCAGATACATCCAATAAATTATAATCAGTAACCATAGCAGATAATTCTCCTACTACAGTAACATGTTTTGAAACATTACCAGATAGCTTTTTAAATTGAGGATAAGTTTCAACAAAACTTTTCATATCTGATATAGTTTCTATCTTTTTATGACTCTTTGCTTTACTTTGAAAATGATCCATTAAGTTTTTAATATTCTGTCCAATTTCACCATAATTCATAAACATATTGTCCAAATAAAAAGAATCTTGCTCAGCAGACAAAACAACTTCTATTAATTCTTTAGATATTCCTGCCACTCCAGATAAATTAACTCTATTATTATTTATTGTCAACAATTCATGAACCATCGCTTGATAAGTCCATTGATTTAATAATGGTGTTACAGGATCATCTCTTCTGTCCATAATTAGTAATAAAGGTGGAGAAGTTTGATTGAAGGAGAACAAGGCTGATTCTTTATTTATAACATCCTCTAATCTCATTGCCAAATCTTTACAAACAGTTGAATTTGCTTGATATCGAACAACAGGGCATTTCTTTAAAGACAATAGTACAGCAACTAATCCTTGTATACTCCTTTGTAGAGCTGAGTAATTCCAAGATGACGAGACAGTAGAATTTTGTATTCCAAATGAAAATAAATGTGGATTCACAGCTAAATAATCCATGTACATCTCTTGGACCTCTTTTACTAATTCTTGTTCATCACTTTCAGCCAATGATTTCACATCAGCTTTTGCTATTATATTACTAAAATACAAATAATATGCCCCATACTTAGGATTTCTCAGTTCATCTCGCAATAATTTAATATTTATTTCTGTAGGTCTTAAGAAAACTAAACATTTAAGGAACCGATATCCTGTGCTGTTATTACTCTGTGAGCCCGAATCTAATCGTTCAAGTAGAAACACTTCTCTCTGTTGAATTTCCGATTGGCCATATACCATACTTATTATACTTGTTGTTTCTTTATCCAACAACAAAATTTTCATACCTGGTTCGCTCTCTTCTGTCATTTTATTTACATATGCTTTTACAGCTCCAATTACATTCATCTTCTTACTTTTATGTTATGAATCGATTTTACTTAAAAACATGAATATATGAAAACATTAGCTCAAAATCTGCCACCGAAACGAATGCACTGTTTATTTTTCTTTTTTGCACAGAACCACATAGAACCGTGTTTGTGATATTTTTTTGACGTTTATTGGATTAAAACGTGATAACACCAAAAACCTACTTCCTCATATTCCGATAGGTAGTTTTCATGCTGCTACTACACCAGCGTGCCCTATATTAACCCAACACTTCAGCCTCAGGTTGTGGCCGATAATGTGTTGTAATTGGGTAAATGTGTATATCATATATTAATTACGTATTACTCATTATCTGTACAAAATACCACAGGATAATGCTCATTTTAAGCGTTGCGATACCGCAATATTATTATGGGCAGGTGTAACAGTTGCATTAAACAAATGAAACACTTATCTGTCAGATGTCAGGCTCAACAACATGGACATAACCTAAACCTGACTCGAATGAGGTTAACTTAACTTCATGCCAACCAAACCATAATTTAATATCAAGTACATACATACATACACCTTTTTAATTCAAACAAATTTTAACATGATTACTTATGAATTATGTTTACTTATTCGTGTCATGCCAAAGGTAGTATTAGAAATCATTAATCAGCGGATTTATCAAATGATTTATTTTAGCCAGAATTAGTGTCGACATTGAAACGAACAACAAATACTATTTTCCAAAAAGGTGGAATCATTAGGAAATTAGAAAGTTTAGGAATGAAAGATATGCCAAATAAAACTAGTGCACATGGCAATGTTCATAATAAAGCAAGGTAACTATTTGCTTACCCAATCGTAATTTACATAGTAATGACTATTTTTATATGCAGTTATTTTTTCATTGAATTCAATGCCCCACCAAAATATATAGAAGATATATATGAAGAATATGGAAGAGATGTCGATATAGTTAGACGAAGAATTTATAAGAAGCAAGAGGCAGAATTTAAAGAATGTACTTTAGATACAGAAATTCAGCCACCTCCATACCGCAAGAAAGTACAGGATCTGATTGCACAAGCTAGAAAATTAGACAAACCTAAATTTGAATATAACAGCGGATTAAATTATTATCCATTTCAGAAATAAGATGTGCATATTCATAATTTTAGTGTAAATAAAACAGATAATATTTGTAATTTTTTATTATTGCAAACTAACATAAAGCAGCAAATGAGTGGATACAAAATATAGAAGAGCAATCAAATTTTGTAAAAATTGTGCCTATGACCTTGCCAAAAGTTCCTTTTTGCGTTTGTCGTTCGACAGATTTATTACATGACTTTAATATTTCACCATTAAATTTACTATACTCATAGTGCACTGCTATTTACCCAATTTTTGTTTGGCTGTGGCCATGGTGTGGTAAATGGCATGTAGAGAATAAAATTATTATATTTTCTTATGAACCTTCTTGTCGAAGTAACTGCCATTTTTTAAAGGTGATAAATCCACGTTCAAATCATAGAATAACCTGAGTTCAAATAAAAACGCCTTGCATGTTTTCTCCGTATTCTATGCTATAAGTGGCTATAACCTCATTTAAATAAGCTATAAAGTTATTCTATGTCTATAACCAACAAACCAGAGAATGGATATTTAAAGTTAATATAAGAAAGGAAATAATGTTTATTAAACAGAAATTTAGTAAATTAAGATTTTTAAACTATAGTACAAAACTTAAAAAAGATAAGCCCCGTTATTCTGATACAATTTTGCTGCCAAAAACTAAATTACCATTACGATTAGAAAACAAGAAACTTATTGAACGTGATAAATATCTGAGCAATGTAAGTACATCTCAATAATATTTTGATGGGATGCTCTATACTAAACCTTCACAGAGTTCCCAGTTTACACAATTATACAATTGGCAAAGGACTCACTTAAATGGTAGTGAGTTTATATTACACGATGGTCCACCATATGCAAACGGAGTCCCTCATATGGGTCATGCAATAAACAAGGTACGTATATGTAACAGCTGTTATCAATTAGTATACCTGCAAATTAATAATAGGTTTTGAAAGATGTTATATTACGAACGAAGATTTTGCAAGGAAATAAAGTTCATTATATTCCTGGATGGGATTGCTATGGTTTACCTATTGAAATGAAAGCTGTAGCAGATGCAAAGAAATTCGATTTTGTGACAATCAGGAAAAAAGGTAACATTACATATACAAACGGGCTATAGTAATTTTTGTTTAAATGAAATCGACTGCAAAGAATTCCTTGTTTTGCATGACTTAAAGATAGCATTGAAATACAGAAGATCAATGTTTCTAATAAATCAGTATCTTTTTATCCTATGTTTATATTTTCTTTGAAAGAAAAAACAGGGTTTGTAGTAATGATAGCTGTAAAAAAGGCAAACATATACAGCGAGTTTTCTAAATGACGAGATACATTTTTAAGGGTGACAGGAATCACTAAACTAAATTCAGCCATAGTATTTTTTGTCTCAGATAATAAAATGTAATTTCATTTTTGAAACCCCAGAGTTTGGTAGCCACTGATACGCATACCGAGAAAAACACCGCATTTTTTGTACGCACTTTACAAACGGTTTACGTTATCGGAGATTCGCAAGAAAAAAGTTTAAAAGGAAGTAACAGACAAAGTGATGCTATTCAGAAATTTTACAAATACGATTACCTTGTTTGCCGTTCAAATATTTGCTTTGTAAAATAACACTACAAGTCAATTGTTAATGTCTGTAACTAATACGTTTTAAATGTTTAAATTTCTTTGGTTCGAAGTTCGAATACTAAAAAAACGCTGCTGAATAGTTGCTTTCCGACTTAATTTACGACCAGATAATAGTTCTTTGAGTGCATTTTTTTTTGTCAAAATTTAATTCAATAACAGATGTGAGAGATAGATAACATACATTTTTCTAATTGGATGTTGTAATAAAGCTAAAACAAAAGACGACGCAGTGCTGATATGGCTATTACAGCATACTGTGCTGTAATGAGATATTAACCGTGGTGGGACGGACTTTTGCCGGAACGTATTATAGGCGATTAATGTGCAAATTAGAAAAAATACTGTAAAAAACGTGTGCCACAATGACATGTAATGCTCGTACTTTGAATCTCTCGCCGCTACGCGGCTCGAGATTCAAACTTGTACTCGCATTACATAAACGTCATTGTGACACTTGTGTTTTAAAATACTATTACTGCACTAATGTTCCTATACCTTTAGTCATCAAAGCAGGCCGGTATTCTTTTTGCTCGCCGCCGAGTTATGCATTCTGCTACTATTTAATAAATAAACCTCGCACGGCTGTAACATCAGCGGTAGTATCTAAGGGTAACTTTAAAAATTCATATCTCGGTTTTCTAAAGCTCTAGAACTATCTCGCTTGGAAATAATTGTTTTATTTTTAATGACCTTTCCATGTTTTAAATTTGCAGCGTTTTTTAATTTACAAACTGTATATAAATTTTATAAGTATCCTGTTAAACAACACGCTGACGTTCTTTTTTCTAAAGCCGAGTTTTCCTAGTTTTTATATAAAGCACAACACGCACCAACTGTTTTGTTCAAATTGAGTAGCTAGCGTACTGCGCCGGCGCCGGCGTTTTACGTCGTACGCCACGCAAAAACTGCTCCTATATAGGAAAATCCGGCTTTAAGAAAACCCGGTTTTACACTTTATCGATGCTACTAGATAAGAATAAGTGCGAAATTGTTTTCCATGAATACATTTTCCAAAACATAGTTATAGGTAATTTTCAATTTAGTGCAAAATTTGGTTTTGTTGATTTAATGAAAAACTCTTAAATAAAGGTAAAAAATGATCCCTTTACAAATATGTATTGTCTTTAATGTTCTAGTTTGCTACACCAAGTATTGTGGCTTCCTTCAATTTGTCTCTCCCATAGAATAACTGCGCAGGATAGTAGCCCTGGTAATGGGGGTAAACTTCTGTTTTAGCACCTGATTACCTGTACTAGTAACTGAAATTAGCGCGTCGGGTGGCATACTATTCCAAATTTTTGATGTTGCAGCGAATCGCTAATGTAGCTACCCACATAGACTGTACCCTCGATACAAGGAGGTATGGGCGAATTCTTTTATTCATCGATTATACTGCATCTTTGTTTTGTAGTGAGTGTAGTTAGATAGTGATAAAATATAATCGATGGATCCATAGATGAATAAAAGAATTCGTCTTATCTACTAAGCACTATTAGCTTTTTGGCGGGAATCCGATAGTCTCCAACTCTATACCAACGAGAGCAAAAGCATTCCCCGAATTTTAATTTCAGATTGTATCGAGAGTAAACATTGATTCTACCTTTTCTTTCACAATTCTTTCGTAATGTCATGTTATGCTTTGTTTTGTTGAACAAACCATACTACCATAAAACGTTGACTATGACGACAACTTTGTTTCGAATTAATGAATCGTGCCGCCCAGCCTTTCAAAAAAGATATTGATTTTTTGCTATCTAAAATCGTCAGAGTTTTTTTTCTACTTTTCACCAGAATAAATTGAACAAAATGTACAACATTAAAACAAGGTTACAAGATCATATTCAACTAAATTTTAGTGGAAGTGCGCTGAATACAACCTGTATTAGAAATGTTCCAAAGATTGTTTTATGTTTTTTTCGGATAGTTAAGATTAATAGAGCGAAATTCATTGAATGGAAGATTTATTACCAGAAAAATAATTGCTGCAATATTTCGAAAATTACATAAATTAGACTGAACTGTGCACCCACGCGAGTGATCATTTCTTTACTCTGCTTATAGCTAAATCTTTTGCTTTGGAAGCAATGGAGAAACAAAAGCAAGCATTTTTATCTTGGGGAATAGTAGGTGACTGGGATAATGCATACGCTACATACCATCCAAGTTACATAAAGAATGAAATAAGGCAATTTTTTAATCTTTACAAGAAGGGATTAGTTTATCGAGACGTGAAACCTGTGTATTGGTCACCGTCGTCAAGGTAATTACTGATATTTAAGCACATTTAACACAAAATTTTAGTAAGTAATGGATTCACAGAACAGCATTGGCCGAAGCGGAATTGGAATATAACGCAAATCATAAAAGTACAGCAGTTACACTAAAAGTAAAATTACAATCTGTGCCATCAACATTCAATATAAATGGCCCGTATGTTAAAATGCAGTGAACATTTACATTGTATATAATGCTTTATGTATTTTATAGTATATATGCTCTAGTGTGGACTACAACACCATGGACATTACCTAGCAATCAAACAATATGCTATAATCCGAATTTATCCTATTCCATTGTTGAAAATGCTGAAAAACGGGAGTACTACATTATGGCAACTAATTTAGTGCGCAATTTGTCTTCAAAGTTAAATTCAGATTTAAAAATTATTTATTCTTTTCAAGGTATGCATACACCAAACACTTGTAGTGTAATGTTCAATGAGATACCGATTTATATGTAGTAACATGTTTCGTATAGTGAAATATTCGAACTCGAGGTATAATAGAGCGCGATACGGTGAGACGGAAGACGCGACAGAGAGCCAGTTACGAAATTGAACCCCTTATTAAAATAAATTGCTTGTGAGGAACATATCATGTTTTTTCTAAATGAAAATGTTAATTTAAAAGCAGGAAATGGTGAAATATGTTTCTGTAAAACCGTGTAAACTATAGACCGCTTTATAGTTGTATGCAAGTTTTCTTGTATGCAACAAAAATTGCCCCCATAGGTAATTTAATTATTCTATAATTTTCAGATTTTCAAATGTTTTTACATATATCTAAACACTCCTCCAATATACAAGTATTTTCCTTACGGATATTACGGATGCGACGTGCGTGCGGAGCGACATTCGAAAAAGAATCATCACGCGCAATTCCAATTCGATTGAAAGCGAAGCGCCTGCTGGTTTGATTTCGAGAAGAACTAGAAACTGCAAATGCGTATCAGAAGGTTCAATAACTTAAAACAATGAAAATAAATTAAAATTCATGTATATTCCGCAGAAATAACACATTGTTTAAATGAATTTGAACTAAAAAGTGGCTCTACTTTATTTACAGCTGTCTATAATTTTTAAACATTAATGTACAGTGTGTCCCACCAATGACTGGGTCTTTGATTGGAGCTCTATTTGTCATTTATTGTCTATATTCTCCTATATATCATTTAATTTTGCCCAGAAAAATAACATATAAACTATATATGTCTATTTTTAATAACAACGTTGTTATTTGTCCTTTTGGCAAAAAAAAAAATGCCCCGCTACAAGCCTTCAGTTAATGCGGCGCAGTTTGTACTTACATTTGTTTTAGATATTAATATTTTTGAAACTAAAATCGATATAATTACATACAGTTGTCCACTGTAGTTCTGAACATTTGTTTAGCTTTAGTCTAAGGTAACTCGATTTTCTTAAATAGCACCGTATATTCTTGTTTATGCTAAATTAACCATTATGCAAAGCCCTTTCAATTCATACTGAACATTTATGATGGCTAATGCAGAATTTTATAGATTTTTGTTTTTAAGAGGGTTGCCAAGGTTTAAACATCAAATACTTATCAGCCACCCCTGCAGAGCCAAATTTCTCTCCTAATCATCATTACCTTAACGTAACAGCAAGTCTTTCCGCCGGCGAAGTAATTGTCCGAAAACGAAGAAACTCGTTTTCCTGGTGTTGGCGCAGATATTGAAAATTGTTCCTTTTTCATTATGAACCGGCAAATACGAATGAATCCGTTCCTTTCGGGAACGATTTCTTTTATATATTAAATAAAATAGAGCCACCTTTTGAGCCAAATTTATTTTTAGGTTTTAACTTCAATTACCAAAAGAATACTACAAGAATTTTAACTTAATTTCATTGTTTTTAGTTATTCAAGCCTCTGATATGCATGTATGCAGTCGCATGTTGAATTTTTCTAGAAATGAAACCGCGCTATTCGCCCATTCGGGTAAACTCTGGACCGTTTCTAGCCGAATGGATATTACACGCCCCGATTTTTCTTCGAAAGCCGGTGCACACCATGTACAATATGTGCGCTGCCTTTAAATCTTGCAGCAGTGGCTGCTTTAAGAACACGTAGCCACTCCCAAGCGGTTTGGAAGCTGTTGACAATTGGTCTACATCAATAACATACTAAACGCGACCATTGATTACGTGCAATTTTTATTATATATTAGGCAGCCAAAATTTAGTCTACGAGTACTTATAGTATGTAATACCTCTTCCCTAAACCAATAATCTCAACCCTTAAGGCCTTGATATCGTAACCGCTTTCGTAATCGCTTTCTCCGTTGTTCTGTATAGTACCTTGTCGCGTCGACTTTGTGTGTCATTGGACGAACACACGAATGCCACATATGATATAAGCCTTCATTTGAATTCTTTTAATGTGTATTATTTTATTTTCTTTAGGAAATGCTTTAAATAATCTTAGTTACTGCCACCCCATTTATCAGGATAAAATTCTATACTTCTTGCCATCTTCTCATGCAACTGAAACTATAGGAACAGGTTTAGTCCATAGTGCACCAGCCCATGGCCTCGAAGATTACTTAGTTGCCCTAGAAAATAATATTTCTGTTGTATGTTTTCAAAGACTTGACTTGATAGTTATATTTATTTAGTGTTATTATTAGAAATGTGTGGTAGATGAAAATGGAAAATTCACACATGAAGCGGGGCCTAAATTGAATGGTTTATTTGTTTTATCAGATGGTATACAGTGTGTAATTAACCTATTACAAGGCCATTTACTTCATATTGAAGATTATATCCATAGCTATCCATACGATTGGAGAACAAAAGAACCAGTGATCCTTAGAGCGAGTAAACAATGGTTTATAGATACTAACTCTATAAAACAAAAGGCCTTGGTAATAATATTAAAACAAATTAAAAAATTACGGATGCATAATACTATATGTTATCTTATAGGATCTGTTAGAGCATATCAAAATTATTCCTGAAATACACAATGAAGTGTACAAAAACTACTTAAAAATCCAATTGAAAAAACGACCATATTGGTGTATATCTCGACAGAGATCGTGGGGTATCCCAATACCAGTATTCTATTGTACGCATTCGGACGAGCCTATAATTAACGAGTAGTATTAAATCATTTTATTTAATTTTGTTGCAATTATTTATATGATTTCATTGTAGGGATACGATAAACGCAATTTTTAGTTTAGTAGATGAAAATGGTTGTGACTTTTGGTGGAAGTTGGATGTGAAAGACATATTGCATGGAAGCGTCTCAAAGGAAAGCAATTTGGATTTGAATAATATGAGAAAAGGACAGGCAAGTATGTTATTTATCAGACAATAAGCTTAGGAAATTTAATGAAAATACCGCTTTGGCAACAAGCCTTCAACAGTCGTATTGGAGTTTTTTTAATTGCATTTCATTATTTGCATTAAACTCTTCACCTAAAATTTTATTTTGTGGCTTTGATATAAACTAAAATAAAAAATCATAGAAATATAGTTTTAATTTTGTTTAGGATATCTTGGATATATGGTTTGATAGTGGAATATCTTGGTCTAGTGTGCTTCCTGGTGAACAAATTGCCGATTTGTATTTGGAAGGTGTCGATCAATTTACTGGTTGGTTTCAATCTTCCTTGCTCACATCTTCTGCATTAAGAGATGATGCCCCATATAAAGCCTTATATGTACATGGCTTCGCAGTTGATGAAAATAGAAAAAAAATGTCAAAATCGGTTGGAAATGTTATTAATCCACAAGATATATTGGAAGGAACTCAGAAACAAAAAGCATATGGTGTTGATTCATTAAGGTAAGAGTTATTTTATGAACCACCCTTCAATTCTTAACTGTTTAATAATATTATAATTAAATAAAAAATAATATTTTTGCTTTATGTTAAAACTATGTCAAATAAATAAATTATATCTACCTTATTTCGAAAGGTGGTGGGTAGCATGCCACGCAAATCAAGGATCGATAGCAGAAGTTAGTTCCACAATATTACAAGCAAGTAGTGACGAAGTTCAAAAGATTAGGAGTGGTTTGAGATTTGCTGTTGCTGCACTACAGGATTACAAATACACTAATGTAAATTATATCGATCTGAAGCTAATGGATAAATATCTACTTCATGTAATATTATGTTATCAAAAAGAGGTAACACCTATTCAAATACAATTGATACTGTAAACTTGTTTAATTTTTATTTTAGGCAGAGGAATTCTTAAATAGCCATCAATATCAGAAAATGAAAACTTCGCTTATACAGTTATTGACAAATACAGTATCAGCTTTATACTATACTAGCATCAAAGATAGATTATATTGTGATCTGCAAGATAGTTTGAGCAGAAGATCCGCACAATATGTACTAAATATTATATTTCAAATAATCACAAGAACTATTGCTCCAATAATTCCACATTTAGCGGAAGAATTTTACACTGAGTTACCATTCCAAGATGTAGACTCCTTATTTAAGACAAGCAAATTACACGCATGTGAACAATGGTATTCTGAAGAAATTGTAGAATTAATGGACGTTATAATAAATTTCAGGAAAGAAATACATAAACAAGCTAGTGGTGTAGCGCTTGATAAGGATATAGTGATATATTTAAACAAAGAACTCGAAGAAAAAATTCAGGTATCACATAAATAATAATATTAATATTCATCATAGCTTATCATTTTTTTTTTTTTAGAAATGTGTTAGTATGGATAATCTCTCTGCGGAAATATCTGATATTCTCCAAGTTGCTAATGTGAGAATTGTAAGAGATACTACTTCAAAACACGGAGAATATAAAATTACAATGGCAAGCACTAAACAACACAATTGTCCAAGATGCAGGAAATTTCAATCAGCTGTAGTAGATGAACTGTGCTATCGCTGTACTGTTGCTATAGATCACACAAAAATCAGAATTGTTAACTAACTCTCATAGCTCATTAATTTGTTTGGATCATCAACAGGAGCAAAATTAACGAAAACGCCTTTGTACAAATTATTTTTATTATAATAAAGTGAAATAGAGTTAGAAATTAAAACACCACTCTCAGTCTCACAAAATAAAAAAAAAAAAATTTGTTTAAAATAAACAATTTTTTAATAAAGTAACTAACAGATGACAATTTACAAAAATTAACAAGAAACAACGTAATTAATTATTTAATAAGAAACCCTGATAAATCTTAACATAAAACCTATTTAATTCAATTGTGGTTTATATTTCTTTTGCTTTTTTAAAAACATTCGGTGATGAAATGGTATGCTACCATCGAAACTGCTATCGCTAGTATCGTCCATCTGCCTCTTCGTGTGAAATTTAACATTATCAAACTTTTGTGATTTTCGCAGAGATTCAGTTCTCAAGGAACCCATTAGTTCTGTTGCAGGTTTTATTTTTCTCAATAAAATGTCTACCTCCAAGGTACTTCTTTCTATTTTTATTGATAATTGTTTTACTTGATCAGAGAGCGCTTCTTTAGATTCCTTTATTTTTTCAATTTCCTTTTCTTGTTCCAATTTCTTATCGTTAAATTTCATTTTCTCTTCAAGTTCAAGTTTCTCGATATATTGTTCCAGTTTGGCTTTTTCCGCTTTTATAGCTCCATTTCTAATGTCCACATTCATTTTAAGTGTTGTAATTTCTTTGTTTAATTTATCACTAGTATTTTTGCATTTGGAAGTTAAGTTTAACAGTTTTGCTTTTAAATCTTTAATAGCGATTTCAATATTTTTAATGTAGTTATTCTTTTCTAAATTTGCTTGAGATAATGAATTGATTGAATGGGATTTTTGATCGTTGATCTTCACTGCTTGAGCTATTTCTGCCTTCAAATTATTTAAATTTTCTTGCATCACATCACTTTGTGTTCTTTGTGTATCAACATTATTATGTAATAGTTCCATACTCTACAGATAATATAAATTTAAATAATATAAATTCTTTTAGAACAAGTACAAACAATTAGATTTTTGAAATTTGATTCTTATAAAATAAATATATAATATAAATAAATTATAAAAGTATATATCACTGACCCAAAGCCCAATGATGTGGTGCAAGGTAATTATCAGTAAAACCGAGAAGACGAAGTTAATTGTAACTACTGGTACATACTACTCAACTACTTAAATGGTGTCGGTAGCTGTGAGGCAAAGAATACGTCGTTTTGTTGAGATATTAGTTAGCTTGGGGCACTGTTATATGGTATATTCAATGGACTATCCTACATGAATTGATCAATTGATGATCTGTTCAATGTATTATGATTGATAAATTGATAGTTCACTCTTATAGAAGATTTTAGTACCATGTATATTTGGTTGCAAACTAATATTTTCCGTATTTATTAAATTGGAACCGCCTCTTTTCTGGTTATAAAGATATAGCGTTTTCGACTTATTGCACTTTACGCGTGGAGTATATCTATCTCCCTTACTAATATTATGTATTAAAATAAGATGGAAATACAATCAGTGGATAAAAGTGCAGTAAGTCGAAAACGCTAATAGCCTTACCTATAAAATTCAAGTAAAATAGTGAGGCCGTCCGCATCTGTTTGTGCGCTCGGGAGTGAATACATTTATCTAGAGATAAGAAATCGTTTGATCTATCTAAAGAAAAAATTACAGAAATAAAATAAACTATTCACTTATTGTATTGAATATTTAACACATGTGTATGGTCACTTTGTGTAGCAGCACAGATAGCTCACCTTACGGGAGAATTGGCAGCGACTTTCGCTAAAATGGGAACCCTGGATCAAATAGTTGGGAACCCTACGTGAGGTCATTCGGAGCGCTGTGTTTCAGTCGCGAGTGGACAGTCGCGTAAGCACGTACGAATATACATACCGCTAGCATTGAAATGTCGACACGCGGTGCTCGCAATAAATGCACATACATACATAGGTATATACGGTGCGAAAAGTTCTGGAGAAATTTTAAAGATTTGAAGTTATTTAAATTCCGGGAAAATAACTTATTGCGTGCTGAATGGATAAAAAATGCGGGTAAATACCGTGTTAGGATATCTTTGTAACATTAATATACATTCTGTCTACCCGAAGGTGTCATTCTTGAGAGACCTACCGAACGTCATAATGTATAGGTATATAGGCTGTTTTAAATTTGCTGGTAATTATTGATTATAGGGATTTCGTTTATTAAAAGAAAGATACAATGTAGGTTTAAACGTAGCTAAATTTGACAAATAATGTATCAAAAAAATAGGAGTAAATAATTTTCAAAGCTTACCGCCGTAAGTCATAAGACAAACAGGTTCTTGAAAATTTGAAATTGTAAAAACTACAGTTTTAAAGTACAACCTGTATTCTATCATTTATATGCGAAAATTCCACGGTAGCCTGTGAATTTCAAACACCTACAAATTATACGCTTTTGCTTTGTGGGGTGGATATATAATTATTGAAAGTTAGGAAATTTTCTGCTTATACCTAAGTTTAGACTATATATTTTTTTGTAATAGCCGAGATGTCCCTAGCACCACAAATATTGAAATATGAACGGAATATTATGACCAAAACACGTGATGTTCAGAAAGTTTTTCACTTTTGGGATTTATTGGGGTTTATTATGGTTACCTTTAAAATTATTTTCATATTATATAGAATGTTCCAAAAGCTCTAAAATTATCAAAGTTGTGTTTCAATAAGGTTTATTAAACCTTAACGTTTTTTAAATCATTTGAATTTTGAAAAAATCTAATCTAATTTTCATGTTTCAAATACTTAAGAAGTGTAAGCGAAATTTATGATAAAGTGTAACAATAGACCATGTTATATAACTCAATGATAATAAACCTGCTATCTTATACAGGCTGTACAAAAATTAAAACTAATCGAATAAGAATTGTAATCGATTAATTTAAATAGAACGCTATAGTTTTTAATCTACCAACAAATGTACTTTTTTATTACCTATCGAACATGACAAACTACATTTAAAAAATTTATAAAATCAACTTTTTTTTTAATGTAGTTTGTCATGTTTAGTGTAATTGTTAATTGTTTTCATCATACATGTCTGAAGAAGACTAAGTAGTCGAAACGTAACAAGATATTTAAGTACAAAGAAAAAGTACATCATTTTTCCGACTTGCTATGGGACATTACTACAGCTACTACATGTCCTTCTCAACAAAATAAAAAAGAAAAGGTTTGCAAGATTACAAATTACATTGTATTGCCATCTAATAGGCAGGGTATCGTGGCGCCCATTGGAAATTTGGCTCCTGAGGCTTTAGTTTACTTAGCCTATCGGGTAAAACATCCCTGACTATTTGTAATATTATATAGAGATTGGAAAAATTAACAAAAAAATCCAGAACAACAAAATATTAGAGAGAAAATAAGTGATGCAGAGCATAATGGACATAATAAATAATTTATGATGTAATTAATATTACTTCATTTAAAAACTAAAGTTTTATTAGACGAATTGCTAAGAAACACATCGACACGTTGGAAATTAATTCAGTATCCTAATGAATAAATGAAAAGTTTGTTTCATTTTTGATATTTTTCCTTTAAAATGAAGAAAACTTCTTATTTTCACAAACTTTATTTTATACGACGCGTTTCGCTAAACGTTAGCTTCGTCAGGTGGATACCTAATAATTATCCACAAATTGTATAGGACAGAGTTTATATACCTCACGTAAGCAAATAAACTATCAACTAAGGATTGATAATCCATTCTGAACTTAAATGTGCTTGCATTCTTCCTTGAATAGGTTTAAGAGCGGGGAATTATTTAAATCTGTTTGTTCGTTTAATAGCATCTGGGTATTTCTTAATCGGTTTATTTCTAATGTTTCTAAAGTGTTTTAGTATATCCAGCTATTAAAAATACCAAAGATAATTTTAAATGTATTACATACATTGGTACACCGAGTATACACATCTCGAAATTACTAACTTCTAATGGCTACAAAATCAGTTTTAAAACCAATAATAATTTAGATAAATATATAAAAAACAATAAAACAAAAATACAGGACAAACACAAATCAGGAGTCTACAAATTAACTTGTGGTTCGTGTCCCAACATATATATAGGTCAGACCGGTAGATCAATTAAAAAACGTATTTCAGAACACAAAAATAGTTATTTAAAAAAACAAAACAGATTCAACCTATGCTAATCATTTAATTCAGAGTAACCATCAGTTTAACGACAATTTCAAAGTTTTACATTCATGTAATAAAAGTTATAAGCTTAACACTTTAGAAACATTAGAAATAAACCGATTAAGAAATACCCAGATGCTATTAAACGAACAAACAGATTTAAATAATTCCCCGCTCTTAAACCTATTCAAGGAAGAATGCAAGCACATTTAAGTTCAGAATGGATTATCAATCCTTAGTTGATAGTTTATTTGCTTACGTGAGGTATATAAACTCTGTCCTATACAATTTGTGAATAATTATTAGGTATCCACCTGACGAAGCTAACGTTTAGCGAAACGCGTCGTATAAAATAAAGTTTGTGAAAATAAGAAGTTTTCTTCATTTTAATATGAATTTTCACCAAGTATCGACCTCCTCAATACAATTTTTCCTTTAGATGTAATTTCAAACGATTTTTAATGCTAAAAAACGCTATATTTACTCCTAATTGTGGCACAGGCCCCTGCACAAGACACCAATACTTCAGGCAGAAAAGGGGAGGTACATATTGAATAAAATTTGAAAATATTAGTTAGCAACCAAATATACACGGTACGAACGAAAATCGTCCATAAGAGTAAACTATCAAAAAAATTGTCAATGCCACATGCCACGGCTTGGGTTAAGAATATTACAAAAAAACGAAATTCATAATAAATTACTTAATGTAATTATTAATAACAAACTAATGATTGAAATTGTGTTTTGTAGTGTTTTTTAATTTAATAGTTAGACGCCTAGTCTGTTAGATATAATTTTTATTTTAATTGTTGTACAAATAATAATACTTACATTTATAGCAGTTTCTTTAACTTCTCTCTCTTTTACTAAATTGGATTCTCTACTTTGGAGATTACACTCTAACAATTCAACATTGTATTGCAGTGCTGAATAATTACTCAAATAGTCATCTTTTTCTTCAGATAATAACCTTTCTATTGCTAAACATTTTTCATAACAATATTTAGACGCACATTTTAATATTGCATTTTCTTTTAAAATAACAGCATCCATATATGTTTGGTCTTGCAGCATTTTCTTCGATTTTTCGACATTTAAGTTAACATCTTCAAACCTACATCCAGTCTAATTTATTATACCATATGAAATGTGAAATTTCAGGAAGTAACATACCTTTTTAGAATACTGCTTACTTTACTGCTGAAATCATGGAGACATTCACCACTTTTTATATTCTCATTTTCGATGGCAGTTGAGATAAACTTAATTTCATGATCCTTTTGAAGTAATGCCGCAGTTGCTTCTTCCTTGTCATGTAGGATATTATTTATTTCTTCTTTGCTTTTTAATATATTTTTTTCAGATATTTCATTTTCATGTAATATTAGTAAGTCATCCATACATTTCTTTTTCATTTCTTTTAAAGTACCTAATCTAAATGGATCTCTTTCTTTGTTTTTACAAAGGCTTATTACATCGTTTTTAATGTTTCCAATTACATCACTTTGAGATTTTAAGATGTTTTTCCTAGCTATTAATTTTTGATGTGATCTGGCTTTCATGTTTTCCAAAACCTGTTTATTTTTTTCTTTGAATATGCCACATTTTTCCAGACCTTCCTGATTATCGTTCCAGGAAATATTTACTTGATCTGACAGTTCACTTAATTTCAATATGCTATTTGTCATAGTAAATTTGTTATATATTTCAAACATAACTTCTTGAGTAATATTCCATTTTGTTTGATTTAAATGAGCAATTTTATTTTCCAAACTCTTAAACAGTTCTTGCTGTTGTTTCACGCTACATTTACAATTTTTAAATGCTCTGATAATATGTTGCTAGGGGTAAAATGAGATGAATAATGGAAATATAAAATTGAATTACCAAGCACGAACTTCATGATTCATCCATTTGCCGAATTCCTTTTCTAGTAAATTGAGTTGTTGCTGGGTCATTTTTAAATACTAATTTAATTACGATGAGTGTAATAAATTTTTTAAAATCGTGCTTAATTTGAATTTAGTTACTCAATGACGTCATAAACACGATATTCAATTGTTTATCCAGTAGCAACCGTAGCAACTGCGTGAATTTTTATTTTTACAGTATACCAACCAACAGCTGCAACAGCCAACAGTACGTTTCTGGTGACATTAGATCAGCGTGAGGTTATGTTCTTGTTTTTAAATGGTAAATGATAAATAAATTATGATTTCTCGCCAAAGTTATAATTTGTTTGAAGTTGTTTCAAAACATAAAATATGGAGGACTACCGTATGTGCTATTTTATATATTTATTAATAACATTATTAATAGATCATTTTAGATTTGTTCCATGTGTGTCGCAGTAGGGAATAACAAGGACAATACTGCAAATATACCAAAGTTAGAGAAGAAAGAAGTTAGTAAAACTATGAAAGCATATCTAGAAAGGGCTCGAGAACATGATGAATTTATGAAACAACAAAATTATGAATATAAAATTGGGAAACGTCATTTAGCAAACATGATGGGAGAAGACCCAGAAACGTTTACACAAGCAGACATTAACGTATTTTTTATAGTTCAGATAACAATAAAGATGAATACAATTGTTTTATGATTTATAGAATGCCATAGAATATTTATTTCCTTCAGGATTATTTGAGAAGAAGGCTAGGCCAGTTATGCGTGCACCAGAAGAAATCTTTCCCCAAAGGAAAGCTGCAGAGTTTGATGAAACTGGCAGACCTCATCATTTTTTGTTTTATACTGCAAACCCAAATTTTTATAAGCTCTTATATGTAACTATAATCAAATCACTACATTACAGAGTGATCTAGAGTTTACCCATATAATTTTAGGATATAGTAGAAGAGATTAACAATTTAAATAAGTTCGAAGACAATATGATTACAAAAAATAATAAACCTGACCCCAATTTAACTGTGTATGTTGCATAAAATATTAGGTTGCTAAAATACATGTTATATATCTTTCAGGCAAACAACAGGATTTCAATGGATTGATAAAGATTTGCTCGAAAAGAAACTGGTAGAAAAAATCAGTGATAAAAATTACAATAGTTTTGTTAATGCAATGGAAAGATTAAAATGTATGCCATATTCATATAGAGCTAAAGATTTTATTGCAGGCTATCAGAAACCCCTTATGAGTCAGACTAATCTATCAGATATTCCTAAGTTGCAATATGATACAGATGGACGAGCATTTTTAACAGTTTATGGTATTGCCTATTAAATGTTTATTGTTTATTTGCTTATATATAGTTTTGTAGAGTGTTTGAGGAAAAGAGCTAGAGGTCATGTTACGATTAGGTCACCAGGCGAAGGCAAAATATCAATAAATAATCAGGATATACATTATTTTCAGGATTTACAAAACCGAGAACAAGTAAGTTCACAAATATATTATATAATATTATACAGCACATTAAACTGACGCATTAGAATTTTTTGATCTTGATTTTTAAAGTTATGGACTCATTTTGAATGGAATGGTAGAATCTTTATTAACCTAATAAGTTCCTCACAGCATTTCATATTAAGATTTTCTATCGCTTGGACATATACTGGATGTCCCAGCTCATATGTCTGAGTCCATAACTTTTTTATTTGCATTTCTTCGTAAAATTTGGAATGTGCTATTTCCTGTAAATTTCCAATTACTTAACGGTATTTGTATAAATATATATATATATATATATATACATTATAATTTTATTTGATGGGGATTTGTTCGTAGCCGTTAATGCAATTTTATGTTTTTTCTTTTTTCATGAGTTAGCAGCTTATTTTTATATAATGATTTAATTTTTTTAATCAATTAAACACTTCATAACGTTTTGACAATCTATTTATTGTTGTCTTCCTCAGAAAAATGTTTTATATAATTCAAATTTTTATACATTTAAGGACAATCACAAGGACATTTTAAAACTTATTTTATAAAATTGTCTTGTGATTGTCCTTAAATTTGAATTATAATGCAAATATCGGAATTAATATTTACTTTGGATGAAATCTTTGCATAATGTGTTTTATTAATTTTAACGAAAAAGATTAAATGTTATCCTATTACTATCTAATATAATTAACCGAAATGCAATTATTTATGATTAATTTATTTTCTGACATACCTAATTAAATACTGATATTACAGGCAGTAAAGTGACCGCATTTTTGCACCTTCATTATCATTCCAATATTTAACTTGAAATGATTCATACAAAAAAAAATAAATGAAGAAATAAAAAAAAGCATGGCACCATCCGATTCGAACCATGATCCTACCGCATACTATCACTGCTTTACCACTACGCCACTAGTAGCTTGTAAACCTATCGCGTATTCGAGTGTACTATCAACCACTTTAAAAATTCGAAAAAAAAAAAATGCCTCATCATCTATGGCTAATATTTTACAAAAGTACAGGGAGTCCTCGACCTTCGTACAATTCATAGTTTCGTTCACTATTATTACCACAAAATCAAGTTTTATACATCCGACTCCAAAGTGTAATAGATTTTGAGATATTCGAACTTGCAGAAACTGATAGTTACACAATAATAACTTTTTAATTTTCGTGATATCACACTAAAAGTGTTTTTAAGGAAGTTTTAACAAGAAGATTACTGCAGCTTTATAGTTTCTTAGTAAATAAATCAAACAATAAATGTAAAAGTTCAAAATATTGATGTAAATTTCTGACAGCTTTTAAATATACGGGAAATGGACATTAAATTTACAGCGATCATACTGTACTGTTGTAAATATTGAACTGTAAATTCACTATTATACTGAAATTTTCTCTCTCCCCTGCAAAATTACAGTAATATTCATGGCGTACAATTACCAGTAATGTTACTGTAATCTTTTCTTACTGTGTACTCCAAGGAGTCCCCACTACCAACTGGCAAAGCCAGGATCAAAACTGATCTTAACATCTGACAAGCTCTCCTTGTTAGTTAGTTTAAAGGTATCCATGTTAGAGTACCGACCGTAATCGACAGCTGCTTCTTATCTGGTTTGTTTAAATACTAACTTAAATATTAACTTTCTCTTAGAGGTCGACGACCGTCTAAACACATGAGTTGTCCCTGTTCTGGGGTCAAATCCAGGCAACGATGAGAATGGTCTCATAGAAGTCTCACAGGGTTGGAATTTTGATATCAACCTTAGTTTATTCTGAAGTGCATATTGAAAGATCAGCTTCTTTTTTCTTAATCGTTAATACTTCCTGTATGTATGAGGAAACCTTTTGCCATGATTCTCGACTCTCCACTATTTTACTTACCGTCACGATACTGTAACCAACAATAGCCTTGGAAGATTGCGCAAACTTGGTCGGTTTTGGTTTTTAAAGCCAGCATGCCAAATATCTTTGTAATATAGCCTGAAATACTTTAAGATCCGATTTTATTTTTCATCTCTTTGTTGGTGGAACATTCTTAATTCTTCTTATTTTTTCCGAGCATTTGGCAAACTTTACCGTATTTTCTTCGAAAATATCAACGTAGAGTCCGTAACGCCTAAATCCCGCAGTTGTTTTGCAACAAACTGTTGTTTGCTTATTGTTAATATGTTGCAAAAGAATGTAATAAAAAGGGTGCTATTTATTAAACACGTAATCACATTTTAATCGGTTTTAGAAAAAAAAAAAATACATGTCAGTAATTTTCAAAATATGCATACCAAAATCAAATAGGAAAAATAAGATCTAAGACTTTTCACTTTCTGTCAACTAATAAGCTAGTAAATAATAATTAAGTCACACCAGTGTCAATCATACTACTCTAGTTAAAGCTTATTTTAACTATGTACTCTGTCAGCATATTGAGATTTTAAGTGGTAGGTACTCTCGGTACATAGACCGTGTACTTATACAAACGTTCGTAACATAGTAATCATAAAATGTTAATTCATTCGTATTACTATACCTACCTGCACAATACTAGCAATAAACAAATTCCCGATATGTAGCGTATAGAACTAGGAAATTATATTTATACCAAATATACTCGTTTTTCACGTGTATGCATAGCCGTATACAACATAAGAAGAATATTAGTTTATCTCCCACTCGTTTAAAAAACTGGGCATCTACGCGACACAGAGCAATTTAACAATTTACTTTGTTCATCTTAGAATAGATAATACATATGTGAGATGTGAGTTAGTCTCGTGCATTCATACATTTCTTCTACCTGGGAATCATCTGGAATATCTGAATGCGTGTTTTTCATGTTGCAGTGCGTTTAAGCAATTATTAATTCATCAATAGTTGTTGATAAACGCCTGGTTGTTTATAATAGCGATTATAAGTATTTACAAAGTGCAGTGATTTAACATATTCTTTCACCGGTAAATAAGAAATGGAGTGGAATGTTTATGTTATTGTCAATTCTGTATTGTTATCGCTATGACCTACCCTAGAATAATTCCAAGGAAATCAAAAACAGGTAAGTGTTTTTTTTTTTTTTTTTGATATTATATATCAACTACCTTACCTGCATTATTTTTTCCATTTTATTTTTTACCGAATTCACTTGAGCTTAATAACGTACGAACGCAATTAATTATGACGTTGCTTACCATCAGTTTATTCACGCAACATTTTGCAAATAAGATAATCGTCAAAATGCTACCATCTTTTTTTTTTTAAATTATCTTGCAAATACTTAACGTTTGATGTAATTCCTTCTTGTTGATTTCCTCAATTTACTCAAACTGCTACCAATTTTTCAATTGCATCGAAATTAATTGGGTAGGTAGGGAATCCGTCATAAGTGAAGTATGTAATAAGCGTATTTTCATAATTTTATGTATTCCCTAATCTTTGAATTAATCCTCCTGCATACATCACAAATCACAAGCATTTAAAAACGCTAGATTTTGGGAGGATAAATAGCATCATCTAACAGCTTAATGCGGCAAATATTTAGAATCTAGTATTTATAACTATCACACTGACAAAAGTCAATGCTAGGTTTTTCCACTATCACCAAACAACAAATAAAAGTATCAAAAAACTCAAATATTACTGACAAAGTCATGAATTTCGCGAAACAAAAGTGGTTGGACTTAGAAACCAAAAATCTTTATAGTAAGAGAAGTATTTCTTGTTGTTTGGTGATAGTGGGAAAAACCTAGCATTGACTTTTGTCAGTGTGATAGTTATTGTTACACCAAAGGTTCCAAAACCCAATTACTGGATAGTATTTATAACCAAAATGTATTACAGTTTCAGTGAATATGGATAAAACTATAACTTTTATTTTATGCAGAGGGATATCTAAAAGACACTAAATTATTACTAAAATTTAGTGTAATACGATTTTGCTAGGAATTCCCAATACGTATAGTTCGATTGAAAGTGAATGCATATTATGTAGAGCGTAAAAAATTAACAAATCTTAAAATGAAATGCTATTTTACTTTATATGCGAACGTAGAATTAGATTATATAAATACGAATGAATAAAAACTAAAACAGTTATTAAAACGGATACGGGAGAATGTTTAAGTCCATGAGATTATAATAATGACCTTTATAAAATACATGCCGGATATCATTTGTCTTTGTTTGTTAGGTAAATAATTTAACAGATGTAAAAAAACCACCTTCTTCTTTGCTTTGAATAAAGTAAAACATCATGAAGTTTTGGTGAAAAATCTTTTGTTAACGGCAAGAAAGTATAGTTCAAAGATTGTAATGATAAAATGATGGAACAAATAAGTTTTAGTTGCAGGAAAAAAATATTTATTTTAATTATAAATTACAAATGAATATTGCGATAGTAAAAAAGCGCCGTTACTAGAGCTTAGCTTCCATTTTTTTACTGTTGAGTTCCATATATTAACTTTATTTGTCATAAAAAAAAAACCTATATATATATACGGAAATCGTACAAAGATCTTACCGCTTTTTCGTTCTACTTATTTCCTTATTTTTTAATTAAAAGCACCACCCTTAGGCAGAATAATCCTTTAGCAAAAGTTAAACACCTCTTTGGACATAATTTTCGGCATTAACATTGTCACCAATGTCGAATCGAATCGTTATCTTAATGTGGAGTTATTAACTCTTCTTTATTGTTGTGTTGGAAAGAGTCGTGATGGATCAAGTTAGAAACCAGCGTGCTTAAACCAACCATCTTCTGATGCATATTGTGTTTATGAGTTTCGATGTTACTAATCTTTTTTACTTCAATATTAGTTCACTTTTAGCAAGTGTATCATTACACATATCTTGCGGAAAGTGATTGATAAACAATTTTTCAACAATTAACTTTAAACTTTTCTATGATACGTTACTCTAAAGGCAATGTATCCTCATTAATACAATTTTTGCTCTGCGACCATTTTATAGAGGTTATTAATAATCTAGGAACTAACAACAGCGTTTGTATCTTTAGGTTGTGTGTTAGTTGAAGATTCAACTTTATATAACATTCGTTTTTTTAGAGATGATTTGCTGCACTAAATAAGTTTTCATTATAAATTAATACTTTTGCCAAAAAATTATGGAAGGCGTAGAAGGAAACATTTTTAAGATGTGAGTATTATATCTATTAGAATTAGAATATAAAAAAAATACTCGATATTTTATTTAAAATCTCAAAATTGGAGGTGAGGCAAAAAATGCTTCCCGATATGGTTGCAAATGGAGATATTTAGGCGTTTCTTTTGACCATTACTGTATAGTAGTTTCTAAAATTAAATAAATGTGATTTCAAGGTGTTATTGCACAACATTTTTTATTATCATTTGTCACACTTCGCTAACTCATTAATTATTAAAACGTATATATGTTATAACAACCGGACACAAGCGAATTCAGTGGTGGGTCACAGATTAAATAGTATATTAAAACACAAGTGTCACAATGACGTTTATTGTGATGCGAGTACAAGTACGAGCCGCGTAGCGGCGAGTGATTCAATGTAAGAGCATTATAAGTCATTGTGACACGTGCTTTTGTAGTATTTTTTTCTAATTTTCACATTAAGCGCCCATACTACATTCCGATAAAAGTCCCACCAGTATGTTAATAGGTCTATTAACGTACTAGTACGTTAATAACTCATTACCGCAATGCGTCGTCGTTTGTTTTAGCTTTATTCTAATATCCAATTAGAGAAAAAAGAAATATTGTTATACAGTTGCCATCGATAATTAAAACTTCTGTTGGCCATGGAGTTGGGACAACCATAAACACAATCTATTCCCACAGTTATTGGAAAAAAATATATTCAAATAAGCCCACCGATAAAGATAGTTTATTCATTAGATATCTATTATCCGTGGGCAACAAATAAAAGTATCTATTATCTTTATTTGTGAGCGATAAATAAGAGTAACTTTAATCTTTATGCGTAGGCGATAAATAAAAGTATTTAACTATTATTCGAGGATGACAAATAAAATTAACTGGTATCTACTACCCGCCAGTCCTGAATAATATGTATGTTAATGTGAAGATTGATGTATGATGATGAATGTAGTGAATATTTATGCTTTGCATAAATTTTCTCGGTAAGCTGGGAAAATATACAAATATAAATAAAGTAAAATCAATTTTAAGCAAAGAAGGTGGAGGAATTTATAAACTAGTAGTACAAGAAATAGGAATTTCTACCAATGCACCTCAGGCGGAATTCATACTATTTATATAATTTGAAATAAAGAATAAGGTATTTTATTGTTAAAAAAACGCTACTTATGAAACAAAATTATTTCTAGCTGAAGCTAAAATTATTTATAGTTGAAATTATTTATGAATAATTGCAATATAATGTATTGTTTTTCCAATCTTTATATGTAAATAATTTTATTTGCTAATAAAGAAATAAAATAATTTATATTTTTTCATATATTTATTTGTAAATAATTTATCTATGAATAATTGTTACAGATAATTTTGTTATTTCGAATAATGCTCAACTAGGTTTATTACACTGCTAGCATCTAGCTAACTATTAAGCAATTTGTAATTGCATCTGATTGTTCTTATGAAGAAGTATATCTTAAAGGTACGAGTAGTTCATTTTGTAAATTTATTTTTAAATAATACTAAGTTATAATCATAAAACGTACTTTGTAATGGGTGAATCGCGCTGAAATCGTAGTTTCCATTATTGTTTATGTTACACGTTTGTATTTTAATTTTACGTTACACCACCAACACCGTATACATCTGTTAAATTATTGTGCATTTACATAACAAAGAAGCTGTTAGTACTATCGTTGAATCTAGAGATTCAAGACAGTTGATTAAATATCAATTTTGCTTGCTTACAACTGCAACAAACATGAACGCATGTAGGAAGAAAAAACAAATAGCAAATAAAAGAAGATCAAATCATACTTTATGTTCGTCACACTTAACAAGTATAGTTTTTACCATAATAAATCCGTGTTTATCTCTGGGAGTTTGATGCTTCCAAGTAACTTATGGTACAGCAAAATTTATTGCTTAGCAAATATTTGTATATTTGTTCGTTTATAAAGTTTCATTCGTTTTATAATATTTGTCAGGAGTTTGTCGCATTACGATTTAACGTATAAATTATTTATACTTAACTAATTCCATTTCATATATACATACATATATAATAATAGTTGAAGTGATAATAATAATGGAAAAATTTTGTATAGTTCGAATATTGTGAATATCTGGAGAGCTATAATTATTACACAATAATAGTTCATATGGGTGCTACATTTATCAGCGCATTAAATTCAGAACACTGTGGATTGTTTAAAATGAGTAAGGGTTATAAAATTCGAATAAGAAATAATTAAAACTAAAGTAATTAAGGTTTAAGTAGTAAAAACTACGTTCTTACGTTCAAATTATTATATATTGATTAGTTTCGGCTATGATGCCATCTTCAGATCAAACGTCGATAGGTTAATTTGTCATTATTAAATAACAAAACAGTTATTCCAGTTATTCATTTACATCTTCGATTGTTACATTGAGTTGGTGTTTGTTCGATTTCTAACTTTTTTAACTTGTTTGACAAATTTAATCTAATGTTCAGTGTTTTATTTTATTTAATAATGACAAATTAACCTATCGACGTTTGATCTGAAGATGGCATCATAGCCGAAACTAGTCATCAATATATAATAATTTGAACGTAAGAAACTACCTTACCCACCATATACGTTCATTCGGATATACATTACATCATACTAAAGTAATTACTTTTAGGATTCAAATTTCATATTTCCGTGATTAATCCATGTTTTATTGTGTGTATATGAAAGTTTCCTTATCCTGTCCGTAATTTTCTATTCAGGCCTTTCAATGATATATTAGCTTACTTAAAACTTCCAATTTTATAAATTGGATTTTTTGTTTCTAAATAAAAAATCGCAGAGGATACCCCCCAGATGAATTTCCGAAATAATTATCCCGAATTAATTTCAAATTGGTGCAGCACGGAGTGATCGGATATTTTGTGTGTCTATTCCTACGCTACACTCCTTACATATCTAGTATACCTAGTCAAGGATAAAATTATTCATAAAGTTCTTAAAAAAACAAAATTTTTTCTTAGTTACTGGAAACTCTTTCCAGTCAAGCTTTCGGAAGCTTTGTTTTGTCATAGGTATTAGTAGTATGATCCATAATTTCTAATTTTTTTTTTATTAATCCAGGAGAACTGAAGTATACCCTTGCCCTTTACATTTAAGTTAAATCTGCTTCAAATTTCAATACCTATTTTTATTATTAAGAAAATACAACTAGTAACTGCATTTTATTTATTTTTTAGATAAATGGTATCTGCATCAGAGGACAATCAATCTTTAAAAATGGATAATTTAGGCTTTCAAGATACGAAGAACAGTAACAAGTTAGATACATCAGTTAGCATGAACGTTGAAGCAGAAAGTTTTCCTCTATACAACTCACCCCCTTCTTCCATATTAAGATGGAGACGGCATAAAGGCGACCCAGAGCAAATGCTCGAAGAAGATTATCCTTCTGAAGATTTCGAGTACATGGAATGCGGCCCGTCTCCACCGTCAGATCATACTCCTAATATTTATGAGAGTTTCGAAGAGTTCTCTTCGAATCATGAGCTGACAGTTCAGATATGCCACGATACCATAAAGATGAATCTTCTTGACCACATCAAGTCTCAGTCTGGACGCCACCAAATTTTTGACGACATCGAAAGCAAAAAAACCCATCAAGAAAATTTAGCAGTTGCCATGACTGGAGCATCTAAATTTGAAATTAATGCTGCGTTTTTGTGGGCAGCTTTTACGAAACGTTGGGATTTACTGAAAGGCCTTTTAGAGCTGGGCGCGCAATTACAATATTGTGAACCTCATCAAGGCCTTAGCGCTTTGCATTTAGCCGCGTTTTCGGGCTGTATAACCGGTACTCAATTTTTAATCGCACAAGGAGCTGATGTGAACGCGTCTTTTAAGTGTTACACACCTTTACACTGCGCTGCATTCGGTGACTCTCCGGAAACTGCTATGATTCTTTTAAATAACGCTGCTAAAGTACATGCTTTAACCACTTCTCCTAATAATAACCATGAGAGCGCTTTACATTGTGCTGTGCGAGCAAATGCAGTTGCGTGTGTTAGGCTATTTACTGCAGAAGGTGCTGACGTAGGGCAAGTGGAGTATTCTGGACTGTCACCTATACATTTGGCCGCTGATTTAGGACACGTACAATGCGTAAAAATAATGTTGGAAGCTAAAGGAAGTAATCCAAATGCAAAAACTAGAGAAAGAGATTTAACTGCATTACATCTCGCTGCAGAAGGCGGGTATGCTGATTGTATTGAGGTGCTATTAGGCAAGGGGGCCGATACAAATGCGAAAAATCACAGGGGCCAAACAGCTTTACATTTAGCAGCTCGAGCGCAAGCGTATGATTGCGTTGAATTGCTTTTAAGAAAAGGTAGAGCTGATCCGAATATAGCTGACTACGACCGTAGGACGGCGTTGCACGCCGCAGTAGGTAAAGCTGCGAGATCGTATGATATTATAGAAGGTTTAGTACGATGGGGAGCTGATGTCAATGCTAAAGATCAGTATGGTTATACACCGTTACATATAGCTGCTTTGAATGAGCTGTCTCAATGCGTCGAAGTATTAATTTTTCACGGAGCGGATGTTACAGCGAAGTCAAAGTTCGGAATGACCGCTTTGGGAATTATTACAAGAAAAACACCAGCATCTTTGGCAATGATTTCACAAAAACTAGATGCTGCAGTGACTTTACATCACCATCCTGAGTCTCCAAACAGAGAGGTGGAATTACGTCTAGATTTTAGAAGTATACTTCAGCATTGTCATCCGAGAGAAATCAGTTTCTTGAATACGTTTGTCGATGAAGGACAGAAAGAAATTTTGCTACACCCTTTATGTTCAGCATTTCTTTATCTTAAATGGGAAAAGATACGGAAATACTACCTGGCTCGTATGCTTTTTAGTTTGATCTTCGTACTAAGTTTGTCTTTGTATGTTTTAACCGCTTTGGCACACAATTGTTATAATCAAGGCAAAAATATGAATGAAAGTCAGCCACAAAATCTTATCGAATTATGCGAGAAAAAATCTATGCTTGGCCATATGCTGAGAAATAATCCATTTGTAATTGAGATGCAGTGGTTTGTCCTCGTGGGTATAACAGTATGTGAAATACTTCGGAAGGTATACGGCATTGTTGGATATCCAAACGTTAGACAGTATTTATCACATCCTGAAAATATTATAGAGTGGTGTGTAATAGCTAGTGTTTTTGTAATATCCTTCATATACACAGGGCGAACATATACTTGGCAGAATCATGTTGGCGCATTTGCCGTATTGTTTGGATGGACAAATCTTATGTTAATGATAGGCCAGCTTCCTGTTTTTGGATCGTACGTGGCTATGTATACGAGAGTACAAGGTGAATTTGCAAAATTGCTATTGGCGTATTCTTGTTTATTAATAGGCTTTACCATAAGCTTTTGTGTCATTTTTCCTGACTCGTCCTCATTTGCTAATCCATTTATTGGTTTAATAACAGTTTTAGTGATGATGACAGGTGAATTGAGTTTGGATTTACTTCTTGACGACGATAGTGACGATCCCCCCTTTTTGCTTGAGATTAGCGCACAAGTGACATTTATTTTATTTCTTTTATTCGTAACAGTTATATTAATGAATTTGTTAGTAGGCATTGCTGTACATGATATACAAGGGCTACAAAAAACTGCTGGCTTATCAAAATTAGTTAGACAAACTAAATTGATATCTTATATTGAATTAGCATTGTTTAATGGTTATTTGCCAAGCTATTTGTTGAATTTGTTACACTGGACTGCATTAGTATCTCCCAAAGCATACAGAGTTGTCCTAAACGTTAAACCTTTGAATCCGAGAGAAAAGAGACTACCAAGAGATATTTTAAAAGCGGCTCACGATATTGCGAAAAAGAGGAAACACTATGGTCACACAATTTCATCTCACAGCACCAATGTCACGGCTGTTTGCGATAAAAAAAGTATTAATAATAACATGGATACATGCAACGAAACTATTATCGATACATATAATAACGCTATAAACAATTTACAATCAAAAATAACCAAGAACAATGAAGAAATTGAACATTTGAGAGCTGAAATTAAAGAGTTAACGTTGGTTATTAGTAACTTTGTGAAATCCTTTAGTGAAACCAATACAGGAACTAATAAAAAGCAGGAGTAGTTTAGGATTTTAATATGTAATACATTAATTTGTATAAAAACGTGTTATGGGATTTGCAATCGCGAGATATTTTTAAGGAAGCACTCAGTAATGTGCCTAAACACAGTTCAAGGAAAATATTTACATTTTAGTAAATGTGCAATAATTACTGTCTATGAATAATAATTTAGTGTGAAAACACAATGTAAAGCTAAATCAATTGGAAAAATAATAAGTGCAATTTATTCAAATATAACAAAAACAATGATGTACCTATGTGATATTTTTGTAAGTTCTCTATATTATGTAAAATACTTAGTTTAATAAAATTGTATATAAGACTGTTTTTTTTTTCATAATTGATTTAACCCGAGAAAAATTTATTGGAAAGTTTTTCTGTATAGTTGGTAGAAATAAAGAATATTAGAGAATTTAGTTGTTACTATGCTTAGTTCTTTCTATGACGAAAATGCACTGCACTTCCAGTTTAGGAGTTGATTTAAAATACGTTTGAATTTTTTGAATTTGAAAATTTTCGCTATGAAATCTATTAATATTCGTATTATTTGTCTATTGAATGATATGCGTTTTATTTCCCGCAAAATTGTGTAATACTACTGCAATTGCTTCTTTAATATTTTTAGCTGTTATTCCCCTTAGTATTCACAAATATGCTCAATAAGGTTGATATAGAAGCGTCTGTGGAAGGTGGAGGTCCTTCAGGTCAAGCTGGCGCAATTCGTTGGGGCATAGCAACCGGGCTGCGAAGTTTTGTTGATGCAGATATGATAGAGAAAATGCGGTTAGGTAACTATGATCGCACGCAGTCGTTAAATTTGTTTTTACTGAATTCTCTTTTAGCTGGTTTATTGACTAGAGATTACAGGACAAGAGAGCGAAAGAAGCCAGGACAAGCAGGAGCAAGAAAGAAGTTCACTTGGAAGAAACGTTAAAAATATATTAAGTAAATTGTCACTATACAATAAATGTTTTCTTTAGAGCACAAATTGATTATCTAATTGGCCTACATCTCATTTAAAGGCTGTAAACCTAGTATAGTCATTCCTTGTTTTAAAATTTCCCTGGATGTGTTGAATAGCATCAGCCTTTGGGAAGCCAATTCCGGTTCCTGATTTTTAACTTGTAGTAATTTTAAAGCTTTGTTTATGTGATTACTAAAAAAAATCCAAGTGTTTATTACTGCAGCTAACATATGGAATCTTTTTACCATAAATGAAATAGGTAGGTAACTAAAATGCACGCCTCTAATTGTTCTTCGGCTTGGTATATAATATCATGAAATCTGCCGAGTTCCTTCGCTAAATCTGTGACAATATCTTCTGGAAGTAAATCGGGATTACAAGTTTGTGCTGATACAGCACCACTATTTTTTTCTAAACTACATAATCTGCAATGGGTGTATTGCAATTTTATGCCAGTATCGCCCTGTACCTGAAGAGATAGTTTTATTTTGAAGATATTTACATGTGAGCCTTGCTTACTTGTAGTGCTCTGTCCCAACTGAAATTGTAATCCTTTTGACGCCTCTGTTTAAGGTCGTTTATTATGACGCATGATACTCCAAGTATATCTGACGTTTCTACGTTATTTATGGGCACTTTGGTTGCTGAAATATATAATGTAAACTAAGTACCACTACGCGCAAAATGATAAATCATTTTGCTTACTTGGTGACGCTAATTGTCTTTGAATCATTAAATCTCTAGTTTCATCCAAAATATCCTTTAAGAACACCACTTTTCCCTTCCTTGTACTCATGCCTTGTATCCTGCCGAATTTTATATGTTTTATTCTACCTGCCCATGGAAAATCCATCTGGTGGAGAATTCCTAAAAGAATAAAAAATTATTTATTCCGCAAATACATTATCTTACTGGAATAGTGATGGGCAGGATTAGATTTTTAATAAAAGTATTACCAGGGATGTGAATTGAGCCCACTTCGAATACTAGGCGTTCGACATTTTATTCCTCGGACATACAGAGTCTCGCGTCCCCACCAGCCTCGTCGCATCGACAAATTGGTGGGGACGCAATAGACTGTATGAAGGGACACTACGAGCAATAAAATGTCGAATGCCGAATGTTCGAAGTGGGCTCAATTCACATCCCTGATTATAACTAAAAAAAAATACCTTTTAATGCATTAAAGTGGTCATTCTGACCATTTTCTACAACATAATACATTTTATCAAACTGGTATTTTTTAAATCTATCTATAGCAGCTGCAATATCTCTTGTTATGTATAAAGTTGTACCGTCACTTTTTACCACAGTGATATCCCTATCATTCACTCTAGCAACTTGTTTTCCATCTTGATAGGTTTTCAGGATCTTCATCTTTTGTAACGTTTCTAAAACTGATGCTATATGTTTTACGTTATACATAGATTCATAATTATATTCATCAAATTTCACCCCCAATCTGCGATACATAAATTGTAATTCTGATATTGTATATTCTATGTATGTTTTCCAACATGCGATATCATCTTCGGATCCATTTTCTAGTTTTGCAAATTCTAGTCTGGCTCTTTTGGTGATTTCCTCGTCACTTGCTGCCAATTTGTTTGCGTGAACGTAAGATTCATACAAGAGTTGCAATGGGTTCTTTTTGATATCATCGGGAGAGAATCTTAATTCTTCAACCCCCACTTTAATTAAACCAAATTGCGTACCCCAGTCACCCAAGTAATTTAATCTAATAACCTCATGATTGATATGAGCATGCAAATTTGCAATAAAATTTCCTATTATTGTTGATCTTAAATGGCCAACATGAAACGGTTTGGCGACATTTGGCGAACTGTATTCCACGACAATTTTTTTCCGTTTATCATTTATGTCTGTCTTGCCATTTTCTACTATTTCTTTTACAAATATTGCTCTATCTATATCAAAACAAATTTTTCTGTTTGCTCTATCTTGTACCGTATGAATATTTTTTATTATATCATCTGGTTGTATTTTTAATATTTCATTGGTGTTAGAAATGCCAAAATAATTTTCCAAATTGTTTAAAGAGATATACATTTGTATTTTTCTATCTGTCTTTGCTCCGTTAACTTCAAATAGTGGTTTTAAATCAAGTGATGTAAATGCGGTTTTCTTTTTTAGACTATCCAAGATCTAGAAACAAAATATATTTATCTATTATAAGCAGAGCTTTGAAAAATTAGCCGGCGCAGGAAGCGGCTGTTGTGGGTCGGTACAATGTTGCTGTTATTGTCGTGATTCTAAAGGACCTCTCTTATAATTGAGCCCCTTATAGGGACAATTTTTGGGCCGAATCTAGTGTTAAAATCTACTTGTTATAAGCGAATTTTCGGAATTTTCATATCAATGTGCTTGTTCCTTTTGGCACTAGCGTAGTAGTGATTTTTGTCCGCTTTTTGACTAAATTGAAGAGAAAAGCATAATGTACAGGAACTAACAGAACAAAGCTAATATAAATTTAAGAGTTAAACTAGAGTTGCATCCGTAGAATGCACTTCAAAACTAAATAATTTATTTACACTATGATTAATTGTTGTAGTATTGTAATAGGGTTGAGGCACAGAACCCTCTGCTCACCACGACCGAAGCAATCTATTGTGAATAAATCGTAATACACAACATAAAATTTTAAACATAAAATATATATCTAGTTTTGATACTATTATAAGCTTAAATTATGTATCACAGTTAAGTGCGAAAATATACATAATGTAAATACCATGATGTACCTATATACACATTTTAAATTTTAATCCTACTCTTTAATAATTCCATATTACAGAATTCTGCAATATTAATACAATTACAAGAAGCTTAAAAAAGTGTGTTATATGACAATGAATATTAATGTATCATTAATCTATCTTTTAAAGAATGTATAATATATAATCCTTTATTCAAAAAAGTATTCTTATCATCTGATTCTTATAGAATAATTAAAAATTAAGATGCCCAGCAAGTGTCGCCATCTAGGGTGAATATCTAACTGACAAGCACCCTTTAATTTAATGAATTAAATAACGCTATATGAGTATTTTAAATGCTTACCTTGCGTCCTAGGTATAATTTTAATTTTACTGTCATTGTTTGGTAAATGCTATGAAATACTAACAAATAATTTGTTCAAAATCTCGAAGATTTATCCGAAACGAAATGAATGAAGTTGAGGTTACAAATTTGACAGGATGAGGATGACCAGGATGACAGCTCGTTCTATGGCAAATGTTATGTAGTTGATAATCCTGTTGTGTTTGTATTTACGTGTTTCCTAATTATTAAGAAAACAATGTTTATTGCATAAAACGTGAATTTTTAAGCAAAGACCAAGTGCCGAAAATATTACAAATTAATTAATACTTTTATCTATATAAAATAACAGGTATTAAGTGAAGGTTAGTGAACTTGTTTTTAATATTATAAGTTTTATATTCCCGTTATATTAAAAATTACAACGTGCAAAGTGTATACTGAAAGTAATTATTGCATAGGAAGCGAAAGTGAACGAATAATTCCGTTGGCGTTCGGCAACATCGAAGTTGAAGTTGAAGCGATAGCAGTCGGTACCTTGTTTTTGACAGAATTGAATGTGGATGTGAACTGGTGGGCTGTCAAACACGATTATTCACGAAGGGGCGTTAAAATTCATACAGGTGTTTTTTGCGACTTCGGCAGTGTGTCGGTTTTGTGTGTTTGAAGTGTATTATTTCATAAGAAAACATCAAGATGAATAGCAGAATGGCTGGACAAACTTTAAATGACAGAATTCTAGCTGCCAAGCACAGTATTGCAGGCCAAGGATTAGCAAAATCTGTGTGTAAAGCGACGACCGAAGAATTGATAGGTCCTAAAAAGAAACATTTAGACTGTAAGTAATCAGAACAAGTACCAAGTACTTACACATATATATCAGATCTATATATTTGACTTAATTTATACCATAGCAGTGATATGCCAGCTTTAGCGTATGTGTGCACTTGTATGACGAATATTGTTCTAAGATTTCTACTTGAAACAAAAAAAAGCTAATTTTGTTTTCTCTCACCATTTATTATCATTTTTTTTCGATACTACCGGCATTGTTTGACTAATGGTTTTCGATGTATATTATGTTGCTTTACATATGCTTCAGAATAAATTTATTGAAGTGCATAATATAACCATCAATATAAGGCATTTATGTTAAATATTTTCTGTATAGTAAATTAATATGCATTCAAAAGCGCACTGAAGCATTAATTGAGTTCATTGGGGAAGGTTATTATAAAAAGAAAAGAGATTGAGATATTTACACAGTTGAGAAAAATTGTTTTGAAAGCATATTCCTACCTACTTATTATTACAACATTATATATTTTTCAAATAATACCTGTTGAAGTTGTACCTCCTACCAAATTCTCAAGTCCCAAAGTACTAACGATTTAAAATTTCCTTAAAATGTGAATATTAATTTGTAGATTATTCTGTTATTTAAAAATTATTTTTTTTTGATTTATAGTAACTGTGTGTATACAAAGAGTCCTGAATAAATTAAAGCGTAAGATACTGGCAAAAAATTAAAAAAAGTATATTAATCAATTATACAATATTCTAAGGATGATTTTTTCCCTTAAATCCGTACTTGTTTTTGTTAGTGGTACTTTACAGAAGTCTTAAAAATAGTATTAAATTATTGGTTGTGTTATTAAAAGCGAATGTTAATTTAAAACAATTGCTTGATTCTAAACTTTCCTGAACCAAAATATTGGGAAATACCTATACTAATGTTTGTAGCAGGTACAAGTTGGGATTTGGTAACTTTACAAAGGTAGGAAAGTGTGTACTCTGGCTACATACATAGGTGATATACATACATACCTGTTTCTTAACAATGTACTTACAATTAGATAAAATTGTACTCGCTTCATAGAAATAGGCCTAAGACCAACAAAAATGTTCAAATATTAGCTATAAATTTATTTTTCTGAATAACAATTGATCCTTTTCTTCTTTATAAAATAACTAAAACAACTATATCTGATTGTTTTTAGTAATGTAAAGTAAATAAACAAAAATCCATGTAAAGGTATGACATCTATTTGTTCTGATTAAAAAAAATGCGTTGTCGATGGTGTCATGGTTGGAATTACCTACTAAAGTTTAGATTTATTTATTCATACAGATATGATTTATACGACATAAAATTACTTGGTAATAAACTATTTGATTTTTTTATCATTCTGTAGTTTGTTAGTTTTATGGTTTTTTTTTATTGTATTATTCAAGCTACCTATGTATGAATGCTGATAAATTATTAAAATAAGAGTTGTTACGGCCATTGTTTTTTATCTCAAAACATTTTTTGTTCAATAAATTTGCCTATACAATAGATAAACTAGTATAAACTTGTATAAGAACCTTGACAGTTCAAGCACCTTTTGAATTGTACCGTCAAGAGTCTGGACATTCCAAACCGAACAGCTAGATCGAGATAGATGTAGAAAGGTTAACATACCTCAAAGTGTTAGGTCAACTGGGAGGTTGTCCCAAATATTAAGTGACAAGTCAATATACGAGTATGCAACGCGAATAATGTACTTACACCATATTAACCTAATTTAAAGTATTTAAAAGCACGAAAAAGGAATATAGGAATAGAATATTTCACTATTTATTTTGTAATAGTAGTAGTAAAGTAGGGGATATTTCTGAGCATCATCTTTCAAATGAGAATTCCTGTAAATTAGAGTGCATTGAATAAAAACCAATACATAAGCTTCAGAACTTTATTAAAATTCATAATCGTTAGCAGTCTGTGTATGTATATGTATGTAAATACATAATATGTTTAATGGCTTCTCTTTTGGAATACATATCGGGTATTATAATCAAATACAATTTCTTGAGTATGCAAAGGTTATATATATGAATTATACACTAGGGAGATAAATTGGCTATAATTTGAGTTGGATAACACATACAAAATATGATTACAGATGACCTGTTTCCTTTATCAAAGTTATCAAGTCCATATTCCAGAATATATTCGTAGGAATATATTGTTATGTTTCATATAAACATATGTATGTATGGCATCAATTTAAACTACAAACCAAACACAGACCTATGGATGGTACGCATAAAACCTTGCATTTACTCTGTACTCGAATATTTGGAGTCTTTGCTCTTGTAATCTTCTCCAAATACCTACTCCACCTAAGATAGCGTTCAAATATTTCCTTCAGGAAATAGAATCTGACGATGTCTACTATGTATGCTAAATTGAAACATTCGTATATCTATGGACATATCTTTATAGGTTTTGTACAATGTTTTAATGATTGAGGGTATATTTGCATTTAATTCTATGGTCTAGTTATACGTTAATAATGTAATAATAGAATTTTATCGCACGAACAGCGTACAATCTAATACAGAAATAAAACAAAGAAAGTTACACATAAGACATAAGTGTAAATATCGAAAATGAAGAACTAATCAAATAATAGGGCTAATACATCATGTAATAAAAAGAATGCAAATTGAATCAACGATATTATAATTTATTTGAAATGGTATTATTCGCAAGCAGTCTAGCAGTCGCTATATGAAAAAAGTCCTCAAAAGATCCGCAGAGCGAATACCTTTGGGGAGTAAATACCATCTGATTTGTAGGATGAATATTTTAAGAATTATTTAACGATTTAACGAATGATTTAATTAAAAGGAAAACTATATATAAATCAGCAATGACAGATTTTCTTTCAAGATAGAAGTCACAATACTACAATTATTGAAGACACAATGTAGCATTTGCATGAACAAATTACCGTGAAGCTTATATTGATGACACCATACAGTCAGTTTATCGAAGTTATGTTTAAGAATGAGGGGGTCGCTCTTGATGCAGATTTGATTGTAAAGTTTAATGCTATTTGTCCAGGCAAGAACGGGACACGCAAAGGAAAGTGCTTAGTAAATCATTAATAAACTAATTGAAGAAAAGAGGTTCTAAATTAGAGCCTTGAGTAACTCCAGACCTGCGAGAAAAATTGTAGGAGGGAAATCCATTGTAAAGAAGATACCAAATAAGGTCCAAGGAAGTGGAACAAAGCCAAAGAACTTATGTACCCAACAGAGTTTTATGTTCTATAGTATTGAAAGCTTGTGAAATGTGGGTGTAAATAACATCTAGGTAATTGTGTTTTTGTCTATCAAAGGCTTAGTCTAACATTAAATATACTAAGGCTATAAGTTATGAGATACATTTTAAATTCAACACAAAAATAATATTGTTATTTTAATAATTATTACCTTTCTCTTTTTTATATACGTTTATATAAATAATATGTTTCATTGTTATTAATTAACGGATGATCTTACCGATGTTACTACTGTGAAAAAAAGCCTAGAAATCATACCACTGCTTGGAATACAATTCATGGGAAATACTCACTAATTCAGATGTACCATACATAATTGCATCAGTGGACTATGCACACTAATAAACAGTTTCTGATTCTTTGTAAACAATAGATTATAGTTATCTCTATATGAGACAAATGCTTCATTTGTCGATGATCAATTATGCAGTCTCTATAAAGAATATTTTTTATACATGACATAAAATGGGTTTACAAGATCCATGATATGATGAAATAGAAACAGGTTTAAATTTGTCATTTTCTCTGTTGTAAGCATGGTCCTAAATTTATTGGTTCTATCTGGATTTTATAAAGTGTGTTTTGTATCGATAAAATCATTGATTGGATGTGAAATAAGCATCAGTACACTGAATTTCGTTGCAATCCGATCGCCCATGACCCAGCGTTGTTTTTTGAGGGTTAAGAGGACGCATAAATGAAAAATAAACACAAAAATCAATTTTTTAATTATATATATTTCTACTGAAACTTGTTTTTGCACAAACTTTGCAGTGTAATTACTTTATTTTATTTAATAACCCTTGCCCCCAGTTTTAAAATAAAATTATATATAGGTAATATACAAATTTTGCTCAAGGGATTACAAAGTTAGTGCAACCAATCTATGCATAAACAAACTGTATTTGTCTGTTTCTAGCTCCTTAATTTTCTTTGTTACATAGTCATTCCTCTGGTTGGTATTTTAGATAATGGAATTTTAATTCAAATACATTTTTTTATCGATTACTACTATTTAGACGACGGAATACCACAGAATTAAAAAGTATAAACACATCTGAAGCTATTTTTAAACCAAGTTTAAAAATAACGTGCGTGGAATGAAAACAAAATTAATATAGAAATAATCATTAGGTTACCTATACAGCGTGTATCGCGACGAGTTTCCATTAAAAGTATATGAAGAAATAGATAAATGCCAAGTTTAAAAGTTTGTATATTAAGTCTCTGGGTGTAGGTCAGTTTAGCCAAAATATTTTCGACTTTCGGTAATTCTTGTACCGGAAGTAGTTGCCAACTTTTTTATTTCAAATGGAATGGTAGTATTTTTATTTCAAATTTGGATTCTGCGATGAATTTTATATCAACTTTATCTAACATACCATGCACTCAATATTCATGCCTTACAAGATATTCCTCCTTTTTAAACAATCTTGAGTGGTTCGCAAACTTTGAAATTCCTTATACAATGCTTGGTATAAAATCTTTTTTTTGTTTTTATTTCTAAATAATATCCACAAATGGATGTATGTACTCCCAACAATGAAATATTAAATTTAATACAAGAAGAGAGGGGGTAAAGCGAAGTAACTTCAATTTGTAGTAGTTCATTTTATAATGGTAACCCCTAACTTTCTTTACGCCAATCTATTAACCGTGAAGAAATACACAAAAATGCCAAAAATAGTTTTTAACTAAATTGAATATTTCGGAAAAACTGTCACGGCGTAATAAATTATTACAAATACAAATACAATGTGTTGGTTGTAGGCGTCCATGATCAATGTATGTAATCAAATCAAAAACCTTAAAATACCCGAAGGTGTTAAGGTGTGTAATGCTTATTTATACAGAATTTTGACCATTGCTGCTTGTTCTTAGCGAGTTTAATTGCTTCGTTCCAGTTTAGTCCTTAATCCTTCAAATTCTTAGCAATTACATCGTCCCATCTTTTCCTTGGTCTGTCCCTACCTCTTTTTTCCTTTGATCGTGTTTGCCATATACTTTTCACCTGCCTCTGGCTCCCCATTCTAGCCACATGACCAAACCACTTGAGTTGCTGTCTTTCCACGGTTTTTAGCACTGGCTCCACTTGCAGTTCTTCTCTAACCACGCAGTTTCTGGCTCTGTCCATTTTTGTGATACCTTTTACTCTGCGTAGATATCTCATTTCGACTGCTTGCAATTTACTTTTTGTTCGGTGATTTAATACCCAGCTTTCGCTTCCGTATAATAAAATTGGTTTGAATATGGTTTTGTATACTGTTAATTTTGTTCTTCGTGTAACCTCTCTTTTCCTTATAAACTCCTGCTCTTTCTATTCTATCATTCATTTCCGCATCACACTTACCAGTTTTGTGGATATTTACTCCTAGATACTTAATTAAAAGTGTCTACCTGTTGTAACTCTTTACCATTAACTACTATTGTCATCTTTGACTCTCTTTTTCCAATTGCCATTACTTTAGTTTTCTCTACATTGATATTTAGGTTTCTGTCTTGTAACGAGTTCACCCATAGATCTAAATTGTGTTGCAGGTCATCGTTTGATTTTGCGAAAATTACTAAATCGTCAGCAAATACGCATTCTGCAACGGCTTCGGTTGTAATTTGAAAGTTGATGAACTCAAGATCTTTTAAAAACGGAGAATATCTTGTAAGGCATGAACTTTAAGTGATATCTTCGATAAACTTGATATAAAATTCAGCGTAGAATCTATATTTGAAATAAAAATACTATTCTTTTTAAAATAAAAACGTTGATAACTACTTTCGATATAACATAACATTACCGGAAGTCGAAAATATTTTAGCACCCAGGACTTAATATACAAATTTTTAAATATCACATTGATTTATTTCCATATATACTTTTAACGGAAGCTCGTCGTGACAGTCTGTATGTATTCATGTTTCCTACTAGCTATAGTTCGATGGAATCGGTGTTCTTTATTAAAATTTAATAATAAAACAACTGCTGGAAATGACGGAAGAACGTTAAATCAATACACCTACATGGTCGAGAACTTACATTGGTGCACGTATAATCGAAACAGTTTCATATCGTTTTCAAAGCACGTTAATATTATGGGAGTTATTTATTTGGAACTATAAAACTACAGAAATTGATAATAAATTATTATTGTTTTCTTGCGGTATTATACTGCATGTACGTTATTCACGACGATAGGACTAACAATAAATGGAAACACAGATGTTGCTGCGTTCTGTATTTCCCAAAGACCCATCGTATATTTAACAACGGTTTGGTAATGAGATGAGTAAGTTAGTTACAATAGTCACAATAATATGAGAGTGTTCACATAGTTTCTCATCACTTCAACGTGATTCCCATACGTTCGAGTCAATATTCTTACGTGGTATTCTTGCCTTCTATAGGATCATTCGATCCGTATGAAATAACTGTATACGAAGAACTGCTTGTTTGATCTATAATAATGAATGTCCACAACATGATTGCATAAGTAAACTCGTAAGACAACTCTCGCCTTTGTACACGAAAACTTTTACTTATCAATTTGATATGTTCGGCAATTTAATGTTTCTTGGTTTATTAACTTATATAAAATTATTTACTGGCTTAATAAGTGCCCATTGTATTTTATGGCGAAGAATGGTGGGAGAAGTGTAATAAAAAAAAGTTGTAAAACTGTTGAAATGTGTTAATTAAATAACCTTATGGATTTATTAAAAATTAGGAACTGAAACGTGTAAAAAAAATTGAATAGGTTTTATAAACTGTGTAATTGTTTAAAGTGCTTACTTTTTTTTTTGATAACACGATATTTTATTCATGCTCTGTCTATATTTTCACAAATATGAATTAAATTACTTTCATGAAATATAACGGATTCTGTTATTTCAGTAACGAAAGTTTATTACCACCTGCCTTATCTGAATGGTTAAGAATAAGCATTGCGAGAATAAACTTTATTAAAGACATCGGTCTTTTAATTAGTACTCTTACCAAAAACTGTTTTTATTATCTTTGAACACTTGTCCACACAATAGTTAAAAAAACCTTTCAAAATAAAAGCTTTTTATTGGAATGTACACATCACTTTGCCTATAAAACACTAGATTCAGACCAAGGCAATGCAATGTGTAAGATATTTATTCTATTTCAACCGCAGCATAGAGCATACACATGTAGTGTCAATGTTTATCTCTCACTTACGTATTAAGTATGAATCATCGTGACAATCATTTCCAAGAATTTTAAATTGATTATTATTGCACTACTTAGAAAATAAACAAATCTCGCATGCAAATGGGTATTCTTATCTAACAAATTATTACGTGAAAAATATGGTTTTCTTATTTTTACTAACTAATTACCATTATTGGTAAAAGGAGACGAGGATACATACTTTACGGAGTAACGGTATCGAAATATCGATAGTATAGATGGCATGAACGATCCAATATGTATCTGTTACCTTATGGAAATAAAATAGATTCTGTTCTTTTTTCATGTTCAGGTAATTTAATTGTTTATTTCACGTATTTTATTTAGGTGATGCGAATGTGGATAATAAGCGGGACAATATTGTAAAATTATACTGCAAAGTCATTGTAATTAACTCTGCCTGATTCATTTTATCACAGCTTCATGGCTACTGATTTTTAAACCATAGAATAAGATACATTGTACATTTGTATTGTAAAGACATAATAAATGTTTGTCACATTTTAGCTACGCCAAAAGCTATTGCAATTATTGTATCACATGTTGCTTTAGGTATTATTAAATATTTCATTCAGCTACTTGTTAATCTGGGATATACTATGTTCTGGGGAAGTTAATATCTGTCATTTCATGTAACAGAGAAAGTGTGTTGATTAAATTATAGGCTTACTGTGCCGATGTGGTAAACACATGACTTTGTGTTTACGTACTTACCTACATGCGACACTGGAATTTGCTTAATTTGGGGTTACGGAATCGATGTAGGGCAAAAAATAGTCTGTATACAGTGTGGCAACCATTCATAGCACGATGCATGTATTAGTAACTACTGGTCGACTGTAAATGGGCGTGCCACCTTGAATTGCCACGCCTACTTAGCGGCACGCGAATGGCATTTACAAACGATAGCGGACGTATTATAAGTTACACGTATAAATGTATTGGGGCATATAGGCAAATCAAAGTCTTTAAGAGTTCTATGTTATAGCATAAGTGATTAATAACATTACATGTGGTAGAAAATACTATTCCTGAAAAATAAAAAGCACTGTTAGAGGTAGTGTGTTCCCGATATACGGTACTAAATATTTACGGACCGAAGTTCATTAAGATATTTTATATATGTTATCTCTTATAGATGTAGTGGCGTAAAACGACCTTTGAAACGCGATTGACATCTTTTCTTTGATCTCTGCAGGAATGGCATTATATGTACATAAGTCTTGTATATGTTAGGGAGTTTCTTTTCATGGCGATCCAGTGAGCCGCGCTGTTCCCATTTGAGAAAATTAAATTAAAATCTATAGATTAAATTTTTAAAGTTCCAATGCTCATAGAAAGAAATACACGTGCATAGTAAACACGAAAAATGTTATCTTTATCATGGTTTTACAAAAACCAACAAGCATGGTAGGAATTTTATGGCACTCTAATTAAATTAGTGAACTAATCTTTGTATTGTAAAAAAAATATTAAATTTGATGCTCAAGATCTTATGACTAAGATTTGTTGACTATTTGAAAAGTGCTAATGAGCTATGTTTTATACTAATACTGATACGTTTTTGTTTTTTTAATTTTTTCTCGCTATAACATTTGAGAAAATAATGGTGTAAAGACTTTTCGTCTTCCGATATTTGCCTTGTAAAATAATATACAGTCAACCCTCCTATAACGCGGTGAGTGCGTACCGCGTTATATGGAAACCGCGATATAAGAAACTCGGATTTAACCGTATAAACCAGGCTAATTCGTAGCGTGTTCTATGGGAACCGTCTACCGCGTTGTATGGAAACCGCGCTATAAGAAACTCGGAATTAGTACAAATCACATCATTCGTACCGCGTTATATGGAGACCAATAAATACAAAAGACAAGATAAATTATAAATTATTTTTATGGAATTGAAGAGTTCATATAAGGATTAATAAAAAAATGAAACAAAAACTAAACTAAAAGACTGTTTTCCAACAAAAACAAGAAAGACTTTTGTAAAATTATTTATTTTTCAACACTCATTCTCGCTGTCACATATGAGTCGCCTAACTCGTCTTCTTTTAATGGGCAAAATGTCTTCCTCACTTGGTTCTTCTTCACATTGGCTTTCGATTGTAGCTTTTTTTTCTAACTCCACTAAAACCTCTCTATAGGGAGCTAAGCAATTTGTTAACTCTCTTTTAAACTTTGCGCTGCGCACCGTTGAACGATCAGTTTGAATGAAATGAAGTTCTAACTCTTTAGCCAAATTTAGCCCTTTTTTCACATCTTGTAAATCGAGATTTGGCACCCATTGTTTTCCTTATTTTCATTTACTAATGCATTTGAGGTAGGTGCATCAATTAATTCCATCAGTTCTTCCTCATCTAAAGTTTCTTCCCCGAGTACTATAGTTCTCTTACATCCTGATGGTTTACTGCAAATTCTTCATCGCTTAAACGAGAAGCAATATTTACTATTTCTGTAACTGGGAGTGAAATTGTAGAATCATCTTGTATTGCTTGAACCATTTGAGGTAAAAGAGGTTCAACACGCATTAAGCGTTGATGGTTTAATATCCGCGCAAGCCGATGACACGGTTTTAATACAATCTAAAATAGAAAATTCCATCCACACTTGAGTAAGAGTTTTATTTTCACTATTTTCTAATCTGTCGAAAATGGTTTGGAAAAGTTGGCGTGTGTAGTACATTTTTAAAGTTTGAATGACTCCTTGGTCCAAAGGTTGTATTAATGACGTGCAGTTAGGAGGAAGGAAGACAATTTTCACATTTGGATGATCCAGTTCTATGTTGTGGCAACCAGCATTATCAAGAACCAATAAAACTTTGAAATACAATTTTTTTTCCATCGTATAGATTTCCACTGCCGGGATAAACAATTATAAAACCAATCCTTAAATAAATCTTGAGTCATGCAAGCTTTCTTATTAGATCGTCAGAATACAGGCAATTAGGTCCTATTAATGTTTTTCATTACACGGGGGAGTTGAAGAACGATTTATTATCATTGGTTTTATCATCAGGCTCCCTGATAGATTGCTGCACACATAAAGGGTGATGGAAACCGCGTTCTGAGAGTACCGCGTTATAGGAGGGTTGACTGTACAAATCAGAGTTAGTCGAGTAATCATTTGTATAGCTAATAAAAATTGTTATGTGTAACCTAATAAGACTTAAAATAATGAATTTTATCGCAATGGGTTTGTGAAACAAAAAAATGAAATCAAAACTATACAAAGAACGTTTTAAAAGCAACTAAATCAATTTTCTGTGAAAATTATGAATACGCAAGTCACTTGCGAGTATCAATAGATCTTATTTTTTATGGATAAATACCTAACACAAACAAAATATTATTTTCCAATAAATGTTTTAATGCATTTAATTTGAATACTAAAGAAAACGTTGCGGATAAGAAGAATACCATACTGGAAACCAAAAAAAGGCAAGGACTATCTTTTTTTGGTTTATTTACGGCCAGTTTCTCGGAGCATAAATTTTTGTCGAAATGCTTTTCAATAACAAATCTGGAAAGTAGATAAAATGCATTTACTACGTTAATATTTTAATACATTAAGTCATCAAAGTAGCCCAGTATTCTTTTTGTTCGCTGCCAAGTTATGTATTGCCTTATTATTTAATAAATAAATTTATTGAAGTACCAGTGGTAGTCAAACAATTTTATTAACTTTAAAAATTGATAGTCTCGGTTCCTTTTAAGTTTCGCAGCTTTCTCGTTTAGAAATAATTGCATTATGTTTAATGGTGTGTTTATTTTTAAAATTTGTTACATTACTTAATAAACATTCTGTACATAGATCGTCTGGATTTGAGATGAGAGATGGGATACCTATATAGAATAATAATGTTTACGTTATGGTGGTTTTGTTTTAAATCGATTCCAATTAGTTTTGTTACGAATTTGGAATGTTTATTGCTTGAACAATCACCAAGAGTGATATTCATTATTTATATTTTTATTTTTAGAACAGCTGGCCAACAACCTATCCTGAAATTCCAATGCATTCATGTTATGGCTGAAATGAATATAGCTCGCAGACTGTACAGAGACCAATCATAAAAACGATAATCACTTATCGACATTTTTGTAAACGCCTCTATTTGCAATATGATATAGGGAGTTTCTGAGTTGGTAACAAGTATACATTTAGCAGCGCAATATATTAACAATACAAATGAAATATGCATCTTTATCGACTAAAAAAAATATTGCATACCACAGCACATAATGCTTCTACAAATTTTGTAATCATCTTAAATAAATACGTTTGTACTGTGATTGAAACAGGGGGGAAATATTTCCGAAAGTTATATACTTAATAAAAAAAGCTGTGATAGTAGTTTGGATGAGTTTTGATTATAACGAGAATTCAAACCGAACAGTATCGTTCGGTTAATGTTTTTTTAATAAAAATTTACAAAAGAATACGAAAAGTTAACCAGAAACAGCAGAAATAGTAGTTTAATACTCTTCACTTAGTCCATACAAGTACTTTTGACGCGTAAAGATACCGACAACCTATAGGCCAAATAACAATAAGAGCTTACAGCTGCGGTCAATATAATAGCACCACGCACAAATTTATACTGACTCCGTTTACATCTGTGTAACTGTTGGGCCGATTCAACTCAAAACAAAATAATAAATTCTTTGATGTTAATGGTTTATTATCATAAGAAAATTATTTGGTTTTTTTCAACAGTTTATAATACGCTAATTAATTTAAACAAAAACTTGAAAACTACACAGTCAAAATAATAGCACTTCAGTTCATTTTTAACAAAAATTAGTGGGCTTTCTTAAAATAAAACAAAAATTTCACTCAGATATCTTGTAGATAAATTAATTGTATGGTTTCAATACTTTGTCGCGTGCCCTTTGTTTGCTATTACCGCGGCACAACGCCTTCCCATGGAATCCACTAAATGCTGGCATCTTTCAACTTTGATGGAACTCCAAATTTTCTGCACAGCCTCCCAGAGCCCTTCAACGCTTGTTGGTTTTATTGTAGATACACCCTTCTTTATGTCCGTCCACAGATTTTCGATAGGGTTCAAATCTGGGGACTGTGCAGGCCACTCCATTACATTGATAGAGTTATCGTTGAACCATTTTTTTGCCATTTTACTGGTGTGTTTGGGGTCATTGTCTTGCTGGAAGACCCACACCAGCGGCATTTCGTAGGAAGCATACGGCAGCATAATTTCATCAAGGATTTTTACATAAACCGATGAATCCATAATGGTTTTGATCCAATATATAGGACCCACACCTTGATACGAGAAGCAACCCCATACCATAATACTATGACCTCCATGTTTGATAGTTTTTGCTGTGAATTGTGGCTTGTATTCGCTGTTAGGTGGCCTACGGACAAAACATCTGGAACCCTTTCCACCAAAAAGAACAATTTTGGATTCGTCAGTCCATAGCACATTTCTCCACTTTTCCTCTGGCTAATTTAGATGTGCTTTAGCAAAAGATATCCGTTTAGCAACATGCTTAGAGGAAAGGAGCGGGACTTTTCGAGGACTACAGGCATTGAGGCTGTTATCTCGAAGTCTGCGGCGAATAGTTTACACGCTTGCCGGCACATCCAATGTTTTTTTGAGCTCCGTAGCTGTCATAAAGGGATTTGCTTTAGTCGTCCGCACTAACCGTTTTACCATTAAGGGTGACAAAACTCGCTTCCTACCACGGGATTCAACTTTTTGCTCATATCTTAGGGCATTTATTATCATTTTATTGGAACAGCCCAGCAATTCCCTTATTTGGGAATACGATTTACCATCGGGCGCAAATTTTTTTATTAGTTCACGTTTTTCCGGCGAACAATGTTTTCCGCGACTCATAACTATACAATTTTTATAAAATTATTACACGATTTTATAGAAAGTATACTAAAAATTTTTTATTACCTTCCGTTTTCACTTTTTTTTCACAAAATTTTGCAAAACAAATTTAAAAAAGCCTACTGGTGCTATTTTACTAACTGCACGAAATGATAAGTGTTTACAAAAGATCTTTTATAACTGATTGACAGTTACGAAATTTGACAACAAATGCACACACTCTGAGATAGCATAAAAAATGTAACTGTTTTTTACACTCCAAAAAATAATATAATAAATAGGTGAAAGTTTTACATCTTTCGAATCAGAATATTGCAACTGGTGCTATTATATTGACCGGCACTGTATATGAGCCACAGACGAGCATCGACGTATACATTATTCACACTGTCAGCTCGACTTGAATGGTCTATAATACCTACTTCTGAATAAATAAGTTAAATGCATTACAATATTACACATATTTATCTATACAATCGATTTCTATTATAAAAGTGAACAATATTTTGTTTTTTGTATATGTTTATTGAAAAAATTTCAACCATAGATTTTCTGCATTTTAACACTCATGCATTTAAATTTGCTATAACGTAATTAAACATTGCCGTTGCCTCGTGGATGTAATCTAAATATTTAACACAAGCGTCTCTTTCTTTATTTAAACTTTTTAATGTCAAGGTTAAGTCAATCAAATAAGTATTGTTACCGTCCGTAACTGATGCTTGTAGAAGAGTCAAAAGCAGTTATTAACCGGTCCTATATATTGCATAAAACGAGTGGATACATTAATATAATAAATAATGGAGTTTAATCAATTATTAAAATTTGTTCTTGTTCAAGATTGTTAACACTTCGTGGCAAATGTGCATAGATCTGCACCAACTGCTTTATGCTTACATAGCGTATAGGTTTAGGACATGAGTCTGAAATAATGTTTGTGAAAATAATAAATGTTGGAGCTTTTGTGCGTGGTTCGAGTATAATGTATATTTTTTTGTCGAATGAAACGCCCAGCACCCAATTAAAAACATAATTAACGTGATTAATTGTCTTATCAAATGCAAATAAATGGATGATAGGGCGCATCCGCAAACCAGTGTTATCGTAACACCATCCTTATTTTTTTTTGACATAGGAATATGAAGTTAATTCAATTTTCGATTGATTTTTTTTTACTTGCATCCAATAGATTTGAAATAAACTTTAACTAAATCCCTCTATTACATTTCCTCTTCTTTCCTAATCACGTGGGCATTTCCTGTTTAATAATAAGCGATGACAAGCTCTGTATCTGCTGGTATACACGTAGATACAATTATCCAATATTCGTGGGTATGCAAATATCGGGCGTTTCAGCAAGAACTTTTATTTTGAATGAATTAAAAACCACATAAATACCATTGTTTTTCTACATTTTATTATTGATTTATTATGTTTAGAGTTATTAATGACATTAAATATGAAATAAAATATCGGTTAAATGGCTACCATTGGTTTGCATACACTTTACTTTACAAAAAAACCCCACACAAGTTGAATCGCAAGTTCTTGACGGCCAGTTTTTGTATCCTAAATGAGAGATGACACAATTTTGAAAGTTTGCAGCAGCGTCATTGTTTCGCATGCAGTATGGGAGGTCGTATCATCTTTTTAAAATCAGATCTCAGCGATCATGCTTCATACATACGCAAAAGACTTATTCTGAATCTATTTTTGTCAAATATATATAAAATGCTAGTTAAAAGTAATGAGTCTCTTGTGTTGCTATCTATATGTTTGCTCGTTAACGACTAGGATTATGTAGGAACAAGGGATTATCCTCGAAGCAGGCGCAGATCTTAACAAAGGCCAGGAAGAGCTGGAAGAAGACCATTAAAGAAAATTGAGATAGGAGAACTTATAAAGAAAGAATATCCTATATACACTTTACAGTAGAAGAGGGATAGATTATATATATTTGCAAGCCTTTTTAGACACTTTTTTTGAGAATAAAAGAAAGGACTGGAGAACAAGCTGCTAAATTGAAATTCGGTTTATTAATTTTATTTACTAAACTCTTGGGTATAAAAAAACTTTTCTTTACAATAAAGTATTAAATTTAAGGAAACGAAGTATACAGGGTTTCCCACGGTAGCTGTTCGTTAGAAGTTTCCGAGGTTAGAAAACCTGGACTTTTACCTGTGGGGTCGCATAAAAGAGCAAGTGTACTCTACACCTGTATTAACGAGAGAGGAACTATTGAACCGTGTTCACGATGCGTTCACCAATATAACCCCAGACGAACTTCGGAGATCGGTTTCGCGAGGAGTACATGATAAAGTGATTCAGTGTTTGAACCAAAATGGTGGTCACAACAATTATTGTAGTTATTTCGTTCAATTCATTTTATTTTTTCTTGTCATTATGTTCCTAATTTTTTTGTTTTTCATTTGTTACTACGTTTCAAATTTTCTTATGTTCCTGTTTTGTTTCCATTTTCTAATTAAAATGAAACACATACGATGTTTCAGTTTCTGTCAAAAATCACATTAAAACAGAAAATATTGACATAACAAGAAAACCGTTGTAAATAGGTATAGGGAAAGTCATAGCGAATCGATGCAGAATTAAATTCTGCATCTGAGCATCCAATAATATACAGGGTGTTCCATTTGAAAAAAAGAACTTTTTCAACTTTGAAGATTTTGTAATTGGTCATGCAATTTTGGACAGCCTGTATGTGACAAATCAATTGTCAATGTGAATTTCGAAAGTGTCATTCTTGTGCTTCCATCTACCCTAGAAGTGTTTATTACCAGTCGAAAATGGGCAAAAGATACTGTGTTGCAAATAACGCTACATCTTTCAAAATTTTCAAAAAAATCAAGATATCTAAGTAGCAGTTGAAAATAGGTATAGGGAAACCTATTAGAACTCATTATAAAATTTTCTCAGGAATTTAAAAATGAAATAATATACAGGCTGTTCCATTTAAAATAAGAAAGTTTATGGCGACTTCCGGTATAACCGGAAGTAGTAAGACCCTGAAAATATTTTAAAATGAAAGAGAATCTTGAATAGCCCCGGATTCCAAATATTCAAAGTTCCAGGTTTTTTCTAACCTCGGAAACTTCTAACGAACGGCTACCGTGGAAAACCCTGTATATATATTCAAAAACTGTGAGTTCAGTTTTCAATGTTTATTTAAGTAGTTTCGGATATTTACTACCACGTCTTTCTGGTAGCCCCTTTTCTTTTTTTGATAACTTGGAAAGTATAGAATCAATCGCTTTAAAATTAACGCCATTTGCTCTAAGGGTATTTGAATAATTTGGAATTTTGTGTTTTATGTTTCAAAAGTTTATTTAGCTTTTATATATACCTTTGAACGATTCTTGTTGTGTTGTATTCTAAGGAGCTAATTATGTTTTATGACAAAACGAAAATTGCGAAAAAAATTCCACGGATTTTTATAGGTACATGTAGGATTTTTTTCTGAGATTGGGTATACCTACCCGTGTTTCAACTATAACAACGCCTTTTAAGGAGTTGTAATGAGTTTTTCGATTAAAACAATATTGCTTTGGAACAAAGAACTGTAGTAAAAACATTCATTGGTCTAAAGATTTTTTCAATCAATCTACGAGTGCTCTGTAAGTTTCAAAATCATACTTGCAGTAGAAATTTGGAAAGTTCTAATGAGCCAGTTCGGTGGAACGATCTGTGTATATAGGGGAAAGTATCCTAATTTGGACTCCCCTAAGGAGAATCAAGGATTTTCTTATCAATAAACATCAACGTATTGCTGCAAATGCAAATGTTAATGCCGAATGGTATTATGAATCCAACAAAAACCAACGATATTAGAAACAAGTTTTTGTTTGCGCTAAAATGATATATTTATTTTATTAATCATTGGTTCAATTTAGGAACCTCGGCTCTCAAATTGGACCAGGGAGTACCTAAATTGGACCGAACGTTCTTAAATGGAACCAAGCCAGAATTATATGTCTTTCAATAATGTTCATGAAATAATTGTTGATCAGGGGCACGTTCTAATTTCTTCTTGGCTCCGTTTGCGTATTTATTTGTTTCGTCTAAACGTTGTTTTAATGTCGCCATGGGAATGTTATACTGTCTTGCAGCAGCATTTAATCCGGCTTCATTATTCTGCAAAGCTGCAAGCGGACTTTCTACTTGGGCTTCGGACCATTTACAGTAGCACTTCCCTCGACTGGCCATAATTCTGAAATGGACTTCCCTAATTTGAACCAGTGCAATTTAAGAAACCGCGTGCGGTCCAATTTAGGAAAGTCCTTCAAATTTCACAAACGTTTTCGTGTCAGATAATCGCGAAAGAAAAAACCACATGTAGAAAAAACTGTACCCTACAATCATAGTACAAAGTATTTGAGATATTTCTTACCGTTTTGCAAATATTCCTTAAGTTTCTTCACTGCTAACTTACATCAACACCTGCAGAATGGCAGACTAGCCTGAAACAGAAAAACTAGTTGTATAAGCAACAATTAGAGTCAACTGTTACTGGCTCCATTCGTGTTGTACAACAAATGACTATAAGATGGCGCAAATTTCAAACAGCATCAGAAGTAGGATAGTGGTCCTAACAACTTAGGTAATAGTCCAAATTAGGAGATCTTCCCCTAAATGTGTGATAAGTGTTTTAAATCTATAATTTATTTGGTGTGCAAATACACTTCAGTCTAATTTCATGAGTTTATTGCATCTTTCATCCAAAACTAAAGGTTCTGTGTTTTAAGAATATCAAGATTCGTGTCTTCCACGAAATTGTAAAAATATGAAAGTCTCCCACTATATTTGTAATCTGATGAAATTTAAATGGCGCTGAAATGCCGAAAAAGCGAATTATAGCTACATAAAATGTGACCTCAAAGGTTTCTCACATAGATAATGCACTTCCTCCCATTTATCCTATCAACAAATGTTCATATTAACTTATCACTACCACGAATAAGCTGTTTTTAATTAAATAGATATAGTTGTTTTTATACAAGAAAACCGTTTAATAATTTAGATAGTTTTAAGCGTAAGTTTGATGACAATTAAATAGATAATGTCCTATATTCAACATAAATACATACATATAGATATATTAGTGTATAGCTACTAAATTATACATATGTGTTTTCAGTTAAAAGGACTTTTTTTGCGCCAGTGAAGTATTTCAATTGAATTTTATGAAAAGTTATTAAGTTATATGTAGTCGAAAGAAAGTTAAATACCATGTTTTTTTTTTACATATAGCTTTGCATTGACGGGAAATCATTAAATTTCGGTATACCTTATTCTGTCTCACATTATATTTCAGTTAGGGAAAGCAGTAGTGTTATTATTAACAAGAAACTCACGAGGGGTATGGGATCCCCTATAATTCGAAATTCTTCTAATCAAACAACCACAAAGTGATAATTTCAAAATTTGACTTATTAAATTAACCTTGCGGACAGGAACACAGACTGTGCAACCACTGAACGCAAAAATTCCTTGTCCTTGGACAAAACAGTTGTGATATATCAAAATTTTTAAAATGTAAACATTTTATTTTGTGTTTTCTAAATGGTATAGCAAGATAACTTATTCAAAAGATTCCCAAAGGTATAGAATTAGAAACATATACAGGGTTTTCCACGGTAGCCGTTCGTTAGAAGTTTCCGAGGTTAGAAAAATCCTGGAACTCTGAATTTTTGGAATCCGGGGCTATTCAAGATTCTCTTTCATTTTAAAATATTTTCAGGGTCTTACCACTTCCGGTTATACTGGAAGTCGCCATAAACTTTCTTATTTTAAATCGAACAGCCTGTATATTATTTCATTTTTAAATTCCTGAGAAAATTTTATGATGAGTTCTAATAGGTTCCCCTATACCTATTTTCAACTGCTACTTAGATATCTTGATTTTTTGAAATTTTGAAAGATGTAGCGTTATTTGCAATACAGTATCTTTTGCCCATTTTCGACTGGTAATAAACACTTCTAGGGTAGATGGAAGCACAAGAATGACACTTTCGAAATCTACATTGACAATTGATTTGTCGTATACAGGATGTCCAAAACTGCATGACCAATTACAAAATCTTCAAAGTTGAAAAAGTTCTTTTTTTCAAATGGAACACTCTGTATATTATTGGATGATCAGATGCAGAATTTAATTCTGCATCGATTCGCTATGACTTTTCTTATACCTATTTACATCTGTATACATATGTATACCTCCTACATAAAAGTTATGCTTTATTAAGGTAATTCTTTGTGCAAAATTTTAGCCCCTGAGGTGTAATAATACAAACAATAAATCCCCAAACTGTTCCATGTTTTTATCTCAACTTTATCTGTTTAACCAATCGACTTGAAAATTTGCAGTAACAATTCCTACTATAACCGCTCTCACTTACAGAAGAATGTTTATCTGTGATGATTCTTACCAGTTAAAAAGAATTAAAATGTTCTTGGGCTCACTAGAAAGACGGCTGCGGGGCATATACACTCCAAATTTTTGTCGACATATTATTTTTCACGCCACCTTCTTATTTGTCCGACTGGGCAGTAAGCCCATTAAAAAAAGTAGAGATCATTTAACAATATATATACTTTGATTTGATTATTACAAATAAACATTTATTTTATATCTTGGTCGGTGTATTGCTATATTAGCAAAGGCATGTGTATTGGACATAACTACTAGAAGAAACACGTGTTGTGAGATATGCCAAAGCTTACAGCTATAGTTTAGTCTGTTTAGATAAAATATAAATAGGTTGTATATACTTAAGTATATTTTTTATTATTACTTCTATTTTTAATCTTTCCTTCAACATTAAAACGTTAATTACGTATCCTATATACATATATCAGGAAGTAGTGTATTAACAATACAATTTCAGAAGGCCATAACATCAAAATAACCGTCGTTACTAAGCGTTAAAATTGTGATACCAACTAACATTATGAATTCCAAATAGGTCTGCTGATCAATCGGATGTTGTCTGTGATTTGCATGTAAAAGTGAAAGTAAATTCGAATGACAGACAAGGTGTTAAACATAAATACTACGCGAATATACTTTTGGAATTTATAAATCTTGAAAATGATTCTGCTATGCAATTTAAAGAAGTATGAATTAAACCATATCATCATAATGGATTTACAGGTGTTTTCTTTCTTTGTTTCAGACCTTATTCATTGTACAAATGAGCCCAACGTATCGATTCCACAATTAGCGAACCTGCTCATAGATAGGTCACAGAATACGAATTGGATCGTCGTTTTCAAAGCATTAATTACAGTTCACAATCTAATGTGCTACGGAAATGAGGTAGGTTAATATACGACAAGGGAATTAAATTACATTATACATATGTGTTTGTGTAGTAAAACTTAGTTGCGCATTGATATATTAAATAATGTATGTGCATATGTTAACATGAAATACCAAATAATAACACCTTACAGTATAAATTAATATAGCTCTTATTGTTTTCATGTGTGCTTTAGGTATTTAACCACCTTCACTTTTTACTTTGTTTCTGAATTTTATTATTTTTATATCTTGTCTTAAAATCCTAACAACATAAAATAATTTCAAGGGAAAAGAATAGAAAATAGGGGCAAATTTAAATGTATAGCCTGATTTTATTTTTATTTATGAACCGCCAAAATAATCAATAAACAACATAAAAGGTCAAAATACTGTTGACAGTTTAGATAATTAATGGCATGATGATGATTTTCGGAATTTCTTTTTGCCTTTACTCCTAATTTGCGACAAGATACGGATATCTTTTAATAAAATTGGAAATATGTTACTGTTATCGCAAATTTGCATATCTTGATTTTAATTAATCTTAGTTTTCTGATTGTGAGCCAAATCTTCAACAAGTAGCGTATACAATTTTTAAAATAACTTAAGCTATTTCTTAGAACTATCATCGATCAAAATGAGAAACGTCAAAATTCAGTCATTATGCAGTCTATTTAACTAAAAATTACATGAATTGCCGAAAATGTTGACCACCACCGGCTTTTATGCATTTCAACACTTTGCCATGGAAATTTCCTACAAAATTGTTCAACAACGCTTGTTTAGCATTAATTTCAACAATATTTTGTTCAATTCTTTGCTGCAAATCAACTAAATTATCCACACGTGTTTCACAAATGCTGTGTTTTATGTACGGACATAAAAAGAAGTTACATAGTGTCAAATGACATAAACGTGGAGGCAACGGAATCTCTGTGTTTCGACTGTTTGATCGTCATAAAATTGTGTCAGCCATTTGCGGGTGCAACGTTTTAACTAGTAAGTATCTCCATCGCGTCTTGTTGAAAGTAACAATTCTGGCTTTCAGTTGTTCAATAAATGGGTTCTAAAATTTCTGTTTGGTATCGTTCTGCATTTCGTCTACCTAATAGCATCCATAAAAATTGAAAGGAAGAACCATTAGAGGCATATTTTTGTGTTACCTTGACAAAATATTGGTCCAATTATTCGTCTGTGACCAAAAGCTGACCACACACCTATTTTTTCAGTATGTAGCGGTTGTAGAATTATTTCGTGTAGGTTTACATGGCTACAAATTCTGATGTTTTAAGAATTCACAAGTCCTGATAGGTGACACCATGGTTCATCAGCCCAAATTATCCTTTGTAATATTTCCACGTTATTGACTGTTATTAACTGTCCAGTTACAAAACTCTAGATGCCGTACATAATCTGCTGGTTCCAATTCTTGTACTGCAGTGGCACAGTAAGGATAATGTAAAGTCTTTGTGTAAAAGTTTATGTGTGGTTCTGATGGAAAGATTGACCTGTTGACTTAATTGCCTAACATATGCATCATCCATTATCTGTTGAGCACAATTTCTTCAGTACGTGTTTTCGGTGCTTCACTACCAGCTTTGCGTAGGATGCTACCAGCTTCACTAAACAGACTTACGGCTCTGTCTAAAGCTTTTTTTTTTTAGCATGTAGCAAAATTTGGAAACTGTGCTTGAAATTCTTCAGAATTTTGGACAGAATAAATCTATTCTCCGTCAACACGGGTGCCATTACGAAAGTAACTTTCAAATAAAACACCATAGTTGCAAGATGTACGTTCAGGTTACACCAACAACAATCTCTTATTTAGCTATGAAAACTGCTGATTTGTACGAAGAGGCGATAAAATGAAAAAAAATTATTCTATCAAAAAAATCACAGGTAACTTGATGGCCTTTTTAAATGAACACCCGTTATTTTTTAACCTATACAACCTAGAATGCTCCGAATACGCTAAAAATCTTTCATCATTACATTTTTGTTTTTATGTTTTTATACTTACTATTACCTACCCAACAAAGCAGCTACACTGTGACAGTTCTTTCATAACATGATGTTTTGCAAAGAAAATTTTAGTTTTGGATACACCGAGCATAATTTAATCTACAGAGAAATAACTTTTAATTGGGTTGCAACTCTTAGTAGACCAACAATTTTTCGTGGTAAATGCCGGCACATGTGTAAATGTAATTGTCTGTTTTCTGATTATTTCCTTTCTCGTGATATTTATCTTATTGTTAGACAAAAATTCGCTTCTATTATATGGGCACTCCTTCGAAACAATGTTACCGACTTGAGGGGAAAACTCGGCGAATACTTTTACTATTGTTGGTACAGACGAACAACTGCAGGAGATGTTTTTACGCTAAGCATGTCGACTTCTTCGGCTTTTTTCATCTGGATAGATAGAGACCCAGCAACTGAATCATTTAACCGGAAGATAGAAAGCTACCAATTCTTTGGATCGAAAGAACCTACCTTCCTGAATCATGAAGTGACTGTCAGTTACCCCGTAGACGGGGCATTTACGTCGAAATTTTCAATTTGATTTGCAAAATTTTTAAACTGAATCAGCCTAGGCGCCATGCATTATATTTAACCATAGATGAATTTGATGGTTCATTCAATCTATTATTTTTGGTCTCGATTTTGGATAGTTATATCTCTCTACCCACGCACATATAAAATCCACCTCGCCAATTGATGGAATGTAAATCCAAGTCTCACCCGTAAACGAAACCGCAATCGTAGATAAGGTTATCTAAGATTGCGGTTTCTTTACCCTCAAAAACATAACGATCCCAGATACACACTACCGTTCATATATTTAGGGACGATTCAAAAATATTTTTTAATTAGAAATAAAACAAACAGTTATTTGTAATTTATGAGATAGAAGATTGTAGATATTGTAAATTATGTTCATATATATAGAAAAGTATATCCCTCCATATAAAACACAATTGTTTTTTTCCATATAAAACAATTTGTTTTTTCCAGTTTTTCTTAGCCGTTCCCAAATATATGAACGGTAGTGTATCTATCGCTTTCATATACGTGATGGTAATGTACAATACATTTTATTTGCAAATGTTTAAACCTACTCAACAGCAAATATAACTTCTTTTTGCCATAATATCAAAAATATAGTTTTATATTATGGAATGAAAGAATATATCGGAAATATTTAAATTCGAGGTAGTATTTTCGATATTATCAGCAATTTAAACTATGACACTACATAGTTACACAATAAATTTGAAATTGAATGGTTAATACAGTTCTATTTATGCACCGTCGGCATTCTTTTGTACTTATAAAACACGTATGAACAGCCATAACCTATGCTGCATTTAATAGATCTGACAACCAATGTAATTTGTTTAAAATTTTTTTCTCAACGCAATCTTCTCGTTATAAAACAAAAAGTTGTAAACTAAATACAGTAGAACGTCGATAATGCGAACTATTTTTTACCGGAGGTGGTTCGGGTTATCCACATGTTCAGATTATCAAATATTGCTGGTAAATAGTTGAAAATTTTAGTACTGGATACAAGAAATAAAACACTTGCATACCAGAACTCGAAAGCAGTACATTTCTGTAAGTACAAAACTAAACGAATTTTAATTTAGGTATTAAGTTTTGCAGTTTGAAAACTTTTGCTACAGTAAGCATAATTACAAATTACAATTTTTTTTTTACTGTGCATGTTCATACGAATATAACTTCCGAGTATAATTCAACTATTCAGTTTAAGTACCAATTACGAAGTTGTGAATTTAGGATTTTGTTTGCGCTTATGGAATTTGTTTCTTTGGACGTTCGGATTATCGGCGCCCTACTGTATATTAAAACATATTTCTTTTTATTCCATTATATTCAGGGCTTTAGCACTGAGATGACATAAATAAATTTCTGCTATAACAAGACGATTCATTATGTCTTTTAAAATTCTGAGCTTACGATATTTACTAACAATAACCGGAGTAAAGTGTATGTGATCCATCGGCACTTGCTTTGAATGAAATTATATTCATGTGTTTTGCTAATTTAATTGCAGCAAATTTCAGTTCAATTGCCCGAACTAGAACTCCACAAGAACGTACCACTTTCTGGGATTCATATTTGCACTTACATATATCACACATTAACATATATTTATTTATTTTTTTTTTAATGATCGAAACAATTCGCTTGCGTATGCCATATACTTCGCATATACGAGACACAAAATTCTTTTTCGTTTGTCCCTTTTCTCCATATTTGAAAGGTAGAATTTTGTAGAGAGAATTTTGTTTCTTAGCATTTTAATGCTGACATGTAAAGGTAAACACAGGTTTTAAAAATATTTTGTCCATTATATCCGCGTCCTTTATATCGAGGTTTTACTGTACTTAATATAATATGTCTTTATTCAGCACGTTTCGCAAAGAACAAAAATAGAAATATAACAAATAAACGAAAATATTATAAGCGTGCTAAACCTTAAGGAGCAGTTCAGATAGGTAACATAACACTACCCCCTGTTTTTAACCTGTATCCTTAAAATGTAAGTAAAAAATTGATAGTACAGAAGAGTCAAAGCTACTGTACAAACATAAATGCCTAACACTACAACTACGCTAAACATTCTGCGATGTAAAAGGTAAATTAAAGAAAAAAAAATGCAACGAATAATAATAATAATAGTAATAACAAAAGAAAAGAGAGAGAAGGAAACAAAGCAATAAATTATTGTCTTTGATACATGTATCACAAAAGCGCACGTTGGAATGGTCGCATATCTAATGTTTTGAGATTGGCCGGTACTGAATTGTAAAAAGCATACACGTTCAAAGAAAAGGATCTTGCATAAAACGTAGTCCTGTGCGGCGGTGGCGTAATGAGACCTCTGCTCCTAATATTAACATTATGTACGTCGGTACGAAAGCGTATCTTTTCGAGTAGGTATGGCGGTGTTCTTTCTAGAATCAATTTATGATAAAGCTTGAGAGCTTGTACTTTTCGACGATTTTGCATGGTCAGCCATTTTAGTTCTACGAGTTTATGTGAAATTCTATCGTACTTTCTTATACCGAAAATGAATCTCATGCAAGCATTCTGAAGCCTTTGCACCCTTATCCCTGTCAGCAGCCTCCAAGCAGGGGACATATACCTGCGAACCAAAGTGAAAGGGAGAAAGTACAAAGGCCTCACACATGACGGTCTTTGCCCGAACACCCAAAAGCCCTCTAAGCGAGTACAGGATTTTTAGTCTGCTGTACGTCGTGCGAAGAACACCAGAGATGTGCGTTTTGAAACGAAAGGTGTTATCTATAACCATTCCCAAGTTCCTAGCAGAATTGGACAGCAACAAGCTAGAGTCGTCTATCTTTAATGTAAGTGCAGATCTACTGCTGTCCACAATTCGAGGAGTACCAAATAATAAGGCTACAGATTTAGCAGGATTAATTTTAAGCATATGCTCCGATGCGAAATCAGAAATCTGTTTTAGGTCTTGATTAATAAGATCCACAGCCCCACAAACATCTCTGGCATAGAAACTCTTATAAATTTGAGTATCGTCGGCGTACATCTGGACATTAGAACAAGAAACGCGAGTAGGTAGTTGACTCGTATAAATGCAAAATAAAATTGGGCCTAGAATGGATCCCTGCGGTACACCCCTACAAAGACTCAAACTAGCAGACACACCTATAGAACCATTATGAATATGAGGGATCAAATTTGGGATATCGGTCTTTAATTTTTTTTTAATCAATTGAAACCAATTTTTACTGATTAAAAAGAAAGAGTTTGAAGGTTTATATTTGAGGTAAAATGTTTTTAAGGGTAGGATGATTAAAGCGGTATCTAATTTCATAATGCAGCAAACAACACACAATATTTTCCAAGTGCTAACGCTGAAGTAATTCAATTTTTTTGCCATTTTCTCCCCCCGGTTTATTCTCCCATCTCTTTATGCCAGTTGATACCGATAGTACCTAATTATTTATTTCATCACTTTTACCAATGGCGTATGAGTTTCTTATATTTAGTGTTCCTCTCCGACACTATTATTGTATGTAATGTGTGTATGAAATTCAAATAATCAAGCAATTTTCTTTGTTTCGTTTTAATAAAGACGTATTTCGTGTGTACATTGTGTAAATACTGATTAATTTGTGTTTATTTTTGATTACTTTATCAGGATGACGTTATATCTATATACATATCTGTCAGAGACGATCGCGATGGCTGCTTACGTAGTAATAAATACTTTTTTAAATGCAAAACAGGTTTTTAAAAAATAGTCGTATTTTTTGCGGGATAATGCACCAAAAAGTATAAATATTACATATTTTCTTTATTATTTCATGATACAATCACGACGGCTGTCAATGATATGCTAATAGGATGGGAAAGTATTGAGCCTACCTTTTCAGAACATTTTGTATATGCAAAAGAGTTATTTAACAATTCAACAAGCCTGTTCAAAATGTTCCAGGTTTCGATCTATATTTTTGATAACAATTATTGATTTGAAGCCTTGTTATTGATGTTATTGTTTATTCTGATTTCGATGCGAATTCTATGTTGTGAGAGTAGACTATACATATAGTATTTTGTCAACTTGCGCCTCTCTGAAATATACACTGAGAAAAATAGATTGTATTCTGTAATAAAAAATGTAATCTTGTTTGTTTGCGCCTACGTCCAGAAACACTGGTTTTCTATTACTTTAAATCACCCGGAAACATAAATTTTTTTGGCCGGCAAAAGGTCACTAAAGGTTGGCAACACTGTATCTGAGTTATTGAAATTTCTGTGATTAATTGTAGATTCGATGACAGATGACAGAATTTTCGTTACACAATTTCGCAATTAATTCACATTCTTTCCAATATCTATGAAGATTTTGCAGCTAATAAACTATTAATAGAATAGTATAGCATTTGTAATAGGGAATGGTGCCTTCTGGCTGTCTTGTGGAACTAAAATTATGGCGCGAAGTTTGAATACCGATATAATTTGAATTGGTACATTAAATTTGTATTTAGAATTTTATAAATAAAAAACTGACATTTTTTTAAATCTCTTTATTAATATTACAAAAATACAATAAATTCAATGTACAGAATACTAGTTCCTATGGATTGGTCAATAACATATGTAAATATATAAACATAATATATTTGTTGTAAAATAAAAACTTTAAAGAAAACAATATCATTTTAAATTTAACATTTTAGGAAGCAAATATAAGAAATGAAGCAATAAATTAGGTAAAAAGGAAAAGAAAAATAATATAAATGAATTGTATAGGGTGTTCGTCCCTCGTCATTTGCCAAGGAGTAAGGAAAACTACGAAAACCTCACTCTAAAAGCAGGCTTCAGCATTCAAACACCGAAACCTAGGAATGATAGTGAGACAGATAAAATTCTCCACGGCATCTAAACATTGTATTATTTCTGCTGATCCCTCTGCTTCTTGAAATAATTCTATATCCACATAATTAATAAAGAGAAAGCAAAAAAAATTCAATTCGTACTAAAAAAATTGTATAACTTCCATTTTCAAATCCCGTTAGTCCTCCCACAGTTCCGCTTAGTTGTTTCATATACTTCCCTTTATAGGGCAAGACTCCTAACGTTATGTGTTTAATTTAATTTAATGAATCTTTTAACGGTCACTGGCCCGTTAAAAGATTCATTAAATGTGGATAATCAAAGGAATAATTTCTTTGTGATAAACTTCAAAATCGAATCTTCTATATTCACTATTTAGATTTCTGTAAGTGCTCTCGCTTTGTTAATAAGCAAATTCAGCAAATTAGTTGCGGCTTGCTTATTCGTACCTTGGTCGCACACTGTAGCCACTGGGATGGATGCAACATAGATAAAAATTTGAATTCTTCTTCCAGTTTCTGTAGATGCCTTGTAGAAGAAACACTAATAAGTGATCTGCCAATTGTAATTGCTGTTCTTTTCCAAAATCTACGAAGCCTTCAATAAAATCCCTCCTCCTCGAGTACTGTGAACCTGGTTTCTTCGCGTGTCGCAATTTGTAATGCATTAAAAATGGTTTCTTTCTTCAGAGTTCCTCTAAAAAAACCTAAAGAAACAATGCTCATACTAAATGCTTGCCAACAAAATATTTTATTGATATATTACCTGGCATATTTTAAGTTGGAAGTGAGTTCCTAATAAAATATTTTCCATTTCGACAATACGTGATGAAATGAGACGTACAAATAAACTTATTTTCCGAAAATTTCGCGAATTTCAATCAGAAATTACAAAACAAAGCCTAAATATTAAAATGATACTAAAAAATGACGTCAACTGGACCGTTCGCTGTTTATAGCAATGACGGTTATTTTACGTAGCAACAACCAGCAATAACGAAAAGAAAGAAATAACCATAAGGAAAGACTGAAATAGAGCTTTGTTAGTACCACACGATACCCTCGATGTGGCGTCCTAATATTTCCCCACTCCTTAACCAAGGAACCCTCTGATCAAAACTACGAAAAAAATTAAAACATCAAAATGCCAAGGTATCTTAATCCTGATTCAGATTCAAAATTCATAGGTACATGTGTTGCCAACCTGTAATGTTAAGTCACTAGCGTAATTTTTTTTTATTTTCAACAAAATTTAAATTTGTCGACGCAAAAACGAACAGAAACGCTTTTGGGAGTATTCGCGCAAACCGTGCTCACACTCGTAAAACTATAGTTTCTGGCCTAGTGATTCAAATAATTATTAACATACTTTATAATTTTTTTGTTCGGTGTAATATTTTGCACAGTAGCATATCTGATACTCATACTTCTTATATGGGATCTAGAAAGAAGAAGAAATAACCATTTTAAGTACCCAATAATAATATAGCTGCATTCTCTGGTAATAACCAGCATCAAAAGTTCGCAATTTAGCTTATAGGTTGTGTTCACGTTTAAAAGCTTATATCTTTGATAATAGGTACTCTGAATTTCGTCGAGATTTCATTAACTTGGCCTCTCAAGCGTCCTGTTCGGCAATTCCAATCAGACCTTGATCACCCTGGCAGCAAACATGCTCCACATTTATATTATATCCGCTTTTTATCGCTGCTTTGAGCTCAGATGTTAATAATGCAAACTGGGATATGAGTTCGACAGTGAATAAAGCACGTCGCAGGCGTTACGAAATTTATTATACAATAATATTACGTATACACTTACATAATATATGTCTGTGTAACATGTCTTCGACAATAGTGGCATATGATTTCAGGATTGGAATATCGTAATAAACATATTGTTTGATTGTATATAGTATAATAGAAATCATACTTCTCAATTTAAGTATGATAAACTCTGGTTATTTTAGTATTGCCAAAAAGCATATTCCTCTTTTTACCATAATTATTATAACTAGGGATACCTATAATCTACTTTATACGATCCACTTTTTCAGTGATAGGTTTAATAACATCATAAAATAGATAGTTTATTTTATTTTAGATTCAAAATATTTTCAACAAAACGTAAGTTATATGTTTTGTATGAGAAACTGTGTAAAACTCATATTAAGATAACGGATCTGTTTTGGTTCTCGGTTCTATTAGGGCCCGAAGCAGATGTATCCCTAGAAAAAAAATTCGCACTTCACAATGTCATGATCTGTATTGATCTATTGCTTTGAACGGTAATAGAAGCCGTTGCTTTGAGAACTAAAACAGGCTAGGAGCATATACAGCAAAATTTCAGGACAAGTAAAAATATAAATAAGCTTTTTATTTTCTCCGAGTTAGCGGCTCCTTCTTCCTAAAATTTAGGATTTACTTATTTAAATTTATTTTACGTTTCAATAATTCCTCAGAAAAATTGATTTACTTCGTACTATTTTTCTACGGCAATTAAAATAGAAATGAGAAATTTTTTAAATTATTATGTTATGTATATGTAGATATTACCCCAAATAAAACGTAAGAACATAAATTATATTCAATGCAATATAATAGTTGCTTCTAGACATTTCGTCATTGATCGTCCTAAATAGTTTTTGCTACTATAAGAAATACTATACAATCATTTATTAAATATATTTATTTCTCAACTCTACACTTCTTAGACTGCTCTATCTTAATCTCCAATCCTCTTGTTTGCATTCTCGGTCCCGATACAAAATCAACGCCGGCTACAATCTCATTCTCCTAACTTATATTTGATAACGTTCCTGTACAGGGGGAATGATTAGTATTGGATCTTACACTACACTCCGGTGTTATCTTCTTATTCTTAAATGAAATCTTTTTTAAGACCCTTTTCTAACTACGTCAGTCCGTCTCGCCACTGGTGTTAGAGAAGTGAAGAGACAAACCAACCTACTATGTAGGTGAGACCGTCTCTGTATTCTCTGATAGCTAATCAACACTTAGAGAAATTATTTGCGCAAGTGTTGACTTTAACTGGTTTGGGACTACGTAAGCCCAAGATTATTCATTGAAGTAGAGCCTTTTTTGCCATTACCAAATCAGAAATATCAAAGTTTATCAATTAATGAGTATAGTCTAAATAAATTCATGTACTGGGCCAATACGATGGTTTGGTAAGGACAAAGTTTCTATTACAGGGCTTTAAGAGCAGAAGGGCTAATTAAGAAGGTAAAATTAAAGAGCGTGCTCTAGGCTGAATTTGTTATCTTCTTGTAAGATGAAATCCCTTCTTAATACCCAAATTTTGGTCTCCATATTATACATATATGGACATCTTTATCGATCTACACTCGTCAATCTATTATTCCATAAATTATGGTGGTAATTGCTTATAGGAGCTTTCGTTATACAAACAGGGCAACCAAGGCATCCAGGTTGTTTATAAAATATTTAACTAACTGGATTGGCACGTGTTACAGCCCCCCATACATATCATTGCATGGTAGTAGGTGTTTTCAATTTCATTTTATTTTAATATGAATTCAATTGAAGTATGGCCCATCTCTTAATTTCAGTTGTTTTTTTACTACCATCCTTTATTTTATGTTACTATTTATCGTCTAGAGGTGATGCATAAATACCTTTTTTTGTTTACCAGTGAAACATGGCTGCGTGTTTAAGTACCTACATACATACATACCTTATCAATATTTCTCTAAGACGTTTTATGCACGTGTCTACATGTTTATTTTATGGCTTAGATCTGACATATGCGATCCGCTTTTGAGGTGCGTATACAGAAGGTTTTCAGAATTGCTGTAAACCCAGCAGCATGCGTGAATGAAAATTTAGCGCACATTCATCTATTCATAGTTCGTGTCATCGATATTATTTGCGATTGATTGCTGTTGTTTTAAACAAATGAGAAGAGAAATAATACACCTCTACGTTGAATTTTATGCATGCAGACTGCTGACTTTGCGGCGATTCTGAAAACCGTCTGTATTTATGTGTGTATAAATTAGTGCTGTTCCGTTATAATCGGTTAACCGCATGGAGACAATTAAATAATAATAAATGTTTTAATGCATTTAACTGGGATATTAACCAAAACTTTGCTGAGAAGAACACGGCACTGGAAACCCAAAAAAGCAAAGGCTGCCTTTCCGATTTTATTTACGGCCTGATAATAGGTTTCTGAGCAATAAGTTTTTGTGGAAATACTTTTCAATAACAGATGTAAGAAATAGCAGGCGGGTGTTGAACATTATAAAACTGCATAAGATCATATAATAATGTGTGCGACTACGCAAATACGTACATATCTGGATTATAATTGTTTATATTATTCTGTTTTAGATAAAGAATATTGCATTTTATTTATGAACAACTGTTGAAAATTAATTTGTAAATAAATGTGCCAGATAATTTAAAGTATTTAAATAATTATTTGAAATAATTGAATCGTTTATCAACATTTTCTCGCTCCTAGCTATTACTTACAATTAGTTGACTGAAGTAGAAGGACCGAAATTAAAAGCTATTTATCTGTACGTTAGGCGTGATGCACCTTTATACTTTTTGTGATACATTCATTAACAAGAAGTTTGCATTATGCATTGTTCACTTTCGCACTAACAATTAGTATGCAATAGGTACCTATTTGTGCTATCGTATTATGTACGCTCATTACATTTTTCATTATTTCCAGAGGTTCACACAGTATTTGGCGTCTAGCAACAGCTCCTTTCAACTTAGTAATTTCTTAGATAAAAGCGGCGTTCAAGGTATGTGCTAGATTTTTATAGCCCTAGTACACTGGGTAATTACAAAACACAATTGCACAATGCACATGTATACTTCAATTATTTGCAGAAGTACATAATATGTCGTCATCAAAAACTACGCATATACTAGGACGTCACGATCAACCCAGCAATAGAAACACGAAACGGTAGGAAATTTCTTTTGTGCATCGATGCCGAATTATGCACTTCTGTAAATAATTGAAGTTTATTACCCACATTTGATTGAAATTAACGCAATTTGAATTAGATAACCGGAATTCTTCTTGAAGTTAACTTTATATGTTAAGTACTAACGACTGAAAAAACGCAATTTTGAGTTCGATTTTTCGCTATTAACGCATTCTAATATAACGCAGCTTTTTCGCTTTTTATACTAAACATATGATAAAATTCTTATTATTCTCTTATTATATTTATTCTTATAATTCTTATTATATCTGTCTAGAAATAATTGTGTACCTAATAAGAAAAATAAAGGTTTAGTTTAGATTAAATTAGATTTACTTTTGTTGGAGACCTGAGGATTAGTGCTATCGATAATGCAATTCTTAATTATCTAAATTTTGTGTAATTTTTGTGTAATATTTACATTGGTTTACTAAGATTTTAAATATTTCATTTTAGCAATCGCCTTATAAATAAACTTTTTACAACCTTCCATGTATTTTGATGAAGCCTATTGCACTCACTGTTTTTATACAATTTTCTTATAAGTTTTGACGTCACTTTAATATTTTTTAAACGGAAACAGACCTAACTTTGATAATTAAATCTCAAATATACAAAACATTTCCCCACTACGTATATTAATGTATATTAATAAAAAAAAACGGCACACCCAATATTTTCTGCGTGGGGTCCAGGTGACAGCTTTCATAAATATCAATAATTTGCTTAGTTACCGATGTCATATAAAAATAAAAATACTCGATTATTGCTACGTGCGAGAAAAGCTACATTTACCTACCAGTATGAATAGGCTTGCGAATTTTGTTCATCACCGGTATAAAAATTAGTAATTCGGAATGTTGTTGGGGTGCTTATCCACGTAGATACTTCATAATCAGACTTATTTGCAGCACCATTATTTTCTTATTAAATTAAGATTTTAAAAATTATTTTCTGTGTTGCGGGTTTTAACATATACACTCCGCCAAAAAAGTATCGCATAATTTAGTTTTGAATCATAAAAGTATCGCATAATCTTTGTTTGTAGCATAAAGTTGTAAATATACTTTAATGCGCTCTAAGATATAATTTCTATGATTGTTTAAATAAAATACAGGCCAAATAAAAACAAGAACTCATACTTGAGATTTTTATTAAAACAAGAAATTATAATTTTGGAAAGAAAAATGTCATAACAGTAGCTTTTAATACTGAGTATTGCCACCTCTGGCTCTTATGACCGCTCGCATACGGTTTGGCAGAGATTCGATTAACCTCCGTATATAAGCCTGATCCAAATTCTCCCACTCGTCACGGAGAGCATTTGCTAGTTCATGCAGGTCCGCTGGGGCAACATTTTGGGTTCGTATCCGTCTGTGAAGGAGGTCCCACACGTGCTCGATAGGGTTCATGTCCGGACTTACCGCAGGCCAATCTAAAACTGGAATACCAACATCGTTAAGGTATTCCTGGACGATTATTGCAACATGCGGTCGTGCATTATCGTGCATTAACATGAATTCGTTTCCTATAATTGGCGCATATGGTACTACATGTTCTTCTAAAATGTCCGTTATATACCTGTGGGCAGTCAGTGTACGTCTGTCTACTGGTACTAACTCTGTACGACCTGTTAAACAGATGCCTCCCCAAACCATAATAGAGCCACCAGCGAAATTAGGTCTAGGTCTGATATTACACTGCGAATAGCGCTCACCGTCTCGTCTGTACACTGAGATACGCCTATCTGAGGTGTAAAGACCAAATCTTGACTCATCTGTGAAGAGTATATTGGCCCAGTCATTAATGTTCCAATTTACATGTTCTCTGGCAAACCTTAAGCGAGCCACTTGGTGGTTCCTAGTGAGACGAGGGGCTGTTACTGCTACTCTAGCTCTTAATCCACTCTGTCGTAACCTATTCCGAATAGTTTGAGTACTCAAACGAGTAATTCTGACTCTAGCCAAGTCGTTCTGCAATTGTCTCGCAGTTACATGTCTTCGACGTAATGCTTGTAGTAGTAAATAGCGGTCATCTTGGCGAGTAGAACATCTTGGACGAACTGGTACAGGTCTTCTACTGTAAATGCCTGTTTCACTATATCTGGCTACGGCTCTAGAAACACTTGACTGATTGATGTTCATCAAATTAGCAACGTATGCTTGAGATCGTCCATCTTCGATTAAAGCAACTATAGCAGCCACTTGTTCTGAAGTTAAATTGCTCATTTTAGTTTTAAAAGCGTTGGTACAGAACTCTGACTTCGCACTTTAAAATTTGTCCGTATAGGAAGACTTTCAATAAACAACTGAGCAAACCTTACACATATGCATTTTTCTAAATGTGTTCTTTTAGGAAAAAAATAAAGTAAAAACGCTAAGTTCCATTATTTTGTTAGTGTTTTTATAGTTCACATACACGAGGCAAACTTTTTGTGAACGTATAAAAATATCTTGGTTCATAAATGCCCTTTTTTAGTTTATGCGATACTTTTTTGGCGGAGTGTATATGCATGAAATAATATAAGATTAGTATGTCTAAAACCAAATTATGTGTGATATTCTGTGATACTACAGTATTCCTATCGCACTATTGGATATTTTGAATAACAAATTTTTAATTGGTGATGTTCAGAGTGAACAGAATTTACAACCCGAAGCAGGCGTTAAACATTCAAATAAAGTAGTTTTATTAATGTTAAGTTGCTTTTCAGTTCAGCTAGTATGGTACTAATAATTATTTTTTTATTATGAACATAACTGGCTGAAATTTGACCGATATGGTACAGCACCAAATAAATTTCATATGAAATAGGTACCATCCGACTACGGATATATTTTTGTTAGTAATTACCAGAGCTGCGACTTTTCACTGGGAATACAGAGTTTGCTGATCATATATTTGAAGCATAATGCATATTATGTATGAAGTAGTTTTTTTGTTTAGTGTTACTTCCTTTTCTATCTCTCATTACAAAGCTGCAAACGTAGCGCCACTGGTACGCCAACGAAAGTTGCAACTCTACGAAATTATTACTACAATGTGATCTTAAATGACACATTTCTCGCTTTGCTAAGAAAACAAAAATTGCACGGAACCTTGACAGAAAATGAAACTGGCCGCTCTCAACAAGTGGAAGATGTTTGACAGCAACGCCCTCGATCTTTTCATTTACAGTATATGCATTTTCAGCTGGCGGATGCATGATAGCAAAAGGGCGTGCTCAATCGAGTGAGATGCACCCGAAGAGATATGGAGAAACATTATAAATCACACGTGAGAACATAGCCACCCTATTCACCCACTATTCGCGATTCCTACAAAATACGAAATTCAGTTTTTATTGTAATATGTATCTGCACTTCTGTACGCTGTTCGTTCAGCGAGCTCCGCCTCACTCTTCCAGCCAGTGACACAAGATGTGCGCGAGGGCAGGGTTTCCGCCGACAGAGAATGCATGTACTGTAGTAGTTAGTTGAAAATACCGTGTAATCAAATGTATAAGCCTATTTTTATATTTACATCTGGTTACGCGTTAATATAATATACAGTGCAGTTTTTACAACACCGTACATAGGCTCTATGTTCGATTTTATTTGGCGCATGTCAACGCACGGGCAGCTATGCAACCAGCATTACTCCTATTGTAAACATGCGTTGGCGAACGCGGCCATACATAGTAACCTCGTGGATACTACCCATGCGTTGACATGGGACAAATAAAATCGAACATAGGGCTATGTACGGTGTTATAAAAACTTCACTGTGTATAGTCATGCATAATTTCACGGCATCCAATATGTTAAAAAAAATACTTGATATAGTGCAATTCCATAATGTACCAACATAATAAAGACAATCAGTGTAGCTTCATGTACTGCATCGTTGAATTTGATTTTTTTTCTATATGAATGGCTGAAGTTCAGCTAGCGAACTAAGAACGTTGTCAATGTAGTTTATGATAACGAGATGAGAATTAGGTTACTCGGTAGGGATTCCTGTGTCATTACTTATTATTATGATTAATAAGTATTTATGACGTTCTTGATTTTGTGACAAAATAGGAATGACGAATTATTATTAATTGTTTCTTAAATTGTAATTAGCTTTTTTATTTATATTATCAATTAATTATATTAAAAAAAACATTCTTGACCTTTTTCATTTTAAAATTTTTTAATTTGGTCAACTAAATCAAAAATTGAACATTATCTTTTTTTTTTATTTAAACAGACATTAAAGGAGCTAATTACAAAGAAATACCGTAAAACATAAAAGATAAGACTGGTTTTTGTGCTTTAAATCCTGCGTTATAAAATCATGTTTTTTTTTTTAAACATCTACTATAATTAAAAGTAGTCATTCCGCCATAATAATTCAGCTATAATTAATTATTAACAGCGCTAAAGTCATAGATGACTCTAGGGCTTTCGTCCCTGTTTTGGATATTCATTAAAAACATATTAAGTTTATGAAGCTAATCCTTTTATTTTGACTTCCAATTTATTAAAGTGCAACTTTCATCTTTAAACATACCTAATAATTATATGTGCTAATGTAAATTGATTGCTTGTTAATTCTTTTTCGATTATTAAATTCGCTTAAGCATACTAACAATGCTACCCCTGTATGTTTGACCTATATGAGATACTAATTCACGTTTTTATTTTTTTTATACAAGGTGCTCTCAGTGTGAAGATAGGTAAGTTTTCGTTGTTTCATTTTAAACTGCTTGTAAAACCTTAGATTTATTTTGCGTTGGTTATGGGTTTGGCTTCTTTTTGTAACTAATATTAACCATTGCTCAACTAATCTGTCCGTTAAGTGTTTTATATATATTTTTTTTATTTATGATACAAACGAAACTAAAAATAATTAAAAGTTCTGGTATTAACTTCAATTTACATACACTTTTAGTTAGATATATTTGCAATGATATAAATTTATTGAAACAGTAATATCCTTCAGTATAACGCTAAGAAAAATAATATTCCTAACGTTAATTTTTTATTTCCGATGTTACAGGATACGATATGTCCCCTTTCATAAGAAGATATGCGCGATATCTTAATGAAAAAGCTATGTCATACAGAACCGTTGCGTTTGATTTCTGTAAAATCAAAAGGGGGTAGGTATGCAAATGAAGTTAAATATAACATCACTTTTGCTTTGTTAACATATAACCGAAAATTACGTTCACTAAGTTCAAATATACTTTCTTAATTTCATTCTGTTACGAAATATGGAAGTGTAGCATTGTTTAAGTACTAGGTAGTGTTTTATTATGCCTTCAGGAAAGAAGATGGGTTGCTGAGAACTATGAATGCCGAGAAACTATTGAAAACAATACCAACGTTACAAAATCAGCTCGACGCATTGTTGGAGTTCGACTGTTCCGCAAACGATTTAGCAAACGGTGTTATAAATATGTGCTTTATGTTACTGTTCCGGGATCTAATCAGATTGTTTGCGTGTTACAACGATGGCATAATTAATTTATTAGGTAACTAGGTAATCTTTTAATTGCCATATTCATAGTGCATCCTGATCTATAAGTATTCAGGGTTTAGTGGGTACTTAGACTCATTTTAATGGGAGATGCAGGTATATTTATTGAAGGGTGTTGTAATGCTAAATTAATATAGCATTTGGTCCTTTATATTTTTATTTATAGATATTTTTTTAATAAAATTTGAAATGTAGTATTTTAACTAAATGCCATGCAATGGCGAATTTCTGTATAAGGCACATTAAGCGCGCCTGGTGCCACATATATCAAGAAAACCTCAATATTCAGTAATAAAAATATTTTTTTTTTAAATATTATTGTTTTTTTTTTATAATAAAAAAGATTTGGCAATTTAGCAGTTGTACTTTAATTCAATTGACAAATGAATAATGGCAACTATAAAATACTTTGGTAGTGGCAACCTTAACAATTACATTTCGAACCATATACACTAACTATGGCGTACAAATCACAAACTCCTACTTGAATAAACGCATCCATATTCGCAAATATGTTCAAGAGATAGGAAAAAAAAACATGTTTGATGGAATAAATTAAACGTATAACTTTTTATTGGGATGACTAAATTTGCACTATTTATTATATTCAGTGGCGTAGCTAGGTAACCAAGGGCCCTGGGGCAAATTAAAAAATGGGGCCCCACTGCTATGTAAACTGATTAGGTTTTATCAAAAATATGAAATATACAAATACTTTAAAAATGCTAAGCTACTTAAGCTCTTTTTTGTGCACTGCAGGGCAGGTAATAAAAATATTAAACAGTAACAACATAAATTACAATTAATACTTGGTGTAGGTTTGGCTAATAAAACGAAATAGAGAAGATTCAAGGGTTTATTATATAAAGGTGGGGCCTACCAACTGACTAAATAACAATTTATATTTACAATTTTCTCCTAGCTTTAGTTTTCGCAAAAGTATCAATGACTTCGTTTAAATCCAGGTTTGATGCGGTTTTGTTTTCAATTGCTATTAGCGATAAATGTCGGAGTCGAGTTTGGCCCATATTATTTCTTAAATAATTTTTTATTATTTTTAATTTGCTAAATGACCTTTCAGCTGCTGCAGAAGTGACAGGAATTGTAAAGAATAATAACATTGCTGTAAATACTTCCGTTAGGTCGCATTCTAGCACTCCATATTTGCTCATTATTTCCTTACATAATTGGTGAACAGTCCATGCTTGAGTTAGTTGAGGTAAAACGAGGTGGTAAATATTAATAAATTGAAGTGAAAAACTAGGGCCTATTATATCTGAATATTTTCTTTGAAATTCGTCACACTTTTGTAATAAAGTTGCTTCATCAACATGTAATAAAAATGTTGGTGTTAGAAAATCGAATATATGACAGACTGCACTCATACCAATAAAACGTGTATCTAATTGAGATATTACTGTGTCTAGTACATTATTGAAAATCTCAATTTTAAATATTTTTTCTCGGTTTGGAAATCGGTGATCAGCAGCTAATTCATCAAAATGTTTTTTAACTTTTCTTTGCCTTTTTTCTTGAAAATGGGTATCAATACCATATTTTCTTGCAGTTACACTGGCTTTGTACTTGAATAATTCGAAATCATTTCTATAATTTTGCAACTTTGCTTTGGTCTCTGCTAAAACTTTACTCGCCTCGCCCAAATTGATGTCGCATTTTTGTAAAGTTTTGGATGCATAATTGATGTCGTTCAATACACTGTGCATGAATTCGCAAAGCAACACGAACTCGAAATTTAGCATTTTTGTTTTAATACTCTCTGCTTCACTACGCTCATCTTTATTAGGACTCTTTAGAACTAATTCTGATAATGCTTTGATAATATCAAAATAACGAAGTTTTATTGCAGATATCGTATTGACCCTACTGGACCATCTAGTCGGATTTAGTTTTTTTAGAGTGGTGTCCGATTCGCCAGTGAATTTTGACAGTAGATCCCAACGTTTGATGCTGTTTCCGAAAAAGTTATACAAATCTTGCAACGTTGCGAAAAAAATCTGTATTTCTACACAGCTGCTAACGGCATCATTTATCACCAAATTTAAATTATGAGTGGCACAATGTACGTACTCTGCGTTAGGCTGGATATCCTTAATATGTTTTTGTACACCATTATAGACACCACTCATCACACTGGCTCCATCATAGCCTTGTCCCACACATTTTTTTAAATCAATATTTTTGTCGATAAATAATGTTGTCACTTGGTTGACTAAATCTACTGCGCCATGTTTGATGGCTGCATAAAAGCCTAGAAACACTTCTTTTACTTCTATATCAATTGGCTGTCCATTTTCCGATCTGGTTATTACTGCATACCTCACAACAATGCTTAGCTGATCGACCTTCGATATGTCCTGTGTCGTATCCATTATGATGGCAAAAAACGGTGACGCTCTAATTTGTTCTAGTAGATGGGTTTCGAGTTTGGTCCCCAAGCTCTCAATCATTTCATTTTGAATTGTTGCACTCAGATATCTTGTAGATCCTAAAAACATAAAAAAACACAATTTCAAAAAAGTCCTGATATTAAACAGTTAATAATTATAAACAAAATAAAACGATAAAAAAACTTAGAAATAATTATTATTACCTTTGGGCATATCCAAAACTTGCCGCAAAATGTGATCATATCGGGCGACAAGCTCTACAAAGGACAGAAAATTTCCGTGGTATCCTTCCTGACTTAAGTCTTCTTGATGTCCTCTCAAAGGCAAAGAACTCTTTGCTAGGGTAAGTATGATATCGAATAACCTTTGAAGAACCATTTTCCAAAATGATGCTTCTTTGCGAATTTCATTTTCAAGTTCCTTGTCGATAGTATTAGTATCGTTTTTTTTCCAAAATTCATACACAGCACATGCTTCCGAATGGCCACTCGAACAACTGTGTTGTTTAATTCTTTCTGATAAATGCTTCCAATCTCGAATTCCCGTACACCAAACATTATTCCTTTGTGAAGCAAATAACCAGCAGGGTTGACAATAGGCAGCGTCTAGTATTTTGGAATAACACAACCAAAAACGATTAACTGGCCCATATTTAGAACACGAAACGTAGTACGATTTTGAAAAACACCTATTGTTCTGGTTGATGTCTGTTGGAAAAGGTCCTGAAGGCTGTAAAGGCCCCATATCAAGAATTTGACGTTTTTCGTTATCACTTAATATTTTGTTCGTGAAGTTTCCCAAGTCATAAGAAGATTTGTCGTACAAATTTTCGAAAAATGTAGAGGTCTGTGGTTCCTCCAAACCCTCCGCCCTTATGTGTGTCATGCAAACATCATCCACGTTCACATGATCGGCGGCGGAGGTATCTCCAACTGCAATAATTGTCGAATCTTCTTCAGTAGGCTTCTCAACCAACACTGCAGTTACCACATTATTTGAGTCATTATCAATAGAAATATTTTGGCCAGATGTACTTGCAGAAGGCTGACTAAAAAACTTGTCAATTTTGGGCAATTTTTGTTTACTATCTTCTCTTTCTTGGCGTTGTTTGCGTTTAAATGCACCACTGGGTTTCTTCTTTTTATCCATAATTTTAGTTTTCTAATTTATTTAAACAATACAATATTAGATTGTGCTCGAGTAGGTACGTACTCACTGTTCACTGACGACGTTAAAAGTGAAATAAAAGGAAAGAGAAACACAATGATACACTACAAGTGTCGTTGGGGAATCCCCGGAAAAAAATTATCACCAAATCACCGTTAGTGTTACCACATTAATGTAATGTTAAGCACAATTTGTTTGATGAGGAGAGTTTAGATGGTAAAAATGAAAACAGCACAAGAACTATCACGTGTATATTTTATTTAGACCTTCTCGTTGACTTGCCCCGAACATAATAATCTGTTTACCCCCGACTTAGCGCCGGCAGCATACCTCCCGCGTAGTTGCATCCCTTACTTAACAAACTCATAAACTATTTATTTACATGCTTACAGTTGACACTAATGGGCACAATTTTCCGTATCGGTGACCAAGCTCTTAAGGGCGGTACTGAGTGATGCAATCCATGCTAGGCATGTAATTGAGACGATCTTACAAAAGGGGCAGTGAGAATATGTATACTAACATCTAAATGTATTAGAACGGGCGATGCTTATGAATAACAATAACAGAAGTTAGACTTAAATAATAAAGAGTAAAATGATGATAATAATAATAATAATATGTCTAATACTAAGAATATAAACTAAATATTAAAATAAAAAATGATTAGGGTTACTAGAATGGCGTTACAGTAATTAATGTACCTACTGCAGGTGACTTGCATTTTTTCACGATATTTCGCGTTATACAATGAACTGTAGCCGAAATCTATAGATTTGACACGATTTATTTACTTAACGGACATCAATATGAGTGGTAAAATCAAATAAAATTGAACCAGTATATTGACTAGTACAAAAAAGTTTATTGACATTAGCTTACTTACTCCTGATACAGCATTAATTTTTTAACCGTTCTCGAAAAAACACTGCCAACCTACAGAAAGAATTTAGGGGAATTCTCTAGGCATAACTTTTGAATTTCTCTCAACTGAGTTGTCATGATTAAAGTGGGGTTGCAACCTGTCATATTTATTTTGAAAATGGGAGAAATTTCCAAAAGTTCAGTTCGATCGAGATTTCTGGTAAGGATTCGAGGGCCCCCTGAGCTTGAGGGCCCCGGGGCACTGCCCCGCCTAGCCCCTAGGTAGCTACGCCACTGATTATATTCAATTACTGTAAAATATGTATTAGTATGATTTAGGAGAAAAATCGTTTTCCAATTTTGGGATGACTGTGAAAAACAAATGTGACGATGTTGGGGACAGTGCCAACTTCTTCAAGAAAAGCCGGAACTATGGAGAGACCAGAATATAAAAAAGGAAATTTTAGTTTGACGAAACATCGTTAAGTGAAACATATTCTAACAACAAATATATTATCATATAACAGTAACAGCTGGTCGATTGTAAATGAGAGGGCCTACGTTAAACTTCTACCGCGCCCATTTAATTATGCTTGTCTGAAAGATATTTAAAAATGCCCGCAAAAAAAATGCATGGATTATAGGAGTCGGTTTGTTCTCTGCAGATCATAACTGTCAAGTATAACTATTATTATGTTTTTGAAGATAATTTCACTGATAAATTTTAGTGACGTATTTTATTACAGTTTCGTCAATAACATCAAAAAACTAAAATATATAGTCAGAAATTCTAAAACTTAGCTATAACAAATTCTCAAAAAAGGAAAATCTCTCAATAAGTAATAAATTTTAAACTCAAGTAGCGCTACCATAAAATAATGGAAAATAATAAAATAGTATCGGAATTAGAGAGCCGAATATGTGACAGCATGTTACAACACGCTTCATTAATATATTACTTCATCATCCCTTATTGTAAAATGTGTGCGTTTTTATAACACTCAAAAGTGCACTATATACAGGGTTTTTTTTCCGATGTTTAGTATGAGGATGTCGGAAGCTAACGGAGATAGGGGGACGGAAAATTGAGGAAAGAATTGCTGTTTTAAAAGCTTAATTGAACGACCCTTTTGCTATTTGAAAAAAATAAATGAACGGCTAACTAGATATCTCGAAAAAACTGTTTCTTTATGTTTATATTCTGTGCTTAATAAGACACTCTCACCGAAATTTTTATTTCAGCTAGATATAACTTCTGAAGCATCACAAAAAAAAAAAATTAAATGGAAACCATAGTCGGCCATGACTTCATCATAGAGGTATTTTTTCAACGATTGCAACGATATAGCACTTGACAGTTATTTTTACAATTTACTTATAGCTATTTTTTTTCCTTTTAATTTCCGAACTATTCACGTAGTATGAAAACAATTGAATGACACACATCGCGTTTTTTACCAAAATTAATATAACTGTTAAAATTTTTCTTTTAATTTTGAAATTATAATTACTCTGGTATGCAATGTTTATTCCGTTGGAATTACGGTTTTACATAAAAATGATATCTCAGAAACTAATAAACATAGAATGACAAAAAATACATTAAGAAATAATGGAGAAAATTAGGATACTACTTAGTAATACCAAAACAACGTAATTAAAGTAAGTTAGTGAAGCATTTAAAATTGAATAAGTTCAAAAAGTCCACCATTATGATTAATGCACGGGCTACACCTTTTTAGAACTGAATTCAACTGAACGCTCATCAATATTAGTAAATGCTTCTAGAGGAGCTTCTCTAAGGACATCTACTGTATCGTATAATTTTCCATATATGTTTGGGAAATCGAGGTAGCCATACAACCGGCACGTTTCTTCCTATCCACGAATTTGAGAATGCTTCATTTAAATGACTTCGTACCGCTAGCTGATTATGCGGTGGTGTCCCGTCGGGTTGAAATCATACGAGCATTCCACGCATCCGTAAAGGTAACTCATCTAACATATCAAAATCGTTCTGCAGAAAGTGAAGATAACGATCACCAGTTAATGTACCATCCAAAATGTTTTGTACTAAGAACCAATGATGCCGTATCAAACATTAATTCCAAACTTAACATGGGATCTTCTCTGCTCAACATGATACGGTTTTTCTTGCATCCACAAATGTTCATTATGTCTATTAAATACGCCGCAGTTTGCAAATCGCGTTTCATTCGTCCACAAAAGTAAATTTGAACTCTGGATCAACTTCACACATGTTAGTGAACTAAGTCAATACGCTTTTTGGAATGATCAGGGTGTGGTGTTTCTGCAACTGATAACTTACACCCCTAGAATGACCCTTATGCTTCTTCAGTATTCGAACAATAGTACTTTGTGCCGTGCCCGCTTCTGTTGATATTTGTTGAGTTGACATTCATGGATTTTGCGTTATACGTGCCCGCTCGAAATACTGTTGTGCGACTAGTACAACATATTATGACACAAAATGTAACACTCAACCGTATCATGTTTTCTTGATTCGAAAAATTCATTTTGCTAATTTACGAAAACTCAATCAACATTAAATGCATTTGTCAACAATTGTTGCTTGCATGTTTCAATTGTTGCCATAGCTTACTACGTGAACAGTTCGGCAATTAAATTGTAAAAATACGAATGTTAAGTGTTATTTCGTTGGAATCGTTGAAAAAAATACCTCTTTTATAAAGTTACGGCCGACTATGGTTTCCATTTACAAATTTTTTGCCATATTTCAGAAATTATAGAAATTAACCTAGTCTTATTAAGCACATAATTTCTTCTCGTTCATTTACATTTTCTTCTAAGGTCCATAATAATAGAGCTGTAGGTAGGCCTCAAACAAAGAAACAGAAAAACAGTTCTTTCGAGATATCTAGTTAGTTATGCCCTTTTTCAAAAAGTAAAACGCTCATTCAATTAACTCGTAAAACTGCAATTCTTTCTCCTTTTGATCATCTGTCTATCCGCCCTATTTTCCGAGATCCCTATACTAAACATTGGAAAAAACTCAGCTTGTATAAATCGAGCTAGATTTTGATAATATGGTTGAATTTGAATTTAATTTTCGCAGAAAAATATTTCGACATGAACAAGAAACAATGCAAAGAAGCGTTAGACATTTACAAAAAGTTTCTGGTTAGAATGGATAAAGTTGGAGAGTTTCTAAAAGTTGCTGAAAACGTTGGTATCGATAAAGGCGATATACCTGATCTCACAAAAGCACCCAGTAGTCTTCTAGAAGCTTTAGAACAACACCTGCAGTACGTGGAAGGAAAGAAGTCATCTACAGCATCCACACCACAATCTACCACAAGGTGAGACGTGTAGCGGCATTACTGTTGTCAGTTTCCTTTATTTTTTTTTATTTGTATTTATTTCGTTAAAATTCTACAACCCTTTACCCTTATCGTAGTAGCAACCAGAAGAACATTAGATCTGGGGTTTCTGCTTTGTCTTCCACTAGCTCTAGCTTTGGTACAGTGGTTGCAAACGGTCGGCTTGATTCTCAAAATGGTATAGACGAATCGCTCAAATTAAAAGTGTTGGCGGAAGAAGAAGAAGCGATAAATCAATTTAATAAGGTAGTGAAGTAAATATGTATCACAGTCGAATGTCTAATTTTTAATTGATTTTTAGACAAAAAGTACTAGCTCCACCCACAGTACACCTAATAATCCTTTTCTAAGCTCGGCTGCCACCACGCCCTCTTCTGTCTCACAATCAACTCCTGTCGTCGATCTCTTTACTACTGACCCGGCACCAGCGCTTGTACAACAGAAAGCATCCGACGATTTATTACAGTTAGGCAACCCGTTTGCGGATGCCTTTACGCCATCTCCAGCACAAAATGTATACCAAAAGCCAATTAATTCTTGGTTGAGTAATGGTAAGGAGTCGTCATCCAGAAATAGAAATGTTGACAAATAATTTTACTGTTTTGATTTCATGCATTTTCAGGTTTTTCAAATATGCCCCAACAGCAAACCACTTCTGTAAATGGACCCTTCGTTTCTGAAAGTAACTTCACCTCTGTCTTTGGAAATACTGAAGCAAGTAGTAAGTAATTGATGTTTGATGGACATTTAATTTATTACACTGTTATATTATGATGTTTCTTCATATTTTAGAACTGTGTCGATATATTAGTAATGTCAGCATGCCTTCGCGCACCAATATTCTGTCGTGCAAATTAATTTGTTTTCTGTGTGTAATATAAATATATAACACTTTTTGTATTACCTAATATTTGGTAAAAGTTATAAGATAAAATTAAATGAACTAACAAAGTAATAGAACTGATAACAGCTTTATACGCTTATATGTACTATTACAATTAGGAAATCTCATAGTAGACTTGTTATTTACTCTGCACCTTTCCTAAGAGCTGTTGTACTTTTTGCCTATGTATATTTGCACTGTATTATCTACAGCAATTCTCACAATACCTATGCAGAGGAGACTACAAGTTGGGAGTACTGTCTGACTGTATATATGTTGAATTGAACTAATTTTCGATTTACTTTGAGGTTTATAAATGAAGCTATGTACCAGTAGCGGCTCGTCAGGGAAGGCTACGGAGGCTAAGCCTCCCCTATTATTTTTAATAAAATTAGTAGTGTTTATTATGTATCAAATAATGTAAAATAATGTTTAAGCATCGGCTATATACTCAAATAAAGCAATTTTGCAAACAAAAAATATAATCAATAGTATATTTATTCATTGCTTAATTTAAAAATGCAAACATATTTCCAATAATGCGCGAAATTTAACTGTACGCACTATAATAGCAAGCGAGGAGGCTAGCCACAACTTTATAGCTCCGCACCGATGATTAATGCCATAGCTGAAAGCAATGCGTCTCCGTAAGTGCACGTGCACTTTATACGGCGAATACGTATGCTTGGAGGCTAGCCGCCGCGATGAGATCGTACCCGATCGGCATGTTATCGTGCGTTATCGGTCGTAGAACGTTGGTAGGCAACTGCCCATGCGACTCCCAGCCCCTAGTACTAATAACTTAAGAAGCGTTGGGTGAGTTTTGTTAGGTTACGCACACAAAATGGATAAAATGAACGGAATTAGAATTTACCAAAATATTGTCGACTGGTTTGTAAGAAATTATTTTACTTGTTTAAACATAGAGACGAAATTACACATCGTACAAAACATTGAGAAACCACGGGCTAATCTATCTGTAGTATCTAACAACGGCAACCGGCAAAATCGCAGTTCTAGTTCATTATGGTACATTAAGTGTAGTTGGTTAACGGGTTCAATTAAACGGGAAAGATTATTTTGTTGGCCATGTCTATTTTTTTGGAACCAAACCGAAACGTGGTCGAAATTAGGTTATACAGATTTAAAAAATCTACCGCGCGCTATTGAACGGCATTCTAATTCTAAAGAACACGTTGTGCAAATTTAAATTATTTGGAAAACAAAACATTGCTGCTGCTGTAGACAACGCGCGCAAAGATGCAATTACTGCCTATAATAATGAAGTTAGAGAAACCCGCGAAAATTTAAGAAAATTAATAGACGTAACAATATTTTTAGCATCACAAGATTTAGCTTTTCGGGGACACAATGAGACTTCAGATTCTTTTAATTGTGGAAATTATAAAAAAATATTCGAACTCTTTAGTAAATATGAACCTAGTTTTAATAAATTTGTTAGTAGTAATATTTTTTCGGGTACATCTAAATCTATAAAAAAATATTTAATAGATTGCATTAAAACAAGAAATAGATCCAGAAATTAAAGAAGCTCCGTTTTTTTTCTTGGCAAGTAGATGAAACTATAGATATTTCCTGCAAGTATCTATTATAAATCATATTACGTTATGTCAAGAGCGGTGAAGTTATTGAAAGATTTTTGGGGTTTTTTGACGTATCATCCGGTCGAACAGCTGAATATTTATTTAACCTTTTATCAAATAACTGCGAAAGATATGATTTTAAGAAAAATTAGTCGCTCAAACATATGATGGTGCATCTGTTATGGCAGGACATTTAAATGGTTTACAAAGTAAAATAAAAACAATTGCAGCTCAAGCTCTGCAGCATCGCGTGCAGTATTTCCAGTTCAATTACATAAAACCAAATTAATTGAAGTTTTGACTTTATAATCAATAGCGATGATTTCAGAAATGATGTACAGACTATATAAGAGAGGCAGTAGTTTTTATTAGAAATTTTTAAATTGATTTTTGAATAAACCGAGGTTACATTTTCAATACTTAGACTATTTCTTTTACATTTTCAAAAGTATTGGTTTGATAATGGTTTGTTATAATTTTTAGAGTTTATTTTTGGTTTATCATTACGTTTATTAGAGTTTATTTTAAGTTTTTATTACCTTTTTACCTACTACCTCATCCATTTTCCTATCCAGGCAAGATTTCACTCTCACCTCTACGTGGTTCTTGCTAGACAATAAATTATATATGCTATGTAGTGGAGAATTGATTCAAAAGAAGTTCTTTATTTTTAATTTATATTAGATATCAACGTCCCATTGTCAATCTAACAGACACGTCTTGCTAGACAATAAATTATATTTTATTTTGATCTATTTTTTTCAATTTTTATTCTACACTTAAAATGCTACAATAATAACTATAAAAATATAAGTTATTGACCGAGAAGAGTTATTTAGACTACAGTAGCCTCCATTGCACAAAACGTCACGAGCCGCCACTGCTATGTACCAAATTTAATGTTCATTAACAAAAGATAAATAGTGGAGAATTGATTCAAAAGAAGTTCTTTATTTTTAATTTATATTAGATATCAACGTCCCATTGTCAATTTAACAGCCACGTGAAAAATTAATATTTTATACTCTGCGCAACAGAATATGATAGCCTACTTGGTTTTATGCATGGTTCATACTATATCACAGTCCTATTTGGACACAATTAATACAAATTATTGTATTACTGTTACAAGTATAGCACATAATGATATATGCATGTCTACTTCCAAGTTATAGTTTCTACTGTATTCCAGGAGGCTTCCGTGAAAGTTGGGAATTACTGTAGGTATGGGAGAACTAATATACAAATTGGTTAAAGAGTGGGCTAAAATTATTGGAATAACGGATGATTTACTTTAAATAGGGTTATATATTGGGGTAAGGTCTGATCATAGTGTTTTACACCGCTCTCAAAAAGCGAATTATTTTCGATTCACTAGAAACTAGTACGGTTAGTAATTAGAATTTAAAGTATGTGCGTATATCTTCAATAATGCTTATTGTATTAAACAGAACTCCTTGCGAACTGTTTACAGTATGGAGAATTTGTGTGTTCTTTGATAGATTTTCGAAAATTATTAAGGGCGTGTTTTTTTTTTTGTTTTTGAATTCCATGTGAATTTCTCGAAATATTTGACCGTCCCGGAACTTTTGGCAAAGAGAAATTTAATCAAAATACTTTTTAATTCCAAAACTGACCGCTTGGTGGCGGAATTGTTAGAGTAAATATTAAATTTACTGCTAAAAGTTCCAGCATAACAACCCACATCATCAAAACTTTCCGATATTCTGCAGGTAACCCCAGGACCTGGAGCAATTAATTTACAAAGGTAGATATCTGTTATGAGGTCACTATTAAATTGTCAGATAGGTACTGAACAGATAATTGCTACTTTAACGTTTGAGAAACCACGCACAAATCTGCTAAAATTCTTGTAATTTTTACCTGCATTAAAAAAACGCTTCTCACAGTAATTCCGATTCTTCTATTTGCGCGTTTCCGTACGCTGATGGTGAAACAACGAAGTTCATCGTTGTTTAATTCATTATCCGTTAGAGCCATCTATTAGTGTAACAATATTTATAACTTGCAACAGTGGGAACGAAAAATGGAAAGGTTTCAGTGTACTTATACAGTTCAGTTAATTTTTAGATGGTAAAATTAAATTTTTTAACATACAATAAATAAGCACATATGACAACAAATATTATTTCCAAATTATTCACGTTATATATTTATCTCTAATAACTGTGTTTCTATTTTTCTACAAGCTGCTGATGGCAATGTCAATGTCCAATCATACAATCCCTTTTTGAACGATGACTCTGAACCACCCATGCTCCTGGACACAGATTCACCCACTAATTCTCATATTGCACCCATTCAAGACGTGCTCAAATTTTTTCAGAAGGACGAGCATTTTTTAGAAACTGAAAAAAATATAAACAATTGTCCTGAAGAAAAGGTCAATAATAAGATTCAATTCAAGAAACACTTAAGTGTCGATAGAGAATCGTCGAGAAATATTTGTGATAATGCGGTCCCTATTTGTGATGCTGACAATAATCTTTTTAAAATCGGCGATGCGGATGCGCATTGTGATAAGAAATCTGTGGTACCACCTCCTCGTCCCCCACCTCCTAATACGAAGGAAAAGAAAAAAGAATTACTAGATATTTCATCAATGTTAAATCCCATTCACGACCCTAAACCTAACGATTCCACTCCCGAGTCTTTATCAGACAATATTACACCATCAATGTTCACTGCCAATGAGGAATTATCTGTCTTTTCACATGACACTGGTAAATTTCATATGTAATAAATTTGGTTTTATTCATAACACTGGTATATGTTTTATTTTCTTATATTTAGAATTTGTTTCCAAAAAGTGTTTCTTTTAGATAATGTTAAATATTTCATATTCTTTCTATAAATACCTTGTAAAAAAGGTCATAATTTTTTGGAAATACATTGTAGATACATGTATATCATAATCATTTATTATTACCTAACCTTGGCGTGCATGATTGTATTTATTTTTGCGCTTTCCTGTAATGTACAAGTGTATAGTTTGTGTTTTCTGTTTCTAATGTATAGAATTCTAAATAAATAATTTGACTTAACATGGTACCTTGCCTTGTAGGTTACGATCCCTTAGGAGGTGTTTTACAACCAACATCATTGCAATCAAATTCCAGTCAAACATCAGCACATCAAGTAACTAATAGCCAACCATCACAACAGCAGAACAGTAGTGCCTTAATTACTGGAGATTTAGAATCTAGTTTAGCTTCACTCGCCGAAAATTTGTCTATTAATAATAGACCACCAGTAAAGTAAATATTTCGATTTAAGTAACTAGTAACATTGGTAACGCTAAAATTAACCGTTTCTCGCAGAAGTGTTCAGTGGAATTCACCTAAAAATGGTTCAAAAGTAGGAAATAATTGGACGCCACAACCAATGGCTGCCACAACAGGTGCAGGTTACAAACCCATGAATCAGTCAATAATTTCTAACCAACCGATTCAGCCACTAACGAACATGCAACCTCAGATTTATCCAACAATGCAACCAGTGATGGTATGTAATAATTTTAGTATTGTGCATATTTTACAACTGAAGAAAAATATGTTTTCAGGCAATGCGTCCCATGGTTCCTAGTCCAAATATGTTACCACCAAGACCAGCTGGTATGACAACATCTACAGCTAATCCTATGAACCAACAATCACTTTTGTTTCATTAATATGATATTTTGTGTGAAATTTCTGGTAAATTAATGTCAATACATGTTATATGTGTGTGTATTATTGAAAAAATGTTTTCTCTATGTGTAAATACTGTAAATTTATTTCAAAATATTTACAATCATTCATACAATAATAGTAATATTGTGTACATATCTATATTTTCTAAAACGAAATTCTAATTGTTGCTTAAGAAGTACTTTTTTTTAAGCTAATTCAAATCAGTATGCAGAGATATACTCTTTTTTAGTAATTAATTTTTATCTATGCAATATTTAATTATTGTTTTAGCATGTCTGGCTAAATATTTTCTTGGAGAAGAATGTTTGGCAATACCAGGTAGTTACTTATATATAAAACTAATTCTACTACTTAACTGTTTGCTGTATTATTATTTACTGCTTAATTATAATTTAATGTTAATGCTTGCAATGCATATAAAATGCAATGTTTACAATATTGAAAGGGATGAATATTATCTGATTTCTTAGGGGACTAAAAAGACAATAATGTTAGAACAGAAATAAATATTAAATATATTCTTATCAAAGTTTTGCATATCAAATATACATTTCGAGGGAATTATTTTTCACGATTAATAAAAAGACTGCAAAATTTAATACGAAACGACGGTACAGTGTCATTAAAAGACGATTATTATTGATGGTATTTTTCGTGCGTTGCTTTGACTAGTTTTTATGTTTGCTAAAAAATGCTTAGTAGCTAATAGCTGTCTAAAGTTATATAATAACACAAATATATATTTTTTCTATTTACCGTATTATGGATAAACTAGTCAGGGAAATGCTCACTTTTCTTACTTAGTTTTCTATCCTTTTTTTTTTAATCGTATAGAATAGATGCTATGATTTTGCAGACATAAAAATAAAAAGGAAAATGCCATATGTCTAAGAAATGTTATTGCCATTTATTGTTAGTAGACTTACTGATTAGAATTTAAGGTGTAAAATGAGATATAATGTATTCGCGTAAAGGTGCAATGTACTGTTTAAAATACTTATTTTTTTTTATTATATTTAGATACGAACAATATTTTTCATTATTTGTATATTATATGATTCTTATTTTTGTAAAAGATTATACACATATTATTAAATTTATTTGTAGTGAGTATTCCACATGATTCTATAATTAAGTATTATTAAATATAGTTATCACTTGTTTGTATATAAATATATGAAATGTGTTACATTAGTGTATATTATTTAAATAAAAATTTTGAAACCAGTTATTCTTTTGAATTTTTTTTTATAGTAATGTTGAATATAATTTGTGACCACGAAATTACTGGGAGTAGATACCCAACATGTACGATTTGTTATGTAAAGAAAGCAGTTGTTACAGTATTAGGTAACCGGTATCATTAGTGATCACACGTCTGATTGGATTCCTAAGGCTATTGCTGTTACTTGATAATACGACCGGCTTTAGTAATTAATAGTAAATAAGAATTACCAATTACCGAACCGAATCAATTTCTTCCAGCCCGTACGCATTAATATACTTGATTTTCTCTTATTTGTAAAATATTTGGGTGCAACTTCTTTTCTGAACTATCATCAAAAATAGTATAAACTGTAAATATAAAACGGTATAATTTATAATATGAATGAATGTATAAGTAATGTCAAAAAACAGTAGAGAAAAAATTATAATTTTTCAATAATGGTATTTATTTAAAACACTTCGTTTCCTCACTGGTTTTGTGATACCTATTTTCATGTTCAGCTATAGTCCTTTTACAATTCCATGTTTGTTAGTTGATTATACTGAAAAAAAGAAATATTTCTTTCCATTGATATATGGGCGTCGATTAAACCTTAATATACTTACGAAAGTTAATTTACACATACTAGGACATAAATTGTAAAAAGGACAACATTGTTATGTACAAACTATAAGTCCAAATAAAACAAATCTTATGTTTATGGTTCGTAATCAATCAGGATGTAATCGTTGAATAAGTGAATAGCTAGAAAGATTATTAATGAAATTTTTATACAGTGCGTTGAAATAATGCAAAATAAAATATTAGTAAATTATTAGTGATCAGAAAATGGAACAAACCCCATCTTTTTGTTTGTGAGATATGAATTTTGTAGAATAAGAATTGGAATTAAGGAGATATTTATTGTGAAGACATAAAAATATAATTTTACATGTTTTTGCAATAACAACACCTAAATGTATATAACCTCGAAATCACCAGCGCATATTTAGTTGCCGGAAAAGTAAAAGTAAGCGCAATATATTACAAATTTTGTTTGAGTATACAGCTTGTTGTCTATTATAATAGCAGACATTCAAGAACCATTCAAAAATAAAAGGGCGGACTTATGTACTGTGACTATGACTTATTTAATATGTAACCCTTGTTTATATACATTTATAGTTATTCAACCGTTTGGAAGTACAGCGAGATGTCTCCGAGATGGTGCACAACCCCAATGTAAAATCTGTTTACGCAGTGCTTTGTTATTTTAAATGGAACATCCTATGTATTATCCTTGTTTATATATCTTATAGTTATTCAACCGAGCTGCGTAAGGTGCTGATATCTGGCGGCGATAGTATAAAAGTACTGATGAATGAAATTAAATACCGCCAAATATTCATTGGAATGCGAGCTATGTTTGTTGCAGATTCTGAAATAAACTTGGCAGTTAATAACAAAGTAAAACCAATCAAAATTAAGAAATTACAATGCAACATTATTTAAAAAAATTAATGGGCACGCCACACCTGACACGCCATCTAAACGCCACCCAAAGGTACTTCAAACCGGTTGAATAACTATAAGATATATAAACAAGGATATTACTTATCTGCGATGATAATGCGAACTACGATGACTATAGCTGCATTGCCAAATCATGCCGTCTAAGAATTTATGAATGAAAGAACTTGTGACGTCAGAGCACTTTAAAAAAAAATAATTATGCCTTAATGAGAAACAATTTAAAAGAAGGTTTAATGATGGGCTATATATTACAACATTCTCTATTATTCTATGACATAAAAAAAAAAGTTGTGCAATTCCTCATTTTCTCACTATAAATACAACTGCTTTTAGATACCGATGCATATAAAATGCGCATGTAATTTGTGCTAAAAAGAATTCTATAAAAACTATTATAACCCAAAGTATTAATAGTAAATTCTACTGGCCGCATTAGGGCGCACTCAGAGTATCTTAAAATTTTACTACGTACCTGTGACGTATAAGGATCTTAAAAAAATTATATTTCAAAAACTACTTTACATGAAACCGTCAAAATTTCAGTGTAAATATATATTTAGGTCATGTACGAAATAACATTATTTTAACAAAAAAAAAAAAAGAAATTGCAATTTCTCATTGGCCAAATTTTAAATATCTCCTGTCAATTTCATTGCCACTGCAGCACTATTTATATGATATTCTTTATGATATTGTAATGTCAAAAATTAAGTACACCAAATTCATTATAAAATTTCTTTGAATTGAATTTTTTTTTAAATTAGTATTTTTAATTTGTAATATAATGAAGCAAGATTTGTTTTGTTTATGAGAAGCGAGTGTAAAATTATTTCCTTGCTGTAGCGGTATTTACTCCTAGATTTATTTTTATATCTATAATATAATAATATAAAATTAATATCTTTATCGTTTATTTTTATCTCTTTTAATTCACATCACATACGAAATGTAAAAGAATATTTCGATAAACTTCCCCTACCAAACGAAAAAAGCTATTCCTTATCGTTTGACAAAAAACGGTCCATCGTCCAATCAGACTCCTGGATTTTCACAAAGCAAGCGTGCGTTTTTAAATGCGTGGTGTCGGTTTTCGTTTTCCACACTCTTTGGTTAATTAAAGGTGAATTCATTAAACTATAATGTGGCGAAATAGACTCAAACGCGAGATACAGTAGTGCGTGCAATTAAATCGTGTTAGAACTTGATATGGGACGACTTTTTTGCTGCGAAACGCATTCATTGAGGGTGAGTAAATTGTATCGTCTTTAACTCTAGTTCGTTCTGATATTTTATGTGTATCTTTAACGTATTTTAATACATCTAGTGCCTAACCGTATTCGTATATATCGCGATTAAGAAATGTCTTTTTCTATATAATATTCTCATGTAATTTTTTTTAATCTTATTTTCGAAATTCTACTGGCTGGTTTTCTTTGCGAATGTAAGGCAGCTGTTATTTTATTTTGTGTTTGACATCGGTTTTCTTGTTTCAAATTTAAAGTTATGTATAAAAACTAATAAATGTTTAATGAAAAATCGATATATAGGTATTTATACATGCGTATAACACACTTTATTTCATCCTTTATTTGGCCTCAAAATAGTTTCAAAATCGCAATAGACACCGACGCAGAAATCCATTTATACTACAAAGAAATGCAATGATGAAGAATTGACAGAAAGCGATAGATGTTTATACAGAGAACATGGTACTTCCATATTTATTTTATTTGTCGTATCTTTTCTCCTAAAAAAAATCTTCGTATAGCGTGATTGTACGCCGTCTACAAGAGCAGTGGCAACATTGTACTGTGTCCGGGCGTGATGCTGTTGGCGCTCTTTTACCGATATATAAAATTATGTATAGACGTTACTTATAGTGACATCTAGTATCTGTCCTATGAACAATTCTAGTCGCCCTATCTAGCTGATGGTCTGTTATATTCTCTTGGCGGTGGTATCTTCATCCCACTACAATCTTATATATTGCCATAAGATGGGAATCATCTCAGCGCAGCAAGCAGAGTGGAATTCGCCATTAAACGAACGAACCTATATAACAGTGGTGCGACATCTAGAGAGCAATAGTCATACATATGTACTTGTGGGTGTGTCTCCTAATGAGGAATTGTACAACTTTTTTTTTATGTCATAGAATGATAGAGAATGTTGTAATATATAGCCCGTCATTAAACCTTCTTTTAAATTGTTTTTCATTAAGGCATAATTAATTTTTTTAAAGTGCTCTGACGTCACAAGTTCTTTCATTCATAAATTCTTAGTCGGCATGATTTGGCCATGGAGCGATAGTCATCGTAGTTCCGGTAGTTCGCATCATCAACGCAGATAAGTAATAAGGGTAGGTAATATTAAGTTCGCTGTTCGCATGCTTTGCGCGTACAGATGGCGTAAATGTATTATTACGATATTCTGTGTTTATTTTACGAGGTTTGGAGGTTATAATCTTTCAGAATTCGTTCTTTTACGATAAATTGGAGAACTTTAAACGCAAACTAAAACAAGATGCAGAAATAATGCCGAATCCCAAATTCCTTTGTGACCATAACCTGCATAGCACCTTAATAATATCGTATGTCGCAGCCGGTAAATGACTGCAATCTGTGATTATTACGGGGGAGTAATTTCTATGTTGCCATATATTCTCGTTCATTCATAAAATTTTACTACGTATCTGTGACGTATAAAGATCTTAAAAAATTTATATTTCAAGAACTACTTTACAGAAAACCGTCAAAATTTCAGTGTAAATATATATTTAGGTCATGCACAAAATAACATTATTTTAACAAGAATTTAAAAAAAGTGCAATTCCTCATTAAAGAAACATAAATACATCGTGGAAACATTAAATAGATGGCAGTTAAGTGTATAGTAGTATTAACCAGGTGCACAGTGATTATAATAAGTAGATATGCCAACTGCCACTTTTTTATAATAGTACTTTAAGGTGTTACTAGATGTTGCTGATATCTACAAATCTAAATTTATGTTTCATGAGATTTATTTTAGCATTCATGAAAACCCGACTTAGCAACGTACTCTAGTGAAGAGTGGCACATTTATTCAATTTATAATTTGTTTGTGTGTATATCCACAGACAAATATAGAGACTGTCAGCTAAATGTAATTTTTTGGAAGCATAAAAGGAAGCAGGATGTTTGCCGCTGCTTCCCTGTGCTATATATATAGACCCTAACTTGAACTAATCGGCACGCGATGGCGCCGCTGAAATACAGGAATTATGTGCGACGTTGTCAATAATTTTGATTCATTTTCACATAAGAAAACGTAATTAAAAAGTATGAAATATACACGGTATTCGTGTGTATGTAAGGTAGTAGATAGTTAATGATATTATATGATGATATAGTCAGAAATGCATAAATATGAAAACTAATTGCTATAATTTGATTTTAAATTAATTAATATAGGTATGTACATATAATTACCATCTACAAACAACAAGCTAATAAACATTCTATTAATATTTGTAGGTTATTAGGAATAAATAAGGAATAAATAATACCTAAATTTTATTTTCGCTATAAAAATGAATAGAAGAATCATCCAGAATGTCAGAAAGAAGCAAGAACACAATAAAATAGTATGTATGCACTGCCTTAATTTTAAAAACTACACGCTTGCGATCACAGCGGAACTAAATGTTGTCCTTAATTTAAAAAATGGGAAAATAACGACCAAACATCTTTGTGAAACATGCATACCGATGCATTTTCTAACGTTAGCGGGAACTTTTGTATTAATATTAGCCGCCATTTTTTAAGGACATTGGTGGTTATCGGTGAAAAAATAAATGCGATTTTTATAAGTTTAAGGGTTTGTGCATCGACTTCAGAAATGACAACTCGTAAATCTTGAGGGATGTCGAAGATGTTGACGGATATAATTATTACTGCCATGTCGTCTTACTGGTACACTTCCTAACATTCGCGGAAATTTTTACATAAATACTACTCGCCATTTTTGACGGACATTGGAAGTTGTGGCAAAAAAAATAAATGTGATTTTTATAAGTCTGAGAGTTTGGTTATCGGTTTCAAAAACAATAAAACGTAAATCTTGAGGGATGTCGAAGATATCGACCGATATAATTACTACTGCCATGGCGTGGTACTGGTACACTTTGTAACATCAGCGGATTTTATTTAAATATTGCACCCCAATTTTTAAAGAGATTAAACTTGTGTGGGAAAAAATTGTGGAATTTTGATAAGCTTGAAGGTTTGTTTATACTTTATCGACTTCAGAGATGACATCACGTAAATCTAGAGGAATATCGAAGATGTCGACGGATATAATTATTACTGGCATGCCGTCCTACCGATGCACTTCGTAACATTAGCGATAATTTTTATATGATTACCTGCACAACATGTAGGCATAGGTATACCTAATCTAAATCTAAATTTATTTCGGTGTTATTCAGTAATAAATTATTTGAATAACGATTTATTTGGTGAAAGAATCATTCCAATAATGCTTTATTCAAATAACGTTTTATTGAAATAATTCTTCATTCAAATGATTTCTCATAGTTTTATTCAACAATAACAGATGAAAATTTCATTCAAATAATTATTTGAATAAAAAATTATTGAATGATGCCCAACCCTGGCACTTAGGCCACCCTTACCGGGCTCATTGTGCTATGCCTGCCATACTATTTCAAATAAAATAAAATCAAATTTTTCCCATCTAAAACTCCTGTTTCGACATAAATGTTCACCTAATTGAAACTTTTAATGGTATATAGTTTTTAAAATATGGTAATTCGACAATAGCCGTGAACGATGTATGCGACATAATAACTAACTTAAAGCAAGAAATGCCCGTTTTTTTTTTTAATAACCGGAATAATAAACTAATGGCAGGGTAAAAGAAATAAACTAGAACAACCGAGTTTAAAGAAAAAAATACGCCAAAGGAAAGTTGATACCAAGATTTGCCATGTTTTTATAAAAAAAAATACGACGTATTTTAAAGAAGCGGATTAGCGGCGGTGTCCTATAGATGTAACAGCTTTGTCGGCGCGCCGTCTACAAGAGCAGTGGCAACATTGTACTGTGTCCGGGCTTGATGCTGTTGGCGCTCTTTTAGCGATATATAAAATTATGTACAGACGTTACTTATAGTGACATCTAGTATCTGTCCTATGAACAATTCTAGTCGCCTATCTAGCTGATGGTCTGTTATGTTCTCTTGTCTGTGGTATATCTAAAGCAAACAAAATCAAAAGTATGTAGGTGTACTTAAATGAATTATCTGACACATCTCAATACCATAGACAACTAGATTCATTAGACCATTATTTAAAAAACGTCAAGTGGTACAAAAAGAAAACGATTATTTGGAGTATTGTGTAAAAACGCGAAGACTTAAAGTTGAAGCTATAAATACCATTCGATAGATAATAAAAAAGCACATTTGCTGGTAACTTGAAAAATATGGCGTTCTATTTAAATTAATCAAGTTATAGCCACTTAAAGTTCTTACTTGATTAGTTTTAATTTTTGTACACCCTGTTTAATATGACAAGTTTATTATAATTGGGTTATAAAATATGGTCTATTGTTATACTTCACTGTAAATTTCGCTTACATAACTTAAATACCTCTTAAGTATTTGAAACATAAAAATTAGATTAGATTTTCACAAAATTTAAATTATTAAAAATCTTAAGGTTTCCGTATTATAAACCTTATTAAAACAGACACTGATCAAAGAATCCAGAAATACAATAATATACAGGAGTGTTCCAATAAAAAAAACAATGTTGACACTTTTAGGGCTTTTGGAACAGGCTGTATAATATGAAAATAATTTTAAAAAGTAACCATGTCCCCATATATCGCAAAGTGAAAGTTTTTGAACATAACATAGATATTTTGGCCACAATATTCCGTGCCGTATAGCGTGAATAATCCTGATGTATGTATATTATAAATAAAAAGAAACCAAATTTTTGTGCAGAAATAAGATATAGAATATGTATACAAACTAGCTATATAAATATCACCTCGCTTTCTTTAAATGCTCCAATCCATAATATTTTCACCCTAACACTTTTTTATCGATGTTTCCAAAACAAACATTTATTTCATTTCAGGCGAGTTACTATTCTAGTTCGTGTGATTATAACTATGTTAGACGCATGTATTTTTAGAGATATTACATTACCGCGTTCTGACTAATATTTGTTTCACTTCTGTGATTGAAGATGAGCAAAGTGTGATACTTTTCAAAATCGCTTTTGTTATGGTTTACGTTAAGTATACGTAAAGATATTGCTTACATATATGCTATTAGAACTTGCATACGTTTGTTTGAAGCCTTACTTTTAAATCAATTGTTGTTGTACCTCCTTTGCTTTTATTTCATTTTATTGTTGAATATTGAAAAATTTGCTTTATTTTCCTAAAGATCTGTTTATTTTTGAAAATTTGTTACATCACTTAGTAAACACGCTCTATATGGATCGTGTTGATTTGAGATAAGAGACGGGATGACCTATAGGATAAGAATATTTACGTTAGGATTGTTAGAAATATTGTTAGTATATCTTAGGTAATCTCTTTGTACGAAGTTAGGTTGAGTAATTGAAACTGGTTCTACAAAGGCTGTGCAAGTGTGAAACCAGTTGAAAACGAAATAAAAAAAAATTAAAACCTGGAATAAAATACTAGTTTCAAACAAAACAACTTTATTATATACTTTGATTTCGTTTAGTTATTTCGAGTTTTCGCTTTTATTAGCATGAATTCCCTCAAGTCATTGGTCTTCCCATGCTTCTGATCAGATCAACGATCATTTCTTGAGGCAATTTGTCTCATTCCTCAATCAATACAACTCTTAGATAATCCTTTTCTAGTTTTAACAGCAGAAATTCTTGGTCCAAGTTTTTCCCAGACGTGTTCGATTGGATTCAGGTTTGGAGAACAAGATGGCGGGTTAATTGTCGTTATTTGTACTTATGTAGTTTCAAAAGTCAGTAGCTCAGTGGACGACTATTGTCCTGGCTTAGGGTAAAATCTTCTCCGATATATGGCGCAAAAGTACCACATGGTCTTTTCAGAGTATCACTGACATATTTTTTGCAGTTAACACCATCAAATACCACTAACACCGTATACAAGGCTACATGAATTCTTAGGACACCACTCGATGTGAACCTGTCTGAACCTGTTGCTGTCTCCCTTCTGGATTCTGGAGAGATACAGTAGGAGTAATTTTAAATTGTGCATTTTATTCTCCTTGTCGTCCATAGAATATTTTCTTACCGTCAAGGTTTTCGTCTGCGAACAAAATTTTACCCACTTCCATTGGTCATTATTCTGATTTTGATGTTCTACACCAAATTCTAGTCGTGGTAAATGACGACGTCTCTGAAGTTTTGGGGCTTTTATTCATACATATTATTTGAGACTAACTTCTTCGACTCTTCGTACTTATTTTGGCCCCACAACCATCTTGCAGTACGGTTCTTGTTTTGAACTGAACTGAAATTGATGGTGACAATTTTTTATGGTTCATTGTTATCTATCCTGATTTCTTCTTCTCGTGTACTTCCCACGTTGTCCCCATCAATTTGCACAATGATGGATGGTTGACTTTGATTAAGTAGTTCACCTTATTTGCATGCTTTTACGGCCAGTAATATTGTTTAAGTAATTATGTTCATTGAGACGGTACAATAGGTGTATGCATGCCCTTTAAATAATATAAATTTTGATATAAACAGTTACTTTAATTATTGATTATATATATGAATTATTGATTATGGTATCTTATATTTTCTTGTATAAGGAAAGTTATTTACAATTAATAAATTTATTGTTTATAAACACAAAGAAATACGATATTAGATCTGGACGTGAGGGAACTACCATCACATCGGTAGTTCCGGTTCCGGTCACGTTCAAATGCACAAGTAATTAAAAGCGAGTAGAGTTGTGTAATTTGGTACTAACACTCATGTTTCAAAGTAAAATTTCAGTTTCACAATTTTATTTGCTCCTATGTAGAGTTAGCAATAGAAGTTGCAATTACTCTGTTTTGGAGTTGCTTTAAGTCAGAGGCAATGTTAAGGAATTAGATAACTTTCACTTTTCGGAATTGTTCTCACAACCTTGCAGGAATAAAGTCTCAATAGTGGTTTACTAATTGATGGATTGGTGTCACCTTAACTTCCTTCCTTAGTTAAACCGTTGATCAACACCAAAAGTTTACCGATTGGTGTTATCAATATCTGCATCCGATGTTAAACAAAGAGTAATATCGTCCAAGGATATTATATTCCTAGTTTTTGGTAGTTCGAAAGTTTCCGAAAAGTGTAAAATATTTCTTTTTAATATTATTTTAACAAATTTTTAGTGACAATTTAACAGTAAATTTAGAAAAACCTGTAACACCACGTCACTTAATTACCAATGGTAGTTCCCTCATGACCAGATCTAACACAGAAAGAAAATTGTTTATCTATGCAGAACGTTATTTTAAACGTATTACGGTTATCGTATTGTTGAAAATTAGCAATTCGGAGAAATATATTTCAAAAGGTCTTCAAAACCCTAGTATCATGATAAAATAATTGGGTCTAATGAGATGGTGCGGAAAGTAGTTAAAAACTCGACATTGCTTCTTCCAACCAATAAGTTTGAAACAACTCTTTAAAGAGGAACAGCGCCCTATAGCGGCTTCTCTAGGCACTGTACCCTAGCGACCGGCGCGAACGTCGCGGCGCTTACCTAATCGATATAACAGTCTGACACAAGTTTCTATAACATACATTGAACGACTCAACCACCAATAACCGTGTTATGTATTATGAAAACATACAAGTGTGGAGCCAACCGTTGACAAACAATAGTGTTTATAGACATTGCTCAGATATTTTTCAAAGGTGGCAGCCAGTAAAAATGGAGGACTTAGTGTGCCGGCAGTAAGCAAGAAACTATCGTCAGCTATGAGCGAATAATTTAAAAATGAAATGTGTATTTCGCCTAATTTACATGGCATGGGTCTAAACCCAGGTTGAACTATAATATTGAAGAACTGAATTAAGTATTTTCATATGTGAAACACGTTTAAAGTGTGCGTGGTTTTCTTCTGATTTCACGATGTGATAATTATTATGCCCAGAAGCTAATAAGCGATTAAACCATAAACTCTTAAGGTAAAGATGTGAAACATCTACATGAATTTTGGTGGTATAATAGGTTTTTTTTCCTATAGTTCGTCCATGGAAAGGTAACCTGAAGAAAAATTTAATCGTAAACAAAAGCAGCCCTATAGAAACCGGCAAAAATTTAAATGACGTTTGAGGTTAGAGCAACATTTGACATTTAGCTCAAAAGGTAAGATTAAAATATTATTTCTTATAGTAGAAATTAATTAGAACCTTTGATAGGGTTTATTTTAGTGGCGGAATAATTGAGTTGGACACAGAATAAAATAATTTCTTTAGTCTCTAGATAATATCCCGTTTTACCTAATTTAGTAATAATTAGATAACTGTCCTATCTAGATTATCAGAACGCTAAAAACGATGAATGCAAAAAAAAATATTATTTCACAGAACTGCAGTGTTATTCACTACATACTTTAAAACACCTTATGATGATCTTTACTGCACAGGATGCACGTTTCAATGCAAAGCTAACATCATCAGTAATGTTGCACTGCATAACTATGTAAAACTATTGTTATTCATAAATAAAAATGACCTGTTACAGTGATTACAGTCATTTCTTCCATTTTTTCTTTTTTTGAGGTAATAAACGATAAAGGCTAGAATTTAAAGATTCTAAATCAGAATTCATTAAACCCTATCTGCTTTTATAATTTTTCATAGCTTGATTACAATTTAAGGTATATAAGTGTTCACATTCTTAACTGCAGCAGAATTAGTCTCAGTTGGCGTAAATTCCGCGCCCACGCGCAGTACACGTCATGAGTTCGATACATATTACAATAAGAACTGAATTACGGATTTTGTACGAATCGGGAAGATTGTGCCTCACTTAATTGAGCACGTCCTCTTGCTGTCACGCATCCGTCATCTCAAAATAATTCTACTGTAATGTTACATTGTCTACTTTATGATTCTCGTCATGCATATCTATGTAGGGCTGTACCAGATTTGTTAAACAAGACGGGCGAGGGCAGACTCTTTGTAAGGAGTATTGATTGATTTTTGAGTATGCCGAATACTAAAATGATTAAAATCTTTACAAGATATTTGATAAAAACTCTACGAACTGTTTCGGCGAAATTTTCACCGCGTCTATAATGAATTTTTACTATTTCTATACGCTGTTGGTACGTGTATCATGCCATCATCTTAAATCGTATATTTTTTACATATTCCAAAGATTCAGGGCTTCTTATTCAACAGATCAAGAGTGCCGTAAAATTTAAAATGGGACTTCTCTTTATATCGTCCTTTCCATTAATTTTTGTTCCTTGAAAAGAAGCAGTATCGAGCATTTTTTAAGCCCGGGAGAATTATTTTCAAGGATTCCAACCACTTCAAAAGCCGCAAATGTGTCTATATAGTAATCCAAGTGTTTGCAGTGCTTCCGGGAACTCCATGTCTCACGGTTTTCACAAGAAAAAACACATCTTATTCAAGATGTATCAAAATACTCAAAATTTCTAATAAACATTGTATTTCAAAACACTTGTTATCTGTATAGGTTAGTTTGGTTTATAATAAATATTAAATATTGTCGATGTAATACAATAACCCGAATCTTCTAAGATTAAACTTTTTCGAAATTGAATATATTTTTCAAAAATATTCTTATACAACATATGATTTTTTTAACTGACCTTTAGAAAATTACAGAGCTTATCTAAAAAATTGTGCAGAATCCTATACATTTAAAAAATAAATAAATTTAAGAAAATTTTTCATATTATTGTGACAACCATACTTGTACTACTATAAGGTAGCTTAAAAAAAGTGTTACGTTTCTGTTTGGGTGCTTCGAGACGGTTTGGATGAAGTTGCACGTAACTTACTAAATAAATTCCCTGCTTAATTAGGGTCAAAATAATATTGAATTATAAAGGAAACCATATGATTTTAACACCTTCGGTGATGTGGTTTCATAATACCTTTTTATAATCTAAAGTTATATATAGTTTTTTCTTTTCTATTAATTTCCTAAGACATTTTCTTATAATCACTATCCGACTATTTAGTACTTATTTGTTTTTATTACAATAGATGCTTTACTTGCTTTATTACTTCATTGTAATTACATTTTAACCATACAATTAACCCTTACAATAACTCAAGAGATGCACATTGTACAAGAGGATTTTACAAAGCTGCCATAATACCTGCTTGACCTTTACCATATTCATGTGTGTTCCATTCATTTTCCAGACATAATATGAACTCACATAAACATTCATATACGTCTGCTTACGATGTTACTGCTTAGCTTCTGAAATCACATTAATATACCTCTAAATATGTCAGTTAAATGTACGTTGAGTTGCTTCTTGCTTCCTGTTTGATATTAACTTCACAATAAATCTTTGAGAGAGATGGCGATTTTGCTGTGGACATAGAATTACCTGTGTGATTGGCTGATAGTGCATACTAGCTTCCAGGAAAATTTACGAAGCTAAGTGTTATTACTGTGTATGTGAATTCGCCAAGTTTGATTTTCTATAGTGTTACTGTCTATATTGTGCTCTTTACGCATAAAAAAAATGTGCAAAAGTTCGGATCAAACAGACAAATCAATAAATCAGTGATGTCAAATTTGTTTTTTATTTGTTGAACTAGTACTTATAGAAAACTATTTACCAGAAAATTATTTTTTTTTGTTTGATTTTTGTGTGACTTCTATTGGTCCATTTCCTTCATCATTTTTGTTAACAGTATATTAGCATAACAGAAAGTAAGAAAAAATTTCAAATGGTAGATTTTAAAAGCAAGAACGCGCGCAAAATACTACGTCGATTGATCTAACAGTTCCTGATGGCTTTCAAATATTAACACTTGTTTCAGAAAATTGCCCGAAAAATACCAAAGCTCTTGGTTTTAAGAAAATAAAACTTATATTCTCATGCTTGTATATATGTTATTTTCTAAATTGATATGCACTTTACATTTTTCATTTGTGGTTGAGGTATTTCTTGCCAGCACTTTTCCAAATATTAGTAGGTAAATATCTAATTGTTGAGAATTCACAAAAATGTACATTTTCGAAGATCTAATAAAAATAGTGATATTTTTCTCAATTTATTAGTTATTACTATGTCTAAATTTTTAGCTTATTATAAGGTAATGTAATGATTTACGTTTCCTTTCGCACACAATTTCTGTGTGAGCAATATTCAGGTTGTTTCTACTCGTCCACTATTTTTTTCTTGCGATCTATGGCAGCTAAACTCATGCGACAAAAAATTTAATAACCAAACCCTACCTGAAGAATCATCTGAAAATATTTTCAACTGCCGAAAACGTTCCATTATACCGGAAGTCGATCGCAATTTCCTTATTTTAATTTCCTTTTCCGGTCAATGAATTCTACAGATTATCTGAATACAATTTTACCAAAGTTCACTATCTCTAAATTTAACCGTTTTTGAGATATTCACCAATTTGTCAAACCTTTGATATTTTCTTCTCCTTCTATTCCAGTGATGGGTGGAGACTGTGGCTTGAAAACTGTAACGAAAATCCAAAAGAAAAAATGAAAAATTATATAACACTAGTGTTATTCCATTAGTGATTTGGTGAAGAGCACATCTTCCAAGGTTTACCTTAGCCGAAAACACTACGTTTAACACTGCTCTTGTTTTCTACTGAAGATGATCAACTTAGTTGCCGAAATACGTATTTAGATTTTTCATCTTTTTAATTTTTGTGGTAAGGGGTTTTTCATTTTTTCTTTTGGATTCTCGTTACCATTCTCCTTCTATATTCTCTATTTTATAAAGGTCTTCATTTTGTTACGGCATAAGAAAAATAGTCGTGCATACCAAACACTGTTATAGAAACTACTACATTTTATACAGAGTTTTCATAAATCGGTGGTCAACTTCGACACCTTTAACATGAGAAAATTCAATTTTTTCAAATGTAACATTATATTTCTAATTATTGTAGAATTCGATGCAGAAATGAATTCTGCGTCGATAAGTATGAAGGATTGATATACCTATTTGTAGTCGTTCTCGAGATATTAACTATTATTTACTCATCTGTTAAAATGTCAGTACATTTCTTGCAGTAGGCTATGAAAGTGGGCAAGTAGCTTTGACAGTCGTCGACACAGAGGTATGTGACTTCATTATTAAGATCTAATTTTCTCAATCCTAGGCGATTTTTATGTGGTCGATGGTCGATATGAGTATTGTAATAGATATTTTACATTAATTTGCGGATAAAAGAGTTATTTGCTTATGTGTAAGTGATGATATTAATAATTTAGATATGCCAGTTGTAACGATGGTAGTAGTTACTACATTTCATTAGAGAGCTTTCGTTAAATACAATAATATTTAAAAAAGAATGAGTTACAATAGTCTTAAAAAAAATTATTGACCTTAATGTAGGTACCTATTAACTACTAATTATGTTCATTTTTTCTACACAGTACCGACGATTTTGATAAATAATATCTTTCAACCTTCCCTAAAAATAAAAATCTAAACATGTAAGGTCAGGTGATCTAGCTGGCTATAAAACTTCAGACCCTCTACCAATCCATCTATTCTAAACCATTTCACTTAACTTTTTTCTCAAATGCATAGCGAAATGTGCAGAACAGACATCATGCTGGACCCACATGCGGTATCTTGTTTCCAACGGCACGTTTTCGAGTAGCACTGGGAAGTACATTACTTTTAAATGCTTGTTTTTTTCATAGCTCACTGCAAGGAATGCAGGTATTGAAATGTTAATAGATGAGTAAATAATGGCTAAAAATTGGCATATTAATCCTTCATACTTATAGACGCAGAATTCATTTTTGCATCCAATTCTATAATTGGAAATATAATGTTACTTTTGAAAATTTAATTTTCTAAGGTTAAAGGTGGCGAAGTTGGTCATCGATTTATGAACACTCTGTATAGAATGTAGTAGTTTCTATGACAGTATTTGGATGCACGACTATTTTTCTTTTGCCGTAACAAAATAAGACCATTATCTCTAATGGTTTATAAAATAGAGAATACTATAGGAGATGAAAATGTCAAAATTTTGACAAATTGGTGAATATCTCAAAAACCGTTAAATTTAGAGATAGTGAATTTTAGTAAAATTGTATTCAAATAATCTGTAGAATTCATTGAAGTAAGAAAAAAACATATGATTTAATTTAAAATAAGAAAATTGCTATCGACTTCCGGTATAATGGAACGTTTCCGGAAGTTGAACGTTGTTGTTATTAATTTTTTCGTCGCATGAGTCTAAGCGCCATAGAACGCGAGAAAAATATAGTATACGAGTGGTCTGAAATATCCTGTATACGTATGATACAAGAAGTTAGTATTTACCTATCAATAAATATTAAATTATATATATATATATAATCATATTCCCTTATACCATTATGGTGTCGGGTTTACATTTATTTTTCAAATACAAATTGCTTCCATTTCTTCCTATCTTTTGCTAAGATCGTTGCTTCTTGCCATGTTTTTCCCCTAGCTCGTAGTATTCTTCCAATTGCGTCATTCCAGGTCTGCTTCGGTCTTCCTCTTTTTCTTTTGACTTGTATTCTTGCTTCGTACACTTTCTTCACTTGTCTGTTACTGTCCATTCGTTGTATATGTCCCCACCAACTCAGTTGTCTTTCTTCAATAAATTCCAGAACTGATTGTATCCCTAATTCTGCCCGTATTTGTATGTTTCTAATTCTATCTTTCCGGGTTACGCCTACCACTCGTCTCAAATATTTCATTTCGGCAGCTTGTATTTTACTTTTTTGTTTGTTTGTAAGGGTCCAAGACTCACATCCATAAGTTAAAACCGGCCGATATATTGTGTTAAAGATCTTTATTTTTGTTTGCCAAGAAATTTCTTTTTTATTAATAAATTTTTGGTTCATTGCATAGTATAACTTGATTGTTTTGTCAATTCTCTCATGTATTTCTGCTTCTTGTTTTCCTGTTTCTTCCAATGGTATTCCCAGATATTTAAATTCCTTAACTTGTTTTATTTTAGTATTATTTATTTCAATTTTAGTTTTAACATTATGGTTTCCGACCACCAATATTTTAGTTTTTTCTGTGTTTATTGTCATGCCCTCCTCTTCTATGTTTTTTTTCCATATATTCAAATTTTCTTGTAGTTGTTTTTCACTGTCGGCCATTATTACTACATCGTCTGCAAAGATTCCATTTGCTATTTCAATCCTCTGTAAGTTCTTATGCCCCACAAACACTTTATTGACTTTTTGTTCGCATGTTTTTATGATGGTATCCATGTGTATATTGAATAACGTTGGACTTAGTCCACCTCCTTGTCTTAGTCCCATGTCAGTCCTGAACCCCTCTGATTTCATGTTGTTTTTGATCACATAATTTATGTTAGTGTCGTATAAGTTTTTTATAATTCTTATTAGTTTGTTATGTACCCCCTTTTCTTTTAATCCTGACCATACTTTTGTTCTCGCAACTGTATCAAATGCTTTCTCTAGATCAATGAAAGCTAAGTAGAGGTTTTTGTTTCGTTGATGTTGTTTTTCTATTAGTTGTTTCAATGTGAAAATGTGATCTTGGGTACTCCTTCCAGCTCTAAATCCACTTTGTGCTTCTGATAATTGAGGTTCAATTATCGGCGTTAGTCTATTATTGATCAGTTGTTCGTATATCTTTACAATTATGGTCAGTAAAGTTATGCCTCTGTAGTTGTTACAGTTTTTGTTATCTCCTTTTTTATATATGGGAGTTATCAGTGCTGCTCCCCATTCCTCTGGTATTTTTTCTTCGCACCACGCCTTATTGAGTATTTCCAACAGTGCTGTCATACCTGCTCCTCCTAAGTTCTTTATCATTTCTGCCGTGATTTTGTCATTTCCGGGTGCCTTTCCATTTTTCATTCTTTTTATTACGTGCATCAACTCCTCCATGTTTAGTTTTTCAATTTTTGGTTCTCCCTCTTGATCTTGCTTCTCGGGTACTCCTTTGGTCTCGTTGTCTATATAAAATTATTTCTAAGTAATTTCAGTTTTTTGCCTGCCACTATTATCTTTAACTATCGTCACGTGTTGGCTGTAAAAATGAATGGTGATGTTTGCTTTTACCCCGACCTCGCTTCGATCAATCACGAAGGCAGTATATTGCTTCGTTTTTACTGCCACGCCAGTTTTCGGACGTGGTAGTTTTCGCTGTCATCTGTTCTACATAAATCCCGAATGATTTACGTTTGATAGTTGCTTTTTATGACGATTGGAGAAGGTGTCGTAACGTTTACAGATAAGATCATTTTCACCGATTTATAGGTGTTGATCGTGTGTGAGTGCTGGACAACACAATTCTTTAGATGTGGTGCTGACGGTAAATCAGGAAATATCGATGTATTTCCGGTAAAACTGCGATGTTCTTACTTTGTAGTATTTAGATGCTGTTCATGGCGAAAGAAAACTTAAAATAATGATTGTTCTTCTACTGGGAATTGGAATTGCCAGTCTAAATTAATTTAGAATTGTTTTCATTCTCTGTAAAGTCGGTAAGAAATAGGGAATAATAATAAAGGAAAATAGAAGACTTTATAGCTCATCCTTCACTTGTCACTTGTACTTTGTATTGCCCGTTATTCTAGTGATAGAACACTTTCTTGTAGGATAATCTTATCCCTATATCGCTCTTTCCTGTAGGATAGCCGATCACATTTTTCTCGTGGCCGCTATATGATGTTGATGTTTTTTTATTGACATCGACTATTGACATGACATTATTTTATTTTTCATTCTATCGCCAACCTAGATACAAATCTAGTGCTTGACTGCACGTACGTAACACTTGATTCTGCAGTATAATTTCAGCATCATGAACGTCTATCTTAAACATTAAGAAATATGGTATCGTGATATTTCTTTTTTGTTAGAAATTTTGTTCCTATTAGTATCATGCTTTGTCTTGCAAGTTATTTTGCTGCATAGGTCATAGGTCACTTGAACGACGTCTACTTAAAACCTTTGCCATTTATTTTATTTTTCAAAGCTACCAATTATGTTTTGTCTTTCACGGTAATGTATGTGTGTGTGTATCTTACATTTTTCCCCATAAGTGAGACCCACATAGTATCATTTAAAAGGAATGCAACATGTGAATATTGGATGTTGTTAGAAAGCTTGCCTAGCTCCTAGCTCTATCAGTAATTGTATCTTCGACTACTGCGATCGCGCCACGTGCTTTTAATTAATTTATAACGATGGCCTTCCTAATATAGTTAAAGTCGGTCATATTTCTCCAGTATGATATCGGGAATTACTCCGGGCACAGATCTGTGCTATAAAATTTTATGAATTTGCATTCACACATCGAAATAGTAAGGTTCAGCTTGTAACTTTCTATGGGGATAATTAATTTTTACTTAGAAAAAAAAACGTCATAATTATAGTAATTTACCTTGTATAAATTACAGTGAAATTTCTCTCATACTTTTACATTTCTGATCTGATAGATCATTTTATAGATCTCTCAACCACACTCTAACTGGCAAAGGTGACAACACATAGTGTTCCCAATTGTTTAATATTCAATAATCAAGAACCCTCAATGTGAACTTTTACCCTAATTCTGCTAGTTATCTGTTTCAACTATCTATTTATGTTGTATTAAGTACCATTCCAAATTGTGTTGAACCAAACGCAAAATTGTTTTCCAATCAATAATATTACATTGTTACTACAAATAATGTTAATTTCCCTCTACTACAAATTCCTTGGATTACAAATAGCAATTTATTGCGTATAGTCATCGCACATTTTTACGTTGAATCGACAATGTATTAAAATAAGAAAATATTTGGAGACTGTATCATTCAAACCACAAATTCGGAACAAATAAAGTACTTTATTAACGGCTGTATTGTATTTATCAGCTCATATTATTAATAATAAAATAATAAATTATTTTATTATTGATTTGCAGCGGTCAAGGCCACCGCTGGCGATGCAGCAGAACTCACAGTTTTAATGATAATACCTCGTATAAAATGTATACCTACTAAATAGACGACAAATAATAAACCTTGTGTGCCGTACTTTCAATTTATGTCTAGTATGCGCTATCACTAGACTGAAATAAGAGAAGCGCGTCTCTACGACAATTAACGTATTGGGTAGAAAATACTTAGGTACTGTTCAGATTCAAAGAGTTAGTTAAATTAATAAAATACGAGTAAGATAATAATGTGATTGCCATTTTGTTGTTAAATTAACTATAATTTTGGCTAGTTCAAGAATATGTTGTTAAGAAGATCAGTTTTGTTAGTTTAACATCTGTAATAAAATAAATATACGAACATTTAAAAGAAAGAAATGGTGACCAAAGTTTCATCAAATAATTAAGGAAACGCATTAAGGCATAACAACCACAGTGGCAATTCGCTTAGCAAAATTCTACTACCGATTTGTTGTTCTGTCATACTCCAGCCCTGAATACTTACTAGCATGTGCTGTTATTGCAGAGTCTATATTTAGATGTTCTTTGCATCCTTTGCTTCCCTTCTGCTTTTCAGCTAGGATCCTATTCTTCGTGAGATGTTCATTGATCCCGTTTTTGATGGTGGCCTTAATCAGTTTGTAGAAGGCCGATAGATGTACGATGGGTCTGCACTTGTCTGGTGTTGGTTGTGGAGTGTCTGTCTTTGGTAGCAGGTAGGTTGTCCCTTTCATTAGAAAATCCGGCATCTTATTCGGTCCCTGAATTGCTTGTGTGAATAAACGTGCTAATGTATGGTGGGCGGTCTCAAAGTGTTTCCACCAGAAGCCGTCAATTCCATCTGGTCTGTGTGTTTCTAATAACTGATTGGATTTCTCCTAGAATTATTTCTGCAAAGTACATGATCGCATTGTTGACCGTCTTTCTCTGGATCTTTTGAATGAGCGTATCTACTCTATATGCCACGCCAAAAGTTCATCGTTGTGCATCTTGCTCGGTTTCCCTGTGTCAATCTGAGGTACAGCTTCTTCTGATAAAGTTATAAAAGCAGTTATCATCTTCTTTTCTCGCTGTACTTTTCTTATACCGTGCCAATCTCTTTGCCAGTGCTGTCACTCTCTGTTTTAATCGATCTAGCACTTCTGGTAGAGATTTATCATTGTCGTTCTTGTAATTCGCAATGATCTTCACTATTTCTCTCTTGGTTTTGTTCTTAATAAGTGGATTCTCTGCTTGTGTTAGTAACTCAATTTCCTTTCGCAGCTTATCAATTTTTTCTCAAGTCGAGTTTGTCAGCTGGGTGTGATACTGTTGGCAATCTTTCTTGCTCACGAAATTTGTTGTGGAACAATCTAGTTTTCATTCAGTTTCATTCGTCAACTTCTATCGTTTATTATTATTATTCCCTAAAATTGGGGATATTAGTATAAAATATATCTCCATAATTACATTTTCTCTGTAAATTTGAAATACCAAATTTAAAGATGAGTGTTTTAAAATGTAGTTGGAAAGCTTTTATGCTAATATTTACGTGTTACGTATCTGCAACCTGTGTCTTTCATAACATAAAATATATTTCACATCATCGCGGATATGCATTTGGGCAATATATTTTACCAACGCCATATATATCGAACGTATTTCTGCATTTGTCGCGTTATACGCAATATTTTATGGCATGTCTGCATTGCACGTCGCATCCGTCTACCGTACATATTTCACGTGAGCGTTTCTTTGGCAGCATTACACACGCTACTCGGCGGCGAGATAAACCCATAACGTGGATCTAATTAATTGGATTCGATAGGAATAATTTGTAGTCGAGAGCGTTCGTTAGGTGTGCTAGGATAGACAAGTATCTTGGTCGAATGCTACTACGCGAGCGGTTTTTTTGAATCGCTAAAATTTACTTGACATCAGATACGAGAAGAATGTTCCTTGGTGAACTCACTAAAGTAATTTAATAGATTCTTAGAGCACGCATACCTCAATTATATTCACTAAGTTATAATATTAAAACAGCATTTTGATTTAGATGAATTTCCAATTCGGAATCAAAGATATGGATGAAAGTTTTAAGATTTGCACTGGGTTGGTGCTCTACATATTTACAATCGAAGTTTGGTGGTCAGCAACAGATGAGATTCCAAGCATTTATTTCTGGCTACGTTATAATATCATTATGGATGTAATAAATAATATTCATCGGTTAATAATGATACCTCACCGAGCTATTAGAGGTAATGTAGCCATCACATAAGAGAAAGATCATAAACAAGTCTGGTAATAATGGGTACGTAGAATAATTTACAGGTTTTATTAAAATTCCCAGATGTGCAAGCCGAGGTTATTAAAGAAACATTTTCCTCACTATTAAATCCGCGGGATCCCAACTGTACTTCGAATGGGCGAAAACCGCTATAATGTTCGAAAAAAAGATGATCCACTTAATTGGTCTGAAAATATCGGCGTTATTGATTTTATCTCGGGTAAAAGTGTATCACGGTAACGAGATATTTTATCAATTGCGAGCACGTAATATGGTTCATCCATTGAAATCGTTCATTAAAGAGATTTAGCCCATAAAATGTAATTGTGAGTATCCCTGCATATATTAAGCTGGCAAGATTTTGCTGAAATTTTAGTTATACCAAAGAAATGCAATTTTATTTATAGGAATTTTCGGAAGAATAACAAAGCTATGAATTATGTTTTAGTTCCGAATTACTTGTCTTCACTTTGCAAAGTGTTTTTTTAAATTACAATCCTTTTTATCAAAACATTGTCGATGTCTAAAGCAGTTTATATATACATTACTTTCTTAGAAGTAGATTAAAACAATATTTCTTGCCTTCGAAGCCATTGCAAATAATAAAATATTCCACGAGACGTTAAATCAACTTTATGAATTACTTGAGATATGAACAATTCTATAATAAGCGCTTATCACAACGAGAAAAAACTACAATGATCTAATATGTTTAAAATGGCTCGAAAAGCTGTTACAAACGATTCACCAAATCTAGCGCAAAGGTAATTTATGATACAAACTTTAAAAAACCCAAATTATTTATCTTTGGTTACTTCTTCATAAGAAAAACAGTAAGTAATGATGCTTTAAATATATCTTTTGATTAGTTGGAGTTACTCCCAAGATGCCCTACGGAGTATCCTGTCGTCTTTTCATTGCGATAATATTATTTTTTCCTTCTGTTGACGGATCAAATTAGAGTTTTTATATCCGGTATCGGGCGACGTCAATCTCCTTTGTGCTTGCTTTCTATAAATCCCCAAGGATATATTAGTGTGAACACACAGTGAGCAGATACCTAATCCATGGCTAGGACTTCCCCACATTTGAGAGAGCGTCATTGGGTGACATCAATCCTTGTTTGCTTTCTAGAAATCATTGGGGGTGCATTTGTATGGATACATAGAACATGTTGGAAAGTAAATGAAATCTTGAAATATCTCGAACTTTTTAGAATATACACTATAACATGATGCGCGTCGTTTATTTCTAATTCGATTGACTTTATTTTAGTTGGGTAACACCTGTTTTAATTGTATTTATATATAGTATACAATTAAAATTTTCTAGTTAAGATGGATGATATTTTACGAGTTCCGAAGTTTCTATACCACAATCAAGGATTTCCTGATTACAAGGTTTACAAAAAGGGAGTACTTTTAATCAAAAATCTGTGTATTTTTTATTTCTGAGAAGCATGGAAATGTGTTTTTTAAAAAACTTATTTTTTAATGATAGAAGTATCATTTTTATAAAAGTATAATGCAGTATTTCTAGCTACATAAGAATCTGCATAAGAATATTACGATATATCAAAATTCAAAAAGTTTTTTCTTAAAGGAAATGTACCTACAAGTATAGATGTTAACATGCTCAGTCTACAGTTTTATTCTATTGTCTGTTGCATGTTGCAATATGAAAGTATTTTGTGTTTGATTGAACTCGTCTTCTCAGACGTCTTCTCATGAACTAAATTTACTTTATACAACGGATGACACATACTTTTGCAAAGATTTGGCACCTGTGTTAGATTGAGATATATTTTCATCAATAAGTAATACATGACTTCTCTTTAACGATAATAAAACCCAATATCCAACTAATCATATCAATCAAGTTTTTGGTTCCGATTTTCTTTCAGTTAAAGTGAGTGTCCACCTTTTTCGCATAAATTCCAGTAACCTATTTGGCAGGCGACAAAATTGTACTACTTCAGTTAATAACACTAAAAAGATGTTAGACATGTAGAATAATTGTTTAGGTATTGAGTGGCAAGTTTTAGATTTTGGGTAGGGTGTAAAGATGGCTACATCACTTTGGTTTACAAACTTTCACTATTTGTTTTCTGTTGTAAGTAATGCAAGTGTTATAAAAGTATTGATTGTTCGAATTAGATTAAGTATTGAGCACATAACAAGTTTTTGTATTTTGGAATACTGTATTGAGCGGTACTTTTAAGAACTTTTTCTTCTACAGTACCAATTTTTTTTTAATTTGTTATTTAGAGCAGCGGTGGCATAACATAAGTCAAAGTAAATCTTCAAAATAGCTTGAAAAATGGAAATAAATACATTTTGTCTCGAAATTCTTATTTTCTTAACAAATAATTGAGGATTATATTTGCAGGATAATTTTGAAAAATAGAATGACATATTTTTTGTTTTATTGATAAACAGTTTTTTATATAAATATATTACATCTTGCTTTTGCTTTTGAAGGGTTTTTCAATGCCAGATCTGATGACTATCCCTTATTATTAAAATGTTGTACATGATTCCCTTTCGATTGCAATAACTTAATTTCCTTCTTCAAGCTGGAAGGTTTGGTATATAGACGAGTCTAAGGTGAAATAAGGGGTGGAAGTCGGAGTCTTTTAACTATCGCCTTTCAATAGCTTTGGGACAAACCCCAACCATTTCTCATGCAGAAATATTTGTCATAGATGTTTTTGTGCAATCAAATCTGAAATCAAAAAGGATGAATGGAGATAATATCTAAATATGCACTGATAACTAATCTAACTTGAGCGCTCTATAAGCAAAAAGTTTTGAATCTGTATGAAAGTGCTTAAATAATGTAGTGCTGCAGGCTATAAAAACCAAAGTCACACTAGTAAGAGATGTATGAGTATTCTCACATTAACGGTAATGAAATGGCTGATCAACTGAGCCAGTGAGGGACCCGCAGTCACTTCTAGGTATCACAAACCGCTTTGGGTGTCTCCAAAACCCAGATTAGTTACACACAATAACCGACAATAAATCGATATCCTTCCGGAGACGAACTTCCGGCCAACTCGTAGCTAAAAGGCTGGTTAACCCTTTACTAAATACTAACAAAAATCTATTTAAAACTGGCAAACCGGAACTAACGCTATTTACTGGCCTACTTGCTGAATATTGCTCTCTGAGATATCATCTCAAAAATATGGATAAAGACGAGATTGACGCATGTAGCTTTTGCGAACGCGAAATCGAGCACATCTGCTGTTGCATAGGTTTGGCACCGCAAAGGCTACTACATTACTAACAGCAGACAATATCTTTCGAAGCACCAAAGAAAACCCCTAGATTTGCGTTAAGCACAGTGGTTGATTGGTAAATCTATATCAGGATCTTTCATAATAGTTTTGGTAGCGGTGAGCAGACCATATTAGAAAAGAAAAGTTGCCTCCACTTCGATGGCTTGAGTGGGGCAATAATGTTGAGCACTTGAACATTTATTTTGAGGATCAACTAGCAATTCTTGAAATTTACGTTTACATAGTATGGACTAAATTGTATTGCTGCAATAGCTTTTGCGTACAGATTTTGTTGATGAATGATGCGATAATGAGAAAATTTCTCTTCGTTTATTTCTTGTTTAAATAAAGGAATAACTTGCTTATTTTTACTTGTCATAACAAGCACCATCTGTGGCCAATTCAGATATTTTATTTATATGGTATAAATAGAATTAGACCCTCCTGATGATAGACACAAATCTAACCTAATTCTTTTAACTTTTTGTTTAAAAGTATTTGTTTTCTAAGTTTTCCATGGGTCACAATTTGTCCAAAGATTGGGTCAAAATTAAGCAAAAAACCCACATTTGAAGGAAAAAAAAATAATGTTATCCCAAAACTTGTTCAAGGTCAATGTAAAAAATTCTCATGTCAAATCATATCATCATCATGTGTTGTTACAATTATACAAATGCAATATACTGCATATAAATTGACCAAAAAGAATAAGGCACTCTAACCTAATTCTTTTAACTTTTTGTTTAAAAGTATTTGTTTTCTAAGTTTTCCATGGGTCACAATTTGTCCAAAGATTGGGTCAAAATTAAGCAAAAAACCCACATTTGAAGAAAAAAAAAATAATGTTATCCCAAAACTTGTTCAAGGTCAATGTAAAAAATTCTCATGTCAAATCATATCATCATCATTTGTTGTTACAATTATACAAATGCAATATACTGCATATAAATTGACCAAAAAGAATAAGGCACTCTGCGAGCCCTTCCTTTAGCCTGATGTCCCTCTTTAGCGTTGCGTCATTTGTCATAGAACCATCGTGTACTCGTTTCTTCAGGAGGCGGACTTTCTTAAAGCGGACCGCTTGAATATTCAATTCCTTCTTCACAATAATTTAAACGTAATGAACATCCCGAGAAATGTCTAGGTACTTAATGTTATAATTTCAATTTTAAAAATCAATTTTGAAGTTCCCAAAATTGACAAATTGACAGATTGTTTTTCTATTGTGTCATTATTTTGTTTTAAATAATTGAGATGTTTTTTAAAATGTTAGTTAAGTTGTTGTTTGGGTGGAGTTGTATTTGCAATTCCATAACACATACTCCCTCTTCATTCTATACTTATCTTGGTTGATTGTGCTTCTCTTTGCCGGTTTTGACTTCATTTTCTAATGAAGGTAACAAATGCAGAAGTTTCTAAGACAATGTTGTATTTAATGTAGGTACTTAAATTTATAAAGATGAAAGATCATAAAGGTACACGTTTAGATTTTTATTTTAAGAAGATATTGAAACAATTTTTATTTGCATAAGTTATAATGTAGTGTATACTAATTAAGCAACTTAAAATGTTCCTTCCTTATGTTTAGATTTGCAATTATTAGTTCAAAGACATAACATTCGCAGCAAAAATAGAATACTTAAAATATCTCAGAAAGAGTTACCATATTATCAATGCCATCACCCGGTTTAGTTATCTTTCTGTAAAGTCTGCAGATCCCAAGCTGATACTGCGAACTATACTATGTCAAACATGTTTTGATGTTTTTAAGTAACACAATAACAGTTTGAAAAGTGTACTCTGTGTAACGGTGGTTGTTCTTTGAGCAATTAAAGACACATGGCGTTTAGGAATTAAGACAAGTAAAGTTTATCGTTAATTTTATGTATTTTTTCATTGTAAAAATGTCCAATTAGGAGTTTAGCTTCAATTTATGAGAGTGACATGAATATCTGGCAAGTAATTGAAAATTTGTATTAGAAACTGTTACTATAATATAATTCAATGTAATATGACTTCGATTTTTAATAAATTTGATGAATTGAAGAAAAAAATATCTGAATTTGCAATAATTCAATTCTTAGTATTTTATTTTTGCTCTGCGACATTGGTTGCATAACTCACAGGCACGGCGGTCATTTAAAATCAGCGTTCCAGCAACGGGGAGCACCCGGATCCAAAGTACGCAACCGCGCTGTCTGTGCGGCCTGTGTATGCTGTTCATGTGAACTTGTGCCGGCATACGTCTGTCGCCCCGCGCCCCGGAGTCGTCCGCGACAACCGCTCTCCGTCAAACGGCGATGAGACTGTGGTAGTCAATGCTGGTACTGTGCAAGTCGTAGGTCGACACTAAACTATATATTCGCGAACACGGAAAACGCTGCGTGTTTTTTTTCTTTCACTTTTCTCTCCTCTCTCTTTCTCGCTTCTACCGAACGTATTCCACGTATTTCATTATCTCTGTCGTCAGTCCTGACATCTCTTTTCAAACACGTCCGATACGTTTTGATCTGATATTTTTTATTCATGTTTTTTTTTTTTGTCTTGCTTGTTTGAGCTGCCGCTCTTAGTTTAATTTACCACGTATCGGGAGAACTTGTCGGTCTATTTTGTCACGAGTCTAGTGATGTAGGTGGTTTTGTGCGTGGGTGTATATCTGTTGAGAGTTGATGGACCTCCTTTAGCGAGAAAAAGTGTCTTTTTGGCGTGACAGTTTAATTTCCAGCAAGGATTTTTCAAATACTTGATGCTCCAGAGATATATCTTTCTGATCAGTTGTTGAAATGCGGAGAATAAGTGGTGAGTGGCTTTTATTTCAGGTTATGAAATTCGTCATTAAATCGTCCACTTTCAGTTTTGACGATTGATAATGTGTTTCGGTTCGCAGTTGCAGTCATCAAATTTAGATCCATTTATTTTACTTCGATTCATAATTTCAAATAATTTGTTTTTTGATTTTATGATTTAGAATGTTTTATAACTGTTAAATATTATGAAAAATTGAGATTGTCTCCTCTTATTTAACTTTAATAAGGTTCAATAAACCTGCATAGTTCAGTTTAATATGAATCTAGCGTATTTTAACATTTACAGTGCGTTCGAAGCCTTGAAAGGCCCAAATAAAAACCTAACAATGTTTCGAGAAAAATCATAAAACAACAAATGTTGTTTTTACACGAAGCTACAAAAAGTTCTGAATGCTTTTTATTTTCAAAATTAGGTCTAGCATTTCTTCTTCATTTTTGGATAGACTCTATTACTGCCTAAATGACATTTAAAAAAAATCACAATGCACAAGGAAAGATTTCAGAAAACGGCAAAATTAAAAAAAAAATATACTTACAAATTTCTAACAAGCGTGGAGTTAGATATGCCCTATATGTGTACATTGTTTATTGACAACTTCAAGTAACATAAAATTGACTTCGTCAGAAAACAAATAATAAAATTCGAATAAAATTTGGGTTGTTGCATATTACCATAATATGTTTAGTAAGCTTCGATTGAAGTCGTTATCCCACAATTCATGAATCAAACTAACTTTGTCTTGATTATGTACTATTATTGGGGAAAGAACTACCACTAAACAATTTACCATGAATTTTATTCACACAAAAGAACTACTGGTTGACACGATGTGTATTATTAAATAAATGGCAAGTCTCTATAAATACAGCAGATTCTACTTCCATAACTAATAATCATAGGGATATGGTTCTGGTCTTTTTCAGTTAAATCCATTGCCTACCAGTGAACCCTATTCAAATTTGGAACATATTTGACTCAATATATATATTTGTTATTGTCCTGTTATTGGGCTTTGGCCTGTTGGGCAATAGAGATTATTATTATAAGAGTAAAAAAACGCATATCTAACAAACATCTATTAATCAGCTATACGAAATTGTTTATTAGGAATTGGGTTTTGGGTGGAGGTAACGAAGTTACTTTAATTTCATTAATATTATTGGATATTCTGCTTTTAAGTATTAAATTTTTTACATTTTGGGATAATATATTAAGCGTTATTCAAACAGTTTTTGACGTAAGGACGTTACCATCTTTTAAATATCAATTAGAGAATTACAGGTCGTATACTAACTTGGTTTCGACACCTCAATTAACTTAAATTTTTAAACTTCTAAATATAGATTCATATGTATGAAAAATGGATATAATAGATATTATTTTCTCGAATTAATATGCATAAGCATATACAAGCTTTGAAATGTTTGCTTTAAATTTATTTTGAATGCCATAGCTATATTAGAAAAGATTTATAGTTAAACTGTTGTTGAAAAAGTAAATTTGAAAAAAAATACATATTTCCATATACAGGAATTTCTATAAAGATTGATTGAGAGTTGATTGATTTTGCCTACATACATAGCTTTTACCTCAAACATAAAAACAAATACAACAAGTATGCGTAAATAATCTTAAGATCGATCTATTAACCAAGAAACTCTAGAATTTTCTTTTTCACACTACTTTTATTGACTAATTCTGTGTCAAATAAAATTACATATGTATTTGTGTTACAATGCACCAACGCGTCATTATACATACATTTCCTTGACTTTCTCGTGATTATACTTAACCTTTTGCAAGGTACTTTGTGCGCCGCAATAGTTGTTCCTTTTCTTCGTAATTTATCTAACTAGAATGAAAATACTGTACATTGTATATAGATGTCCTGCTAATTGGAATACATCGGTTCTTATTAGCGTCATGTGACTTTAGTACTATTCAGAATAGAATATAATTTGAGTTCATGTTTGGGTTATTTCCATTTATAAAGGAAGGTAAAATTGTATTTCTTAGGAAGTAATTTCCATATTTACTTACATGTGCCAAACTAATTTTATTAAAAACAAAGCCGTACAATATACAATACACATACATGTGTAGATGAGGATAATCCCATAAATAACCTAAATATTAGCATTAATCTGTCCAACCTTTAATAATGATAATCAGGTTCGTTATTATGGTAGCGAATACGTTCGTGTTTATTGTATAATTTAAGTTTGTTCTAAAAAGCAAGTAAGGATGTATTTAGTTCCGGCATAAGCTGTATGTATCAAAATGGTTTTCGAGCGTCTATTTAGAGGAGTAATTCATTTGGTGATTCAATGATATTTAGTTTCAGATGAAATTAATACTATTGCTAATGATATTATAATACTAGTTCTGCGTAAGCTGGTTCTGTAATCTGCGATAAACGTGTGCTGCTAACAATAAATGCTAAAGTATGTTAATAGAAACTAATATTCCATGTACCATTCCATTACCTTGTATACATGTGGTCCACATACAATAATAATGTTTGCAAGAAATTGTTTGTCTTTCTTCAACGTCAAAATTGATTTTTTTCTTGGAATTAGCTCTTTGTTTGCATATATAGATACCTATACTTTTTTTGTTTTGTATGAGTTATTGAGTGCCGGAAATACTACAACTTCTTGCCTTTTCGTATTTAATCTTTCATTTCCTCTATCTATTGAATCACACCAGCCACTTCAATGTTCTGGTACCCTGTACTAATCTGGCCTCTATCTACTTGATCCGATGCTATATTCTGGATGCATTTTTGCATGCTATTACGCAGTGTGTAGTAGTTATCTTACAGATATCTGTCAATTGAGGTCTCTTGTAATCCTAGAAGTCTTATTCTTGTCTTTCCTATTATCACCTAGTGAAGAGGAAGGAGGTATATAAGGAATTTTATTGCCGCTGTAGAAGTCTTCGGTGCACCTGTTATTCTTAAATATCTAAGTCTCTGCATCTCGTTGAGTTGAGTTATAGTTGTTGCATCTTTGTCTACTGTAATTGGATGTATGTATTAGCTGATCATGGATTTGACCAATTTGTCTAATACATCATGTTTGGTATACCTACAATATTATGTCGTCAGAGGAAGTTCATAAGGTTCTTTCGTGAACTTATAAAATTTGTTCGAAGAATAGTTGAAACAATTCATCAAATTGAAAATTCTATTTTATTTTGATGATTTTGCAATTTATTTTAAATAATTGGAATCGGTTTATAATAGGTTTGTATGTTTGACAAAGTTGGAGCGCTGTTATTTCTAGGTCATATATTTATTGGCGGCATTATTTTAGGTATATTGAAAATGAGCTCTGAAGTTGCACTATTTTATTGCGAATTAAAAATGTAAAATGCCTGCCGGTAAACTTCAAACGTATCAAGAAATCAATGCTATTACTATCGGCTGTTACTGCAACGCAACCAATTTCAATAAATTATATCTTTAGAGTAGTAATCAATGAATTCGTTTAATGTCTTTAATATGTAAATTGCGATTTTGGAAGTTCCCTAGCTGCTTACCACAACATCCTTTAATATGCAATAAACCGAGCTATAAACTCGACAAATATATCTTTGGAAACCAGTTTTGTTTAGGTTCACATCCTATCAATGATTTTTTTATAATGTCCTTGCCTAATAGTGACGTAACCATTAAAAATGTTATGCTGCTATAATAATGACCGTGGTTATCATATTTCTGACGTTTAAATATAGAGCCGGTTCATCCAGTTTTAGGTGCTTGCGATCCAGATGGCCATGAAGCTGTTGCACTAGCGGTGCATACGATCCAGGCGTTTTTCTTTTTTTATAGGTGTTGAATGATGAGAATAACTTTGTTTGTATTATCTGCGAGGATCATTTCAGTGGTTGAGTCATTGGTGGGTCCAGACATCAAAGTGAATATTCTGAAAATAATATTGTGAATATGTATAACGTTCAAGTGTGAGTAAACATAAAATTAAATAGAAAATAAGCCGCAGAAGAATTCAGTAGTTTTCTTTAAATAATTATATAGCTCTTTTAAGATTATTTTATAGCGAGCAGAGGGTTTTAAAGGTTATATTTCCACAATATTATTATAACGTAGACTTGCACATACAATTAATACAAGGATTCATACAATTAAGTAAGCCTCAAGCCTCAAGCGTGAAACCCACACATACATATGCGCTCGAAAATACATTATCAGTTAAAAAGTGCATTAGAAATTGTAGATATTGCATTGTATGTAAAACAGATTACATAGGTGTCATAAAGTTGTCTCGACGTTTCAGTTTAATTACACTTTAGCGTTAGTGCAACCCAACCCAGCCCGCCACAGAAAACAAACACATGTAGCAATGAACCGTATCGAAATAGAACGTAGTTCGAAACGGTCCATTGTCTCGAGATCGATGATAAACACCATCTCTGCTGCTTCGAAAATGTAACAACACGACAACAATCCCCACTGTGTTATTAATATTATCAACGCGTCGTAGTCGTAGTCAACATCGCAGCTTCGAATATTGCAATAAGGCTTCAATTATTCCACTGTCACGTGTCACGTATAGATATCTACGATTCAACAATACCTATTGAGGAAATTTCGACATCTTCTTCAGTATTCATTAAGATTCGCCTAAAAAATACCGGTCTATCAATCCATGTCCTTTTAGTAGGCTTTGATGTAACAGTAAACTGCTGTGATAATGAATTCATCAATGTAGCTGAAAGTTACAGAACATGAAACTATTTTTATCAATTAAAATTTTCATAAAAGACTTAAAAAGTTTTTTTTCTTTCGTCTTTTTTCTTCTTTCCCTGCGAATACATGGGATTCAAGTAAATCTTGAATATTGAACGTTTTTCAAATCACCCCATAGTGGGGTGACTTGATGAACTTTGAATTTTCTTTTTTCTTTAAAGAACAAAAGATCGAGAGCTGATTGTATTGCATAAAACCCTTATAGGTCTAAAGAGTTGCTTTACTTCTACTGTATACGGCATCCTGAAAAAATTTAGAGTTGATCAAAATTTTTATCAAGTCGCCCATAAAATGTTATGGTATAATTTTAGTTTAGTTTGCAGCCGAATTTTCTGTTTGCTTCCATAATATTTATATATCATATTTGAGTACTAGTTGACCTTTCGTTATTTTTCTTGTGTGGTTTTGTATTTTTGTAGAACTTTATTTTTGTCTTGATGTCATTGTCGGTTTTTTCCTTTCTAACGCTTTTCTTCTTTAAAGAGCTGGTACTTGTTCTAAAGATTAGGGCAGTATTTCTTATTGTATTTGTTTTTGGAGGTGATGGTTATTGATCTACTTTTGAATTGGCATTGGTCACTTATCCATAATTTATTAATATTGTGTTAATACTACTTTTTCTTGTATTTCTTGGTACTGTGTGCTTCATATTCTTGTTTAAAGTTTTCTTGATGATCATTGTTTTTGTTAAGATTACTTTTAAAGGGGTTATTCTTTTTAATACTGATTTATACTACTGATTTAATGTACCTATGCAAAGTTAAAGGTAGGAAGGCAGAAGGCATATACTCTCTTATGTTCTCCATTGGACCTAAGAGCGAAGTAATAAGGCAAATGCATGCGCAGTCTGATCAACTGATTTTTGAGAAGTTATTGCATATTTTATTTTGGTTTTCTAGCTAACTTTTTTCCTAACTATCCTAGTTTATTATTTTGAATTATTGTTGGGATCGTACCGATTAGTCAAGTATGTTTTAATAGTTTCACGTTGATATATGAAATGTTACTTAGAAAAACATATTTGTAGTTAGATATCTTACATAATCAAATTATTCCTGGAGTTTTATTTGAAAGATCATGAATGTTTCATATGAAAGGAATAATTTTTCACTTTGAAAAATAAAAAAACGTATAGGTAGCGATGTTAGTTTAACAATTTGCACGTATTGTATTAGATCTATGTTAAATTAATTGCGTGCCGGTTGCATTTATAAGTGTCTGCAGTGTTGCATATTAATACCGAAATTTGCTGACCTGTACTTAATACTTTGCAATGGAGGCATTAATTAATACAGTTAATACTGCTGATGTTTGCGCACTCTATGGTTTCTAATACGATAAATTAAAAGTACCTAGTTTTATGCCAACGCATACAGTAGTACTGCTAGGCATTTGTTACTTGGTTTTCTGCATATGTACAAATTGATCGCACGTGAGCTAGAGATGAGCAAAGTAAAGAACGAAAGAGCGGCGAGAAGGTTTGCTAGAACAGGAAAGAAGTATACACTAGCGAATTATACATCGATATACAGAAAATCTTGTTATTCTTTATTGGTGTGTATTTAAAAGAGCCATCAAGTTATCTATGATGATTGATCCTTGTAATTGTACACTTGACAATTGTCAGAATATTTCCGTTTTGACAAGCACAGTAACCCGCTTTAAAATTATTGGTAATCCAGCGTTGTTGGACAATTTGCATCGCATAGTGTTGAAATTTGTAGAAGCCGGCGGTCAACCTTTTCATTAGTTCATGCAATTTTTAGTTAAATAAAATGAATAGTGACATTTACAATGAGTTTTAACGTTTCTTATTCTGATCGATGATAGATCTAATTGTAAGATACCTGTAAATTATTTAAAAAAATGTATACGCTACTTGATGACATTTTTAAAAGAACACTCGATACAATAGCAATAGACAGTCCAGTGTATAGCGGCCGGCGCATCACAATTATATTAACATTGTGTATAGTAGTTCGCTCCGTCCTGACACATTGCTAATAATTCGCGTTCGAATGGGTAACGAGAACGGTCAATTTAAAAATAGGTCATTATATATCGGCGCAGGAACAATTTATGATACAGCATTTCACGATGGTATTTCCGCGGAAATAACTAGAGATTTACTGAAAGTTAACTATTCCTAGCCCAAGAGTACCAAATACTATTCACAACACAACACAGTGCGATGTTTCAAAGCAACATTTTCTTTAATAAACAGTAAACAGAAATTCTTTTGCCAACAAAGACGTAAGTGATTTGAAATTTTGGAAATGTGTTTTGGTAGACTTAAATCCTATTATATCGTTTCCACATATAGCTCGCTAATATGCTACCTTTTGATATTCCAGCATTTGTATACGCCACTACTTATTCTTGTAGACGACTGCAGCTGATCCTTACAATCTAGTAAATATTTATTGCGGGCATGTCTAAATGTCTTTCGGGCGACCATAATGAAATAGGCGCGTTAGGAATTTAACGTAAGCCTGCTAGTAGGTACATCCATCGATAGGTCAATCGAGTGCATACTGTATATTTAGGTAGTGATGTGAGCGGTACTATACAGATGGCAATGCAATTTATTCGTGTTGCTTAGTTTAATCCGTTAGTAGTAGATATTATATATTTACATAATGAAAACAAAGAAACATTAATATTTAATCAAACAATACGTAGTTTGTTGTATGTATGTATGTAAGTATAGTGAAGAACTATATAAATGAGACCCCTACAAGTAAAGGTCGATTTTATGCACACTATGTAGGCGCAAAACAGATGTGCGTGCTAGGGAAAGTACTGAATTGGGTCGCTGTAATGTTACAGGTATTCGGTCGTCCATTTATGGATTATATTAAGATACTCTTTCGTTGCTGCTGCATTATAATTTATAACACTAAATTCTAATTTCTACTTTACAAGCATTTTCTTTGAAATTTCTATTAAGGCAACATAACCGTTCCAATATCATGTATGTTAATATAATTTATCAATGAATGACGTATAATATAAAAACATTGTTACAATAATTGAGTAAATGGCAGTTACTTTCAGTCAGTTATTTATGTACACAATATATGAAAACTAAGAAACTGATGTAAGTATATGAAATTTACTAGCTGACAATTTTATTTTTTAAGCTCTTCTTCATTTCTGATTCATTCTATATTTGCAAATTAGAACTGAAGCAAATTTTAGGTACTACTAGTAGCAGGAACTTATTTTGTATGTACATATTAATATTTATGTGTGTTGTATTTATTTTTATTTATGTGCGGTCCAAATTGTTTGTCCGAATAGGGCATATCGATGATCATAGGAAAAAAAAAACAAGTGGCGATCTCTTTTTTCGAGATGTGCTCAATGGCGAAAACAAAAATTTGTTACATTCTTTTTTTTGAGTTTGACGACGTATCAAGAATTTCTAGTAACTCGCTTGTCTTTAACTATACGAAGAAAACGTTTTAACATTACTAAGGCACTTTTATGAGTGGAATGGACTAGTTGATTCAGATTGTTATTTTATGCATTCGTTTCTGGTCTGCAGTATAAAGTTGAATTTTTGAAATGTTAATCGTAGTAGGCAGTGGCGTAGTGAGAGAGGGTGTTTTTCTCTCTTCCTCTTCAAATATACATATATAGTAGTTTATAAGTTTGTTTTCTACCAATTTAATAAAATTGAAAATAACTAATTATTTGCATTTTGAATTCAAAAAGTATCCAATCCTCTAGCAGCTCATGAAAAAAAACAACCGCAACAGTAAATTTCTTCTATGAAAGTCAAAGGTACATATATGTGTGAAGTGCGTGTTAAGTTTATGTTTGAGAGCCGTGTGTGTTACGTGCGCTTTGAAACAAAATTTGAAATTTTATTAGAAACTTTAAACTTGTTAAAAGCAATCAAATTTATAATTTATGTAATAAATAATGAAAGTTTGAAGAAAAGGTCGAGGAAGGAGAACACTATCAATGTTGAAATAAGTTTTCTTATTGTTCCATTTATTTGCATGGGTCATTTTATGCAGGTTATCTGTTCTTTTAATTCTTAAAATTCCTTCTCTGAAACACACAATTACAAATTTATTTTGATCTGCAGTACACATGTTATATATTTTATGCCTTATAACTAGAGCTGAGGACTTTTGCGGTAAGCCAGGGACGTAGTAAGTGCACCAGCGTATAAACACGCTGCAGCGAAACACTTTAGTTAGGCGTGAACTGCCAACGTGATCGTATGTTGTATTGAGCTCTATTTAATAAGTATGACGGACGTGCCCAAGCCAAGGAAGCGCCCTTTGCATAACGAAGTGAAGAAATTTATCCGAGACTTTCCCGATTTGTATTATAATGGAGCAAATGTGGTTTGTAAATTATGCGATAAACAGTTACTTTGCTGGGACAAATACGACTCGAATTCGAGAGTTTCACAGTCGGTGCCCTGGTATTCCCCAACCACCAGAGCCAATCCTTACACGTTGGGGAACTTGGTTAAAGGCGCCATTTTATTATGCCAAGTATTTCCAACAAATAAAATCTGTGGTTCTACAATTCAATCCTGCCGAAGCTGTAGCCATTAAGGAAAGCCAGAGACTCTTTCAAATCCCTTCCCTTGATGCAGATTTACAAACTATTTATAATAATCATATAGGATTGTTTAACGCAATCGAGAAATTTCAAAATTCACATTATCGTTAGCGGAGTCACTGCAAATACTGGACGATGTACACGCGCAGCTATGCGCAGCAAATGACAACAAAAATGTGAATGTAATAGCAAAGTTCGAGAGTGCGATAAACAAAGATTCTGATTTTACCAGATTAAAACAAATTAGTAATGGTGCAATTGTAGATTCGGTTTCTATCTATAAAGATTATTTTAATTGTGCGTGTGTTACATCCGTAGATGTCGAGCGGTCTTTCTCAAAATATAAAAAAATTTATTCATCACGGCGTACATCGCTCACCGCTACAAATATGGAAACCTATCTAATGCTACAAACTTACTACGAGTCTTATCGACTTGGCGCTATGCAATAGTAATCGTAAATAAGGTAAGTGTGTTATTTATATACAGTACACATAACTGACATACCTAAGTGATATAAATAGCGAATGCATGTAAAGCAATAAAATCACGCATGCTTCACCGATCGAAACAAGGTCATAATATTCGTGCGTTTACCTGAATACTATCCTGGCTTACCGCAAACGTCCTCAGCTCTACTTATAACTTATACTTATAAAATACCCATGCTCTGATTCTTCTTTTCCTGATAACCGTAAATACTATTCAAGAACAGAAATAATACAATACAAAATTTACTTTCATATATGTATACATAGTAAATTGAGAAATGTATACATACATACCTAAAAAACTATTTAATAAATTTCCCAATTTTAAGTGCAATTCATTTCCAAATACGGGTTTTATAAAGGTTTTTTTTTGTGCATAGATCAAATCCGTAGATAAAAATGCCATAAATCTAAAATACAATATTGCCGACCGCAGGTGCAGAGATCAAAGAGATTATTGTTTGTTTACTAGATATATATATATAAGTTTAAGTATTTCTAGCAAGAACTATGGAATTCTATAACGGTGTCGATTTCGCTGCTCGCGAGTGTACAACATGACTATACTTATGTATATGCAAGGATACAGCAGCCGTTTTTAAGATGGCAATGTTTGCTACTTATGTATGTATATTACATATAGAGGTAATTATTAAATTTGGAATTTGTTTAGCGAATGACGATTTTATGTTATAAACAGCGTGATTTGTATTAGTATAAAGTTGCATGCTAGTAAGAAACCCTAAAATATAAACGAAATAAATTTTAGTTAAACTGCTGTGTATAATAAAGTTTTTCTTAATTACATCAACATATCTGTTCTCTTATTTTACGATTCTATTTTCATCTACATTGTTCTGTTTTAGCATTAGTTATGTGGAATTTTTTTCATATCCTTTAAAATATTCCTTTTTACATCAGATTGACTCGAGTTACACTTATCGGCATCACTAAATAAGATCCAGCATTCATGAATAGAATTTAGATTAGATTAGATCTAATTAGGGTAACATTACACCGCGACCTATCGATCTATTGTGCCCCCCTACATCAGCTGTAAGCTGCTAGGGTTTGCCCGCACTTACAGCTCCCCATCCAGTCCAAGAACTTTAATAAATTGCAGTAGCTGTGATGGTTTCAAGGAGGGTATTTCTCCCTCGTCTATGACGTCCTTGCCAAAATAGTTGGTACGAGTTTCTGTGATGGCAGTGCAGTCGGATATTAGGTGTTCCGGACTTTCACCTTCCGCTCCACAAAACCTGCAATCACTATTCTGTTTCAGACCTATCCTTGTCATGTGTTCCCCCAGATGACAATGCCCTGTCAGAAAACCTGCAAGGGTGCGTAGTCTGTTTCTGTTTAGTTCTAGCAGGGTCTTTGCTCTTTCCTTACTGTAATTTCCAAGGAATATCTTGGAGTGTCTCAGACCAGGGAGATTTTCCCAGAGGGAAGCTCTGAGCGTCTCCTCCCTGTCTTTGAGTTCTTTTTTGTAGGTGCTCATCCCTATGCCGCAGAACGGTTCTGGTCCCACAAACGAAGTTGTGGCGGCCCTTCTCGCTAGTAGATTAGCTACCTCGTTGCCGCTGATTCCAGTGTGTCCTGGTACCCAGCATAGCGCAACTTTGTTTTCTTTGCCTAGATCGTTTAGTCTGCCAAGACATTCCCAGACTAATTTCGAACTGATGGTGTTAGAGCTCAGTGCCATTATGGCTGCTTGGCTATCGGAGAAAATCACAATGTTCTGCTTCCGATAGTTCCTATCAAGGTTCAATTGAGCACATCTTCCAATCGCAGTTACTTCCGCTTGGAAGACACTGGGGTATATTCCCATTGGCTCTGAGTATTTGGTTCCTGGCCCGAATACCCCTGCACCTGTTCCTTTATCAATTTTGGAACCGTCTACATACCATTTAATGGCATTTGCCTTTAGGGAGTAGGCGGAGGATTCTCCTTTCCAATCTCTCTTATTGCTCAGCTTCGTAACGAAAAACTTTTCGAAGCTGAATTTCCTAACCATCTCGTCACTCGGTAGACTTAGAAGTGGGGAGAATCCCGCTCGAGGTGACCAAGCCCTCTGGCACGGGGTCTCGTATCCTCCAGTCCCCGTTCTGACTAGTCTGTACATTGCCGCATGGGCCGCCCCCTCCACTACTAAGTGTAGGGGTGTGAGGTCGAGGATGACCTCCAGGGCCGCGGTTGGGCATGTTCTCATAGCTCCGGTTATGCATACGCATGCCAACCGTTGCAACTTGTCAAGGGCATTCCTTGTTGTGACCTGTGTGACCTTCTGGAACCAGGTTATCGCCCCGTACGTTACCATAGGTCTTACTATGCCGATGTACAGCCATCGCAGTATTTTTGGGTTGCAACCCCATGTTTTGCCTGCTAGGTTCCGGCAAATCATTAAGGCTCTTGTTGCCTTATTCAGTATTAATTCAATATGCTTGTTCCACAGAAGTTTTTGGTCTAGGGTTACTCCTAGATATTTGACTTCTGTTTTGCATTCAATTACTGTTGCATCCAAATGGATGTCTTTCATGTTCGAGGTTTTCCTCTTCCTCGTGAAAGGTACAATTGTGGTTTTCGCCGAGTTGATACTCAGCCCCACTGATCGACACCATTCACTAGTAATTCTAAGGCTTGTTTGTATTAGGTCACAGAGAATTCCCTCAAACTTGCCTCTTGCTATTATAACAATGTCGTCAGCGTATCCTATACATTGTACGCCGGAGGTTGTTAGCCTGTGCAGCAGTTCGTCTACTACCAGGCTCCACAACAAAGGCGAGCATACACCGCCTTGGGGTGTTCCACGAGTGGGTCTGATTTGAATAGTCTGTTCGCCTATTGTTGTCTCAGTTATCCTCGTAGAGAGCACCTCGCTTATCCATCTTGTTACTGTTTTACTGACTCCCCTTGTTTCCAGCGCTCGTCTGACCGCCTCATGAGAGGTATTGTCAAACGCACCGGAGATGTCTAGGAAGGCACAGATCGCTGTTTCTCCTTCATCCAGAGTTTTCTGAATGATTCCGGTTAGCTCATGCAGGGCAGTCTCTGTCGATCTACCTGCCCTGTATGCATGCTGACTCTTGTGAAGTGGAGCCTTTTCCATCACCTCCAGTCTGACATAGTTGTCTATTACTTTTTCCATTGCTTTCAGTACAAATGACGTCAAGCTAATGGGTCTGTAGGATTTGGGGTTAGTCCCATCCTCCTTTCCTATCTTTGGTATGAAGGTGACTTTTGCCCTTCTCCAGCTTTGGGGTATATGTCCCAGCGCCAGACTACTCCTTGTTATATTTACAAGGTGTTGTATTACTTCTTCCTGCCCTTTCTGCAGGAGCACGGGGAAAATCCCGTCTGCTCCTGGCGATTTGAAAGGCTGGAAGGTGTTTATAGCCCACTTCATGCGCTGTCTTGTACAGATCCGTCTGGCAATTTCCCAGTCCTCAGGTTTGGCTCTCCTGGTGTTTCCAGTTGCGTCTTCTGGATCTGTCTGCTCGCTATCGGGGAAATGCGTTTCAAGGAGCAGGGTAGCCCGCTCGCTTTCCCTTTCCGTGTAGCTACCATCTAGCTTTCTTAAGGCCATCACAGGTCTTGTTCCACCTTTTGCCATTGCCCTGTGAAGCCTTGCTGCAATCGGAGTGGAAGTGATGTTTTCGCAAAAGTTCTTAAAGTTTTGCCTTTTAGCCTTCCTTATCTCTTTATTGTATAAAGTCAACTTTTCTTTATACCTTCGCCAGTCCCCGTCAACCTTTGCCTTGTTGAACAGGTGACGAACATCAGATCTGATGTTTGCTAGATATCCGCTCCACCAAGGGGTATCCTTGGCCGGCTTCCTCGGGGTTAGCGGGCAGTTGGCTTCAAAAGCCTTTGTTATCGCCTCGCTGAAGTGTTCTACGTCCTGTTCCAGTTTGAGGTGGTGTGTTGTCCCGCTTGTACTCAGCTGGTTCAGGTTTTCTCTTAAGCAAACTGTATACTGCTCCCAGTTTGTTTTCCTCGGATTCCTGCTATGGGAGGTTGAGGAGTCTAGTCCCTCTAAAGTGAACTCTATTATCCTGTGATCTGACAGGGAGGGTTCACTTGAAACCTTCCAGTTTTTAACCATACTACTCAGACTAAAGCTGCTAAATGTCACATCTAGTACTTCCTTCCTTACCCTTGTAACAAACGTTGGTTCTTTGCCCACATTGAAGATTTGGAGGTTACAAGCTAATAAAAATTCTAAAAGGGACTTACCTCTTTCATTGACGTCACTGCTTCCCCACATGACGTGGTGTGCATTCGCGTCGCAGCCTACTATCAGCGGCAGGTTCTTCCTGCTGCAATACCTCACCAGCTCTCTCACTTCTGAAGGCGGTGGTGTTGTCCCGTCGTTGGCGAAGTATGCGGAGGCAATGACAATGGCTCGGTTTTTTCCCCCAATATCGAGGTGTACCATGACGGCTGTCAGGTCCCGAGTCATAAATTCTGAAACACACATATACTTAATATTATTCCTGATTAGGATGCAGGCCCTAGGGTGTTCCTGCCTGCGATCCCATATTACCTGTGAGTCTTTGCATGACAGACCTTTGATCTGTCCTCGATTGATCCAAGGTTCTTGAATCAATACAAGTCCCAGGTCGTGTTTGGCGAATAACCTTGCAGCCACAGCAGAGGCTCCCCTCGCATGCTGCAAGTTAATCTGCGCCAGCCTGGTGAAGACGACTAGTCGGATGGAGGGTCAACTGCCTCCAGTACTGCACACTCCTGTGGCGTCAGAGTGGCTTCTCCATCCGAATCGGACTCGATCCTGACGTCATCTAGGTTGATGTCGTCCAGTGTACCTCGAGAGGCCGGCGAGGTTTTCTCGTCGGTCTCCCGCTGTTCTGCCGTAGCCCCAGAGGTCTCAGAGGTAGTCTCTTTGCACTCTGGTTTTTCTTGACTCTTCTTGAGTCCTGACACAGGGATCCTACCAAACCGGTAGTGGATACTGCATCCCTTTGCCAAAATCGCCTCACAAGATTTGGGGTCAATCCCAATGGTGAGTACTTGGCCGTGTCCTTCCTCCTTGAGGTGCATGACCTTCCAGAGGTCTGTCTGGATTTCAGGATTCTGAATATCCAGCAGCTTTAGCAGTTTCTCTGCTTCCTGACCCTTACTTCTTGGAAGAAAAACTGTCATGACGTGGGGTTTTGGGAGGTCGTCTCCCTTCCTCGTCACCAGTTTGGGTCCTTTCCATAATGGCAGACAGCCTACTACCTGGTCGAGCCAGTTAACTGTCTGCTCAGTCTCACAGTCGACCAGCATTGCTCCCTGACGGAAGTGTATGCCGGCAAACTGCAGACCGCGTACCGTGCTCCCCACCATTGCCTCGACTAGAGCTTCCTCCAGCGAGGACAACAGGGTTGCGTCCAGCATTACTTGAGGGTATTCCTCAGGTAGTACTGCTACTTTAATTATCTTTGCAGCCGTGGCATAGCTGGTGGCTTGCCCAACTGTGCCTGCTGCACTAGAGGTAAGAGGTTTTGTCTTCCTCTTCTTAAGCCGGGGTGCTTGGGCAGGTGAGATGTGCTCACTGCCCCGTTTGCCCGAACTTGTTCCTGCCGTCGTTTGTGGCAGTGCCTTCTCTCTTTCAAGCTTTTGCTTGACTACTTTTTCCCTGGCTTCCTCAGGTGTTAGTCCCTGTTTAAGAAAGCGCAGGTACCATTTTACGCCTGCTCCGCTGAGGCCCTTCCTCCTCGGATCATCCAGGCCTCCTGGTTGCCCTAAGCTAGGACGGGGTGTCGAACGACGGCCCGTCCTTTCTTTTGTCCCGGTTGCGCTGGTAGATGGTTTGTCTCTATCAGTAGTCCCGGTAGTTTGTGCGGTAACATCCCGCTCTTTGTTTTTGTCTAAATTCTTACTCATAATGGATCCCACGAGTAGCTAGGGAAGTAACAGTCCACCTCTACAGAGCCCCGCATGTAGGATGGAGGGGTAAATACAGTGGGGTTCCCCCTGGTGCCCCAAGGTTGAGGTCCTCGCAGACTAATCTTCTATTTAGCCACGCATCCCTTCGGCCGGACCCCTTTGCCTTAGGATTTAGGTTTATTTGTGAGGTTGTCTCCTCTCGATCCGGGCGGTTAAGCCAAGATCCCCCAACACCCCACGCTCGCGAGACATGTCCACGACAGCATGGAAGTGCCTGGTATATCGGACAGATGACGTGCTCCATCCGGCACCGTTGATCCTGGTGCAAACCCTTAGCCACGACACGACAGCCGGGTCAGGAGATTTTTTTTCGACCTTTACTGGTCTAGACCGCAGTGTTTTGCTTGCACAGTGGTACCTCGAGTAGGATGGGGTAGTTGTACCCCGCACTGCGATCTGCAGCAGGAAGAGGCTATGCCTAAAGGACTGAGTTGCGCGTAGCCTGCTACTGAGATTGTCCATAGGGAAACCTATGGACTTTCCCTCACCACCCATGAATAGAAAGTCCGTGAACTCTACGCTTATTCAGCAATTTTGAAATTGGTTATAACAACTTCTGACTGACGACGTTGTCGGACCTTTCTTATATCCCTTTCGTATAGAAAAGCGCTATTCCCGTCAATTTGAATGAACATCACTTAAACGAAAAGCTTCGACAGAATTGCTCGGAAATTTTCAGTCAATTTTGCAATTTCATTTTATTCTTAGAAAATGCAAATTTTCTTACAATACATTGACTACAATATCATCGCTTAAATTAAATTCAGTTAAGTACAAAATCTGCTGTTTGCTAATTAATTTTTACACTTTTCTTCGAATTTATATAATTTGGTGCAGCAGATTGTGAGAAGTAACGAAATTGTAGGTACTTGGTTAAAATAAATATACAGCTATATGTATTTACACATATATGTGCTTGCAAATGATAAATTTATCGCTCAAGTAGGTACGCATTTTTGATTTTGAAATGCTGAATAACATTTAGTAAATAGTGTTAATTCTAAATGCAATTTGTTTATTCTAGTAGATTAGATAGTTTACGTTAAGTGTATATATTAGTGTCCTATAGTATAAGATAAGAAACGAATTGAAGAAAAAGCTGAAAATTCTGTATCCGTAAAGCAGTATATAAACTGTTAAAAGATATTTTTCTAAATAAATCCGTAAAAAGAATTTTATACAAGCTTTGGATAATTTTAACATATAATAGCTGGCTAACAGCTTCAATTACCAAGTATAACTTTTAACGGTGTTACAAAAATAACTCGTATTCAGCGGACGTTTCTACATCAGAAGAAGGTGATAATTCGAGGAGTAAGGAAAATTATTACCCGTGATTATAATAAGACCAGCAAAAATGCATGTACCGTTTAAGCATTGAACAATATAATCATATACCTGAGAAATACTAAATGGTACCCATTAAATTTAATACATTTTTGTAAAATCTGTAAATAATTTTTGTTCGCCACAATTTGTTATGAGTCGAATATATATATAGGTGAAATATCATTTCAGCTGCATGTACAAATACTTTGAATGAAGAGATTTGAATAATATAGAAAGTAGAAAATGTAATTTCTCTTTAAATCTCCATATTAGTAACTGTTAAATGTTTACGTTTACACATCAATGTACACGTTGCGATTGTCTCTAGTAAAATATTTTCTAGGCATTTTTGTCGGTAAACGTAAGTAGGTCTTCCGTTTGCGCAAATTGTAGAAAAAATGAAGGTCATTGGTAGTCGATCCTAACTGGAAAAGCAATGACATGAATGACCCTGGCATTAATTATTGACTGTAAAATTGATCACACACTCCATGTAACATGAGAACGAGTATTAAATATCTTGGTGGCCGTAAATGAAAACTGTTGAAATAGGGATTATAAAACATCTAGCTTCCTTAATTAGCTGTTAAGTAGCATATTCAAAATAGTTCTCTTTATATTGATAATCAGGAGTGAATAGATACAAGGTCGTTCAGGTTTTGTACTGAATATATTATAATTATAATAACAATTGATTACAATCAGTTAGATAAACTAAAGATAGAACCACATATGTACTTACGTTTGAATATGTGCCAACTTGTTAGTTGACATTGTAAGGTTTAATGCTTTTAAGCTGCATTTTTATATTGTAGGTACCCTTATGTTTAATATAGTCAGGAAAAAAAAATAGAAAGACTTCTTTTAGCTTTAAGGGCACACAAACTGCATTTATGTATATCTGAAACGGGAACCGTCTAACTAGGTGGGCCGGCTTTGTATATTACACAAAAGCATTCTTCGTCAGCGTATTTTGATTGTTGATTTATGGAGCCTCGTAACTAGCTCATATATTTTATAATAATTATAGCAATTTGTATTCATATAACTAGATAGGAAGTTACGATTCTGAATACCTACTCTCTAATTTATAATGGAAGAAGTCGTTTATTTTTATTTCATACGGCGTGCCATAAAATATTTATTGCTTGTTTGAATATTTGGTTTGTCACCATAATTAAATGAAAAATCTAAATCAAGATTACCATGCCAGGGAATGTTCCAAAATATTTGATTAGAAATGTAGATAAGATTTATTCAAGAATAACCCTAGCAATCAGTTTTGATGGATTTGATAGGCGGTATGCTACACTATGCACGAGAAAAAATTCCTAAACATAAATGACATGCTTAAGATAAATAAAACAAAAGAAAGCGGATTGAAGATACCTAAATATACTAGCAAGTCTTTTTATTAGTTGTTCGTTCCTTAACGATGAGGCTGTTATTTGTTTTCTCTCACAAATAGAAATGAAATACTCGTATAAGTACACTCAGAAAAATAAATATTACAAGTAATTGTAATAAATATAAGCAAGACAGTAATACATTGTTTAACAATTAGTATCTATCAATATTATTACTATTTATTAAGGCAATATTAATTTATATTAATATAATTATAATAGTATTTACCTTTATCATACATTTTTTTTTTCAGTTTTTTTACACGTTGATTCAAAACATAACAAGTATGTAAGAAGCAAAATCCGCAACTTATGCCTTAACCATTATTTAAAATAGCACCATCAATCATTCGGAATTACCATGCAACACTATGTCATCTTTTGAAATTACCCACCGGAATTGTGTATATCATATCATGATAAATTGATTCAAGTAGAATCGTGGAATGGGGCTCCACACTCCACGTATCTGTAGACAGCAGATGCGCTCTTTTGACACATATTCTCTTGTGAGTTTCTTATCAAGTTCAATATTCAATTTTAACTTTGTACAATATATACCTGGTGTCCATTTATCGTGCTCCTCTCCCCAAACCAGTTAGTTTTAGGAAACAAAAAAGATCCAAGTGAAACTTTTAACATATGACATAGTCGTGGATGATCACTTCAAGATTACAGGAAGGTCAAGTGAAGTTTTTTAAATGGAACATGGTATTTTCTTAACAATTTATAAAAAGCATTCCATTCAAGGTAAAAAACTTATATTGCTTAAACGTAACGTTAAATAAGATATTAAAGTAAACCTAAAGAAAGTTAAATGTGAATCATATATGAAAAACACAGCAGCAACTGTACCTAAAATATTAAATTGTAAATGAAAACAGTATACATTAACACAGTGACGTCAATTACTCCATAGATTTTTGTAGATTCCAGATAATAACAAAATTATTAACAATTAAATTTGTTTTATAGTAGATGATTGAAGGAGTAATGGCTTTATTTCTGAAAAATATTCGTTGAAAGAGGGTTTGTTATTTACCTAATATATCTTTCTTCTAACTTATTAGCTAAATTGTTATTAAATGCATTTATTAGCAGATGGAAATACGGACTCTAAGTATAATAAGAATATATTTTATTGGACTTGAGCAGGATATCTTATTATTATAGGCAATAAAATGAAGCAGAATTCCTTTCAATCGTTCTTTTATAAAAGCATTTTTAAACCTGCAGTACTTATATTTTTATATAGAAATATCTAGAATTGTCTTAGTACTTTTAAAACAATAAAAACTTAATAAAACTGTTGAAACTTCTTGCTAAATATTCCACAGGTTATAACTTTTTGATAATTTTTAGTATCTTTTTTAATATAATCAGGTGTATTGGAATCGAAGTGTGGCTTACTAACATGGCTTCTTTTTTCTTCTTTAACTGAACATAACATAATGTGAAACTCAGCCATCCCCAACACTACACCAGTATAAACTAGGCTGAAGGATTTACATATTTGATAAGCTGGATACGACTAATTTATTTTAGAAAGTTTTTGCTTTTCTTACATTCTATCTTAAGAATTGAAATCATGGTCTACCTACATTAATTCTGTATAGGTCGTAAACGTATGTGTAAAGGAATTTGACTTATGGAATTGGAATTAATTGAGATCAATTTAACTAGGATCTAATTACCTCTACGTTAGTATTCCAATTAAATCATAACACCATGGCGATTTCTTTCTCTGATCTCATTCTTTCAGACGTACATTCCATAATTCCTCATTCCTTAATCTTTTACCTTCGCTACACAATAAAACCCTTGTAGCGAGATAAGTGGCGCATAACATCAATTATGCACAAGAATTCATTACGAGCAGGAGTAATACTCGCTAAATTGGAGAGAAAGCGCGCATAGACGAAATAGTTCGCATATTATGCAATAAATTCGCGGCTTGAGAGTAGCTGTGGGCCGCGCACGACTTGCCGGGGAAACGCTTGTTTGGGACCTTGCTTTTATTCTCGATACAAAATCCCGGTTACCATATTTCCGAATATAGAGCTTTTCGTCGAATTGCTAATGCTCGAGACGATTGTCTTAGTTTTTTATTGGTGAAAAGCTTGACCAACCGCAACATAAAAAAAAAAATAATGCGAGTTTTATTCAACTCGTCAGATTACGGTGTTCGGAACGTTGCGCAATTCCGGTTCTTGGCCATTATTTCGATCTCGTAAATTACATTTTATGGCCTTCACCTGGAGTGGTGGTAATTTGTTGTGTCATTCATATGCGGGCACGGCAGATGTGCTGATTAAGGCACAATCTCGCCTAATTTACATAAAATACGCCTTTTATAATAGTATATGTATGTATGTTGTGCATTAAAAATTAAATTAATTAAAATCACTGTCACTAAATTATTTGAAATTCTGTTGAAGTCGCAGCATTCCAATAATTATTGTTTCGAAATATCGTATCTACTTTCCTTCTTTTGACGTAAACTATTGGAGTTGGCGCCATTTCAACATCGTTGTATCCCATTCATCGTTTAGAAGTAAAGTGATCGTTATTACGGAATAATAAATTGGATACTGTAACGTAAAAGTTACGATGTGCTCTTGCCTGTGTTAAAACATAAAGTGTATACGCTGAAAGGTTGAAGGGTCTCCCTTTCAACGCAGCACGGCCAAGGTGTAAACACAATTTCATATTTAACCCAAGTAAATATATGAATGCCTGAAATAAGCTCTGGCTACCTTTCCTACTGTACTTGAACACTGACGACCAGTTGAAGAATTCCGCAAGAGTATATTTATAAGGATTGTTTATATAAAGCTCTTTTTAATTATCTTTGTATTTACTTACACTAAAATTACATTACCTTTAAGAGCACATAAATCAATATTGTGTTTACTTCTGTAATTAAAAAGAAAATTATATTTTTACGAAAGCACATGGTAGTTGAGTGTTTTAAAATAAAGGACGAGGACAGAGAATTCGAATTGCATGCTTAATTATATTCGCTGTAGTACATTTTTAATAAATACGCATAAACATCATATTTATGTATTTTATACAGGGTGCGCAAAAAAATCGTTAAATATATACAGGGTTACTACAAAAGAAATAGACACTTTCAATGTTTTATTAATCCAAAACTAATAACGTTATTATGAATTCGTTTAAACTATTTTATAAAGTGATTCTTAAAGTTTACTTTGGTAACTCATAGGTGCTCAATATGGGCTCCTCCTGTCGCACGGCACACATCAAGGCGATATTCTAGTTCATTCCAAACCCGGTGATGCGTTGTTTTAACTCATCTAAATCATTAGGAAGCGGAGGGACGTAAACTAGGCTTTTCACAAATCCCCATAGAAAAAAATCGCACGGTGAAAGATCGGGGCTCCTTGGTGGCCACCGTATGAGAACACGGTTGTCGGCTGTTGCACGGCCTATCCAGCGCTGTGGAAGTGTTTCGTCCACATTATTTCTAACGACACGGTGCCAGTGCGGAGGTGCTCCATCCTGTTGGAAGATAAAGTTCCTCCCGTCCTCATGCAGTTGAGGCATCAATCAATTGATCAACATTTGATGATATGTAGCCTATATAAAACCACGCGTCTTTGTTGCTCTAGATAAGTTTTTCTCTCGTAAAAGTTTCCTTAACGATCCTGCAGCTCTGGTCCCTCTTATAATCCTTTTCTCAATTTCCTTTGTATCTTGTCCCTTATTTGTTACGGTTACACCCCAATACTCTAGTTGATCAACTTTCTCTATGTTGTATTCTTTAAACTTTTAACTATTTTTTCCCCTCTTTCGCGTGTTATTCAAATCTATCAAATGTCCTTTCGAGTTCACTTTTCGATCTTGTTAGTAATGCCACGTCGTTCGCGTAAGCTATATACTGCGTCTTATTATGAAAAAATAGACCATTAGTTTGGATCCCACTTTCTCTCATTATTACCTCCAGCAGAACATTAAATAGGTCAGTCGAGAGTGGGTCACCTTGTCGTAATACTCTTGCTGTTGCAAAACTCTCAGAGTATCTTCCCTCCAACTGTACCTTATTATTTAAGCTCGACAGTCTTAGTAATTTCTGCAATTTTATCTTCCACCATCGTGAGTCCATATACAGAATAAGATTCACTAGATTCACTACCGTTTACAATTATTGCTTGTTATAATAAAAACTAGGTTTTGCATTGCAAGGCACAAATAATAAAGATGAAATCGGTTTCAATTTAAATGTAATGTTTTATGGCATCAAACAATATCTTTAATAATTATTGATTTATGGAAATTAAAGTCACATAATCATAGAAGTGCAAAGTTATGTGTCTTTATCATATTCAATTGAAGTTTTACAAAACGTGCTCTGTCAAGAGATATTTTTGATTCAAGTTGGTAGGCTGCCTATATATTAAGTTAGACACGGTTAATTAATATGCTAACTTAATTTCGTTTTAAATGCACAATTTCAGAAACTTTGACAATGAAGCCAACTTTCTAAATTTCTTTATGTATTCGATAAATAAGTTACAAGTACAGCAATAAAGTTCCAAACAAAAGTATTCTCCAATTAGTTAAGCGACAGGATCAGTTGTATTAAGTGAATTTGAAAGTTTTCAAAATGAAAACTTCAAAATTCCTATATTGCCTATAATTTCTTTCTTAGTTAAACGAATTTATTGAAACAGATTTAATTATCCTTAGGAAGGTATTGTATATTTACAATTGCTTTGTTTCATTGTTGCAAAACAATATGTTCCCATCTAAAACACGAAACCCATCTGAGTACTTAGCTCGTTAAGCGTCCCCATGCATAAATCACGGTTAAACGTAGACATTAGATGCTAATACCAAATATTACTGGTAGTTTATGTTGATCAGAGTTGGGCGTGCACCTATTTATTATCCGGACCCTGTTCGCCCCGATCGGTCATCTATAATGGATTAATAGGAAGTCATTTGGGCCAAGTAAGTCTCTAACTAGGTATAGCAAGTGAAAACGCTAATATTGTAGCGAATACTTTATCGTTTAGGAACCCTATTAACAGCGGATGTGTAACATAATACTCAATTTATGGATATTATTTTCAACAATGTAGAGTAATTTAAATACCTTGTCTGGCAATTTAATAATTAATTTGCCCCTAAATTAATTTCGTGTTAGAATTTAGTTAGATTCATCTAATCGCAAATATACGCCAATTGAAAAAATCGTAGATGATCGCAAGAATATACAGGATTGACTAAATAACTTTGTATAGGCACATATCTTTAATTATAATATAAAATAATGGAGATTTAACAATATTAGAACAATATAATTTTATGGCCGCTAAATACTATATCTTTATTACGCACTAACAATCTAACATTTGCATAGAGAGGAGCGACGCTATTGGCTAATTGCTACTATTTATTCAAATACAATAACTGTAACCGTTGTAATTTGAGATGATATTCAAGTAGGGAGTGAAAATGAGTACCTCATCTTGCATTCGATGCTGAAAATCCCCATACAGTTATCTATAGCCCGAAGTCGAAATATGTAACTGCGTAATTAAACGTCAGTAGGAGACTATTAAATACGTAATTAGCGTTAACTTTTGTTTCTTGGGTGCAGCAATTACAATGTTGGAATTAATATACATATTACCGTATAACCTTAGCAACAATTCAACACAAAAGGATGTAATGTTTAGCTTGGGAGTACCATGAAAGTAAGAAATGAGCAATAATTGTTTATTGAACCATTTTGTATTTTCAATTGAAGTTGAATTTATAATCCATTTTAAGTTGAAAAAAGTAATCCTGATTGCAAGAATGGTCGAGATGTGGAAGCACTTCATGATGAAATTATGAGATAAATAACACACTTATAAATAGTATTTTCAGTGTTTACCTTAATAATAAAAGCAGTGGTCACTGTTTAATATAGGGCAACTTTCCTTAACGGACACCTCTATTCAGTGGATTCTAACAAATTGAGCGAATGTGTTAGATTATTATATTAAAATGCATGTCTCTTTAGGGACACTCATAAGAATTTACCTCTTTGCGTTTTTATGTGAAAGTTAAATAAAACATGTGTCATTTCGGGCACAATAGATACTTTTATGGAAGCCTGTACTAAAGAAACAATTTTATCTTCGTTTTTAAGAAATGTATCCCATGACAAAACGGCTTTGTACCTTAAAATAATTTTTCAAAGGTTTCTTTTTATTGCTGTAACAAATGTATAAATGTAGTCGTATCTTAAATTATGTTGAACTTGAACTGTCATTTGAAGGTCATATAAAGGTAACTTTAAATTTCTTAAATGGAACACCCTATGTATTATCGCATATTCTTGTAGATAGTGATCTATAATGTTTACTCTTCTATGGATGGAATCGATGGATGGAAATTCGGTATAAACATTATATGACAAAATACACGATTTTAACCGCAGTGAAAACATGGCAGAAAATTTTTGTTAATTTATGTGCATAGAATTTCGGTAGGCAATATTTTTAAAGAGCAAAATTTGAAAACATGTTTTACCTCGCAAAACACAATGAGAAACCGCTTAGGTAATTCGAAAGATTAACCGAATTATAACGAAAGGTCGAGCATTTACAAAATTAGATATAGAATTGTGATATGGTTTACATTGAATAGACAAAAAGTGCAATCGGACATTATCGCTATTGGAGGCTTGAATTATCGAGGGTGGCACAACATATAAATAATACCGCACACAGTATTAAAACAGAAAACCTTGAACTAATGAAAAATGTAACCTCACCGAGGAAATTAGACGTGTATGAAGCCATATACATGATAAATATCTTTAATAACTTATGAATCTCCCCTTTACTATATACTGTTGATATATATATTGGGGTAAACGGATAGTCTCTCTTTTCTATTTATCTTTATTTCTTTGTATTTTAGCAGATGCCTGTAAAACAATTCTTTATCTATAAATTTAAAGTATTCTTTATGAAAAAATTGACAAAGAACAAATCCCAAACAATTTACTAAACCATAAATAATAGACACCCAACAGCTGCTTTTAAAATAAACGCTAAAACATTTGCTTTTTAACTCACGTAATACAAGAACTCTTGTTACTAATCTCTTGCTAAAGTGTGTGCAGCTAACTTCTGTTTTGTGCGTAAGCTGTAGTTGTCGGTCTATACTGCTGGTACATTTAACAATGTTCACCGATTTATTTGATAAAAATGCAGATGATGAACTTATTTAGTTCTAATAGATACCAGAGGGGAGAGCATAAAATTTACTTTAAGACATACAGATATGCTCAGATGTATTAGACACCTACATTTTTTGCAAATAACCAAAGTTAGGTGAATACAAAATAAAACTCTTAATTTAATAGTATTTAATATAATATAATTTAATAGTATTTTAATAAAGAATTTCAATAATTTGTCGCATTTCTGTAAGATTTTAATACAGTTGCAATAGTTTGTTCAGTGCGTAAAAAAACTGACGTCTCAGAAACGTGAATATGCATAAAAATTTAAGAGATCTAGGAAAAGTATATATAAAAACTGTTGTAAAATCATAAAAACGAATAACTAAACACTTAAATTAACTGCCATAGCAAAAAACACGAAATTAATGATAAATCATAGAGATGTTGACATAAAGATGACATTTGAGCATAGCTGTATGTATAAACTCAGAACACATTTAATTCAAGTAGAAAAGTAAAAAACAAATACAGGTATGCTCAAAAATAATAGACATCGCTATGATTTACCATTAATTTCGTGTTTTGGCATTACATCTGTGGCAGTTAATTTAACTGTTTAGGTATTCGTTTTTATGATTTTACAACAGTTTTTTTTAGATACTTTTCCTAGATCTATTAAATTTTTATGCATGTTCACGTTTTTGAGACGTAAAGTATTGCAACTGTATTAAAATCTTACAGAAACGCGACAAATTATTAAGATTCTTTATTAAAACACTATTTATAACGCATTTAAATTAAGGGTTTTATTTTGTACTCACCTTACTTTGATTATTCGCAAAAAATATAGGTGTCTAATATACAGGGTGTCTCGGAAATAAGAGTACAAAATATTAAAAATGGGAAACCCAAATTATACTGAATAAGTATCCAAAAATTCGTACGCCAATTGCAATATCGAATATACAATTAAAAACTCATTGAAACGTCACGAATGTGCCGCCCATGGATCCAATCATTGTATGCAGCTGATACGAGTCAACGACTCCAATATTATTACGTACGCGAAATTTAAAGCAAATTTCAAAGAAGATATTGAAAGTAAAATGTGGAATCTATTAATGAATAACTCTATTCACTTGTGCGTAATCTGATCAATGACAGCTGTCTGAAATAAACATCATTGTTAAAAGTTGATATTTGATGTGACGAAGGTAATGTGCGTAATTATTTCTTTTTTTCTCTTTCATAATCAATTGTTGGTTCTGAAAAGAACCGATTTGCAAACCGGCGAAACAGGAGAAGTGTTAAATAAAATGTTCGAAGTGTCCTCCTTCAGCTAGCAAACATGCATCTATACGACGTAAATAGTTCTCACGAACCCGTTGAAAAGGTGCTTCTTGTCTAATGCGCTGTGCTGCTAGACGTTCACGACACCAGGTGCAAAATCGAATTCGCGGAGGACCATCATTTTCAGTAAGTTCCTGCACACGTTGAATGTGATACGGGTGTAACAAGTTTCTTCGAAAAATGCGGTGTGCCGTACTGCGTGACACCCCCACTTGCCCTGCAGCATCATGTGTACTTACACCTGCATTTCTGTTCACAATATCCAGCAATTCTTCTTCGGCTCGTAAAATTCGACGTGGTCTTTCACGTCCGCGACCTTCGTAATTTGGTAGCAATCGACCAGTTTCTCTTAATCTAAACACGGTATCCTTTATACACGTGTAAGACGGGGTTCTACGATTGGGGTATCGCTGCCGGTAGATACGTAGAGTTCTTCGACAACTTCCTCCTGCTTCGCCGTAGACATAAATCATATCGAACAACTCGCGTGTGGTAAAAGCCATATCCGATGTGTTCATGCGTAAGGATCCAGACAGACTGAGACTCAGAGCGTAGTTATACGTCGCGTGTTGCCTGCCCTACCTTCGTTGGTTAGAAGTGTAGTGTCTCAAATACCAGTGGCGTGACGGATATTTAATAAATATCTTTGCCATTTTTTTCCTCACGTATGCGTGGGAATTTTGGAAAAATTAATTTAGATAAAAGGTGTAATAAAATTAGGGCTTCCCATTTTTAATACGTTGTACTCTTATTTCAGGGACACCCTGTATACATCTGAGCATATCTGAATCGGTCAATGCAGAAAGTGAATATGTCCACTTTTTAGGGAAATTGTGTTTTACATGGATTTACTATGTTTAAAGGGCGCTCTATCGATAGGTGCAAAAATTAAACATGTCCTGTTACTCTAAATCATGAAAGAGCGGCGGTATAGAACAGAAACTGAATAAGTCCAGGACATGTTCATTTTCTGCACTATATGCATAATGTTATCCCAGGTGCACTGCGCGTGCGTAGAAACTGGAAGCAGCTGATTTTAAGAGACGCTGGTGATTAATGTGTCTTGTGTTCTAATTTTTTGTGTTGTGTTTACTTTGTTCAGTTCAGTTATAATGTCGGGATCAAGTAGTGACAGCAGTATTTACGAAGAAGAAAGTGAAATTGAGGTTCCTAAAAAGAGAATCAAAGGTATTACTCATGTCGAAGCGTATAGAAGAACCATTATCAGACAGTCAAAGGTTGCCGGTAAGCAGCATAAAAACTGGAAAGGAAACATCGTTGCAAGCAGAAAAACAGGACAGGCGTGCCGGTATGCTGTACATTTCAATTTATTTTTTAAGTTATTACAGTGTATATTAATTTATGTTTTAGCTGTAAAAAGAAATGTTTTTCAAGATTCACACCAGAATACCTTCAGGATCGCTTAAATTATTTCAATACTTTTAGAAATAAAAACGAGCAAGACATTTATTTGCAAGGATTGATAACAGTTGCCAATGTGCAAAGAAAGCGAAGCCGAAAGAATGTGGCCAATAAACAAAAAAGTTGTTCTTTTAAATACTTTTTGTTTGTGAGCAATGCAAGGCGAGAAGTTTGTAAAAATGCTTTTGTTGCAGTACATGGCATTACCAATGGGCGGGTATATCGCATATGTAGGCTTTTACAAGCTGGAAAGTCACCTCGTGATAAACGGGGCGAAAATCGGAGTGGCAACACTATTCCTGCAGAAGTCATAATGAAAATACATGAACACATAGACAGTTACCCCACCAAAGTTTCACATTACTCTGGTCACGAAAAGAAATACTTAGATCCCCGATTAAATATTAAGATAATGCGTGAAATGTTTTTACAGAAGTTTCCTGAACTGAAGGTTTCATACTACTTCTTTTTGATGTACTTTCGTCAAAATTTTTCCCTTTCTTTTGGAAGACCGCAGGTAGATACGTGCACTATCTGTGAAGAACTAGGTGTGAAGCTAAGAAGCAAAACGCTCAATGATAACGCAAAACGTACTTACAGTGCCGAATTAATGGTCCACAAAAGAAGGAGTGCAAAATTTTACAATAAAATTAAAACAGTAAAGGAGATGTGTAAAGAGAGGGACGATGTAGTCGGTTTATGTTTTGATTATATGTCGAATTTACCCCTACCACATATTCCTGTGCAAGATATATTTTATTACAGACAACTATGGGTCTACACATTTGGCATTCACAACCTCAAAACCAACAACTCTAAAATGTATATGTACCATGAAGGTAAAGCCAAAAAGTCTCCTGACGAAGTCTGCACGTTTCTTCAAGATTACATTGAGAACAACATTTCTGGCAATGAAAAAGAACTTTATATATTCAGCGACAACTGCAGCGGTCAAAATAAAAATCACACAGTGCTACGCTTTCTCTCAGCCCTTTCTGATTCCGGTAGATTTAGTAAAATAGTTTACTTTTTACCAATTCGTGGTCACTCCTTCCTACCATGCGACCGTGATTTCGGTCAAATCAAGCGAATTATACGCAGAGCTGATCGCGTTTACCTGCCAGAAGAATACGCCCTAATGGTAAGAAAATCAAGAAATAAACAAGAAAAAAAAATTGAAATTAAAACGGTAGAAACAGAGGATATAAAAGATTTTAAAACTTGGTGGCCAGGAAATTGGAAAAAAATGGTAACATCACTTGAAACTGCGTGTGCAAAAGGAACAAATAAACAAAAGTTCAATATATCAAAATTTTATCAATTTGCATTTGATACCGACAGGCAAGGTACTATAATAGCCAGAGATTTTATTGATGGACTAACAGAGCACACATTTCGATTGCGACTTAGTAAAACACCAGTTCCCTTCCCAACCAAGTCAGCCTATAATGGGAAAATTCCAATAAATAAAAAGAAACTGAAGGATATCCAGTCTGTCATGAAGTATATTGATGAAGACTATGAAGAATTTTACCAAGATATCTTAGAATGGCCTACGAAACACGGAGATGAGGAAGATAGTGAAGCGGAAGTAGAAAACATTTAAAAATATTAGTTTTGTATTAGTTACTTCAAAAGTTTTCAGTTTTGTAGGTTTTAAAATATAATTTTCAGTTTTGTTTGCAATATACATTCTGTTTCCTTTTTATTAGAAAATAAAATAGCTAATTCCATATTTTACGCTTTTTATTTGCAATCAATGCAGAAACTAGATATGTCCACCACTTGCATTATTTTTTATCTCTTAAAATTGAAAACTTTAAATGCTCCAAAGCATTTTTTCGTATCTAGAAAATAGTTTACTTCCACATCCCAAACATCAGTACTTGTACATAAAAGCAACTTTGAGTTATTCAGTTTTCCTTGTTTTTCTCGAAACTAGGTAGGTGGGACATATTCACTTTCTGCATTGACCGATTCATCTGTACTTTGTATTTACATCAATAAAATCATATATTTTTATCACTTGAAAATTGACATTTTTTTCTTGGACGTCCATTACTGAGTCAATTACTTTATGTAAAATGGCTGTTAATGACTTGAATAACTTCCAACACTTAAAGAAGAAATGTGGCAGGAAGAACCTAAAAATTTAGGATAACCATTTCTTATTAGTTTAACTTTTATACATGACGTAATAAAAGCTTTGAATTGGGTAACACTGGCTGGAATAAAACCGTCAAAAGTTTATAGCTAAAATTATGAAGGTCCAATAGTAACATTGTTTTTATTAAGGTAGACCACTGATAAAAAATTGATCTTAAATGATACTTTAAGTTTTTTTTATTAGTTTATACCGACGATTAACTCCCCACTACAGAATTACGATTATATAAGTATTCACGTCTCTAAATAAATTTATCGAATTATTATTGCTTACACAAATAGACATTTCCACGTTGGTAAAAGCTGTCCAACTCCTTGTTATCTTGTCTTATAACGATATATGAAGTTAATGTTTTATTGCGTTTTTGATAATTATTGTCATCCATGGTCACCCTTATAAATCTCAACAAAACGTGCAGACCTATTATCACCATTCATAAATCGTTCAGGAACATCTGATCGCCTACGCACGTGCGCTGTTATATTGCTCTTATTTTTACGCCTGACAAATACATCACTATCCCTCTATATTGCGGCTTTGCTGCTGCAATAAATCAATCAAGCACAGATGCATGTATCAATTAGTGAGTGCAGTTTGTTCGCGATGTATGGAATCAAGGCTAGTCACCGGACGTTTGAGTTTGTAATATTTTACGTTGGATTAGAAAGCCATTCGTGCTGCTGACTGTTATACTATATCGACACACGCCCGTCCAGCACTTCCAATTCCGACTTATCGACATGGTATCTCATCTCCGCGGAATACCTTCGAACCGTAGAAAGCCGACGTCATTTCATTGATCAGTAGACAGGTGGTGGGGATGAATGTTAATTTGTTTGAAAATTTATGCCGAAAAGAATGATAGATATTCTGAAGATTGATAGATTTACAAGTGTGTAAATTATCTGTTTTAAAGTATGCTATTTATGGCAATTGATATTTAATAGATAATTTTAGTTACGTTTTCTATTTAATAATAATTTGTTAATACAAGTATATGTTTGAATTAAAAAAAATGATGAATCAGAACTCATATTACATACATAATAGGTACTTAAATAGTTATAGATAATATAGAAATTTAATTATCGGTTTCTTAAATAAAATTGTTCAAACCACTTGTAATAATATACAGGTAAAAGAAAGTCTTTCTAAAGATATATAACAAATTTTTGGTTTTTTTTTGTATTCTAAATTGCGTTTTTAAGATTATAATTTTTTTTTTATTTAGTAGGCGTTTCGGGAACCAAGCCCATATGCCATCATCAACAGTTTAAAAACTCCCTAAAACCAAGGGTAAAACAAAGGACAAAGTTTCACGTTTCGGGGCCCATCGAAACGGCTTTATTATCACAAACAATAAGTAGGCCAACGGATAAAAGGAAACCCCACAAAGGAAAAACACACATCGGATAGCTAATATGGAACTAAATTATGATTTTAGAATTTCTAATAAACTCCATTATAGCTTTAAATACTTCGATATTATTCTGTCTCAAAATTTGAATAATGCTTGTTGGTTGAGCTATTTTTTTAGGTGGAGTAAAAATATCTTGATACCGCTTGATTTTCATGCCATACCTTGCTGTTTATAGTTGGATGTATAAACGCATACTGCGTTGGTTTTCCGGCATAATATTGCTGCCACCGAGTTTGCCACGCGGAGTATATTAACTCTTCTTTAGCCTGTTTTAACAAATCCCTCCAGAATATCCCTACATTAATCGGAGAACCATTGATGATCGCTTCTTTAGCTAATAAATCGACTATTTCATTGGGTTTAATGCCAGCATGCCCCGTAATCCAATACAGTAAAACTTGGACACCATTCTGCTTCAAATCAGGCACTTTCCTAATAATCTTAAGGAGTACAGGATGTGTTTTGTAGCGATATTTGTTTACTAGTGCTAATAACACACTTTTCGAATCCGAGATAATACAAACACTGTTGATATTGGAGTCTTTAACGTAGTCCAACGCCATATTAATAGCTTCTGCCTCGGCTGTGAATATAGGGACATTTTCCACCAGTCTATAAGATTCGCTGAAGTTGTTTTTTGGATTATAAATAGCACATCCACACCCATTGTTATTTTTCGAAGCATCCGTATATATGGAAGTTGTATTAATTTGGCCTATAATACTAGCATGCTTAATTCAATCACTTGTTGGAACGCCTGTGTATATAGGGAAGCTAACATCCAATTTCTTAATAAACTCAAAGAAATCACACTTAATGTATTCTCTTTTTATCATGACATTATCGAAGTTACGAACATAATTTAAAGCCTCTACTTGTAAGGGCAGTCTTTTTTTTCTCCAAAACCTACTGACCATAGACAACCTCAATAACTTATAAATTAAAGGTATTAAGTACACCCTATCTATGAAATTTAAATGGAAATTGTACTTTGCAGCTAGAAATTTGCGCCTCAAATCTAAGGGTGGATCCCCAGCCTCCTCTCTCAATGGTTCTACCGGCGTCGATCGCATGGCTCCTACACAAACACGTAGGGCCGAATTCTGGATAACTTCTACTCGATGTAATTGTTAAGATTATAATTATTATGGGTGAAAGATAGTGTTTTCGTCTAATATTATTTAACCATTTCAACCAGCAAAAGTAATGTTTAGCAAATTTTGTTGGGTTTGCAATATGCAATTAAATGTTATTTTTATTATTTTCTTTATTTTTTAATAACCGTTTTTGACAGATTATCAATTCAAAATACAATGTAAATCTACTTTCTAGTTTGCAGCTACCCGAACTAATTCAGTACATAATGATTTAGGACATATAGTCCACATTCAAGAAGGTTTACCTTTTACAAACAAATCGCGTTGAAACAAGCAAAAATGCAATTTTAAACAAAATTCTTGGTTTATTATGTTGTCTATGCACGGGTGGCCAGATATTAAGATTTTTTATATTTTCTATGGAAGAACAAATTCATGCATAAATGTTTATGTTGGAACTATCGTGTTATTATTCCCACAAAACTATACGGCAACTCATTTTGAAATGATTTGCACGATTCGCATTTTGGTATACAGTAAAATCGATTGTGTGATCATATATTTGATGGCCATCATTTGATAGCGACATTGTGAATACTGGTACTAATTATAAGTGCAGTACATGCGACGTTTTTAAACCGAATCCGTCAAAAAACTACAGCACACCTGTGACCAAGACCGAATAAGAGTTTGGTCACGTTTACATTTTGATTTTTTGGTAGTTTTAATGTTTTTGTCGTCACCGATGCTACATCTAAATGGCTCAAGGTATTCAACATATCGAAAAGAATAGCAGCCGATGTAATTACCATATTGCGTACATGGTTTGTAACCTTTGGCGTACTGGAAACCTTTGCCTGTGTGTGATATTTTCACTCTAGTATCTAGACGGATGATACTAGAGTGAAAAAAATCACACACATGCAAAGGTTTAAAGTACGCCAAAGGTGCTGCTGAAATGAACGTAAAAACAATTGAATTAGCTCTTAAAAAGCAGATAATTATTCAGCGTGCTTGAATATTTTTCGTAGTTTTTGCATCATATACGCATAGACACGAAGTAAGTTACATTGTTATTTATATAAATTTCTTATATTATTTATCATATCCAATTTCATATCTTGGAAAAATAGAATAGTTGTTACAAGCTGCTACAGCGCAATAGCGGGTTGCCTTTTCATCTCTTTCGTTTTTCATTTTTTGGATTTACTCCATATTTAGGTAAACATGGAATAAAAGATATTTTAATACTAATGATTAAGAATGACTTAGATGAAAATATAGATGAATTAAAAAGCGGCTAATTTACTAAACACCTTTAAAATTAAAATTTGATAGGTGGGTATATAATAACTATTTTCTTTTCATTTTATACTTTATGAATTAGTAGTTAACTACATTTAACTTGTGGCTTTATTTCGCTAATACCGTATATATAAGCTGTATTAATGCAACTTCTAATTGTCACATGTTTTATTCTGAAACAATTCAGCTGAAAGTAACCATTCCCAATTGATGTGCTTTTGTTTTTTGATTTTTATATGAATATCGACGTATTAGTAAATAAATGACTATTAACTGGAAATGTATTTTTTGTTGCTGATTTAACAATACCTATTTCTAGCTGAAAACTTATTCTGAAACTCATTCTACCGTGTTCTTATTTAGACGTCTGCAAGAATTAATCCGCTTTGATTGATTACTCGTTTTACAACAGCATTCTGATAAATGAGTGCTTTATTTATCACACTTTTATGTATGTTATGTATGGGATTGTCTATAGATATATCCGAAAGACTTACAGAAGGTGTAGTATTAAATAAAAATTTCTTATAGTGTGTGTTTTCTGACCGACTGCAGTAATTGATAACGGTTATCTCCGTCACGATTTCCCTTATATATTGACAGAGTGTTGGAGCAAAAATGGGCGGAATATCTTTACATAAAAACTGCCATTAATCTTCCGAACTTTTTGTCGTTTGGTTTCCTTTCAGTGTGTTTTCCCACTGTTTCTTCTTCTTCTTTTCTCTCGGTGTGTAGAGGGTGATGCTATCTGCAGTGTTTAAGTACCAGTTACGGACGGGGCCCTTCTGCTTATCCCAGTCATTAGGATTCTATTACAACGGAACACGCCAAAGCCGTACGCGCGATGCCTTTGCGTTTTTCGCAGTAAAAACCTCTGGTTTCGCGTCTCTCCGTTCATTGAGAGACGAAGAGAGATTTGAACTGATTACTGGGTCTCCGCCCGCGTGCACTTGGATGACCCTATTTGTTCGTTTTAACCTAGCAATTATCTACACGAAAAGGCGATGGGTCTTCGCTGCTATCGTAGGAATAGCTACGCAAAAACATTTAGAATTTAATTAGGCTTCGCTCCTGTTCGAATATAAATCAGTAAAGAGTTTTCCTAGACATTGATGGAAGTATATGCACCGCTGTTAGAACGTGGATAAATGGCTAAAGATTATTCGTACCTTTAAAAATTTGCAGAGCGACTGTTTAGAAGAAAACGTGGGATTTTTATTAAATTACGCTTTCATGTTTAGTTAATAAATCATATAAAAGCTTTTAGGGGGTGATTTTGTCGAAAAACACGTTTCTCAGAAATCTGGCTTCCAAAATATTTCCTCGATTTAGAAAGGAGATTACACGAAATATATTATGTGAATAGTAATGTCAATAATTAACAGTGGCGGCTATTCAGGTGAAGGAAAAGCCCTTTCAACTATTTTCTGGATAAAATAACGGGTGATTTATTTCTCCCACCAAATAGGCATGATTTCTGTCGTATTTATTTTTCCATTTGCAATAAATGAAAGAATTTAGTGTATAAAAGTATATAATATTGATGTATCTGCTTGGAGGGCTTTCTAATGTTTAAATAGCTCTTTAACGAACCCACTTTTTACTTATACAACCCATTTAGAAGTGAGATAATCCTTTTTTGTACATTTTGACAAATAAAATTTGACGGGTTAGGTTTATTTTTTCTTTTATTCCTTTAAAACCTTTCTACCGTTAGGTGTAAGGTCATTTCGAGATTGATGTTAAGTCCTTGCCCTTATCTTCTCTCTCTACTTTTTCCGGTCTTTTGTCATTTCTCTTGCCAATTCATTTCTCTCTCGGTCAATGCTTCCCTTATCTCATCGTTCCATGTTCTTCTTGGTCCTCCTCTTGAATTTTTTCCAGATATTTTAGTTTCATAAATTTTCTAGTTGTTCTTTCTTCTGACATTCGACAAATATGTCCATACCATCTTAGCTGTCCTTCTTCTATTTTCATTCGTATTGGTATCACTCCCAATTCTTCCCTTATTTCCTCATTCCTGATTCTATCTATTCTCGTTTTGTTTACTACTTTTCTTAAGAATCTCATATCCATGGCATTTATTCTGGATTTATGTTTTTCGTTTAGCGTCCAGGATTCGCAGCTGTACATCAGCGTTGGCCTTACTATTCTATTTATTACGTCGACTTTAACGTTCCTTTGCACCTCTCTTTTTCCTAGGAATGTCATTTTCATCATATTATATATTTTTCCACCCTTCTTCATCCTCTCATCTATTTCTTTGTCAATCTTTCCATCGGCTGCAATTATCGTCCCGAGGTATTTGTATTCGTTCAAGTGTTCAATTATTTGTCCGTTTCTGTTAATGTTATGTTTTGTTTCCTCTTTTGCCACTATCATACTCTTTGTCTTATCTGTATTTATTTTCATATTAATTTTTGTAAGTTCTTCATTTAAGATGTTTATATTATGTTGCAGGTTTTCTTCGGTCTCTGCCACTACCACCATATCATCGGCATACATCAACTCTGATATACTAGTGGGTTTCATTTTCCAATATCCCAATTTTAGTTGTTTCATTTTTGGTCTTGCCTTCTTTATTGCGTCATCTAGTACACAGGAAAACAAAATGGGGCTGAGAACACATCCCTGTTTAACAGGGTTAGGTTTATATTATGGATAATGACAGGCAAGAAAGTAAGATCTGTATAGTGTGGTGCCACAAGTTTTCTCTTATCAGCTTATTGTCAAAAAATTCTCTTAGATGTTCTTGACTATTTCTAGCTCATTCATCATAGTGTAGTTGTGTTACGAATTCAGTTAATATGGCCCGGTATCTTATTGGTCCAATAATTCTTCGCCTAGACATAGCTACCCAAATTCCTATTTTTGTAGGATATTTTCTATAAATTCCTGAGAATTTTCACTAGTCTAAGTTCTGTAGTTCCGTAAATTAATGTAATCAGATAAATGGAACCAAGTTTTGCTAGTGTTTCTCAGTAGCTTTAAAAAAATCTGTTTTAATTAACAAAGGCGTAGAAATAAAATACATACGTAAATAAGCAACACAATATACCGAGCGTATTAAACTCAACTGTCGATTAGTGATTTTGTGGCGTTCTAGTTAAAAATGTTAAGAATATTCAATCCTTTGCCAATGTATTATTTATCCCTTTTCACGGCAGAGATCACGTGGATTTTATTTCGAAGTATATGCACTGAACGTGATAAATGCCCAAGTGAAGAGGTTGACATGTGAGAGGTTGCCATGGCAACGGTGACTTCGGGCTTTCCGCTGAGTACGGAAGAAATCGTAAGGTGTCGGCCAGTCTACTGCACCTGTATGTTGTTTCTACGTGTACATTAATCCTTCATATCTGCGATGACGATCGATTTACATGCATCGACATCGTGTGTATGTGTTTTAGTCAGAAATAAAACGAAATCCGATAACAATATTGTTCAGAATTTGTGGTAAACGCCATTCGGCCGATGGAAGGATGATGACAAAGCGGAGTATTTTGCAAAATGGAAGACGAACACATTAAACTAATAATTAATGTGCATTTGTGTTCAAAAGGTAGTGAAAAAGACTGCTAAATCATACAATATAAACTTCAAATCAGTTAGGTTTAACGAGTTCCAATCCCTCTGCAGTAGTACCGTACTAGAGATATTATTTTAGTATACCTACACTGAGAAAACAAGTTGTGTTGAATCAACCAAAATTTTGTTAATTCAACCAAAAATTTAGTTTATTATTACCTATTGTTTTAAGATTTTAAAGATTTTTCAAACTAATATCAAACAAAAAGTTGCTCGTATTTTCGGAGGTGAAGAATAGATAGAGCAGCGATGTAGCATTAATTTAATAGATACTAAATTGATTGTATATTTACATAGTTAAACATTGTGATAAAAAAAAATACTTTCAATTCATTTGCAAGTTTATAAAAAAAAAAAATATCGCAGCAGGCCTATATGTTGGACAGCTCTGGTTTAGAAGGTTAAATATATTGTCAACGCTATAGCTACCAAGTATTAATTAATGGGATGCGATTGTGTTTAGTAAAGGATGTGCCATTTCTATAATACAACTAAATATAACACTTCAAAACAAGCTTGCTCCAGTAACTCCATATTCGCTTGTTATTGTTTAATTTGATTTTATAACTTGTTTCTTGCTATAATATAAACAAATGGTTACTTACCTTTAAATCCAACTGCCACTCTTTTAATAGGTTCGCCATAGTTTCATTTGCGATAACTGAGATGTACTATTTAATTTGCTAACAACTCACTACACGGTGCACGCAGAAACATCTAATCTAATGAGAAACGAATAAAATCAAAATGTGTATTTTTAGATGCACTTGCACGTGTTGCATAGTAGGTGTTCAGCACGTGGGTTGTATAGCCAATAGAATTCGAGGAATTCAAGGGTATGTTAGTGTTAGATATAATAAATCCACGGAGTTAATGCAAACATAAGTACTTTGTAAAATAGAATATTGTTCCTGTTAATATTGAATTTGTGTTTTGTTAAAACAATGGCGTATACATTTTCCTTTCAACAATTTTATTTTAGTTCAGGGAACAACCACAATTTGTTAACAGGACGCATCTCATTTGTTTAATTTCTCGTTTAACGTTCTCAAATTGTTAATTCAACAAAACAATTTTAACAAAAATTGTTAGTTCATGCAATGCTCTATTTTTGTTGGTATAAGAAAGTTCTCTCAGTGTACGCTTAATTCAAAATATTCATATTGTTTGACACATTCTCCGGGATATATTCTAAATTCTAAAGCATATTCTACATAATTCTAAGTTTAGTTTTCACCTATTTTTTTAAGGCATGACCCAACACTCATAATTAACTGTATTTTTTTTCTTAACGATTCCTAAGAATATTACAATTTTTATGAATTGCAGAAACTAATTATCGAAATTATTGACACTTATCTTCTATAGAACCCGTTCTGTATCATTTTATTATACTTTCGAAGTGTAAAGTAAATAATTTAATAACTACAAATAGCAGACGTATTTTGGAGTGTTTTTAATCATTTCCCCATCACTATTTTTATGTTGCGATAAGTTACAGCTAGAATGAAGTGACATAAGTTTTGAGAATAGAACGCCATCCGTTGTATGCCATTGGAAAATATGTACATATAAGTACTTTGTATAAAGTCCGAAGGAACTATATATCAAAGTTTTGATAAAATGGTAACTACGTACTTCAGAAACATTAGCATAAATAGCCTTTAAATAATGGTAAAATTCTTAAATAATACCACTGAATTTGAACTAAGAAATCTGCTATCAACTACCGATATAACTAAACTTTTCCGGAAGAGGAAAATATTTCAAATTATTTTTGTTGCAATAGAAATAAAAGATAGTGAGCCAGTGATCTTAAACATCCTCTACCGCAACGAAACAGCAATGACCTACGGCTTTTGTTATTTTTAGTCACTAAATTAAGCCTCCATTAAAGTAAGTACTTTCTCAAAGTTAGGATCTAACGATATGGTGGCGGCGTGGCGTATTTTGTATATATCTATATGCATACTGTATGGTGGAGTCGCCATGCTTGCAGCTGTAACACGTACTTAGATTAAACGTGAACTTGAATGAAACATTGCTTCATGAATATTCAGACAAGATGAATGGATACGCTTTTGACTAATTGTCTATTATCAGATTATCTATCACACATGCATACTTCTACGTATGTCATCGCAACGTGAATGGACTGGCATTGTAAAATACACACACATAGATATTGGCTGGAAACTGCGTTTACTAATTGTGTACGCTATGCATATTTTACATATGCGCAGATGTGTATATCTGTCTGTTACAGCTACAAGGGTAATTGTTTTCATAAATTTTCATATTCTCAGAAATTATTTTCACTTTCCGTGGATTATCTGATGCGGATGGGTTTTCACCTCTCCTTTTATCCTTATAATTTATGTTCTCTGTCTGCACAAAGGCTTATTGCTTACGATACACCTTTTGTGAATAAAATACTGTGGGTGTGCCACGGAAGGCTATTAGCATCATACCTGCGGTGAGGTTGACTTATCGATTTTCATTACTTTGCTGTTTTCCTTTTTAACACACTTGTAATACGGAATACAGACTAAATACCTTTAACAAAAGGCAAGGGTGGGCTTTGAATGAAGATTAAATTTAAATATTTTGCAGAGCTATGTAGTAGGTATATTTTTTTATCGTAGTGTTGTATCCAACAACACATTTTTGAATGTCGCTGCTTAACTACTCTGTGGATTGTGGGCTATAATAAAATTGTAGATTAACTCTTGTGATTACTAGCACGACTCAGAACAGATCGTAGCGATCGGATTTATTTTATTCAACGCTCACAGCATTCGTATTTCCGTATATTTGGATTTCTATTTACGGATAGATACCTCGCCGTTATGCAGTACTTCGTGGTGGTTATCATTTCATCGGGGTACTATTGACATCTTGGTAAACAATTGAATAATGAAGTAATTGCAATGTAGTGTTAATGAGAAATATGTAAACTATTTCCGCGTGGTGAAATCGTCGAATTGTGTGTCTATTAACGAAATACAGTGTGTTAAAAAAAGGTTGTCGGATATTTTACCCAATTGTAGTACTGGTGGAAATAAACAAAAAAGTCTTAGTTAACATGGGTCCGCAATTCAACTGTTTTTGACATATAGTCGATTGCATATTGTTTTAGTAGGATAAAAATTTTCAAAGAAATTCTGATCGCAATGTAAATTAAACAAATGTTTATTTAAAGTAAAACTAAAGAAATTGTTCTACATGTCCACCGTTCATTTCTAAGCACGCTTCACACCTTCTTATGAAAGATCGACGCAATCTTTCGAAAATTCCTGGAGTCCTCCGAATTTCCTCGCAACAATTTACGATTCGTTGCTTGAATTTTTCCAAATTGTTTACAGATCGTGCGTATACTAATTGTTTTAGATGCCCCCAAACATAGAAGTCTAGAGGTGTCAGGTCAGGGGACCTAGGAGGCCATGCAGTTGGTCCACCCCGTCCTATCCATCTCTCGTTGTAATCTTGATTTAAGAAATTTCTAACTACGATGGAAAAATGCGCAGGAGCTCCATCGTGCATAAACCACATATTTAATCTGTTAAAAAGTGGCACGTCTTCCCACAAAACGGGTAATTCATTTCTTAAAAAATCCAAGTATATCTACTTGTCCCGTTAAACGATTAGGGAGAAATACTGGACCAATTAAACAGTCTCCAAAAATAGCAAGCCAAACATTTAGCGAAAAACGGTTTTGGTGATGCAGTTCAACAACAGCATGGGGATTTTCAGCTGCCCAGACGTGATTGTTATGAAAATTGAATATTCCGTCTCTTGTAAACCCAGCCTCGTCACTAAATAAAATCTGAGTCGCAAAATTAGGAGTTTCTGCCAGCTTTCGTAAAACCCAATGACAAAATTGGTGTACTTTTAATGACGTTTATTTTAGACGAACAGAAATCCTATGAACTTCCTGATACAAGGAATCTCGTAAATTATAAACTCAACATATTTATTGTTGCTTTCTCTAATGTCCTTTTAAACTGCCAACTTTGTGACAAAAAAAATGTCAAAATACTCAAAATGTATAGACACATACAGAAATTTTTAGTCATGGAATAGCTTGTTTATAGTTGAGGTGTAATTCAATTAAAATTCATGTAAATTACTATTACTTCACTGATGATTTGCTCGGCTTAGTGACCGACTTGATACTTGACATTAATGTTATGTTTACTGATTTTTTTTTCTTTAACGTGATGATAAAATCCCTCAAAGAATTAAGGTACATATACATAGGTATATGATCATGTCATGCAAAATGTTAACAGTGTATATGAAAACAAACTTATTAAAATAAAATATACGTTGCCTAACAGATATATTTACAATAACCATATTCCAGGGATAAATAAAATAAATTCACTAACAATGAAAACATAAAATACGCTAATATCTCACTTTTCAATAGAAAAAGAAACAATGCTCTGTTGTTATATATATGCATGTAATATAAAATAAAAAAAAAAACAAAAAAAGGAGTACTAACATTAAAATAAAGAAGATAAATTACTATATACCCTAGAAATAAATTCCAACAAAAATTAATACGAGGTATAAGAACCTCTATTTCCAATAACTTCCTTCAAGTGTCTGGGCATAGAATTTACCAAATTTTGGTAAAAAGGTTAATAAGGAATTCGTGCCAAATATTGTGCGCGTAATGCTTCAGTTGCTCTCTATTTCTAAAATGACGGGGTTCATCGTGTTCATCCCAACGCTGAACAAGATCCGCCCATAGATCTACAATCGGGTTGAGGTCGGGCGACTCAACAGGCTAACGGAACCTAGCAGGCTAATTGGGTATACAAGAAACTAATCCTGCACCATTCTTGTCCTTTGGATTGGACTATTGTGAGCAGTTGGCCCCCGTTTGCATATACCAACGGTAATATACGTATGTCCAATATTTCCACATACATGGTGGCAGTTTAATGATTATCTATTTCTACCAAATCCCCTACTCCGTAAGATGTTATCGACCCTCAAAAGGCATAGGAAATTCTGATGCTATCTCTCTTTTTGACGACATATCTCTCCCTATACCTGGACAATGGGGGGCGATGAACCAGTATTCTGGTATTGTCTTTAGATCTAAATACTTTCTCATCGCTGAATACGACATCAATCCAAATTTTGTATTTTTGTACAGCAAATTGCATTCGAGCTACTTCATGCCGTTTAAGAAAATCAGTTAATGAAGCAGGAAGCGCTCAGAAAGCCAGCAGTCTTTAAAGTTTTGGCTACAGTGAATTTGGATCACTCTACTCTAGTAGTTTCTATTAACTTCTTGCTGCTATAGAGCGGATGCTCTGTAGTTGGATTGATTAATAATTCATGCAATCGCTCTCTTCACTGCGTGTGCTCTTCTGCCAGAAAACGACGAATCCAACACTGAAAAGGAATGAGATTATAGGATTAGTAAACAGAGCAAACAAAGATACTGTGGCTCTTACTCTATATATGTATATATGAATAAAACTAGCTAAGGTGTGTAAAATGAAAAAAATAATTACTTATGATAACAAATACATACCAATTTTTTTATGCAGGCCGCATAAAAAATCCATTTTCGAAGAGGGTCTAATGACTAAAATTTAGTTAGGTGTAAAACAGGCAACTACACTTCGGGCGGCGAAGACGAATATGTTTCTGTTTATAACTCTTGGAATGCCATACAAGAATTGTCCCATTTGAATTCGTCTAACATAAACATTGATCAGACAAACACCTAAAAACTATTCCAAATCTGTGCAATAGATCCACCCGCTGGATGGAGCTTTTTAAAATCTCGCTAGTTGTAAGTACATTTCCTGTAAAGCTCTACGGTTACAAATAATTAAGGAAGAAGCTTCTCACGTAGATTATTGAAGAATATTTCGCGTATGTGATAAGCCTGTCAGCTTTGAGCGGTATACGGACATCGACAACAATAGCGGGGATGCGCGTGTTGGTCAAAAATTCACCGAGCGAAGGGATCGTTATAGGCACTCGAAGAGCCAACAACCCCCACATCCATAATCGATTCGGAACACACCCGTAGGAGGTACGGTCGTAAATTATTAGAGCGTGGACTACAGCTGACAACTAATTGACGTCGTGTCAGGAGCAAATTTAAGGGCGAGCTTTGGATGAATGATATTCGACAGCTTCTTATTTGCATATGAACTGCACCTTGATGAATTATTTCACCTCTTTTGTATTCGAAATGATTCAATTAATTTTGTAAAAATTATTGTATATTTAAAACAAGTCGCCGAAAATTTGCAAACTGGAAAATAATAAGAAATGTTTGCCAGTATGAATTTGTATTATTGTTTGTGTAATGTCTTATGTGAATTTATAGCTGAGTCAAGCATATCGTGCTAAATTCATATTTGGGTTAAATAATACTGAAGAGACTTTAAATACAATAAAAACCCGGTTTCCAGAACTCTGTGCCTGTCTTTCGTGCTTTCGGCTTCGCTTATGCGTACTGCTACATACCTCGCAATTGAACGCATTCATAAATTATTAAGTCATAAAGTTGAAGACAAATAATTGGCGTCGTGTCAGGAGCAAATTTTACAACTTGCTCTAATAATTTATTCCAAACATGCACATTCCTATACACACATCTGTCCGTACAAAATGAGGTTCCTTTTTTTATGTTCTTTGGTTCGGCTTCGTGCCAGACGTTAGCGACACCGCAGACTATAAGCCGAAACTTCTCCTGAAACAGAAACACGACAAATTCATTCCTTCAAAGTCATAAATAGGGAAAGTATGGTTCTGAAGGTTTGTGTGTGTATCAGGATTTTGTTTCGATGCAAATTAGAACTGTTAGCAGTAATTTGGTTTCGATAACGATTTTATTGATTTTGATTTATGGGTTCATAAAAGATCTTGAGGTCATTGGATTAATTGCGGTTGCATTTATAGACGCAAAGTGGCCATTAAATGTCCGAATTTAGGTTAATAATTAGTTATCGGTTTTAACGATACTAACTAACAGAAAATGAGAAAAAATGGGGTGAATGTGAGCAAATCTAAAATTAAAACAAGAAAAGTAATTCAATGATTAGTACCACTGGACAATATCGCCCGAATTTCTTATGGGGTCCGAAACGGCATAGTTGCTCTCCGTACATTTACTAATTTATAATTTTGTTCTATTATATCTATATAACTTTGCTTTAAGTGTTATTTTTTCTTTAGTCTCCAGATACCAACCATTTTTCTTGCAAAAACGGTTGAAATTGACAGGAATACCCAATGGATGGAAAACCAGCAAAGCTTTTATTTAACTTGAAAATATAAAATTACCAATTCTTTGGATCGAAAGTGCTTACTTATTTGGTTCCTTTTTATCCTCATGTTCCAATATTTCAGTTGCAGCAATCGGATTCATTTCACCATCGAACTAAATGGCTTCGAATTCACTTGAATCGTCCACAATGGATGGGTGACCATTTAGCTCGCTCGAAGGACCAAACTGCCCTTTCGAATTGTTTCCTAACCGCCCAAAGATTTGAGCTTTTTTTTATGTGCTGAAGCATTTCAGCCTGACAGGATGGAATCTTGATTGAACTGAAAAGGCCAGTAGTTTCTAGCAATGGCTCGTTAGCTTTTCTCCGTTTGTAGGATCTGCAGAATATTAAATATCGTCCCTCGTTCGCACTATTGCAGCCGCAGACACCATACATTCTGCAAATCAATTCCTCGATGGATGCCAATGTGGTTTCTGTCACAGAATTTTCAGCCAGATCGAGGAATGCTTTAATAAATTGCGAATTACTTTGAAAAATCTTGCATAGTTGAATTCTACACGTCATGCACGTGTGTGGTTTCAGCCTGTGAAGATATGAAATATACACACAACTATTGTAAAGTGTAATAAAAAGTAAAATGCATCGTTTAGGATTGATGTATCATCATCCACACAGGTAAAAAAATATTACAAACACTGTTCTAAGAAAATTCTTTATATACCTGACATACATTCATCCAAACCTTTCATCCAAAGTCCATATTCTTTTGTGCAATGCGGTATTTTAATTCAAGTATTTTTCAAGGGCTTCAAGTTGTAGCTTTAGCTACCTCTGTTTCAGATTGGAGTATATCTGTGGAAAGCGAATTCGAAGTTAATTGCCTCATTTATACTGCTTGAACTTTAAGTTCTTTATTAATTTTGCAAACATGTCACACGTGCTGCTATATTTTTTTAGTTTTAAATCGAATAATTAAGTTGTTCATGTTCATAAATTCTTGTTGTATATGTAATACGAATTTCTCTATATTCTAAATCCAAACAAATCCATGATAAAACATGTATACGGCGCGATGCACACAAACTCTACATATTTATGTTACGTTCGTGTTTTACCGGACTCCTATACACGTATACGGTTCGGTTTACACCCTGGAATTTATTACTTGATAAATTAGCGCAGCTTTTTGGGTTGGCGCTTGGTGTGTTTTACAGAAATTACCGACCGTTGTAATTAAATTTCGTGTTTTTCTATTTTTAATTTTCTGCTTATAAGGCCTGCCCTGTAGATCTTGTTTTGATGATTTATACCGTTGCTACTCATTAGGATTGTTGAAGAAAGAAATATTTCGGGCGTATCTCGTTGCATAAATAACACAGTTCGTTATTTATGGACGTTAATACGGCTTAAAATAATCTTGACAACACGAAAATACAGGTTGTTTTTGAAACGTTCCGACACAAAATTTAAATCCTAACATGAGCTTTATGCGGTGTGAGTTAATGAAAATATGAGTAGTGGACACAGAATATATGTAAATGGGACATATTATAATGCTGTAATACAGGAGCAATTTCAACGTTTTAAGTTCCTTTGCTCTCCCAACACTATTTTCTTCTATTCTTGTGATAAGTGACTGGTGGTGTTTACTAAAATAAAATAAAAACACATTCGTGGTGAAAAGAATCATTTTATTGAAGAATGGTATGTGCATCTTAAGGACACACCATTTTTAACTTTCTCCAATAATAGGAACGTTATGCTAACTATTGCTTTTGATTTTTGTTTTAAGATAAGTTGGTCTTATCTGCGTGTGTAATTTTCTTCCATTTCCCTCTATCCTTGCACTTCGATTTCTAGTTCGGCGGTTTGATCGTTTTTGCATCCTATTTCTGAGTGTACCACTCTTCTTCTTTCCGGCTAACCGCATTTGAGAGTGGCGTTTTTATGTAGCTATCTTTGTTCTGGTGTTTACCGAGTCCAGTAGTAGACATATCATCTTTGTCAAAGACATCACATTAGCACAGAATATGGACTGGGATTTCTTCTGCGTCTTGGCAAAATCTGTAACTACACACTCTTTCAGGCATGTGGTGACAATATGGCTATTCAGTCTACAGTGACCAATCAGTCATACTATGATTTAAATAGTCTTTCTATATATACTGAATATAAATTCGAGGCGTTGACTGTTGCCACTACTCTTTGGACTTACTGTGTATTATCCATTCATTGATGAACTTGACCCAGTACTGCTTATTTCTATTATTTTTAAATCCTTATTCTTCTATTAATCGTCATTGTTTCCATCGTATAATGATCTAATCAGGGTTTTATATATACATGCATTTAACGATAAACTGTCAAATATATTTTGAAAAAGAATTTAATTTTATTTTTGCTGGTTTGGCTGTATCATTGCAAAAAAAATATATACTGTGGAAGTAAGCAACTATTGAAAACTTATTAACTGTACTTCATTTATAGTTTCGTAGAATTAAAAAAAAATGCTATTTGCTTAAAAAGTTCCGCAAGTGCTTCTGAGCAATTTGCAAAACATAGTGTAGATCTCGCAAACTGCTCAGAAGTACTTGCCGAACATATATTGTTTTTTTAAATGTTTGACGTTCGGTTCGAGAAGTTATCAGGGAAACGAGACTACATTCGAACAGAAATTACTGCAGTAAATAGTAAAATAAAAATATGGTGAAGGAATTCTAATAAACAATAGTGTAAACACAGCAAAACAAAAGAAGTGATATTTTGAATTCCTAAATATACATAAATCTGAATAGATTTTTGAGTATCAACTGTTATATTTAAAACGTTAAAGACCAAAAATGGTCATTTGCTGGAAATTATTGAAAGATTAGAAAAGTTAGGATTACTCTAACCTTTTTAAATCTATTGTGATCACCTTTATCTTAGAAGATTACTCTAATTTTGTCTTCTTATTAGATCATCATTTTTTGGAGCGGCTCCTTTACGTAGTAGCTACTTGTTCTGGTGTTCTCCGAGCCCAGTAGTGCTAAGTTAGCATACGTTAGCGTTACCACAGAATATGTTAAGGTTTCCTGTTCATTTTGGCAGAATCTGCGAATAGCATCTCAGCTAGATCTATGTGTGTGCATATGTGTATTTAGTCTACAGTGACCAATTGATAGATCTACTATCATTTCAACGGTGTTCCTGTTTACGAAGTAGGTGTTTTGTAAATTCAGGCTTTTGTTCGTTTAAGAACTGTTGTGCATGCTTTTGCGCTGGTAACTTCTGCTACCACCCTTTGGACTTATGATGTATCCATTTGTTGATGGACTTTATTATTTCTCATTTGGTGATGCCGCACTCAAGTGAATGGCTTTGACTCCTTCATGCTCCTTCATGGCTATTTAGGGCGCTTATGCATCATTCAAAACTCATTAATTATAGTATTTGGTGACGAATCTGTGTGAAGTCATTATTAAAAAAGGATAATACATTCTTACTTAACAAATTCATTTAACAATTAAAATCTGACGAGTTTCGTACTTATAAGCATCTTCAGGTCAGCTAAAAATAATCCAAGAATTTAAACATTATATTAAGCTAATTTACTAGTACTAATTAATGTTGTAGACTAGTTAAAATACGAGAAATTTGTTAATTAAGAAGAGAAAAAAACTTCTAGAAGATTAGAAAATTAATGTATTAACTTATAGGCAATAGAATTTAAAATTACAAATAAAATTGTCTAAAATATTATAACATATAACTTCAATGTAATTAAAAAAAAAATGATTCAAATAATTTCAGAAAACTGTAGTAAGTTTAGTAACCATAAAAGATTGAGATAAAATACAATCTAATAGTTTTGAAATTGAATCAATTAGTAATCTAATTATTTAAAAATATGCTAAGATTTTTAATCGTAGTTAATTAGGATAATATAATGTTTAAATTGTTGGATTACTTCTAACAGGCATGAAGATGTACTTATAAGTACGAAACACGACGTATTTTAATTATTAAATGAATTAGTAAAGTAAGAAACTCAAATTTATTATTCTTCCGTCATTAATTATAATTTTTTTATGGAGTTTCTTATAATTCAAATATTCGAGCCATTTTTCGTTATGTGAAGTTGACTGTTGTTGGTTGATGAAGGTGTATGGTAATAATTAATATATGTAAGTCTTGCGAATGTTAGTATCCGATTTTAAGTTGCGTGTGTGCCAGATGATACTCCCGTGCTTCACACAGACGTTGCTGTATGGTCTCGCAGTCAAAACAGATACACATGTTCAATGCGTTGGAAGTAATTGGGATTGAACAAGAGAAAGGAAAACACACTCAGTTAACGTGATGTGATACATATTTGCTAGTGCACAAAATCGAAATAAGTAATCTTTCTGACTAAGAAAAGAAAATGCACAAGAATGTTCAGAATATGCAGACAAAGATTGCTTTAAGATCACACATTTTTAGGGATATTGTATTGTAGTAGATTTAATAGAGTATTATAGCAATTTGCTAAACTTCTATCTAAACATTTTCGTTCAAGTTGATTTGATCATTTCTCATAACTTCCATGTCTAGCAGTGAACGAACTCCACCGAGGTCCAAGCAAAAAGCGCCAAATTTATGTTTTAATAAAGGCCGTAAGAAAGGAGATTATATGGAATTGTTAGATATGGTTAACATTTTAGTAGGTATCTGGCAGGAACATTGCTTGCGGAATAACTGCGAAAAGGATTTTGTATGAAACATTATTTCTGCAAGTTACATTGAATAGCATCATAATCAAGAGTAAAATTAAGTGAGTTTATATACACCTACTATGACTTTTTCTTAATGTTGGACTATCATCAAGGGTCTACTAGACATGTGAAAAATGATAGCGTTGCTTAAAATAAATTGACAATGTTATTTTATAATTTATCGTGCTTATGTTGTCAGGTACTTACAATATATTTATGAATATATACGAAATGTTAGTGTTTACTGAGTTGTCGCTTTTGGAAAATATTGCAGTACACATACATACTTACGTACATCCTTGGAATTGCCAGAAGCCAGCAATATTGCATTGTTACGCCGAGGCATCTGTTTGCCATTTCGCGTGCTGGAAAGCTCCGTAAATAGTCCGGCGTGGTGTGTTGATTTTACACCCCGTTGTATTATTCAATGCAACGTGCATACGGCTTCCTATGTCGAGCATTTGGCTGTTGTTGGTCTCTCCTGCTCCTCCCGCATTTATCCGCTGCTGTAGTCGTAAAATTTGTTTCGACATTTGGCGCGAAATAAAAATGGCCGAATCTCTCAAACTCTCCAGGGCACTGTTGTTAAATTTAATAGATTTCCAGTTATTTACGTTCGAGTGCGGTGAACAGCATCCGTTATTTGGATTATGTCAATTCGTTTACTGGCTACGTGGAGATTTTACGCGATATGAACGGAATAATATGCGTTTTATTTCGTTTGATGTTTTAGAAATTGCGTCAAAGAAGGAGCAATTAGGTGATTGCTTAACTTTCGACGGCACTTTGTTTGGGCAAAATTGTTTTCAGGGAGAATGATTTAGTATCATTTAAAATTTACGATAAAACATATTTTGATAGGATTTCCGATCATTAGATTAGAATTTAGAAGCTAGTGCGGATAAATCAAGCATAAAAATGCCAAAGTATTAAGCTCGACATCTGTTAATTTAGAGTAAAAGATTTCTGATGCAAGTAGTCTTCAAACCTTTAAAATGTTATATATATATCACCTGAAATGTTCATCAAATTCAAAACCGTTTCTACTTTACTTTTCAAATTTCTTAGAGATTGTTGCAAATGACTATTTACTTATACATATTTGAAATTTTGGCAACATTATTTGTTCGATTGGAACTATAAATTTGAAATACTTTAATCAAAACATCACTTCCGGTTGACCGGAAATTGACATCAACTTTCTTATTTTAAATAGAATGATATATATTTCTTTACATTTTTTGATAGTACGACCATAAATATGTCATTTTTTATTAGCCCTTTCTATAGCTACATGCTGCCGTTTTTGAGTTATTTGAAATTTGCTTTTGTTTTCGTAATAATCATTGCATCATTCAGAAGTTAATATCTTGGTTAATATTTCAAGTCAGATCTTGAAATTTGCTAGTTGATGAAAATAGATTAAGCACACTTAACATTGTAGCATACAGGGGTTCAAAACTAAGAGACAAAGTGACGTATTTTCGATTGCAAAAAAGTCCTTTTTCGTAAATAGAACAACTTGTATATTAAATCGAAATTAGAAAGTAAATATCATCCCCTATCATTTTATATCAGCATTCCCCTTATACCTATCTTTAATAGATTTTGAGATATGAGCGACTTTTTGTTAAACTGAGTATAGCTGTAACTTTAAATGTTTGGAGCTGGCCCTGAGTGGGAGCAATGTCAATGACAAAAAGTCGCTCATATCTCAAAATCTATTAAAGATAGGTATAGGAAATATATTTACTTTCTAATTTAGATTTAATATACAAGATGTTCTATTTAAGAAAAATGCCTTTTTTGCAATCGAAAATATGTCACTTTGTCTCTTAGGTTTGAACACCTTGTATGTTAGAATGCGTTGTGTGTTTATCTACTTTCATCAAGTAGCAAATTTGGAGTTCCTATTTAAAGTATTAACCGAGATACTAACTTCTGAATGATACAATGATTATTACCAAAACAAAAGAAAATCTTAAATAACTCAAAAATGACAGCATGTACTTAAGGTCGTAGAATCAAAAATGTTAAAAAATTATCTCAATCTATTTAAAATAGCAAAGTTGATGTCAGTTTCCAGTAAACCGGAAGTGGTATTTTGGTTAAAATATTTTACATTTGTATAGTTCTTATCGAATAGATAATGTTGCAAAAATTTTGAAATTTGAAATGTAAGTAAATAGTAGAACATCATAAACTTTTAATGAACCAATTACGTTGAATATCGTAGTAATCGTAATAGTAATTATACTCAAGAACAATTCTTTTTTGAGTTTATTTTTCAGCTTTTGTAAATTAAATGCTGATTTGAAAACCGTTGTTGGTTTTCTATTACGTCGTCAACCTCGATAGGAGAGATGTGAATTACGCCGTAGGAGACAAACATCCTACAACAGCCATTTGTCGACGGAAAGAACATTATTTTTCTGCCTTCCAATATAGAATTTGGTCTCATGAAGCAACTTTGAAAGTTTTGCCAACTGAAGGAAACTGTTTTAAGTATCGAATTTCGCCATTTTCTAGTCGGTCTTTTGAGAAGATAAAGGCCGATGTGTTTGGCGGTTCACAAATTCGCCAGTTCGTGAAAGATTAACATTTCATCGGAACAGTAACAAAGCTCCAACAGGATGTTTGGTTGGCATTCAAAAATCTTGTCGAAAAAGTTTCTTACAAATACACGAGCACGGAATTACACTGATATTGTGCAGCAATTTCTGAAGAGCTTATAAGTGTATTTTATGCATAGTCATCTTGCAGACTTTCTAAACAATCTTGGTGCAGTTAGTAACGGGCAGCGTGATAGATTTCACCAAGATATGAAGATGATAGAGGCACGGTATTAGAGTAAATGCGATGTTCATATGATGGGTGACTATTGTCGGAGCATACCTTAAGGAATAATACCTGTAGAAATTTTTAACATCGTGTTTTTTCGTCCTTAAAATAATGTATTGACCCATAGGAATACTAAAAAATCTATATTGTACATAAAATGCAATTTTATCTACAAAATTTTTTTTTTTAATTTTTTCGGAGAGCCTCATATTGTGAGCCAATTTGGCTCTGAGATCGTATTCTCGAATTTCGTGCTATTGGATATTTTAATTTCAGTGGGAGAAGCTATGAAACCTTTGCCAGTATTTTTCTAGTTATCTATTATGGTACTGTAGGGCCCGCTAGTTGATTGAAAGTATGATACAAAAAACTGTTGTTTTCTTCTCTCTCCGAAAATTTAAACGCGTTTTTACTCAAAACTGTGTTCTCAACATCGAGCTGCCCCAACTCAGATAATTTTCCAGGAATCAGCGTGAAATGAACACAGCGTCTTCTACAATATATGAACTAATAGACTATGTAGAATATCTACGATGTTGTTGAAAATATATGAAATTTTCCACTAAATTTCTATTCGCAATTTAATGTTGAAAAAGTCTCACGTAGTGTATTAGTTTCTGACTTCTAAATTGAAACGTTTATGAATTATTGTTCTAATGTGTTCATTTCAATCGAATGTTTTCAGAAAGTCCGCAAATTGCTGCGGAAAAGAGATGGGTTGACAAAAACGCTGTAAAACCGTTATTTTTTTTATTAAATAAAAAGTTGTTTTGATATTTCGAGAAAAAGTCGCAAAGTTAGCGTTATTTTCAGGCCTCTAGGTGGTTTTAATCCTTAATATGTGTATGTTTACCGTTTGGTTACAGAACTTTATTACTTATATGAACACAATTTGACTTACAGTATCTACAAATAGGCTTTTTGGGAATAAAATTATTATATTTGGTAGCTCTTTCTTTATTTTCCGTTGTATGCACATTTGTATGACTTTTGGGACAAGAGCGCATAAAATGTCGACGTGGTAGATAGAAACTAGTCATTTTTGGTTTCCGATACCAAAACTTGGTCAAAAACAAGTCAACGAAAATGGTGTTCCCCGGTGTTATTCGTATTTACATATGTTCGTGTCTATGAATAATTAGAGCCTTTTGTACTTCATCGGAAACATTTACATTATTGATCCGAATTGTCCGTTTACTAAACACGTGTAGTGTTTGTAATCATTGATTATTATTATTTTTAAAACATGCTTATATCCTTGATAAAATTGGAACTAGGTCAAATTCGCTTCAATTTTCAGAATTCACGTTATTTACTAGTCTGCAGTGAAATGAAATAATTTTATTCATTGCGTGCCGGCGTTAAAGTAATTGACATCTCAAAAGCAATCCATTTAACGAACTTAACAACTTCCAATAAAGAGTGGCTCTGCCATTAACGATATATAATTGATGCAACCACATTTCTGTATCGGCTGGTTAATTTCTCGTTATTGCAAATCGCTATGTATGTATCTATATAAATGTGTGCACAGTAAATAATTCTAAATAGCAGTAAGAGAGTAAAAGTATGAGGTTTTACAGTATTTATGATATATAAATATATTTTAGAATGGTTTAATGATCTTACATTACTTACTGACAGTTTTATTATTATTTGTGTATGGAGATGTACAATTGTTAAATAGTTTAAATTGAAAATTTATTAGCAGACAATAGTATATGTAATTAAAACTTTAATATATCTTTTATGATGCAGATCTTAAAACCTTTATCCTGTTCATTACTTTTGCTAGGAGCTTTGCGATTTTAGTGTAGACCATATCAGCAGTTTGCTAGAGTGAAAACCCCTTACGTTTTAGCAATTCGATCTTCCTTTGATGTAATTGAGCCTCAGCGATATTTGCATGTCTTTAAAAATTCAATTAATCTTTTCGCGCGAACATCGAATCCTGATGTATGGATTAGCGATAATTTTGTAAACGTAAGCCTCGCATGCCTGGTATTAATTTATCATCAACCTCATCTACTTCAGAAGCGTTTCGCGAGATGGTTTAAGTAACAATGGAGATTGCCATCGGCTGTTTCGTACACCGCATAATATACAATGGCGCGAACAACGGGAACGTCGTACATTTTTCATGCGTCTGAAATAAGGGCCTTTGTTGCTTTGTTGGTGAGCCGTTGCTCGTGTGTGTTTGATACTGTTGTCGCGGATTTTTTTCTCTACGTCGCCCTAAGTGTGACCGTAAAAACAAACGCTTATTTACATATATATTGAAATATTGGAAAAAAAGGTAGCTCTCGCTTTTTATGTTTAACTAACTCAAAGTATCGCATATGGTGTATTGTTACAGCTTTCGTTGTAGATTTTTAATTACAAAGTCCGCAGCTAAACAAACAGCAGAGTAGTTTAAAACAGATAATTAATTATAGATTTGGCTTAATCACATTTAACTGGCTGTAAATTCTATAGAAATACTTTTTCGCAAATCCGAGTGGATTTTATTGGAACTTATTTTTAAGGATGGTACTGACAAATATTTAATATTCTAACATAAATCTTCAATTGACACTTAACGGAGAATCAGTACTACAAACATGAAAAGAAGAATGGATTACATCCATACGCAAAAAAGGGAAATAAAGAAGACTGCAACAATTACAGAGGCATACCAGGAATATCATCCATACGGATCCATCATCTTAGGAACAAAACGGCTTATAGTAGGCCGATTAACAATTGACAGTGTATTCTGTTTATCTCCAGTAATAAAAAAATAGAACCGCGAAATTTTTAACACCACCGCATGTCTATATATAGGTCCACACACCCCTGTGCTACGATTTAATCCACCACTTTGTGTTAAGTATTACTATTTAGTCGGTGTAAAAGTTACTTAGCATGTGGGCACCCATAGGTTTAACAGTAGCACTAGCAAGCCATGTTAGATATAAAGGCACTAACGTTTATACATATTTTTAAGATAAACTTGTAAAATGTGGTTTACACCTGTATTTTTCAAGGAATTAATTTCTTGAATTTTGTTCCGTGTCAAAAATCGATGTTCGCACCATTTATAGTATGCTTGTGTGTGTACTCATCTGTATTTGTGTCTATGTGGTGATATTCTCCTCAAATTAATTAGTAACTGGAGCAGTATCCGGGGCATTTCATTGTAGGGTTGCAGAAAACAATCGAAGGTAACTGTTTCGAAAGGGCAGTTATTTTCAAATGATGTATGCGCTCTTCGGTGACTCTTCCTAGAACTACCAAAGAGGACAAACGTGTCCTGTTGTTCAAAATTTATTAACGTCTTTTTATTTTTTTGTGTAAGCTTCAAAAGTTTCAAGAAATGTTTTGAAATATTAAGTCCAAAACGAAGTATCCTAAAACATTCCCATATTAACTTACCTTATGTTGAAATTTACCTACATAAAACCTCTCTTCCGTGTATCTGTGTGCCTGTGCTGAAGAAAAATCTAAATTTAATATCTATTTTATCGGCACGTGTTAATACATTGACGCGATATTTGAAATTTTGACATAACGAATTCGCAGGAAACTATGTGGGCACGGTTATCGTATCCTGGGGACGCTGTCGAGACTCAGATCCATCTCTTACTGGGAATCACGTTGATTATTTGTAGTTTGTTTAATCTTAAGAAGGTGACTCTGGTGAGAATTAAAGACATATTTATTTCAAGTTTAAAAATTTTTAGCAGCATTTTGTAACGAACATTTGAATTGTAACGAATATTTGTTTCCTTTTTCGTACATTAGTTCAGCGACGTTTCCTGAAATTTCTCTCCTTCAGAGTCAATGGAGAGTACCCGATCCGGAATATAGACTATGATATTCTGCTAGAGGCGCACGGTTTTCAATCACTCGCTGAGAGGAGGCAAATTCATAGTGCGAGGTTTCTTTACAAACTTGTTAACGGTTTTGTTGACTGTGCGGATCTTCTGTCAATGGTGGAATTCCATGTTCCGCGCATTACTGCACGTTTTCCAACTACCTTTACCTTTTCGACACCAAGGACAAACCTGTTGATGAAGTCTCCATTAATGCATATGGTCCGGAACGCTAATCAACGTTATCAAGACATTTTTAGTGGTGAACTTTTCAGTTAATTATGTTAGTTAATAATTAAGAGAGTATTTTTATTTTTTGTCTAGTGGTTATTAATTAATATTTTCTTTAGCCTAAATCAGTATCACATGCAATGTAATTATTTTGTTGGTATACCTTTTTGGTTGATGTGTGCACTTTTTTACTTTACTTTAATTTTTTATATTGTATTATGTCCTATAATTGGTTACCTGTTGGGCATTAAACGTTATTGTTATTATTATTATTATTATTATTAATCGGTGAAGTTGTTTCAAAGAAAACTAAAAAGGAGAAAAATAATATACTGATTATCACGCGCTAGTGTTTACCCTAAAATATCCTCAGAGATTGCTTACTTCGCAGGTATGAGGCGGTGTTCTGAGAGTTAAGATTTGAGAATATTCCTTCTCTAGCGGAAAACAGAGCTATTTTAGAAAAGAAAAAAGAAGTATTTTGACTTATGCATTTATCATTGATAACTCACGTGCACCACAACAGTGAAGTTATTGGTGAATTGATACAACCATACTTATTCAAAGCGAAATTATGAAATATGAAAAGTACATGATCGCAGGTTGTTAATCCAACTCTAAATAAGTACCTACTATTAAAGACTTTTTCATAAAATAAATACTTTTAAGATGTTGCTTAACGTGGACTACAGTATTCCTGAATTTGAAGCGTGATACTACTGCTGATATACAAGCTTTAATCCTTGTACAGGTATCAAAGAAAAAATGCCAAACATATGACGTTGATTACATCTGGGATCCAGAAACTCGAGTCCGTTTCTAGTATTCCCCTTTCATTGCTTTTGCTGGCATGGCGATTCCAACAATAGACCATGAGCCTGATGGCATTTTTCGGTTCTTCTATATGTAAATTAATGGTGAAATTCTAAGCTTATCCGTAGGGGCTGTAAAGTTATTTGTAAATTTGTGAGCATCTATAATTCCAGACCTTACAGATATGCACGAAATCCTACCATAATTAATTTGATCCGAAAATAACAATTGAAAAATACAAATGTGTATATGCCATGGAAAAAGCTAATGACACGTGTGTATATTGAACAAAGGGTTTCGATTGCATGAAATTAATGGCCGGATTCTAAGCATGTTAGCGTATTTGTAGGCTTGCGATTGCTATCTATAAGTTCGTAAATACATATTATAAATCCTCATAGTGTTATAGAGATATAATCTTGCAGACGCTACACATATTGGTAAAATCCCTATGTCACTACTATAGAAAGAAACCAAAGATTTTTTCGTTAAATTGAAACAAAGTATCTATATATGATATAAGCATGTCCAAAATAGTAAAAAAAAATTAAATAGTATGTAATTGGGTTCCTATTTCACTTATCAGCTTTCCAATTTACTCCAAACTGGTAGTGAAAACTTATAAAGGAGTTTACATAGTTGTTGAATTACGGGTAATTACAGAGTTAAATAGAAACGTTATGGTTCATACGGAGTTAACTTTACCATTGCCGCTATGTCCCGATTTCCTTTTAATGCACCAGACATTGTGAGCGAGGTTTCTAGTACGTACCTACCTATTCTTGTTAGTATTGAATTTATATTGCGCGTGTTTGGTCAGCGTGCGTCGATAACCATGTTCATAAAGTGCTTCATTACTATGTAGATTGAAATTGAGTTGACTTTCAGATACACAAAATAAATGTAATTACGTACCCAGATTGGAATTGAAAATAGTCATCGGGAGCCATCCGACCATATACGCCCTACATGAAACCATTTTACGTTGGGTGTGTGCTGTTGATACATGCGTATCGATCACTATACATGTAGTTCGATATAATATCTGATAATTACTTATTACCTATTACTGCTTGTGGAAGTACGTACAAACTTCAAATTATTTTTATTAAATTAAGACGTAATTTCATTTTCTGTAATCTTATACATCATCCAATACAAGGTTATTAGCTTTTCGATAGGAATTCAGTTCAATTTGAAAGACGATATTATGGCCCTCATTGATGGGAGAACCGAGAGCGTGCTCTATAATGTTATGCAGACTGTTTGCAGATCGATCGAAAATTGGTGTAAGGAACACGGTATCTCTGTCAACCTAGATAAAACTGATACGGTACCCTTTACCAATAAAACAAAGTTGTAACATTTTCACCCACGAAAATTGTTTGGCAGTGCTTTAAGATAAGCTTAAATATTCGGAATTAATTTTTTAACTAAACTGGGACAAGCGCTTTAAAGCAAAACTCAGAAGGAAGACTATTATAAAGCTATATACAATAGTGGTGCTTCCGAAGATTTTGCGACCCGTTGGAGCATTACTTGGGATAGTATGTCGATCGGTTATCACATTCTTGCCTGGTGGTGAAAGAAATGAGCCTAGGTACGATGTATTGCACGAGCCAACAGTGACAGATGTCGACAATTAAAGCACTTTTATCCTTACTTCAATAAAATCTCTGTATTTAATACCAAATAATACTGTATAACGAACTGTAAATAAATCGTAAATAAATTGTAATATGTACATCAAAATGTGAAAGAAACAAAATTAATGCAAATATGAATTAAAAATGTAGTCATACTGATTACTACTTAAATACGCGAACAGAAAAGGTGACTAACAACAATACGACGTTTTTATACATAAGAGTGAATAATATAATATCACATATTTAAGGAAGCCTTGTAAAGAATATTGGTGCTAGCTCTAATAGTTGAATGAGAATGAGGCGCATGACCTAGAACTTTTTAAATTGTGTAACCCTAGGTATCTCTCACTGGGTCACGCTGTATACAAAAATGTAGTGATTCATACTCTTAGTGAAGGAAAGTGTCGCAAAATATCGCACACTTGCTGATATTTAAGCATATGTTGTTAGTATTACACCTGTTCGTAATGATCACTTTACAATCCAATATGTTTAGAAGCTCTTTTATATGTACTAGAAAGAAGTACCCCTAAGCTGAATCTTTGTAGCGTTCCAGATATGTGAAATAAAGCAAATGTAAAGCCATTAAATTTCTTTTCCTTTTCCTATAAAGCAGTTATGTAAGTATGATTGTCCGAATGATGTAAATTTCGGGCAAAAGGCAATAGGGGATAATTTAGAGATACGTAATGAATGATTAATGTGTCAAAGGCCTGACAGAAATCAGAATATACGACATCTACTTGCTGCTTCTCGTCAAGATACTCACTTATAAACTGTGTAATTTCTGCTAGGTTTGTAGAAGTTCATCTTTTAGGAAAAAGAAACCATATTGGTACTTGGACATAAAGTTTGATTCAAGCAAATATTTTACCGCGTAGTAATTAGAATAGTACCACGATTACTATCGAAAGTAGAAGGAAATATGAACATGAATTTAGTGTAGGAGAGAAAATATCCGCGCCTCTATAACTACAGGTTAGAAGAATATGCAAAACAAAAGTGTGGTACATTCAGTGCGAATTATTATTGTTTTCAAAATTCGAGTGAACTAAAAAGCTTTTACATTGCTTTCTTTACATCTTAAAATACCTCATTTTTAACTTACTGGAATATATCTAGTTCTATACGAACAATTCTAGACATATTGTTCTCGGGAATGTCCTGTATTGAGCTTTTAATTTTACTTAATAAGCGCCCAAACCGAGTCGTAAGTTAAGTTAGGAAAGAAAAAGTAATTTTTGTAACCTTTAAACAAATCCGGATATTTGAAACATTTTTCCTTCTAGCGACCCCTATGTTTCTGTTGTGTAATCTGAACACTGAAAGCTATTGTACAATTTAAAAATAAAAGAGACATTTTTAGGAATAACATTGCATAAAAAGGACGAAACATTAATTATAAACGATTGCACTGCCTCCATCGGTCTTTTTTGCAAACCCTCTTTAAAGCCCCCTCTTAAAGTACATGTGCCTCGTAAAATCTATATATATTAATGAACTACATTGATTAAAATTAATTAGGGCTAATTAGTGATTGAATATTTCGGCATATAAGACACGTTTAAGATAATTTGGAAAATTTAAAATTTTGAAAAATATAAAATTCATCAAGTGCCATTAAGATTAATGGGCTTTTTGAAAAATGTGAACACAATTGTTGAATAATATCTGAAAATTGTGGTTTATTTAGTAAAATTGGAATTAAAATTTTCAGAATCCGGCTAAATTAATATTCGTTGTTTTTCACATAATCACGGCGTACCCCCATGCACCAACTCACGTATGTACCCCTTGAAGTACGCGAACCCAATTTTGGTGGATAACGGTTCTGGATTGTTTCGGTGTACGGACATGTAGATAAGATATACCAATGACATTTTGAATTTCTCTCTGAACAAACGGCTTGAACTCCTAGAACTGCGGGGTTGAAACTACATACACGTTCTTTCTGAGTTTTGACCATGGTTTGCGACTTCTTCAGATCTTTTTGATTAATATGTTTCGCACCATTCCGCGAATGTGAGTTCGAAGCCTTACAATTTTATTGCGGATACCAAGCAATGTTAATACATTTTATTCACAACAATCGAAAACAAGTTGTATAGTTACAGTACATTCCATAACTTTATAGATACAGGACTAATTTTGTACATAATAAGCCAAGTAGACGAAGTAGATTATTGATCGCTTAATTGTTAGCAAGCTGCTTTCTAAACAATTATTTTCATTCATTGTAACATCCGGTTTACGATGAAATATTGCTAAGGGTGTGTTGGTATAACTTTTCAAAACCGACTACCTGCATTTATTCAGATACCAACTGAGAACGCGTGTGTACCTGACAGCTGCTCTTCATTCAACTTAATGCACATATCAATTAGTGACCCTAACCACGTAGAATTCGTGGTGAATGCTACTAGTTCCTGCTTTTGATGTATACATACAAAGACGATCATTCATTATGGCAGAGATTTATGTATTTATCTTTGCGACACAACAGATTGTTTATTAAATAAATGTTCATAGATTGAGTGGTAAATTATTTCGATTAAAATTTCGAATTTTACTCTTTTCAATGCAAAGCGTCAAGAATTTTACCTATTGTGCACCGTACTTTTTTCTTGGTTTCACCTGCTTTTCTTTTATCAAAATCGAATCAACTAATATGGTATTAATGTATGGTGAAACGAGAGGGAATGCTGAGATAGCTCGTCGGTCGCCGGTTCAGAGCGTCAGATACTTGATGCTCGAAATTTTACGGCCACAATTCAACATCTCAGAGATCATGGCGCTTTTAACATTCATGGAATCCAGAATTTCAGAAGCCATTGAAGAAAATCCAAGCTAAAGCACTAGACATGTTACATCGCAGTTAAATGTATATTCTGCAATAGTGTGGAGAATCTTGCGTGAGCAGGGGCTGTACCCATGTATCCAATGCGTCCAAGCCTTGCATCCTGAACATCTACCACGAAAAGTGGAGTTTTATCAGTGGCGGCTGGCAAAAGTTAATACAGAACCTTGCTTTCTTAATGTGTTGATCACTACAGACGGGTCATTGTTTACCATAGAAGATACTTTTAATGTGCATAATTCTCATCTGTGGGCCGACGAAAATCCACATGCCATTTGAGACTCTAATTTCCAATGAAGATTCAGTCTCAATGTTTGGGCTCGTATTATTAGTAGGACCATACATTTTGCCTTCTAGATTAAATGGGAATGATTATCTTAATTTCCTAAACAATACTTTGTTAGATGATTTACTGCTTGCTCGAAGCAATAATGTGTGGTTCATGCAATCGTGCATGAACCACACATTATGCTACACCACTTCATAGCGCGACCGTTGTAACAGATTGGTTAAATCTAAGCTCTCGTAGAAGATGAATTGGGCGCATTGGACCAGCCACATGACCTGATTTGAATCCATATGATTTATTTCTGTAGGCTGCAAGGTAATCTACCTCGTTGTGTACAGGCATGTATAGACAGCAATGGTGAACGTCTCAAACATTTGTTATAAGTTAGTGTGTAAAAAGCAGGTACTTTTAAGGAATATCTTTAGGGAGGCTTTACATTGCTATTGTGATGCCCTTTTTAGATTCCTAATTAATACTTAAAATGAAATTTGCCTACTATACATACCTTTGCTTTTGTCTTTATAATTTCAATATTTTTGTTTTTACAAGTATTTTAAAACCAGCCTGTATAAATAAATATGAATATTGCATATTCCAAGAATTTTTACCTACACTTTCGGTGAATGGAAAAATTGTAAAAAAATACACTAGATTATTTTCACTCATACGATCTCGCTGTTTTTTTTTTCTTGAAAATATGACCTCTTATTTCATATGCAACAAAAGTTTTAGTAACAATTACTTGCAGAATTTTATTACAAATGTTATTTATTTTAATATTTGGTATCGAATCCGCCATTTTTAATCACAGCTTCTAGTTTTTTGGACATCGAACCAATGAGGTTGCGACACAGGTCCGATATTCCTAGCTGCGTCTATGTATATATCATAAATATAGTTCTGCAATTATTCTAAATTTCTGCGTCCTCGGGGAAACGCTTCCCTGTTTTGCCGATGATGCAGTTATTCCTGCCCAAAGATTTTATTCCAACACTTCTATTTCCGGATGTTCTTCGAACCAGTTTCTAATAATTCTGGTCGTATGGACTGCGGGGTTATCTTGAACGAAACTTAAATGTTTGTCGTTAGCGTAAACTAATGACAAGAGTGAGGTTTTTGCATTTCCTGGTTATTTCCCTTGTAAGTAAGATAGGTCAACGGGGCTTTTGATTAAAAACATCGTATTTAAATTCAAATTAACGTTAAAAAGATGTTTTTTATGCATATAAATAAATCATATTCTAAGCTATGTTGCACACACATCGTTTTTCGCTATAGGAACATCATGATTTCTGCCGTGGAAGTTTTGTTTACGTTTGTTTTTTTTTAGAACAGTTGTGTGTGCAACCTCTCATTCACTTCTTCCTGGCATTAAAAGAACGATTTAAGAAGATTGTAATCTAGTATAATTTTACTCTATTGATATTCATACTTCATTATGATAGAGTGAATATTTTCATCAGCAAGGTTTGTTGGGAACTATCTCTACGTGTTGCACTTCGGATCGTGTAGATATGCTATATTAGAAATGGTAAGATTTATTTAAAAAAATCAATCTATTTTTCGAACTGTGTGTAGTTCTCATTTATGCCTTCTAAAACTGTTATTGTGCATGCCCTGATCAGAATGAAATATGTTTGACTTATGGTTTTACTAAATATGTAGAACTTATATACATTAATTAAGGATGAACACGTCATAAAGGTTTTGTTAATTGTGATACATTTCTTCCTATAGGCACTAGTGTACATGCTGTGAACATGCTTTGAAAGTGGCTGTCTGTAGGCGTGGTACTCAATTATATCCCTTCTAAGTTTTAGATTCTGCAGTTTAACGATCGATGATTAAAAGATTATTACTTCAAGTATTAAATTTAAAACGTTCCCATATAAACTATCGTATAACTGGGGCATTGCACGTGTACACATAACATACACGTACTACATGCATTCGCCTACAAATTGTAGAATTTCCGCTTTTCCCAATTTGCTCTTTCACTTTATATGGTGTGCTTTTGAAAAAAATTATGACCCACTTCACCTTGTGTACGTTTCTGTGTAATTTTGCAGTACATCATTAGTGCTTACTATGTCACTAATTCAACATAGATTTCTACTATATATAAAAAAGCAGTTTTATTTGGTTTATGATACCGAAGGTCTATAGGCACTTTAACCAAAAACATATGAGTATCATCAGGGGATAAATTAAGAAAAAACGTTTATCGTCGGCCTACCTATATCTACTTATTTATTCTTAAATACATGTATGATCTTATAATCAACCACATCATTCATCTGCTTGCTGGTTAAGCATAGTACAATAAAAATCACTTCAACAATAGATCACTATATCACCTTTACTGTAACAACCACCACAACCTTCACTTCCAATAATGTTATACTTTAAGGCGATATTACAATGGTCGGCCATATTGAAAAAGACGTGTAAATAAAGCAATATTTCGGTACCATTTTTGCCGAACGTGGGTGTTATTTTAGAAATTGTATAACACTGGAAGATAGAATAAACTTTCAACTTCGTTCTGTCGTTACGTTTTTTTAAGTTATTAGAAAAGAAAGTGTTGAATTTACTAAAAAAATGACACTCTACACAGGGTAGTGCGAGAGCCTAAAAAAACCTTATTTTCAGAAGAAAACCGCTATTATTACAAAATGAAACAACGTCAGTATATAAATGAATCATTGTAGGACATAGAAATTCTAAATTTGACAATTAGAAGTGACTTATATTCCCACAAATGGTACCGAAATATTATTTATAGAAAAGTAACCAGAATCTAGTATTATCTCAGTTTTTTTTTATCAAGTTGACTTCGCGTCAGTTTAGCTATCATTTAAGAGATGGCAGCAGAGGTAAACTGAATTTTCTTTTAAATTATGAATATTTGCGGAAAGCACATATCGTATATATATGATGGTAGGGAGTGAAAAATTTTTCAAAATACCAAAAGAATAAATTTTCACGTACATTTTGATATTTTTTTATAATAGTAAAAAACGGAAGGCCTATCCTGAAAGCAAATCATGATAATTTTTGTGAAAATAAGAATACCCGGTCCAAGTGTAATTTTTCATTGATAATTACGAGGAAAAAATATTGTGTTGCATTATTTATCATTTTCAATAACTGTTAAGAGTAGTATCTATATGTCTTACGTTAACGCTAATGTCGTCACATGAGTGTTCCAATATTCTAATCAGCGCTCGTTGAAGTGGTCTCCCCGAAGCATTTGTTTACATTCCCTTATCTATCTCACCCTAAATACCGCCCAAACGAAAAGATCGAGTATTATTTCGTGTTATATTTGTATGTTGTCTCTTTTATTTTATCCTCAATCAACTCGCCGAGATTGATTTTGCTTCTATTTTTTTTTTTTCATCAGCCAATGTAGTTCTGGGATTAGCGATCGTGCGGTCAGGTCGCGGCAGAAAATACCCTTGGCGGCACGCGACAAAGACGCTACGAAAAATAAGCCACAAACATTCGCTTTTCATGAAAGAAGCTTATGTTTCTTTGGGATTCGCCGTGATTTGCCGCATCTAGGAATATGCGCCGGCGTGCGGTGTACGCTTTGCACACCTGCTTACGTTAGCGTAATAGAAAAAAATTAAATCTTTCAGGAGTAAAGGCGGTACAAAAGGGTGTGTCCTCAATTTATTGTTAATTGTGGAACAAGAAATAGAAATTGAAACTAGTATACCAACGATGCCATAAATATAAGAGATCCGGTGCGCTCTCTATTCTGTCCGATTTTACCACGCTCACATTTGAAAAGGGCTGAAACTTCAATACGAAAAGGTGTTTATGTAACTCGCTTATTAGTCTATTAATTCCTTTTTACTTCAGCAAAAAATGTGTAACTAACAACGGTATATCTACATATTTGTTTCTGTTTTTTTTTTAACAATACCCGCTATTGACTAATATTATTTCTAATATTCTACTTCATTAGGAACTTTTCGACAGCTATCTATATATGTATATCTTTCATGCATATAACCGATCTTATACTCGGATGCTTTCTTACGAGTCGTCGGATAGTAGTGTATTCGTTTCCCCTAGAAATGCCCTAGAAGTTAGAATCATATGTTTTATGTAAACAAGCAGTCCCTCGGATATAATCTATTTTTAGAGGCTGAATTTTAGTCGAAGCACGACACTTACTGCCATCTACGTTCACCATTCAAAAACGTTAATTCCACTTTACGCCGTTCATTAAGACTGTGGCGTGCAAATGCCCCCTTAAGGGGGATGTGCTTGGGTGGAATGTCAAAGTGATCTGACAGAAGCAACATCAAAATTATCAGTAAGCGATAATCATCCAAAGTCTAAATTTTTCGTAAAAGCAATGGTGGCGATTCGTACCCCAATATACCCGATTGGATATTGATTAGCTTGGAAGGGTGAAGATCAACCCGAAGACCGAGGCTATAGGAAGAACACCTAAGGGTGATATAGTCTTTTTGACAGTTGTATTTCGATTGTAGTTGTCAATAAATGATATTATGATATTATGATATGTATGCCCTAATAAAATATTTTCTTCGGGCAAGAAACGTCAGCACAAAATTCGCATAAAACTCTAAGTAATAAGTATAATAAATTGCCATAAAAAGCCTTGTCTGCTAGTCTTAGTGTAAGAACAACCACAATCCTTAATTTCGTCTATATTCATACTATAGTATGTTTTTAGGGTTAAAGGGCGGAAACACAAATCACATAGTCAAGTTTGGAAAATTCGAAAGTCTGCCTGCAGCGTCAATCTAGCTTGCTCAGCCTTAATCGTAAATAACTGGAAAACGGAAAGAGCATAAATTTTTTTCTTTATAACACAAATCAGCATAAAACAATGTCATAGTTAAATTTTGGAAAATCGGAAGCATAGATAATAAATATATATATGTATAATAGATGTGTACCTCCCGTGTAATTTCACGCGGCAAGAGCAAAGTTTCAAACCTTTTAAGACAAAAATCGATACTACACACTAAAAAATATTTGTAATTCCTACGGAAAATGCCAGTAATGTATAGGGTAAATTTACCAAAAATTAGAAAATATACCTAAACTTTTCTATTAAATTTCCCAATTTTTGGTAATTTTACCTTATACGTTACTGGAATTTTCCGTAGGAATTGCATATATTTTTTAGTGTGTAGCGCCGAAGCGTTAGTCAGCAAGTACTAAACCGTGCCTACAAAATAGAATACTAGGTAAACAAGTGTGATCGGAAGTGTGGCAGCCAACTTGACAGACCTGTTTATATTCGATTACGATTCAGTGGAACATAGAAGCTACGGTTGGATTTTTTGGAACGGAGAAATTTTGAGTTTGTCTAAGATATATCCATCATTACCGTTAAGGTTTTTTATTAAGATGTTTATAGATTTAAATGAATTCTCAGATTTTTCGGTTATAGTAGTGAGGATTTTAGAAGAGGATTTGAGACTCAGTTAAATTGGAATTAATGGCCACTATCCAGCCTATGCTTAGTAAGTGAAGACCTACTTACGCGTAATACGCGAGTACAAGGCTCATATTCTGCAACTCGAGTACCGATTCAATGCTTTGTTTCACAAATGTTAACACTGGGGCACGATCATGGAATTCGGTAAACACCAGGAGCTTCGACAGAGACTTACAATCTTTGAGAGGAAAGGAATCTGAAGCTTTGGAGTTAAATTCAAAAACTTTTGATGTAATGTTCGGGCAGTATTTTCTCCATACGATTGGTAACAACTTGGATGGACTAATGATAGTGTCAAAATTTTACATTAGGCCATAGGCTAGAATAAACACGGAAAGGATGAAGATAGCGTTGACATTTTTTTTTGTGGAAACATTTCGTTTTGATTTAGTTTCTATAAAAATGACGTTATCAGTCGGTACATGAATACTTTAAAAACAAAAAGCACAAAGAAATGTATATACGCTTAATTAAAAATAGAAGCATCAGTTCCAGTAAATAAGAAGGTAACCTAACCTAAAGTTTTATAAGAAGGGTTTAGTATCCTTACATTACTATTTCTGCTTAACATATAAACATGCAGCCAACAGAAAATGGTGTATCGTCTAGGCCATAGTTTTACAATAAGAAATAAATAAAATAAGACCAATAGTGTAGAAGATTTGTCTTCAACAGTTGTTGCCGATGCAATCTGAATACTAATGCGATTGATTCAAGATGCTTGCTTGCATATGTAGATGTCAAACATTTAAGTGCAACGACTTGAACGTAGCCATTGCAAATTTCAATGGCATAGTGCTGAAGTTCAAATGATTCCCATTGTCTCGAGCGCTTGTTGCTATAGGAATTATATTGCACAAACAAAGATTATTATTATTTTAGTGGCGATGCCTTATTGATGTTACAAGATAAACATGGGCGCAGAAATTACGAAATCTTTTAATGCGCGAGAAAACCCAACAAAGAGTGTTTAACTTTGCATTATTCGAATTTTATGGCCTTGTTTGTATAACGTGATCTTGAAAATGTGTGCACAGTAGTAAAGTTGTCAAGAAAGACTGAGTTGTATGTGTGTTTTTATTTTGCATTGCTAGTAAAATGTGAATTTAAAGACTTGGTTTGTTTTGAGATGTTAAAACATGTACACAAAATTAACGATTTTCGAATTTCGCCTATTTATGAAAGTAGGGAAGTCATACGATATTCGGGCTTTAAAGCATATTAAAATGATATAGCTGAAGGGTGGCTGCGCTAGAATAAGTTAATCGCACTTGAGAGACCACTAAATTCAGAAAGTGGAGAAAAACACACCTTCAAGTTGCTTTTTGTGCCGTCAATGTTACATGGATATTATTCGTAACTTAAACGAATGACGGTGGAACATAAATTTTATCACGAGAGAGGAAGTTATATCCCTTAATGTGGAATACCGTTCCAGTTGCTTTTGGATCGCGACTACTGCATTCGCCTGCATATCAAACTAGAATGCTCTTTATCGTACTTACATTACTGTGATATATGAGCGATTTATGCAATTTAAAGTATTTTCGATATGATTTGGAACGAATTTTATATGTGGTCCTCAACAAATCATCCGCGTTAGTTTCTATTTTCCGTCTAATTTTTTTCTTTCTAGCCATTGTTGTTTTGACGATATGTTGTAGTGCTTTACGGAAATAAGGTCTAGTTTGGTTGGGGTAAACTTGAACAAAATGCAAATGTTCCCTGTTTTGATAAAATTTCAATATTTACTCCAATATTTCCGCAATTCCTTTAGTAGGTATACTGAGAAACTGATTTATTCACGCTAACATATTATGTTTAGGAAAATTTAGTTAATACAAGTTATGTCGTTATTTCAAACAAATTACGGTGAAGTGAACAAATAATTTGGTTCAGGTAATCAGAAGCTTGTTTGTCCATATTTAACTCTAGTATTTAGTAACTTTAAGCAAGTTTTAGTACTGTCAAACAAATCGGTTTTTCAGTGTGTAGTCCATTAGGGTACTGTTTAGTTTATGCTTATTTCTATGCATTAAATGTTTTACGGAAATTAAATAAACAACAATAGTAACTTCTTGGTGGGTACACCTCCTTTTTATCTAAATAGTAATATATAATAAGTAGCCTATGTTTCATAAAGGAAAAAATATCTAAAATGTAACCGAAATCTCGGCAAAAGGTGTATTAGTTTACCATAAAGATAAACGCTAAAGATGTGAATCTATTCGAGTGCTCGCGTGGGCGGCATTTCCACCGGCCTTTTAGTTTTTATATTCGTTAATAAAAATAACATACGGTATCTATGCATCACCGGAGCGCTTATGTTATTTCGAATGGCACGAGCGCTGGAAAGTTAATAGCGCTTTACATTACATATATGAATATTTGGCTGATTGAAATCTGAAATTTGTACATGATAAGCTAAGTTTAAGCTTTAGGTAGACACTTAACGTATGGAATGTCTTGTTTTAAACAGTGCTATTTTAGTTGTCACTATGTAACCTCCAGAACAGTTCCTACCCCTTGCTTACATTATTCATTTAGTTTAGATTAATTACTTGATGTGTTTCCAGAACTGAAAATCCGATACATTGTAATCTAGACAGTTATCGGGGCGTGTGAAATGTGTCACTTGAATATTTGCGCGCTTTGTAATTTTAATGGATGGAACTTCCTAATGAAAATACTTACCCATGTTTCCAAGAATGTCAGTGTATTTCTGCTTAGCGAAAACAACTATTTTATTCATACCAATCTTAGAGAAGCGGTGTATTAATTTGACGAATATGTTTCAAATTTCTACATATTTATAAAATGATAATAAATTCAAGGTGGATTCTTTATTCTAGGCCACATATCAAACACATTTCTTTTTAATATCGTTACACTAATATTAAATGTAGCGAACTGGTAAGTTTTGCTGTGTATGTTCACACGTTTAAAGTTATATTACAAATAGTATAAACACAAATAGTTTATCGTATTCTTTGGTGAAACATTGCTGTTGTATACCACCAAATGACACGATCCATCGTTCATACTACAGCTCATTTTGAAAAACTGATGTTTACATTTTCTGGACGTGTTTGTTATAATTTTCCTTTCTATTCCGTACTAGTCGAAGGCTCTTTGCATGCTCCATTCATTTCGCACATATACTTCCAGTTATTATTCAGTTGGAAGATGTGTTTTATTTTCCCGCCGTTATTTTCAGCGTGTAGCTTCCGTAATTGCCATGCACGCGTGAAGCACGATTGCTTTTAATATGCGATATATACAAGTGTTTCCTGTTTAGTCGTATAGCGATGTAAAATGCTAAAAGGTAGTTTATACGCGTTATCTGTTTTCGATGTGTATTTCCACTTTAATGACAGGAAATTTTGAAATACGCGCACATGTCGCTTCTGTAAATCGCGAAATCTTAATTTTATTGGTTCCCTCTTTCTTGACGAAAGCGGGAACCAAAATTAAGTCACTAGGAAACCAAGAGCTGCGTGAAAATTAATGTAATTAAAGCAATGCACTATGAAGAAAATGTACGATATATATTCCCTGTGCTCTGATAGAAAGCTTTTTGACTTATGTTTGGAAGAAATTAGTGCTAGCATTTTTCATGTCATATGTACACACAGCTAACTATTGCATGGTTTGTTTTAATTTTGTAATAAACTACCCACAGTTGCTAGTATTGGAATATTATTGCGTATTGTACAAATAAAACGACTAACATTTAATATCGCAGTTTTAAATAGAACCTCAGACATTACTCCTAAACAACTAGCGATAGTATGGATAGTTATTGTTGATACTAAACTATGTCAACCGTAATTTGTCTGGTTTTGAGATTGTTTCGCTTATTCTATAGCCTTACTAACAATAATCATCTATCGATAGTTATTATTAGTCATTTTTGTCGATAGTGTGTATCATAAAAATTGTTTGGACACAATTGTTTGGAGAAACAAAAAACAATCTTTTTCCTATTTGTTGCTTAAATAAAATAACCAATTAATCAATTCTTTCTAACATTCTCTTCTTTCGAAGAACAAACATAATTTCTTCGAAAATATTATTTGCCAAAATTTGCTGTTTGTGTTACATTAAAAGCTTCCCAGAAGGATAATTTACATACATATAGAGCCAAATTATTTGTAATATAGATATTTGAGGTAGCTGTATAGCCTCATGATGACTTTTGTGTTGAGTTTCTTCGTTAACATTTTTGAATTATTATTTCCGAAAATTTGCTTTTGATAAAAATGTGGCCTACTGAAAACATACCAAGCATGTTTATTTCCAAACAACTCACACGGTATCCTCTCCAAATTTGTATGAGTAATCCGATTGAGCATTTGCAAAATTTGCATGTATCTGGGTTGCTAATAAATTATTTATAAGGTGTAAAACGTTGTAAAATCGCATTATCAATTTGTTCAATGCAAGCTTTAAGGATTTCTCGCATTTAGTTACTACATCTAAATAGAGACCCGATATCAATCATTTATTGGCGCCGGGTTTTGTTTTTCTCTGGTTCTTTATGCGCTATATATGCGCGCGTATTATGTGAAAGGTGATTAATCTGTTAGAATAACAACCGTTCTCTTGGCAACGGTCGACGGGAACAAAGCGGAAAACGGAAAATGTAAAAGCATACCTAGGTTGGCTAACATAGCCGTGCAGCAACTTACTGGCGCCAAGAGTTCAAACGTAGAGAAATTCTCGGTTTATAAAAGATAACATTCGTGAAATGATAATTTTATAGTCCATTTAAAAGATATCGCGGCTTAAAATTGTAGAGTATCGTAGGTGTTATGTCTGTGAAGCAACGAAAAGCTTACAACTCTTAACACATCGACACTCACATCGAAATAAACACACGCAGACATGAATTTATAATATGAATCTAATTTTAATGTACTACGATGTAAATGAGTACAAAATTCTTTGGTTACCAGTTATGCTAATAGAATTACTTTTGTTTCGACATCTCGTAGTTCATGCATATTTATGCCAATATGACTATATAAGTTCAAAGTATGTAAAAATAACTTCTGGTAACGTTATGCATAGAGGCACTATGAATTTACATAGTATACATAGTATTGTAATGAATATTACAACGTTGGAGCAGATTGTGGTTGTATAAAGTAATGATGTGACAAGAAGATTGATCGATAGCAAATCTACTTTTTCCAACTGACCACAAAATATATAAATTTTATAGAAAGTAAAGGTTATTAATATTCCAGTAGAATAAAATTAATAAGAAACTTACTTTCCAAGATTGCTAATTAGTCATAATTCGGTCGTTCATAATTGCTTTGTGATGGTGGCGATTTTATATTCTTCTTAAGATTCTTTTTTTGACTTTTAAGATTTACGTTCTAATGAGAAGAAATCTGTGGACTGTAAAAATCTATAGAAGTATAACGATGTTGTTGCACTAAAAGAAATTGGAAGTCAATTAAAAGCGCTACATCTTTTCATTGTCAGCGCACTCTTTTGTTTCAACGAATTTTATTGTTAAAATTCTATTATTTTGCTCCGATCAGTGTCGTTGATGTGTAAAGTTTATTGAAATACGATAAATATTCTGCAGTGACATCGATAATTCAATTCACGTGACGGCAACGTTAAATGACGCAAATGAAATCGGTTGGTCGAGTAATTATCCGCTGGCGAGTTCAATAAAACCTGTTCACTGGAATAAATTGTAATGATTTAGAATGAGAACTGTTCTCGACCTGACTGATTTTTACAAAAAAAGAGGTTTGTATTTCGGCAATGCAGTTTCAGACTTTATTCTGTTTTGGAAGCTTTCACAAACGCACTTTTAACATTTAAACACCGGCGGCTCGTGCGTACTTACATAGCGAAAATAACTACTCAGAGGGCAACCGTGGAAAGTAGTGGTATTATAAACGTAAAATAAATATACATATAAAGATTGCCGCAGATCGAACGCACACCCGACATGGAATTAAATTTCAGTGGATAGATTCTCACGTGTTTTCTAAATTTAAACAAATTGTAGGTTTTAAATTTATCAGGAATGTGATTCCAGACTTTGCAAATTTTATAAGAAAACGAGGCTCCAAATAAAGATGAAGAGTGGACAGGAGAAGTCAAGGTACTTTTAAAATGAATGTTGAAAATGTGAACATTTGTACGAATTTTAATTCTTCTACACAAATTTTTTCGCTCCTTGTTGAGAATAATTTTATGTTATATTGTGGCACTGTGCAAATGTCGACTATCACGCATATTAAGCCAACAAACGCTCCGCAGCCTGTGGAAAACACGCTCGTACTTCCTAATTCCAAATATCAACCGAAAACATGAATTCTGAACGCGTTGAATGCGAGCAGCATTAGCAACCGTACGACAAGGACCATACACATGACTACAACAATTAAAACGTGACCATTCTAATGCTTTGCATAGACTTCGTTTGGTGTCAGCAACTATATCGTTAATTCGAAGGTTAATATGATCATGTAAAGCAGACGCATGCTTACTATTACCAAATAAGACCACTGTTGACTTTACTAATTGCTTTGAACTATACGTATTTCATTTTGATATTATTCTGCATCTATATCATCTGCAAACATCAGCAACTGACATGTATTCACAATCTTATGGAAAGATGATATATATATATATGTATAGTATATAAAAGTGGCCCCAAAATGGATCCTTGCGGTACGCCCCTAAGCACATACCTAGCTGGCGAGATATTATTGTTTAATTTGCACATTGGCTCCTATCAACCAAGTAGGACCGAAATAAGTCAACTACTGAACCAGACAAACTAATAGACGACAAAATTACTAGTAGTAGGAAATGATCAATACTTTTTAGCATCCAATATATCATCGGTCACTTCTAGCAAGACAATTACGTCCAAGCCTAAACTCCACTTTTACAATTAGGCAAGATATTATGTTTTTGTAAAAAGCCTGGTAATTGTTCACAGATAATTTTTTGTACAATTTTAGACATAATTGCTTAAATATATCAATTGCTATACCATCAAGACCGGAAGCAATATTTGAAATCTGGGCGATATATTTGCTAACGGTAGATTCAGTAGCGGCCTGGATTCCAAAGTTAGGCGTGTGAAAATAAGTGACATTTTTCCACAGGATGTAAGCTAAATCAACAGAAAACGCAGTACGATCAATATTCCCTAAATTCTTAATTATCGTAAAAAAATGGGACGTACATTAATATGAAGTGAACAAAAAGTGGTTTCATAGCCAGCTAGCTTTGTCCCATCAACTCCCAAATCAGCAATCATTTGGGTGTCAGATACTAATTTCAGATCTATTAAGGGTTGAGTATTATATGTTTCCCTAGTAGGAACAGTTATTATTTTGTAAGACCAACAGAATCCAGCACAGATAGAAAATGGGATGCATCACGTGCAATCAGGATGCAGCAGATTAATGTTAAAATCCCCAAGAGTTGCAGTTGTATACCAACGCCATGCTAACATAACGCTATTCAAACATTCCACAAAAAAGGTTTGCAACTTCGAGAAGGAATTTTATAAAATGCGCCAATAGCTAAGTCAATATTCTTAATTTTTAAGATAATCCAGACCTGCTCAACATCCAAAACAATATTAACAGGCCTCCATTTAAAGTGGTTTTGGAAATACAAGCACACTCGCCCACGTACCGAGTTGCAATTCTTACGTAATACTCTGCAAGCATTAGTATTAATACGCTCATTACCCACACTAGTGCTCAAGTAGGCCTTGCTACTGCAACAATATTTTGATTATATATTTTTTATTAAAACCGAGTGCATTGTCCGTTAGGGAATCAAGAGTGGAGATGTGCGCTACTTAGGGGACACAAGCCAAACTCTAAATCTACCAGAGGATCGCAGCGTAAGCCGATCTGTTTCTAGTCCTATTCCCCTTTCATTGCTTTTGTTGTATGGTGATTCCAACAATAAATCATTACCCCCGCCATTTTTTAGTTCTAATTGTATTTAGGCACTTTTTGTTTGATGTTTTAACTACATCTGTTTAGTATCTGCGCTAACAGCTGAAATAAATGCTTGTACCGATATCTTTTCATAGAAAAATAAGTATAAAACAATATTTCATTTAATATTGCTTATTAATCAACGTAGAACAATATTTTTTCCAACAATACAAAAAAATAAAATGAAAGAATGGTCGGTCAAGGTTCATTAGGATATTTTATTCAGGATTATGTCAGGTATCTGCAGTTTAGGTTTGGAAACCTTGCAGGTGTCTTTGTTTAATAATTTTGTTCATAAAACTAATTGGTTTAGAAAAGCTGGTGAGTTGACTTTTGTGTGTCATTGTGTTAGTTACAAAGTAAGTAAATAATATTAAATTATGTAATGTGAATCGAAATTAATATATTTACAGCTACGAGACCAATAACAAACTCACTAATAAACCCCACATAACGCAGCTATTATAATATGTATACGAATGCACATACCTACGTTCACAATATTCCAATGTATGATGTATGTGTTCGGAAACATAACCTGAACGTCTATCAGCTCAGGCGAGGCAATAATGAAAGAAATGAACCTCAATTAAGTGTTGCTTTTCCGATGAGATAAATCAAAGTACCAATCAAGTACCATTTTAAATTGCCATGCAACAAATTGCTGATGTCATGCGATGTTCGGGAAAATTGAAGATAGATGCGGACGTAGATATTTCAAACCTCTATCTTGGTACGTACGACCACGTTTCTTAATACTGTAACGGTATACATGTATAAAGTCTTAATTTATTTATGATTGGGACAGTAAAGGATGAAAGTTTCTATTTAGGTCGGTAATAATTAGATTCTAGATTCTATTATATTTCGTAATAAGTAGCATATAGTGTATATCAATAGCTGACAATTGTACAGGAAGTAAGTAACATATATTACCCTGTGTAACCTTTAATGTTTATTAGTATAGTCGTTATCAAATTTTTTACCTACCTATTCCTCTCTTAATTAAGATTTAGTAGTAGCATTCTATCGACATACCTGCCGTAAATTCAACTACGATTGAGTATATCTAAGTTTTATAAGAATATCGTTATAGATAGAATCTGTTCAACATATTATAACGCATCTACTTTTTGATGTTTTTCATTGAAATATTTACTTTTTGTTTTAACATTAGCACCACGGAGTTTTTGTATTTTCTTTGGATAATTAAAGTAAGTATGTATTTACCTGAACTTACAACTTCAAAGGTATTGTTTGTCAAGCACTCTCGCATATCCTTTTGAAGTGTTTCTTCAATCTTCAATAATTCTAAGATTTGGTTATTATTAAAACGCTGAATAAATACGCTACCATCTGGTTGATTCCTCTGTCCTGCTTCACGAGCTTCCCGTTCTGTACCAATGGAATTCGCTGCAAATCGCCTTCTGACAATTCCTTGCGATAATTCACTTCATTGCCCACAATATAAATATAAATATACCGAATCCTTTCACGATTCCATTCCATTTTCATTTGCCATTATGACGATGTAGCACAGAAATTGTGATTTTAGTCTTGACAGAGTTTACGATTAGTATCTTTTACTAGGTCCATCATTCATCTTTATTCAGTCTTTTGTAATGTAAGGTCTTTTGTTCTTTTAAGAACTGATGATTTTTACCACTACTTTCTAGCCTTATTATGAATGAGAAAATGGTCGGTTAGAGTGGAATATCTTGACGATCCTCGCTTATTTGTTTCATTACTTCCGTCACGCCAGTATTGCTTGATATCCAGGCCAATATAATTTCCCTATAAGTATCCACGTCGTTTAGGATATTTATGCCGTTCCAAACAAGTTTGTTAATTTCGAATCCTCTGATCAGCAATCAGTTGTCATGTCATCCTAAGAGCGATATGGTTTTACTCGTGACATGTAAGCAGAAGAAAAACAAGAAAGATAGCAAGTATATTGAGTTATTTATAGAACTAATAAATCGTGGTGCACATACTTATTCCAGCGAACTCAACGTCTAAAAGGCGCTCTAAAAAAATTTGTATTGAATTTCGAGTGTAGAAGTTTTAGCGGGAGGCAGCACAAAGTGCAAAAGACTAATATTGCGACAGTAAAAGCAATCACCAAATCCTAAATAAGCTTTATTATAAGTATCTGTCGTCTGACGACTTAAGTAAAATACGAAGGTTACACCCACAACTAGTGTCAGTATCCCTCTGCTTGTATTAAAAGTATTCTAAAAAAATATATTTGTATTTCTTCAATTCCCAATTTATAGACAGTAATTTCATATTAGGAAGTCATACATCATACTCTAGCTTAGGATTCACATATAAAGTACAGGTTGTGCTTACAGGAAAGAAGAACTGTTCCTGACCGAGAAACCTAATATTATCATAGCAGACGATATATGCTTAGTATATGCGTTTCACATGTAAACAATGCGACATATTGAAGTAAACACCTAAACCTACCTTTTATCTCCTATAAGAGAATTTCCATCAATATTGTATTCACCGGTATTGGTTCTAATATTTTGGTATAACTGCTTTTAGTTTAGTAGATACTACTACCATTACTTTAGACTTTCCAATGTTATGTGAAGGTAATTTATATTACAGCAATCATCTTATTAAATTCCTTTTGTAGTAAAATGCAATCAGATCCATGTATAACCCACAGTATAAATTTAAAGATCATCAGCAAAAATGCAGTGTTTACTGTCAATAGTCTGCAATAACTCATTAATAAACAATATGAATAGTGAGGGTTTTACGTTGGTAGTACCCTTACCTGAGCCACAGACAGTGGTACGTTGAGATTACCTAACTATAATGATACCAATGATCATTCCAGTATGATTACTATACACAGGGGCGTGTCGCAAGGCAGTATTTTGGGCCTACTGCTCTTTGTGATTTATTTTAATGATATTTATGCTGTGGAATGACCTCCGATACATAACAAACCTCTTCTAATGAATTACGCTGATGATACCTTATTTATTGTTATGGGCTCCACGCTTTGAACGGTCACTGCTAGTGATTACACTTATTTAGTCGTACTTGAAACAATGTTAATTTCTAGTGGTTTAAGTGTTAACCATAGTAAAACTAATATGATGGTTCACAGGACTAAAGAAGTAAATTATCCGACCATTAACTAATCAGGACTATGATGTTCAAAGCTCAGTCCGGCTCTTGGGTCTGACTGTGTATGACTGTTTCGTGGAGAGGCCACATAAATCTATTTTACAAGAAAATGAACTTAAGTGTGGTCAACGGTGGTGTTTTACACGTGATTTATCTATCTTAGATTTGGAATTATTTTTTTGGGTGACAATAGGGACCTAGACCGAGTCTTTGTTGCACAAAAAAAGTTTTGCGTGCTTTACGATGCTACGGATAAGTTACAATCAGTCTTGTAGAGGTCATTTTAGAACAAACAATTTTCCAACGTTTTTTTTTCATCCACATATTCGAATGTTTGCTATTTCTATTTAAACAAAAATATCAGTTTGACCACAATATATACTACTGTTACCTCAAACACAGACTATTACTAACGGAAAAAAGTCGTACGATAGAGATACGATTTGTGGCTGTTATACATACAACACATATTCGAATCTATTAGTAAGATACGATGTTAATGAATTTTTAAAGCTAAAAGTTTTTCTAGTATTAATGGGTGGTCTATATTGTCAAAGACTATGAAAATTTCTATATACCTAGATAGTGTTTACCTGCGCAAATGCATCCAAAGTCTCAAGTACGAATCGACTGAATTCTGCTTAATTACTGATGATAGATCTCCTCTTCATGAACCCATGCTGATGTTTAGAAGTATAACCTTTTACCAACGGATATTTGTCTTTATATTTTTTGCTGGGGAAAGCTTCGGGTCGTGGAATACAAATTCAGACTTACGACATCTATTGAAACTATATTACACCAAGCTTCGGAATCAGCGGTGTTCCAACCTTCGGTAAGGATTTTTTGCGTGCCAAAACTTGCATTGGTAGGGGAAGAATGAATGCATGTTCTGATTTTTATCTACAATTGCAAGCTAAACCGCCTTTCCCGGGGATCGAACCCGCGCTGTTCGGATAGAACGCCAACATATCAAATCTTCAACCACCGACAGGGTTTTATATATTTCCATGAGCAAAGAAAGATACTTTCAGGTATATACCTACAAGTAAATGCTAATTGCTATGAAGTTTTTAAGAAGTTAAAAATAGTAAAAGTAGTAGTGTTATACGTGTAGATTTTTTGATTGCCTAATAAAGTAAAGTTTTTGTGATATGAAATCTAAAGTCTCATTTGAATTAAGAGCAAAATGAAATTGAGTCTGCTGACCTAATTCCCTTACATGCATACCTACGTCCCTAGACAATCTACCTACTCCATTCCACTCTATCATCATAGTTACGTACATACATATGTACATACCTATACATCCATCCACTTCGTGCATGGCTTTATCTCGCCAGTAATTAAAACGAGAAATCCATCTGATTGGTCGTGCATGAGTTGGACGAAATTCGATTGAGTGTCGAACAACTGACGATCCCATCAACATGAGACTGGACCGAAGTGATGAAGGATGGTCTATAGGTATATGCAGGTGTAATTAGTTATTATTGTTTTGTAAATGCACGTGTCATAATAATAATCTTCTGTATAGACGAGAACAAACACACACGATAATTACTCATTATGGTGTTTTTCACTCATTGTTTAGATCTAAATTAACCCTGAGCTATTAAAAGTTATTTTTGTGCCGACCTAACGGTATTAGGTCGAGGAATATCAATTCTTATAAATAATTTAAACTAACTCATTAATAAATTGATGGGCGTTTTAAATGAAACCCTGTGAAGATTTTTAAAGTAATAGTTTAGCTTTTCCACGCCAGTTAAATGCAGCGGTTTATCATTAGAGGTTTTACAATATCTGAGTACCTACCTTCCCATAGTTGATATATGCATCCGTAAATTATACTACTTACCACATTAAGTGTGATTAAACAAATAGGCTACAATTATTTGTCGATCTTTTAGATATGCAAAACTGGTTCCATGTACTGCTTTGCCTAATTAAATAATTATGTACACTCTGGTCTTTTATGTTCGTTATTTTATTTTAGTATACGTTCTATGCTAATTATTCTTCCAATGTCAAGGTAAGTAATTGGTATACATATATATATTCCGGTTTGTTAAGTTTTAAAATTAGCAGGCATGTCTAAGGTAAATTTCAAATAAAGTCGTACCTAATTGCGATAAAATTGATGAAAAATATTTTCCGATAATCAAGTACTAAATCGTAATTATGCTAGATTAATAGAAAACGAAATGGATAAATTTGTCTAGTGCGTACTTCGTTTGTATATCATTTAATGCAATGAAACCGTCAAAGGTTCGATAGCTTTGTTCTTTTCATCTTTTGTAATACAACGCGAAATGCTCGCACAGGCGCAGTAAATTATGCTGTGAACTTAACAGAAAAATACTACTGCACTTCTACGTGAGTTTCGCATCATGACGCTAGAATCTCGTCAGTCAGTAAACCATATTTTATTTGTATTCCATAAATGGACAGCGTTCCTGAATTGATTTTTAAGAATAATACAGGAATGTTTACGTTATTTTGAGAAAAACTTTATTTCTATTGACTTTATTATAATTATAAAATTATTTTCATTATATTATGATCCAAAGTTGGTCTTTGCAGAAGACTAAAAAAAGAACCAACTTTAACGATTTGAAATCATGCATTGAGTTATGGTATGATGGCATTTGAATAATGACGGACTAAGTCTATTATATCTTTAATGGAATATATAGCTTTGAAAATCTAAGTATTTCTGTGTAGATCTTTTTAGACGTTGGCTAAGTTCATCTGTGGTGATGTAGAGGAGCTTGGAAGTTGACGTTGTGTTGACATACGAGAACCTTGTGGTTTTGAAAATATCAAAAAAGTACAACGGTAGATTGAAACTGGTTTGAGGTTTCTCTTTTCCAATTGTTGGATTCATTTATATTCGTTAAGATTAAGGGAGAATCTATGCAAGGTTTGTGAGAAGTACTAATTACTTAAGCTATCTGCTTAAGGGTTTTATACAGGGTTATTATAAAGTAATGCACAAAATTCATAAAACGTACAATGTTCATTTTTGAAAAAAATGCAAAAACACGTCAAACAGTTTATTTTAGTCCGCGTCTTTTGACATAAGTCAAAAAAATAAAACGTCAAATTTGTCAAAGTTATGACGTCATCAATATTTTTATTAAATAGGAAGCTAGGTTTTTTTTTACATTATTTGATAAAGCTTGTTTTTCTGCTTTATAAAAAAATAATTGAAGTAGGGGTCACATAATAAAAAACTGTGAGAAAATAATAAAAAACAAAATAAACTTAATTCTAGTAGTAACTTTTAAATTAACTAAACAGTCCATTAAACCAAAACTAATTTCTTACAGGAATTGTTCAAACTGTGTCCCGTTCACTATCTGACATAGGCCAAGACGATGGTAGACCTGATTTACAGAGTTTTCGATCATCTGCGGAGTTATACGAGTCATTTCATGTCTAATCCGTTCCATTAAGTCTTCTAAATTGTCTGGTCGGTTAACGTAGACCCGACTTTTTAAATGTCCCCACAGAAAAAAATCAAGGGGGGTAAGATCAGGTGACCTAGGTGGCCACTCCATTGGTCCACGTCTTCCAATCCACCTTCCTTCAAACTGGTTATCCAGAAACCTTCGAACAATAAGACCATAATGTGGTGGTGCACCATCTTGTTGGAACCAGATACTGGGATCCAAGTTTTCCCTATTATTTGGATCCGGAAATGCCGCAATTAGGTCCGGAAGCACTGCCATACGAAGATGTTCCAAATATCGCTCAGCTGTTAAATTCCCGCGAAAGAAATAAGGACCAATAAATCTTCCCCTGACGATTCCTACCCAAACATTAATTTTTTGGGGGTGCTGGGTGTGTTTTGTCTGAATCCAGTGGGGATTTTCCCGAGCCCAGTAGCGACAATTGTGTCGATTTACTGTACCATTTAAATGAAACGTTGCCTCGTCTGAAAATACTACACTATTAAGAAAATTTGGATTTTCGTCACAATGCCTCATGAAGATTTCACAAAATTCCAGACGTCTGTCCGGATCATCTTCCGAGAGTTCGTGAACAAGTTGAACTTTGTATGGGTGCAGTTTTTCTTTTTTTAAAAACTTTACTACAAACGACTGACTAACATTTTGTTGTAAGGCAATTTCTGTTGTAGTTGCGTGAGGGTTGTCTTCTAATGACAGCAAAATATCTAACTTTGCATCGTCGCTTATTCCTGGTCTTCCAGATTTTGGAGCATCCCTCACGCTTCCCGTTTCATAAAATTTTGCAACAATTCTGCTTACTGTGCTTCTAGCAATTGGAGGTCTTTCAAAATGTGTTTCGTTAAATAAAGCACATGTTTCTTCATGACTTCGAAGTCTATCGCCGTAACCTACCATCATTAGAATTTCTATCCTTTCTCTTTCGGTTAAAGGAGCCACAATAATAAAATTGGTATGACGCTAATTGTAAGACTGACACTGACAGTTGTTTTATTAAATCAATTGAAAAATTGACAAAAGCAGATATTCTTACTAGGTAACTTTAAGTTTTAATTCTTTTAATTACCTAGGTCACCTGATCTTACCCCCCTTGATTTTTTTCTGTGGGGACATTTAAAAAGTCGGGTCTACGTTAACCGACCAGACAATTTAGAAGACTTAATGGAACGGATTAGACATGAAATGACTCGTATAACTCCGCAGATGATCGAAAACTCTGTAAATCAGGTCTACCATCGTCTTGGCCTATGTCAGATAGTGAACGGGACACAGTTTGAACAATTCCTGTAAGAAATTAGTTTTGGTTTAATGGACTGTTTAGTTAATTTAAAAGTTACTACTAGAATTAAGTTTATTTTGTTTTTTATTATTTTCTCAGTTTTTTATTATGTGACCCCTACTTCAATTATTTTTTTATAAAGTAGAAAAACAAGCTTTATCAAATAATGTAAAAAAAAACCTAGCTTCCTATTTAATAAAAATATTGATGACGTCATAACTTTGACAAATTTGACGTTGTATTTTTTTGACTTATGTCAAAAGACGCGGACTAAAATAAACTGTTTGACGTGTTTTTGCATTTTTTTCAAAAATGAACATTGTACGTTTTATGAATTTTGTGCATTACTTTATAATAACCCTGTATATTTAGTATTAATAATTGGAATCTCTGGACTGCATTTCGGTTGATAGTAAACAAGTTTTGTGATAATGTTGTTTTACTAAAAACTAGTTCTCTACACTTCTTTCTTTTACTTTATTTGCTACGCAGTTTCTGAATAAAGAAAGGCATCCAAAATTAATCCCCTGGGAAATACTTTTTATAAACTCAGGTAACAAAATTCGATATAGGTGTAGATCTGACAACATGGCATCGACTGATGGAAATAATGACATTGCTTGCGTTTATTTTATAATATAAATATATATGCTTGTATCTAATCAATATCTCTTTTGCCTTTACGGTGCAAGGCTAAATCACATTTATAAAACGCTAAAACGCTTTATCATAATTCTAAATGAATAATAGAGAAAATAATAAAACCGCTTATAAAATGAAGAGACCAGAAGTGTTAATAGAAGGCAATAGAAAGTCTTCTTGACCATTTGTAAAAATTATAATGGAAAGAGTTTGCTCAACGATTTGCAAATGGGCGATATCATTTTCTTTAATAAACCATTTATTCTAGAGGCGATTCTGAACAAATGCCTGTATACCTGTACATTTTAAGTCAATTCCTTTCTGTTCTTGAAACTCCAAAATCATGAAATAACAACATAAAAACTATTGTTGTTTGAATTATTGGCCTCTACTTTAAAACATGCTGCTATTAGTCTTTGAACCATACTTTGTTGCCAAGTAATATTTAATGTAATTGTTTCTTTCGTTGAGAATCTATTACTTGGACTATCCTTGCAAGAAATTCTTCTCCCGTGTTTGGTTTACCGTTATTGTAAATACGGGAATTAAGGCAACCCCAAAAGCAACTAAACTAGATCAAAGTTTTCCTAAACTATGGATAGGAAGAGAAGGCTCTGAACGCCTGCACGTTGCTCTGACCAAATCTATAATTTGCATACGGAAGTGCAGCAGAGTACCATCGCGTTGATATGGCGCCTCAAAATTGTAGTAGAACATTTTCCATTGATTTTGTCTTTTCTAAGAAATTGCTGTAATAATTTGTTCTAAGACTAATAATGTAATTTTTTTAATGTAAAACAACACGCAATATGCATGTACTGATAAATGATGTTAGTGCTTATCTACAATTACACTTTGTGGCTTTTGATGTGTTCCCAAGAATGATGATTCCATGTATTGTATACCACTTTGAGTACATTGAAACTCGTTTGTAAAAAAGATACTCTTGGTATCAGATGATAAATTTTCTGGGGATAATAGCAATAAGGCTAAATCTGGGTAAGATGAACATTGAATATGGTAGATATCCTGGATATGCTTCTTCTTCCATCTACATGGATTTTGTTAAAATTCATTAACTTGCTGTTGGAAATCAGTCTTCCAAAACTTGCGCCTTCTATTACGCACTAATTTCATCAGTTGTTTGCTAGCAATGTGGTGGTGTGTATTGTCTAAGCAAGTATTACGGCAGCCTTCAAGATGCGAACCATCCAAAACAATTTGTCCATTAAAAAGTTTCTGCAATATGCGTTTTTAATAGGCCTATATGTAAAAGTTCTCAAGCGGTGCGCTTATTGCGATAAAAATACTAGGTTTATAGCTTTGCGAAATATTTGATGGTTTTAAGTTGGCCACATTAGGTAAATAATCAATTTAAGCACTCATTTATTAAAATAACTTTAAAACGTGCCTTATGAAGCTAATTTTATAATAAATTATTATGTAATATTTTCTTGACCATTATTTATAAGTGTATTGTAACTGTCAGTTAAATAAAAAAACAAAAACATTGTATTATAATGAACTTTGTGGAATATCCTTTGTACTCTCCTACGCATATGGAGTCCGTAAATGCACCGCATCCTGCACGCTGTCGCTTATAATTTGATTGTATTGTCTAATTGGAAGGTCTACTATAACTCGGTCGGCACTGTTGTGATATTTTTGTTCTGCATCTTAAGACAATAATTCACAATTGAATAATACAATATATTTAGGAACATAGTGCATTGACATGCGTTATATAAAAGCATTGTATGCTAATAACTCGTGTTGATAAGTGAATCATATGCGTTCGCTTTGTATTAGCTGTTTGGTTATGCGTTTAATTATTGTTTGGAAATAATGTTCTAGAAAAGAGAGAACGTTGTTTCAATACAGTTAATTTTCTAATGTGTATAGTTTATATATAAGAATGCATGCCTGACGTATGTATATTCTTCAAAATTGGTTAGATTTCATTCTAGTTTTATCTTTAGCATACTGGCAGTTATATATGTTTCCTAGAGGAAATTTATAACTAAATCGTATTTACATAACATAAATACCCCTGATTTTTTTAATAATATTATTGCCGGGAGACAGCAACATTCCCTTTCGCATATTATCCCACAATGTCGATTATTCCGCTTCAGTAGCAACAGTGGCTAGCAATTAGCATGCCCGTCATGAAGTTAATAATTAAATTAAGTACAAAGTTGAACGCCAGACATTATTGTCTGTAATTATTGTTATCGTATATATTTATCTTTTGCATGTGCGAAATATATTTTTAATATTAAAACGGAGGTTGGAAAGGAAATTTGTACTCATGCAATGACATCTGTTATTGTTCGTTACGAGATTCATTCGGGAAATTGAGTTTTACTTTACCTTTAGCTAAAATATTTTGTAGTTTCATATGAAATTTACGAAAATGAAGTTAATGAAGCGGAAAAAAAAACATTATTACGATAATCTGCCTTCCAGTTCTTGCAATCAATCTAAAACAGCATGGTGCATCACTAAATCCATTACGAATTCTGGCAATAGTGCCACAAATAATTTATCTATAACGGATGATGAAGGAAACATCATTAGTGATTCCAAGGGTGTGGTCGAACTTTTCCAAAAAACGATTTGCTGTTAAGCCGCAGGGGTCTACCTTCAATTCACCGAGTCGCATTGACTGTGCAAGTTTTTCATTTTTTTTGCGATCCGATTAATAAATTTGAAATAGAAGTAGCCGTTAAACATTCAGCGGGAATCGATGATATTCCGTATTTTACTGTAAAATTCGTGACAGATTGTTTAGCTGAGCTACTAGCACATGTCATTAATCGTTGCCTGTTCGAAAGGGGTTTTCTTGATTGTCTAAAGGCGAGTGTGACAATTCCTATAATCAAGGGTGCCGATGTACTATCGATGCCAAAAGTCTTGACTGAAATTTAAACAGATAATTCTATCTTCATTAATGTCAAACTTGAGTCAAGGCTTTTGCATTTGATGGTACATGATGTCATCGATATCGATACCTACAGTTTTCGCTAAGGTTTTTGAAAGGGTCATTCATACTAGATTGGTCAATTATTTATCAAAGCATGAACTTACTTCTCCTATAGTCAATACGGATTCATGGCTGCCAAGTGCACATGTGATGCCATATTTCACGTGCTTAATTTAGTGTATAGTGACTTGAACAGTGCAAAATTGTGCTATCCCAGATATTTTTTTAACTTGTTAAAAGCTATTGATGTTCTGGAATACTTGTTGTTAGTGGCAAAATTGCGAGAGTTTGGAGTGCGGAGTGTGACATTGGATTTATTAGCATCGTATTTGGTCCCCACTAGGGTGACCTTGGCGATGGATATGGACAATATTGAACGTCGAATTCATTGTTGGGTGATGAGGGTAATTTTGGCATTCTTCAGGGATCAATTCTCCGACCGATCATCTTCGATTTCCATCTTTCGTTAACGCCGTGTACTCTTTTCCAATACGCTGATGATACCAGGTGCATTGTTTTCTTTTTAGTATTAATTAAGATTGCGATATACCAGATGAATGACTGGTCCAATGTGAATCATTTAATACTAAATAAAAATAAAATAAATATTATTAAGTTCACAGCGTCGGTGTCTGACGATGATGACCTTTGTGTGGATTTGATCGACGAGTTTCTTTTGGAAAATAGGCAATCAAGTTTTTGGGGTTGATCGTTGATCAGAACCGGAAACTTAATAATCATTGTGACATGCTGGAGAGTAGATTGTGCACTGCGTTATATGCCAAACGGAACCATACGTAACGTAGTATCATGAGCATGCACCCACTGTGATTGTTCTAATTTGCCCACGTGGAATCATACCTCATGTATGGTTTGATCTTTTGGGGTTCTTCAATCGGCGCTAAAAGGTTGTTTTTTGTTGCAAAAACGTACTATTAGATGCATGCCTATGGTGTCGTATAGTCCTCTCTTTAAATAATTAAATATAATTGTCTCTTCCTTGGCTTTACATCTTCCGAACTTCTAAGATTTTATAAAGCTAACGCGAAAACTTTTATTACAACAAAGCCATACGAGATGAATCCCAGATACAGTCCAATAACATTCATATAGATTATCAGATTCAATAAAACGATTGCTTCATTGTCTGAATTCAAGTTCAAATTAAAACATTTTCTTCTGGAAAATAATTATTACAGTATTGAAGAATATATGAAATACTAACAGACCAATTTATTTAGCTAAATTTCTAAATCTATTTAATTTTTTTGTGTGATTTATATCATATCATTTATTGTAGGGTAGATTGGAGCAAGAGTAAAAACGGACCAATTAAGAGCAAAATTGGTTTCTTTGTGTACAGTGCAACGCTATTTTGATATATGTCTCTCTAAGGTACTCAGCATACTCTAACCAATCTGTATTAAAATATGGGGTGACTGTATAATAAGGTTCCCACTTAAGCGACTACACATAACCTGCAAATGTGCTCCGTGATCTAATGTAGAAGAGTTGTAAACAAAATATGGAAAATAAGGATTTTGAAGTTATTTTAAGCTTTTGAAAGGTTTTATGAGGTTTTCGTAATTAGTTTTTGCTTACGAACATTACTTTGTATTAATTCCAAACTTTCTTTTTAATACAGTCACTTTTACACTTTCCTTTTTAGGGGTAAATGTGAAAATTTGGTAATAAAAGAATGAAAAAAATATTGATGTTTTTTTTTTATTAAGTCTGGCAAAAGCGTTAGGTGTAATACATTTATTCCAAATAGTATACACCTCAAACTATTAGAATAAAATTGGCCATTACTAGAAATATTGTTCTTCAACCTAAAACTGCAATACTCGTTTGCATATAATCGATTCACACGTGCTCCAGTCTACCCTATGAAATTAATTACCATTTTGTAAGTATTTGTGATAAATTTTATGCTCATCTTGAACCATGAGGTCATTTATTTAATTCTTGAATTTTAAATTGTACATGTATCCAGTAACTTAATTTTTTTGTAACATTGTATAAACTAGGGTTTATCAACTATCCTATCGTTGGTATGCAACTTCTCGTTTGGGAAATTCCATTTGTTGTAGGAAACGATCGCATTATTTTGTGCTACGCATACTTATTCCAAACGTTTAAGCATATTTTAGATATTATCATTCGAGATGTTACCGTGTGTTTAATTTCAATGAGTTTGAATGAAAATTGCTAAAATTCCTGTTTGTAACAAGCCACACAGAAGTTGGCGCAAATCTCTGATTTACCAGAATACTTATCATATTACAATTCTGCGTCATTGCAAATCTCTAAGCCTTTTATAGCGATCATACTATGTATTTATTTGCGTGGCATTGAATATTGATCGACCGTAATGAAATTATTGTCATCGTATAAGTATTTCCATTGCTATTGTGGTGAGATACATATGTATGTAAATTATCTGTTATTGATTTGTTGTTCCTTATTAACATCTGCGAAATAGATTAGGTTACTGTTTTGAAATATAAATTGTATTATATATATACACTTCGCCAAAAAAGTATCGCATAATTTAGTTTTGAATCATAAAAGTATCGCATAATCTTTGTTTGTAGCATAAAGTTGTAAATATACTTTAATGCGCTCTAAGATTTAATTTCTATGATTGTTTAAATAAAATACAGGCCAAATAAAAACAAGAACTCATACTTGAGATTTTTATTAAAACAAGAAATTATAATTTTGGAAAGAAAAATGTCATAACAGTAGCTTTTAATACTGAGTATTGCCACCTCTGGCTCTTATGACCGCTCGCATACGGTTTGGCAGAGATTCGATTAACCTCCGTATATAAGCCTGATCCAAATTCTCCCACTCGTCACGGAGAGCATTTGCTAGTCCATGCAGGTCCGCTGGGGCAACATTTTGGGTTCGTATCCGTCTGTGAAGGAGGTCCCACACGTGCTCGATAGGGTTCATGTCCGGACTTACCGCAGGCCAATCTAAAACTGGAATACCAACATCGTTAAGGTATTCCTGGACGATTATTGCAACATGCGGTCGTGCATTATCGCGCATTAACATGAATTCGTTTCCTATAATTGGCGCATATGGTACTACATGTTCTTCTAAAATGTCCGTTATATACCTGTGGGCAGTCAGTGTACCTCTGTCTACTGGTACTAACTCTGTACGACCTGTTAAACAGATGCCTCCCCAAACCATAATAGAGCCACCAGCGAAATTAGGTCTAGGTCTGATATTACACTGCGAATAGCGCTCACCGTCTCGTCTGTACACTGAGATACGCCTATCTGAGGTGTAAAGACCAAATCTTGACTCATCTGTGAAGAGTATATTGGCCCAGTCATTAATGTTCTAATTTACATGTTCTCTGGCAAATCTTAAGCGAGCCACTCGGTGGTTCCTAGTGAGACGAGGGGCTGTTACAGCTACTCTAGCTCTTAATCCACTCTGTCGTAACCTATTCCGAATAGTTTGAGTACTCACACGAGTATTTCTGACTCTAGCCAAGTCGTTCTGCAATTGTCTCGCAGTTACATGTCTTCGACGTAATGCTTGTAGTAGTAAATAGCGGTCATCTTGGCGAGTAGAACATCTTGGACGACCTGGTACAGGTCTTCTACTGTAAATGCCTGTTTCCCTATATCTGGCTACGGCTCTAGAAACACTTGACTGATTGATGTTCATAAAATTAGCAACGTATGCTTGAGATCGTCCATCTTCGATTAAAGCAACTATAGCAGCCACTTGTTCTGAAGTTAAATTGCTCATTTTAGTTTTAAAAGCGTTGGTACAGAACTCTGACTTCGCACTTTAAAATTTGTCCGTATAGGAAGACTTTCAATAAACAACTGAGCAAACCTTACACATATGCATTTTTCTAAATGTGTTCTTTTAGGAAAAAAATAAAGTAAAAACGCTAAGTTCCATTATTTTGTTAGTGTTTTTATAGTTCACATACACGAGGCAAACTTTTTGTGAACGTATAAAAATATCTTGGTTCATAAATGCCCTTTTTTAGTTTATGCGATACTTTTTTGGCGGAGTGTATTAAATGTTGCTGGTTTCTAGGTAATCAGGAACTGGGTAATGCACTAGCAAGGTAGCTGATGGTTATGGAGAAAGACGATTTTCCACAACCCTACTTATAAGAACCATTTATTGTTTACTACATAACCGAGTGATGTGATATTTAATTTGTGAACTATGAAACGCGCATACACGAGATAAGAGCGTGCCCTATTGAAAATGAACTCGACAATTGACTTAGCATTAACGAATCGGTCTCTTTGTATTGGGAATTTTATTGTCTGCATCGCGCACATTGTTACAACATTCGTCTGATAACAGCTATTACCCTACATGACCGCGCGCAATGGAATCATATTTTTCATTCGTACGATCTCGAGCGGACTGTAACAGCGTGAATACCAATTGGTGTTGGAGTGTTGGGAGCGGAACCGATAAAGACAGCCGGTATTAAAACTTTCACTAGAGTAGGTCGCGGAGCTTTTGAAAGATTCAAGCAGATCGGCCGTTGTAGATACCTAAGCGGTTCGCACGTAAATGATTTTAAATTGGTTTACGTCGAACACCTGTTGGATTCACCTATTTCAATTAAATGATTTGCGATATATTATTTTTGTACGATTGATTAATGAGTATATACAGTGAGTAGTAAGAGCTGATGTTAATGTTATAATAATTTTTACAACATTGACAACTATGCTTGCATATTAGTTTTAAAAGTAGAATGAAAGTACGTTTGCAATAATTGATGGTAAATGGTACAGCACGATTCAGCTGAGTTAGCGGAAGGACCGCTTGTTCACGCAGCAAACGTCAGGAGTTCGAAGTAGTGGGCGAAGCCCACCGTATGGACAGCGTACGGTACTGCAGATACATATTACAATAAAAACTAAATTACGGATTCTGTACGAACCGCAAATATAGTGTGGGTGGCTATCTTCTCGCGTGCGAATTTTACCGATTTTCCTTATTTCTTCGGGTGTAGAGCACGCCCTGTTGCTATTGTGTTTTCGCCAACTCGGTTGAATCGTGCTGAATACTTATCTGTTATTCTCTCGGTTTACTAAATGTTCCGAAAGTTATACTAGCGTTATAAATGCATAACAAAGTTTAGATAAGATAAACTTTGCCACAAAATTAAGGCGTAGGCAAAACCTTTAACAATTGCTTGAAATTTTTGACTTTTAAACATCAGACATTTTATGTACATGATTTAGAATATATTCTGTCAGAACAGCGATAAACAATTTTACGTAATAATTCCATCGAAATCCATAATTAGATATATAAATTAAAATAAAGAAATTGATTGTATATTAAGTATACTATAAAAGTAAGTGATTGAATGCTACCGGTCTCGGATGTTTCAGTGTACTTTTTTCCCCTTATAATTAGTTGACCGGCATGGGTAGCATAACTTTTATGGTTTATAAATTGTACAATTAGGAAATGTTAACAGACAAAACAAGGAATATTCGCACTCTCGGGGTCACAAGTTTAGATGTGAAGAACGTGAACTGTAACATTTTTACTTATTTGCTATCATAAATTAGCACCTAGAGTGCTTTTAGGAGTTTCAAACGCAAACTTAAATAATTTCTTTTAGGTTAACATTTGTTCTTTATTCATTATTTACTGAAACAAACGAGTAAACTTTAAAATATAAGTTAATGAAACATTTTTTTCAGTGAATTTAAAGTATATAGGTATAGCAGTCGCCACAAGTGATGGCGAGCGGTGGGAGTAGGTTCGCGCAGCAGTAGACGGGCACAACGGATTTACCATCGCCTCTGCATATAATTTCTCTATACCATTGGCGTGCAGGTTAATATTGAATAATGCAACGTTAATGTAATTAAAAATTTAATAAAATGGTTTTATTAGTATGGGATATCTCCGGACAATATAAGTATTTTGTTTACTAATTACTACTATTTACAAGTGCCTACCTACTAATTTATTCCTGGAATATATGAACATATGTATATTCACAACAAAAAACAAAAATATTATGTTAATATAATCTTAATGAACTAATAAATTTGCCTCGGTCTTTTCTTACCAGGACTTCTAAATTTTATTTCAGCGGGATTTGTCGCCCTATGTCCTTCCTGAACAATTCTTTCTATTGTTCGCACTGACACACCGGTTGCTTCAGACACTAACTGTTTTATTTCACTTACATTTGCCGATGTGCTTTTTCTTTTAAAAAAATAATTATATACATTAAAAACCACTTCGCGCGTTTGAGAGTGAATCACTTTATGCTCCCTTAACAGAGACATTTTGAGCCGCCACTGACAAATACTCAGAACGTATTATTGCAGCTAAGTGGGCGTGCACGCTTTTAAAAGCGTCTACAGCGCATCCCTACTCCTCGCCATCACTCGTGGCGACTGCTATAACTATAGGAGCTCTAGTCAAAAACGGTCAAAAAGTTAAATGTTTTAATGAATATGTAAGTTACTGCGGTACCCTTAGAATAAGATTTACTAATGATATAGATTCATAAGGATCAATATAAATTAATCAGGTAATATATTTTTACACGATGCAATGTTTACTATGGACAAGGTCCATAACTGTTGGTGCTTTTATTACAGTGCATTTAAAATGACACGATCAAAGGGAAGAAATAAGTTAATATGGACGCGATTTTGTTTCTGTAGGCGATATAAATCTTCGTTATTGTGTAATGATTTAAGTTCAGATGGTATTTTGTTCAAAAATTTTATTAGAATATCCTAAAGCGAATTATTTCAAGAAAGTCGATACATTGCATCAGTTTAGAGTATGTGCTTCTTGTATTTCTCTGTTTACACTTGCAAAATTGGTACATTTTTTTGCCATTCCACAAAGATGACATATTGAACAATGCAACATACAATAAATGGAAATAAATATATGTATGGACCAGTCCCTTTTAGATCCTTCTTCATAGGGATTCTACGCCATCTGTTGAACTTTTGCCGCACTAACTATGTTCCTTCATATGCTTCTGTTGATGGGCGTCTGTCTTCAGTTTTCTATTTCCCATACTGTTGATATCTTGCAGTACTCGTTTATCCATCCATGCTTCGGCCTTTCTTTTGCTCTTCCTATGTCCGGCTTCCAATTTTTTATTTTCTTTACGGTGGCCGTACTTTGTCTTCTTGTTATGTGTCCTAGCCATTTTATTCTTTGTGCCTTTATAAAATTGGCGATGTTAACACCTCCCAATTCTGTCAAAATTTCATCAGTGTACCTTCTTCTGTACCCTTCTCTTTTTTTCTTGGGGCTTAACATTTTTCTTATAACTTTTTTCCCAAACACCCCCAACTGTTCCTCCTCTCTCCTGGTCAAACACAATAACTCAGACGCGTATGTTACCACCGGTGTTACTAGACATCTATAAATGCGAATCCTTTGTTATCCTACTTATATTTGCTTCCGTCAATACACGCTGATTTGTGTAAAATACCTAATATTCCAATTGTCTTTCTCTTTATGCTATATTTTGTAACTCCCAGATATCGGAATTTACTTTCATTCTCGAATGTGTTATTACCAATGTATGTAATTGCGATATATGAATACCAAGAACAATTCCGCAAGCCGCAGTAAAGTAAGACGTAAATTTAGAATAAACGTGATAGATACAAATATTGCAATAAATTTTCCGAATCAGTGGCTATATGACAACTTGTCGACGATGCAAGTAATGTCTAGCGATGTGGAGCAACAAGTAAATACATTTCTGAAATAATCGCTGAATTTTGGATGATCCTACGAAAATTGTCCGTGTAAGAGCACATTTAGCAGTTTTCGAAATGTAGGAATTTTTGGATGAATGGTCAGAAACAGGCTTACTGGTAGAATGCACAATAGAAGTATAAACGATATTGCATCACTGCACAGTTACCTGACTGGCGTTTTCGTAAATTTGACCATCAGCAACTGGAAGCAAGTTTTTTTTTCAGACGATACAAGAAAAACTTTTAATTTTACTAGATCGTTATTAAAAGGGTTTGATGGAGATCAGGAGAGATCAACTGCCTGTATTTGAGGATCTCATTTTTTTTGTTTCGGTGATTGCACGAATTTGGTTTCTGTACAGAGAATATCAATGAATGCACATTCTTAGTTGTTGGTTACAAATTGGTTTTTATGCTGAATAATGCTGTTTCACATTCTTAGAGCTTTAACTATGCGTCAGCCATTAAAATGTTCAGGTATCGACCCCATACAGCATCTATCAAGAGTGTTAAAACAATTATGTGCCACCTCCTTGTTGGTATCTTCGGGAACTTGAGGATATTATCCGGAAAACCTTTCATAATTCATAATTATTTAGTCATTATTTTTTGTTGATATTATTTTAATTTATCAAACATAATTGAGTTTAACTGAAATCTAAGAAAAAATGAAACTAATAAGAAGTTTTGCTAATGCCTTAAATAGGTATATACTGCATAGATATATTGGATGCCTACATTTCATATAGTAAATATTAATTCTTCCAGAATCGAAATAAAATCATGTTAATTTAAATAGAACCATTGTATTGGTGTGATTCTATATCTATATGTTTTTTTTTGTTTCAGGTAAGTCAAGTTGATCATGGACAACGATGAAAGTATGTATATTTTTATTATGTTAATATCTAAGTTGTGGGTTACTACTGCCAAAGCGATCGTCAAACTAAAAATAGTTCTTAACTATTTCCGAGATATAGGTTAAAACGTAAAAAGCCGTTAAGTTTTGCTAAAAGCATAGGTTTAGAAGATTTAAGAAATGCACCATTGCTGAGATATTTCCCATCCCTACCCATATATTCTCGAATTATGATGACCAAACCTTTTGTTGGTCAACCAATTATGTTAACAAATGAAGTTCAAAATCATCGTTTTGCATTTTGAATATTGCAAGCCTATTTTAATGTTTATAGATAATTTTGCAAGCGCAGGTGTCCTCGCGTTCTTATATACAACATACATATATATGTACCCACCACATTTAAGTACATGTTTTATTTAAGTAGAATTGTACCAATTGCTGTCATCGTACTACGTTTAACGCTTCATGTATACATAAACATAAGAGACGATAAATATGTATGGACAGCGAGGAATAAATTTATTACACATGCGAGCTCAATTCGGTATGCCAGTCAAAACTGATTTCCATCTACACATTTTACACATTTGTGTTCAGGGCGAGCAACGCTTATTTTGCTCAGTCTATAGATAGTTCTAAAGTAATAGATTGCAAAATCATTTTAATCATGGTATAATTTGATCTATAGCAGAAACATTTAAATATTATATACATATGTTGTATGTATGTATGTATGTATGTATGTATGTACCATCATATCCAATTCTGCAGTCTCCGTAGTCCTTTTTGATATCGTCATGACCTTGGTTGCTTAATGCTTTGTAGCCATTTACGCGAGTGTGTTTCTATATTAATTTCGATATTTTATCTTTCTTGTTTCCTGCCATATTCGCTCATAAAACTGTGACTCATTATCTTTTACCGGATTTTTTTTAGCGGACAATGCAATAATAAGGATGTCTTAAACCTAATTATACGAAATAATTAAGAATATCGTGTACTATAAGTGTCTTTCTGCACGTATTTTTATATTTCTGTCGCAACTACCGGCAGATTACAAATGCGTTTAAAGTAGTTTTACTCGATTGGGTGGTCTACTGCTTTTGTAACCCAGTTTTTTTCCTGTACGCTCTGGCGACATATCATTGTCCGTATTAAGTTTGACACCATTAATTGATTCGACACAAGACTCTCAGCACCCAGTAGTGTGTGCGCATTTAGCGTAAAATCGAAACCATTATCTATATCTTTGGCCGTCTATGAATGTTATGTGTATGTAGTTCAGTGTTAAATTTGTCTGCTTAAATTATTTACAGAGGTTGTTACATATTTACATATTCTTTTATTTTACTATGCTCGAGTTGTAATTGGTACATATTGTTTTGAAGCCTAACATATACAACACATTATTAAAGTATTTACTTATATTTTTGGCTTACGTGGGGGACGTCGAGGAAAGTCAATAAGCTACAGTTAATTATCATCGACAACTAATACAATATATCCAAAAGAAAATATGACATAGGTTGACGAAAAAGATTGATTTTTGTTTTTCTTCTAAACAATTATTTACTCGAAAACTATAAACATGACAGAGTTAAAACATTTTGAGATTCAATATTATATACACTTAAAGCTACTTTAGAAAAAAAAAAGAAAAAATTAACCAAATCTATGCAATGGCCGATTTTACTAGGTTATCCGGTAATAGCGTTTTAATTTAGTTTATATGGGAAGAAAAGTATATGGATGTGCTAAAAGAAATTAGGAATCTTGTATTTATTTGTTTCTAACCGGTTCTAAATTAGCTGCCCCCATTTTTATACACACACAAACACTCGCTTTCTGATTCAGATTTTGTTATTTTTGGAGAAAGACGTATTGCTGCATGTTCTCTATTCTACTTGTTAATAAGCTGTTCTCGTGTTTGTATTTCTAAATCATATACAATTTCTTTTATACGACATGAGATGAGATTGGGACTTCTAGCAGATCAAGTAAAGGGTATTCCACTACAAATCCACCCAAGTGGACTGGACATTCATCATTTGGAATTTCATGTTCATTCTATTTACTAGTCGTAATTGTTCCTAATTTTGGATTTTGGATTTGTTGGATGATGTTTCGCTAACAAATAAAATTACCATAATGTTACAGCATAATGGATATCTAGCTGATGATCACCTAACAGTTTGAGAATTGATGGATTGATGAAGGAGGACCTGGTCGTTATTCTGTTCGAGGTTTCGATTTACCGGCATTGGATTTTTAAAAAAGGGTCGAAGAAGTCGTATGTGATTTAGAACAACAAACCCGAGAAGAACTTGAAGCAATTTTCTTAAATCATTTCTTTCTTCCTTGTAAAGATAAGCCCGTATTTATAAAAAGTGGAGGTAGCTAATCCGAAAGTGTTTTATAAACATTTATAAGCCAATAAAAGAAGTTTACTTAAGAAAATTTTGTGTTTCTTAGCACATACATAGACTTTTCCTTTCGTGTGAAGTAAACAAATTATCCACCGAAAATGATGGCTAAACGTATTAAAATAGAAAACGTTTTTAAGAACATTTTTAGATTTAATGTTATAAAACTAAAGTATTTTTATTTGAAAAGCTCGGTTTGAAATGTAATATTTTTATTTTGACAAGGTATTGACGCAATTTTTTCATAAGTTGTGTGGTGTGTAAGCTAACTCAGAAATTTAATATCTTACAAAATATACTTAGCCATATTTTTTGTAATTTTGAACTATTAGTGGAAAAGTATTCATTTTCCTACATAGTCACAAAATTTGAAACACATTTCCCACAAATATTTAGTTTTGGCATAGTTTGGGTAAATTTATCGTAAATGGGGGTACAATCATATCTTCAAAGGTATACGTTCGTTCACCATTCAACATACATCCATTTCTTATTGATGCAGTACCACATGGGAAAACAGTACTGCAGGTATACATATTTATGTTAATCTTTATGAACCGTTTTGGTAGCGTCACTAATTTCTCATACAGAAAAAAAAATTATTAAAAAAACTAGACTTGTTCGATCCGTAGTCACCGATAAAACACCGTAGCCTTCAGGTTTATCGCTTAACGATAAAAACTGGGTTATCGTGTCACGCCTGTGTGTTCAAATCGCCCACTTTAACATGGTGGTTCTCTCCACGAATCTGTACAAGTCCCTCACCGAGTGGGTAAAGTAGGTATGTCTCTGGGTCTCCTTTCGGTCTCCCAAATAAACTTTGCCTTCTGTTACCTAGTGCCCAGGAGTCGCATAGTATGTGATCGACTGCGTCCGGTTCTATCTTGCACAGTCTACACTTTGGGTGCTTGTCAAACCCTCCAATTTTGCGCAGGTGTTCTCTCACCGCAGTATGTCTGGTTATTAGGTCCGTAATAATGCAGAGCTATTCCTTGCCAAGATGCAGTAGTTCTCTAGCTCTGTTCCTGCATGGTCCCTATAAAGGTTTTACCATGTTTTCCCGGATATTCTACAGCATTCTTGTTGTTTTGTCCGGATCCAGTGGCCTATGTGTTTCCGGACCATTTGCCTTGTAACCCCGAAAAAAGGTTCTGGGCCGTACATTTTCATCTCTGACCCTCTCTTTGCGAGTTCGTCAGCCCATTCCTTGCCTATGGTCTGCTATGCAAGTCAAGCAGACCTTGTTCCGATTCGAAAGTTCCCTCAATTCGTCGAGGAACTCCGTTACTATCCTGGCCGGCACTTTCCGGCTTAGCAATGCCTTTAATGTCGCTTGGCTGACCGACATGATGCAAATTCGTCTGTTGGTCACCGCTTTCACAGTTATTATTTTTGCACACTAAAAGCATGTACCTCTGTCAGAAACACAGAGGCATGCTCCTCCAATGCATAGCTGTACGCCTCTTTCTGAGAGTAAAGCACCAATACCATTGACCGTCTTACATAGACCCGTCGGTCTACCAGACTAAATCTTGCTTTTTGTTTTCAAGTGCGTACCTAGCTTCCTCCCATCTGCGTCTATCTGGTATAGGCACCGGACTTCCATACACATGCCTTACCGGCATGTTTTCGGTCCGCATTTTCAAAACCTTCAGTTCCACGTGCTCGGTTATCGACATGTATTTTATTTTAACCCCTTTCGGGGTCATTGAGTGGCGCAGCCTGAATGTCCCCATCTTTGCCTCCTCTTTTATAACCAGGTGCAGCGATGGCAATTTCAAATGCGCCTCCATTGTTCCCGTTATTCCTAAGCAGGCAAGTTCACATTGCTCAGCTTCCAAAAGACATGTTTGTACTTTGACTGTTACTTGTTGTGACAAACATATCTCGAAATGTTCTTCATATTTTCGTTGTATTATATAACTTGTGAAACAAAAAAAAAATGGAAAAATGTGCCTACTATTACTACTTGTTAATATTATTCTACTTTACAAGAAGTAAAATTGTTTTTCATTAAGCAATATATGTATTGTACTTCGTATTCTCATTACCGGTGTCATTATTCGGTGCAGAAAACTGTATGAAGAATTGCTAGTTGCTGTAGCGTGAATATTTATATACGCTAAAAAAGTACTACTTACCGTTGATACGCACTCGATACTCCTGAAAAATATCTTGTCACGCGATCTGTCATCTCTCCGTGGTGGAAGAATGACGGAAAGTTAACGATCATATAATCATTACCGCTGACGGATCAGTTTTCCCATTTAATTGCTCACAGCTGATTCGATTTCCTAGGTCTACTTTCACAACCGCCAACAGACATGTACCATTACTTCATCACACCTAATTTAACAAATAATGTAACCGCGGTACGATCGAGTTACGCGAAGGCGACTTTTTATCGTCATGGATAGATGGATCGCTGATCGAAAATGTGGAAAGAGAAAAGCGATTCCCCCTTAAGATGTGGTAATAAATGCAGAGAAGGCACTAAGACCGAAGAATTCTAGCTATTTCATATCTTGTGAGTACACCTAGTTTTGTTTTTACACGTCAGATTAATTAAATATAAATAATAAAATCGAAAAGGCAATGGTCTATAAATAACTAAAGAAACCTTACGAAAATATTTGCTTTTGATTCTTGTAATATCCAACTCTCCCAAAAAAGAAGTGAATTGTGTTTATATGGAAACGTTAACTTTAATTAAATATATTTGTTTTTAAATGAAATAATATGATACCGAGCTAGTCAAGAAAGAGATTGTTGAAGAAGTTAGGCAACTGAAAACAAATGAACTTGCAATAAATTACGAGGAATTAGAAAACAAAAACCAAGTGGTTTGCCATTTAGTTTCTTGCCACAGCAATTAAGAATTGGAAGATATGACGACTGTCATTATACCAGAGATTTGGTAGCAAATTATCCAATAACTTTTATCAAGGGAATTTGTTCATGCGGGATCGGTATATAACAAGCTAATCACTGTGCACTACTTTTTTGCTATTTTGTATATTTTCTACTGGTTTGCATATACCCTCATGAATCCATTTAGCTTTGAAAATTACTACATTCATCTTCAGCGGCATCTGAATATCTCATATCGAGTTACAAAAATAGATAAGTATCCATAATAATTTCGTTCTGGGAAACAACTCGAACCCATCCATACTTTTAGTTGCTTGAACGGATGATTAAGTTTAACATCGCTTGGACTCAAGTTTATTAATATGAAATCAGGTTTAGATGCTGCAAAGATATAATTATTATTAATTGCAATCTTTTCTAGTCACTACAAGAACTGCGACGGAATAAAACATTTTGATTTTTTTTAAGACTAGGATTAAGGTTTCCTTGGTATGAAGAAAATTTCTAGAATATTTTTTTTTGAAAAAAAAAAAATTGGTTTTGGTAGTGAAACAGGAAAATATTCTTTTCAAGTAAAGTGCTCTTTTTTTTCCTCCACAATAGACAAATCTATCGGCCCTGCGACCGTCCGTTGTAGAAAGGTTTCACTATATTCATAACTATAACCTCACTTGAACAACAATTAAATCATCGCAAGGATACCTTTGTTATAGTTAAATATGACTGTGCCGTCCTATTTGCATCTAAAATATTTGTTTAACATTGTTTTCTTGGGTTATGGTATTATCTTATTGTTCTCATTTGAAAATTTTTATTTTACTTGCTTATTTACTTTATTTGTTTGTGCAGTGGAACAATAACAGTAGGATGGTACGGGAGTCTGGAAAATACCCTTATCACATAAAAAAAGTGGAATGTTTAATATTTAAGTAGTCTGTTAGAAACCTTTTCGTAAAATTGTAATATAATTGTTGGAATAAATACACTCCGCCAAAAAAGTATCGCATAATTTAGTTTTGAATCATAAAATTATCGCATAATCTTTGTTTGTAGCATAACGTTGTAAATATACTTTAATGCGCTCTAAGATATAATTTCTATGATTGTTTAAATAAAATACAGGCCAAATAAAAACAAGAACTCATACTTGAGATTTTTATTAAAACAAGAAATTATAATTTTGGAAAGAAAAATGTCATAACAGTAGCTTTTAATACTGAGTATTGCCACCTCTGGCTCTTATGACCGCTCGCATACGGTTTGGCAGAGATTCGATTAACCTCCGTATATAAGCCTGATCCAAATTCTCCCACTCGTCACGGAGAGCATTTGCTAGTCCATGCAGGTCCGCTGGGGCAACATTTTGGGTTCGTATCCGTCTGTGAAGGAGGTCCCACACGTGCTCGATAGGGTTCATGTCCGGACTTACCGCAGGCCAATCTAAAACTGGAATACCAACATCGTTAAGGTATTCCTGGACGATTATTGCAACATGCGGTCGTGCATTATCGTGCATTAACATGAATTCGTTTCCTATAATTGGCGCATATGGTACTACATGTTCTTCTAAAATGTCATAATAGAGCCACCAGCGAAATTAGGTCTAGGTCTGATATTACACTGCGAATAGCGCTCACCGTCTCCTCTGTACACTGAGATACGCCTATCTGAGGTGTAAAGACCAAATCTTGACTCATCTGTGAAGAGTATATTGGCCCAGTCATTAATGTTCCAATTTACATGTTCTCTGGCAAACCTTAAGCGAGCCACTCGGTGGTTCCTAGTGAGACGAGGGGCTGTTACAGCTACTCTAGCTCTTAATCCACTCTGTCGTAACCTATTCCGAATAGTTTGAGTACTCACACGAGTATTTCTGACTCTAGCCAAGTTGTTCTGCAATTGTCTCGCAGTTACATGTCTTCGACGTAATGCTTGTAGTAGTAAATAGCGGTCATCTTGGCGAGTAGAACATCTTGGACGACCTGGTACAGGTCTTCTACTGTAAATGCCTGTTTCCCTATATCTGGCTACGGCTCTAGAAACACTTGACTGATTGATGTTCATCAAATTAGCAACGTATGCTTGAGATCGTCCATCTTCGATTAAAGCAACTATAGCAGCCACTTGTTCTGAAGTTAAATTGCTCATTTTAGTTTTAAAAGCGTTGGTACAGAACTCTGACTTCGCACTTTAAAATTTGTCCGTATCGAAAGACTTTCAATAAACAACTGAGCAAACCTTACACATATGCATTTTTCTAAATGTGTTCTTTTAGGAAAAAAATAAAGTAAAAACGCTAAGTTCCATTATTTTGTTAGTGTTTTTATAGTTCACATACACGAGGCAAACTTTTTGTGAACGTATAAAAATATCTTGGTTCATAAATGCCCTTTTTTAGTTTATGCGATACTTTTTTGGCGGAGTGTATAAATACACCAGGAGTTTGAAATTATTTGATGACAGGTTTTATATTTATAATTTATTAACTGACTAATATTACACTATATACAGCAGAAATCAATTTCAAGATAGTTACAGCGGCAATTATCGGCAGCAATGAAATCGCTGTACTATATAAAGGTGCGTCCAAACCAATGCAACAAACACAGGTGGGTCCAAATCAATGCTACAATAGCACAAGACGTTGCAAAACGCATACAGTGTGTAAACTGATGAGGTTTCCTATATGGAAAATTGTTTTAATATGAGCTTTAGGAGAAATCTTCTTCTTTATGAAAAAACTAGGTTGTATCTGAACCTCTCATGATAAAAAAAACCACTAACCATGAAAGATAAGGAAAGAAACTTGAAATTATGTCGGGTTGTTAATTTTAAATATGACTATTACCCATGTAGTCGTCATTAACCAACGACATTGCTTGACAGTGCAGCTAGCTTAATTTGTGAAAAATATTGACCTTAAATCATTGAATCTACCTGGTGAAATGTTATGGTAGGAGTAGTCTTGTATAAATACAGTTACTTAATGAAGAATACTGAATGTAAGTTTTGTAGATTTTTGTCATCTGAACATATAGCATAAGAGTGCCCCGCTTCGAGAATATTTAGGTGTTCGTATTTGGAGGTGCGGCTACTGTATATTTTGGGAAAATTACTATTTTTTGCTTTTACAATCCCGCATCTCGAAGAGAGAGGCTACCAAACCGTTCATTACAAGCACTTAATCGAACCCTTCACATAAAATTTATACTTTATTCGAACTGGTAGATTAGAGCAACGTATTTTTACGAACCTCCCAAATATAAGGTAACTTTTGTCAGTGCCGCAGCATAAAAAATGCACTTGATTAAAACTCTGCTTGCGGTGGAACACAGCAAAAATTCCGACTCACTGACTACCCAAATCGTCGTGCAGTTAATGGGGCGATTTCTCGTCAAGTGCAAATATTTGCATATGTTCCTCTTGTTTATTTTTCCATTCGCTGTGTTTCCCCCGCGTACTCGATTTAGCGGTATTTTGTATACGTTCAACGTCCTAATGAATATTCATCATTATACGCTTTCTTGCTTAAATGCACATTTTACGTATAAATTTCTTTAACGCCTAGGTAGCTATCTCTACGCTAAATGCCGTACTAGGCGATTTTACAATTTACGCCTTGGCTGATTAGTGTACGCCTAAGAAGCAATTTTTCATTAGAAAGACATAAATCATTTTCTTCTTAATCAATTCGTCACGATTAAAATTAACCGTAACCGGGCAAGCATTATTCAAATAGTATTCTGAATTAATTAATAGCATGTACATATATGCATCTTAGTTTATTCTAATAGAACAGTAAAACAAAAGAGTCATTACGGAGGATTACGGATGTAAAGGTATATTTATATATGTTTACTATGCATCTTTCAAAATTGCGGTAAACATTCAAGTTTCTAATTACTAAGACGAATTGGTCCTTTCTCTTCCGCATATTGGGTTTAATAGTAGATGCTCAATGGGAATTAAAGAATGTTCAACATGGATTGGAAGATTTAGAGAACTAATGAGGACTCACATCATTTATCTTTATATATAGAATTAAATTACGTTCATACTAAAATAACCATTTACATTGAACACTGCAGTTACAGGTAGACCCATAACACAGAGCAAATTGAAACCGCGTGTCAATAAATTTTGGATAAATAAATTTGTTCAATTTGGACGTTTTTTTGTCATCAATTACATTGCTTCATACATTGCTTTTCGACTTATATTAGTGAGAAAGTACGAAAAAATTATAATTTTATGTTTTTCTTAATTTTGGTTCCCTTCACACTAAATGAACAAACTCGCTGTAGCTAATCACCAACTTTAAACTCTATTTCATTCCTAAGCTCACTTATCATTTATCGTCTTCTTCAAATTCTCATCCTTAGATTTTTCTAGACAGATCTATTGATCATTGGTGCAAGTTGTAATAAATTTGAAATTTTTTGTAATTTGAACGAATTCTTTTAGATTTGTTCATTTTACTCAGGTTGGGAGATCTAGACGGCCATTGTGTCACTTCCCTTCTTTCGCTTACCTTCACACATAGCATAAACTGCGCCATCGTGCTGCAACCATTTTGTTTCTTGTATGTATGTAAGATAAGAGTAATGGAACACTGCGATCTAAAAGATCTATTAGATCTTTTATTCATCGTTGACCGTCCAGTCTGATTCCTGAATATTAGGACCTTGAGTTGCACACTGCAGCGCAATTTGCAAGTAGGTGGATGAATGTTTTATCCTGTTACCCACAAAATCCGCATTCGGCTTCCTCTGCTATTCCAAACCTACTCAGATACCCTTTCAGTTTACAATGGCCTGATGTAATCCCTGTCAATATGCTAATATTAATTTTACTTCTGCTAATGCTCTCTATACATACTAAAAAATATTTGCAATTCCTACGGAAAATTCCAGTAATGTATAGGGTAAATTTACCAAAAATTAGAAAATATACCTAAAGTTTTCTAGTAAATTTTCCAATTTTTGGCAATTTTACCTTATGCGTTACTGGAATTTTTCGTAGGAATTGCATATATTTTTTAGTGTGGATATCTCTTCCGTTTATAGGTTCCCAAAAGAGTTTGTTACCTGCCCAATTCCCTGAAGATTTTCCCAGTATTTGGATGTTCTCTGCTCTTTCTTCGATATTGTACTGCTACTTATCCCGCAATAGGGTTCCGGTCCTACAAATGGTATTCCAGCCCCTTTTTAGCGAGATGATTTGTTATTTCGTTTCCTTCCACTCCTGTGTGTCCTGGAACCTACAGAAGTTACCTTGTTTCTTTTGCCTAGCTCGTTTCGTTTTCATAGACAATCCAAACCATCTTGGAGCTGATCTCTTGTTTTTGATAGTTTCTGCCAATGTAAAACTGAACACATCTTTATTAATAGCGTGTGTTTCCGCCTGGAAGATACTCGGGTACAAGCCCAAGCTTTCGAAATATTTGGTTATAGGCCCATATATCCCTATTCCAGTTCCCTCTGCCGTTTTGGAGCCAGCACAAACCTGTACTTTTACACCACACCTAGATAGTTTAGCAGCGTGTTTTGTAAAATATGGAGCACGCGTCATTATTTAAAGTAATCACTATTCGATCACTAATAATACCGTGCCATACCAGTTCTCATTTAGTACCCAACTATGTTGGCAACTTGTTTTTATGATAATTCGTGGATTGTGTTCGGAATAATAATGAAAATTGTGGCGATTAAATAATCCATTTTGAAGAAAAGTTGCTTCGCCTAAACAATACATAATTGAAGAAAGTTGGATCTTCGCAAAGTTTATTTTATGGATTTTGCTGGTTTTACGCAATACGTTTCAAAAAGCTATTCACGAAGTTAAATGTGCCATCATTAAAAGTGATTTTGCTTTAAAATCTGTTGAACAGATCTCTATAATCCTGGTTCACTAATTTTCTTTTGACTAGAGGTGGGATTTTCTCTGGATGCTACCAATATTAATTGCAATAACTCATTGTACCCATTACGGCATTATTATGTGCTGATGTCAAATATGTACACAATTCGAAACAGATCTTTTCTGAAGCGGCAGTTAAATTTATTTTTTCACCACTTTATATCTTTATCTTCACGTGTAGTGCTGAAATAAATCGCTTCTATTCACTTTTGTTTTATAAATAGGAGACATTTTTGAATGAAGCAAAGTTTCTAAGGCGTTTCCTTTCGTAACTATTATTTCGAATTCTAATGGATTTAATTATGAAAGATTACTGTTTTAAGGGTGGAAATGAATCAAATAAATCCAAGATAATCTTAATAATTTACCAATTTTACTCTCTAATTCACTTGTAGGTATATCTATATTATCAATCTTTACTTTTTTGCTAATTGAAGATTCAATTTTTGATCACATTTATCAAATTTTCAGTGCAAATACTATTAATCACCTCTCGAAAGCGTACAAATAATTTTTATAGCCATCTGAAAGGAATAGATAGATGTTTTCTTTTCTCATTTCAAAATGTTTATCTCTTCGAAATCATTAACTAAACAATTATTTTTTCTTTGTTCGAAACTAACACTTTTGTTTAAAATCTTTTTGATCTGCATTAATTGTTTACATGTTGTTTATTTCCCTTCTCGTGTCCTATTATCCGTGGATTCAACATTGACAGCTTTGTAGGACAACGAATAAATACTAAAGAAAATAATCAGCTGCCTACCATTTCAGAAAAATTATCGCGTGAGATAATTAGCACACTGTCCTTCTTTTCAAATTGAATCCTTCTTGCGTCCTCTTGGCACGTTGCTCCCTCTTTTGTGTATCATCTCGCAAACGTGCTCTCAAGAATTCCATACACGTCGCGCAGTTTATTATAATTGCTCCCCCTTTACACATATCCATTTACTTTTGGGATTTTAACATGTTAAACAGATTTCGAGGTGAATGATTTTATTCGTTGTGCTTGCATATGTTTCTCGTTCAGAACTTCATTACATAATACCGATCTTGGCAATGTTTAAAGTTTTGCAGTATTTGCAGCATCCAGAGAACAGACTGCGGTACTATGCGTCGATTCCAACATTCTGACGATAAATGTTTAGCTTTATTTATCGTCAATAATTGTGGTGAACTATGTAGAGTGCAGTGTTTACATAATCGCCCTGGGAAAATAATTCGCTCAGGTAGTACTCTTTATTGCACCGCTAATGGCTTATTCATTTTTAGTTTATCAAATTAGTGTTGGTGTATTGTGTATTTGCAATACACAAAGGTCATTTTTAAGAGCATGTGTATATGAATAGTTCATAAATACATTACGAAGCATATGATAACATTGAATATATAAATATACAGAGCTAGGTAAGTGATTTTTTGTAACGCTTTTTATTTAAACAAAGTTCTATAGTGATAATGTGAAAGTCTACTGTCGTGTAAGCCAGTGAAATCGGCCCTTTAGTAGATTTTATTAATTACATTCTTGTTTCCGCTATTCTTCAACGACATTATAATAAGCTTTATTAAAGAATATTTTGTTATAGATTATGCCAATAATACGATCTATCATTGTGACTGATCCAAAGGAACAAATATAGAATAAAACAAATAGTTATCAAAAGTTATTAATGATTTGATTTTGTGCAAGTAAGCTCTTCTTGAATGGTGAAGAGACAACATATCTATTGTTTGACATAGCAATCTTACCGCGTAATGACAATTTTGAAATATCTATGGTGATTTAAGTACAAGGGCTGTTTGATGAATACCCGGATTAGAAATGACAACGCAACTTTTTTAGGTTTTGAAAATTTATTTTTCAATATAATCCGCTTACAACTCGATACACTTTTCCCAGCAGTGCTGCAACTTTTTTAACCTCTCCTTATAGTACGACTTCTGTTGGCCTGCAAAATACTTCTCCGACTTCCTACGATTGCGCTTGTTCTCCGTTGTGAGCAAACGCGGCACACTTCGCGCGGACAGCTTTCTCATGTCCAAAATCTCGTGCAGGACATGACTAACGCGTGCAGTTGAGATATCTGCCATCACAGCCAACTCGCGAATTTTCACTCGGCGGTCCCCTAATCAGATCATAGATTTTATCCACGGTTTCCTCTGTGGTAGCCATTTTTGGGCACCTGGACACGGTTCGCCAAAAACCGACGTGCGGCCACGGCGAAACTCTGCGAACCAATGATAGGCAGTTGTAGGGGAAGATGAATAGGTCCCATAAACACCATCGAGAATGGGCTTGAGTTCCTCGCAGGTTTTGCCACTCAAAAACAAGAATTGGATCACGGAGTCATACTGCTCTTTTTCCATGGTCGCAAAAAACACTAACAGGATGTTTTGAAAGAGCTGTCAAAACAAAACTAAGCGTCGGATTGTCACCAAGTTTTGACAGGCGGGCAAAAAAAGGTTATATTAAATGATGGTAGGTAACTTATTTTGCCACAGTAGCGCCACCTATATTCAAATTCGGGAATTTAGCTGTCCACTAAATTATGAATTTTGGCATACTTCCTTATTCTACTGAGATACATCCAGAAGGAGTGGGAGAGGCGGCCATTTTGAAATCTTAAATGTATTTCTCGAGATATTTTACCGCCCCCGAATTTTCGGATCACCACTACATATTTTATTATGTGATTGCATTGTATGTTGAAAACCAGTGTAAAATTATACCAGACGCTAAATGGCTATATGTGTGTTTCATAAATCGAAAGTAAAGTATTATCATTATTAGTATTCCTGCTATTCGTGAGTTTACAAAAGAATTTTTTTTTTGTTTTGTATCTTAATTAGTACGGGTATATTAATACCGCATTTAAAAATTTTTCAGAACTGTTTAAAAAAGGAGTGCCAATCTTAGCCGGGTCTTCTTTAATGTGAAAATTGCTTCAAAAAAAAAGAAGAACGAAATAACACGCAGAAAGGTCTAAGCCCACGATGTCTAAGTCCCGTCAAAATATAGGATTTATTTCAAAAGTCACCAAATAATAGTTGTTTGGCTATCCTTTGCATAATTTTGTAAAATAAAACAACGTAGTTCACTTCTAAGCAGTCAAAAAGTGCAAAAATAAAAATAAAGTAAGCGTAGTGATAATACCATCTACGATACATAACTTACGTGCACACAATTTTATTATGATTACTATACAGTTTTTTATAATCTTGCATAATCACAATGTTTGTTTTACTATTTTCTTTTTTAATCCTTTAAATAATGGTTTGGTTTAATGTGGGTAACGTAAATTTCTTGGCAATAAAGGAAGGCGTCATATAAGATATGAGTTTTATTACACTTCAGTGACACTAACTAAGTACCAGCCATCTTTCGGTTAAGAACTGCCGCTATCAGTAAATTAAGTCGGCTTTTAATTTTATGCTTTTTAAATATCGGTCGATTTTAATTAAACCATACGATTGAATTCGAGATTTTCACATCGATAGCATTTTCTATATTTGTATGCTTGTATTTGGGAGTATTTCCACCTATAATATCTTAAAATCGAATGTTTATGTTGAAAATCAGTAGCATATTAATGTTTGAATTGAGTAGTATTTATACAAAATAAGTGGCTTCCAAAAACCAAACGGTACGTAGTGTAATATAATGAAATATTTTACGAGAGAAATTTAGTTTACTCGAATGTAAAGCTAATTAGAACAGTAGCGGAGAATATATCATTTGTTAGTGATTCGTAAAGAGATGTAAAGTCAAAAAATGTGTTCGTGTAATCATTGGACCTCAGACACATATTTTCGTATACACGTATCCCAGATAAAGTGCAGTTTCACTGTGAGACTTCTATATTTATTTTCAGTACCAATATTATGTTTATTAATAGCTGATGAAGTACAAATTTAGTTTACCAGTTTAATTAAAATGCTTTGTATGTAGGGAAGGCGAAACCAAATATTTACAATATTTAATTGAGTTGTTACCCTTCACCTTTAGTCAACGATAAACTCAGCTGTTCCAAATTGAGCGTTAGAAATTCCTTGCGGAAGCATTTAAAGGTTTATTTAGAAAATACAAAGAGAACCTGCAGGGAAAACTCGTGGAAATGTTATTGATGATTTAACTTCCCCAAAAGCCGCGCGATAACTTCACAAAGTCTTTTAAGTTGATTCTTGCATCGCGAATTCTAACTTCCTACAAAAGGGATTTGGTATTTGTATTTTTCCTTTTGTTTATGTTCCTCCGTTTCTGTTTCACATTTTTCTCGGCGGAAAGTTTAAAGCATCGCTGACTTTATATCTCCTATAGGAATAATTCACTACTTCTAAGGAATTCCTCTTGAAAGATTCAATAGAGCAGACAAATTCGGCGCTCTTTTTTGTGTTAAATAAACTAAGACTGTCTTACGTTCGACTATTTTCCTATTTAACTTCTTTTTGACATAAAACGACAATTGCAAGTCATTTGTCCAAATTGCCACTGCAGGGCAAATAAACTATAAGCCTCTAAGGAGAGACGCATAAAGAAACCAATTTCTGTAAATGCGTACTTCAACGTGTGCATATTTTTATTGTTCGCAGCAGAGCTGAGCTAAAGTCCCTCAGGACAAGAAGAAAAATTCCCAAAGATATTGTCTTATCATCACTCCTCGGACGCGTCCAATTTCATGGTAGTTTGTTTTGATGTTCGTTTCTATTCTTTGAATGTTTCCATGGTGGAATGAGTGTGGGTGTGTATACGGTGAATTTAACACAACTGTTCTGTCCGCATAATGTCTATTTCACGTTTCTTCCATCCATTCCTGTTCCCAATTATTTCAGTCTTTGTTCTCATTACGGTTTGTTAGAAATGAAAATTGCCGATTGGAAGTTGTTCCGATCATTAGACGCCCTCTAGGTTCTCGTTCTATTCTCGTATAAAATAGATGAATAGGTGCTTTTCCGTAATAAAATTTTACCGCCTAATTGCACATTTTTGCTTTGATTTTATGATTGTCTTTTTGTTTACTTAGATATAGACAAATATTGTATATGATTAAATTGTATCTTTAACATTGATTTGTTTTTCGTATCAACATTTTAAATACTGAACTGTTCACTTACTGTTAGTTTAATGCAACAATGATCTAATCCTATATAGCTGTCCATGATAGGTATGAGCTGCTATGGTTTCTTAGGTTGAATGTTAAATTATGCAAAGAATTCAGCACCATAAAATCCATTTTTACTTATATTATACAATGTTTTATTTTACTGTATTCATGTATAGTATTTTTGTAAATTCCGACTAGCACTTACTTTGTCGTTTAATTAGTAACCAGGGGTACGTAGGTGTATTTGTTTTTTGCACACTGGTGTTCGTATGTTCAGTATTTTTTCAACTCGTCCGTAACTGCGGTTACTGCTGTGTCTGTTTCTTATTTGGAGCTGCCAAGAGGGCTTTATAAAAAAAGAGAACTGTCTTCTTTTTCGATCTTCAAAAAGAAAAGTATTTTTTTCGAAACATTTATCTAAAAAATGTAATAGAAATTTGCTTATTATCGTTTGAAATCGCAAATATACATAGCTTGTTTTACTCACATTGAATGGTAGAACCTTCTGTTTGGCGCACAATTAGTATAAAACCTGTTTATTTGGATGGTCCTAAATCTCTTGTACGTTTTTCTGGTATTTTGGTTGCTGTATCCAACGTTCGAGACTGTTAGCTGATATCCATTTTGGACCTGAAGGATCCTTCACGGCAGCTGATGGAACTCCAGATATTTGAAACGTATATTTTGGAGGTGTTGTATAAACATACTGTAAGCGAAAGTTTCATTTTCTTTGAAGCATTTAAATTATAATACGTGCAAGGTATTTTAAGGTTAAATATTGTTTGCTGTGTGTCAAAATTATTTAGTGAAATTAGAAACTTGTATATTTGTGTTTCATTGAAGTTGGTGACAGTTCTTTGGTATAATTTTCAATGTTTTTTCTATTAGTGATTTAAATTCTCACATATTGGCGTACTGAATTATGAAAGACCGTTAAGATTTTGGTGGGAAATTTCAATTATTAAATATAATTTGAAATGATTTATTGGTGCTGTAGCAATCACCACTAAATCTTATATAGGGTGTCCAAACTAACAATTTTTTTACGAAATGTAATATGGTGGACCTTTTTCTGAAATACTAACACTTATTTTATAAAACTTGCGCGAAATAGAACAAACTTCCAAACTTTAAGCAATTTTATAGTTTTTTTCAGGACCATAGCTTGTAACGACGGTGCTACTTACTACTAGTATTTTTCGTTTTTACTTACATGCTTTTCATTTACTTACTGATTTTCTAAAGCTTATTACTTATTACTACCTTACTTTTTCGTTGACCCCTGTATGTCTAAATCTTCGCGTGGGGTTTCGTCTCGGGGCGGCATGGTGGCGCTGGCTGTGCGAATCGGCTATCAAACGGAATGGAGGGTGTAGATTTGGTTGCGCCTTAATTAGTCGCTACAATAATGTTTTAGCCCGAGAGTGGTAGCTGTTGGTGTGAGAGCGGAGTAGAGTTGAGCGGTCGGGGTGAGCGCAATAATTTAAACATCGAAAGCGTGTTTTTAATAAAGTATTTATTATCATGAAACAGGTGCGCAAAAGACATCAAGTATGTACATTGACAAAACAGGTGAGTAACAAAACATATTCGCGGGGCGTGGGAGCGCCTTTAAACTTAGATTCGGAATTTTAAGTGTTTGATTCTGGTGATAACATGGAACCAGAATCTATATACCGGGATTAGGTCAAAAATACGTGTATGGTGTAACGTTCATGTTTGCTGTTATGTCGAACCACGTACCGGCACCGACTGTACTAAACGAGAATGAGTAGGAAGAAATTTCTGATATACCGGGATAGGTAAAAAATACGTGGAAGGCTACAACGTACAAGTTTGGCGCTATATCAGGCCAGAAAGCTGTGTCGGCACCGACTTTACAAAACGAGACTTATTAGGAATAAATCTTTGGGTGCAGCAGAAAGTTTTGTCGACACGACTGCCAGAGCGGAGGAAGGCTGGTAGAATATCTGCGTTGTGCCAGAAGCTGTGCCGACGCCAACTGCCGGGCCGAGAATAATAATAATAATAATAATGTTTAATTTTAATTTGCCAATATTACATTGGATTGAATTGTCACTTTATAAAAACAGTAATACATTTACATAAATATATAGAACACACCTACAAACTAGAAACAAAAATAAACACCATCTCAATATTAAATGTCAATTAAAGTTTTGCAGAATTTATAAATTCATTAATACTATAAAACGCGTTACTCAACAATAAGTCTTTAACGTGCCGCTTAAACACCTTGAAACAGTCAACAGATCGGATCTCACGTGGCAGCCCATTGTACAGCCTTGAACATCACAATAAAGGTGATTTTCTTGTCAGGGACAATTTATGTTTCTGAATGTAATCAAATCTGTATGTCTTGTATTGTGCTGATGCACCGTTTTTAGTGTCTCAAATTCATCCGCATGGGCCCTAACAAAAATTACCGCTTCATATATGATGATGCAGGGAAAAGTAAGTAGTTTTTTAGTTTTAAATGTTTCCCTACAGCTTTCTCGGCAATGAAGGCCAAAGAGCAATCGTATAATCCGCTTTTGCAAGATAAAGACTCCATCCCAATCGATCGCGACACCCCGAACAATAACATTGTAGGACAACGAAGAACACACCAGCGAGTAGTAAACCTCTACTAAAGATTGCAGTTCTAAGATATTTCTTAGTTGGAATATTGCATAGTAGGCTTTATTTAGTTTACCACAGACACTTTGCAAACTATCATCTCGGTTCAATTTTTTGTCAAGTATCACGCCAGGTACAGTTGCATTATCATTAAAATGTATGTGAAAGTTTAAAATCGGTTTATGTCTATGAAAATTAATAATTTTTGTTTTTTGGTTATTTAAGACTAGCCGATTCGCGCCACACCAGTGTGTTACATCTGCTACAGTTTCTTCAATTTTAAAATTAATATCCTGGAGTGTTCCAGACTTTACAATCACCGACGCATCATCAGCAAACAAAATAGGAAATCCACAAGTTATATGTTTTGGTAAATCATTGATTAGTAATAGAAAAAGCAATGGTCCCAGGACAGACCCTTGAGGTACGCCTAGATCAATGCTGTATTTCGACGACCGTTCGTTTTCCAACTTAACAACCATTTTCCGATATTGCAAGAGGGATAACAACCAATCCAATAAAAGTCCTCTAAATCCCAATGAGTAAAGCTTCCGCGATAAAAAAGAAAATGACTGGGAATCTTTGTGTGTATCAGAAAGCTTTACCGACACGACTGTCAGAGCGAAGCAGGCTGGTAGAATGCCTGCGTTGTGTCAGAAGCTGTGCCGACTCAACAGCCAGACTGGGGATAACTGGAGACCCCACGCGGTCGCGATGGTGAGAGTTGGGCGTGCGCGAATAGACGTATCGTCTGCGGAGACGATACTCGCGTCGTAAAAAAATTAAATAAAAAGACTTACTTAAACAACATGTCATGCGGTAGTAATGTTACCGAACAATGGGAAAATCACACAAAAGAAAAAAATTAATGATTAATTAATGATAAACTCAAAATTATACTAAAATGGATTTTCTCACAAAACGGCACTACAACATCCTCTCACATTTTACTATCTTGTGCTATTCTTCTTGAGTCTTTTAAAGCCTCTTATGCTAGGTGCCATTTTTTTTCCTTCATGCTACTTTCTCTATTTTTATCCTCTTTCTATTAGGTACGGTTCTCTATATAGTTAATATAATTAAGTGGTCAGATTGTCTGTACAGAGTATTTCCATGTTTCCCTTCGAATATAATTCACAATATCTTTGTTTCCTAGGTTTACAGAATTGTTTGATATTATTTCCTTGATATTCAAGGTTTCTTATTGTAGCCATGTTGAATATGAAATAGTTCTTGAAGAAAACGTATCAAAATGCTAATAATAAATATGAGTAAATTGAGATATTGTACTTAATTTGAAAACATTTCCTCTACAAAGGAATTATTTCTCGGAGTATATACATATAAGTCATCCCGTTCCATCCACATCCGGAGAAGTTACTGTTCAAGGTTTTCCGGTGTTCCAGAGAAGATCGTAACGTCAAGGATTTAGTTCCCCCCATTCGCGACTTCATACGTGCAAAGCGCTTTAAATTACCTCACTACCGTGCCTCGCCTAACAGATGAGTGGAATATGTCGCTCTACCGCTCTTTCCCTAGCTGTATTTAACCAGTCGGCCGGTGAGCCAACGGTGGTGGCTGCAGTTATATTATGGGGAGATGCCGTTTTCCAACGCTTCCGTCAGAACATTACATTAAATTATTAGTAAGATGTTCGTCGTTGGGGAAAATATTTTTCAAAACGGTTTAGTTAGCGCCCCCCCGTTTCTCGCACCGTTCGCCCACCGCGAAATAAATCTAAATCTAAAGCCGGGGGTTTGAAATTTTAATCAGGGAAACTGTCATCACCAGCTATTCAGTATGATAACGAAGTGAATCTCACTTACGTCCGTATTCGTTCATTTAAGCTGATATGATTTATGGAAAACGAGGGGAGTCGTATACACGTTGTATAGAGGTGAAGCGGATGATAAAGTCGTTATTTTTCACCTCTAGATTATTGCTTGAATAAACGTAAAAACAATAAAGAAATTAATTTTGTTCAAATCGCTTTTAGAAAGCCAACATTAAACGTGAAACATTACTTATTTAATTATATCGAATCCCACTACCTATAGATCATATACCCATTTTACGCCAATTAACATTTAATATTGCCAGCAGGATTGATTACATTTTATTATATTTACAAGGCAGTAAAGAGATATTATAAAATTGACATATGACCTATTGCGAACGCAATAAACAAGAACAGATTGCAACACGATAAGACACAATAACCAGCTGGGCGGAATTAATATTTTCTGCACGCTTAGTATGTAGAATTTTATTATTGCTCAAGAACTCTGTGATAAACTCCTTATTTTCGCGCGTAATTTCCAAGAATAAAGCGGAATGAGGACTTTAACACATGAGTTGGATGCTATGAATTGTAGATACATTTTTTTTAATTGGCAAAAGTTAAGACAAAAAAAAAAACTACAAAAGGGCAATAACTTAATTTAATTAGTCTGGCAGAAACTCATTCTACGAACTTAGAAACGCAGAAACTGGAACAGATTTTAATCAGAGTTAGTTTGGCCTAATTATTTTTTATATTAGAACAATGCTCTGCTTAAAAATAGATATATCCGCTTTTTATATTAAGCGATTGTGTCATCGTGTTGTATCGAATTTGGATATTAATAACTTTTCTTGTTTAGCTGTCCACGAGTTTCATATTAATTGAAGCGCTAATTTACAGCGTTGTTTCTAAAATGATAGATTTTTTGCTGCATTGAAGCTAATTAACATCGCTGCTACAAAGGAACATGTATTTGTGACTGTGTTAGTAATCAATCTCTATATAGTATCTCTAGTATTCTATGTTCGAACTAGTTGTTGCCTAGGGATTCGCCTGTTTTGCATTTGTTATAATTATTTAAAAAGAAATATAGCGTCGTAATGTAAGGTATCTTTATTGTAAGCATTAATTGAGGCTTATATGTTAACAAAGATGTGCTTTTGATTCATATGATCTCTGATGCATTTAGCTTAGATTAGAATCTAACAAACAAACAAACAATTCTACTTGACATCAATGAATTATAATAAACAAACGTTAACTACAGCGCAATTATTTTCTGTTGGCGGAACTCCCGCCCACCCGCGCAGCTTACGTCACGAGTTCGAAGAGGCGGACGGAGCTTGCTGTATGAACAGCGTACAGTACTGTAGATACATTTTACAATAAAATCTGAATATCGAACCTATGTTTCTTCAGGTGTGTCTCACTCCATTCAGCACTCCCTCTTGCTATCGGGCATCCGCTGGCTGAAAATAATTGGAAATTGTGTAATTGTAAATAATATTGCTATAAACTAATTGAGTCAAGAAATTCGAAATAATAGCGGATGAATTTATTATTTATTTATTAGCCTTTATTATGCTTATACGTATGCATCTTTATTACTAGCTTATCTGTGAAACTTTTACAGTTGCCTATATTTTATTATTCCTTTGTATATCTTAAGTTGAAAATATATTATAAGTGGGTGTAAGCCTTGGTATTTTCTAAGTTTTTATTCTTCTTTCTACCTTCTTCATTAAACAAACAAATGTGAGCTTGTAAAGTACCGACTCAGACACAATGTATAATCTTGTATAACTCTGATATTACCTAACTTTGATTCGGTATGTAAAGTAAAGAGTGTAAAGCTATCTGTGCATTTTTTCACCACTCTCAAATGAATTTTTGTGAAATGATAAAACTTATTTCTAAAGAATAATCTATTTTTCAATTTTCACATCTGTAAATGGTTTAGTTTTCGTGATGGAGTTATTTTCAATTTGCATATATTATTTCTTGATATTTGCCTACGCCAATGAAAATGTAAAAAAATCATACATATGTACAGAATTTTAATTTTGATTTTTTTTACAGTGACTATATATTATAAAAAATATTAATTCATTGATATACAATCAATTATTTTGTATAATATGTGCCAATTTTCCATCAGTACCGCATAGTCTCGACAATGCAGTGTTTTCTATTTCCTCGAAATTCTTAAAGTTGCAGATGCACAAGAAATGTGCCATCGAACGAAACAACCCACCTTCAGATGGATGATGCAAAACTTCAACTCCTTCCGTGTTTTGAAATTCTTCTTATGTCCAGTGTTAACTGTGGGTTAGAGTTTTCTCTCGGTGCATCAAAATTATGTTTCAGTTGAGTGTCGTTGGCTAAAGATTGCGTAGTATTTTGTAAATTTGATCTAACCGCGGTTAATACATTTTTGCATTTACATCTCTCCTTACCAGTTCAAAGCGTAAAACTCTTTCAAAATGCCACCAAACGCACAGCATACCTTTTTGTTCGAATCGGTTTAATGAGTCGTAGGAGGTATTATTTTTTATTGGTGCAACCCACAGTTTTGTTTTGCCTGAATTATATAGAAAAATCTACTTTTCATCTCTAGCTGCGATTCTCCGTCAAAATTAATTAGAATTTTAAACATTCCTTAAAGAACTTCAATTCTTTGTTGTGTTTATGCATTAGTCAAATTATGTGAATCCACTGGAGAACTGTTTTGAACAAAACTCAGTTCTCTGAATTTTTGAAGGTTAAACCTATTGTTGGGATTTTCCTGTGTGTCTGCTGTGACTTGGATGAAATTTTCTAAACCAAGTTGTTGGCATATTTTAGTGAACCATACCTTCCCCTTCAATATCACTAATCTGAAAACTATTACTTTAGCACTAAAACTCCTTTTCCAGTAGTGATGTAGTAGAGCTCTAAATACAGTTTTCTTTTCCTTATAGTTAGTATGTACAGGTACATACAAGCAAACGACAACAAATACGACAATAAATAATTGAAAGCAACTTCTTATTCCATTATTACCATAGGCGGCTAGAAATAAAAAGAAAAATAATTCATGCAAAGTTATTAATGTTTATGCATGCACAAGGACTTATAGGGGAACCTACTGGTTGATAAGCATCGATGTTTATTAAAAAAGAAAATTGGCACACTTAGGTTCACATGTGTTGTTTCAGATTTTGAGATATTGGTATCACTTTCAAAATCCTCAACAAAGAATTGTCAAAAATTATTTATTAGTGGCTGTCTACGTCTTAAAAGCAATCTGTTTTCCGAATTTCTGTTTAGGTTCAAAGATTTGGGCTGGGCCAATTCATTCATTCGGTAAGAATACTTTCTTTTGTGTATACAGGTAATAGGTTAGTATTAGCGGTTTTTAAATCGTCCATTGTGTTATATCATTTATCTAATTCGTTTTTGTTTGTAAGTCAATGTTGTAAAGAGTATTCATTGTGTAAGAAAGCGTTGCTTGCGTAATATGGTAATTATGAAAGTTAGTTTAACCGGAACGCATTCCATACTACATCAAAATCCGGGTATATCTGAAATTGATCTTACCGCCACCTACAAATCCTCCCGCGAAATTTGCTCGAGTATGGTTTAATTTCGATATTAAAGGCTATTGAACTGCATTTGCATAAATTCAATTAGTACGATCTTGGATCAGCATTAGGTTGCGATAGCCTATGGCTTATGGTATAACATTAAAATGTGAATAGTCCTTTTCAAATATTTCGACTGAGCTGTTATTACTCACTCATATTTATGCTATTAATTTGTAGTAAATAATCGAATGGGAAGTGCCACACACATTCAAAACAGTTTCACTTAAATTTTATTCCAATATTTGTTTGCAGACTGTCGTAAACTTTATGAATAGATATCAATACGTTCGTTTATTTTTAACACTGATCTTTGAACGTTACTAATTGAGATCATTATTTCTTTATGAATGTGTATAAATAGAAGTTGCGTCTGTATTGAAGTAGTTCTTAACCTTCATGTTATGTGTCTGAACGAGTTGTTAGAGATTGTAAGTGTACAGCCGTGTACGGTTTTTATAATTTGCATTTATGACATCATTTCCTTATTTTATTTGCGGTAGGTTTGCTGCCATATATGTAAATGTGGTTGTGATTAGAACTTGTTATCCTGTCATATCTAATGGATTATTAATCCAAATAGTTAAGACACCATGCTGGCTCGTGAGATGAGGAAATAACTTTACTATACTGAACTGACCTCTAAATTTGTGGTATTTTTAATTAGCAGCATTTTATTTTCCATAATTGGATAATTTATTTGATATCTTTACAAACAATATTTAAAATCAGTAGGATCCGCTTTCTCCGGAGCTTTTACGTGAGAAAAGAAAAATAAAGTGCATAGAAAAAATACGATATGGTTATAACCTTATTGCTCCAGATTTTCTTATGAATAACATGCCGACAGTATTATTGCCGGTATATGCCGGTTCCAAATAAGGAAAGTCATATTTTGGTAAATCTCTGATAGCATGGATTATCTCGCCAATTTTACACTTACGATTTAAAAATACTGTATAATTATATCTCAATTATTTCTTCACGCGTCCAAAATATATACGAAAACAACATTCTGTCTGACCTGATATTTTAAATTGGTATATGTCAGATAACAGAAGAATTGCTTATAAATTTTTAATTATTGTTCTCTTTTTAAATAAAACTCGAAATGTGGTATTATTGACTATAGATATCGAATATAACCTATTAACTTTTTTGAGACTTTCCGTTTTATCCATAACAAAACCGAATTCAAAATTTTTAACGCAGTACGCAAAATAAATAGAGAAACGAGGATTAATCCACCTCAATATACGGATTTTTACATATTAGCCATAATCCTAAGGATTGCTAGGCTTCATGATGATGATGACGCAAAATACATATTCCTACATATCTTGATTTTATGTAATTTTATGGACTTAAATATCATTTGTAGTATTTCCTTTTTTCAGTGCTAAAATGTTGAATTCTCATCTAATATTATTAATCATAAATGATAACGTAATGTACTAAAAATATACCTACGGGCTGAAATTGAAATTAGTAAGTAAACAATTGCAAATATTCATGAGCAGCAAAGTACACTTGCATCACTTCAAATTTAATTTTCGATTATGAATAATTCATGTTAATATAACCACAGTTAGCATAACAGAATCAGTTAACAGAGAAATTTTAGATATAAAAATAGAAATGTTGCAGAATATGTGCAGTTGGTAAATACCTGAAATGATTTTAATTGGAAGAACATATAACAATTAGTTTTATTTTATTATTTCAAGAAAACAGGATAAATGTATTCTACAACAAATCGTTAAATTGTAATAAATCCATAAATAAAATAAGAAAGATTTATGTAATAATATAAATAAAGCAATTCAAAATATAACAATGGTAACAATAAAGGTAATTACAAATATAAGAAGAATATTCAAATAAAAAAATGATATCTGAAACTGAAGATTCATGTTTTATGTGGTACTCATTGTTTGATCATTTTTATAATTTGATAGGGTCAGTTGAGGTAAAAGTAAACAGAGGTAAACGTAAATGGACTTTAAAAATTTGAAATGCGTGCATTATTATTGGAAATATTGTACCAAATCGATGGTGTGATTCTTCTTTTTTTTTACTTTCATGGCAGGTTTACCCCGTAAGGCAACTCGATCATAAGACCTATTGTGCCCCCATGATGTTCTAGCTCTCTTGACCTGGTTGTACTCGAACAAAGAGGTCCGCAAATTCGTCGAAAGTATGTTTACTTAGACTGGGTTCATCTAACCGAGCGACCCCTAGATAACTCCGTCTCTTCCAGTCGGCTGCCGGCAGTCGGCTAGGAGATGCACAGGAATTTTTTCTGCTCTCGCACAGTTTCTGCACTCCCACAGTTTCTGCACAGGGGAGAGTTCAGTCGCCCCATGCGGTGCAAGTGCTTATTCAGTTCGCAGTGGCCAGTTAGGACTCCCTTAAGTAACAGTCTGTTCCTGCTCATAAAGACTGCCTTGCGGAATCTTTCCTCGCCCGGATAAATCCCTAGGGGTTTGCAATGTCTCGCGCCGGCAAGTCCATTCTAGTAGCAGCGGTGACTAGCAGCAAGTTCAAATCTGAGCTTTGATACCACCATAAAAATTCCTACAGGACGGTTCTGAACCTGTGAATGGTCGTTCACTGGCGCCTCTAGCAATTTATTTGGCTCTGATCCCAGAGTAGCTAGGCACCCATCTCGACGTAATGCTGCGATGTTCCGCCAATTCTTCGAGCTTCTTATGGCACCCTAGTACCACTTCAGAAGCGAATTTGGTGATTCGTCTTACATTCGAGACCGGTCCGCTTGTGATTGCATGCAAGCGTTATTTAACATTTTTACCTGCCATCTTCTAACGCTACATTAATCCATGCAGTACGATTTAGAATTGTAATGAAATTGTTTCCTGTACAAAGCAATTTTTTGTAGTGAGTATTCTATAAATGGTAATATGAATGATATTAGTTAAGGTACCTACTATTTTATTTACTTTTAAGAAAAAGTAAATAAAATAGCACATGAACCTAGAAGTTTTTATGGTGGTAAATGTAAACGAATGTTAGAAGTTAATTTGACATAACGATTCGAATATCCGGATAGTTTTGAACTTAATCTACAGCATCTGCGGATGGTAAAGCTTTACCACCACCAAAGGTGGTTCAAAGGTGTTTTCAAGGAAGAGAAGTAAAACTAACGAGCCACCGTGTTCATCGAGGGTCTAGCAATCAACCTAAATTTTTTAACTTTTCACTGAAGCAAAGAAATTGGCAACCCCAGATGAAAACAACAAACTTTTGGGGAAGTATTGACTACAGCCGAAGTGTTGAAACAACCTAAAGAAGTAGAAAAAAAAGAGGCAACACCAAAACACACAATTAAAAAGAAATACCATAAAACCAAAGGAAACAGAAAGCAAGAAAAAGAGCGATGAAAGTGGGATAGGTACCATGAGACTGAAGAAGATCCCTGGAACGTAACATGAGACAAAATAGGGAAAGAGAGACAATTATCAAAACGAATGTTTTTTCTGATCTCCTTCGAAGGGTTAAACGAAAGCTCACCGTATATAAATGTTTGTGTGGTCGAAGATTTTGAGTTAGCAGAATTGAAAATCACGAGTGTAAAACCTTGGGATTCCTCAAAAATATTATTTAATATTTGAAAGTCATGTTAGCTACATTACCATAAATCAAATTTGTTTGTGTCCTCCTGATACCGGAGTTCATATGCAAGGAGAAAGAATTTTTCTTAGGTAAATTCTCGTCTGTGCCAGTCCAGGAGCAAAATTGGTTTATTTTTACTATTTACTATTTTTGAATATCGAATTGCTTGTGTTTAAATTGCTTTAAAGATGAAGTTATTAAGATACATACACACCACACTTTTAGTCATTTCCTTTTGCATGATGCATACCTTTAAAGAAGAAAACATGTCTTACTACTTACTACTAATACTTAAATTTATACATTTCAAGAAACTTTATTTAAACTGAAAATAAATTTCAAAAGTGTACAAACAAAATAGCAAAATTGCAAACAAATTTTTCGTTAACTTTGCAATAGTACGATGCTATTTCATTTGTGATATTGAAATCTGGCGATTTTACTAGCATCGCAATTTATAACGTCTGGTTTGTTGTCAAACCAATTGCAAACAGCTCTTGAAGTGTATATTTGTGTATGAAGGAGTATTGGAACATAGCTGAAACATCGAAGTTTCTGATTAAAGCGAACAAATCAATCTTCTGCAAACATTAGAGATTCTTTTTTGTATAAACTAAAGAGGGTTATCTGAAGAAGGTGCTAAGCAGGAAGAGATATTATACCATAAGATTTTCTGTAATTGGGATGATTTCTCTCGATCCAGCCGTATACATCTATCCTCAAAAACCGGAATTTATTCGGCTGTTGCACGCTGTTGCCTCTGTAAAACCTTTCGTCGTTAGAAAATACCTATAATATTGAGCCCTTAACGATTCAACCTAGAGTATTGGAAACCCTCATCTGAATGTTATTTGATATGCCAGTGGTCGCGACGGCGTTAGAATTTATTATGCTAGTTAGGGTGGAATTCTTGGGTTTAAAATGCATTCATAGATACATATGTAAATATGTATGTATGTAAAAATGGTTTCACCGACAATAATCACAAGCGGTTGATAAATAAATCCCTACCATAAGGAAAAAGTTTGATATCACATCCGCTAGGATATGACATTAATTTTGTAATGAAGTGTACATTAGTGGAACTTACCATGACCTGTTGCACTCAGCGACATCTTACGAACAAGTCACGTAGTAACTGTAAATGGAATTAAGTTTTCGTGTTTTCACGACATTGTCCGCAAACGTCACCATTTCTAGTGGAGTCGTTCGTTTTCCGATTTATTGGATTCACCGATACCGTATTAGCGATTATACATAAGACCGCCAATCCAATCAAGCTTGCAAAATGTTAATATTTACATAGACCAGCTTGTCTATAACTTTGTTTTTGTTATTAAATATAAATCAAAATAAACTTTTAAATTGAATTAAATAAGCTTTTTAACAGAAAAAGAACAAATTTGAGGTAAATTTCTCAAAAAGTAATGTTTTTTTTTTGCAGGCGACAGAAAGTCTTTTTTGTCAGTCATTTTAACGTTTCAACAAAATCTGCTTTACGTTTTTTTCGTCCTTTGAAGCTCTTTTGCTTGTTGCATCAATGTCAAAGACACAAGAATCCTCCAAGTTTAAATTTTTTTTAAACCTTAAAAAAGGTTAACGTTTTGTAAATACAAGAGAATTATACGGTGTAGGTATATTGTGCCGACATAGTAAAATAACGCCTGTGTCAACAGAACAAACGTGAAAAAATGACCCGGTTAAAACATCTGGCGGCGATTTTAGCGAATAAACACCGAAACCTGCCGTAAGCCTTCAGAGAGTTTGGCTTTGACTGTAGCGGCTGAATGCCAACACCAACATTAATTATGATATATATGAATGTAATGTAAATCACAATCCATATATATATATATATATATATATACATAATTTCTCTTTAAGTATTACCTAATCCATACATATTCTTATTTGTTCATATCTACAGTATGTAAGTTTTTAACCTAATGTAGAAAATTATAATATTCCGTATCACTCTTGCGTTTAAATCTTACAAACCCTAACCACTATTTTGTCATGTATTAATTAGGAAATATGTCTATATTGTTAGTAGATAGCATTTTATTCAGCCATTTGTGTGACGGTATTTATGCAAAAGAGCACTAACATGGTTATCATAATAACAATAAATTTACATGTTCTATATAATGCGTACATATGCCTATAATATGTCGGATTATTAAAAAAATTAAAAAAGCGAAAACATAAAAATTAGTCAAATGAAAACACAAAGGTAACGATCAAAGAATCAGATAATATATAAATTAAAAAGTGTATAATAGTGTATTAAAAGCTCATTTTCAGAGTAAAAGTATTGATATCATTGCTGAAAATTATTCTAGTTTTCTGGATTCCTTTTGTCGGAGGAGTTTGACATGTAGATAGCCCGAAACATACATCCCTCCGGTAGATACGCTCTTCTGTATCTAACGGTGGTAAATCATAATCTGCGGTTAAGATTCCAATTTTCTGTAAGTGCCCTTTTAGTATACACTGTCAGATTAAGAAACGTACTGTAAAGTTGATTTCTGCTAAGATTTGGTAGTTCTCCAGTGTTCGTTCTTGATAGTCCATCAATAAAGATTCTCCATGAATATGAATCATTTCATCATTTCGTTATAGTGTTTCGTTACTCTTTGGTATTGTCATACCTGTCCCAAGTGCTGTGCTTTAAATACTCCGAGAATAAGTTCTGAACCTTATATGCAATCGTTGACCATTTTATTGTTAACTCATCCACTTTTTCTTTGCTTCGATTCTGGATTGTCCGGACAATTCAAGCAGTCTGATTTTAATTCCACTTGTTAGGCCATTCGTTTGGCTTATTCATTCCCAAACAAGTGTTGATTTAACCTTTGGATTATGTAACATCCTTAGTGTTCCTTACTGTCTATTGCGTTGCAGGTTCGTTTATTTTTAATTGTTTTTGTTGCGATAAAATATTGCCTATACCGTTGCTTGAAAGACAGTGGCGTGTTTCCTTGGTGGAATGCTATAAATTCTAGTCGTGTCGGTGGATGAACAGTTTGTATGTTCGCCTTTCACCCTATAGGCGCTGGTTCGATTCGAGGCTGAGAAGATGATTTTTAATTGTAGATAAAACCTGTCCTGTCTCAATGCAATGTTTGCCACGTAAAAAAGCTTCTTCGATTCCGGCAAAATTAGTTTCAGGATGGTACAATACGTCAGAGTATATGAGTGCCTATAAGTGTTAAGGTGTATTCCTCAACCCGAAGGTTCGCCCAGCAACAAACAAACCTTAAATTCCAGTTCCAATTATGTTCTTAGTGCTCGATCTTTTTATTCCTGAACAATTTACTGAGATTGTCTCTAAAGTTGTATTGGTTTCAGCTTATCTGATTCGTTATTTCTACTTTGAAATATCTATTGAATATAGATATATTTGGTCTGATCTTTTCCAAAAAGCACTGCCTTTCATATGATTGGTAGCATTGCTGTTTGTTTTTGGGAAATTTTGTAATTCGAAATACCACAGTCTTTTATAATTGGCTACTACTTTACCCTCTAAACTAAATATCACCATATTGATGTGTAAATACGTAAATGGCCAAATTGTGATGCTATTTAGTGGTAGCATCATAGGTTTTATGAGAAATAATTTTATGACCCATATTTGAATGACAGATAGTTTGACAGCTATTCTACAAACCCGGACACAGAATCTTCACAGAAGAGTACGATTGAGTATGGTAAAGTAACGTAGGTGACGGATTAGTAGTTTAATTCGGTATGTATTTATCGTACTTTACCGTCCATGGACGGTAATGAAAGGGACGCGTTGACAGTTTAATTCATAGTTCACTTCGGTAAAGTGGTAATCATGTTGTAGCCGAAAAGTATTCTAGGCACACGGCTGGAAATTGTCTTTATAAACCATGGTAAAACATCGATTTTCAACCATGATACGTACATAACTAGTATTGATATTTTTATGGCTGTACCGAAATTCTGAAGAGGAATTGCAAACATGTTTTAGTGTGGATGTAAGTATTAAACATATCATCATGCGTTTTGGGTGATTTGTTAAGATGAAGATATTAAAGCACTTTATTTTAAGTGAACCATGTTGTACACTTCAAAGTTAAGTCATTTGTACTGTCACTGTTAGATCTTGAATTAACCAACGATTAATTAATTAACGATTTAACAAACACTACATAATTGTATTTTATATTTCACAATAACAATTTGTTGTATATTTCTTGTTAACCGTACAAAAACTAACCAATTATACTACATCACACAATTAAATTATTTGATGTAATTGCGATGTTGATTCTTGAGCCGCCAGTATTAAATAACTTGGCACTCTTATTCTCATTTAACCGCGACGGGATTTTATAATTAAACTCATACTTAATGAGATAATGGTTCTTCGTGCGTCGCAATGTCAGACATTTGCTCCACATCTCAAAAATTTCCGCGGTTACTCGCAATAGCAGGGCATTCGAAAGCGCGGCGCTGTGAAATTGTTGCGGTCGCATTAGTGAACTCATTAAATAAATTCTGCGGCCTCTTGTGACGGACCAGAGGTCGGATGATTAACAAGGGTAACGAAAGACCGTACTTCTCGCGGGGAAGAACCTGTTTGATCCGACGGCACGGTGTTGCCGCACTTTCGACACGACAGCCATGGCAATGAATTTGAGGTGCGGTTTTAGCACCCGCATTCTAATTTAGGAGAACAGGTTGACAAGTTCTCACTCCGCGGTAATCATTTATCTATTTCTTAGTAGTTGAAACCTATTTTCTTTGACATCCTAAGCTTATACCTACAACTATTTTCTCATTTCATAATCTTAAATTGAATTAACTTGATACGATATAATACTACTTGCAAGGTGCTTAGAATGACTGATTTGTTTATTGCTGTCAGGCATCGCTTTAATACTTGATTTCGTAAGAGGTGTAATTTTGCAAATTTTATATTCTATGTGTTATTACCCTAATTAAAATAATTGTTAAGTAACAAGGTAGGAATTAGGTGTAATACATCACACTACCATTTTAGAAAACATCGTGTCTGAAATGGTCGTGCGTGACGTGACTGATTGTATTGAAGTTTCCCGTTTCTTTGTCATCCCGTTTCATATTTCTCGTTTGGGCAAATTATGAAATAATCACGTTTTAAACGACCAAACGGACACCTTTAGAACTACTACCATCACAACAACTATTCGAGGGATAATTAAGCGAGAACTCTGTAATTATGGCTACAAAATTGTAGGATCGGATTTTTGGAGCGAGCTTCGGTTACGAGTGAGAACGTTACGTATTTTCGCTGGATAGACGAAACGGAAAAAAAAGAAAAATAACGCCTTGAACGTCTTACCGTAAATTGATCCTAATTCGAAGTGTAAACATGTAATTTCAGTTCGTAGTATTTTTTTAGTGATGTTACTTCTCTAGCAGGAAGTTAGCGGTCACAAGTTATTAAATAATGTAATGGGTGATATTTACATATTATCCATGAAGGCATATTTATAATTTTCTGGAATTTTGTTACTACCGTTGTTCGATCCACATGTTGAGGTGTATACTTTTGGATATATAATAGGTAATAATTATTACACATAATTAGTGGGTAGGAGTGTGGTACCTGTATAGGCACGCACTACAAATTGACTTGTATTTTATCAAGGTAGATCTATTATTTATAGTTACAAAGAAAATTGTTAGCACTTATTTTTGCTGAGAGCCAATTTTTACTGATGTAATAACTAATTGATAATTAACAACTAAGTATCAAATTATTTAAGTTAAGTGCGTTCTCTTTCTTCTTTTTTTTATGGTTTCTGGTTTTACAGAAAGTACAATCAAATTTAAAATTTTAACTGAAATACCCTGTATGTCTTTGAATATTGAGATTATATGTAATTTTCTGAGGCTAAAAATATATGATTTGTTAATTTTTGTTTCTAAGGTTGTTTTAAAATTGCATTTTTAAGAGACACGGAGTGGAACGCGATTCTGGCATTTCGAAATGTCGGAAAGAAATGCACATTTGCGCTATTTATTGGGCAAAAATGGAGGAAATCTAGAGGAGTGTAGAATACGGACCAGAGGCCGTGCCGACTTGCGACCTGCGGGGATGGATTCAGCATGTAAATGCCATTATAGGCACCGAGTCGGCCCCGATTCTGGTATTTAGAAATGTCCGAAAAAAGAAACAAAATTGCGCGTCCAAGCGTATGAAGAGAACTGCATTAAATATTTATGTCTTTTAGAAGCCAATTATGTAATTAAAAATACATAAATAGAAGGAAACTATTAAAATATAGCTACAAATAGAACATAGCAAGTATTGGTGCAAATACCGACTAACTCTAACGAAATTAACACTGAAAGTAAGGTTATAAAGAAGTTACGTTTCCACATAGATACAGTTTTAATGCATATAGGAGGAGCATAGGGAGGAAATATCTCTTAACTTGAATCACAGGAATCGGCATCTCTTTTATTTAAGAAATATGTTTTATGAAAAGCAATCAAAGTTTACTTTGTGGTGGCCTATAATATTTTTGATTTCATGATGTCGCGTGGTTGTATTTTTAGATTGGAAATTGTGTAAACTCGGAATATGTAAAAGTATACAAGAAAATTTAAATCTAGTCATATTTCCTGTAAACCGGAAATGATAATAAATTATGTCGTGGTATAAATAATTTAAAATTCCTAATAAATAATCCGTTGCCAATTTTCATCAAAAAGATATTTTTAAATAAAAAGTTTGACTGCGTTCATCAATCAATTTTACTTTCTAAATTGCATAACCTTGGCATTAGAGGTTTAGCTTTCGATTGGTTGGAGTCCTATCTCTCCGACCTCAAGCAGCAGACTTTAATTGTCACATTTTTATAGAGTAAATACTAATTCAGAACCTGATATGGCAGTACTCAGAGCTCAAGATTGGAACTTTTAACAAATAATAACCAATTCTGAATTGCTTCGATGTCGTGTTGTAAGATAAACAAGAATAAGCAAGGTGTTTTCTGCGATTTAATTGAGGAGCTTTGAAAACGATTCATCCATTCTCCAGCCCTTTTATGGACATCAGAAGTGAAAATCAAGCCTTCAACTCAAATAACTAAGCATTAACAACCTCTTTCCAGTCGACAGCAACAACATAAGATGTGTCAAAATACTTTTTTTTACCTTAGTGGTGCTATCTTGGAATACATTTATTATTTAGTTGGTATCCCACAGCATATAATATCTAAGCATGCCTAAGCTGTCATATTATTCAGAACATTTGGAAGATATACATCAAAAAGACAGACAGACAGATATTAATGGATTTCACCCCGATGGAAAATTTGTTCTCTGATATGCTTGTGAAACTTGGAAGCACCAAAAACTGAGAGGAAGCTATATACTTTTGTGTCCCATGGAGTTTATAGGCATATATTGGGTTAACTACCTTCGAAAAAATTCTATGAAAATGTTAATCGTTTAACTTAAAACTCTCCTAAAGGAAGTCGATCCAGCGAGCTTCAACGCATGTGTTTAAAGAATCTAATATAAAGCAGAATTGGCTGGTGGATATTGCTGACTGCTGCATGCTTTATTTAGGAATTGCAAGGCTGTATCTGTGCAAAGAAAATATAATTTCATAATTTGAAATAGAAATTACATGTGTTAGCAATTACTTGACAAATTTCGATTACTTTACTTATACTTCAAAACGTAAAAAAAAAAATTACTTATACTTTATTTCCATTGAACCTTTAAGTAAAGATGTGTAATTTATTTACATGTGAAATAATTCAGGCAGCGTTCTACCTTTGGATTATAAGAAAACTCAATTCTCACGAAATCATTTTACCTACGTGGTATTTTTTTCCCCTTAATTGTCTATTATTCCAGTAGATCGTCAGCAAATCACGTTCGTGTTGTATAGCCATATCGTGCGATTTCGAAAATATCACGCTGATATTACGTTGCCAGTCAAATTTCAAATGTACGGATCAAATTGTTAACGATATAATTCGTATTGATGTTAATTTTACAGCGCTTGCAGGCGGTATTACAAAGGAACAATCTGACTAAGCGCACGTCAAGTAGGGTAATTGTGGTGCAACTTCGCAGTGACAAGTATAGGTCAACGGCTTTGCTCTCGTATTTCTGATTTCAAAATAATGCGGAAATGCATAACGAATGTATATTTGATTGGGTGCATGTTTTATTCGGTAAATTATGTTATTGGAATGTATTGTAGCTTATATAATGCATGTATGTTTATTTAATCATAGAATGATTGATATTAGCTGCGCATTGTCCAATTCGTAAGTTGACGCGAATGGCCATTTATCATGTTGAAATTGTAAGATAATTTAAAATAAATTGAATGCCGCAGAGTTGGCGATTATTTATTCTACCATTTAATATCGATTTTGTTGCTTTTTAATGGTTATAATGTCTTGTTAGTTGTTGTTTTATTTATCGCAAAAGATAGAACTCATGCTGTTTGTTAATCGGGTGCTTGTGCCATTCATGGTTGTGATACTACATTGAACATGTAGATAAAATTCTTTTATCTATCGACAGATAACGATCCACCAATTACATTATGTGCATCATAATTATAAATATCACGTTTTCAATATTCAAATTTAACACACCTTCTATGTTGCGGCACGAAATGTTGATTTTACACAATATACAAGCTTATGAGCAATAATTCAAAGCGGAATTCATTCCAGGCTCGCGTTAGAGTATGCCGAATATCTCACGAACAAATCTATAGTCAAATAATCAACTATTGTAAAACCTTGTGCGATTATTTTGATCGAAGCCATCGACAATATACAATTAGATTTTTACCAGCATCCTTGAGGTGCTCTTCTTTCAGTAGTTACGTCATCTCCTAGTAGATAGATTGCCACGCGTGGCCATTACCAGCGCTCTTGCGGCAATATCTGCTGCAAACAATCCTATAAAGAGGGGAAAAAAGAGAGAACGACAACGTTTGTCTCGTGACGGCCTTGAGTTTCCTTCAAAGCTCACGTAATGAAACAATTCTTATCTATCCTTCGCAGTAGTAATATGAAAGAGTAATTGATCGTGCATCATGTCTCCGGTACGGAGCGGGTATATAATGGAACAATCGCCTTGGAGGATTTCCCAGATAATTCAATTCAAAAATGGATGCAATTAGGGTTTGTCGTAAGCGAACGTGAAAAGGGAAATGAGCACCTTGTATCTACATGCTATGCTATTCAATTCAAAACTAATTGTTTGCGGTTTGCAAGAGAGATATATGTATGTATGTATACATACATATGCTTTTAGGTGGGCTTCGAATTATCCCAGATAAGGCAAATGAGCAACTACAATCAGAGAGTAATGATGTATACGGTTAGATAATGCAATGTAATGGCATTTATGCTATTGATTTCAAATTATATGTTCAAGATTTCTGATATCATAAATATAGTTGCGGGTTTAATTTTCGTATAACAACAGTATTTGTTTCCATGACATTTAGAAAATTACTGCTTGACTTGCTATTTGGAAAATCATACGATATTGTCGATTTAATGCTGGCTTCTCTTTTGATGAGAAGAATGGATAATTGGATTGTACTGCAACACCAGTAAATAGTTTTTTGTCATGGCGGAACCTGGTCAAAGTAATAGACAAGATCCAATATATAGAACTGAGCTTTAATAAGTGTGATGGTTTCATTGTGTGCATTTTCTTGTATTTAGCAAGTGACAAGTGTTTGTATTTATCTATTTTGCGTCCATACAAGTCAAATTTTTTAACAACAATAAAGTATAAATTTTAAATTACACTTATACACTAATTGTGTATTCGTTAAGCACATAAACAGATATTAATATTTGGGAAAGCTCCCAAAATTGACATAGATTTGATGATTGCGAAATAGCGGAAAATGTATTCTACAATCAAAATAAATTCGTCGAACATACTTTATCTTTCATTTCACAAATTATATAACCGTTCTTGGACTTACAATTGGAATAAAATATATGTTGCTACAATGATCTAAGTTCTTCGTATGCTCTCGTCACATATGTTTCTATGTTACGTTTGTTACGAAGTTATAGGAAGAAGTTCGATGATTGTAATAGTTCCCCAGTGACATAGCCACCAGCCGTCGTTGATTGACCGTTAATTTAAGCATAACCTGAAATTTTCACTTGGTTATTGTCTGTATGTGACTAACATGAATTTCTAATACAATACGTATATATATTAGAGCTGTTATCCGGATCCGGATAATTTTGGATCCGGATAAATTACTATCCGGATATCCGGATCTGAGTGCTATCCGGATCTACTATCCGAAACCTCAGATCCATATCTATTATCCGACACCTCGGATCCAAATACGGTATCCGATACCTCGGATCCAGATCCGCCATCCGAAGCTTCCGATCCGAATCTGTCTAATCTGAAAACCACAAATTCGCATTCTTTATCAGGTTTCTCGGACTTGTATCGATAAGATTATTTTGTTTGCGAGTTCTCGCTAACATTAAAAGAATAATAAAGAAAAAATGTTTTACGTTGCAATATTTTATTTTGTAAAATAATAAAACAAGTCAATGTGTTTAATTAATATTATAAGTAGCTAATAGATATTCGTATGTACAACGTTTTCATAATAAAAGTATGGAATATGATATCTCTATTGTATCTTGAAGCAAGACATCAGATTTACATTGAATATCATTAATACATAGCCATATAATAAGGTAAACCTGTAAATACGTGTAATTACCATTCAGGTGTTCGATAATAATTTGTATATTTTATGTATTGTTATCGGATCTAGATCCCAGCACCGAATAGTATATCCGAATTCAAGAAGCGGATCCGGATCCGAGGTTTCGGATAGCGGATCCGGATCCAAGGATTCAGATATCCGGATAATTTTGGATGCGGATATCCGGATCTTAATTTTGTCGGATATCTGCAGCACTAATGTAGATATCAAACGAATAAAATGAATTTAAACATTTAGAATGATATTCATATGTATATGAAGATTTTATGTGAAAATGCATATGAAAAAAAGGGGCGAAGCATAAAGAAAGTGATGAATCACTCTGTATATTCCTCATCATATCCTCTAACGGTTCAAGGGTGGCCTTCAGCCATATTTCGGTAACGGTAGGTTCTAGAGTTTAGGGAAAAAATTATATCAGTAAATGCGGTAATGAAATTTTTAAGTTATCGAAGTTTCTACTAGATAGCGTGGAAACATTTCACAGGTTACAATATGGCGTTGATAATTAAGAGTCACCTAAAAAAATATAAGTATTTTGACCAGCACCAGAAAAATTATAAATTTAGGATACGTATTCTTTTTTGTCGAGGTTTGAAAATGAATAAATATTACTACCATTATTTTTACTTTCATTGTCAATAAATATCCTTCCGGTGTGTTCTCATTTAAGTTTTCTTTTCTGAGAGCACTTAATGAGCGTTTAAAACCGGTTCTAAACTTTACAAAAGTTTACAAAATTTGCAAAAATCGAATTACATATATTTTTGACACGTTAAACCGTCATTGTGTTCTCATTTTTCGGATTGATTATAGTGATACCATTCCATTTGAATTTTTCGAGATAATCACATAAATAGGACAAACCAGTAGATAACGCCATGTAGCTTCCATTTAGAGCAATAGAGCAAATAATATGATTTACTCTCTTTACCTACTTGACGTTCTCTTCACAATGAGTCCAAGTTTTTGAAAATCGATTGGTATTCGCTAAAATTACAGGGACTTTTGTTTGACAAGAAAGTATCTATATAGCTTCTCCCGCTACTTTATAATAGATGCAATCTCAAAGTCTTATAAGCAAACTTATAGATAATTATGAGCTCTTTATTTTACATTTACTTTTCAGTAACCTTAATAAAGAAAAATTATTAAAAAAAAATAATAAATGTAAAAGGAAAATAACGCCGTTTGCGGGAACTTCAGAAAATTGAAAATGTTTTTATGACCAGGTTTATTAGTATAATTTTGTCCCCTAAGCTTTAGGACCAACCGTTACTGAGATATTGTCTGTATGGTCACCCTTAATTGATCACCTTGTATAATAGGATTTATTGAAAATTTTACAATAATGGTATTACTGCCATAAAATGTACCGTGCAAGTACAAGATTCGAGCAGAGGTATAATGGAAATGCCTACATAGTATACGAGATGTAAGCATTGTTAGGCGCTAACAGACCAATTCAAAGGTCAGGCAATTAATGCTTTATTGTTATTGAAAGAAATTAGAGCTACCTTATTTTCGTGTATACGTACAGTACGTTACGTACGTACCTGTACGGCATATTTCGAACGTCACGTATCCGAATTACACGTGTATCTAAAGTACGTACCGTACGGCTACTGCTAATTCACGTGAAATCCGTATGCAAGAGTTCCTTTCGTTTTTGTACCAATAGCCGAACGTATATTCACGTACCGTACGTGAATTACAAAAGTACGTGTAGTCCGTGTTTTAATTCACGTCAAGTTCGATGTCCGTGTTTTATCACGTGAATTATAAGGAGTCCGAACGTTCGGGTACACGGGCAGTTCAATTCACGTCTCAAAACCGTGGCTCTAAAAGCAATGGAGTATATTACACTGTCTAAATTAAAAATAATTATAAGAAATATAATTGTATAATATTGCGTAAACTGGGAATATTACTTTTAGGAGTAGGTGCAAAATAAAGAGAGCTCTTAATGGAAACACTAACAAAATGTTATTTATCTAATTTCTTTGAAAAATAAAATAAAATACTTCCTTCAGAAACAACCGCCAACTATTTCCAAGAAAATGGTAATACAAATAAATAAATTATATAAGTAAGCGTTTAATGTATTAAAAAAAAATGTTTAGTAACTTTCTGAAAGCACAGCTTGTAATATCTGGACACTACAGACTACATACTTAGAATAAAATCATTCAATGCATGAGAAACATTTCGCTTGTGGTTTTCTGTTTTAATTCCAGGCGTTTTAAATGTACAAGGGAACATTTTTATTTTCCGGTTACTTATTCCTAAAAAGGTCTTTCTTGGTTTATGCAATATAACTTTGAACTTTGGCATTTTTATTTAAAGAAACCTCATAAACGTTTTAAAAAGAATGCGTTAATTTCGCTACTGCCATGTCGTTCCCTCCTTTATCTTGATTTTGAGCTTGGACCACTTACGTGTGTTCACTGTATCGATACTGTGTGTTGGAAGTTGCAATTGCGTTTTAGTATTAGTTTTTGGTAATATACATATATTACTTATACTTTAAAATGATTACCTCAAACAATAGGAAAAGTGCTGTAGAAAATGTCAAGGTTTTCTTTTTTATTTGACCGAAGGTCAATGAAATTCTGTTAAACTCCACCGGAAACCTAAACTTATTGAAATGCACGCATGGCAAGAAATCATGATATGCAATTTACTACTGGTCTATGACACAGTTTCGTAATCATAAAAGCACTTTTTCTTGTAGCATTAACCGCTTTGTATGCGTATGCATAATTTATGTATTAATAGTGTGATGGTGTAATGTGTTGATACATACGTACATACAAAGTAATAATCCTAATTAAATGAAAACGCAATATTCTGTTATAGCAGGCGGAATATTGGGAATAAAATATTTATTAAGTTTAGTTAGTCATTCCATTAAAGAGAATATTCAATACTTAGACTGTATTCGAATATGCATGCGTGTTCTTTATTTTATTAGTGCGTGCGTAAAACTGCAATTTACATATCACTGCAACGTTGGACCTATTACACGAATATCTTGAAATCCCTTTATGCTGAAAGCTCTGCTTTTTTGTTCGTTTCATAATTACACAATGGGAATAATTAATACTATTTGCATACGGATTTGCTTGAGCTTAAAAAGGAACAGTGCTTTCATGCGTCACGTGTGCCACTTATTTTATGCCTCAGCATTATTTGCATGAACATGTTGTAGTCTATAAGTTCTACACCAGGTAACAATGGTCCTTAACGCCTATGAATTCTAAACATGGGTAATTTTGCGTATGCATTACATCATAAATTAACTGTTGTTGGAGAGGTGTGACTGAATGGTTCGCGCTCAACTTAATAATGCATTCGGGGAGATTTCGTTGTTGTCAGCGTGTAGACTAATTAGTCCTATTGCGCTGCCTTTATTCGGATTTCTGGAAATTGACATAGACAGGAACTGTTGGCGTTAGGTATATAATAATTCTCTTATATTGGATTCGATTTATGTTTTTGTTTTACTTTTTAAGTCTGTGTTATTTATTCTGAACATATCGTGTTTGATTGATAAGGAAACATACACTACCTTCTGTAATAAATTAAGACAGGAAATCGAAGCGTCAAACGAGCAGCACACTTGAAATATGTAAATAATGCTTCAAATGAATGCAAGGCAACATAAGATATTGCCAGGGAGTACTAAGAAGCAAGACTTCAATATAAAATATTTTAAACATGATCCGTCAGATACAGAGGATGCTGAAATCTTAAATAGTATAATGAAATTGACACAAAATGTAAAAATATTAATAGAAAATATAATCTACATATCTGAAACATTTTCGTGGTGTTTAACTGATCTTCATGATGGTACAGGATGTCATAAAAAATTCTTAATAATACAGAAGTAACTGGTAAAGATGGAATACTTGTGTCCTTGCTGGAAATGCTTCCTGATTCCATGAACTCACATCAAAAATACATGTTTCCAGTATGGCGTTTTCCTCACAATTGTCTTATACACAAAAAAAGAGATAAAGCAATCATTAATAATTATACGCTTATTGCATTGACATCCAATGTGTCAAAGGTTCTGGAGAAGTTGATAGACAGTAGAATTATTAGTTTTGTAAGGAAATATAACATCTTACATTCGAATCATAATGGATATACACTCCGCCAAAAAAGTATCGCATAATTTAGTTTTGAATCATAAAAGTATCGCATAATCTTTGTTTGTAGCATAAAGTTGTAAATATACTTTAATGCGCTCTAAGATATAATTTCTATGATTGTTTAAATAAAATACAGGCCAAATAAAAACAAGAACTCATACTTGAGATTTTTATTAAAACAAGAAATTATAATTTCGGAAAGAAAAATGTCATAACAGTAGCTTTTAATACTGAGTATTGCCACCTCTGGCTCTTATGACCGCTCGCATACGGTTTGGCAGAGATTCGATTAACCTCCGTATATAAGCCTGATCCAAATTCTCCCACTCGTCACGGAGAGCATTTGCTAGTCCATGCAGGTCCGCTGGGGCAACATTTTGGGTTCGTATCCGTCTGTGAAGGAGGTCCCACACGTGCTCGATAGGGTTCATGTCCGGACTTACCGCAGGCCAATCTAAAACTGGAATACCAACATCGTTAAGGTATTCCTGGACGATTATTGCAACATGCGGTCGTGCATTAACATGAATTCGTTTCCTATAATTGGCACATATGGTACTACATGTTCTTCTAAAATGTCCGTTATATACCTGTGGGCAGTCAGTGTACCTCTGTCTACTGGCACTAACTCTGTACGACCTGTTAAACAGATGCGTCCCCAAACCATAATAGAGCCACCAGCGAAATTAGGTCTAGGTCTGATATTACACTGCGAATAGCGCTCACCGTCTCGTCTGTACACTGAGATACGCCTATCTGAGGTGTAAAGACCAAATCTTGACTCATCTGTGAAGAGTATATTGGCCCAGTCATTAATGTTCCAATTTACATGTTCTCTGACAAACCTTAAGCGAGCCACTCGGTGGTTCCTAGTGAGACGAGGGGCTGTTACAGCTACTCTAGCTCTTAATCCACTCTGTCGCAACCTATTCCGAATAGTTTGAGTACTCACACGAGTATTTCTGACTCAGCCAAGTCGTTCTGCAATTGTCTCGCAGTTACATGTCTTCGACGTAATGCTTGTAGTAGTAAATAGCGGTCATCTTGGCGAGTAGAACATCTTGGACGACCTGGTACAGGTCTTCTACTGTAAATGCCTGTTTCCCTATATCTGGCTACGGCTCTAGAAACACTTGATTGATTGATGTTCATCAAATTAGCAACGTATGCTTGAGATCGTCCATCTTCGATTAAAGCAACTATAGCAGCCACTTGTTCTGAAGTTAAATTGCTCATTTTAGTTTTAAAAGCGTTGGTACAGAACTCTGACTTCGCACTTTAAAATTTGTCCGTATAGGAAGACTTTCAATAAACAACTGAGCAAACCTTACACATATGCATTTTTCTAAATGTGTTCTTTTAGGAAAAAAATAAAGTAAAAACGCTAAGTTCCATTATTTTGTTAGTGTTTTTATAGTTCACATACACGAGGCAAACTTTTTGTGAACGTATAGAAATATCTTGGTTCATAAATGCCCTTTTTCAGTTTATGCGATACTTTTTTGGCGGAGTGTATAAGGGTCTACTACACAAGCAACTTCACAACTAATTGAAGTACTTTTGATGAGGCTGAGTGATAAAGAAATGCAGTTGCTGCATTTATGAACTTATCAAAGGCTTTTGATAACGTACATCACCAGGTTCCGTCCAGGTAATTTCCAAGGAATATCTTGGAATGTCTCTGACCAGGGAGATTTTCCCAGTGGGAAGCTCTGAGCTTCTCCTCCCTGTCTTTGAGTTCTTTTTTGTATGTGCTCATCCCTATGCCGCAGAACGGCTCTGGTCCCGAAGTTGTGGCGGCCATCCTTGCTAATAGATTAGCTACCTCGTTGCCGCTGATTCCAGTATGTCCTGATACCCAGCATAGTGCAACTTTGTTTTCTTTGCCTAGGTTATTTAGTCTGCCAAGACATTCCCAGACTAATTGCGAACTGATGATATTAGAGCTCAGTGCCATTATGGCTGCTTGGCTATCGGAGAAAATCACAATGCTCTGCTTCCGATAGTTCCTATCAAGGTTCAATTCAGCACATCTTCCAATTGCATTAATTTCCGCTTGGATAGCACTGGGGTATATTCCCTTAGGCTCTGAGTATTTGGTTCCTGGCCCGAATACCCCTGCACCTGTTCCTTTATCAGTTTTGGAACCATCCATGATATGTGGATGGCATTTGCCTTTAGAAAGTAGGCGGAGTCATTAAATAAATGCTTTTCTGCTTTAACTGTAATTTTTAATATGAGGAAATTTTCTATATTAAAAATTTTACCTCGTGTCGGACTTGAACCAGCCACCTCTCGTTTGCTGGACGGGGCTCTACCAATTGAGCTAACGAGGCACTGGTTCCAGCGCGATTTGATATGTCTCAAATACAGTTCTTATGTGAAGCCGGCAGTACGGCATATATGCAAAGTACAATTTTTCTTTAAAAAATTGCACTAGGCTCCTCAATCTCTCTTATATTTTCGAAGCCGAATTTGTTAATCATTTCGTCATTCGGTAGACTTAGAAGTGGGGAGAGTGCCGCTCGAGGTGACCAAGCCCTCTGGCACGGGGTTTCGTACCCTCAAGTCCCCGTTCTAGCTAGTCTGCATTGCCGCATGGGCCGCTCCCTCCCCCACTATGTTTAGGGGTGTGAGAAAACGAATCAGGAGCCTGGATTACTTCCTCTTGGCAGGAAGTTCCGTTTGGTGTTCCCCAGGGTTCGATTTTGGGGCCGCTTCTTTTCCTACTCTATGTGAATGACCTACCAGGAATTGATGACTTAGTCATATTATACGCAGATGATGCCTTGTGCTTGGTTCGGGACCGCACGTCTGGAGCACAACTTGCAGTGTCTGCAGGAGTTGCTTTAGGAGCAATAACTTGAATTTGAATACAGCAAAAACCAACATTGTGGCTTTGAGTGTAAAAAACTAAAGGTGCTGTGTAACGGCGGAGTGTTTATCTGCATGGCTAACGCGTGTAGATAGTGGTAGATAATTTATTATTTTGGAGACCTCATATGCAAGAACTTGCGGTAAAGTTGAGTGCTTCTTGTTACCCCTTACGAGTTATATCACGTTGCGTAAGTGTTGAAACCGGGTTAAGTTGTGTACTATGCGGGTATCTCGGCTTCGATATTTGCATAGATTTGTGTTGCAGTTAGAGCAGTATTCCAACTGAACGGGAAGCACTTTTGCAAAACCTAGCTTGCAGCCTGCAATATACTTAATTTACAATCTCTGTATATATTGGAAATAGCACCATTTGTTAAAAATAACTATAATGATATTTTAGTAAATACGAGGATGCGCATGGAAGGGATCCTAGAGGAAGAGGAAATTGTAGTTTACTGCCGCCTAAAACATATTTATCAAAAAGGCAAAGATAAACGGTGACGCAATGTATAAAAATGTTCAGCCACTTACCTTCATCATTAAAACAATGACCCCTTACCCAAATCTAAAAAAAAACTATTAGGGATTATTTAGTGAAAAACACATTTTGTACGTTACAAGAATTTTTAGCGATTCCATGTATCTATGCTTTAATTTTTATATACATTTTCAGTAAATGTTTGTTTTCTTAATGTAATTGTTTGTAATTTTCTCTTTTACTAGTGTTTACACACATTATTATTATTGGTAATTGATTAATTATAGATGACTCAGAAATGGACATTCAGGATAAGTGTAACATGTTTACTTTCTATTTGCAGAGTGGCATGGATGTTGCATTTCCTATATCTGAACGCAAGGCTGGAGGTAAAAATAACAAAATACTATGGTTTACCGATACATTAAAAATAATGCGAAATCAACTGCATGCTTTGCACGATATCTCGCAAAGAGACCATTCATATAAACCCCTATATAAAAGTTTCCGTTTGAATTATAACAAAGCGATTAAAGAGGCAAAATTAAAGGCTAATGAGAATTACATTGTAAATTCTGGCAATAGGTCACGCGCAATGTGGAATGTTATCAATGGCCACTGTTCTTCGACGGTTGATGTCAAAACCGATATCACTCCTGACAATTTTAATGTTCATTTCGCCACTGTGGCGGAGAGCATTATTGAAGCTTTACCGACTGCTAATAATGATTACCTCTATTATTTAAAAAAATATGAATATAGTGTTAGCGAGCCTTTCGTTTTTGGCGATGTCACTTTTAATGAAGTGAGAGATATTATTCTTAATTTAAACAACTCACAGTCTAGAGATGTGTACGGACTTAACTCTAAATTAGTCAAAACCGTTTGTCACATTATTGTAATTCCTCTGACTAAATTATTGAACATGCTAATTAAAGCTTCTGTTTATCCCGATGCATGGAAGAAGTCACGTGTTTTACCATTGCACAAGAGTGGTTCGCATGATACTCTTGATAATTTCAGACCTATTGCAATTGTTCCTGCATTGGGTAAAATTTTTGAGAAAATTATTAAATCACGTTTTATGAAATATCTCAATGATAATAATATATTGAGTGGGGCACAATATGGATTTAGACAGTCTCTATCAACCATGGACGCGATAAATGACTTGATTTCCTTTATCCAGGTTGGTTTTGAATCGAAAGAGTATGTTCAGGCTGTTTTCTGTGACCTGTCGAAGGCTTTTGACTGTGTCTCCTCCTCCATTTTATTGGATAAATTGCGCTATTACAGATTCTCGCCGCAGGTGGTGAACCTGATTGGCTCTTATCTCTCTGACAGGACGCAATGTGTTACTGTGAACGACATGTCGTCAAATTTAATAAGTATTAACCATGGTGTGCCGCAAGGCTCAGTTTTGGGGCCAGTTCTATTTTTAATATATATTAATGATATTTCTAGTTGCTCCCCCAATGTAAAGTTCATATTATACGCTGATGACACAAATCTGCTAGCGAGTAGCAAGGATATTCAAAGTCTTGCTGATAGGATGGAGGAGGCGCAGTCTTGTGTTGGTGACTGGTGCGTGGCGAATGGACTAACTCTGAACGCAGTGAAAACTCAATCGCGTGTTTTTACACTCCGTTGCGTTGATGGGGCGGATGATAGCCCGGTAGCCTTCTTGGGAATATCGTTAGACTCGAGATTGCTATGGCAGCCGCATGTGAATAAGATTGCCACATCTATTACCTCGGCGATTTACTTATTGAGAAATATGAAAGATTTAGTCCCCATGAACGTACTAATGTCGGCTTATTTCGCTTATGTTCAGTCGCGCATGTGTTATGGCATTGTTGCGTGGGGGCACTCCGCTGCGGCGGAGAGAGTTTTCGCTTTACAGCGACGCGCCGTGCGACTGTTAGCAAACCTGGGTTATAGAGAGGATTGCAGAGGGGCCTTCCGATCACTTAAAATACTCTCTTTTCCTTCACTGTATATTTACTATAATGTTGTATACGTTAAACTTAATTTGGATCGATACTCTACCTCTGCTGAGTTTCATAATTATGATACTAGAAACAACAAAAACTTGTGTTCAAAATTCAGTAGGCTCTCTAGGACCCAGACAGGCATCGACTTTTTGGCACCTAAATTTTTTAATAAATTACCTACTGAGGTTAGAAATTTAGAATTATCGGAATTTAAAGTAAGCTTGAAGAATTATCTGACCAAAAAGGCCTATTACGATTACAATCAATTTTTGTGTGATGTAATTTTACTAAGTGATTTTGTTTAACTTGTAAAGTCTTTGTGTTTTTTTCTCTTTCTTCTTGACATGTGCAACCTTTGGACAGCATCAATAAATTATTATTATTATTATTATTATTATTAATTAATATATATCATAATTTTAATTGTTATTGATAATATTTGAATTGTTTCGAAATGTTTTCTTATTTTTTTTTGTGAGAAATAATATAAAATCACATAGTTTTTTATTACTTAAGTATTAGGTAACAGTACGTGTACCTACAGTCTTTACGACACCACAAAGAATCGGCATTGAATGAATGTCGCGCTCTGATCTTCCACGGCCGCAGTCGTTATCAAACAACTGCCCGGAATATTTTAAGCGTCCGATGCAAATACATACTTGCGTTACGTAAGGAGCTCGTCGACACATGCACTGCATACCAACGAGACAAACGCGGCGTCGGCCACTTTGGCCAACCTTCCCGATAGAATACTTCGAGCGCAACATTCACCTGACCAGCCAACTAATTGACTTACGCCGCGCTGCAAACAAATCGCTAAACGTGCGCTTGTTTAAATTGTTCTGCTTATCCTTGGACAATTCCAAGGATTAACGGCGGCGGCGATTTCCAGGTCTCTATTGATATCTTTACACCGGAGTCGCGTTGCACATGTTATTAATTGATTGGTCCCGACATTTTGTAGACCGTGTGAAACTTTTTTATTTACTGTAGATGAAGCGAGTGACTTTGATTTGTAGGTAGCGGGATAGAAAAATTGAGAAAAATGTAATTGTTAATTAATCTAGTATCTATGTGTTTTAATAAACAACTGTTTTAAACAAAATGTTATCCATATATAAAAGAGGTAATCCCTAAATGCCGGAAAGTTACAGACTGATGAGTGTGCTTCTTCTAAATTGTTTGAGTCCGCTATTTGTAGACGCCTGGTACATTTTCTATATGAATTTATCTAATTTAATTGTCACTAACGCGAGTACATCACTGGAAAATCTCACAAACCACCATTTATGATTTTTTAGAGACAATCTTGGGTTATTTGGAGAGAGGCAACTTGTCGATGGGATTATACTTGACCTATCTAAGGCATATGATTCTGTCGATAGAATATTACTTATAATAAAATTAGAACGATATGGTGTTAGGAGAAAGTCATTACAATTAGTCTCGTCGTACCTTTCCGACAGACAACAAGAGGTTGAAATATCACAGAATGGCACAACACACAGATCCACGTCGGAGATTAGCACTATAGGGATTGCGTAGGGTACTATTCTGGGTCCTGTGCTTTTTGTAGTGCTTCTTAATGACATGTTTTTGGGAACTGTATCTCCGGGGAAACCGATTAAGCTACTTATCATCCGGTACCGAGGCTTTCGCCTATACCTGAGAAAAGCGGCTGCGTTACCGTCCGCGCTCTACAGTACGCGACCAGAACACCGGCTCACCGTGGAGTGCTAGCACCCCCCAGCTAAGTTCAAGGGGTAAAATAGCAAGCTATAGCAACGGCCATTGTTCCCCCCGAACACCACTCACCCGTAAGAGGCCGACATCTATCGGAGGGGACCGGCTGGTCGCCGCCGGTGGGCTCCCCCTCTCCCTTACTACCCATGTTGAGTAAGTTCCCTTGCTCCCGTTTGATGGGTAACCGTCGGAATCAATCACTCGATTCCCTACCAGATAGCGTGCACAAACCTAAAAAGCCTTAGCGTAGAAGGAGCCGTCTGGTAGCAACTCCGCCGACCGTATTAGGATCACTCCAACCTGTTAGACGGTCAGCGGCCGAGCCGAGGCTCTACCAAATTAAATTCCGACCATAGTGTCTGTTACCCAGATGACTGGGATAGGATCGCCTATGGAGGCTAGAGTTGAACGCTAGGGTCCGCTTTCAACCCACCTGTGTCGGATGGTTTGCCCACCGCATCGCATCCCCGGACAGGCAACGGTCAGCAGAAAATTCCGCCTACCACCCATGAAAATGCCAAGTGCGTCGCCCGTTACCCTACTAGGTAGGGATGGGGTAGACACCTCCTGACGAGATAACGCTGGGTGGTCAACGCTATCCGACCGTGTTAGGATAGTCCCTCCGACTCTCCAGCGTGTAAGACGGTCCGCGGCCGAGCCGAAGCTCTACCCAATTAGCCTGCGAACGCCTGCCAGAGTGTCCGTTACCCGGAAATCTGGGATAGGTTCACAACTGACGGCTGGGGCTCTCTGCTAGGGTCCGGATTAAGCCCACCTGGATTTCGGAAGTTTGCCCATACATCGTTCCCCCGCACAGACAAGTTGAAGCCTACTTACCATCCATGGTGATTCCGAGTGCGTCGCCCGTTCCCCTACTAGGTAGCGATTGGGTAGACACCCCCTGGTTCTATGGGTAAACACTGGGTGGTCAATGTTTACCCGTATCTCATCATACCTTTACATCCCTCAACAGCTTTCGCCAATTACATTAGGGCATCGGCCGGACATGAGTTATTATTACGCCTGCGCCCGTGATGCGTCTTAAGGTGTGACCAAGAAATGAGGAAAACCACGGAAACCTCATTCTTAAAGCAGGCCCTGGGATTGGAACCCCGGACTCCGCGACTTATAGCCAAACGTGCAAGCCACTAGACCATCAGCCGCGCCAAATACTCCGGCAAACCCCTTTTCCCAAGACTGTCTGCTTCCTCATTGCCTTGAACGAGTGAGTGCCCAGGTACCCAGATTAGGGATAGATTATTAACCGTCCCCAATATATTCAGAGTGTTTTTACAGCTTCAGATCAGCTTAAAGCTGCATTTATGCGCTTCCAGTGCTTTCAGCACTGTGTCTCTATATATAGTGTGTGCTAAAAATATATATCTATATATATATTTCTAGCACACACCTCGGTGGCAGAGATTTCAACATGAAAAATCGTTGTGTGTTGCCTAAGATTGTAGTATTTTCTAACTCTTGGATTACGACAGAATATTCCTACGCCAGCACCCTGCTCTGTTTTCGAACTGTTCATGAACCAGCAGGTGCCTGCCTGTGTCAGTATTTTTCGTTGCATGTCCATTCCTCTCTGTTTGGAAAAGAGGTAGCGATGTATGCGTCGATCATTGGACGAGTACACATAATGTCCGATGGCATTCCCAGCATACTGTCAGAAGTGACCGATTCCAGCAGCTTGTTAGCCACACAGATATGAGTATGTAGCGATTAGTTCGCAATGTGGCATAGGCGGACTGTAGTTAATCTGGCCTCCCTGTGCACAACAATGTGCAAGGGTTGTAGGTTCAGAATAACATCCAATGCAAATGACGGGGAAGAGCATTACTCATATACTTACAATCCTTCGTGTGAATGTAAATTACCGTCCTCACCCTGTCTTGTTTGAGCGATTTAATCGCCCAGTTTGCCAATCAGTCGACTTAGGACATTGGATACTGTGAGTTGTAGTATGCTCTAAAAGAGATTATTTGTCGTCTGACATCCTGGGATGTGGTTTTGTGCCAGAAGCTGTAACACTGCATTTCGAGTCCGTAAATGTGACATCGGTTCCCCTTAGCGAACCTAAAGTTTCCACCGGATCTCTTAGCTCTTCTAATTACCTTTGTATATTCTGTTAGAGTTTTATACAAGTGTAGTTAATGCTTATCCTCTGATGCTCGGTTAGTCCTCAAATTACATATGTAAAGTGGTAACGGTTGTGAATTTAGATCGCTACACTGAGGGAAATGAAAAGGTCATTCCATCATTTTTTTTTGCTGTGGTAAATATTAAGCATTGATGCGACCATTAAATAATAAAATGGATGTAAAAGAAACATTCAGTTATCGATAAATGAACAACATTTCTTTGTGGATATAATTGTGCAAAATATTTAAATGTCCTAGTTTAATATAAGTTATTACAGAGTAGTATCCGAAATTGGTGACACACTATATTTTTTCTTTACTTTTAACAGAATCACTTGATGGAATGTTAAATATGTAGGTACATAGGAGAGAGCTGAGCTGTGTATAATTATGCCCTTCGGGCAATAACCAGTGCAAGCGCAAATTCCCGTGGTCCCTTCAGCTACGATTCTTTTAAATTAAATCGGATTCATATTGAAATTTGTCTTCATCTAACCCGAGGGTTTCAATTTATTCCTCGGCAGTCGGTTTATCTCGTTAAAATAGTTCCCTAATGATTTTGTGCAATGTCACCGTTTTGAAAGTCACATAGAGTGCACATGCGAACGCTGTCCTCTTCCATATACATCGTCGCTATTATGGTTTAAATCATGTGTCATGTGTATTACTACTATGTACTGCAGTACGCCCCGTCTGACGTTACGTTGATAAACAGCTAAAGGAGTGAACGCAAGTTGCGTCCTTCTCTTCGGAACAATGCAGTTGTGTGACCGGTAGTTTTGTTATGCGACGCAATGATGAGGCCACAAATGCCATCGACCTATCGCACCATCATCATCGCACATATAGCACTCACATACACAAACCATAAGCTGCTGGCGCCACGGAATATACGTGGTTAACTGCTACTACTAGAGAAAATATATCTTTCCTTGTATGTACCTCTTTTTTTTTAATTTACTAAGAACTACGCTCTAATAGAAAAGAATGTGAAACATTCCTGGTTCTCTATACTTCCTTTTCCATTAATTCATTTGATCGATGCTGTGATTATTTAGTTTAACGTTTCGCTTTCAATTACAGTTAGTAGAAAACGAATGAAATATTAAATAGCTTTCATAAAGTGGAAGTTAATGTCTAAATTAACAAATAAACATGTGATATACGTGGGTTGGCATTTTAATAGTGGCAATTATTTACTTATTAATAGTACAAAAATGATACATGCGTGAAAGTACTAAAGTCCTTCAATATAGGCTCAAGCATTGTTAACAACTCGTTGCCAGCGACTTAGAAGTCGTGGTAGATCTTTAGCAGCGCCTGCTCTCTTGATAGTTATGATGGACAAATCTATTTCTTGCATAATCTCGGGAATAGTTTAGAATCAAATGCCACTAAGTGCGGTTCCATCATTTCTCGAATTAAGTCAAAATCACAAGGATTAAAATCCGATGAATATAGAGGATGGAAAACTACTTTCCAGCTGCACCATTATCCTGTAAAACGATGGTAGGATTTTCTGAAAGGTGTAGGAACTTTGTGTGAGTGAGAATAAGTTATTTGCTATATAGATAAAAGAAATTAAGAATTTGCAACCTGCGCGGTATGCAAGTGGAGTCCTTATATTAAGTGAGGGAGTGTTAATTACAAAAATAATGCTTATTAATATTCGTAATAAATATATTAACCAACTTTCGTTATCTAACCTTCTCCTCTTACTCATAACAAACAAGTTCAATCCTCCGTTTGTTTATGCGGTACGTTTAGCCAGCAACCACTGATTACCTGGTCGACCGTACGCTCCATAAGTCTGAATGCAACCTTGAAGTCGAAAAAAGCATAATTCTGTCTGGCATAATGGACAGCCATACGAAAATTAGAATATTATGCTTAATAAAAATAAATAGGCAGGAATCTCTCGATTAAAGATTAAAAATAAATTTAAGCTTCTTCTTCTAAGCTACAAAGACTCACTGATTATCAACGGCACAACTCCAGGCTAATATATATATATTATTATAAAAAATTACGGAATAAATCATGCCATGGTATATATTCAAAAGCAGTTTAATACTGAATCCATATTTTAATTGTGTGATTGCAATTTTTTTTTTTTTAGTTTTTAGTTACCTCTTTATATATTTGATTTATTTGCTATTTAATTAGCTAAATTCTAATTATAGCCTTTTTTTACGTGGGACCGTCTGACATGGAGTGTTTAGAAACACTGCAACCTTTTGGTTTTCTCTATTTAATTTCCCATTTTTTACCCATTGAATCATGCAGCCATTTCAATATCCTGGTGCCCTTTACTAGTTTGTACAAGTCTCTGGCTAGCCCATCGAAACAATCTTCTGGCTTGCCAAAAACTGCCTGTCTTTTCGCGCCCAGAGCCCCGCACTCACACAGGATATGGTATGCGATCTCTATCATCCTATTGCACATACTGCATTGAGTATCTCCAGTGTAGATCCCCATTTTCTGTAGACATCCTTCCAGTTCAGTGTCCTGTTAGTACACCTATTACGGTGCGAAGATGGGATTTTACTGAGGTTTATCAGTTGTCCAGTCCTCTGTTTTGATGATCCTTTAATAAGGGTTTTTCTATGAATTTGCCTAGTTGTATTATTCCAGTGTTCTTGGTGTCCGTTTTTGGCCCAAATCCTTACCTGTTTTCGTGCTGTGTTTCTGCACGCTCCCAGAACAGGTTCTGGGTTTATATATGAAGCCGCTGATCCATTTCTTGCTGACTCATTGACCTTTTCGTTTCCTGCTTCCAAACTAGTCTTGATTGTACTCTGGGGTTCACTAATGCCCTCAGTATCACTTGGCTTAAGCCTTCTGTTTGATTCCTGTTACTTAGTACAGTGTTGAGTATGTCTCCGCTTGAAATACTGTGGCATATTCCTAGTGGAAGAGTGGTCATTGTATTTCTCACTTCACCGTATATTTCCGTTCTCGGTTTTTGATCCGCCAGTATACCAATGCAATCCACTGACCGTGTCTCTGTAGTTGGATTGATTCCAGCATATTCGATCCGTGACTTCCACCTCGAAACTTCTGTTAAACGCGTGAGTGCTATTATGGTTGTTTTGGAGAGACCAATATTTTTTGTATTTTGCCCGCATTACGTTCTTGAATTTACTCTGGGTTAGAATGACAGTATCATCTTGTATCCCAAAGTTTTATGCACTCTATTGCCCAGTTTTACTAGTAGCTCGTTCACGAAGTTCCACAGCAGAGGGGATAAAACCCTACTCTGTGGACATCCTCTTCTGGCCCGAGCCTCTAGCGTTTCTCCCGTGATGGTCGTGTAAATTGTTCTCTCTTTAACCCTTCATTAGTCGCGCATAGGCCCAGCGGACCTATGCCTGTGCATTTCTGGTATGTTGCAAGCAGACGCGCCTAGTGGAGGGTTAAGCATGCAGTCAGTCTATGTACCTGCAGTTCGTTTCATTGGGCTCACTGTATCTTGATGGTCTGGAAATTGATGGGGAAGTATTGATTATAGCTTAAAACAGTAAACAAACTAAATAACGACAGTTTTACGTTTATCTAAAATTTAATTTTTATAAAGCAACATTATTCTAGATAAACGCAGGTCATATTTTATTTTACTACTACTTACTACACATTGAATATAAAGTACATTAGTAAATTATTTTATAGCGTGAGCTTAATTCTTTTTGCTTAAGGTTAATTTTACGTAGATAAAAAATGAATATCTTGTGTAAAATATTACCTGGGAATCAATATATTAGACACGCCTAATGTCGACAGTACTTTAATTTATATTTAGGTGTAAGCGCCGTATAAAGATTTTAATATATTTAACCTACTTTTCAATCACGTTTGTGCGTGCACGGATTTCAGAATTCCCACAAGAACATTTGATTAGTCGAATCAAATTGTAACAGCATCATCATCCGGGTGTCCTACATTTCCTAGTCGTTACAACTCCGTTGATTTTTTTTACCTTATCAGTTGCATTATAGATATACTCACATGTGTTAGACTTTGCAACTTATTTCTATTAATTAATTAATTAAATTACTATTAGGACAGAGATTTTATGATTCCAGGTTAGTAATTAAGGCAACACCGTAAAATTGCAGAGAACGAAAAAAGAGAGATAACCATTACAGTCTTGAGATTTTTAGTACCTAATATCGGCGAGTAATAACAGTAAATTTTTGGGAGAATGTGCATAATTATAATTACTTTTGCGACGAAACCAGTTTATTTCAAAACTCAAGCACAGTTTATTAATTTAATACAGCGCGCGGGGATAAGGATGTTACAAAAAAATTGCTACTACCGAATGAATTAGTGAAGAATTATGGGATTATAGAGGCTTAGAAAGAGTGAGTTATAAGAGTTAACTAGATGAATACATGTAGTAAGAATTCTAAAATCTGATATTTGAATGATTTATTTCATTTTATTGACTTTGATTTTGTTATTGATAAACTGCTTTTGTTTCAAGAGAGCTAATTATACTTCAAGTACTAAATACTTATGAGAAGTGATTATTTTTTTCAATTAAACGAATTGACTTACTTTTGTCCATATTTTTATTAAATTATCTATTCAATTTCTCAAAAATAATCCATGGCGGATAAACACCTTGCTGAAAATAATTAAAATATTTTTACTTGTATCTGAATGACAATGATATAGCAGTAAAATTAATTAAGAGAAATATTTGCATAACCATGGGATAACAGATAAGTCATCAAAATCAAGCAATTCTATGTTGAAGCGTGTGTTTATCAATTAAAGTATAAATAAAACTCTACAGCTCCAGACAAATATATTGAGGCAATTTACATTATTCACACAATATTGCCTTGAAATTAGTAGATTGCTTAGATAATACCTACATTATAAATAATGATTTATTTTAAAGAATCATAAACAGTTTATTGCAATTTGTAAATAAACAATAAATTTACAACAGCAAAAAGTCAAAATAAGAAAAATACAAAAGAAAAACGAAGTACATACGTAGTGCTGTGGTCTGGCAACCCGGTTTGCGTAAATTCAGTTTCTTTTTTTTGTTAATTCCGTTAAGAGTTTTTCAATGTTGCGAGAAATTTCAAATTGTTTTATTTTTGTATAAGAGAGTTAATGTTTTGGATTGTTTTATTTGTTTATTTTATTGTTCAGTTGTTTATTTTAATTTCATTCTGTTGTACATTTTGCTTTCGCGGGTATTGTATATATTATTTTGTTTTTGCGAGTCTGTTTACGGACAGCTCTTGGTGCGTTGTTTCGCACGCACCCGGAGAAGTTGATACTTATACGGTTGTTTGAACCGTGTAAAGGCAGTTCCCTGATAACACGTGTAAGTAGAGTTATATATAAATTTGTATTTTATCTCTGCCATTTTGAGATTTTCACTTTCAAGCATTGAATTCACATTTTTGAATTAATATCGTTAATCATGGAACTCATTTAATAATAATTGATATTGTATTTTTGTGTACACAATTTAGATATAAGATCTGTTATTATTTTTACGTGCAGGAAGATAGTTTAAGTTTAAAAGGGTAATTTTTTTAGTTCGTTGTTAATTTTTCTGTTTTGTAATTATTTATTAATCACCGGTAGGGTGAATAAAAGCATTGTGCTTGCTTTTTAATTTTCATTTATTTAAATTACTGGAATTTTCCACGTGTAATTTAGTTGTTTTAATTTTGAGACCACGTGGATTGATTTGCAGAAATTTATTATCTTCCTGAACTTTTTGTTTTCTTTTGTTTAGTAAAAGGATTTTGAATTGTCCGTTTGTAATTTAAAGCCAGCAGTTTTATTTCGACCAGGATCTTACATCCAAGGTTTTTTTTCTGCAAAATTGTATTTAACATTTTTTTTTTTTTTTAAATAAAATTATAGAATTTTATATCATTCAAAATTACTGTTCTTTTATTTTTTAATTAAACCTTTTAAATTGTTTTTTTGGAGTATTTATGAAAGTCAGTTTTCTTATAACCCACAATTTTCTTTTTCAAATCGAAACCCTGAGTTTAATTGTTCTTTTGCGCCTTAATAAAATTGTTATCATTTGAGCTAGCTTAATTTAATTTTTCATTGTAAAATTTCATTTTTACATTTTTGTTGGTACTTTCAGTACACAGCAGTAGGTATAAAAACTATCATAATTAGCTGTTAACAAAATCATCAACGCTGTAAGGTTCTAATTCACACAGATATTTGGAAATTGTTTTTTTTTAATGTTGTGAGGTTATTTATTTGTTTAACGGCTGTTGGCAGTTTATTAAAGAAATTAGCAGTTATACGCTAAGCTATTTTGTGTTGATGACAGTCTGTGTTTAGGGTAGCGGTAGTTGTCCTTATCCCTAGTAGGATATATATGTTCAAAAGTATAATTTGAAATATGTGTTTGTTTTTGAAAAGAAAAGTTAAAGATTCGTAAATATAAATTGCAAAAATAGTTAAAATATTATTCATCCTGAAATGTCCTCGGCATGATTCTGTATATTTGAGTTGTAGCATAGCTCTTAAAACAAAGATGCGGTGTAAGTCACTACTGCCACCCCAAACAATAACTCCATACTTCAACTGAGAATGACAGCAACTATAGTATACCATACGTAAGATATTATTGCTTACTAGATCTTTCAGCTGACGAATAGCATAGCAGAAACCGACTAGCTTCTTACAAATAACGTTTATGTGTTCTCTCCATTTTAAAGAATCGTCTATCAAAACACCTAACACACGAATTATATTTTGAATAGGATATGCGAAGTTGTTAAGCATAATAGTATCAGGATAAGCAGTTGGTTTACTCGTAAACAGCATTACATTGGTCTTGTTGTAGTTAAGACTCAAATGGTTTTGGGAGAGCCAATATTCCACACTCTGCATATAGTTATCCCCACAGGCGATTAAAGCACTTAAATCATTTTCCACAATCAATATGGAAGTATCATCCGCGTAATTGATAGTTATAGAGTATGGATCGCCGACACGTTTGACAGCATAGATATCATTGAAATATATGACAAATAAGTGAGGCCCCAAGACGCTATCCTGTAGGACACCCCTATTAACAACAATATCCTTTGAGGGTATAGGTTTTCCATCAGAATGTAAGTAGACTGTTTGCTTTCTATTCGAAAGGTAAGATTTGAACCATAAGAGGGCACTTCCTCTAACCCCATAGTATGTTATTGTACCATCACGTGTTTTCATTAAAGCATTATAAACTGAAGAATAAATGCAAATGCTGTAAGTTTATTTATACGCTTAAATATTGTATTTTTTCAACTTCCTATTCAGTAACCCAAAAACTTTCGAACAATTACGATTCCAGGTAGGTATATATACATACATACATACATATATTATGTTATTAGCCAGCATTGGGTCGTGGAATTACTAATTGCAAGTTCATACAGACAAATGCTCGTGATCCCTTGTAAAACGTGAATTTTATATTTAGTACTTACCTCAAATATTTACCCTATTGAAAAAGTATGTTCGCAGTACAAGTAATTGAAAAACTGAAATGCATTTCATCAATTTGAAAAGAATTGAATTATTTGTCAAACATTTCAATTACTACAAATAATAACCAATTATAATTACTTCTAGAAAGGTAATTCTACAAAACCAGCAAGTATTTTTGATGGTATCGTAAAGCAACTAAAACAAAGTACAAAGTAATTTAATTCAATTTCTTGATAGTTCTTAGTACCAGAGCTGTACTAAGAAATAAATTGGTACTAAGAGTTTAAGAAATAAGTTCATATACCAAACTATAAATGGAGAATAATTCATGAACAGGAGCAGAAGGTTATGTATATACAGGTAAATAACGGTCATACTAATCAAATAGAAAATTTTTGGTCTAAAATTATTCAACAAAAGACAAAGTAAGTAAATAAACCAAAGCCTGAATAGAAAATATCCACCTCCATCTAAACGACTAAAAAACAAACGACTTTACTTTAATAGCTAATCTTTCTTATTTCTTATGAAATAATTTTACAGTACTCAAGCTTCCCACAGCTAGGAAAGCTTGTTGCAAATATGGATTCGCAGATTGATTGCGCCAATGTGAACCTGTGCAAGGTTACACGTAGAGTATACAAGCCTGGATATGTAAGTGCTAATTAGGGACTGGTATTGTAGCCATGCATTATGTAACCGCACATGTTGATTAATGAAAATGTAAGCAGGAGCTTTGACAAAATACGAACTAGGCAATGCAAATATACCTAATACCATTGATCCACATGATTCCCTGTATTGAACGCCGACAATGCCACGAAAAGCAGCGTTTGCACCACCAAAATATGAAATCAGCGGAATAAATATGCTTGGCTTGTTATTCTAATGGACAAACAGTTGTAGCAAATCTACCCCAGTATAGACGGAATACTAAATTTTGTGTAGCATCACATTGGTGAGATTTTTCACTAGCAATTTTCATTGAAATATTGTCCATGCCTTCTGTCTCCTATAAAACGTCATGAGCATTGTTTTGTTTATTTTTATATTTCAGGACTGATGACGTTAAATTATTTCTCCTAAACCATGTTGACTGTCTGTAATTATCAAGGGTTTATCGAAGGATTTGTTGAGTTTACGCAGTATTAGATTATTTTGGATATTGTATATGTTAACTCGATTGGTAGTAATTACTAGGTTTCTTTATTACCCTTTTCTCAAAATATGTTTAAATTAGATAAGTAGTAATAATATCGGCAAGAAGGAAAACGGAACCTTTGTGCGTGCAACAACCATATCTTCAAAAAATGGTGTTGTTATGTATGGAGTAACTCTAAATCTCTAAATAGAGAATACGTTTCATTGAGGCAATATATCAGCATCTGTTCCAATAGTTTAGCGGCAGTAAGGGCACTAAACTAGTTTGGGAATGCCTCAAAGACCTAAGAGTGCTGCCTAAACTCGACAAAGTTAACTTTAGTGTGGGTATCGAGGCCTAAGTGCGTAGAGGACAATGAAATTGCAAATTAACTAGCATGAAAAGGTTATAAAACAACTTCCACTGGACCCGAACTATGTCTTCCATATGTAGTGTTGTTGCCAAATAGATAAAAATATAACACCTGGTTTATTGGAACAATGTTGATGAGCAGAGACACGGCAAACGAATGATGAGAAAACCGTTACATATTAACTACGGATGTGTTGGCCCTCACCGAATACAGCTTGCAATAGTGGCAAGGCTGCTAACAGAGCATGGCTACGCAAAATAGGAGCCTTTAAAGATCAAATATACGTACTTGGATTGTGTAAAAACCCTAAACTTTAAGCTTATTTCTGAATGTGCCGCATTAAACCAACTGAGTTGCTAGGAATGATCTCACCGACGAAGATACCGGAAGAAGGTTTACTTCACAATAGAGATGTGTCGTTCCAACCGGACTCGGTACAAAGGAACTAGTCCGCACATGGAACTAAAAGGAACGAGTCCGCTATATCGTTCCGATATCGTTCCGGGTCCGGACTCAAATGTACCTATTCGGTACATCGTTCCTTTAGTTCCTTCGGTACATCGTTCCTTTAGTTCCTTTAAACCGAGTTCGATCGGAACGAAATGAATTCGGTCCACAGTCGGTGTGTTATGATTACCTACATACACAAGAAACTTTTATCGCTATTAAGCGATTTGCTAGTGTTGAAAGCTTGTTTATATAACTTGACTGTAGACTGTGACGTGTTTTTAAATAAAAATAAAACGTTCTTTGTTTTCTTTTTGACAAGTTACATCTACCATAGTAAATAAAGTCTATATTGGGTTTATTATTTAATACGTAACTTATGCACATGTATAATAGATACGGTATATGTAGATGTAGATTACATTAGATGAATGCTATGTTTGTATTGCGCACTCACTCTTTATACCAATTCCGATCGGAACGACATATCTCTGCCTGCGTATAGCGGCGAGCTGGCGAGTGTATTGTTCAAGGAACGATACCTATACCGAATGTACCTATATTTGATTTAGTTCCAAAGGAACGAGTTCAGCGGACTAGTCCGTAAAAGGAACGACATTTCCCAACACTACTTCACAAGTTATTGAGTTTACTAACCAAGTTCAGAATAATACAAGACACCAATTAGTCGCGGTATTAATGAATGCACAAAATCGGGTCAATGTTATCCTGAGGAATATTTGTTCTTCAAGTGATTTGTGATCGCAGTTATTTCATTTGCAATGAACAGCAACACATTTGTAATTTAGGGTTAATGTGAAATGTAGTGGCAGCTTCAGAAGACTGTGATGTAATGATGTAAGAAACAGATTGAGGAAGAATATTAATAAAAATATTAAATTAAATTATACTACTTGAAATGAAAGAAAATAATATACACGTTAGAGATTTCTATATTTATGAAAATAATATAGTTTATTTGTTTTTATTAAAGCAGAGTATATAGTGTGTTTTCTCACAGAGCACGGCACTTAGTCATTTGGCAATATTAACTCCATGCTGAGTTAGACAAGTCAGTTGTAGTATGCAAATTTTATTGCATGCGCTTAAGATCGCTTGAACTAATTGGAAGGGTAATGTGTATGAGACCATAGGAAATAACTATAATTATTTTACTTTTGATAATAAATGGACGTGAATATTCTGGATTTTCAACTTTGTACGTTTCTCACGAATCACTTCGCACATCTTCTTTTTTATCTCAATGCAATTCTAAATTAATTTTTAAAAACCTCCTGATGCGTATATCGCTGTGTACAAATTTATTTCGGGAAACCTTTCCTTTTAAATGAATTACGACGACGTTCATCCTATCCTTTGTACGCCCGCCCGAGACCGCAACGGCCGTGTATTTTATGATAGCCGTCCAAGAGACCGATCATCCTGTTTGAAGAAGTTGACTCTCCGTGGGCGGAGTTCGCGTGCAAGCTACAGACACGACAGTCTTGCCGCGGTCACCGTCCGGCATAACCTACATTCGCGGACCCGTACATATGTTAGTTAAACGGACGTTTGAGGTCTTTGTGGAGCGTTTTTTTCGGAAATTTGTCGCCGACGCGAGCGTATCGCGTGCCAAACTTCCGTTCTGTTTCGATTTCCGTGCTCCCGAGAATCGGCCAGCCGCGTAATCCGAAGTGGTTCACCGGGAAGCGCGCTTTCGGTGAAATTGAGAGATGCAACATCTCGCACTGACCGTAGGAAAAGGAGGAAATGTGTAAGTATTGTTGCTTTGTTCGGCGACCGATCCACCTCCGAATGGCCTAATTCGCCTAGCTTGATGGACGTGGGACCGTAGATTTATAGTTTCGTAAGGCAGTTCCTTGAGATCGTCTTTCACAGATGTTTATGTGTGTGCCTTGTTTGTAGATGTGGCACATACGTTCTTTGTAACGTAACATGTGCTTTTTAAGACGCGGAACTCATGGAAAGCATAAGAAAAACATAACAATTTGAATTCCTTTTATGCAACTTTCTAATACGTAGCGCTTGTTAGGTAGTTAACTTCCTATCACGTTGGCAGTAATGGGAGCCACGACAATAAGGGTTTTTTCATTTAACTGCTATAAGATACTCCTAACCATAATAAATTTGGTATTTATAAAAATTCAACAAAATTATAACCACGACCACTAAACCAAAAATGGTTCCTGAAACAATGAAAAAATTCATTGTTTATGCGAAGTAGTGCATTAAAATTGATCCGAAGATTATCATAAAGTATTCATTGTATTGATGAAACCAAAATTATTGAAAATAGAATGATGGTATGATTGGCTCAACGAAATATGTTATTGTTGTAAAGAACACCATTTTAGTTTTAACAATATTATTTGGTTATCAATTTTTGGTACGAATTTCAGCGATAGCACTAACAAAGACTGATGTTAATACAATGAACATTATTTGTTGATGTGCTGATCGAAAGTGCTTGACTTAATGTATGTTGTTCCTAATCTTAACGAATTTTAGTAGTTGTCATAAAGTAAACTTGTAATTGAAATAATGAACTTAATTCATTCATACAATAATCGCATTTTTTTAATAAAAAAATGATGTTGCACATTGATGATTGCTGTCTTAAAACGAAGTGGAAATCAAAATGACACTAGAAACAGACTCGAGTCCGAGGCGTCATCATCGTCACTCCGGATGCAAACCCAGTTTCTTCGTTATCGCATCGCAAGCTTTATCCACAGTCGCCTGTTTTCAAATCAAGAGCTTAGATGTGCGCTCCCTAAGGAACACAAGCCAATCTCTCAACCGACAAGACGACCGCAGCGTAAGCTGGTAATACAATCACAGACCTAGGTCAGGTAATTTACGTATTGTCAGTCCCGCTAGATCGCTCTTGAAATTGCGTATGTAGTAATTCCAGAAACGGCTTGCCATAACCTAATAAAAACTTCAGAGAAAAAATGCCTAAATACAATTAGAACCGAAAAAATGCCACCAAACTCTTATCACTAACAATAGCGAAGTTTTAAATGCCGCATAATAGAGGCAATATGGTGAAACACGTGCATTCTGTTTGAATGTATCATTGCACAGAGCAAATATTTTCGTTATTAATATAATGAACGTTTTCATTCTTTTATTATGTTGGTGTACGTTGTTTTATTTTGTGTGTTAATGCTAAAGATGCAACATAAAATACATAGATTTACCTAACTAGTAAAGTAGTAAACAACATTTACTTCTTAATCTATATAACTTCTAGTTTTAGTAAACAATTATTTCAATGCCCACTAATAGCTTTGGATTTTTTTCTATCACATGCCAATATTTTCAAAATTTTCTTTCTAAGCTATCTAAAGATAAAAAGGAGTAGGGAACCCCATTTTTTAATGGGTTTACGTACTGTTCAGAGAAGTTATTTGTTCGAAATTTCAAATCAAATAATTTAGTGCCCCTATATATTTAGGTATATTCAGTTTTATTTTATTTTTCTTTCAGTTTGTTCCACCACAGCAAATTGGATCACATTTTCACATGATAAAGCTAGTCTGTAGGCGCATATTCGACGAAAGTTTGGTAGTTGTGCTCGAAAGGACAACCCCCGTTTTGGGGGTCTCAAAAATATTTTAATTTGTTTTAATTAGAGAGGTCACAATTTTTTAAATAGATGTACTAGCCAGAGAAATTATTCCTGCAAAATTTCAAATTGATTGCTTGAACATCACAGATGGAGATGAAAATTAAAGTGGTTCAGAGGTTAATTGCTTGCATGAATCCCCTAGCTAGGGGGGGCTGAAACTTTACACAAATCGCCTTCATAAAGCACAACTTTCGTATGGGTTTCCAATTCGATACCTATGGGGGCACTTTTTAATAGCTTATCCTGCTTTACCCTTGATGACATCTTACTTCAAGATACAATAGAAGATAATAATGATTAGAAAAATCTATTCTCGTTCATTAATGAATAAGTAGATAGGTATACAGTGGGTATATACAACCATGTAAATACTTGCTTTAGATTAATTACAATACATAAAAAATATTGTTACTGTTGTGAGATTAAAAACGAACTTGGTCGTATTTCTTAGAAATTACAATATACTCAGCACAAGGAAAATTGTTTTATAAGTTAAAACTTAAAATAGGTTAAAGTAAATGTCAAGGACGTCTAGGAGCTATTTGTTTCTAACCATTCATGGCATCCCCACAATCTATCTCATTGTCAGTATTTGGTTCTGGAAGACTTCTAGGGTTGTGAAGTGGGTTTTAGCCAGTATGCGGAAGGTGAGTGCACCATACGTCCAGATCAGTCTCAAGTTTAGATCTAGAGTGCAAAAAGTTCCAGAAAGTAATAGCATCAGGATCTTAATGTAAACAGATGTTTGTACTTCTTAGATGCGTGGAAGAAAATATAGGCGATATGAACGAATGGAAACGTTACTGCTAGGTATTCCCGATGTAACACTTACTTCCACAATTATTACAGCGTTTGACGTTGGCTATGGGAAATAAATTGTTAATGAAGTTTTTTACGCCCAAGCCCATTTGCATACGAATTTGTTTAACATCAAGGTGAATTTTATGAGATGTAGTATAGTAAATTAGGAATGTGTTTTTTTTTTGTTTTCAATGGCAAGGTCTCTCATAATGTTTATAACGCCAGGTGAAAGTTATTAGGGGTCAACGGCTTAGTGTAGATTACTTATGTAGTTACATAAAGTTGTATAATGTTGTATTTATACAAATACATATCTCAAAAAATCATCTACACTAATAAAGGTATTACCATGTATTACAAATATAATGGAACAAATGGTATTAATGTGGAGACAACAATATATTATTTATTATCTATCCTATATTCATCAATCTATTGCTACTTATTAAAAGAGGTCGTATACCTCTTTTAATACGTAGCAATAGATGGATTGTTGTTAGTTATAATACCGCTTATTATAAAGTTTGCTGTATTAGTATTACTGCTGCCTATTAGGTATCTGGTTTTGTTTTACTGTCAGTGATACTAATACTTTTTCTTTTTCATTATATAGGGCAGGATATATTTTATACTTCTCGTTAATAATAACCAACAAGTCTATTATAGTGTGTGCCTTTGTTTACGCCCTCAATGTATTTTATAAACTAATTTACAACTTACAGAGAAGGCGAAAGCTAGCTGCGCTGTAGCTACCGCACGCGAAGCCTTTTCCTCTTTATTATCTAACAAATCCGCATCTCATTCGATTCGGAAAGATTTAATTTAGATAACCGCATCGTCGGAGATAGTTACAAACAGGAGCCGTTGTAAAAAGACGAAGAAACAAGTACATCTCAGATTATCGCCTTTGTAGATATGAATTATGTTATAACTTTCTACGCGCACTGCATTGGTACGTAGATATCCTGCCCCCATCGTGCGGTATCTAGAAATTTAATTATACTCCTTTTTTAGAATACTGAAACGGCGAAGGAACAGCAATTTTACTTAATCGAGGTTGAATCTCTAGTGCTAACTTTTTATTAATTACGGGAAAATGGTTTTTATCTCATACTTTTTATTGGTGTTTATGTGGAGGTATTGCAATGCTAGTATGATATATACACGTTTAAAATGTAATTTTAGCAGTGGCAGTCATAACCATTATGCGAGGAATCCTATCATCCAGACTTAAGTTTTTTTGTACACTCTCCGTCCGAATTAATAGTCAGTTTTCCTTCGAACACCTCTTTCGGGTATAATTTCCGCAAGACCAATATTCTTCAAATTGATTTGTGCCCCGAATATTGGCGTCATATTGACTGGACTATTTTAGAAGCCTTTATATCTTTGAATAGAGCTGGCGCAACTTTCTACGATACAATATTTTGCATTATGGATAAGCATGTGCCGAAATACTCCACATCAGACCGTTCGTTCCCTCTCTGGTACCTCAGTCAGGATACTAAGTTAATTAAGCTCAAAGAATATTATCACACCAAGTGGAAATCCACAGGCAGACCCTTGTACAGAAGTGAGTTTGTTAGAGTTCGGTATCTAGTCAAATTTGAACTGCGCAAGGTCCATGAAGCGCACACAGTTAACATACAAAATAAGATTGTGGATGATCCCAAGGTATTTCGGCAATATTTTGATTAGAATATATTTTGCACTTTGGTGACACAAAGTTAGCGAATGATAAAATGATAGTCGATGCTTTCGTTGAGTCGTTCTTTGGTGTTTATCAACCACGAATTCTGTTTTCTGCGTCTCTTTGACGGCTGACTCATTCAACTTCCGACGTGCTGACATCTGCCAAGCATCTTAAGGTAGATTTTATATCTGGTCATGATGATCCTCCAAATTGTTTAATCAAGGACTGTGCTGCAATACTTTTCCATCCACTACTTACTATATTTAATTTAGCAATTCCAACCTAGAAATTCCCCGATTTTTTGAAGATCAGTAAGATTATACCAATACTTAAAAAAGGAGACAAATCTGACATCTCCAACTATCCGCCGATTGCAATTTTGTGCGGTTGTTCTAAGGTATTCGAACATATGCTGCACAACAAGATCTACAACTGTATACAATATTTAATTTCCACGCAATAGCACGATTTTATAAGTGGTAGGTCAACTGTGACTAACTTGCTAGGAATTAAATAATTCATAAGCACTAGTACGGATGCTCGAGAGCAAGTAGACGTTATATATACCGACTTTGCCAAAGCATTTGATATCTTGGATTACACGCTGCTTTTATCCAAAATGAGCTCCATAGTATTTATCTCAAGAAAACTCGATGGATTTAATAGTATCCTACATTGATAACAGCTTCTGCTACGTCTATTACAACGATTACCAGTTAGATATCTATACCGTATCTTCGGGTGTCCTATACGAGCTCAACCTTGGCCCTTTATTATTTAACATCAATAACCCGTTTAGCAGTGAGAAGCCGTGTTTTGCCTATGCTGACGATTTAAACATTTTTGGCAAAGTTTTCTCAACATCTGACTGTGAAGATCTACAGCAAGATTTACCTATGTGTTATTAATGACTGGTGACGGAAGAATAAGACTAACAAGGAGTAGGCAAGAACTGCGAAACACAAAATTAAATGAGTCATATATTATTTGAAAGAGGAAATTAAGTGTATAAAAACTGTAAATGGGTTTGAGTGCATGGGCCTTAATTTTTGAGATATAAAGAATTTTATTTAAAAACATTAACACCTGTGGCTTAAGAAGAATTATATGTACACAACTGATTGGTGTCTGTGTAGCCCAATTAATTGAGCGCACGAATTACGAATTTTACCAGGAAGTGGAATAGGTTCGAGCCCATCCTAGGGACATTATTTTTCTATTATCAGTATTCATTTTTTTTTATTTTTATTCGTAATATATGTGATTACTAATAAACACAAATAACATATACAACTTTCACACACAACATTGGAAAAAAAAAACAATTATAATACAATGCAATAATTATTTATTAATAAATAAAAGAAAGAAAATGATGTACGAAATCGTCGCACAGGTGAACTTTGGAGATGCTTTGGCAGGTGGTACATATAGTGACAAAGTATTTCGGATTAAAAATTATGTTTATAATCAATTTGTTGAAACACGTAGTACAAAACAGCTTGTTACAAGATGGCAATTGCAGATGTGGGTTATGGCTGCCGTTGCCAAATTTTATGAGGATACAGAAAATAATTGCATTTTTCGATTTGTTGCATCTTCCAGGTGGATGTCAGATTTATGAAAGAATATAAAATTTCAAATCGTCGTGTAGTGCGATATCTATCCGAAAAAGAAATCGCATCACTGATGAAATTATGAATTCCATAAACGTTGCAGCCTCTTGGCCTTTTGTATCATATCATACTAACCGACAATTCTATTCTTATTTTAGTACCTATTTGTGATAAAGTAAGAGTTCACAAATCATCAGTATTTCTTAACATATAGAAACAAAGAAGTAACTCTAATGCATTTTCTCTTATAGGTTCTTTATTATAATGAAACTCATTACTACTATTCTACAATTTACAGTTACAAAATTGATTTCCTTCGAAAATTTGTAAAGAATATATTATAATGTAATTATATGTAGCTATAAATAATATTATGACATTAAAAAAAATATGGAACAGCATAGAAAAGTAAAACCTCTGGGAATGCAATAAAAAAAATGAGTTGGTTAGAAAATAAATACCGAGCAACTTCTATGCGATTAATCTTTAACAAGTTTTAAGCACTTTTCTGTGCTGTTTTTTTTTTTTTTAATTTTAGACAATGTTAAAAAACTATTAATGCTTGTAACTTAAGAAAGAAAGCGTGTATATAGCACGTTAATGGATTTATAACCTGATTAGTATTCGGTTTGTTAAAACCGAAAAGTTTTACATATATCTTTATTATAAAATTTGATAAGCAACAATCATTATTAGCAGACGCGTTTCGTGCATACATATTATTTTCATTACTATTATTTACAAAAAAGAGCTAGAAAACCAAGGAACTATTAACATACAAAATATCTACAAAAGTTCGCGTGTGCGACGATTTCGTACCTCGTTTTCTTTCTTTTATTTATTAATAAATAATTATTGCATTGTATTATAATTGTTTTTTTTCCAATGTTGTGCGTGAAAGTTGTATATGTTATTAGTGATTATTAGTAATCACATATATTACGAATAAAAATAAAAAAAAAATGAATACTGATAATAGAAAAATAATGTCCCTAGATGGGCTCGAACCTATTCCACTTCCTGGTAAAATTCGTAATTCGTGCGCTCAACTAATTGGGCTAGACAGACACCAATCAGCCGTGTACATATAATTCTTCTTAAGCTACAGGCGTTAATGTTTTTAAATAAAATTCTTCATATCTCAAAAATTAAGGCACATGCACTCAAACCCGTTTACAGTTTTTCTACTCTTAACTCCCTCTTTCAAATGATATAGGACTCATTTAATTTTGTGTTTCGCAGTTCTTGCCTACTCCTTGTTAGTATAACTTGCGTAAAGCAGAAACTAAAAAAATAAAAAGGCCAAGTGATGTAGTTGACATATACGAGAAAGATCAGCGGACCAAGATGCGACCACTGCGGCACCCCCGATGTGATATAACTCCTGCCCGAAGTGTAATTAGCTGATCTAACAGCTTGTGTCCTATTGCTAAGATAGGAAAACATCCAATGCATCAAATCGTGATGGACTCAAAGTGTTTCAAGTTTAGTGATTAACCATCATCTACGCCGCTTGCGTAGCGCCAGCGGGCGTGCGGCAGTAATTTACTGTTTTCGTCTTTTTTTTTGCTTAGCGCTTTATGCTAAAACTTCAAAATTGAGATCAATATAATGAAAAACGTGTAGCGCTTATGCTTAAATCATTAAAACTATTTATAATTTAACAGTATAATAACTACATAAATAAGGTGGGTTGTCAATTTGTTCGTTCTTTTGACATTCTCGTAGTTTTCATTCTCATGCTTCGTCAGATGCACAATCCAACTCAAAGAGAATTCAAGAAATATCTTTCGATTTCCTAAAACATGCCCTAGAAGATCTGAAGGGGCCACTGGGTATTGTGAAAAGAAAAGAAATAATTACTATTTGCAAAGACAAGAGTAAGACCAATATTGCTCAAGTTTACAAACAGTTTGTTTTGTGGTTTGTCTGGTAACATGGCAGCACCTACCCATGTATGCACAGTTGCTAATGAATGGCATTGCCAGATTAAATGCATTTAGTATTACGTCCATAACAATAACAAAGTCGATGGAGTGGATAAAAACTTAAACAATTGTACCTGACCAGATACAGGGTGCGCTTGTAACAAAGAGCGGAAGAAAATTTTTGCATCATAGAACATAAGAATTGAATATGTTAATACTCGCCTTTTATAAATGCCCCTCGTGTCCTTACACACAGAGAAGTAATTTCTAGAACCAAGTGAGAATTCCTTAACTGAAGTACCTCTCGTACTCATATATAAGCAAATGAATAATTCCTTGAACGAAGAACATCATTTTCTCAAAATATCAAGAAATTAGTTTCTTGTATGAAGAAATTTTATGTCCTTAAACATAGGAAAGTAAGTTATTTGAAACAAATGAATAAAAATTCTAGTTCCAAGAAATTCTACCGGTTTAAGTCAAACACGTGATAAACTTGATATGAGAAAAGTTGACTTTCATATAAACCATGTGGTTCCTTCAAATGAATACGAAGTTAACTTAACACAAGTCCCCGATTTTCTAATAGTGACCTCTTAATGCTCTTAATTCAAAACAGTATTATCTTTAATACGAGAACGGTATACTTGAACTGAGGAACTCTTTTTTTAAATCAAAAAGATTATGTGTACTTACCCATAAAATTACAATATTTCGGATTTAGTCGTGTAGGTTGTAAAAAGTGATTGACATTTCACCAGTCATGCTGCTAGCCTCTTCAAAATTTAACTAACTAGTCAGATATTTTGAAGATGCCTGCAACATGACTGGCGAAACGTCAATGAATTATTTACAACCAACACGACTAAACCTGTAATATTATTGCATTTATTCATATTTTCCATTGTTTCCTACATTTTTTATACATTGTTACTTATATAGAGATTGTGAGCTATACTATATGCAACAGGAACAAAAGAAAATAGATACATTCCAATCACTACAAATGAACACTAAATCAAACTATTTCACCCAACGTTACCAGTAATTCATCCGTATCTGATCCGAATCATATCCGAATGTATGAAAAATAACGCCTCTATTGGCTTCAAGGTGAACTAATAGCATTTTTGACTTAGTGCACTTTTATCCACTGATTGTATTTACATCTTATTTTAATACATAATATTAGTAAAGGAGATAGATATACTTCCACGCGTAAAGTGCAATAAGTCGAAAAAGCTATAAAATCCCGTACGTCATATTGTTTATCTATAACCAAGTTTCAACGTGTAAGAACCCCTCCACATTCCTACTTTTTTGCTGTTCTCAATAAAAGAAATTATATTACTTACTTCAAGGAAATATTGTTCGAAATTAGAAACATTCTAAGGAAGTGAATTCCTTCTCATAAGAACATAGAATTATTTATATTTAGAGAGACACCATTTCTTAGAAGTACATTTTGTTTTGAAATTAGTAAAGTTTCAAGAAAATGGTTTATTATATTGAAGTACGGCCATTCATTTGAATCTGGTACATTCTCTAGATTAAAGAAAATACTATCTTAGATTTAGTAAAAATATTTAAGAAAATAGGTGTACTTGGCAATAGAAAACAGTTTTCTGTGTGTACCATCGCCTTGCGCCTATCACACGCTTCAACTTATTTATAACCTAAAAGTGATATCCGCATCCACTATTTAGATCTTACAATAAGCTTTTGGGTCAGCTAGATGATTAATACAGATGCTTGAATATGTTAAATCAAACAAGATTGTATTTTTATATCTGTATCATTTTTATAATGACAACTCATTTATTATAAATCACAATTCCCTATAGGTTTGGTTACAATACGAACTACAAATATTCTCTACGTGTGCATATTCGAATTCTATATTCCTGATGTAATAAATTTTTACCTTAAGTTTATTTCTGCAGTCTGGGCAATTCTTAAATTCATCCATTCTTATCGATTTGCTTCAGGTGTAGGGCTTATATCTATGATACCTGCCATCACATTCTCGCGTAAATATTTTGTAGCTTTAAAATTGGCCCCTATACTCTAGAAACGTTAAATTCGAAAACGGAAAAAAAAGGTTGCAGACATAAAGTGCTTCATTGGAAATTTAAAGGGGAAAAGGGAATCGTGGAAATCTCACTGCACACACCACACCTATTCCGTCGTGCAGCGCGCACAAAAATAAAACGAACATAAAACGAAAACGATCTGTTTGGGACTTCTTAAATTATGATTTGAGCGGGCAAAATGGCCGTTGGAATACGTTATCGGGGCGCAGGGCCTGTGTGTGATGTAATTTATTTATACAGAATGCCCACCCGTGTGCTAGGGAGGGTTATCGGTCCTAAATAATAAATGAATTATGCTAAAAGAAAGTTATGCGCTAAAATTGGCTGCAACTTGTAATTATCGTTCGAAATTTATTCATACGCTGCTTCGTCTGTTTTTTTTTTTTTTCGTATTCATAGTATTTATTTTCGTATTATTTAATTGTTTTCATAAGCTTTCGACCAGTACTTAAAATCAGATAAATCACAATAACTTGCTTACGTGATGACGTTGCTTAGCAAAGATTGTAATCGAATGGTTGTGCTCTATAATTTTCGTGAGGGTTTTTATATATAGGTACATATTACATATATTACGTTACCTCAAGATTACTTTATGATAATATCAATAAACATATACATATTCAGTTTTCAAAAGTTATAAAGCTTGTTCGGACGGAAAGTAGAACAGTTGTTGTTATGTTACTAATATTAAGTATTTTTTATGCTCAGTCACGTGATAGAAATTAGAAATTGGACGCAAGAAACGGCAACAATTAGCTTATGTGTCTATTAGGAGATATTTCTGATAAAGAATTACGAAATTGTGGATTTTATTTTCAACCCTAGAAGATAAGGGTGACAAGAACACACTTGCAACAAAATAATCGTTAATCCGGAACCGGATAATTGGCTATTTGAATCTCTTTCCAAAACCTAACATTTGGACTCGGATAATGGGCTCGGATTCTTAGATTTGGATATCCGAACCTCAATTTTATCACATACCTACAGCACTGATAAATGTCATGCAGCTTGTTGTGCTATTTAAACTTACAGGTCACGAAGAATTTGTGAGGAGTTAATGCTGCTACTGCATCTTCTGTACCAATCGCAAAATTTTGCTGAGTAGTTTTTGAAGTTGTTATATGTACCTGATAATAAGTACCGCAGGATGCCAAAATTGTTGTAGTCTCTACTTATACAGGGCACAAATCCCAAAATTTTGTTAGCCCTTAAAACGATATCAGTCATAAGGGAAAGGAATGCTAATTTATCATCAAAGAGAGCATTTCTAAATCTTTCTCCAAGTCTACTATATTTCTACTGGCACTATTTACCTGATTATTATGGTTAATTGCAGAGACACTCCATCGCTTATACTCATATTATAAATTGCCTCTAGATCATTCTGTGTAGTAAAACATTTCTCTGGTGAAGATATTGACCATAATATCACCAGCACGTAGGCGGCAATTAAGGTAAACTAAAGATTTTGAGTCATTTGTAAAATCAAGTTAGAAATTGTGGGACCCCGGAAGTAGCTATTTTTAGAATAAAATCAAATTCGCTACACAATATAAAAGAAACTGTCAATCTGTAGGATATGAACGGAGCAGGTATACTAAAGGTTCGCGAAATCCATATTTAGATAATTTCTTAAGCAAATTTCATAGTCTAGCCTGTAGTCTATGGAAAGCTTTATCAAAATCAGTAAAAATAACACCTATATAACCACTTTCTTCTAACACTGTGTAAAGCAAGTAAAGTTTGTGACAGTGAACCGATGGCTCACAAACCCATGCTGAGTATATGAGTTATGATATTTTGAAATATGTTCGATCCTACGATTACAAAGTACAATACAAAGCTTATAAGATTTGATAGAACAGACCCTGGTCTGTAGCTGCAAACACTAGTAATGATTCATTAGCTTTATGATTGGGACAAATCTTAGTAGTCCTCCATTGTCTATAGGGAGGGCAGAGATTTGCAAAGATAAGTTAAACAGACTCGTTACAGGACGAACAAAAATTACCTTATAATCTCTCACGAAAGAGCTCCGTATCTCATCCTTTCTAACGCTAAAAGTATTTTTCAGTTGCATAGATTAAAATATTAAATCGAAGCAATAGATATAAGTTTCAATTGTGGCTAGACATAAATATCAAGAATGAACGATGAAGATCTATCAAGTTGAAGACAATGCTATGTTGAATTCAAGTACAGATAGTATTGCTATAAAGGAAAGGCTTAGATATAAGCATAGTATTGTGAAAAATATTAAAGGGAAAATGCCTAAGCTATTTCGCAATCAACATGTTACTATTACTCCTTATAGCACTCCAAACTTGCAAAGTGGTGTTACCAGGAACATATTACAAGGTTCTGCCCTAGGTCTTTTGTTACTCCTTATTTATATGTATTAATGACCTTAGTTATAATTTTAATACTGATGAAATTTATCAGTTTATCAAATGACATCACAAAACTGCTTATGCAAATAACATGCGGCAATGACACAACAACGAGGGCTTGCAGATTAAACAAAAACTAGTTTGTTATCTTTTAGTATATGTAAACATGCACTCGATTAACCACTGCTGGTTCAATTAAACTCTGAAACTGTTCCCACTACTTCAAATACTAAGTTTTTGGGATGCATTACAGTGTCCTGTCATGATTCAGTGCTATGTGCAAAGTGGTGCTTGTTTACCTATGCCGTCTCTAAACTGCGGATTAGCGAACTAACCTGCTATCCTGCTTACTTTGAGTCTCTATTGAGACACTTTATCTTTTGGTGCCTCTCCCCACACTTTCCTCGGTGCTTCGTTTTGCAAAAAAAAATATTAGGAGTGCATTTTTGTTACGGAGGACAGATTCGTGTCTGACTGTATTTCAGCACCACCGTCACGTTTCTAGTGCTTTTCCCTATAGATCACAAGTCCCGCCAAACTGACATTTTCTTGGTTGATGGTTACTAAATTAATAATAAACAAATTATAATGGGTTAGAATCAATACACAAGAAAATAGGTTGAACCCTAATTCTAAAACATATAGGTCCTATATCTTTTAAACGGCAAAACGGCAAACGCATGCCGAAAGTATTAACTGCATTACCGTGATGACTTAATTCAGCATAACTAATCTAAATACTTGAAACTACAGAACTTGTTTTTAGTAATATAGATGAAATCCAGTACTAAGATGTACGGAAGTGGATATCAGAAAATGAAATGGGGATAATATGTAGCACTTCAATGTGAATCGTGCTTCTTTAATTTCAGGATGGCGCCTCACGATTCATGGTTAATAGCAGGGTATACACTGCAATTCGTTTGAAATAGTATTGTTCCTTTTGAATAAAAGGTATTTCCGAATGCGATGATGCCATACGTTTTTTTATGGACAATAGGAGATAAATAAATAATAAATAATATGTAGTAGAAGAGAATCTATATAGCAAAAAACTAACAATAACTTTGATGCACGTAATTTGACCGTGCAATCATGTCGTGCATATATTTTTCAAGTGGAAGAAAGATGCCGTTTTATTTATCCAAGTGAATAAATAGCAGATTTTATTTAAGAAATTGACGAATAAAATATCACCATAATATCCACCTCTTTTGAAATATATTTAATACTTCCATCTCACAAAATACTCTTAAATTTACTCACGTTATTTCAGCAATCTTAGGCGGGTTGATATCAAACCCATAATAGAAATGCGTACTTTGATACAGGTCGTAAATACGCCTTACGTTTCTGCATGGTGCGCGTCTGTCTCATATTCGGAATTTCGTCCACTTATCTTGTCAAGTGCCGCTCAACCTAGCGTCACGCGCACCTCAGAGAGACAAGAACGGCGGGAGGGTTCGCTTCCGCGAAGAGAAAGCAATATACACCTTCATTATCGTTGTTTCCGCACGAAAGTCTTAGCTGCGGAGCGCTGCATAACAGTAAAGTCCATGAGATATGTGTGCGTGTCCCAGGAATGGATTTAAGTGATCTCGTAAATAATCCTCGAGAACTGCGCTGCCTGCCGGCAGATCCTGCTCGACAATGAGCGGCGGCTCGAGTGGTGTCCTTAACTTTCTCCTACTCCCGGTTCCGGTAGGAATCTTTAGTTTGCGAACTTCAACGGCCGACAAATTTTATCGTTCTTTTTTTTTCGGCCGCTAGCAGGAATGACGCTTCCGTAAATCGTTTAAGATGATGTAAAATGCTTCACATCTTAAGTCTATTTTGTTCTTCACGCTTTCAGAAAGTTGGTATCATAAATACAGGGTGCGTATTTCAAAAAGCTAAAGTTTGTTGGTTTGCAATAATGTATATGCTGTTTTAAATACTAAATTTTAATCACAAGCACTATGCAAACAAGTTTTCTTAGTTCAGTTTTTGTTTCAAAAAATTATTTAAATTCCTTAAAACAAAATATTTAAAAAAGGAAATTTTCAAAATTGACTTTCCGCTCTCTAAAATATTTGCTTTCCTACTATAATTGTTTTTTAGATTTAAAAACAGTTTAATTGACTTGAAAATACACAATGATTTCAAAATCTTCAAGTTTTTATTATAATTAGAAAAGGTTTCTTACTAATTGACGTTAACTAATAATTTGGTATTTTATAATGTTTGTTTGTACCTGAAGGTTAAAAATTGCTAAATATTTAAAACATAAAATAATATTGTACGATATACACGTTGACTAATGGACACATTTTAAAATATAACTATATAAAATATCTAAGGTAAAATGTGAAGAATAAACAATTTCTTTTGCAAAATTCACGTGTTATTTTTGGTTTTGACGTAAAGAATGCGTACTATTTAGATGGCAGCAAGAAATTACCTTAGTTTAAAATACAATCCATTACAGTGAAATGAATGCTTATTATAATATAAAGATAAATTGAAGTTAGAATTAATAACACCGATGAGATACGTAGTTATTATGTTTTGAAATGTTGTGATATAAGCAATTGGAAGATCAAATCAGATTATTAACCCTTAAGGCGCTAATGTCCCCAGTATAATTAATTCCATTTTTGTTTTTTCTTATGTTAAACATTTCTTTTGTGATTCGCTTTTGGTACATAGTTTCATTAGCTAAAATTTTTACGTTCTCAAATTCAAATTGATGTCCCAAATTGAGGTGATGCTATAGGAGAGAGGTTAACGTTTTTAGTTTTTATATTGGATTTATGAGTATAAATCGTTTTGTGCAGGTATTACTATGTCTGGTCAATGTAAGTGCCGACGAAATCTTTGCAATCAATTTTTCAAAATTATATGTGTTTTGCTTAAGGGGTGCATTTTTGTTGGGCTGTGTAAAAAGTTTACTGTTGTTTTTTTTTGTAGTTTATGTGCTACTATTATGTTATATGGTTGGAGCATTCTTGGTATTTTTTTAGAAGGAATAGTGGTGTATTTTATCGCTACATAATTTTTCTGTTCACCTTCTTATCAAATAATATAGTATTGGACCAAAGATATATAAACCAGATTTTTTTTTGATAATTGTTCCATCAAGTTTTGAAAGAAAAGCATTTATAAAATGTTTGAACTATCTACTACAACATTCCTTCTAATCATTTTTTTTTATTGATATACACAAATCAGGTTTATTGTTATTTGGATTATAGGTAACTATTAGCAAATTAAAACAACAATTTAAAACGAAGTAGCATGCCATTGAATAATGGAAGCCACCGTGTTTGGCAAATGGGCAAATCTTGTTAACCTACAAATATGGCCCTGATGTTGATTCTCTATAGCCTAAACCAAAAAGGACAGTTAGTTGCAGAAATTGATGTGATACTTTTAGCTTTTGGCTGGTTTTATATATGGCATGTAGATCGGGTAATAGGCGATTGTGTTACTCAAAAGTATTTGGTGCTCGTACCGATATTTGGGAATCATTAGTTGTTTCTGTTGCACGCAAGCTTTCCTTTTGAAAATGCTTAGGTTAGCGAGATTAGATTTGCCACACTGACAAGGCTAGAGTGATTTATGCAAAATTGTTTAGAAAGAAGGACAAAATATTGTTGCTTTTGGAGGAAATAAGCATTAAATCAACACCATACACTAATATTCCATTCAAAATTAGAATAAAGTATATTTAAAGTAATTTGAGCAAAATGTGTAAACAAAATTACACTTTTCTTATCTGTAGAATATATGGTGATAATAGACTAACTATCCATACATACATCTACACATACTATGGTCACAATCATAATCTCGGTTTTCAATCCAATACAGGGTGTCGAAAATACAAGATAAAGTACAAATCCAAAGATTGTAGATTGAAATGTAGATTCAATAATTCCGAGCTTGATGCAAAGAAACTAGAGGTGCCCATTTTGGGAATTATCTCGGCTCGGTCCGGCCCGGCCCGGCCCGCTCTTTTCTAAAACGGGCTCGGCCCGGCCCGTCGCGTTTGCCAGGCTAGCCCGCCCAAGCCCGTCCTTCGGCCTGTCGGCCCGTCAGCCCGTGTGAATCACCGATGGTGCTTCCAGTTATCTTTCTTTAGGAAAACTGTTTTAATTTATAGAATTACATTTTTTATATGCAACTGCAAATATCTATAATAAACTTTAGCAGCTAGTGGTGGCTTAATAGTAGAATAGGATAGACAATTTATATAATACTTGTCATTTCCAATAAGCATACTAATTTCATTTTATTACAAAAAGAATATAACTTTTTCGCTATGAAGTTGAAGATGTACTTAACATATCTACTTGAATGTATACATATAATAGGTATTCATATTCACTATGTTTGCGAAAAGACAAATTTGGTAAGAAGTACAAATTTAAAAAAAGAATGTTCATAGATAAACGCATGAAATAGATGACCTTCTTTATAAATGGATTCTATTTTCTCGATGTACAAAACGCAAATGTAATATACAAAAAATACCGGGCTAATCGCCGGGGCCGATCGCACCTCTAAAAGAAACGTATCGTTGAATATGTGCTAAATGTAATGCATCATACTATGTCTGAATGTATCGTGTTCAGTATCAGTACACAACAGTACAATAAACTTGAATATGAATTTATGCGATTATTAATTAATTTTATAAATTTTGTATTGAAAGAAATCTATAAGTACATTTATTTTTTTCTTCAGTTTTCTGGCAGTAAGTCCGTGGAAGTTTTCACAGTTATATAGCACAATAGTATTCGACTTACCACAATACTATAGCATCTTGTTTCCTGCTAAATATTGCTGCAATAATTACAATGTTTGTGGTATTAGTTGAACCACAAATATATTAATTCCACAAGTGCCTACGTTTGAAAAACTGCAATGATACAATACTTCATGTTATACCTCGATAGCTGTCACTATGGTTTATAGTATAGCATATCATAATTGTGGAAAATTTTGCTATTTCTTTTTCTCTATGTACAAATAACATACATTTATATGAAGACGACATAATCGACGACTAATGCTTTAGTGTCAAATGATTGGGAAAATGGCGTGCTATCGCATCAATTTTCAAACGTTTTCCTTAAAAAAAAAGAAAGAAATAAAGATGCATAAATGTCAATTGCGTACATAGTTAACAGATGTGGGAGTTTTCAGCAGAAATATAAATTGCTAAGCATCATACTCTCATAAATATACATGCAATTTCTTAATGAAGGAAAACTGGTACTACGAATGCATTTTCTCTAAAGTGCGCGCATGTATGTTCGTATGTGTACCTGCTTGCGTATTGCATTTGCAAATAAACGAAATTTATATCTTTCATATCCCGACCGTACAAAAATGGAAATAATATCATATATAATGTATATGATACAGTTATTTCTGCTTTAGAAGTTTTATGAATATTATTGCCGTTACATGAATGTGTAAAATGTAAGTTTCCAGTTATTTCACATTATAATTCCATCTTGTCTACCTGACAAATATAGAGTACGTCACGTTTGCAGGGAAACCAGTTACTGTAACGAACGCGTTGTAATTTTAAGGATACAGAAAATATATACAATTTTTACAAATGTCAGGAGCGTTATTTCGTACGTGCCCATTACTCGAGCATTTTAATTATAGTCGAGGTTCTTGCCTGTAATTATTGTAATTAGACCCAGAGGACTTAATTTAATTTTGTTTTCTCTCAATTCCTTTCTTCGAGTTATTGTCAACTAAGTTGCAGAAATGTTCCTTTTTATTGAAGCGTAATCGCTTATGTTGTTTTTTTTTTTATTGCAGGTGAGTGTTTCAGAACAGGATACATCCACTAGTATTTGCACACAATTGATGAATAGGTGTTGGTAAGTGTTTAACAGCTTCAATTTTATGTTGTGCAGTTAGTTTTAACGTCAAGTATCGATATATTAAATTGGCGGTTTTGTTATGTTCTTGTAATGTTGCTTTTACTGTTACATTTTCATTAATGCAATTGATATTCACTACACGCATTACCAATGCAGATAAATTAAAAACAAAGCTTCGTATGGTCACTTTCATCGGAGCTACGAAATTGCACAACTTTCGTTAGGAGATATAGACGAAAATTGCAGATCAAAGCTCTAGATAATATTTTCTACGTTTGAACGTAGTATATATCTACATATGTAATGTATGTACGAATGTAAGTGCGGTCTGTGATTTTGCAATGGCCATTATTTCGTCTCGTTTTTGCTCATGTGTTACCTAACAATCATGTTCAGTTTGGTTTGATTAATTAGTTCCATATATAGCTATTGATGTAATGTTAAAGTAGTTCGCCTACTCGTGAATGTTGTGAGTTTACGTTTTTACGCAATTTAATTGTCATGATTTGACGGGATTTCGTTTTGTGAAAGGGAACTTGTATTTGAATTTTACGATTACATCTTTATTACTCTAAGCAAAATATTTTGACGTTCAACATTTCTTCATGGTAATGTTATCTGCTTCTGTTTATCTTAATAACGTTGCCGTTTATTTCAATATTAATGCGGAGAAATATGGAGGGAAGTCCATAATATTAAGGAAACAATTTCAATATAACTAATTGTAAGCTATTTATAAAAATGAATAATTATTTTGATTGCCTATATTAGAATGGAAATTGGATGGGACTTTTATGATAGTGGGTACTCAGGAAACATTCCTTGATGCACCTGTAGTCTAATCATCGACAAAATTATCTCAATTAATATATTAATTTTACACGTTCTATAAATTTACATAAAATAGCTTATCTGTGTTAATTATTCTTTATAATTAAACCTTAAAAGCTGTAATTTACTATTTAATTTATTGATAGGTTTCCTTAAGAAAAAATAGACAACTTGATGTACCGTTTGTGAGATATAGATAAAATGTATAAGCTAATATATTCGGAATGCACAGTTTTATCTGAGACGAGACCAGGTAAGATTTTTCGTATGAATATCGCTGGTACATATTACCTACAATCCAAATTCAAACCTGTTCAATAGCTCGTTTTAAAGCTAGAGTCTTAATCCTCTTGTTATATATCTTTGTTGGATTAGTTGTGGGTTATTTTACAGGGAGCACTCTTGCTTCTTTAATTTACTGGAGCTTACCTGATGTACTTTCCAACTATTTAAGCTATTTATACATACTGATAGAAAGCAACTAAGTATTAAATCAAAACAGCATTTTTTCCTTGAACATATCTTATGTGTTAAAGCATTAGGGTTTGTATTAAAGAAATTGAAATAAATAATATATGCTTATTTTAAAGAAAAAAAAATATTTACTTGACTCTGATCTGAAGTATATGCCTTTGAATGAGAGAAACCTTCCTATCAGTCCATCTACATGTTGACAAGTGGTGTCGACATGGATTCCAAGTTATCTTTAAATTTAGGAAAACTGCATTTTTTGTGCTAAGCACAAGTGTACAGAATGTCATCTAAATTAAACGGACAACGTCACACACGATCAAGAAAAGTTTTTGGATGTCATTTATAAAACGCGAAATAAACTTTGCAATGTCATCAAAGAATGCCATCTTTTAAACAAGGATATGTTACTGCTATGCACTTCTTGGTTTCCGGGTTGGAACTGCGTCCTGGAACTTCCTCTGGCAGATGTTTCGTCCACACTTGCATGGGAGATCTTCAGGTCTACCTTTTCCATCGCTGTTGATCTAAAACTGAAGAACTAATACATGTCGATGGGTTTATACGCGGGAATAGTTACCGGAGAGATTTCCAGCTATTGTGTAGGAAATAACGGTGGTTACGGTTAAGGTTATTAGGAATTTTATCAATTTGGGTTTTCATTTCAATGGATTCTTCAGATTTTACGGTTATTAGTAAGGATTTCGGGATAGGATTTGGACAGAGTTGAAATGGATTTCGTGGCGGGTCTCCAGCCTATGCTCAGCAAGTGCGCAATGACCGAGTACAAGGAACATGTACGAGTACTCACCGAACGCTTTGTTTCACCAATGTAAACACAGCCGCACCAATATGGAATTCGGTACAACACCAGGAGCCTAGAGAGGAATACGATCTTTGATAGGAAAGGATTCTGAAAGTTTAGAATTAGGTTTAAAAACGGATTTTATGTGGCGTTTGTTCCTTTATCGAAGACTTTTTGTACCAAGCCTAAGTGAACTGATAAAGAATTTACTTGTTAGTTTCGATGTCGAATCCGTTTTTACGAAAGTTTCCATATCTATGTCCAATTCCACGTCTGCTACTATCAACAAGTTCCACGTGCAGATGCGGTTCCCCACTTTCTCCTGTTGTAGCCAACATTTTTATACAGGCATTTGAACATCTAATCTACTATTACCAGAAACCGAAATACTGGTTTAGATACCTTTATGACACTTTCATAATCTGGTAAAATGGAAGTGATTCCTTACATACCTTCCTTGCATTCCTTAATTCCAACACAGCTCCATTAAATTCACTATGGAAGTCGAGTCGGAAAGTACTCTTCTTTGCTTAGATCTCTTAGTAAATCGTCGTTTTGATGGCTTGTTGGGACGTTCTATCTACCGCAAACCTAGGCACTCCGACCGTTACCTAAATATCTTCTCACACCCGTTAGGAAGAACGGAGTCATACACGCTTTAGTACAAAGGGCTATTGTCAACCACACTCCAGCTCCTTATACTGAGAATTTTCCCATGTTACTGAAACCATAACCAAGAACGACTATCCTAGACATCATACCCAGCGTACCATGAACCGACACCTGCATCCTATATTCAACGTATCCAAAACACAAACTATTGCCTGCCAATTTAATCCCTATCTCTCGTACATCCAAGGTGTTACCTCTATTCATACTTATTCCTTTTATTGCTAATTTGATGCAAATTTAAATTTTCAGGATCGTAATTAAAATGTAATAGTTTCGTTGTAATGTAGATTAGCTTGGCGAATCGATAACAAGACAATAGTTTTCTTAATTTCTGGGAATGATATACACATTATTGTGATTGTCTTACGCATTGTAACAATAGGTTATATTTGATTTGGGATATCATATCTGTAACTTCCAGCCACGCCCCAATTTAATGGAGTATACTTTCATAACTTCTTTGAACTAGTATGAGTTTAAATTATTTTACACGCTAATTGTAGTTATTCTGTAATTAGCAAACGGAAAGGTCATTGGAATTCTAAGGTAGTTGCAAATCACTAGTTGACTATATAACGTGCTATACTAATCTACAAACCCGGAAAGACTCCCGCTTATGTTATATGTAAATATAAACAAGCGAAAGGCAGAAACTCTACAGTAGTTAAATATTAATTTATTACTCAAGATATTAATATTGCAAGGACAAACCACACGGAAAATGCAGTTACGTTTCGGATTATTAGTTCACATAGGCGGCGTAACTCGGCTTCAGGTATACTTGCATACATAGTTTTATGATATACGCTTTTCACAATATAAACCGTAACGTTACCATACTTGATGAGGGTAATTTATTACGTGATGCTAATGGATCTAAACATTTATGTAAACGAGCGCGCACCGTCAGATAAAAAACGCGTAATATTTACTTTTCTAACTTGATGATGCCGGTTTCGTCCTCCCCATATTGCTATCTCTCTCATATTCTTTTATAGAGTGCAGTTGATAGTCTCTTCCGCTACATTTATTCCTGATGCGTTCCTAAAGTTTATAGTCCGTTGCGTTTAGGGGCGGTTTCATTTCTTTTATGTCTAGGTGGTGCGCTGGCGGTGGTCGGATAGTCGATTGCTCGTATGAAGGATTGCTGGTGACTGTGAATGCAATGAACGACAAGAATAAACTCGATTTTCTTTTACCACTCGGAACGTAAGGATGCACCAGACAACGCTACATTTACCCAGAAGATCAATTACCTTTTACAGTGGCTATGTAGCTGGAGGATATGTGGTAGATTATACGAGCAGTGGAATGATAGAGATAAATGTGCAATTCACTGACCATTAATTATAGTCCCTGATAAGTAGAACCATTACATCTTTTATTATTTCCGTACTCTGCCGTTTTTTTTTTTGAAAATGTATAGGTTAAACAACTTGGTTTCGTTATCCCAAAAATGCTCAAAATTGTTGCACCAATAACTCTATATACTTTGAAACACCTCGCCACTAACTTCACTATACTCGTCGCACGGTTTAATAGCAAAATCATCAGCAATAAAATTGAACTGCTCAGTTTTACTGCTGATGATGATAGCTTTGCTATTGAAACGTGCCTCAAGTGTAGTGAAGTTTGTGGCAAGGTATTTTAATGTGTGTATTTGATTTTGTTAATTTGGCAAAGAAAATGTGATGAAGTGACTATCTGTTAACAGACTAGCCTAGGCAAATTACCCAAAAATTTGACCCAACTTCTCATTCTGCGATAATCGTTTACAAATCTTAAATTTTTTTAATATGCTTAATATGTACGAATGATGATGATACACCTATTGAAAACGTTGAAATTACTGAAACAAATGAAGTTGAACACGTGAAGCCTATAACAAAAAAGGAAGTAATTGACGCTATAAGGATTTTAGGAAATGGAAAAGCTCCAGGATATGACATGATAACATCAGAAATGTGTACTTACACATTAACTTGTACCAAGCAAACTCAGGCATATTTGATATATTTTCAGTTATATTGTATAAAAGCTATTACTCTGCAGTAGTACAGTGTGATTTATTCTTCAAAGCACGTAATTATTCATAAATCTATGTAATTAGTATAATGATAGTTATTCATGTTGTTAAAGAATAAATCACTTCACCATGCGGGCAAAGCTTAGCGCAAGCAATACCCCCATTTGTTTCCCAGACGATTCTGTCCTCCGTCACCACTGTCTCTGGTACCAGTGTCGTTGTCTATTAAATTAATTCAATTTGTCTGACCAGTCACAGTCAGACCGTAACACACTAATGAAGGACGTTTAATTTGGTAGATCGAAATGCCGATTTATCCCCGTTCTACACATCTACATTCCCGTATCAATAGTTTCTACCACCTGCAATAGGATTGCGTTTCTATAACAATTTAATACAACGAGAAACTTGTCGAAATTAATTAAATTTCTAACCATTCGACATCGCCATCGATTTTCGATGAGTTTCCGCCTACAACATAGCAGATAGGAACTGCAGCATCGCCGGTCCCGCGTGTCGCAAAAAAAGCGAACCACTCTTTCATGTCGCTATTCTCCGACAGTCATCCCGTTTTCCATTTAAATTCAAATGTCTGAGCGAGGATTTAAACAAACTGGAAGTTTAAAGTAATCAGGGACGACTCCCGGGATCAGTGAACGATGGACAAACTTTCGCCGTGTTTTACAGTTGGCAACATCGACGTGCCGGAGTAGGTTGAGGCCGAGATCGACCCCTTCGGCCGTTTTCTCTTCAAGTTCTTCATCTCTTTCGTCTTCACGTTACACACGTTGCATATACGTGCGCTTCACGTTCCAGGGTTCAAGTATGTAACCGCAAGAGCTATTCATCTTCTGTGTATGACTGCCTGCGTTCTTATTTCTAACTTATCTCAGTACGATATAAGACGAGGAGATGCATATGTAAAGCGTCTGCGATTAACTTGAATGGTGCCTTCCAGGGATAAATATCTTACTATTCTTTAACTACATACGTACGTTACGCTGTAAGTTGAAGTATGGCGAAGTTGTCGTTCTCAGCTCCTTTTTAGATAGCTATTTCGTAAAGTAGTGCAGAGCTTTTGAACTATTTCTCAAGAAATTAACAATTATTAACGCATATTATAATTATTGCAGATATGCTTGTACTAATTGTCCAATACATGCGACATTTAACACGTCAATACATGCACAGTTTATCCCGCAAATCTACGAAAGAAGAATATTATAAAATATTGTATTTGCAACTCATTTGTGTTTAACTACTCGTATTTCTACCCTTACTGTGGGGTCTCTTTTAAGTAACTTATTGATTGTTCCATTGCTGGTGATACATATGTATGTGTATATCCAAACAGTATTGTTTTATTTAACATACATGCGTAAGTATTTTAGGTAGTGTAAATAGCGGAGATAGTCTGGATACGAGGAGGCAATGAACACAATTTGCCGCCTTAATATGGTTTGTTTTGCCCGTACGATTCTTTTTCGGTTGGTAATACAATACGGAATCAGTCTGTGAAATCATATGGCTGTTATGTTAAAAGTATGCCAATTACGTATGTCATATTTTAATTCTTTCAACTTTCCGAAATAAGAACACATAAAGCGTTTCTGCGCTATACTTAATCTTTTTTTGTATCTGTTGTTTCATTTACGATGGAAGCAGTACAATCGTTTATAATAAATTTTTCGTCATTCTTATGCAAAGTTATTCCTAAAGATGTCGCTTTTAATTTTTAAATTGTACAATGGCTGTCAGTCTTCGGATTACGACAGAGAAATATAGAGGTCGCTAGAAGGGAAACATTTTTCAAATAATATTTGTTTCTTGCACATATCCGATTCCATATACCATGCAAACACTATCTAGTCCAATCTAGTCGACTAAGTAATGAATCCGGCAAAAGTGGCAATAACCATTCCTTATACACTCATTTCAATGATTCAACAACAAAGGAAACTGTAACCTTGCTGTCACAACCGTTACGACAATTTCCCACACTCATTGTTAGCTTATAGCTGAACACGTTACAGATCCCTTCTGATTTCCAAAAATAATTTAACACTACGTCGTTATGATATAATAATTAAAATCCGTAATTCAGCAGGACGAATCCTTACATTGCTACTTATTTGTTTAAAAGTTAAAAAATTACTTTTTTTCCAAAGTTATGTCTCGGTTTAAAAGCACACAAATTTATACCTGAAAGCAAAGCCAAGAACATTGGCTAAGGGTGGATGAAAGTGTGGAAAGACGATGATGGTCGCAAATAGACCTTAAAAACAAAAAGTGGAAGAAAGAGAGGAAATGATGAGGGCAAGGAGCTAAAGTAATGAGACGGAAAATATTAATGAAAAAAAAAAACTGGGAGGTTTAAAAGCTGAAAAGGAAACTCCCTGGAAGAAGAATTAGGAGAAACATTTGTGCAAGATTCTTCTAATGAATTAGTAAATATACTGAAAATGCCTTCATAATTGTAAAAGTACCGGAAAAGACCTGTAAGTTTAAGATGAAGTATGCGACAGGAATAGAAAGAAAGTTGGGAGTATACTTTGAAGTAAGGTAACTTTTACATTATTTTTAAGTTGCAGTATACAGTAGAAATGAAGCAAAATTATCTGGCAACTCTTTAACCTACAAAAGTATTGTCAATACTATCAGCTCACCATTTTTTGTTCTTTTTGAAAAATAGAAAATTCATTCTTCAAGACACCTCGCTAAATGATGACTTGAAAAACGTATGATATTAAAGGTTTATTCGAATTCCATGTATTCGCAGCGTAAAAAAAAGTTGCAAGAAAATAAAATTACTGACACTTGCAAATTTAATCAAAAATAAAATTGAGCAAAGATGAACGTTTATTGCCCTTATAGTTGGTAGGTGCATAAAAATAATACGAGTGATTTTGAATTCGCACGTGACTTGAAAGTATGCTTTCTATAGCTTATAAAAACCGTTCAAGAAGAGTACCGGTAGCTGCGAGAACTCACACGCCTTTCATATTTTCGTGGCACGAATTTTCAAGTCACCCCTACAAAAAAAAAAAAAATAATAAAGTAGTCTAAAATACTATGAAAACAATTTGAAGTTGAGTTGCTGTTGCCTTATATGTGGAGCGAAAAAAAATCTGCAGTTTTTAATTCTTGCAGCATGCACTGGTTAAAATAAAGTGTTCAGTAATTATGAAATAATAAATTTTCTTACCTAAGTGTTGTTCCCTATAGATTCGAGTTTCGATTTATAAAGCTTTTTGTCATCAAATCGCTGTTTATATGTCAATCATATGCCAATGCCATGCAGGGTATCGGACTGATGAAACGTAGTATTTTGACATCCCAATAAAAACTGTTGCTTATAAAAAGTAGATACCAAGGGTAAATTCAACTATTCTATGCGTTTCGAAACAACTATTGTAAAAATTAATGTGAAAATAAGCAAAATATATGTTAAAAAAAAGTCAAACATAAAGTTTCTTAACCGCACAAGATTCTCCCCTAATGGACGATGAAATTATTAGAGTAGTTATAATATAGATTTGGAAAGTGAAAGCTGAATTGGTATATATTCATTAATATATTGATGCTACATACAAGTTACAGCAATAGTAATCTTTATGGAAATGTTAAAAATTTAAAACTGTACGCTACAACATATAAATGTTGTTGGTGATGACAATAATAATGAGTTAAACATTGTAATTTGATACTGTTCCTTTCGTGCAAATGTATATCTTAGTTCATGAGTACCACTACTTACAGTGTTTTAACAAAATTTTTCCATGTTAATAGACAAGTGACATATATACAATTATATATAATGTAATTATAATACCACTAAATATAAAACTTGGTGGCACTATTTTTATATTCTATTTTTCACAGCGAAAGATTATAAAATAAACAAAGACCTCAGAGATAAAATCTGTATAGCTGTGGTGCAAAACTTTATAGGTATGTAATCTAACTGCTGATTTTATTAAATTCAAATACTTTGAACACTATCTTTATGTCATTCGTCCATCAAGAAAAAGATCCCGTCGCCACGGGTTCTTATTTGGACTTATAGATTCGTTGTCATATAAGCCCGTACAACATGCACTACGTTTAGCTATGCGTGTAGCGTGCAGGAATATGTATTATCTTTCCTCCCTCTCACACAATGATACAGCGTCAGAGACCAGCGGGACACAAAATTAATGATGATGCCGACGATTTTTGTGTTAATGGATGTCATTCCATCCAGTGTAAAACGTATTTATCGGTCGACGGAGGGAAGATGCGCGCTTGATGTGTGCCTGCCTAACAGGAGATTTATAATGGTTTGAGGACACACTATCGCAGCGCCGATGGCATGATAGTACACCACAAGAGACGATGGAGATCGATCAAATATCCTAACGTAAACAAACACATTTGTGCGCGTTGTTTATTGTGTGTGACAGTCCGTGATGTACACGTATAGTCCAAATAAAAAGTATCGAAACTGGAATAGATAGATTATAGATACCAGGAACAACTACGTTACTTTTTTTATATTTACAGTATATATAAGTCAACACTACTTTTAGTTTTGTAAATTAGGATCAATTGGCCATTGGTTAATCGTTGATATGATAGTTTAACTCGATTATGAAACGAGGTATTTTTTTCTGTCCATTCAACGGATTTAACTGAAGTGAGTTCGTTGGAGAACGTCAATAATTTTAAGGAGAACTTTTTATTCATGCAGCATCTTTAATTCGTTAATGCGCAAAAGCTATTAAAACGCATAATATTTCTTAGTATACCTAGTAAAAGTAATTTTTCTCAAACAGAATTCCTGTATATTGTGACATTATTATAAGTCGTTTGGAACCTAAATACTAGTTGTTGTGATAAAAAAAAAGAAGTTCGAATATAAATATTAATGGCAATATGTCATGTCAATGTAGTTATACATAAATATAAGTGTCTTACAATAGATACAAAATATATTAATTACAACACTAGTAATTATAATAATGTAATGATACCTTCGTAACCTCGTAATTCTTGGCGGATAGGTCTCCAACTAGAACAAAGTTACACTTAATAATATTTGTTAATAAAAACAAACTTTTGTAGAGACTCTTACAGGAGTACCTCATGGTGTTTTCTAGTGGAGAATTCTTGGAAGTGGAAGTGCATTAATTATACATTTTAGCTCTGTTCCCACTCCTAAAATTTGATTTGGTGATTGGATACTATGTAATGTAAAACTCAATTGTCTGAGAAAACGCTATATTATTCTTATAGGTATTTATTTCTATCGGATTTTATAGAGTTCATTATTGCTTTGAGAAGAAAATAAGCAGCAGGCTGAGAGAACTTTGTAATATTATTAAACAAGATCAATCTCAAATGATTTCTTGCAAAATATGGCGAAAGAACCTTTTTATTTTTCTAAGTTGATTCCTTCTTTATGTTTGTTGTATATTTATTTTTAATAATCTTGAGGTGAGTTTTTTTTTATTAGCTGTGCGTAACTGACTACATCATCTTCATATTGTTATAAATGGAATCCTACCTGCTGAATAGAAGACAGTGCGTTAAATACCGAAATTATATTTCTAAGTTTATTACTCCTACATCTGGCATTCCTCAGGGATCTAATTTAGGACCTCTCTTATTTTTTATGTTTATTAATGATCTAGGGAGCAACATACAGTCTGAGAAGTTGATGTTTGCCGACGACATCAAATTGTTTGCTTCTATTAACTCTGTGGTGGATGCTGATACTCTCCAGCATGACAATGATACAGTACTTTCGTGGTGCAATAACTGTAGACTGCCTTTGAATATCTCCAAATGCACATCCATGATATACGCGAAGAGAATTAATCGTATAATGTTCCCTTACTCTATCGACGGTACTGTTTTAGCTTCCACTGACTCATTATTTGATTCCAAGCTATCCTTCTCCAATCATGTTTCAGATGTTGTTGGTCGATGTTTTAAACTCTACGGCTTCATTTACCGCAATTGCGGAGATTTTCAAAACACTACTACACTTAGCACTTTGTTCAATTCATTAATTCGCTCTAGGTTAGAATATGCTGTAATTATCTGGTTTCATGTAAGGCGAATTATTAGCTTAATTAAATTCCTATTTACCTGATTCGTGGTAGAATTGATTGTTCTTGGCTTTTACACAAGTTGCATTTTAGTATTCCAAGGTTAAACTCACCTTTTCACCCAACTTTTTATTGTGATTTGCATCGGTCTAATGTTTTGCGTAGATCTCCTATTTATTTGATGTGTGAATACTATATAATAGAATATCTAAAACTTGCGACATAAATAGCGATAGTTTAAGTAGCATAGTAAAATATGCTTATAGTTATTTTGTATAGTTTTTTTTTAGGTTTAATGATTGTAATACTTACTTACTTTTCTAGTTTGTAAGATTTTCTTTAACTACTTAGAATATTTAGTGTATTTATCGTAGATGTGCGCATTGTAAGCATATTTCCTGTAATTGGGTTTTAGCTGTAGGAAATAAATCATATTATTATTATTATAACATGAATGAAATTTTCTAAGCAATAGAAAGCCATTTATTACTTGTGTTGTCAATGCCTATACCTTTTATCTAATCTGACATAGAATCATGCTTAGTTGTATTTAAGAAAACAGCCTTTTCATTATTGCTTTGATTTGTGACATTTTTTTTCATTTCTGAACAACTATAAAAAGTTTCAATTTCTATAAATACTCATCTGCAGATTAAAAATTACCACAAAATACAGTGCAGTTACGTTAGGTATATAGCGATTGTTATAGAACTGTCATAAATTATTGAAATGTTTTACTTTATTTCATAAATTGTAATTTTTATAAATTTTCATTGATTATTCTTTATAATAGAGCCTTCTCATACATATTCACCTTTTAAATGTTGCTTCTGGTGGTGATTGTTAATTACTAATTCTGATAAAATACAAAACAAATGAACTCCTATTAGATATTATTCTGTAATTCATGTATTATCACAGTTTTCAGCTGAAAATTGTTTTTCAATATTACTTAAGAATATTTAATATTTTTTATTTCCAGATATGATCTACCACATGTATGAGTGTAAAAAATCCTTGTATTGTCTACCTATAATTTTATAACAATATTATTCGTATAACGTATACACATAAAGAGATGATAATCGTATCAAACTTGAAAAGAACGGATTAATATTTAATAAAATAGTTCTGAAATTAATATAGTTATGTATAGATTTTCGAAGGCTTCATAAATTCAAATTTTTGTTTAATATTTAATTGAGAAAAATATTTATTATTATACTTCAATCTTCTAAATACGAAACTAATAAAAAAATACTTAAATATCTCGAAACAATCTGGGTCAATATCATACAGGATCATTACTGCTACTACTTTCTTGTTGATTTTACAAAAATAATTTTTATTTCATCTGCTTCTTCTTTATTGACACGAACAAAACTAAAAAGTATTGAGAGCAATGTTAATGTAACAAACATATTGACAAGGAGGTATCGTATATAAGTATTTCTATGATGATCATCCTAACCCCATCAAAGTTATGTAACTGTACTTTGTAGTTTCGCAGCGTATTCTCTTTTTCTTGCCTAGAAAGTTAAATATTCTTATGTAGGGCAAGTTTATGAAGATAATAATATCTTCCGTAGTACTATTTTAAAATTCGTACGTTAAAATTTTATTTATGTTGCCATTTAGTTTTCTTTCTATCACGAAGAAAGCGATTACCATTCGTAAACTTTTCGACGTTATTATACAATCAGATCGATCTCGTGCCTGTCTCCTTCGTCGTCTACGACGTCTTCAACTTTGCCGTTGTGGTTCAAGGGTGCGCGTTGATATTTTTATTGCATTCCTTTATCTTGGAGACACCAATGTAAACACGTAGATTTGAGAACGCGTTGTTTATATATCAGGACAACTTAGGTATATATAAACCACATATACACACATATATACTTACATGAATATGTAATGCGACGTTTGTCGTGTCCTAGGCGTTTCGTTTAAACCGTACCGTAAAAGCATAACGCATTAAAAAGGTTAAACAGAGCGAACTCCCCGAATGGTGGAGATTTTACATCCAGCCTTTTTCAGTGTTCTATACACGTTACACACGTATGTATGTAAGTTGCGCCTGTTAAATGTTATGGGTAAGTTAACGGAAAATCGACGTGAAGTAACAATGGTGTTTCTTAACTGCGTGTTTATAAAATAATGTCAACATGTGGGTACTCCAGAATTAATGTACAAAATTTGTTTTCAATAGTAGGTAGTACGAACAAGGTGTTCAATTATTTCGACACAAAGTTTCTTCTCTTTCGAAACCGTATTTCTTTCGTAAGACATTAACAATTACAATTACTTTCAGAGAAGTGTAGTAGATGCACAAGTATTCTTTTTATGTATTCCACTATCGGAATTGTATTTTTAGGTTTTGTAATGTATTGAAAAAGTATTTTTGTTGCGTGTTTCCTTCAGATCAAGTGAAAGGTAATATTTATTCGGGAACGGTTTTTAATTTTTCCGTCGAAAATACGTACATACATACATTAGATTTCTACACAAACGTATTTATGCGGCCATTGGTGGATCTACGTAACGTATGTGTAATATATTTTATGAGTTCGTATTTCAGTAAATAACTAAATTAATTAACTAGATAGTTTATTGTTATATTTAGTAAAATATGTAATACAACACTCAGGAGGTGAATGTCGACCTCTGGGGATTAGGTTACAAAATTGTAACAAAGAAACTGGGCATTAAATCTACCCGCCCCAGTTTCAACGAAGCCCAAGTGGAGAAACTTGTCGAGGCCCTCTTCCCGAGGTACCCGGAGAGAGACCCTGACCCTGACATCGTAGGACTGTGTGAGACCCCCTTCTTTGACGAGGAGGAACTATTACAGGCAGCGAGCCAACTCCAAAATCGAAAAGTACCCGGACCGGATGGAGTTCCCGCAGAGGTCATACGGAGTATCGCCAATTCATGCCCGCGGATACTCCTGCATGTCTACAACCGGTGTTTAGAGCAGGGAGTGTTTCCTCGCACTTGGAAGGTCCAACGCTTAGTTTTGATAAGCAAGGGCAAGGGCGATCTAACCACACCGTCGGCATACAGACCACTGTGTATGTTGGACACGGCGGGAAAACTACTGGAAAGACTCTTGAAGACACGACTCCAGATCACTGTTGATGAAGCTGGAGGACTTTCCCCGAGACAGCATGGCTTCAGGAAGGGACACTCGACGATCAGTGCGGTCCGGGAGGTGGTCGACGCTTTCTACGCCGAGCAGCTCCGGAACAGACATTCCAGGGGACTAGTAATGCTAGTCACCCTGGATGTAAAAAACGCCTTTAACAGCGTAAGGTGGAGTAAAATCCTTGAGGCCTTGGAAGAACGCTTCAGCACCCCACAATACCTTATGCGGATGTTCCGAAACTACCTTAAAGACCGGGAGCTAAGGTATGAGACTGAGGACGGTTGGCGTACGATGCGGGTGACAGCGGGAGCGGCGCAGGGGTCAATACTGGACCCGGACCTCTGGAACATATCGTACGATGGTATATTCCGCATGGAGATACCCGACGATACGTTTCTTGTGGGCTACGCCGATGACATCGTGGCGGTGATAGTCGCAAGGGACTCAGAAGGCGCACAGAGGCGGCTGAACCAAACGATGCGGAGAGTCATCGCTTGGATGGACGAGCAAGGCCTGCAGCTAGCGACGCAGAAGACGGAAATTGCCTTCCTCACGGAACGTAGGATTCCCCTAGAAATCCCAATGAGGATCAACACGGAGGAGGTAATTACGTGTAAGGCCATCAAATACCTTGGGATTTATTTAAATAACAGGATGACATTCTGGGACCACATCTGTTTTGCTGCCAACAAAGCGGCCCAGAGGGTGGCGTCCCTTAGCCGTCTTATGGCTAACGTCGGCGGACCATCCGCAAGCAAACGAAGGCTGCTAATGTCGGTCTCGGAATCCATCCTTCTTTACGGCTGTGAGATCTGGGCAGATGCCCTCGACAAAGAGAAATACAGGAAAGAAATGGCGGCAGTCCAGCGGAGAGGAGCTCTGCGAATCGCCAGCTCCTATAGAATCGTTTCCGAGGCAGCCATCCTGGTGATAGCAGGAGTTGTGCCTATTGACCTGCTGGCCAAAGAACGGAAGAGGAAATGGGAGTTGAGGCAAACGGGAACAAATCCGGCCCCAGACGAAAGAAGACTCACCATTCGGCTGTGGCAGGAGACCGCCACGACAGGAAGATGGACCGCCAGATTGATGAAAGACCTGTCAATCTGGATAGACAGAAAGCACGGTGAGACAGGATACTATCTCACCCAGTTCCTGTCCGGACATGGGTACTTCCACGATTACTTGTTCAAAATGAGGAAAGTGGATAGTGCCCAGTGTCCGTACCGTGATTCCGATAAAGACGATGCCCACCACACGGTTGAGTGTACGAGGTGGGGGCCGGAGAGAGACGTTTTGGAGAATGAAAAAACGGGACACCACTCCGAAGATATGTGCAAAACGGTACCGGAGTGGAGCTATATCCGAAAGGGGGGTTTTTAGTGGGTGGAAGTCCCACACACCGAGCGAGTGCGCCTTTTGCCCGCTTGATGGTGCATCTAAACATTTTCCCCCGTCAAAAAAAAAAAAAAAAAAAAACAACACTGGTAATATAAATAATATGTTACATAATTTATTTATTTGTAGGTCCTAACAAACAGTTAATTTTGTGTTACAAGTTGTTTTGTAATTGATATTGTCTTGTAAGTACTATAGATGAGCTTCGGCAGACACAATTATCTGTTAAATATTATTCTCGTTTACTATGAAAAAAAAATATATGTATATAAAGAAATATATGTATTTGAAATCGTTACCTTTTGAGGAACCTGGCCAGAATTATGACTTTTATATACGCAGGATCCCAAAAGTAAAGTGAGGGTATTATTTTTTATAATATTTAAAAGAAAAAAGGTGAAATGTGGATAAAAGAAATACTTGAATTTTCTAGACATGATCGTGTAATTAATTAATAGTTTAATTATTGTCATAATTAAAACTAATTTATATCGACGATTTACGTTTCGACTTGATGGTATTACTATGAGTAATGGAGTTGCAATGATAATTATTATTAAACTCGCAATGTCTTGCGATGTAAGTTAGTTTTAATTATTCCAAGCCAAAATTCCTTTAAACAATCAATTAATTAATGAAAGAAATACATAAAAATATGTATTGAGAATATTATATACATATACAGGTGGTACCTACCTAAGACGCCTCGGATTTTTAATTAAACGTCGCTTTGAAAGTAGATTGGGGTTTTTATTTTGTTTACTATCCTACGCCTACGACTCCACCCACCTATGGATATTACAATTATTACCGTGTATACGACGACACATTTTCCACAATATTATACAGGGCGTAGTACCTAAGACGCCTCGAAACATAACTCCACCATCATACAAGATATCGAAGAAAGTCTGAGAGCAAAATTGTGCATAATTACCCTCGCCATCTTTCTGGTCAGCAGTGGCGTGCCGTATTCCAGTGGCGTATCAAACTTATGTTTGATACAGACACCCTATACTTTATAGCAGATTTGGAAAGTTCTCGAGGAGTACTTATTTTCTTATGTAACATGGTATATCCCTAACTTTAGCGGTTTCGTTGTTATAACATTTTTTCCTCACAGTCGGCCATTGTTTGAATTTTTTTTTGGCAGGAACTAAATTGCACAGGCGCTAGGCGCTTAGGTTTCAAATTTAAGGATAGAGTAAGACCTCTTGTACCCTCACATATTTTTTTTCAAATGATTTATGACAGGAAGATTGGTATTCGCAAATTGTCATGTGTTTCTAAATTTTCAAATAGCACCCCCAAAAAAAATTACATAGCTGGATAGCCGAAATTCCAAACTTTTCATTAGTACCAAAAAAACAATACATTTCATAGATTTTATTATGTACATCATATCATATACATGATAATTTTGTCTAAACTGAAGCCATTGTCAAAATGAAGTTTATGTACAAGTAATATGATTGAAGCGGTCTCTGTGACGTAAGTACTGGCGTGGGTGCAAGTTAAATTTTAAAACGATTTTGGTAAAGATACCAACCTAACCAACAACTGTCATATTCATAAATATTAAAAATGGGATGCGATGACAGCAGGATTTATATTGTAGGGTGTGGATAAAACAATAATCAGATTTAAGAATACTTGAATACTACTTGAATTTGGAAATATTTGTACATTGAAGGTAGATTTTTTTAATATTCCCACATAAATTTTTCATGTTGGATTTTCTAAACTAGTTGTGTGAAATAAATGCGCTTCTTACAGTGTGAAATCATTAAATACATACTTCTCTTTTTTTTTTATTAGCAGGAAAGCATTTATTTAATAGTTGTGTGAATCTTGCGTCATTTGAGCTGATTTGGTCATCTTTATTTGGGTGTTTTTTATTGTAAATGTTCTCACTTTTGGAATGGTCGGTATAAATTAAAATATTTTTAGATTATACAACAATCTAGTCTGCGAAGTTTCTAGAAGAAATCTAGAAAATAATGTGTGGATAAAAAAAGTTCTAGTTTGACAAGATTAAAACAAAATTATTATTTTTCTAATAATTTCGAAAATATATGCTGCATGTGTTCGTAAAATACACTATATAGCTTTGCGAGTATGTAACTCAATGCCAATATTGGTATTTGAAAGCCCAAGAAAACAGTATTTCGGTTTAACGTGGGCCGTATTTGTCACAACAAATGTTTATTTATGTAGAAATATAAGTACCTATATTTCTAGATTTTGATTTCTGAGCATTCCAGATTTTCTGACAGGCCTATATGTTGATCTGGTGGTGCCACTATTTCGTTACACAGTATCTGTTAAATTAAGTGATTTACCGATAAAATACCAACATTCTTATCAATTCCGTGCTGAACATTGGCGATACACAACCGATATCAAAATTACCGCGTGCATATATCTTACCACCTCTCACCATACCATCTTTGTATGCGAAAAGTTTTAATGCAACAACAATGTACGGTCGCCCGCAAGGAAGAATTTATCGACGCCCGGTTTTAATATAATATTCAACCGGAGTAAGTAAGCCCCCTTATCCAATCTTATCAGAGTCGTTTAATTACCATAAATTCGAGGTGGATATCATAAATCCCATTGATTTATCTGTATCACGGATGACGGTTTGACAATCGAGCCTATATGCGGAACTGTGAGAGTGGGGGTTGGAGCTGCCTACATACCATCGAACTCCCGGTGTCCACTGCGGTGGGAGGCGGCTGGTCGCCTCCGGTGTAGGGCGACGAGTTAACACATTCGGACGTGCTACGCGACGGCCCAGGGCGTCTGATAAGAAATATGTATATGAGGTAGGTCGGATATATGTGGAAGGACAGATGGCAAAAGAGTTGTTGTCCGCGGTCTTATTTGGCGCGGTGTGTCTCAGAAGATACACGTCGCCGAACGAATAAATAGATCACGAAACCTGTAACGTAGCGGTTTTGTCGTTCCTCTTGTATCGGCTATCCAGTTTTGCCGCGCGCACAGAAGGTGTCGGATTGCATGTTTAACGCTCGCGTCTGAAACAAGATGTATGATGTTGCGTCGGACATGTTTTGAATGAACGGACTTTTGACGTCTCATTTCCATAATATAATGGAAATATAAGATATTCACTTCGGTCAAAATAAAAGGAAAGAAAAGTTATTGGGTAAACTAACAACTGACAACATAAAAGAAAAGAATTACTGGATAAAGTAGTTATGCAATATGCATGCTTGTGATTGTAAAGAAATAATTTTGTAAGTGTTTAAGAAATGCTGCGATAATGGAAATTCGGTTTGTTTTTTATTTTGATATCACAACACATAAATGTTGGATCTAATGTATAGAGTAGAAAACACTATTCCTTAAACAATGACCGTATAGTATCCTGTGATGGGTGGAGACTGTGGCTTGAAAACTATAACAAAAATCCCAAAAGAAAGGTGAAAAATCCCTTACCACAAAATTAGATAACAAATCTAAATACGTATTTCGGCAACTAAGTTGCCATCTTCAGTAGAAACAAGTGAAGAGCAGTGTTAAACATAGTGTTTTCGGCTAAGGTAAACCTTGGAAGATATGCTCTTCACCAAATCACTAGTGGAATAACACTCCTGAAGATGGCAACTTAGTTGCCGAAATACGTATTTAGATTTGTTATCTAATTTTGTGGTAAGGGATTTTTCATCTTTCTTTTGGGATTTTTGTTATACCGTATAGTAAATTTATGATTTTCTACAACTTCTTCCAAGATTCTTCCAAGCTCTAAGGAAACATGAAATAACTGAAAATTATTGTTTTGGTTTTCACAATATAACAATTCTAAATAAAGAACAAAATTTAAAATCACTTAATATTATTGAAATAATCCGCATTTATAAACATAGGATTTGAGTTAATGAAAAAACAAATCCTTAATATTTCATCAAACTAACATATATAATTTTATTTTACCAAAAGCTAACGAAGTTAGACTACGATGCTATGGTAATTAAACAATTGCGTAACCTTATTCAATAAGTAAAGAATATGTTACTAAAAAATATCGATCTGTGTTTGACTAAGCAATATGAACGTTAGTTCCTTATACAGCCTCAATCTCTGCAAAGTAAACGGCGGGGAAGTACATATACCCCTACCATCTCCCACTGTACCTAACAGCGAGGTGTGGCGCTGTAGTACGCTAATAGCACGTGTAGACTGATGAGTGACCAGTATTATTAGTCAGTTCAAGTAAGGCGGTTGTCTAAGTTTTAAATACATATTTTTTGCGCAAAATGCCGCGTTATACTGTGGAGGAGAGAGCTGAAATGATGCGGTGGTATCACGTTGGCAATTCTTTTCAAAGGGTATGCGACGTTTTTGCAGCTAAATACCGCAACAGGCTTATTCCAAATAAAGCCACAATTTTTAAATTAAAAAATAAAACCGACAGTACCGTTTCGGTCAAAAATTTAAAAACTTCACTTCCAACTCGCAGAATTTCTAATAATACGTTCGTTTTAGTATGTGCTGCAGTTGAAATAAATTCGAATATGGCACTATTTCCAATGATTTAGACCTATCCCGTTCTTCGGTTCAGCGAATACTCAAAGCAAATGGGTATCACAATTTTAAATATTCTAAACACCAACAATTATTTCACGGCGATGCATTTAAGCGCATGGAATTTTTAAAAAGTTAAGTGATTTAATTAACCGAGAAGCTAATTTGGTAAACAATATTATCTTTACCAATGAATCTTCCTTTGGTTAGAAGCCACAATTCATCTGTGACAACATACTGGGCCAAGCAAAACGAGCACAGATATTTAAGTTCATCTAGTCAGCAACAGCAAAAAGTAAATGTTTGGGCAGGTTTGTTAAACAACCATATTATTGAACCTTTTTTTATCAATGGCAATTTAAACGCAAATGCATATTTAGAATTACTGAACACCCACATTCTACCTACTGTACAGCACCTTCCCGACATAAATATGCAAAACATCTACTTTCAGTAAGATGGTTGCCCTGCACATAATGCAGAGGCTGTCCGAAACTATTTAAGTGAACAGTTTCCTAATCGGTGGATCGGAACTCATTCTGAAAATATCAGGCCGCCACGTTCACCAGATTTATCCCCCCTTGATTTTCTTTACTGGGGTTATTTGAAACAAATAATTTATGGCAATGAAGACATTAGACCAGCTAATGTAGAGCAGTTGCGCAATAAAATTGTTCAAACGTCAAACAACATTACCCCAGAAATGTGGGAGAATGTTAGAATGAATTTCTACAACAGATTAGGATATTGTTTAGCCAAGGATGGGGGGCATATTTGAACCTTTTGTTTGAAGGTTCAATGATTTTAAACAAATTCACGTTTATTTTATCTTATTATTAAGGCTTATTTTAGTTTTCTATTTTTTAAATTTATTTACCCAGAATTAATTTTTATTTGTCCTAAATTCATTAGAATGACTTTGATTTGCTTGTCATGAACAAACCCTAATTTTATATTTCTTTATTTATTACTATTACGAATAGAATAGTAACCGAGCTGGTGTTAAAGTTTATTTAATTTATTATTAAGAGTTATTTTGAAGTTTTCATTTTTTTAAATTATTTACTCAGAGTTAAGTTTTATTTTTCCTTCGTTAAATTTATTATTTCTTTATGAGGGTTTTGTTCTTCTTTCATTGGAATTATTTTAATTTTCTTGTCAGGAGCAAACATTATTTTTAAGTACATAATAGATACTATAAATTACTGTTTTACGCTTTCATTACACTGTTCGAGTTTATAAGTACGTGTGTCCAAAACAATACATATTGCAATTTATTGAATTTCATAATAAAAATGCAATACGTTTCACGGTCACTAAAAATTAACACATTTCTGCGTGTAGATTGAATAGCAAAGCAACCGCTGCGCTTGCGCCAGTTTTCGTTATGAGCTATGAGTGGCTATGACGGATGACTGAATGTAGGGGAATACCTACTGCAGTAAGAAGAATGAGCGGGAGACGCACATGCGTGGTATAACCGTTGACTTTACAGGGATTATGTCTGCATATCTGCTTTGGTTCTTATTTGAAATTACAAGCAGCATTTAACCTTCTTACTTAAAAAAATATGTAAGTAATTATCACATATTTAGGCATATGTAGCATAATTACTAACTAAAGTAATACTATTACTGCACATCAAGCACGGTATATTGTGTATACGTTCATACAAATATCGCACCCTTAAAATTAGTGAAAAAATCATTGTTGATTATTATTAAAGTGTGGTATTAAACTTTTGGCGGAGGCGCCGGAATATATTTCAATGTTCTATTATGAATTGTAGATTTATTATTTTACGTAGAATTTAATGTACCTATCTAAGTTAAACCACACTGCTGTTTAACTATTTTTAACCTGAACAAATCCTTTCATATGGGACGCGCAGAAATTACCATATACGAATATATATAGAATTTCAACAATTTTATCGTTCGTGACTTGGCAGCGTTACTTATACGTCAATTCAAGTATTTCATATTCCGAACGTTGAAAACAAGAATTTTATAGGGTATTCAATTGTGTTTCTTGCGAGAGGAATGGGCGTACAAGATGCAGATAAATTTTGCGATGACAGTCGCGTTTTACCTCGACAGCGTTGTCTACTTTGTTATGTAATGTGAACAATTATAAATGATTGTTGTGTAAGTGTAGATTCGTGAATTGTTGTTCATTGCACATGTAAAATGAATTATGCGTATCGTTATTTGTAATCGAGCGTAGATTCATTGGGTTGTTGTTTCAAATATGTTGAAATATTTTCGAATGCAAACTAGGTTACTGACTGTAACATTTATTATGCAGTAGTATTTGATGTATTTTACTGTATATGAATTTAACCTAAACTTAGATTATTCGTAATGGTTTTATTTAAAGGTTTGTGTGAAATTTTTATTTAAGAAGAATTAAGGACGATTTTCTGTTATCGGATGTCATGCTTTTTCATGTCTTTCATTTTCTTCAATTTTGGTAGACAACATTTTTTTTTTTTCGAAGAGAACCATTAAATTAAATTTAACCAATAAATTTAAATTTATAGATCAGACAAACATTATGGAAAATAACGTTAAATAATTGATTTGCCATACACATGAATGAAGGGATGAAATATTGTTATCACAAACTTATATTAAAATGCTAAACGGAAATGATTTGATAGAAATTAGTAAGTGACAAGAATAGGACGTTTGCTTTCCCACGCATTTTTATGCATTAATATGTGAGACTTAAGTATGTTCAGCTGATGACGCACAATCCTGATACACATACAGGAATTAATCGAATAAAATGATCGTCCCTCTTCCATGAAGTTTGTGTGTTATTGATTCAGGACAGCTGAAGTGATATTCTTGTGTAAAATAAAGGGAATAAACCTAGAACATCGAATAAGAAATGAATGAAGAAAACAAGATACGAAACTGAAAACTGAAAAAAAAAATTGCAAAACAAACGTAGAAAAACTATCAAAAGACAGAATTCCACAAAAGAATACTACGGTATCAACCTGCTGAAAGAAGAAGAAACAGAAGAAGTAGCTGTCTTCTTAGGAGAAAGATTAGGCTCTGCCAGGGTGCCTGATAAGCATATTAAAAGCTTAGGCTTTATTTAAAAAAAAATTATGCACGATTTACAATAAATTGTTGCTAAAGGATCTTTGCTATATGGTCTGGTCAATCAGTTTTATTCATATTGGTGTCGATCAATGAACACGCTCAATTCAATTGCCAAGTGTATCTGTAACTTGACCCTATCTGCTAGTCAGTTAACTGAAAGTCACAGAAGGACTTGGTAAACCCAACTGTACCTCTTCTACCAGAAGTCTTAATTGGCAGTCAGGAAAGTGGTATTTTTAATCGTGCATTAAGAAGCAAGTCCAACACTAAAATAGAGTAGGACGCTTGCAAAACCGAAACCAATAAAGATTACCTTGAGGAAAATATTGTTAGTCGCAGAGTGTAGTTTTGTTAATTAAAAGTGTACACGGTATGGAGTAATGTAAGGTAATTAATTGACTAAAGCAACTCTAACTCTATTTTAAACACTTTTTTTAAGTCTTATAACATTGTACTTTGATATCGTAGTGAATTTTGGAACCTTAAGCATAAATAATGATACGGTACCTACTGAAATCCTAATCACAAACATTTTATTTCGCGTGAAAGATTTCGTCGTAGTTAATCGGCTTTAGTTACTCCACTTCTCTGCTGGAGCCATTAGATTTATAAGAAGCTTAGTTGGAACTAGATAAAAATAATAATAAAAAATACGGCTTTGTATCAGAAGTATTTTAATCCCAACTACATGCATGTCGGTGAGATGTGGTGTAGTAAGAAGCATGAGAGATAGCAGGTTACATTTTGTATCTTTCTAAGGACACGAAGTTTGAATTTTTAATCTTTAACTAATTGTAAGGATGATACTAGTTTTTATATTATTAGAGATTTTATATTTCTTATTTCACCGTTTGTACTTTGTTTAATTATGTATTCACTATATTTTCCTATATTCTTTATTTAAATTTGAAGATATAAATGTATAACTTAAACGTCTAATAACGGCAAAAGTGAAACTCAAATAACTTACAATATTAATTAAAAAAAACAGATTAATTACTAATAGTGTTGTTCCCAATTATATAATATTTTACCTTGTTATCCTACTCTTTGATCGGGTGCTCATTCCAATCTTATTTCATAATTATTCATAAGATATCTAATTAGAAATTTTCCTTTAACTTACTTACTTAAGTTCATAATAAAGTTAAAAGCTTAAATTAAACGCTGACTCTGTAATTCCCTAGTTAAAAGGTTTGATCTCGTTTCAATCAATTTCCACCATTATATCGTTACATCAAAACGAAATTTAACTAATAGCAACTGGCAGAGGATAAAATTTATCGCTTAATTAAAGCGGCGTAATTGAACGGGCGTGCACAATTTATATGGAGCTCAATTTAGGTATCAAATTAAGTAAATACAAAACGTGTTCGCATAAGACCTCACCTACAGGTAAGATAACTTAGTTATTAATAGAGTATATGTTTACTGTGCTAATGAGATATATGTATAAGTGATGATGTAACTCGAGGTTTCATAGGAAGTACGTTTTTAACTAAGTAGAGAAAGTGATTTTTGCTTTCATATATCATAAAAACAATGGTATCCGGATTCAATATTTTAGTGTTTATATCAAAGCACGGAAAATATCGGAGTGTTAAAAATATGATTCCTTTATAAATGAAAAAAATACCATTAGGTTTTATGATATATTCTTATCGCCCGTGATTAGATTCTAATTACTATTTTTATCATTCCGTACGCAAATTCTTCGAAAAACTTTTCACTGGAGTTTCCAGGGATTTTTATTTTAATATAGAAGCAATATTGAACTGGCTTATCCTTGCAAAAATCCTTTCTTTGACGCTTCATATAAAAGAATTAAGTTCTATCCGAATTTTTTAAATTATTCTAATAAAGTAGTTGTTCAAGCAGTGTGTTTTGTTTAAAAAATTTGAATGAGCAAACATAAAAAGTTACATGGAACAAAATATATTCTACAATACCACAGACCTGATAGACTGCCAATGAACCGTATGGGCATCGCTACGGCGCACTATCAAAAGACTAAAGGACATCTTGGAACACAGACGTCATTATATGCGTCATGATTCCTGTAGTGTCATGCTTACGTTAGTTTTCTTTAGGAAGTATTTGCGTTAAGTTACGTTCAGTTTTTTGCAAGTTGACAAGTGTTACTCATGTTACCTAACCTTGCAGTTTGATTGTTTTATTTACTTTCTTTGCCTTATTCTTTCACGGACTGTTTCGAATATTATATATTATTCACCCGACATTTTTGTTTTACGTGTAAGGCTGTGGTGTAAGTATGCATATTATAGCAGCAACAATTGGGCTTATATTACAATTAATCCAGATAGTTTTTTCCTAAAGAAAAGTGATGCCATCGTGTCGTGAAAAATCCTGCAAAAGCAATAGTTACAAAGATGACGGAGAACTGACTTTTCATATGCAAGTTGCAGAATAATGCCATAGCTTAAAAATATTCTGAAATTATGATAATACTTAGTGTTTCTATGTGAAATATTTTTTTGTAGAATGCCCAAACATTGTTGTGTGGATTATTGTTACAGGGGGTACCATAAATCCCTGCAAAAGTAAGCGTGCTTATGTTTGTTCACTACATTTCCTCGAAAAGGATTTGGATAGAACGGGACAGATTGTGCGAATTAAAGAGGGAGTCATTCCAACATTGAATTCGGACAAAGAAAATCTAAAAAAGTATATTTTTATTTAGAATCACTTGATATTCCTGAAAACAAACGGTAGACGTAAATAAATGATGTATAACATATATATTTCTTTAAATTTTCCTCATTATTTCTTAGGTAAATTAATCTGCCCATCAAAGGAGATACGATATATTTTCCAGTTCACCGAAAAACAAATTCGGAAAGTAATGGTCTTTACAGGAAACAAGATTCCACAAGAAGAAAACTTCCTAACGACTTTTGTTTATTTACTATCAAGTCATGTTCCCCAAAACATTTTTTCTAGTTTATCCCATCATTTGTTAGATATGTCACCTATGGAAGAAACTCATGTTTCAATTTTAAGTAAAACCATAATATCGTCTTATAGCAAAATTAGATTTCATAATTTAGCGAAGAAGTTTACAGAAAAAATACAAGGAAAATCAATAAGGAAGGAATTAAGTAGACTAATATTATTTAATCATCAATAAATTATACAACAACTACTATAGTATATTATTTACTCCTAAAGACAACATACATGTTGGATTGTTATGACAAGTCGTGAAGATCTCATGAAACTTGTATTATATTTTTCCTACATATTTTTATATGGCGTTGAAAGAATTGTTTTCTTTTCTCTCTTATTAAACCTGAGAACGAATGATGTATGTATATGTTACCAGTTGATCGTAAGTTTAGAAACTGTCAATAGTTGTCCACAACTTTAATAAAAAAAAAACAATTCCATATAAAATACATAGGGTAAAATCTAACATATGCTACTAATTATTTTGTTAAAATTTTGTTTTAGTTTATTAATTAATTACATGGCTATTATATTTTATTTTAAACTTTTCTTCTCTTTAAATTTCTGTTGCATTTTGTTTGGACTGGATGTAAAATTATGTACGTTTTTAAATTTACCATTTAGTCTAGAAAAAATTTCTAGAGTCGATCCATTAAATTTAGGGGTGGTAATTATATCGAAGGTCTCAAAATTTCCGGGACGGTCAACTATCTCGAGAAATATGCATCGAATCGAAGAACAAAAAGCACACGCTTTTAATCATTTTCAAAAATGTATCTAAAGATACCAAACACGACCCTCCACACCTATCCCCTGGTGATGGGACGGCTACAACTTTGAAATGTTAAATGGAAACTCCCATTTTTATTGCAGATTCATATTCTACCTAACAAAATACGAAAGTTTTTTCTGAAATTCTTTTTCCGATTCCATCATAGATGGCGGTGAAATCTGCAAGAAATAATTTTTGTAAATTTTGGTATATTTTGTGTAAAATCATTTACGGCTACCCTTTAAAGAATGGTGTGTCTAACCATATTTCGTTATTTTTCATAGTCATTATTATTTGATAGTCGTTTATATATAGTCGTACGATTTACCTAAATTCCAACACTTACTGAGCGAGAGAAGATATTTATTTTAATGACGTCTGATTGGGGTAAGAGGAGATGGACGTTCGATGACGCAAGAGATCTTTTCAACCAAAACTTTAGAGCTGGGATGGTTGCAATCTGGAAGACAAGGGTAAAAAGAACTATTATCATGTTTCGAGATACAGGCCGCGTTAAAGATCTACCGAGATGAGGAAGGCCAAATACAGCCATAAATGAAAATCAATCGTTGGATATATTATTATCATTCAGGGTACTTTTCGGAGGTCTGCTAAACATTATGAAACAAGTAAATCGTCCGTTCATAGAATATTGAAACACAATAAATTGCATCCCTCCCTACAAAGTGGATCTCCTTCTTGAAATAATCGAAGACGATTCTGATCGACGTTTAGAATTTTGTGTGGATATGATGGACAGAAAGATGAAGAGCCTGGCCCACCTTTTAACATTGCTTTTTCAGACATTTTTTCAATTAAACGGAGTAATGACTCAACATAATTGTAGGTGTTAAAAATCGTTTTTGAGTGCGAGAAAGCAACGCGCAGTACCATCAAAAATTGAATGTTTGGGATGGAATATTAAATAATCGTCTGATAGGGCCACCCTTCATAAATGGAAGTCTCAGTGCAGACATGCTTCGAGATGAAATAGTTCCAGCAATAACAGAAATTGCTAGCGATAAGTTAGAACACATTTGGTTTCAACTAGATGGTGCTGCACCACATTACAGACGAAATGTTTGTGATTACCTAGACACAGTTTTTCCTCATCGTTGGATATGAGAACGAAGTGAAATTGAGCGGCTTGGCAGATCTCCAGATTTGATTGGTCTTGATTTGTTTTTGTTGGTTTATCTAAAAGGTTGAGTATACAAAACTAAGCCTGAGAATTTAGGTGAATTGGATCAAAGAATAATAGCTGAAAATATTCCTGCAGAATATTTTAATTATGCAACTGAACCCTCCTTTCATCGGCTAGCTTACTGTCAAGAAAGAAACAGTGGACATTTCGAACATTTATTATAGCACCTAAATTATTACTATTGAAACTGAATTTTGATTTCAGTTTTTCTTTTATATTACCTACTGATTCATACTTTAATTTTGGATTTTCATTTTGATTTGGAATCGATTTTGGACTGTGTTTTAAAATTCTTTAAAATACCCCGAAGGGATCAATACGACGAAGTAGACGTCGTTGTTCATGGTTTATGCTAAACGTAGTTACGTTAAAACATCTTCAACGGATTCTTGAAAAATAATTTTTGGTATTATGGGCTACCTTCGACATCACTCGAGGAATTCTAGAGTATCAAGTTAAAGCCAGTCGGAGAATCGTCGATTACTTTCGAAACCAATTAAGTTACAGTTGAATACCTTCGGAATAACTTCGGCTTCTTTAGGTATCTTCGGAATTGCTTCGCTTTTCCAGAATTTCACAAAAATTATTTCTTGTGAATTTCATACTGATAAATGCAAGAATCGAAAAAAATGTTTCAGACGTAACTTTCGTATTTTGATACGTAGAATCCGAATCTGCAATAAGATTTCAAAGTAATCGCCCGCACCACCCCCAGGGTATGGGGAAGTGTGTTTCTCTATATATTTGACTATCTCGGAACTTTTGGCCCACCCCACACAGAAAGAAAGCTTCAGGTATAATAAGGGAATATTTTTTCGTAGGTATTTTAACGTTAGCTTGCCTGTATCTTCTATATATGGATACACGATAACATATAATCAATTTTGCTACAAACAGACAGTACGTTTCCATTTGTAGCACTCGTGGTGCTGGCGACCTCAGCATAACTGCTCATAAAACAGCATTTGTGTGGTCCCCACGCTGCAATTGCTTTAAAATTTATAATAGACCGCCATTGCACTAATACAGACGTGTAGCCTGGAGGCTTTTAAAGGAAAACAGAGAAATCACTTATTGGTCAAATGCTATTATAGTTTAGATGAATTTAATGTCTAGTGTTCTACCTTCATTTGCTTTTTTATTGTCTATGCTTTTATTTTCAAAATTTGCAATGATTTTTAGATATATTTATTGTATTATAATTGTCAAGGCACATATTTGACCGCAATAAAGATTGTTATTGTTGGGATATCTGTCAATAAGGTCAATAAATGTAATTAACCATCCTAATAGGCAAACGAAACGCTTTTAACGTCTACTGTTATTCAAAATTTATAAACCCTTCTTGTCAGTATAAGGCGAAGTTATACAGTTGAACCCTTGCAATTTGCAGAAATATTTTAGGAACGGTCACAAATTTCGCTAATAACATCCGGAAGAGGACAGGATGGGACAGAACGCACAGGGGGAACCCTACTTATCTTATTAAATAACGGCGCGTGTAATTTCATAGTCGCCATTCCTAGATTAATGTATATACGAGGCCCAAAAGGTTTTACTATCTTCCGAAGTGAGTACGTGCCTTGAAATGTTATGACCCCTGCGCCACTTTATATCTCGAAGGTCGAGGTGAGTTTATACGTTAATAGTCGGGGTCCATTTAGATGCGATGAATTGATATGGAAAAAGAATTTTGTTTCATGCCGTTGCCATGGAAGTCCGTATAAAATTGATGTAGGAGTATTTTACTATGTGCATTGGCATACATATTTCTGCGCGTCTACAGTTAGGCTTATATAAGTGAGAGATGAAGGGAAAGATTCAAATATTCAATTTTCTACAGTAACAATTAAAACATATTGGAAACTGACTTGTCTTGCTTTGCCATTTTTCCCCTCAATTCATTTCGATCTGTGATATAGTTCGGACCAATAATGTAAATTATCTTTTATCTAAACCTTTATCGAAACATATTTATAAAGACATTCATTTTAGTTGAAACAATTCTTATATTTATGGGAATGCGGCACAATTAATTTTGAAAATACTGAAGAAATTGCAACAAGCAAAATTAAAAGTTGATTTTATGGTTATATACATAAAGAATTAATTACAAAAATAAAAAAGAGTTTCAGCTTTATAGCGACTACTACTCAATTCTTGAATTGAACTATAGTCACCAGAATTAACTAGTTTAATAAAAACAAAAAAAGATCAAACTTTAAGTAAATGCCAAATTGTGGCCTAGCCATCTTCCCTATAATCTAGTTTGCATTAGACAGTTTTATCTGTATTCGAAACTATACTATAAGATAATTTGATCAGTATTTTGCACAATCATTACACGCAAGGTGAGCTTCTTCTGATATGATATTAATTTGCATACATCCGTTCTACGTGAAAGGCTCGCTTCATACTTTTCGTATTACTAATTATCACCATTTAAGTAAGATTGAATATAATTTATGCAAGCCTATTATTTACACATCCCACGCATTTAATGCCCGACACTTAACGCTTCATTGCTTCGCGAGAGAATTTACCGCTGCACATTCTAGAGAGCATTAAAAATTGGCGTCACTGAGAAAGAAAAATATAAAGCATTTGTAAGTGGGCAATAAATATTTATGAGACCTTTTAGGTACGCGCTTTGCGCTGCTAAAACTGTTATCGACGTCTTGTCAATACTTTTATTATACCTGCAGGAAACAGCGGAACTGGATCGCGAAGAAAAAGCGAAACATTCAAAGACTTCCAAGATCACCGTCGGCTTCTGGAACCATTAAGCAATGTGGAAGAATCACGGAATCGAAATGTGAATGTGGCTGTTGCAGTGCGATATACAGACGGCTGAATAGAATGTTATGTTATAGTTTGAGAGAAGCTAGCTTGTGTATCATGACCTCTAATTGACACGTATAGCCCGTAATGAGGCTGTTTCAACTGATTAGGTACCTTTTTCATATTATAGTCGAGCTCATATTTAATTATTGAGGTTGCGATGGTCTAAGTTGTCAAAGTGTTAGCTTAAAGGAATGAAAACTTATTTATAATGGGACGTTCTTTAAAACCCAGAAGCCTGATTATAATTAGCCGAACGTTTTCACATATACACAATATGTTTTTACAATAATAATATCTATTTATTTTCAATGACAAAAGTAGCCATGTATTGAAAAGAAAATAAAGGTGTGAGCTTAGCAGCAACTCAACAGTTTTACAATTCTAGTTTGTTAAATATACAATAAAGCAAAACCACATAGTTTATCACTAAAATTAAATATTGTAAAAGATTTCTATACAATAGAATTTTTGCATTGTCTACTTAAATGGAATATCGGCACTGTTAAATTCTAAAATCTTCGCCATATAGAATATTATTGTAAATTTTTCTAATATTTGGCAAGTGAAAAAATACCAGATCCTGAGACTGGAAGGAACCGATGCCTTTTCTCTTTATCGCTAGGACGCAACTTCTCTAGCCGTACTTGTATATCTTCTTGCATTTCCTGTTACCAAGTTTTTCTTGGCCTGCTTCGGGCTGCAACGCGTTGTTCTTCATCATTTCTGTTTGTCTTCTTTTTAATGCTTGTCCTATCCAGTTTGTACCTTTGTATATATATAAAGAAACCAACGAAACCATGTTGTAGCTCAGAAAGTTGAGGTTTAAACTGACGATAAATGTCGATATATAAGCATTTTTCAAATACCTTGGCGAAGTTGGAAATAACTGCTATAGGTCTGTAATTAGCAATTACGGAAGTATCTCCTTTCTTGTGGACTGGACATAACTTAGTGACTTTCCAGAAATCAGGGAAAACAGAGGTTTTTAACGCCAAATTAAACAGGTAGTGTAAAGGAGTAACAAAAATTTTAGCACAGTCACGAAGAAAAAAACTGGGTACGTTGTCATGACCTATGGTGTTGCTGTTTTTTAAGGCCTTTAATGAATGCAGGATATCGGCTTCAGGTATGGAAGTAACCGCGATAGTGGAGTAACCTGGAGTAGAACAACGAGAAGTATCGCAAGGTGTCTGACTCGGCAAATAAACAGAAGCGAAGAAGGACTGAAAACCATTTATAATAGAAGTAGGCGTAAAGATAGATTCGATGGTCTTATAGAGTTACTTCCCAATAGCATTTTGTTTTCCCCATATGCATGGTATCCCTTCGGAAATCTATTTTTTATTCGATATCTCTTGCTGTTTGTTTTATCATATTTTAGATATACTTTGCTATCCAGGCTAAATGAGGAGACATTTTCATACTTATACCTTTGAGTTTGTAATGGTTATGTTTTCGTTTCTTTCTTTCTATTTTCGAATACTTTTGTTCTTTTTCGTTGACTTTCATTTCATATTCTCTAACTTTTCCTTCAAGTTTATCAACTGTTTTTTTACGACGTACTAATTATAAGTTGGGTGATATTGAAACTATTGCCTCAAATAAAACATAGGCGATACCACAGATGTTTTATAAAGCTAAAGAATTGAAGTGCGATAAACAGCTCTATTTGACATGATTGAAAAATGTTAGTAGGTAATAGCAACCTACTCCTTTGAAAATGTAGAAAGCGTAATACTTGCTTCTTGACTATCGGAATTAATTTTGCATTTTAATGGTAATTAAGATCAATAGGCAATGCGGTGTAAGTAATTGGCATTATTTGACAAAATTATTGCTTTTGCTTATTGGTATCATCTTATTACCAATTACAGCCGTCAATAACGTTAATTTCCAAGGTCTTTCAGGAATCTGTATTCCTATATATGCAGAAACTAATTAAGCCTATAAACATTAATCAGTATTTTTCATTCGAACCCCAATTCGAAGTAGCAGCGTATCTCAGAAAAGACACTCTTGCATTTATAATACGAGCTTATGCGGATATTTAGCCATGCTTATGTATGTGCGCCAGGGATCAAAGCTAAATTGGGTACTTATTTATTAAGCTTTCTATTGATTAACGACAAAATCTCCAATGCAATCATTTCGTATCTTCTACATAATTGGCTGCAATACGCTATTTTGCCAGCAAAGCAATATATCCTCATTAACATGGTGCTAGAAGGACTTGTAAAACATGTTGGGAATTACACCATAAATATATACAAATAAGAACAGCTTAAAGACCAATCAAGGATCAACTGCAATAGGTGGTGCAACTAAATAGTAATAGTATGACTATATAATAAATATGTCTTGAAGATAGGTACCATGTCTTTGTCGTCGGAAAATATAATAATAATATCAATATATAAATTAATCTAAGAAAATAGGATTTTTTGACATATTTTTCGCTCTGCATATTCACTCATATATTGGAAGGATATTATAGAAAGAAAAAATGATAAAATAAAGATGCACTTTCAAGAATAGACTTTAGTATAATACTAGTGAACTTATAGGATCACTAGAAGAGAAAATAATATATGTACTGTTATCATTTTATCCTGCAGATCACGTATGCTATACAAGAAAAAATAAGATAAATAAGTTCCAAAACCACACAAGATATCCGATCACTCTACGCTACAATGATTTAAATTAAATTAATTTAAATAATTTCGAATTAATTTAATCGTTGTAGCGCGGGGTGATCGAATATCTTGTGTGTCTATTACTACGCTGCAGTCCTTGCATATCTCAGTAAGTTTAAAACTAATGAAGATTTCTAATTCCTGTGCCTGCAACCGATCATCTTAGGAGTGTTCTATAGTGTATGACTGGTTGCGTGATTTTCCCTGTTCTACTTTATCAAATTAAACAAACAATTTGCAAAAAGCCCTTTTTTATTTTAATGTAATGCTTTAATATAAACTATAGTTTGGAGCAATGTCGCCTTCTTCGAGTTTTTTGCATTTTTTTGCGAAAATACGCAGTATTGCACCATTGCCCGTGATTTCTTAAATATCTTTATATAAAAAAAATGAATGCAGTTAAACCTATGGTAAATTTTCTTAAGTAGCATTCATTGTAGACTTTAATATGATGTACAACTGTGTGTCTAGTCGTTTAATAGTACGCTAATGGTTGGCTGGAATGGTTGGTAGTGCTACCAGAGGCCAAGAAACGTGATGCATCATGATTATCATCAAATGCGATATGTGACATTACAGAGAACTTATCCTAACAGAATAAGAGATCAATATTTTTCAGTAGGTGTAATAAGTGGATATTGATTCCTCCATATCGGAAGACCTAACAACATAATCCTTTGTCGGATGCTGTAATCACTAGGTGTTTTTGTCTACTGCACGGAACATATTCAATGTAAGAAAACTGAAAGTGTGTCCTGTATAAATGAACTTCTATTAAACAAGAGCAAAATGTAACATATCGCATTTGGTCTGAAGGAGGTGAAAGTCCGTGCAACTATGATCAGCGGTTTTTTACATGTGTAGCAACTACAAGATGCGAAGAGCACAAATTGCAAACTTTAGAATTGTTATTCGGCTACAATTTGTTGTTGTTCTCGTGATGTAAATAGTGCGTGCAATGCAAAAGAAGAGCCTATGTATTTTAGTAAATGCGCGTAGTGTGTTTTTCGTAGGAGTTTAGACTGTGAAAACGATATTGTGTATGGAATGTGCATGTGTATGATAATTTAATACAATGTCATCAAGGTCAATTTAGGCTAAATCTGTCTATGAACAATGAATCACATCATTTGTTTTATAACCATGATTTTATGCTCATATATTTTACGGTATTTAATAAATGTCAAATGTGTCATTGATTTCGATACACACCAGTGTTAATATTCACTTTTCGTTGCATAAGTATCACTAAAATAATTTTTTAGAAACCTTCGTAATAATGTTAATACGTATTGAAATGCATTTAGTTTTTTTTTTTATTTATATTTAATTTTAGATTCAGTGAATTACAAAATCAGTCCCTTAGAATTTAGTTATTAACAAAATAAATAAAATAGGAAAACAGGGAAATTTTATATGCATCTCAATTTGTTGACCGGCGCTGGCGCAGTAATGCTTGCTGAAAATTAAATTTACCATTGGCTATTTCTGCGAAAAATAAGTCCAATTCCTGGAGTACGACGCGGCTCGCGGCCCACTATTACCAAATCTTCAATTATGTGTATGCGTATGGGTTGGTGAATACCATTAGCTACTATACCGACTGACACCGATCTCATGCGTGCTTCTTAGTTCATCAATTACGCCTCTCGTATAACACAGACACAACAAAGCCACATGATGCACGTATGTCGCCACTAGTAGTGATCAGTGTCAACCTCATCACACTTACATGGATCAGCTTGTATATTCAGGATTACTTAGAACTAAAAAAAAATCACGTGTTTTTTTGATTTTCCAGTTTATAAATACTCTTTGTTTTTCTGTTCACACCATAAACTCGCAAAAATTACCTCAGGATATCCTATTCTCTTTGTATGTCCTAATTCGATTTATGGGCCAACAATATGATGTGAAAAACATAGAAATAAACGACTTTCAAGACGACAAGCATCCGTGCCTTAAAGTAACTTCGGCTATCGGGATAAAAAAAAAAGCAAATGCTCCTTTCTCGTTATAGATGGCTGAGGAATCAGGATATAAGCTAGCTGAAGATTATTCTTTCTATTTCTTTACAATTAGATTTAAAACTAAGAATTTTGCTGTTCAGAAAATATCCCGAGGTTAGCCCTGATCAGCATATTTGCAAAGGAATTGTACATCATTAGTTAACATTGCAGAATTTATTGATGACTTTTGTATGAATTCGGTTTTCGTTTTGAAAAGGAAAGAGTTGCCTACACCCTTCTCTCCCCATTCGAACATAATAGTTCGGTATAGCTTGTTGGATGCTTTTTTTACAGCATCGTCAATATTCGTACATATCATAAACTTTTATTTTATGATTATAGCTTAATATCCAAGCCGAATATATTCGACTTTCCATTTCGTCAGCGCGGTGCTGACTCGTTTAACTTTAAACAATAACTCAATTTCTCGCCTGTCTATTAACGCATCCGACAATAAATCAAATTCATTACTTACAAACGGTAATGGCTATAATTTGAGAAGTTGGAGTTTTCGGATTGTATCACTAACGGACGAGAGTGTGTAACGATGAATATCGGCAAAACTTCTACGAATCCCTCATTAGGCTTACTTGTTGCGAAAATCTCCGGTATTCAACAGACCCCAATGCACCGGGAGTTGAAGGTCGATTAGGGAGCATCATCTGGGGTGACGCGCAAACTTTGTCGATCGAATAAACAATCTTGGATTTTGCTATTTTTGGTATATTCACATATATATTAAAATCAGCTTTTTTATTTTATAGTTCATTATTATTATTACGGCTAACAAACAAAGGAATCATGAATTACTAAAATATAATGCGGAAGAAGAAATGTGTTGCTATTATTATTTTTGATTCTTATTTACTCAATAAAATAGGGGTTGCTATAGAATAGTATACACTCATACGTAATGGCACATCTTACCATCACTCCTTAATCACAGAAGTAAGAAAATAACTCAAGCAGCACCAAATGTTTATACAATATGTGTTATTTGTTATTATATTTACAAAATATGAAACCTAAGTGTTATAAATATTTTTGTTACCTTTTTACTACAAGTTAAACAGTGTGACGTCTTAGACTATTATTAAGATAACCCAATCTTTTTGTTATTTTAGCACATAATAAATAAATAAATATATAATAAATAAACAAATAAATAAAGGTACCATAACATGGTTTCGTCACGAGACAAAATATCAAAGAGCATACTAGGTTTTGTTTATTAAGAAGACTTATTGGACTGGCACTAGAAAAATCCGTGATAGAAAGGTTGCCTAAGATAGTATTACCTAAAATAAATTTCGCCATCTGCCATATCTTACCGTTGTTACTGAGATTTTTATTTCACAACACTAAAATTGTATGCATATGTCTCAGTGGATTTGCAAAATTAAAGGATTTCTTCGTTCATTTTTGTCGCAGAAATGCTATCGGAAAGAATCGGAAAAAAGTTAGACTTCTTATTTAGGTTAATCAAAGAATGGTTTTCCTTTAAGGAGTTGGCCATTAACATCCTGTTTAGCTGCCAAATCAACTTGATTTCTTTCAACACCAGGATGTTTGATTCTAATTTATTAAGAAGGTATGCTTGTTAGGACCTACAAAACTTCAAGGAATTTTTTTTTACCATTCCTTTGAATTTTGACCTGTTGATTGTTCGGTATTAATTTATTTTTATATATATTTTTTTCTTTGTATTTACCAAATATTTCCATTATAATTTTGCCTTTGATTGTTTTCCTAATGATAGGCCAACTTAAAATTCTTAATACGAAATTATTTAGAAAGAAAAATCGTAACTTACATATTATAGTCAAACGTATATATCATACAATATTTGGCTGTTAAATAATAAAACAGGAACTACTAATATTAAAAGCCGTTTTATGAGCTATCCAAAGTTAACGATGACCAGTTAAACTTTTGTGTTTACCTTAACTCACGTTGGGCTGTATGTCAAATATACGTGGCAGTAAAATGAACGATCAAAAAAGGCTCATACATAAACGAACGTAAATACCTTGTTAGAGAATGGCTCACTTCTGCTCCATTCGCCTCTTTAAACAGTTGTTGATATAATAAAAGCACGTTATGGCCTGGTACCGCACGCAAAATGTCGCGATAATCCGGCTTTATTTTAACATACAATGGTCAGCGTAATAAAGGCTTATAAGAAATAAGAAAAATAAACAAGGGTGTCTGTTAACGTGTAATTTCTAAGGCATAGTTTTTGTTGCTTTCAGATTGTGCTGGAAATTCATTTATTTTTTTTTTATAATACGAATACTATTCCAACTATTTCAAATTAAAGGGAATGTTGAAACGTATCTCATTTTGTAAAGCAAATTTGAATCAAATCAGCTGACGAATATTCGGTTTGCCTTAATAAAGATCCCTAGGGAAGAGCTATAATGCTGTTCACTTACAGCTGGAGTTTGCGCTCTCTCTTTGTGGGTGCATTCTTTCCGTATCTAGACGCGATTATTATTGGCGACCCGTGTTGTAAACGACCGCCGTCCGCCATGGCTGTGGCGGGTTAATTAACTTGGATAGTGGAGAACTCCAACTGGCCGGTCATTACCAGAATGACCTCGGTAAATTACCTTTGCCTCATGCACAACGGACCCTGATTTATTTTCAATTATTCCTTAAACGAAATACATCTGACAGATGATGGTACATATCGTACGAAAAGGGAATTAAGTGCTGTATGTCATGGATTAATCGCTTCTGTTGTCATGGGTACTTATGGGAAATTTGATTCCATTTAATTACATTCACAAGTATTTAGAAACTAGATAATTATGTATTTCAAAATCCTGTAGTATTGATGTGAATTTCATTACAGCAAGTCACTCTTTCAGCCGATAATATGATGAAGTGGGCTTTTTGAATTTCGGATTATTTCTAATCTCAGTAATCATTTTAAACCTTTTCCTTTCACATTCAAAAAAATTAATCTATGTAAATCTTTTAATACATTGATGTAATGACAAAATAAGTATATTAATTCGTCAAAATTTACACTCATATTGAATATTGTGATATTACAATAAAGTGACTGCAAATATTAATGTAATTAGATTAGATGTTACTTCACAATGTGAATACTAAGGTATTCCACAGTGACGTTTGCTGCAGGTGTTAAACATTCAGAAAAAGAATCATAGCAAAGTATCGTATGCAAACCTATTACACTGCAGGAAAATAACTGGAATATTAATAAAAAGCATTAACCACACATTTTTTTCTATACTTTTTCATTCAAATACTGTAATTACCAAATTGTTTCTGATCTTCTTGCAATATTGCAGTAATATACCAAGCGTAAAGAATACCTGGCATATGGCACTGCCTGGTTTCCGGGTTGAAACCGCTTTCTAGAACTCCTTCTGGCCGACATTTTGTCTCCACTCGTATGAGACATCTTCAGGGCGCTGCTATTTCTATGGCTGTTGACCTGAAGCTGAAGAACTAACACATAGTGATTGGGTTTATTATTTCGGCAGCAATTTGCATGCTCGCCTTTCACTCTGTGGGCGCTAGTTTGGAATCAAACTAGCCGAGGCAGAGATTTTTATATGTGGATAAAAATCAGAACAGCCTTCTTCTCGAATAGACAGTGAAGCCGTAGATCCCGTGTCAATGTGATGTTTACCACGTAAAAAATCTCTACCGGGGGTTGGAACTCCTTCGGTTTGGCAACATTTTAGTGGAAATAGTACAATACTTCAAATAGATGTCAATGCCTAGAAGTGTCAAGGTGTATTCCACAACCCTAAGCTTGGCCCAGCAACAACATACATACCGTGTCTGCCTAAACTTCTATGGTTAATTTTGCGGAAATATGTTGAGATTGTGAGGAAAACATTTAAGGAATCACGTTCAAATTATCCGATTGCGGAAGTGTCCCCAGCATTTTCGCAAACATTTCGGTTTTTTGGTAATAAGAAGTTGGGATTTATTGCTCAAATGTCTACATAAAAATGTTGGCGACAACAGAAGAAAGTATGGAATCAATAACTGGACTTGAAACTTATTCGTGCTATCTACTACGGAACTAGAAATAGGTAAATTAATTATTTAACACCAAGTCATCTAAATTTTCCGGATGGAAGTTGGACGATAGGAGTTCAGGGATAAACTGGATGGCATAGAATTCAGGAACTTTGATAAATAAGGATTTGACATCTAAAACTAAGAAGTATATCCTGAGGATATACCTTCAGTTTACTGTGTATAAAGTGTATACATTTTTAGATAAAAAAGTCACTCTTACCACTATAGGATTTTAGGATCATAAAGAGGTATTTGCAGAGCGAACTGTTTGACGATAATAAAAAGTTAAATTATCTTCGTAGAAAGTCAATCATTAAAAATGAAATCACTTGTGCATGTTGATATTTGAAGCTGTTTGAGATCTACATAAGTCACATTTTGTATCTATAAATATTCTGAGTCCTTTCTTTTGCATCCTTAAAATTTATTTTTAGTGGGCTGAGCCAGTTCATAGTAATCTTTCATAACTCATAATGGAATATAGCGCAGCATGGTATGCCAATAGCAGTGCTTGAGAATTAATTATTGACAAATTTCTTAACATGTAAATCACAACAAAAAAGCGATACGTTGGAGCCTCGTTGTGTACTCATGTCAGCTTGCTATCCTATACAAGATTAAGGCACTTGACCGGCTCATTATTATGCAGAATCATATGAGGATTTAACTTAAAGATTACGTTAGAGTTTTCTTTTATTTGGACATAATTTTATGCAGCTAAAGTGTGTCGCGATTTGGGTTATAGAATTTTAGCAAATTTATTTTAATGACCCTATATCTGTAGTATCATCAACATATCAAATATTTTTGTTAGTAATGTGATTAGTTATGTCATTTACATACAAAATGATATGGATATAAATATCTTGTATTACAGAATATCATCAAGATGATACTTCTCGTATTTCAAGACTAGATTTAATATATATATTGTTCGTGCAGACACCATTAAAGCATATTTTCCTGATGCATGCATTCATAGGCAGGCATCGTCTAGGACGCCTCGTGATTAACACAACGATGGTTACAGAATGCAGACTGCCTCAGCACACTATTGCCGACCTGATTCCCATCACAAAAGCTCAGTGTTAGTCTTAAGAGATATTTTTTACTAATTTTAATAATAAATAATATACTAATATAATACTGGCTACTAACTTTACCGGTGTTCCTAGTAAGCAATAAATCCATTAGTATGCTTATATTATTATTATATAAACAGTACTTAGTTATAACTCGAAAATTACCGTAGTTGCACTAAAATTATTATTTTAAGTAAAACCCTGTCATCTTATGCACCCATCTGTTGTACTCTATTCTATTTAACAACTTAATAATTTGTTTGAGACATAATTTCTCTTATTCTCTCGCTTTCAACGGCCATACAAACAATATTTTTCTAGCGAGAAACTTGATACGTTAATTCTGACGTATGCACGTCTTTCAGACAACTATTAGATTTCATGGGATACAATAAAAAAAGATGCTCCTGTTACGCGATACTATCTCGTATTGTAACACTTGAAGATGCTAATACAACGAGTGAATGAAAATTTACATAAACATCTGTATGTATAAAAACACGAAAGGGGAATTTTGTTTGTTATCAGCTGGATTACTTATCCCCACAAAAAATTAAAAACATTTTGTAGATTATAATAGGTACAATTATATTTTCTCACGTAATTCTAGAGGATCAGGATTGTGGTTGATTACTAATTATTTATAGTTAAAGGACAGTTATTACTTATCACTAGTCTCAGATCTAATATTTCGTTTATATGTGCCACTAATGATATTACTCGTTACGGAGATTTTTTTTTAATTAAAGTGTAACTTGCTTAATCGTATATGCAGTATGAATAAGCATATTTATTAAGGTAACTTAGAATTTACTCAAACAATATATTAGATTTAACGAAAAAGGAAACGAAATAACAAATGAAAACTTGTAGTTAAAAAAGATATATAAAATACTATAACTTAAGATGTTAAGCATATACTCTCTGCTTGTGGTTAAATGTTGAAATTTACGCTAATATAAGGGCAGACATTTTAAATCTGTACTACAAAAAATAACTAATTGATGAGGTAGAAGGTACTCTTGTACACACATAAGAAGGACCATAAAAATATATTGAAAAGGATAATTACACCCGAAGAAAAATACGTTAAATGAACGGTAAAATGGCAATGTCAGTACTATCTTTAGTTTTGAATACGAGCAATGAGTTTGCAGTGCTATCCTCCTTCAAATAACATTGCAAACTCATTGCTCGTATTCGTAAAAGATGTTGAGTTGTTATGGTTAATTTTGTTTATAATTTTTAATTGTTTTGATTTCAAAATACGTAAAATTAATTAATTTTACTCGATTTTCGACTCTCATATACACCTTTAGTACGTATTGCCTATTCTGTATAGCACTGTAACGAAAATTAATATTTGGGAATTGCAAATTAAAACTTCAGACATACAAATAAATTGTACTTTCAAACGTAGAATGGCAGATATTTCCGAATATATTTAACTTCTCAAACTAATTCAAAATAGTGACGATGTCAACCACCAGAAAAAACCCTCAGGTTTTCGCACTGGCATTGAGTGGTAAACTCAATCATCCTATTCACAATAGATTAAATTGCTCGCAATTTAATCTATACAATGGGATAGAAAACGTCATTAATCCTGAAATGATAAAAATGCTTTTAGATACTGTTTTGGGGAAAACCTGAAACCTGATTAGTTTAACCCATGCACTGCGGTCACTACGGCCTATTGTTGGGGATGTCATGTTTAAAGTTCTTCCAATAAGTTCAGATCCTTGAGGTAGCTCAGAATCTTTTTGAATTAGGTGTTTTTCAGGTGGTCTAAAGAGAGGTCTACCTTCCCAAAAACTGCATACCTGATGTTCCTCTTGGAGGGTGGGGAGAGAAAATATGTTGAACTTTATCTCTGTCCTCCAAACATAGCTGGCGTTCAGTCTCACCAGAGAGTCTGATTTTGAGTGACGGTCAAGTTCAAGTAGTCGTTAGTGCTGCTATGACTAGATGAAATGCAGTCTTTCAATGTTTTGCATGCCTTTTCTTATTTGCCCTGACATTGATTTGTTGTTTAGGTACTGTATGCCAATGGCAGGTTCTAGTCTCTGGAAATATACCGCGAACCATTTTTGCAAGAGCGCCTGCTTCCTCATTACCATGAATAAGTGAGTTGCCAGGTACCTAGATTACTAGTTTAATCCATAGCTTCCGAAACTTAGTCAGTCCTTGTTTATTCTCCACTACCCCTGAGCCTTGCAACGCAAACCTTGGGAACCTGGTTTAACCTAAATAATGATATGAAATACATACAGTAGAACGTACTTATGAAAAAATCATTTTTAGCTTTTGATCCAATATTTTAATTGCTTGTAAAAATATTGATTCAATTTAGGATATTAGAGGTAACTTTAGGTATATTTAGTATACATTTGTTCTAATTCTTATTCCTAACGCAACTATGGTGTTCTTTTCTGATGCATTACGACAAACGAAGAGCGGATTTTCATCCTCTCCAACCTATGGAGGAGGGTTGTAATCTCTACACCTTGTATATGTAGGTTTTATCGATGTTACCATTTCCACCACGTCTACTTTTTTTATTCCTTCCAAATGACAACTACTAAAGTGTACTTGGTTTTATTACCTCATTTGTTTTATTATCCTTGGAACAGTGGCGGCTAATGAGGTAGCGTAGGTGAAGTGTCTACCTAAAATATCGGGTTTTGCAAACAAATGAAACGATTTAAAGTAATAAGTAGATACCTAAAATTATTGTATCTATTTCGAGCGCTTTCTAATGCACTTTTAAAATCAACTCGATATATATATGTATATGGTGATAGTGATAAATAAAGTGAATTTCGTTAAAAATAATCTTCGGAATTTGTTGGAAACGCCGTTCAGTTGACGGGACGATTTGCAAGATGGACGACCAACAGGTAAACTTTCTATTTCTGTTAAAAGGAAGTGTAAATTTCGTCTAATAAAGATACCTTGCAGCTTCTTCCTCTCCCATCGGTTTAATGTTTCTTAAGTGTTTTTATCGAGAATTGGTGTCATGTATCTATACGGTATTGTTCGTCTTAAGATGATTTTGCACATTATTTTGCACATGTTTGCATTTGCTGGGCAAGACATTTTCACTAGGTAGGTACAGCTTCTTTACATGATGATCAAAAATTACCATACTTGGTCTACTTGTTTTTATCTCATTTAATTTTCGTATTGCATTGTTGTTGCTGTTTTAATTATGACACCTTTATTCAAACGTTTATCTTTCCTTATTCCACAGATCCATTGTATTTTATTCACAATTTTTCATTAATAAGTAGCTTTTGTTGGCCGCCCATGGAAACTTTATAGAATTAGGTTTTTTTTTTATTTCATAGCAGGTTTTCTTTTTGTTTTTGCTTTATGATCGATGTTTAAATGGTAACCATATGAGGATATACTGATTGCTTTCCATTGTAAGTGTTATGACCCGCTGTGTTTGGTCATTCGATTTCTGCTTAATGACACTGATTGCGATACTTCGGTAACTGACCGCTTTTAGTTCATATCGTACGCACATATGGCACATACTTAATAAGTAAAAATAGGCACGTAAATAGCAATGAGACGTTTACAATTATAAAACACTGTCCATGTACATACTTATGCTCATTATTATCTCAAGAATTGTGTTGTAATGGGTACGTACAAAAGGTTAAGTAAATGAAATTGTAGGTAATTGAATTTCCAACTAAATTATTACCTATCGTGCATCGACAATTGGAGTTTCGTCAGAGTTATTAATGTTTTCAGTGTACCTACGTGTATTGTATTTACTAAAAAAGAAAAACAATACGCCTATGTTATGATGAAATTACTTCCAGGGTAAGAATATATTTACATAGTTAGGTGTACACTCCCCAATAAATTACCGTTAACATATTTATTTAAAATTTCCTATTAACTCGTGAGAAAAGACCATTTAGACTTTCTTGCTGCACCTTTCTTTGTACGTATTTTACTGTGACATGAAGACAAATTACCATAAATTAGTTATCTTAAATCTGTCAATAAGTGCTATTAGTTGAAACAATTTAATTGGATAATAATACGGATAGTCGAAACGCAAGGAATTTTTAGAAACAATATTGCCAGCTAAAATTCAAGAAAAAGAGTCACTTCACCAGGTAGAAATGGATATTTTCTAAATAAGTGGGTAACAATTCCTTATAGGAAAACGAACTGTGCAATACTTCTTTTTCGTCTTTTTTCAAAAATTATTGTTCCGATTTTACTGAAATTTTGACTGTGTCTACTTAAAGTTTAGGGCATAGGGATTTATCCTAAATCTAAAAGCTTTGATTTGGCAGAAAGAAGAATAAGAAAAAATTCCCTCTTTTTCTATAATTATATAAATAATTAATCCGTTTTAAACATGCCTTTATGTAAAGCCTAATAAAAAAATCTGTTGTAAAAGAACATCTATTGGTAAAAGAAAACATAATTGTTTTTCTCTGATATAGCTTAAAATAGCCGCGAATGCAGTTAATTATAAAAACTTTTCGTGTTATCGTTTTGTCCTTGCCTGCTTGACTTCCTTGTTCTGTTCTAACATTGAATGGAAGGCTTCGTTCACTCGGTATATATTTTATAACCAAGAAATAATATGACGTTAGAAAGAAAATAAAAAAAAACCATTTGGAACAGCTGCTTCCAACAACAATGTAGGAAATGCCCCTACTTTTGGGTATCAAGTGAATCTCTTCTTTCCGGCCACAGGATAATTGTGTTGAGGCTAGAAACGGAGACTCCATAGCGGCCACTCAGAAGCACTTCTAGGAAAACAGATTGGAACAAGTATGAAACCAATCTAAAAAGGGCCAGACATCATCTGGATTTGGAAAATGATCTCAAAGCAGTTCATAAGCTCATACTCCATGCATTTGCATATGAATAGAGATGTCCTATTTAACAGAATAAACATTGAAAAAATTAAAAGGAGGTCCCTATCTCACAATACTCTTTATTACACAAATGGTTACCGGTTTCGAGCCTAATGGGCTTTATTTTTTCAATATGAATAATTCGCAGAGAATCAATCTGGGCCATTTAGAATAAACCAATATTTATTCTAGAGATGCACCCTGATGGAACGGTCATCTATCGGTAAGATATGAAACACGGAAGCTGTTCAACAAGGCCAAGTGTACCGGAGATTGGCAGACCTATACGAAAAGCTTACTCGCCTAGCAAGGAGGCTACAATAATGGTTAGATACATCCGTAGCGAACGGCTGAATTGAGCTACACACACCTAAATGGGATTCTTTCAGTCCTATTTAAGAAAGCGCAGAATGAGGTCCTGCCACACTTAATCCGGCTAAACTGATGTAGACTAGAGCTGGGATACATACCAGAAGTTTGGAAAGGGAACAAAGTGAGTGCCGTGGCACCTTTGCCAGTACGCCTAATTAATGTACAGATCTACTGAGAGTGTATTAGTGAAGCAGACAGATCAAATCCAAGATGCGCCGACGAACAAAGAAACCGTAATGTGCACCTTTCTACATATAGAGCACGCTTTGGACAACGCTCCACTCAATATGAGGCTATCAAGAAAATATTAATTAATGTCGTAAATATTGCCATGGAAGGTGTCCACATGGAGGAGTTATATCCCCGCTTATGTGGATTTTCACAGTAAATGATCTATACGTAGGCTGTATGTTGATAATCATACCCGCAAAAGAAAAATTTGAGGATACCCTGTGCCACATAGTTCAAGGAGGACAGAATATTACGAAAAGGTGATGTCAATCAGTGGGATTTAACATCAACCGCATGAAATCTACATTAGTAGTATTCATAAAAAGGGCAAACCCAATTTTACGACCATAAAAATAGATGCGCAAGACATAGTTTGGAAGATGAAGTTGAAGTATCTGAGTCTCATTCTAGACAAGAAAGAAGTAAGATATAGTACCAAATCTTACTTCTTTCCACATTTTGGTTATGCTCTCCAACCAAAAGTATGCAGAATGATCAAGGGAGGCATGATTAGGCATAGGTCTAAAGTGACGAAACCTGAGACACGCCCCGGGTCAATATACCAAAAAAAGTTGAGCTTTGTGAAAGAATTTACCACAGCTTTGTAGCAAAAGCGAGTGGAATCAATACATCATTATGGAAATCCACAGAAATACCATCAAATGGTACACGGATTGCTCCAAAACAGCAGGGGAAACTGGAACAAGGATATATGGATGCGACAAACATACGTCATTGAAAGATGCTTTTAGTTAAGCATTGACAGAAAATAATGTCTGATGGCCAAGCGAGCTAGGCAAAGGGAACAAGGTAACTCCTCTCTGGGTTCAAGAACACACAGAAGTGGAAGCAAATGAAATGACAGATAAACTCTAATGAGAGTGCTGGAGTACAATTTTTAGAACCCGAACTTCTTTGCGAGATAACTGGCAGCACAATATTGAAGACACTTGAAAGCGCTGTGCTGTGCAACTCCAGGGTTTTGCTCTTGGGAATATGTGAAATTGAAGAGGTAGAGTTACCTAACCTGGAGCTTTCTAGCACTTTTTAAAAGGAATCAAATTGGACGGCCAGCTATAAATACAGCAAAAATAGACGACACAATAGATTCTTTAGGACACACTGTATCATCACCCTCATCTTATATACTTACTTACTTAGTATAAAAAACAAATATGCTAATAATATTGCTAAAAATGTCCAAGTCAATAATGGTTGAGATTATCCCACCCCGATTTGTTACAAAAGTGTATTTATGAGCGAACCGAAGTTACAACAACGTGATTTTGGTTTGTATTCTACCGACGAGCTTGATGTCAGAGACTTTAAAGTTTAGGGCTTATGACGATGTTTCTGCGTTAAAAGACAGAAACAGATTTTTACAGAAATTTTTAGATGGATAATTTTTTAAACAAATAAAAGGTTTTTTTTGTTTCTACTCCTCTTAAGTGGTAGATTTATTCACGCGTCCTTTGTCTAAAAATGTTTACTTCAAGGAAGCATCCAGGACAAGTAAAACAGCGTGCTCTTTGACTGTAAATATTCGTTTTCTTCAAAATTAAGTTACAGAAACAGACGAGTGGAACGCTATAAGAATTAGCATACTCACATCTTGTACAGAGTGTATAGCGAAACAAAGAATAAAATATGCCGAAAACTTGACATTGCTCGAAAATGTTCATGTCGAATTTGTAATCTACGTAGAAAGGAGCTTTGGAAAAAATTACCTTAGGCCTATTTTTTATATTGTACCCTGTTATTTATTCTATTGACGACAGTATCTATCTTTTCACATTCTACATATTGTCTCCACTAATCGTGACAATCGTATCCTTTATTCCAAAGCTGGAATTTATAGCTGTACTTTTATTTTCCTTCTAGATAAAATGATTTATTACTATGTGCATTATTAACGTGTATGTATATGTAAGTGTAATAACATATATACCTATGCAGGATAAATACAACCATAGGTCTTTTTCACTCTACTATCAATTAACTCCGAACATAGCTTAATCAATATCTAATCAGCACTCAACGACCTTTTAAGTAATTCTCATTATCAATTTCCTATTTCAATTTGAATTTACGGTCCTATTATATTCACTTTAACTTTTTATGCCTTTTCTAATCACATTTTATTGCTTTTGTAAACTTCACCCACAACTATGTGCTTTGTAATTAGGACGCTGTTCCTTTTATCCTCGTATCATGAGGATGTGCGTGGTTATGTGATCGCCTTTTATGCTGTGGCATTTCCTTTTATGAATATTGATTGTAAACTTAATAAGCAGTAGATGTTGCGGATAACTGCATTTACTCCTGTTCGAGTACTTTAGTAATGGTAAGTAATTATGGCGTATCCTGCTAGGTTTTTGGCATCGTCAGATCATCAGTTTTGATTGTAGAGTTCTTAAAATTCTAACAACAATTTATAAATGTACAAACTTCGGTCAATATCAATAAACTATATGCAAGATTTCACAGGAGAGACAGCAAAATTTATACTGGTAGTTTATTATATATATTATGCATAGGAATAGCCAATATTTTCCAATTAATACCAATATTCTATATAATAAAACCATAATACACTATAACTAACATATAAATTATAGCAAACTGAGAAGCATGTATGTAAAATTCAATCTAAATTTCAATATCCTTTTATCATTGTTGCATAACATAACTTCTCCCGAGAATATTATGTAATTCTTAACGATTATAACACTTTTTTGTCATAGTTTTCTCGGAAGATCAGTTCAATTTAATCTTATAATAGCTACCACAGTAATATTTTTTATAATTTAATTTCGACATCGCTTTTATCGTACCAATGCAGGTATTTCAATCACGGCAGTAATAAATATGTTAATAGCTAAAATGAAAGGAATCGTTTGGTCTATGTGTCTTGAAGAATCTTTGACTTAGTTTTAATTAATACATGTTAGTTAGTAGATTATTAGGTGTATATTCATTTCCACCTCCACTATATGAAAATGAATTAGTTGAATGGTAGAAAAAACATTATCGTTTTGTTAAGCTTTGTATTGGATATTCCCGTGCTTCATGGTAATTTGCGGTTTTCTTGCATAATTTTAACAGAGTAGTTCATTTTTATGGTACATTTGATCGTATCACAAAAGATGAAAGAATTGGAGCACTGCAAATGACCTAACGCACGACATTTGTATTAGCTTTATAAATATAAAATTTTATTTAAAAAATATGATCTGACTCGCACAATTGTAAAATTAACGATATATTTGATGCCAGCAATAATGTGATGGTGTTTCTGATTTGAAATCGTATTTATTTCATTTCTCTTCAAAAAACGGAAAATGTAAGATTTTATTAAATCGTGTTATAGTAAAGTTTCATACTTATACAATAGAAAATAGTTACCTGAAGATATTGTATTTCAGAAATTGTTGTGAAGATGGCGCTGCGGCTTATTTTACAACTGTTGGAATTCTTATTCATTGTAAATAGTTTTCAGGAGGTATGTACGACTAAATCATATTTCTACATCTTTAAATATAAAAAAACACATATGGACTGAATACACATAAAATCCTTGAAAGAATAAAACAAAGAGTAACATTAATAACCGAGCAGATCTGCATAGATGTCGCTGAGGCCTTCAGTGCCTCTCTTGAAATAGAGTTCGAATACTTATTAATAAATCATATACAAAAATAAACACTTAATGAGAATCGGCTCAATTTCTAGAACTCTTTCAAAATTCAATTGATGCCTCAGATTGATGCAATCTGAGATGATAAGCAGAAAGTCTTTTTAAAATTTTTGGAGCGGATGCCATGCGGAACAACCTTTACATTATTGAATATTATAAATAACATTAGATCTATCCGAGGAACTGGGGCTTGCCTAAGAACTATGAAAAAGCGTGAAGATATCGGTAAATGACAAAACTGACAGGATACTGTCATGGTGGGTTCACTCCAAGCATTATAATTATATACGTAGCGCAGTTTAGGAAATGGTTGACTTATTAGGATATGATTTTCGTTATTCGATTCATCGTTAGAATAAGCGCCTCCATTGCCGAGCACTTAGCGTCAATTTTAAGATATAGTCAATTAATTAATGTCTTATTGCTATAATTGCATTTAATTGAAAGTATTTTTTGTTAACATCTCGGCAACCAATAGAGGCATTGAAATGCACTTTCCACACATATTGGACATTTTCGCGAGGATTCTCTAAAAGAAAAAATTGTCGTAAAAAGGCAAACAATTTTAGAACAATTAACTACAATTTGTGGTGGGTATATGACTGGCTCCAATTTGTCTAAATATCTACCACACGATTGTAGTTAGCGGATTATATTTCATTATTGCAAAGATTGCAATTATGTATAAGTTTGTTACACACGTTGTACGAAAAATCACCTTATTCAGAAGTAAAATTTAATATAAATTTTCTTACCATTTACTAAACTTTTGTATGACAAAATGCAACAATATTATTCTAACGATTGCTACAATTGCGTGTACAATTACCACACTTTTATGGTAAAATCCAACATTATTGTTTCACAAAATACTGCAATTTTATAGTAAAGAGTGAGAGAGAACTATCTATATTTGAATGCAAAATTTTATTGATATGGATTCCAGTATGTAATAGCATAACATTGTAAAGTAACATAAACTTATAAACTGTTTTTGCAAATTCTGCGGGATGTATTTGTTATAAAATGTATTTCAAGAAAAGTAATTTATGCTGTAAGAATGTATTTCTACTTCTGGCCTGGTGATGTGTATTCTAATAAATACATGCAAATAAATCTTCAGACTAATAGATATGTACATATGTATGTATGTTACCTATTCATGACAGACACTGGCCCCGTTCGGAGTATGAATACGATACATATCAGTAATCAGTAACACAAAATGGCAACGACTCCATAATATGTCATTGATGTAGCGCTCCTATTTTTGAAGCGAATTGTCAACAGTTCCCAAACCGCTTGGGAGCAGTTACGTGTTCTGAATGCGGCCATTGTGTGTTGAATGCAGTCACACGTCATATGTTGCTGATATAATTCACGGATTTACGTTATACCTAATATTAAACTGTCACTTTATACACACTCTATCTTACCGTTAAAGACATCCACTAATTTTTCGAGTTTTCAGTGTTGCCGTTTGTTCACAACAAACACATTCATCGCTCCAAAATTATAATACATAATTATATAGTATCTAATGACTATATATGCACAAACGACATATCGATCCTTTAAAATTTTGATAGGGTTATACCCGAACGACGCCCTCTGACAACTGCAGAAAATTAATGCAACTAGTTATAAACACTTTTTTTTTAGTCAATAATAATTTACTTCTAAAACTTATCGATCACATTGTTAGTTTTTACTGCCATAATTTGGTATTGGTGTATTTGAATTAAGCCACTTGTTTAAAAACGAAAATGTTAAAGGAAATAGGAAATTTTGTGTCGAAAATGGACATAATGTTCTCCTGCACGTCTCGAGACAAAAGTTGTTGAAAAAAATGTTATATTTGTGTGAAACTATGCAACAAAGGTTTAACTACAACTTTGAAGTATTATTTGTGGAAACAAGATATAATAATTAACAAAAATTTGCGATGAGGTTACATAATTGTGTTAATTACTGCTACAATATTTTCTCTACAATATTGTAGGACATTTTTCAAAGTGATTGTTTTCCGTGTTTCATTATCTAAATTTATTTCCCAGATGTGTGATATTAAAGTTTTCAAAATTAAATTTTTTCTGGTGTCTCGGCCCGTTTATAGAGACCAGTCCTGTCGGTGCGAGTTATAAGTACGGGTTTCATAAATTTCAAATCCAGTAATATAATTTAGTAATTAACACAATCATCTATAAAAAAAATATTATCTACCAATACACTATGTGTTTTTATTGCTTTAGGTTAATGCGTACTGCATTTGGCACAGCACGTGATTTATTTTATTTTTACCACCTACCTTTGATGTGCGCACTATGCAAACCCCACAATTACCAGTATTCAATAACTCATCCCATTGTTACTAAATCTGCCTCGATTATCAGAACGTAGAAATCCAATCCGAAAACGAGAGTGAATTACATAAACAAGAGCCAGTAATCTCCATCGCTTTGGTTAGCCACCTATTAAAGTGGGTGTAACCATAACAGCCCATAGGACGTGGGTGTCTTGAGAGGTAGAGAGTTAACGTAGTCTAAACATCGCCAACAGCCACAGTTTAAGAGTTCACGATTGAGGTAACATCAGTTACGGTCCTTCGCACCATGCAGTATAGGAAAGGCCCAACGATGGAGTGAGACACAAGGCCGGCGAATACACCTTATACATGTTTTGTACCTGCCAGAGGCCAAGAAAAATACTAAACCAGCACTTGGGAACCTTCTCAGAACTAGAGAAGCACGCTGCGTCGAACAATACAACCTTGCAGGGCCGCATCGTGGCCCCGGGTCATTAAAACACATCTAGATGGGAGACACAACGTGGACGGCGGACTTTTCCATTGTGCATTCAATTTTGAATTTTAAGCAGGGTTGCGTTCGACAGAAAGGAAGAAAAAGATGACACAATGGGCGGTTTGCATTTTTTTAATATTCATTCATTCGGTAATACTTTCGGTTTTTGCCCAATCGGGGGTCCGAGAGGCCCATTGTGATGATATAACTGCTTAAACTAGCTATCAGTACCGGTTTTATAACTAATTGTTTTAGGGATTTTATGTAATGGGGATATAAATGTGGTTTGTAGTTGTTTTCCTTTATATAGAAGTTTCGTGAGGATTTAAATATAATTAATAATATTGGAATAACTATTATAGGGGTTTTTAATCCTAAAAGAGCTTATATCTGATTTTAGATTAAGCGGTTAAGGATACGGTTTTCGTAGTAGGCTTGTTAATAATTTACTAAGGCTATGAGTTGAGTCGGCAGTTTTGCACATTAATTAGTGCATTTTTTAATTTAATTGTTTAATTTTTTTTTTAATTTTTACCGTTGAATTGCTTTCTGCAGATTTATTTATTTGATTATTTATTATTTTTGTAAATATAACTTATTATTATTATGCCGAGGTATTTGACATGCTTAAGAAATACGTTGTGCATTGGTTGCAAGAAGAATTGTTGGCTTTTTTGTTCAACCTACTTTCTGTAGACGATTCAGAAGAATATCATCACGATAGCTCAATAGGTAACTTTAAAACGACAAATTCAGTGGTATATAATTTATTTTGTTTTGTTCATAACAATGATGTAAATAGCAAAAAAGAAACTAAAATTTCTCGAATTTTCAAGGGTGGATTAAGAAACTTAAACGTGAGATTTTGCTGAAATGAAAAGGGGCGCTTTACAACACTATACGCATTCGACAATTGTACTAACAATAAGTTTCATTCAAAGTGGTGATTATTACTTTGATTGTTTCGTTATAAGAAAATAAATGAACTATAATCAACAGAATATGTTTACAACGTACACAACAACGACTACTGTAACACTTGTATTATTAACGGAATGAACACACACTCATATATCTACATCTTAATAGATAACTACATAACAAATCTATCTAATCTGATGTTAATTACAAACGTCCAAATCGCTTAGATAATCCTTCAAAGTTTTCACTTTCAAATTCTATTGATGCTACAGCAAACTGGCGTCCTTTAGTCTAGCGGTACCAAATCTGTATTTATCACAAATATTTACAACGCAAGTGTATTGGGATTTATAAATCTTGGTAGATTACTGACTTAAAGCTTCCAAATTTTACGAGTTATATGGGTGATTTTAAGCATTTAGATAGCTCAGGAATTTTAAGCTTGTAATTAAATTTTGATAAAATGCATTTAATGTAACGTAGGTACCTATATGTTTTCTTTTATCACGGAAAATGTTTTATGCATGCCAAGTGCTTCGATCAATCGAAACTTGGTGTGTGGGACTTTCACCCACTAAACCCCTCAGTAGCCCTCAAACGATACTCGGAATCATATGTATAGATCTATCATCATGGAGAGTCATGTATAACCATGTGGCGATCATGGATAATCATGGAGAGTCATGGATGGCCATGTGGCGGTCATGGATAATCATGGAGAGTCATGGACAACCGCAGAGCAAGTGGGTGCTGACATCCTGATGGCATGTGCACCCTCCAAAAAGCGCGTGAATAACAATTTATGAGTAACCGACCACAGGATATATTAGTCTTTAGGCTTTCACGGCCGTCGTTGCTGGCTGCTCTTCGGTTCTCGGGTTCTCTGCCGTGTAGAAAGTTTAAATTACTTGACGTTTCGATCATCTTGTCGTGATCTTCTTCAGAAGTGAAGTGACTAGTTTGTCCTGATCCGGGGTTAATATATGGTCCTGTGTCCGTTGGTGCGTAATCATTCCGCTCTGTTGAGGCGTGTCCGTTGCTCTCCGTTGGGCTGTGAAGAATGATTTCCAGATACTTGGTAATTGTAGTCCGTCTTCTCTGTTGATATTGTTCGGATTTTTCTGTATTTCAATAGCTTCTCTGTACAATCTTCTCCAGTAATGTGGTTCCGTTGCTAGTTTCCTGCATTTGTCAAACTTGATTCCGTGTTTCGTGTTTGTTGAGTGTTCTGCTACTGCTGATTTGTCTGTGTATTCATACTTAGTATCTCGCATATGTTCTTTTAGCCTGATATTGATGTTTCTGCCTGTTTGTCCAATGTATACCTTTCCACAAGTGCAGGGTATCTCGTAGACTCCTGGATTTTGGAGCGGCGAGGTACGATCTTTCGGCGAAGGTAATTTTGTTGATAGTTTTTCTGGAGCATTGAAGATTACTTTGATGTTGTGTTTGCGCAGCTTTCTTCCAATTTTGTCAGTGCATCCTTTGATGTATGGCAGGCAAGTCGTTCCAGTAGTAGTTGTTGTTTCTTCCTGTTGTTTTGGTTGTTTGTTGATGGTAGCTGTGATGTCTTTGAGTCTGTAGTCGTTCTGTTGTAGTGTGTTCTTGAGATGTTGGAGTTCGGCTTCGAGGTGTTCTTCATCTGATATCGCCTTAGCTCTATGCACCAATGTGTTTAAGATTCCCCGTTTTTGTGCGGGGTGATGGTGAGAATTTGCATTGAGATAGCGATCCGTGTTGGTTGGTTTACGGTAAACCTGGTGTACCAGTGTGTGGTTCTCTTTCCTCTTGAGTAGCACATCCAGAAAAGGTAAGGTTTACGGTAAACCTGGTGTCCCAGTGTGTGGTTCTTCTTCATCTGATATCGTCTTAGCTCTATGCACCAATGTGTTTAAGATTCCCCGTTTTTGTGCGGGGTGATGGTGAGAATTTGCATTGAGAAGAAGATGGCTCCTTACCTTTTCTGGATGTGCTACTCAAGAGGAAAGAGAACCACACACTGGGACACCAGGTTTACCGTAAACCAACCAACACGGATCGCTATCTCAATGCAAATTCTCACCATCACCCCGCACAAAAACGGGTAATCTTAAACACATTGGTGCATAGAGCTAAGACGATATCAGATGAAGAACACCTCGAAACCGAACTCCAACATCTCAAGAACACACTACAACAGAACGACTACAGACTCAAAGACATCACAGCTACCATCAACAAACAACCAAAACAACAGGAAGAAACAACAACTACTACTGGAACGACTTGCCTGCCATACATCAAAGGATGCACTGACAAAATTGGAAGAAAGCTGCGCAAACACAACATCAAAGTAATCTTCAATGCTCCAGAAAAACTATCAACAAAATTACCTTCGCCGAAAGATCGTACCTCGCCGCTCCAAAATCCAGGAGTCTACGAGATACCCTGCACTTGTGGAAAGGTATACATTGGACAAACAGGCAGAAACATCAATATCAGGCTAAAAGAACATATGCGAGATACTAAGTATGAATACACAGACAAATCAGCAGTAGCAGAACACTCAACAAACACGAAACACGGAATCAAGTTTGACAAATGCAGGAAACTAGCAACGGAACCACATTACTGGAGAAGATTGTACAGAGAAGCTATTGAAATACAGAAAAATTCGAACAATATCAACAGAGAAGACGGACTACAATTACCAAGTATCTGGAAATCATTCTTCACAGCCCAACGGAGAGCAACGGACACGCCTCAACAGAGCGGAATGATTACGCACCAACGGACACAGGACCATATATTAACCCCGGATCAGGACAAACTAGTCACTTCACTTCTGAAGAAGATCACGACAAGATGATCGAAACGTCAAGTAATTTAAACTTTCTACACGGCAGAGAACCCGAGAACCGAAGAGCAGCCACAGGATATATGTTACTGTACCGATCTTGACTAGGAACATCGGCGTTATTAACCACAAAGCCCTCGACGGACACCTTATTCTTACCCTTCATGGTCACCTTCATAAGTTTTTATATGTCCCCAAATATAATATTCTCGGACTATAACAAAAAGTCGATACCATAATGGGCAATGTCATTAATCAACAGACCAGAGGGACGCAGGGAGACATCAATGCGAAGTTTGCCTCTTTGGAATCACCAGTTACCGATGACAGGGGGAGCGCTGGATGGAATGGATCTTTTCAAGAGATATGGTAGTCCACAATAGGGGATCAAAGCCCACCTTCTCAGAGAACAAACCAGCTCCTATATCGACATGACTCTGTCCGTATGTTTAAAGAATGGATAGAAAATGCAAATGCAACACTGGACCGTGTGTTCAATAACGGTAAACAAAGAAAACTTCTGATTTCTAGTTCTAGAAGTGAGAATATCAAAGTGGATATATTATATGTGCTTTCATTTTTAATTTCTGTTAATTTTTTATATTTAATAATTCTTCTATTAAGGTATTTTATTTCAGAATGTATGAAGATTTTACCATGCTAACCGATGTATTCAATTATTGACTTAAAACTTGATTAAGTCAGTTTGATATTTGACTTACACGTACTTCGTCCAATACACAGTTTAAGTAACCACATTATGTATGCAATAAATGGGTCAGCTATCAGCAGAAAATTGTCGTATACTCTGGGAAACTAATCCTTCTTTACAAACAATAGCGTAACGTAATCCTATTAATCATATAAATATAAAATCCCGTTCACAAGTCCACATTAATTGTACACACACACCTCAACCTGTCCTTTGTATAATTTAGTTTTATTTTCATTAAATATAAATATGTTATTATTAAGCACATAGAACAGACATAATTATCGCAATAAAAACAAATAGAGTTTAATTTGTATCACTTACACATAGTTAATTTAAACACAATCTTGAAACAAGTATATATGTACGTACCACATCCTCGTTAAGCTCGTTAAAGTAATCTCTTAAATCCGAGGCATCCTTTCAAATACTGAAAATAGAACTTAATGATACGGACTGAACACTCATAAGAATAAACAAACGAAACTTGTAATTAAATTTATGAAACTTTATTTGTTATACATGGTCATTGTTATCTTATTACTTTATTAAAATAAATAAATTAATAAAAATTAATAGTTTTGATTTAAAAGACTCTCACACTAATGGCAACAAAGAAACTTTAATATTGAATTGAATTTGTGTTTGCAGCTAATCAGCTATGCATTAAATTGGGTTTTAGTTTATTTTAGTGCTGCCTTGATGCTACCAAGTTACGATTAACTCCTCTGCAATAAATTCATTATAAAACGGTTATTTTTATATATTATTATTATAGATCAAATTACTAGAAATTTGGAATCATCAATCATTTAAACCCCTGATATAGCAATTTATAATTTATTGAACATCTAGTGTACTATTGTATTAGATTCCACTAATATACTAAGCCTTCGTAGTTGCTCCAGGAAATATTCAATGTAATCTCTTTTTTGCTTTGGTTTAGCAAACGCTAAACATAGATGTCATTTACTAAATAATATTAGATTTAATTCTTAAATCCAAATGAGACTTAATATAACACTTAGTTATAAAGCAAAACCCGAAATCGACCGCAAAGCTGAAAAACTAATTCGAAAGGTACTCCACATAATGATTATCTTGGGGCAATATTTTCTTTTTGAAGAAAAGAATTACTATATATACTCAATTGTGTAGATTTTTGATGATTGGATTATGCCATAAAGAGGTAGAATAGGAATATCTAAAGAAATAGTGACAGCAAAAAAAAATGTTGATCGATAGGATATAAAGTGGGCAAAATAAGTAAAAAAAGATTGTAGAATTAATGGAAAGATATTGCTATGTTAGAACATTCTCTAGGTATTTTGACACATTTTATGATCTAGTTTTCTTTTTAGTGAAACCTTTCTATATTTTTAAAAGTAAAGATGGTTTATAACATATTAATATATGATTAAATGGATAAAAACAATAAATAAAATAGAATTAAATCGTGCATCTACAATTAACTCTCGACATAAAATAACATATGTACACCCACGGATACCCAAAATGTCCGGTCTAAGTCACAGTGTGAGCGCAACGTTCCATGCACCCGAGTTGCACGCGGCGTTTCGCCTACGCATTAGACCGGACACTTTGGGTATTCGTGAGTGTACCTATACAGGAATATCAACTTCAGTTTCACTTACTTTTTTCTTTTTTTGTAGGGCCACACGCCATTGTATGGTAAAAGTGACGTTTTTGATTATATTAAATAGCTACTCCTGCGTTTAAAACTTTGTTATGGTGGCTCAAGGATAAATCAGAGAAAAGAAATTCCAAGGATCGTATAGTTGCAATTAGAGAAAACCTATTCGCGCACTTATTAAAGTCATTTGACAGAAGTTGTCTCATTGGCACGTATGGCGTTTTTTCACCAATAAAGTTTTCGAAACAGTCGACGCATATACGACACTGGTGTTACGGTGACAGCGTCTATAAAATGATGACAACACACGCTCTAAAAGGAGTTGTGTAGTGACACCCTTAAAATCTTTGGTGTTTCTTTTCCCTAATTTTTTTTTAATCAAACCAAAAAAGAAACCTTTTTGGGTTACAAAGGCGACTAAAAATGCTATGCAATTTTTATAAAAGGAAACGCACTATTAAGAAAAGTACGAATGAAACTAAACTAAGTTTATGCTTAAGGAAAGTAGATAAGTAGTAACTTTTATAGCAAATAATTAGTTTTTCATCTTATAGCTTTTTTTCGTAAATCCTTCACTTTTATAGTTTGTACTCATGCTGTAGAATTTATTTTTATTTTGTTCATAACTAAAAATCATGGGAGTTTCAAGAGTAAATTAGACCGCCTAAAATTATTTAACATCCCATTTATTTTACTCATTGAATCATATTCTGGTATGTACCTTCTACAGATCGCTGCCTGACTAATAGAAATAATTATCTGGGTTCATTTTTGACTTGCCTAAAATTGCTTGTTTTTCCAGACTCCACGCTCTGGAAAAACTGGATGTAGTACGAGATCTCTCTCATTGTATTACACAGTGTGCAGTGGATATCTTCAATGTTGATCTAAATGTTCTGCAGGCGTCCTTTCAGTACCCTCTCCTGTTAGAAGACCTCCTTTCTAGCAATAAGCTTTAGAAGTTTTTCACTTTTCTTGTTTAAGGGTTTCTTACGTATTTGCATGAATTTATTTGGTTATATTATTCCAGTGCTCATTGATTTCTTCTGATGAGCTTGGTTTCATTAAATTCAACGTCTGATTTGGGTATTATTTTTTTTTTGTAGGATCAATCAGTATTTTAGTTAGCTAAAATACTGTTAGCAGTTTTTATAACACCAAGATTATTTTTTTTGCTTTAAAGTTATGCCCATCTTTTAATACATACCATAAGAAATAGTCATAAATTTCAATTCGATCGTCATATATAAATAAAAACTAGCGTTGTTTAAAATCGCTTTAAAAAATATCAATATCTGAACGAGCCAGAGGTGCAAATCGAAAGTGTACTGTAAGCTAAGTGCAAAAGTTGAGTTTTAAATGATTTACCACTACAGATACACACACAATGAAGATGTTATCGTCTGGGTAAATGATGGCAGACACCAACTCATAAAATAATAACGCTCAATACAACCTTCGGTAACCTGAGTATATCGTGGCGCGGTGCGGCACGGCGAACGAAATCGAAATGGCCTCGGCGCACTACCTTGACGTTTTTAATGCAATTTAATGACCGAGAATGATTAACGTACAACGAAATCCGAAACCGCAACGGTTTAACCCGGGCGGGGAAGATTTATGCCCTTTCGTAAAAAATGCGAAGATAAGGGAAACATTCTTGGGCATACGGGAGTTGCTCGTCTAGGTATTTGATGCACTACGGATAAAAAATCTTAAACCATATATTTTGGAAATACGCATCTTCTTATCTCATTTATAAGCTATTATTTTTATTAGTTCTAGACCATATTAAAAGAAGACATGTTCTTCAGTTACCTCCTGCTCCTAGTATGATTATCTCCAAATTAGAATAAATTTTATTGACATATTCCGTTGTTTACAAATAGATTAATAGAAGATTGGTACCAAGCTATTCCAAAGTGAATATATGCAGAATATTTAAAGAAATTTTCCTCTATACTACCAATATACAATGTGTCTCACTTTTCATGACTCCCGTATTGTAGCTCCGTTATTATTAGCACGATTTTATTAATAAAGCTGTGGTTATCTCCATAATGTTAAAGAAACATTTTTTTTAGAAAAGTATATTAAGCAATTTTCTAACTGTTAGAGAATATTATAATCTTGTTTAGCCTCCCATACAAAACTTGAAACCAATAGCTTACAGGGTGTTAACACAATAATAAATTCTTATTTTTTCATAGCTATTTAAATTTGATGGTGAAAAGCATTTTTAAGTTTTCCATCTTGAGTGGGCATTTTAGTTCATTCTAGCAAAGATATTCTTAATTTAGAATCTCTCTTTATAAATAAAAATCTTCCATTTCTGTTTGAGTTTATCGTTTATTATAAGTTTATTTAATAAAAAGTAATGTGTAATAATGTGTTTCATTTTTGAATTTAAGATTAATGAATAAGAGTTTGCTCCAACAACTAAGCCTCATTTAAAAAAAAAATATCGAATGTCTTTTTGTTTTCGTGAATCATCTCGCTTTTTTAAAAAGGTATTTCTAACAATAAGTAAATTAATTAGTTCTCCGCAATTCTAACTAGAACTGGCTTCAGCATAGGCTATGATGAATTCGTTTAATGCGTTCGACGCTTCACCCCAACTGATACGTTCCTTTTCTTCAGTTTCGTCCTCATCCGACTCTTTGAGATTCACAACTTGAGTATTGACAATACTTTGAATAATTGCTTCATCTGTCAGTACTTCCGCGGTAGGTTCATTATTATCGGTTTCAATTCATTCTACAATTTCCTCTTCGGATATATTTGCCAGCATTGTCTTTAGAACCACTTCTAATGATATCTAACACTTCAGTAAATGTGTCTAAATCTTCTTCCATAACAGTTTCACTTGTTACATCAACGACTTCGGTTTGGTCAAAGTTTCCTCCAGCATCGTTATAAAGTCACTTCTTTTACTTGAAACCATGAGAGTGCAGTGGCATATACAGCATCCTTGACAATATTAAATTCATTGATTATAACGTTTCTATTCTCTTTTTTCTTCAGTCGTTCGGTGATTTCCAACTTCTGACTGATGGTAAGAGTAACGTGTTTTCGTTTCTGTCCTGTGTTAGAATGTTTGTTGCTTGTCGAGGGTTTAGAAAACATATTTACCATTTAATCCTTATTAAATGTTCACAATACAATCATACACATTAAATTACACTTTTAATTATTGTATGTATTCATCACAATAACCAATAACTCTAATAATGCTACTACAGCCGAGTTCAGCTGTGGCAACATATAAATGGTAGTCGGGAGCGCCTCGGAATTCACTTCGACGCGGTTCTCGTCGAACCCGAATCCACCCTCATCTCCCCCCACCCCTCTACAACTTATGTGTCGGTGTTATCTCCGCTCATGCTTGTATAATTTTTTCGCGCAGTTGTTGCGCGTTGCCCTATGTTATTTGCCTATGCTTATGAACTACATTTTTTATACGACCCCAAGAGTCAAACTCTTTGGGATGAGGTCGGGAGATCAAGGGGCCATTCTTGAAGGTAACTTCTAAGGCCTATCCACCGCAAAGGAGAACGAGCATCAAGCCAGTCTTGGACAACACTGCACTATGAGCCGGTGTTCCCTCTAACTGAAATATTAAATTTCTTCTTGTCAGGATGGGCATATTATCTAACACATCGACAATATCTGTTAAGAAATTTTAAAAATATATCCGGGTTCAGATTTTCAAAAAAGAAAGGTCCTATAATTTGTTATATAATTCACGTATTCATATTTTTGGCTTTTACAGTTTATTATCCATTGTAGATTTTCTTCTGCCCAACATCGATAATTTTGACCTGAGAGCACTCCATTGGTAGTTAACGTTGCCTCGTCTGTATAAAAGATATTAAGGTAGTGTCTATTATTCAGCTAATTACCTCGGGACCATAAACAAAACTCCAGTATTATTATATTATTATTTTCAAAAAAAAGTATGTAACAATATTGGTTTTAAAGCTTGTTGTTGATTTTGTTTTAAGCATCTGCTAACCCTACATTCATTTAATTTTAAATTTACAGCCACATTCCTAATACTTGCACGAGGTTCTGGTCTAAATGCTTGGAGTATTCGATTATTATCAAGGTATCGCACATTTTTGTTTACAACATACTTTTTCGGCCTACGCTTTCGAGTATTTTCAGTGGAATTCAGTAGGTTATTGATTAATGCTATTGTTTTAACATAAACATTTGCTTTTTCTGGATGTCGAGCATTAAAAGTTCTCGTAGCTTCAGCAAATAATCTATTTTCAAAGACAATGCGAACAATTTCCATTTTTTTATTAACTGCCGAAACGCGTCATTCCGTTTTGGTACCTATTTACTTAATACTGAAGATTTTTTTACATGGTCTATTATTTTTCAATGTTGCGGCGGTGATGGCAAACTTGCTATTTTTGAATATTGAAATCAAAACAATCTACGTACTTTACTGGTGACAATCAAATAAGGAAGAATGCAACAACAAAATACTTTTCTAGAATCAACTGATGTCAACTGTGTAAAATATACACTCCGCCAAAAAAGTATCGCATAATTTAGTTTTGAATCATAAAAGTATCGCATAATCTTTGCTTGTAGCATAAAGTTGTAAATATACTTTAATGCGCTCTAAGATATAATTTCTATGATTGTTTAAATAAAATACAGGCCAAATAAAAACAAGAACTCATACTTGAGATTTTTATTAAAACAAGAAATTATAATTTTGGAAAGAAAAATGTCATAACAGTAGCTTTTAATACTGAGTATTGCCACCTCTGGCTCTTATGACCGCTCGCATACGGTTTGGCAGAGAGTCGATTAACCTCCGTATATAAGCCTGATCCAAATTCTCCCACTCGTCACGGAGAGCATTTGCTAGTCCATGCAGGTCCGCTGGGGCAACATTTTGGGTTCGTATCCGTCTGTGAAGGAGGTCCCACACGTGCTCGATAGGGTTCATGTCCGGACTTACCGCAGGCCAATCTAAAACTGGAATACCAACATCGTTAAGGTATTCCTGGACGATTATTGCAACATGCGGTCGTGCATTATCGTGCATTAACATGAATTTGTTTCCTATAATTGGCGCATATGGTACTACATGTTCTTCTAAAATGTCCGTTATATACCTGTGGGCAGTCAGTGTACCTCTGTCTACTGGTACTAACTCTGTACGACCTGTTAAACAGATGCCTCCCCAAACCATAATAGAGCCACCAGCGAAATTAGGTCTAGGTCTGATATTACACTTAGAATAGCGCTCACTGAGATACGCCTATCTGAGGTGTAAAGACCAAATCTTGACTCATCTCTGAAGAGTATATTGGCCCAGTCATTAATGTTCCAATTTACATGTTCTCTGGCAAACCTTAAGCGAGCCACTCGGTGGTTCCTAGTGAGATGAGGGGCTGTTACAGCTACTCTAGCTCTTAATCCATTCTGTCGTAACCTATTCCGAATAGTTTGAGTACTCACACGAGTATTTCTGACTCTAGCCAAGTCGTTCTGCAATTGTCTCGCAGTTATATGTCTTCGACGTAATGCTTGTAGTAGTAAATAGCGGCCATCTTGGCGAGTTGAACATCTTGGACGACCTGGTACAGGTCTTCTACTGTAAATGCCTGTTTCCCTATATCTGGCTACGGCTCTAGAAACACTTGACTGATTGATGTTCATCAAATTAGCAACGTATGCTTGAGATCGTCCATCTTCGATTAAAGCAACTATAGCAGCCACTTGTTCTGAAGTTAAATTGCTCATTTTAGTTTTAAAAGCGTTGGTACAGAACTCTGACTTCGCACTTTAAAATTTGTCCGTATAGGAAGACTTTCAATAAACAACTGAACAAACCTTACACATATGCATTTTTCTAAATGTGTTCTTTTAGAAAAAAAAAAGGAAAAACGTTCCATTATTTTGTTAGTGTTTTTATAGTTCACATACACGAGGCAAACTTTTTGTGAACGTATAAAAATATCTTGGTTCATAAATGCCCTTTTTTAGTTTATGCGATACTTTTTTGGCGGAGTGTATATAATCAGAATCTAGTGAAACGTAAAACAAAAAAGTAAAACTACTCTTATTTATTGGCTATTTGGTTGTTATTTAACAAAAGATATTTTACATTATCTAAAGATGAAGAATGCATGGTTTATATAACATTTCAGAATTCATTACCTTTCTATTGTTTGTTTATGTTTACTGTCGATGTTTTCCCATTCAAAATTCGCAGACACAAAGGGGCCACAAATTATGAACGCCTTTAAGGTAGCGAGGGTCCTACTTTTTATGTCGGTTCTACGAAAATTACCGAAAGATGTTCCCAATATCGCGGGATTACAACCTAATAAATTGCCGTCCATTGTTCGGTTCGCCTCGTCTCCTACAATCGGGTAACAAATTAAACAAGATCTGTCAAGGGTGGTGTATTTATACATATTTAAATCGCACTGCATTCGCATTCTCTTAGGTTTTACAACCCATTAAGGACCCAGTGTTGTAATTAATTACCGAACGTCACTGAAATTGTGTAGGTCATGAATTTAACGTTTGCATGTTTGCGTTACGGCTTGATTCGATACAGAAATGTTAACACTATACATCCGTGTTTATAAAACCCTTTGACAAAAATTTTAAATTGCTTCAAGTCATTTGTGTGATTGATTAAGTATGATGTCAGAAACAATTACATACCGCTGATTGAATGCATCATTCCCAGTGGTCTGGAAAAAACAATGTTGAGCGGCGCATGCGACACTAAGTCGCGATTATCTAACCTATTTGAACGTATCTAGAGCATAAAATTGCATTTGAAGCAAACGTAATGATTCTCGAAAGGAAAAAATTGATCGCCGTATTTGTTCGTTCAACCTAATCAGATACATAACGTAAAAAGCATAGTGACATTAACGAAGGAGATTTAAACATCGCGTACGATTAGAATTAAAAAGCGGTTGTCGGGGAATTTTTAGTGGTACGTGCGGCGTTGTAGGAAAAGAAATGACCTAAAAATATCAAATTTTACACATTGATTGGAAGATATTCGATGCACGTACAAACTCTTCACATGATTGAACCTTTCGGTACGCTAGGTACCGGTAGTGCTTTTGCTGGCTTTTAAGGTTTTTGCTAGGTTTTCCGATACGATGGATACATACGTAACTATAACAATGACTCTGTTAGTGCATTAAAAGTCGATACTGTTATTTTCTTTATATACACGGTGGCCAGAAAAATGCGGACAAACACCACGCAGGCCAAATCTTTGTTTAATTCTGAGTTGACAATCTTAATTGAGAAAAGTAGTACAGTGTTTTCTTAAGTCACACGAGCAGCTTAAAAGAATTGTAAATTTGGCAACACCTAATCAGACAAGTACTGTGGCAGTAATAATTTTATTATTTACTATAAATCAGGTAAATACGCAAATTAGCAAGAATTTTAGGTTAACATGGATAAAAATTTTATTGAAATTTACAGATAATATGATTAAATTATAACAACTGTTCAAATTGGTAGCCATCAGTTTCCAGACATAATTCTAATCTTCGAGGAAGCGAATTCAAAACGCGCTCCAACATATCGGGGGTGATTAATCGAACTGCCGCCGTAATTTTATTAATTACATCCTCTTCGTTAGCTGGAGGCGTTGCATAGACCTTTTCCTTTAAAAACCCCCAAACGAAAAAGTCCAGAGGAATAATATCGGGAGATCTTGCTGGCCATGCTATTGGACCGTTACGCCCTATCCATTGATTCGGAAAGTGTTCGTTTAACCAATCCCTCGAAATTCTGGCATTGTGATCGGGTGCCCCGTCATGCATGTAGAACATGTTGGGTCTCAAATTCAATGGAATATTATCCAGTACTTCTTCTAAAACGTTAACGTACTGAATTCCATTTAGACGATTTGGAAGAAATATTGGTCCAACAAGTCGGAGATTTAAAATCCCCAGCCAAACATCTACCGAAAATCTTCTCTGATGTCCAATTTCCCTTACTGCCTTGGGATTTTCGTCCGCCCAAAAATGAAAATTATGGCTATTAAAGACGCCATCTCTCGCAAACAAGCATTCGTCGCTCCAGAGAATATGCAATAAAAAGTTCGGCTCTTCATGAATCCTTTGTAAAACATTGTTACAAAACATACTTCTGTGCACATTATCGTTTACATACAAAGGCTGCACTCTCCTTGCATGAAACCGACGCAAAAGATTTTGAGATAGTGCTGAGTGCACTGTTGTTTTGCTAGGAATATTCAGTTCCCGAGCTATTTGTCTTGTGCTGGACGTCGGATCTTCGTAAACAGCATCTAATATTTGCTCTTCTAATTGAACTGTTCGACGCTCTCTAGGTATACCGTTCTTACGATAATTTGGTATAAAGGTGCCAGTTTCTCTAAGTCGCTGATCCAATCTACGGAACGTGTTGGTGGATGGATGTCGCCGTTGTGGATACCGTATTTGATATTCCTCTTTTGCCAAGTTTGCATTTCCAGTGCAAAATCCGAATACCATATACATGTCGGCGTATTCTCCAAAGGTAAACATTAGTCAGTATTAAGAACAGCACAAAATGTTTATCTTATTTCAACAGCCAAATGTCACATGAGAAACGTCAAAAATTGACAACTACTTATTACTTTTAAACAAGCAGCCTTACAGTACCACGTTGCCATATGTACTTTAATTTCAAAAACGCCAATGAAGAAATGTTAAAAATGTAAACCATTGGTATGAATCGATTAGTTACATTAATGCACTTGAGATAATTCCATTTCTAAATTTCACCACAATGATTTTACATAGATAAATTTGACGAATTTTGCTAAATTTTAGCCGTACATCTTAAGGTTTGATGGTATCGTATGCCTTAAGGAAGGACCGTATAACTTTTTTGGATTAAGATTATCGCCTCAGAATTGAACAAAGAATCGTTCTACCTGGCGTTTATCCGCCCTTTTCTGGCCACCGTGTATAGAATATATGTACATTCGACAAACGCAGAATATTTTACAACTTGTCATCGTTAATACATTTTAAATTATAGACTTTATATAAAATTTCCACACAAAATATATTTTGTGAAACGCATCTTTATTTTTAATCAAATGATTGTATTAATACTAATTTAAGTTTTTAATTTAATCCTTTTAAACATTTATGAAATTTAAACTTTTATGTACGAAGACGGTTTACTGATTAGTATTTACATGAGCTTTTTTGTTTTCTCCTATAACGATGTTTTAAAAGAATTTACTATTGATATTGTTATCAAGATACCGACTTACTATAAACATATATCGAAAAACTTTCTCGTTTTCCTTAATAGAAGCATGGTATTTACAGTAAAACTCATCCACTGAGTATAAAAGTATAAAAAAGGTCCGATAATGTTTATAGCTATGTGTGCTTAAAAGAATTATTAATCATTAATTACAGAAGTAAAGCATATCTTCCTATGCCATATAAAGAAGTGGTATTCTACCACTATAGTAGATAATTTTTTTTATAATTCTTTAAATCAAAATAGAATTGTATTTTTTTGTATTTAAAAGCAGAATTCTTCACGCTAAGAAAACAGTATTTGAAATGAATAATATTTTCTTGTTCAACGTTCTTTATACTATTCTTGCAATATAAAAAATGCGAATTACGACTTTTATGGAGAAGCAGTTCTCTGTTTGTGGTTAAATTTTGGGGAATACATACGAAATATTTATCTCCATAGAAATGGTCTAAAAAGTAAAGCAGCATATATGTGAATATCAGTGAATAAGAACTTCTTTGGATTTTTCCGTATTTTAGCCATAAAATACACATCTTGCGAATTTTTTATTCTTATTTTAGTTGTTTCTGGTACGTGATTCGGTATTTTTAATGAATTAATTTAAGGCACTTCCTGTTGCCCAAAAATTTCCAACTTGGGCTAATCAATTCATAAGAGATAAGAAACGCATTATTTAAGCCTTGAAGTATATAAATTCCTTTAAGATAGAATGAAAACACACTATCATCCTCCCATAATCACCTCGGTTTATTATATTAACGTGAAAGAATGATATAGGAATAATTCAAAGTTCAAGGCAACAAAGCAATCAAATATTGCAATCAAAATACAAAAATATTGGTTAATTCACAAAACGCACTTCATAGGTCGTTTCCTTTCTGAAGAATTGGATGGGAACCCGTATTTGTTAATATTCCATGTTGTCTAGGGTTAAGTTATTCCCTGTATGTCTTATTGGCCAGAGAAATAGCACAGTCTACGTAACATGACAATATATTAAAATTTTAATGGCTTTTTTTATTTACAGGTAAGTGTCAATCATCTATCTATCCAACTGTCCAACGTATATACGTAAGTAGATAATACACTAAATGCTTATTAATTAAAAGTCTGAATTGGATAAGAAGTATATTTTAGCAAAAATGAAATATAAGATACGAAAAATGTGTATTAAAATTGTTACGACTTTGGCCATTTAATTCGCAAAAACAATAACTATTCATGGTAAATGGTAATTTGGTTATTAATACATATTATCTTTATTTAATCAGAGCAAATGGATTCTGAAACAGAACAGCACATCACCAGATCCTTCGTGCCAATAACGAAAGCCTGTTATACTCACTTCACGATGAGACAGAATGAAAAAGTTGCAACTCATTATGTTCAGTATAGTTTTTCCTTGATGCGCGCACAAAAGAAAAGCCAGTTTACGATTTTATTTATGTAGATTTTTCTCAGGACGTATTTGTATATTTTTGCTTTTATATATATATAAGAACCGCTCAAATAAGATTCCTCAACAGGAGTTATAAATAATACCAATTATTGATACGTTATAACACATTTTCTATTTACGCATACTGTTCGTCTTAAATGATATAGTAGTCACCCTAGAAGTAAAACAAAGGTGCTAGATGTCGTGGTTTATGAGAAGTATATACAAGAGATGTGAGAACAGCGCAAACGGAGAGCCGCAGACAAGAGGAATGATTGATGGATAAACATTTACCTAGACCGGATTAAAGTCAAACATTCCAGGATGGGTATAACTTCATTTTGTCATTCGTCGACTGTCGGCGAATCAAGATAGCAAATACGCGAAAGGATTCTGTGGATATTGTAGAACGGAATCTTCGACAATCTCAGACGACTAGGTGACTGTGATATATGAGGTTATTTAAAATTATGTTAGAGATTGATAAATACAAAAGAAATAAACAATGTATTCTGTTAGTCGAAAAACATGGTCTGAAGCTATACATGGATGCTTATCTTATATTTATCGTAATAGAATCTATTCCTAACTCTACATAGTAGTAAGTTTTGTCCTCACAATCACTGTAGTAATTACGGTTATATTTAAATGACACAAAAGTGTGTTAATAGTATATGTTAGAATATTCAGTGAACATAGTAATTATAGTTCAAAGTGTGTTAGTACTTTAGACTTCTAATTGCATTTGAAGTCTATAAACAAAACAATTAAAAATAGTAACAATAGAATATTGTGATACAAACAAGGTTTTCCCGAATTAAGATATCAAATATATTCAGCAGCTTTGCTTGAAAAATATTCCCTTTAGTTTGTTATTATCTTTATAAGGTCCTAAAATTCAAATCCCTAATCTAAAAACGATTAAAATAAATTGCTTTTTGGGATGGGAGTTGCATAATGATCGTGATTAAATTGTTATACACGTGAGTTCGCTGGGTATAATGTCGTGATATGAAGTGGTATTCGGTTTTTAATTGAAATATTAAAGCAAGCACGTGAAGCAATTTCGTTGTTTCAATTACACGGGAACAGTTAGTCACTTACCGACCGATGCCATAAAACTTAAGATTAAATTACTGAAATATTTGTATTGAGGTTAAATGTGAAGTAAAGCATATGTGTACCTCTACATATATTAGGTTATCTGTCGTTTGTGTATGAGAAATCGAATGTACTGAACATGAGGTATGCATAGACAGGGTAATTATTGTAGCTTTATTGGATTAAAAAGCAGTCTTAATATAAGATTATTTTTCTATTCGGTTATAACTGTAATACTTGTTTTCATATTTGTTTTATTAATTCTTCAAAATGTATTGTGTTTATACTACTCACGGATATAAAAATAAGGAAACAAAAGGAATGCTACTTGAGACATTAGTGAACGCAGAACAAAACATCAGTATCTATCAAACTGCTCATTGAAATTCTTACCAGGGTACGTTCAAATGTGTCGTTTTGCGTCTAGAATTGTTTATTTTACGATTCAATTGTTTTTTTCTTAAGCCTTGTAAACACTTGCAGACGCAATCTGTAATGCAACGTGTAACAAAACATTTAATATCGCGTGGACGGCTCTAATTTTATAGTGCACAAAAGACGTACATTAACCCAAGAATGAACTTTCTATAGAAAACCACGTTGAGTTACTGAAAAAACCAGTTTGGATATGTGATCCCAGAATTTTTATCGCTGTACATGTAGCTTCACCTATTTGATGTCAAGTACGTACTTAAAGTAATTTATTTTGTAATTTTTTGGATTCCATAAATTTTCTCTGCCATTCAAATCATATTTCTAACAGTGCTTTTCTTTTATTATTCCATTTTTTTGTGTGCATTATGCAACATAGACTTTAACAAGCAACATCTGTACGTATTGGTTGCATTATACCTATGTTGCGTTGCAAGTTGTATATTACAAAGTTAATAATGCCTACTGGTGGAGTTAAGCTCAACTAGAATATATTGTACTGATAAGAAGAACTCTCAAAGTTAAGGAAATTAATTTCGTAAGCGTATTTATTTGTTTCAAAGCAACATTGTTTGCCACTAAGGAAACGATTAGTTTGTTTTGATTTGTACACTAACTACGGGTCAAGGCATCACCCCTTAACACCGCTGCCTAAGGTCCACTGTATTATTCCGTACTTAGTGAATTCCTTTATATAAACAGGATAGTCTCTTAAAGTAGGTTTAGTAGCCTATGTGATAAACTTTTTTCCGGCAGATATGTCAGTAGATGGTCCCAGCAAGGACAGTCTCTCCCGTTTCAACACAATCAGCCGTGTCCTATTAGCAGAAAACCAGCAAATGTGCTGCTAAATGTCGTGATGACTGCCTCTTCATCCGTTTGGTGTGTATCTGCCCTTTAACCTTATCCCAGCGCAGCTGGTCCTTTTTTCTGATCCAGTTAGCCACTGCACTACGTATCGCAGTCTTGGTAATTGATAGACCCGATTCGGGTCCAGTGAATATTGTTTGTTAATTCGTTGCCTGTTATAACCTTATGCCCCGGTACCCACATCAAATTAACTTTGCTGTGTCTAACCAGAGTCCTTAGATTTTCCAGGCAGTCTGAAGCCAGTTTCGAGATTGCCTGATAGAATGACCATGTTTTTAGGGCTACTTGACTGTGCGATTGAATATCAATCAGCTGATCCTTGGGTTGTGTTTCCTATGCTCTACGAGCACGTGTTTCTACTGCTAGTACTTCCGTTTGGTATGCGGTAGTGTATTGTCCAGATGCCATATACTCTGATTTAGGGTTTGGTCACAGCTCCAGAACCTGTGATTCTTTTCCACTCACCTGCGTACCTCATTAGATTTTGAATCTCCGCTTTCTATTTTGTTCTCTATTCATCCCAATCCAAGACGACCTAGAAGGGCTTACCGAAGGAGAGTTTGGGAGTTATCGTATCACTACCCACTTCAAAGATAGGGTTTGTAATTTCGGGCATTATTCTTGTATGCTTTTAAGTATTCTGCAGTTTTCACCACAGTTTTAGTGTTTGCGGCTTTATGTTTTTCCAATTGTTCTGCGGGTTATCGTTAGTGCTCGTTTACACTTGTCTGTTCAAGATATTGATTCCAGGGTTAGTTTTGAGTCAAGAACTATTCCTAAGTATTTAGCATCTTGACTGAATTGAAAAGAGTTCAAGGCTTTAGACCATCCAGCTTTCTTCTTTTCAAAAAGGGAACTAGTGTTATTGTATGTAAATATAGGGGTGGTAACATTTTTCCGTTTTAATTTTTTTATTTTCACGGTGTTTACAAAATAATTTGCAATACGGTTCTGTATAAGAGCAATATCTTACTGTTATTTTTTTGCATCTCATTGGTTAATGTTTTAAACTATACTCACTCCCTCTAAAGCATTTAACTTTTTCCTCACTTAATCGACTCTACATCTCGTAAATTGCCGATATAGCAATAGTGTCTTTATCAACCTTATCCTGCATGAAAATATGTCATTTGTGAACCAAAGTTCATTGGATATTTTGCTCAGGTACCTTTAACGTAACCACTTAATGCCGAGACACTTACATATACATCTACATATTTGTATACTTTGAGCCACATTTGTCATTCATTAGTAGAATTTGGAAATGTAATTTAATTGTATCTGTTGAAATGTTTGAAATAAATATGCATCTAAATTAGTTTGGCGCAATTTTAGGTATAACAAGATAAGTCGTGTCATTTTTAAATTTGATACAGCTTTTACATTCCAAAAAAAATAATATATTCACATTATAAAGCTATGATTATCTTGCACAATACACAAATACACTTAAGATACTAGCTTTACATAATCTTTGAGCATCATCCATTCCAAAATTAATTCTAATTAGCGTGTAATGATACCCTTGCTATCTTATTAGTCGGTTGTACCTGACACACGTAGATATTGTCTGATGATGAATGAAACGCAGTATCCGCATGTTTCTTCGTGCGCAATGGTAATGGAAAAAAATATCGAAGCAGCTGTAACATTGTAAGACTTGTCTCGCTGGATGCATGTGAGTATTTTAATTGACAAGTTGAGATTGATTACGAACCGCTCAAGCGGGAGCTTTTAAATTTCCGTGGGCCTAATTTTGATACGTAGATACTTCTTGGCTGAAACGTTCAGATTTCAGCCTAATTGTAAACACGCCGTATTTCTGGTTGCTTTTGTGCAGTCGAGGCCAAGTATTTCATATTTGTAGAGGTGTGGCAATGTCCTGTGCATTATTCATTGTTAGGCCAAGAGTTTCTTGTAGTGAGGTGTTTGGGTAAAAGAACATACTTTAAGATTTGTTATTTACACAAAAAGAACGGGATATAGGCTAGAATTTACTTGTGTGTCTGAATAATCGTTTCCACTTCCCTGTGAGTTAACAAGTAGAACATATGAAATAAGTGTGACTAAACCATTATTTTTCTTGTTATATAAACAATGGCGTATGTTGTACAAAAATAGCTTCTGGGTTCGAGAAACTCGTGTTTAATGTAAATCGAACATGTTCCGTTCGGGAATTATTGTATCCTTACTTAATTAGTGTTAGATAATTACATGTTTTGTCATATGCAACAGTGGAATCATTATTATTTATAGGAAGCATTGTAAAACTTAGTTTGTCATCTGTTCAACGACATGGGGTAAGAAAATTGCTGGCATCTGTAACATGTTTACTCATTAAATCTCCTAAGATGATAGTTCGCCATATTTATAGCAAGAAGTACTGCTTTTTTATTATTCAACTGAAAAATTAGTGAAACTAAATATGCTCTTGTAAATTATTTCACCTAACGGTTTTGTTTTAATAATTTTACTACGGCATAATGTTGACAAATAGCTAGAGTAATTCAGTGACTTATAAAAGTTTCAACTATTGTTCATATTATTCTACTAATAATAATAATAGCTTCTTTATTACCCAACGGTTTACCATTTACAGGGTAAAATACAAAAGTTCAGTACATACAGACATAATATACATACAATAAATACTACACAATATAATAATAATATAAGAATTCCCAAACAAGTAAATAGAAAAAAAACAGAATTTGTAACAAAATGTGAGTGAGAAAAAAAAATAATTTAAATCAATTTCATACTAAATTATTAATAGAATTATGAAATATGTCCTCATAACACGTACCAGCAGATCGACACATAGTGAATAAAGGGAAATGTTGTAATAAGTTGGTACGGGAAAATGGAAACGTGAAGGTGGGGCAAGAACGAGAGGAAATGCGGGGAACAAAGAAATTTATTTTAGAAAGAAGAGAAGGGCAATCAGTTATTCCACGGATTATCTTCCACACTGACTTGGCCCCGTGTGTTTTCCGTCTGCTTTCCAATGATGTCACACCATGCCTTGTCAAAAGCGAAGTATAGTCGACTCCTCTCTCCGGGTATGTGTTGCCCAGTTTAAAGGAAAGATATTTTAAAAAGCGGTGTTGAACCTTTTCAATAGATAGCTGTAGATAAGTATAGTGTGGTGACCAAATAACAGAGGCATACTCAAGTTTGCTAACAACAAAGGTGAAATACAAAGTTTTTACTAGAGATATATTGTTGAAGAATTTCCATGCTCGTAATATAAAACCCAGTGTTTTAGACGCAGCAATGGATAAGTTAGTAATGTGTGGCACAAAAGAAAAACGAGAGTCAAATAAAACACCAAGATCCTTAACAATATGAGAACGTGTTAAAGCGTTGCCGTCTATTTCATACACAGAGTCAAGAAGAAATTTACTTTCCTGGTATAGCAAACAAATGAACATTTACTGACATTCAACTTCAATTTAAATTCGGAACACCATTTGGTTATAGTATCTAGATTTCGTTGTAGGTGCAATACATCATTCCATGTTTTGATTGATAGGTAAATCTTCAAATCATCAGCGTACGCAAGCACTGGGCAGGATAAGGAATCAAGTAAGTCAAGTAATAAATAAGACAAATAGAAGGGGCGCTAGATGAGACCCTTGAGGTACTCCTGACGATGGACAATATTCAGATGATTTATATCCGTTGTAAAAAATATAATTGATTCTCTTTGTCAGATAAGATTGTAAAAGCGATGATAATGACAAACTTAATCCGTAGGTTGACAGTACTTGTAATAAGATACCATGGTCAATGACGTCGAACGCTTTACTAAAGTCCGTATATATTACATCAACCTGACATTGAGCATCAAGTTGCTCGCTGGTGAATTGCGTAATTGACAATAGCTTTGTTACTGTAGACGTACCACGAAAAAAACCATGTTGGTACGGAGATATAGGTTTTATGTTATAATATAAGCAAGAGTAAAATGCTAATGCTTTCAAAAACTTTCGCAAAATTTGATAAAATAGATATGGGTCTATAATTATCTATACATGACTTGTCATCTTTTTTAAATACTGGAACAACTCTAGCAGATTTCCAAGCTGCAGGAAAAGTACATGAATCAATTGCTAAATTAATTATATATGTTAGAGGTTTTAAGTGTTATTATTTTTTATATTTACTCATTCCTTTATTCATAATAATTTATCATCGATTTCTATGCCTCAAGTTAATGAGGATGTGGTTTTGAAATACCTAAAAAAAGTAAAGGGCAATTATACGTCTGGACACGATGCAGTTCCAAACTTTCTTGTACGCGATTGTGCTATAAGTTTTGCAAAACAATTGTGCAAACTGTTCAATTTATCTATTGACACTTCTACCTATCCCAACGCATGTCAAGTCGGCAATATACATATGTGCTATACACACGAAATATGATATTGCTAATGTGAATAACTACAGACCGATGACTTTGTTACCTATTTTCTCTAAGATTCTTGAGTCTATTATTTATGACACCATCTATAATAACATTCGGTCATATATATCAACTAGTTAATACGGTTTTATACGTGAGAGATCTACCACGACCGATATAGCGACTTTAACCCAGGACTTGGGCCAAGCATTGGACAACAAGATGCAGATAGATGTAGTCTATACTGATTTCTCTCGGCCCTTTGATTCTATTGACCATTTTTCTGTCGAAGATGAGTTCTTTTGGGTTCAGTAGATCTCTATTACAACTTATGGAGTCTTACCTGGAAAACAGAAGTAACTTTGTGTATTATAATAGCTACAAGTGTGAGGTATACGTCTCGACTTCTGGAGTCCCACAGAGTTCCAACCTTAGACTACTGCTATTTAATATTTTCATCAACGACTTACTTACTGCGATTAAATCCAGCATTCTGGCGTATGCCGATGAAATGAAAATTTATTATACCATTGATGACTTTGATGACATTGCATTTATTCAGTCCAACATAAATCAAATTAGAAATTAGTGCAAATTGAACAAGCTGCCGCTCAATATTGCTAAATGTTGCTATACTTATGTCTTTTACTAGGCGAACTAATAGACTTCCGTCCACCTACACCATTGATGACATTCAAATCGAGCGTAAAACTGTCGAGAAGAATCTTGGCGTTATGTTTGATGAGAAACTCAGCTTTGCAAATCATGTATCTACAATTACAAAAGCCGCTTATAGATCTTTGGGATTTATTATACATGTCTAAAAGGACTTTAGAAGTATTGCCTCACTTATATCTCTTTTTTACGGGTTAGTTGTTATTGGTAAGTTATAATATGGCGCAGAAATCTGGTATCCTTTGTATGATGTTTACACTAATGAACGTGCACAGCGTAAATTCCTGAAGTATTTATCCTTTAAGATTGACGGAACTTATCCAGTGCGTGGTATAGTCTACAACCAACTTTTAGATAGACATGGATGCGAATCTTGGGCAACCAGGAGACAGTTAATTAATGCAAAGTTTTTACATAATATCATTACTAACAAAATTGATTCACCTACGTTACTGTCTAAAGTTGATTTTCAAGTACCAAGAGCGATGTCAAGATGGACAGAGACCTTTTCCTTCTCAGTACCAAGAACTAACTTGCTATGGAGAGCGCTGCTTACGCATTTCACTACAAATCTAGATCGCTTGTGCCAGGATCCGTTTCTTGCTTTGCCTTAATGTTTATATTATTGTTCTTTTTTTTTGTTCTTTCCTATAATACTTTTTTGATATTAGGAGGGAGATTTTGCTCTGCAGGGGTGCTTGATAAGCACTCGATGCTTAGGCTTTGTCAACCCCGTTGTCTAAAAAAAAATATATATAATAAACGAATAAAGTAGCCACCAATCAATAAGAATAGCAAATAATCGCATTGGTAGTTTCTAGCTTCAGGAAAGCTTTAGTAATTTATTTAATCTACTCCTATGGTACTTTTTAAAAATTCTACTACCAGACTTGTCATGAATTAGATATAATAAAGAGAATTCCGTAGCTTCAGTTCAAACAATTATTGAAATAAATTTTGATACTTAAGAGATTGTTTAAGTTATCAACAAAGGATTTTGTTAAAAATGCGACCGGTTTCGCAATTTATGAGTGCATTTAATTTACATCGATCAAATACAGCATTTTTTATTTAATTCAAAAGTAAAAGAAAATCATCTTTCTTTTCGGGTCCCTCAAAGCATATTAACTATTTTCCAAAATTTCAAAGTTATTATTATCTCCCCACTCCAAATTGTTTTAATTACGTTGGAGCTACTAATTCGTAAATGAAAGAACGACATTTTATCACTGATGTTTTATAAAGTACACCTCCATTAGTCTTTCCCAAACACCTCGTTCCAATCAACTGAATTTCGATCAACATTCCTTTCAAATTTCTAAAAGTTCTTACATCTCCGTAATAGTCATAAACCACACACAAATATACCTACATTAAATACAACCTATTACTGATAAATTTTTATAAAATACCATAGACCTAAGTATCCTTGAAACTAATATGAATTTGTGGCGTGCTTTTCTAGAGTTCGTGACTTTTACATTCATTATTGAAACACCACCGTTGATCTTAATCGTCACGTTCTGGAATTAAACCATCTTCAAGAGGCAATCATTTTACCTCGATAATCAGCCGTCCCTATGTGCTAGATAAATCAGTATCGTCTTGAGGACATTATTGGATACCAAAATCGGTTAAGAAAAACGAACGACGTAGTTAAGGTTTCGGGAAATATGTGTAAAGGAATGAAGGAACGTTCAGCTGATGCATTTAGAGGTTATTTGTTATCCACTAATTAACTGTGGAGAATGATTGTATTCCAGCGAAATGGAATAGTCGTTATGTGCAGACCCGAACAGAAGCATTCTCTCGGATTTAATTATGGGAGGCAAAATGTTTATGTTAAATTTAAAGCCACCTACAGAATTTAAGCTTTCATATTATGTGAGAAATCTACCTGCTATACCAAGGCTTTTGTAGGTAAATGGATGCGAGCACCTATGAATTATTCGAAGTCAGGTAAAGAAGGGACCATTCAAAATCATAGCAATTTGTATAATTAAGTTTTTTATGGTATAAGAGCAGTCGTCCTAGCATATACAAGTTAGGTACTGAGCTTTCTAGAAGTATCTGATAACTTTACTAAAATTTTCTTCTGATTAAATGACATACAAAAAGCACTTATAGGTAGTTTCATACTTCTAACGGGATCCACAAAGAACTAATATTTTGCAATTGTGTATTATTTATCATCATGCTCCGTAGATGTTACATCAAAGAAGGACACTTTGCTAATAAGAGGGTTGCCAACCTCATCTCGTTCCGTTAATTTTCAATTATAAATTACTTATCTGATGATATCTTCCCACTGGCCCTAGAGTGGACCCCAGCGGGCTTTGATTATCTTGTTACATTAATGAAGCCGCTGGTTAATACGAAATTAGTTTGCCCCGACATGCTTAAACATGCAGATACGACCGTAAACATCATTTATGTATTTAAGCAATATCATGCATACTGTACGTATACATGCATGCAGAACTTTCTCCCACAAACAACACGGTATACGTAGTTGAGCTTTTCCCAAACGCAACATAATTAATTACGAGTAAAATCAACAATAGACGATACCGTAAAATTCACTTGGACACATCTGGAAATTCCGAAGATCAACAATCCGCCAACACTCACCTTGACGGACTAAGGATTGCGATTGTTTACTTAGGACAACGCCCTTTGAGTGTCTGTTCACATTTAAGTAAGGCCCCTCTTGTTATGCAAGTGGCAGGTTACGTGATTCGGCGTTGATGGGAAACCTCAGATTAAAATTGATGGGCTACGTGAGTTCGAAATCTTTGAGCAGCTAAACTTTCTATTGATATGCCTACTGATGTGTTGGAGGATAAAATGGAAATTCAAATATGTATAATTTCATTATGTGTTCCTAAATCACATAATCTTTTAAATACCTGGTACTTAGTCTTACTACAGATAGTTAGGAAATTCCTAAACACTTCCTATTTATTAGGAATTCACCATTATACGAGAATATATTTTAACTAATGTAGGATTACCACTAACATATATACAAGAAAATGAAGTATGCATTACATTATTATTGATGATATATTAAATCTCAGAAAGTCAATATTTAGTATTTTTTTAAAGGTGCAGCCTGTATGTTTTTTAAAATATAAAGATAACTTGAAAAGATAACTTTATATTTATTAGATTTGTTTGTTTTAGCACACAGTGTCGTGACGCGAAAATCTAGCTACATTCTTTTCAACGAAAACTATTGTTTTAAAGCCCTGGATTGATGTCGGCTTAAAATTCTTTGATTACTAATCATTTTGTCATGACGCGAAAATGATTCTTTAACTTATGGCTGCATATCCTATTTTGTGAACGAATAACCTGCTATGTTTTGTAAGTTTTCATTTTCATGATAATATCAGGTAAACGAAGTGAACTCAATGTTGTTTATGCTTATACGTATGCTTTGGGAGAGATTGTAGCGAACGGTTGCATACTAATTATTAAAGATAATTTACATGTATAAACGTTAACTCATGTCGAATTTAACATCTATTTTGTATAAATCTTTAGTCATTTTTGACAATTTTTATCTATACACATATCATCTATACATAACCTAGAAATTGCATTTTGTACCTACTTGGCGAAACAGAATCTTCGTTAATGTATAAATCGCTAAATTAGTGGTCCTACAATATAAATTTCCTATTTTCCCTTTTATAGCTTTTCATAAACGCACCAAACTACTGCGAAACACCAAACATTATTGGGAATTACCATACAAGAAAAATACCTAATATAAACAATAGGTGGATAATGCAAATTGCAAATCGCTAGATATAAGCTATATCTCTGCTAGATATGCTCTATTATCACACATTATTAGCACTACTGCTGCTATCACTGTCACATCTATACAGCTTGATGGTCTTACAACCACTGTCCTTTATTCTCAAGGTTACATACATCGGCTACATACATATATCACAATACATACATTAGCTACATACATATATGACAATCACCAATACCCATCATATGAATATCTTCATCCGCGCGGCAGTCGGTGCTTACGTCACAGGGAGGCTATGACAATGATCTTCGTATGCTCTCCTCAAATTTGTTTCTATGTTACGAAGTTAGTTACGAAGAAGTTGGATCGTTCTAGTAGCCTCCGAGTGACGTAAGCACCATTTGCCGTTGCTCTTTAAGCAAATGCAAGATCCTCAACTTTGTGTGACAATTCGTGGCATATTGCAAATTCCAGAATGCAAATTCAATAGCCGCTCAACATCATAAAAGTCACTGTAAACCAAATTGAACAAAAAAATAGTATTGCTTTACAACGCTAGTGCCAAATCGAACAAATCTATTGAGCAAAATGGACAACTTAGTTAAGTATTGTTGCAGTGTTGCAATTTAAGCGTTGATATAAGTGTTGAAATGAATGCCAAGAAATGTTAAATTGAACTCTTAACGGATTGCTTCCGTTTTGAAAGAAACCTGCATTCAAACCTGAAAGTAAATTATGATACAAATGCCTATATACTAGAACCTAAAATAATAGGTTCACTGCAACCTAAAAGATCTATTGTGTCCCCTAATCTTGCTGAACCTACAGCTGGCCGTTCAACCTCATTATATTTATAAAGTTCAGTGAGAAGATGCCATATTAGGTAAATAGTCTTCGTCGATTTTATTTGCTCTCTGGTTTAGCCTAGTGCTGCACAATTTGAAATAACGTATATATATTAATGTTTCGTCCTGTTCCCCACAGATTTTGCACCCTTTGCTACTCAAAGCTTACTCACAATGTCAAATGCCCTTTCAGTTCATAGTTGTTGTGGCTTGCCAAACAAATTTTAACTCGCGTTATTCCTTGGCGATTTTGTCCATATATTTGGATATCCTGCAAAACGGTTCAGGTTATTAAAATTATGTTCTAGACCCTTTTCTTAGCGAGATTATATCTTATTTAATTTTTTTCCACTTCTATGTGTCCCGAATCCCATAAAAGCTAACACTGTTCCTTGTGCCCAACTTGTTCAGTTTTTCTAGACATTCACTATCAGTATTGAATTGGACGCATCTTTCTACATCGAGTATTTCTTCTCTGGAAGATACTCGGGTATTAGCTCAAGATTTAGAAGTATTTGGTTCCAAGCTCACATAGCCTAGTCTAGTTCCTTCTGCCGTTTGAGGCATCCACATATCATTTGACGGCATTCCTATTCAGTTTCAAGATATTGTCTTGATCACACGCGCTCTTGCAATTAAGCATTGTAGTAAACTATTTAACAAAGTTGAATCTTTTTTGCGTGTTCTCCTTTAAGTTACAAGGTAGCGTAGTATATCAGTCAAGAACGAAAATTTATCTGGGTAAAATCTGATGGAAATCATGTTGCTTATAATAGATATATTTAAATAAATATGAGACTGTCTTAAAAAATTATGTCATGTGAGAAATACTTATACAGAAAGCACGTGTACATTTGTATATTTCCTGATTTTCACTCTCTAGTCGCTTTTATAATTGTCCTGTTGATGTTGAATACAATATTGTTCGCTCTTTCTTTATGACTTTTATATTAATCAATTATTACCAACGCCTCTTTAAGGGCAGTTTCTAACTAGTGCAGAAATTCGAAAAGTAAACACAAACAAACAAAACAATAAATCTTATTCCAATATTAGAAAGTACTTCTCCTACCACTTTTTCAAGGCAACCCATCTCTTAATATCACACGCATATTACACTACTTCCAAGACAAATATTTATAAGCGTATTGGTATCTCAAGGGCTAGATTACTAGGAAGCTTTCAGTCTATCGCTCAAGTAATTAGTCTAATTCGGTTTATAGAAATTTCAAGTGCTTGTATAGCAACTAACAGAATAATATTTTTGAAACAGTAGATATTTCAATTTGGGTTTTTTTGTCGCAATAATTTCTATTTTGGCTTTATTTCTAAATTTTCGTATATTTTCCAGTTTAATCTATGCCAGCAAATACATATAGTGCATGTAATCATCAAACAGGCAGAACATATTCCACCCTTTGTATAACAGAACTCGCATCTGCTCGTGCAGTTTGATTATTCGGGGCTGATGCACGCCCAGTCACAGCTGCTCTTTAAATTCCCGAAGATTATACTTTCCGAAACACGAGGCACGTGCTACGTGGATATACGTCAAGGTCCTTCTGCGCACACCTATTGTCTGCATACCGTTTATAATTCGTTTTTGTTCACTCCAGTTACATAATTAAACTTTAATGGATCAGCTGTTGATCGATATCGTGTCTTGATAAATGCAGACCAAATTTTCGCATGTAAATTGCCAAGTAAGATCGGTTTACCTGATGATATTATCGCCATCAGGGCCGCAGGAGGTCTTTAATAACGACGATGATGTTGTACGTTGGAACATTCTCAGAGTTCTAAATTTTAATAACCAACGTATGCGATTTTCTATTTCGCAGTATGTGGTGTAATTGAAAAGGCTATAGGAGCGCGAGTTTATACTGTGACTAATATTCACAAATTTGTTCTTATTAAATATCCATTAAAGGTAGAAAAGTGTAACGTAACACCTAATGACATGTAGGAACGTAAAGATTCCTTTTGTGTTACACAAAATTAAAATCAATAAGATGTGATTAATATTAATTCATTTTAATTAATTTTAAAATAATCTGTTTTTACGGCGGAGTTGAATAGGGTAAAAATTAGTCCAATTAACAAAAAGAAAGAGGTCGGCCTAGATCCTTTCAATTTTACCAATTTCATGCATATATCATAATATTAATTGCTTCTGTCTCCTTAACAACTTGATATTGTATGTAGTAGATAAATGGTTATTTGCGCTGAACTGGATTATCAGAAACAACTCCACCTTATCTATACTAACTTAAACAAAAAAACGCATTTGACTCTATCGATCATAGGAATTTGTTACGCAAATTATCTTCTATCTTCACGTTTCATCTTAGCTTCACATGTAATTACGTGAACTATAACGGTTTTGATTCCAACAGCTTCTCGTCTCTATATCTGGTATGCCGCAAGGATCCAATTTGAGTCTGGTTTTCTTTAGCCTTTATATTCCTGACTTGTTATCATCATTAGGATGCTCTGCAGATGATTTAAAAATATACCCCAGCATCAGAACGTGGGATAATGTTTACTCCTCAAACTTAAGGCCAAACATCAGTAGATAAATGTTTGCACGCATCTCATAACGCGGATTGTAGGTGTATTGTAAGAGACGATTTAATTTTGCGTACCATGCTACAAAGCATTGTACTTTTGCAGTTAAAATCTTGGGATTCTGTATGCGGTTTTCAAGTATTTTATTATTATATCACTTTCGAGATTGTTTTATTTTATCATCAGTAAACTTGAATATGCGTGCCAGATTTGGTACCTGCAATATATTCTCCAGTAATTATTTGCCGAGAAGTTACAACACCGCTTTTTGAAGCTTCTCTAAGACAATATGCATATACCCTGAACGTTGAATGAAGTATTATATCATGTTGCAAGACCATACTTGTGTGCTTATTTGGAAATTAACCACTGGTTCGCATTTTTCTTCAACTTTACTTACATTTTTTTGTAAGATATATCTTTTATATGGATTACCATTACATACTATTAAGCACTATGGTGATATCTTTTGCAATAAAATGTAATCGATAATGATATCTGAAGAACAAATCCTTCAGTAATACATTGTTTAGCGTTTGCTACATCATACGTTTAGAGTAGAGTAGCAAAAATAAAGTATAATATTCAAATAAATTTTGAAATATGGCATTATGCCATCGGTATGTTCTATTTACTTAAACAGATTTTCTATTGTATGGAAAAAATGTGAGCGAAAATTCGATGTTTGAGCATTTCCATGGTTAACCCTCCTTTAGTTTTTTTTTTGGAGCTGCTTAGCAGCTAGTCTCTCTGAGAGTAAAGAAAAATCATATATTATTTATTCAATTCCACTACCCTGTAGACACCACTTTGAACACATTCAATATTATAATGTAATAAGAAAACCATGTAAAAAGTCCTTTGCATTCTATTTTATTTTAATTACTCTTTAACCAGTAATATGTATGTCCCTAAAACTATTTTATATAATTAAAAATAGCGTAATGTAATAAAGTAGAATACAGAAATATATATCTAGGATGGAGAATATAGGTTTTGCGTTGTGAATGTGATTGACGCATGCTATTATTATTATACTACATTCACTAGGATAAATATAAATTTAATAAGTATTATTTATTCTGTCAATATTAAATCTAACCCAAAAACGTTTAAATTCATGACTAATTGTAATTATCTCCTACATGAGATTTCAGTCCCGTACGACATTTTATTACTCGGAATGTCCCGCCATACAGTATCTCGCGTTCCCACCATTTTTTCCAATATTCCTAGTAATAAATTTCGGCCGGCGCACAGTGGGGCCCAGGAGGGAAAATACCCTATTTCTCCTAAAAAGATTTGCTTTGATATGCAATCCAGAATTTTCGGCGTAATTTAGAAAAATGACCAATTCAAAAATATCTCCGCTTTTCTCCGGTCTGGCATAATTCTTTTCCAAAAGCTGTGGTAGCAATTATAATGCTCTACGAGTTTCACAACCAGGTTCAACCTGTTTTGGATGTAATGAAGTGCTAAAATCCAGGTGAGATATACAACCATATACGGTATATCGTATATTCAATATAAATATGGGAAAAAACTCAATAAATACGGCAATTTTTATTTTCACATCTACATTTTTTGAAAAAGCAGTTAAACACACAAAACTCAGTAGCGGTTTGCTTTGCGATCCCTAAAAACTAATCGCAGCAAGTTAAGAGTTATTTGAGGTGACACGTTTCAAATGATATATGTGCATACATCTTATTGCCAATGTGCTTGCTTGATTAATGTGTCGTATGTGTAGGTATTGTATTACATTAATTATTATGTTACATTGTATTGACCATGCATATGTCCGTTTTAGGCAGATCAATTGCAAACAAGTTTTCAATTTTCTATTTCTATGCTAAACACTACTACTCCTTCCTACTACATTGTTTACCAGTTCCTATATCAATTACCGACTGAACAGCGACAGGAAATCCAATTAATTAAGGTTGGTGGGATTGCTGCCGTAAATTTAAAATTTCAAACACACATTTCCTGACACACCAACGTCTTATTATCATCACCCATAATATTGAACGTTCTTGCCTCTACCTGAGAGGTTTATAAAATATGTACTTATTGCGGAACCTCCCATCGCAGACGACAATTTTCTCCGTGAATAGACGTCACGCCAGTAGGAATTTCATATATTTTCCGCAACAGAGAACTTTTTGTATTTACTTGTTAGTGAAGAATTTTTCAAATTGAAGGATGGGGAATCTAAAATGTTTCTTGTATCTGTCAGTGCTCGTGAAAATTATTTTGAATATGATTTGACAGGCGTATCAAGCATATATGTGTTTAGATTTTGTTGTAATGTGATTGAAAACTCATTTTATATTTGCTTTGAAGTGTGAAGTATTCTAACATAATAATAAATAAAGTTGATTTTCCTATTGGATTAGATCCGACTAGCATTTCTTTTTGAGTTGAGCAATGGAGCTTGAGCTTTTTTTAACATTCTCATCGCTAATAAATTAATATCCTTTCCACCTTAGATAACTATAGATTTTATTTTGAAACATGCATTATTCGTACAAAAATGCCTTAGATAATAATGATTTCACCAACAATCGTAAACATTTGTTACAAGCAACAGTATTAGTTATCTATTTATAAAAGTCCTAAGTTCAGTCATAGAAGCAAGTGTTTCAAACGCACAACGTATTACACATTGTTTGATTGCACCTAAGGTTATAGATAATTTGTTTCCAATGTAACCCGTAAATATTTTCCAATCTCTAACGTCATTGATAAGCTTATGCAGTTCATAGTTCAAAAAAATTATTATAAATCTATTTGATATGCAAATACGTCGATGGCAAAGCAGCTGTTTGTTAAAGTAATCAGATGATTGACAGCTGACAAATTAATAATTATTAAAATATTGTGTTTTCAATAATATGTAGTATTTCTAATTACGTTTGAAGTACACAGTTGGTCTTTTTATTGTTGATATATAAAGTTTTAAGAATAAGTTTATGTCATTTACACGAAGATTTGCTATTCCAATGAATAGGAAATTTTATATGAATTTAAAGTTATAGAGTCTTAAATATTTAATAATAGTGCAACCCTTAATGCTCCATCATTAATAATGGAATGGAGTATAATGCGGCCTTGCTATTTGCATCCCGCGTTTTTATCGACATTTCGATATTCAATTATTTCCGTTTTCAAAGTTGCCCTAGGAAGGGTCGATTCCTACCAAACTTCTTGTGGTTGAGTAAATTTGTTCAAACTAATTTTAAGGGTATCACCTTGAGTACTAGGTTTAATATGAGGAAAGAAGGTACCGCTTTAAAACCTGTATTAAGCAATAGTAAATGTGTAGTAGAGGTTTTACAATATCTCATTTTGCCATACGTAGAAATAAGGGTGTATGGACAGATGTCGAATCTGATTGTTCTGTTTCGGATACCTAGTTGCATATGTTGCTCTGGTCGACGGAATTAGTTTCTGTTAATACAGTCTCGCATTTTTAGTAACCAGATGTCTTTTATCTCCGAACTTGGTGTTAGCTGTGTATCTAACGTTAATAAATAAGTTTTATTTAATAGTTCCCCCATTGCTGGCTGACCGAATACCTAGACAGAAATTTTCTACGTTTGCCCTAACTGGTATATACTTCATTATACTTTATTACGTTGTGGTTGGGTATTGCTACTTGTTTCTTTACAGTTCACCTTTGCTTTTGACAGTGTTCTTTCTGCATATTCTTTTCTTCGTCGCTATTTTCTCTGAGTGTGGATTCAAAGCTGGTTTAGGTTTGCGTAAGTGCCCTAAATGAGGTGGGTACCCAAAGGAAGCTAACTTTGGCCTGGGTCCCTAGCAACACGGGCGTGAAGGGAAATGAGGTGGCGGACGATTTGACCAGACGAGGTTCATCAAGACCATTCGTTGAAACTGGGCCTTCCTGGGATTACCAAATCGCAAATTAAAAAGTCCATTACTCAATGGACACGTAATAAGTCCAAGGAATTTTAGCAAAAATCATCAGGACAAAGGAGTCAGACACAGAAGTTGGTAAGGGAACCCAGGCCAAAATTTACTAAAGACCTACTGAGGTAAAGACAGGAAGACCGTTAAAATAATAGTAGGTCTGTTGATCGATTATTGTAAATTGAATGAATAAGTATATCTAACAACATGAATAACGCAGATGACGCTCTCTGTAAATTCTGCCAAGAGGAGGAAGAAACCCCAGTTCATGTACTGTGTCACTTGATGGCCAGGCAATGACAAGGTTTCCAGTACTGGGCGTAGAGAACCCCACAGCTAACAGCTGTATAAAGGAGCCGCTCTCAAAGGTGATAGGTCTGATTAGGAAGGCAAAGTTAGAGAACACCTTCTAGGACAAAGGGGATTAGAATAGATCTGAAAGGGTCGTGTGAAATAACCACCCTAACCCTAATCTAATTCATTGCTTCTGAGCATATTGCTTATACGTAGAAATTTCTCATATTTGTCTCATTCCATTGAACAGATGATCCGAACTCCTATAGGCAGCTAGGCACACATTGCGAGGGTGTTTGGAATCAAAGTGTAGATATTGTTATAAGTGAGCTAATTTTCGGTAGGTATGCCTGCGAATTTAGTGTGATTTCCACAATATAGGACTATTGTTTCATTTCTCCAATTGCATGATGAGATTAGTGAATTTTTGTATATTGTTTAAATATTTTAAAAAATCCATCTATCGTTCATAACCCTAAAAAAAAAAAGCGGTGTTTCAACCCATTAAAGAGAAATCTGACAATGAATTCAATTATTTAGCTTAAGTGCCTTTGAAGGTTGGTATAGAACTTAAAAAACCGTAATGGAATTTTGATGAGAAATCTGCAAAAAAGAAGCAAAAACACAAATTAATTTAAGATGAAGCACATTGATATCTCAATTCAACCTTAACTTTCTCTCCGTTGTTTTACATATTTCCAAACGCAGTCAAAGAAAACTTTAAATTACCGGAATTTCCCAAATGTAAACCACGCCTTTATATAACCCACAAAATTTCTCCCAGCTTGGTATATCTTACCCCATTGTTCATTAATGGTAAATTGCTCGCTTATTTTTAGAATTTTTCTTTCTTTCTACAAAACGCACACCTATTTCGAAAACATAAAATCTTGTAAACCCACATGTTATATACGAAAAAATATGAAAATACAAATTTATTCCAAATTTTTACATCTCGTTTCAAATTAAAAAAAATAATAATAATTAACAGATATTACTGACGCACACTTCCTTAAAATATAGTTACTGAAGATTTTGTTCCTGAAATTAAAGTTTTTCGAAACTGACACCAAAATCAGTAAAAAGTAATTTTCCGCACCAGGAGAGCGGCATACTTCTATAATTACTAAAAAAATAAAACCACAAAATAGTGACAAAAATCATGACTAGCAATTAGCTACCGCTCTTGCTTATCAGAAGATTAGCTGATCTTCCTCTGGTTTAAAAGAAGAGACGATTCTTCTGAAAAATATTGTCGATATTGAAAAGGAAATTAGCAACTAATATAAGCAATAACAGAACTACATATATAAAAACAAAATGCTCATAATTTTTAAAATAGGACCTAACTCATATTTAGATAATTAAGTTTAAGGGTTTTAAATTCTTCAAACATATTCTTCTGAATTAAACGTTACTCCATTTGCTTTCTTCTTTTCCTTTAATTAAATCTGAGCATTTCAAATAAAAACGAAAAGGATATACAGGAAAGTAAGTGTTGGTACACAAGCTATAAAAAATGAATGAAAAATAGAAATTATCTACATGGAATAGGTGTGAAGTCTTCGCAAATTTTTCAATTTTTTAGATTACCTACTTTTACTAAACGCAAAGTGTAGTTGTAGTATATAGTTTGATATTGTTACGGGGTCCATTTACATAATTTATAACAATTAATAGATAAATTTTTAGATATTTGATACAACAACAATAAATATTGTGTTGGAATTGCATTGTGTGACCTTTAGATAATCGTTTTATCAATTTATATTAGATAACATCACCTTAGTAAATGTTTACGTGCTGTTTGTATCAATCTAGAATTACGTCGCATGATGCAAGAACGTAATATATAGTCGCTAGCCTATCTCAATCCTTATTTTGTTATTTGTTATTTTTGCCTTCTTATTATATAGATATTTTTATTTTTTGTTTTACCAAATCAAATAATAATTATCTAATTTTAAATATACTTGCTCCGTTTTCTTGAAAAAATATTTTTTGTAAATTGAACAGTTATGTGGTTATAAGATTAGCACTTATAGTACCATTTCAATATTGTTATTTAGTGAGACTATAAAAAAAAAGGAACTACCTCAAAGCAACGCTATTTCAAACACGAAATACATAAGAAACTAGTAGCCGTGTTGGAAGAAATTTTACCTAAGCCACGGCGAAACTAACGGATCGTTTAACCACGACCTTCTTGAAGATACCCACAATGGTAGGTTACCTTGCCCAATCAGGGGTTTTCGATCCGCCGCTGTCTTTACAGTTCGAGTGTAACTCCGACGGCTCCGTACAGTAGGCTATGAACGGGCGAGCAGATCACAGGCGGCTGTGTGCAGCACACGTGTTCCAACCGTTCCTCTCTCTCGGGTCTTTCCGTACAGTGCTTTCATAAATAATTTCCCGCCGTTCGGGCACAATTCCATCACGGACAATAACAACAGAAATATCAATGTTTATTTTGATAAGTGTTTTTTTATCTTTAGTAAACTGTGAGTTATCGTTGTAAATATATTTGAAATTCAACGTGTTTACACGATTCCTTTATACCGGAACAGGATCCGGCAGTGCGTTGTTCACCCTTCGTTACTGCTGTTCCAGGCTAAAGTGAGGACTTCTGGGTCATGTTTTAATGTGTTTTAGTGGATTAATGAGGAGCTAAGTGAAGGTCAAAACGTGTAAAAAGTAAAAGAAAGAACATTAGTGCAACATGGTATTTTTAGCTAAACATGGTTAGTACATACATATTTTCTACTATCTTGATCTTTAAGTGCAAATTTACTAAATAAGCACGCTATTTTTGTGATGATAAAGTAATAATTGCACGCTACGAAGTTTCTTGTCTTATTTACGTTTTACTTCAATAAATTGTGGCACCACATTTGTATGAGACTATTTCAAAAGTAAAATTACAATAACTGAACCTATCATCAATTAAAGATTATAAAATCTGTTAATTAGAATATCTTTAAACACGATCTTTTATCATTCAATTTGTGTAAATATAGATTATAAAATATTGGATTAAATTTATCTTTAAGCAACTGTATGCTCCCAATTCTTATATAAACTTATATATAAAAAATATTTGTACGTGACTCTACCTTCCACTCAAAATAATTTGCCGGCAATTCACAATTCACTTAAGTACATCATCAACTCTTTTTCTTTGTGTATGTTAATCAGTTTATTCTTGTATATATCCACATCCATGGCTGTATACTACACGTATGTTTTTGTGGAAATAAACATGTAATTCCCCTGAGCCATAACAATTAACTTCCAAGCTCTGTCTTAATTAACAATTAAAAAGAATTAATTGATGTGCGCATAACTTCTCTCTAATAGGTTAGTAGTCTTTTTATATTGTCTTAAGCGTCGTAACTTTAAAGGCAGCAGCATAGCGTAAAATCTTAAGTTTTCAAAGCGAACGTATAATTCACTGAACGGCTTGAATAATAATAGAAGGCAGCAAACGGTTAGCACATCGTTACGTAAAAGGCATTTTAAACAGAAACGTCCTATTTTTCTCATTTAGTACTGTGTGGTTTTATGTGTGGAATAGTGAAAGGTAGGTATTATTGCTAAATTAAACTTGGGCGGATTTTGTAATCGCATCTATCCAACTATCCTTATAATTTGCAAAGTAAACGCTATACGCTTAAGATCTGGTTTATTTTGTAAACATTAATCTGGCCACAGTATGAACAAATGTTTGCTTAAAAAATTCGCAACGCACATTTACAACAGCTGTTCTAACATGTGTTGCTCACATTTTTAAAAGCAAAATTTGGACGTGCCATTTACAAAATGTGTTAATTTATATCATTTGCCTGTTGTATCATAATAAAGTTCTTCACATCATTTTGATGTTTGGGGGAAAACCAGATGAACTATAAAACTTCTCCAATATCTAATCCTATTTATTTGAAATAATGAATAGATAGATATATTTCCGGGAGTTTTGTTTACTAACACCGGACAATTGAAACTATATTGGCGCTACATAAATAGCAGTGACGTAATAAAAAGTGTTTAGGGAAAAAACACTTTACTGAATCAGTTTTCTTTTTCCAAGAAGTTGACTTACGATCGTACGATGTTGAGGGAGGGGTAAGACGAGCGAGGCTGCTCCTATAAGTATCGCTTGGTTTCTTCGAACGTTTTAACCTTTACAACTGGATTTGTCTATTTCGTTCCATACAATTTGCCAATCGCGATATTACGGCTACACGCTGACAAAGTACTTTACGGTATTTATTCTCCATATGATAAGTACTCTAATACTGCATTATTAAACAAGAAACAAGTCAGGGGCGTACCTAATTATTTCTCGTCTTTTTGGTTTAAATGCCGGAAAGCTAATTGGTTTAAATAGTAATCTTATAAGCACTTCATCTGGCCGAGTAGAGATATTACTTTTTTGGTTCCATCAATAGATCAAAGTTAACCATTATGGCAGTAAATTTTTCTTTTCACCCTTGACTTAAAGATTCGACTATTAGTGGGATTAGTTGGATTTGTTATAGTTTTCAAGCCACAGTCTCCACCCATCACAGGATATTAGTGAAATATTGAGATATCACAGTTCTTTTGGTATATTACGGTGATAGCACGGATTCTTTAAACTAAAGAAGTACATTTTGTAGCGTTGAGGTGCATTTCATTTTTGCTCAATGTGAAGCTTTAATTTTACATTGCAATAAAATGTTGAAAGTCAAAATATGGTACTCTTTAAATTGCGGCTCTTAAAACCAGCTATATTTAGATATTTAAGGTATAAGGGCAGTTATTTATGACTCAAAATTACTAAAAATTTCTTAAATTGACGTATAACCTCTATTTCGTTGAAAGGATATATGTACATAGATTAAATCAAACCTGGAAGGTCTGGAACAAAACTGATAGTTTTCTTAAGCGCGAGCTTATTTTCTTACACTCATCAATAAATACGATTAGGCTTCTGTTCAGAATAATGGATATGCAAAACAGAACGTATTTTCAAGGTTAGATTTGTAATCATAAAATTAGAACATGTTCTATATTTACGGACATAAATTTTTTATGATCGAAGAGTTATGGTCGTATTTATAACCGTACTTATTTATAGTGTAAAACGGCCTGTGTACTGAAAAAATATTTATTCCCATTGACAAACCAAACATTTTATTGCAAATTTAATTATTTTGAAATTTTATAATTCGTAGTTATCGCTTTTTTGCGCATTTTCTAAAAAGGGCTGTAAAAAAAAAACTACTACACAATTTCTTAACGAGCATACATATAAACGGCGGCATAAAAATATTACTTTTCTTTTAGTAATAAACAAATCTGTACCCTACTCTTTGATTCGAAAGTATTCTTTACAACATTGTTTACTTTCGGTACAAACAAACTTTTAGTGTATAATAATAATAAAGGAAATACAGTAGTTAAGCATGTAGTGCACCGTATTCATCCATATATGTATCTGTTATTATTTATTATACATTATAATATAATTATAATACTGCTTATAAAATTTATTATTTTTAATATCTAGTTGTCTCACAATCAGTGGGAGTATCGGTAAGTATGGATTGTGGACTATCGACAGTTGATTATTGCTAACTATCGATATCGTAAATATTATCGCTTGCTGAAAAAACCGATACCCACAAATAAATACAGTGTTAGATCTGGACGCGAGGGAACTACCAGAAGTAAATCACAGGATATAATTAATCCTGCTGTCTGGATAAAAAATTGCTTTATATTTGAATATTTTATAAGATTAGCGAAAAATATGGTATCATTTTAATATATAATATCAAAGTTAAAATCCCAGAGAAGAACACTTTATTTGTGATAGAAAATGACATATCCAGCAAACCTTCAAGTTCATCAAAACAGAAAGGTTACAATCAATAATTATAGGAGGTTTCTATGCTAGACCAGTACACAGGTAAAAACACTGAGATGAATCTAACACCATTTTAACTCTTTTCTGGTGTTCCCTCGCGACCATCCGTTCAAGGAGCCTGCCTGTATGTGAAGGTAATTTTGCACTCTTTAGGAGAGAAAACAACTTTAACCGAAGCAACGTTATTCGTTAAGGATCAATTTGTCTCTTTTTACCTGTGTATATACCATCTTGATTCAACAAAGAACTTACACACAAAGAATTGCGGTGTTAAACTACCATCGGTAGTACTGGTCACGTCCAAATCCACAAATAGTTAAAAGCAAGTAGAGTGTGAATTAAGCTTCAATAAAGTCTCAATAATGATTTACTAATTTAAATTTTGATGTCACCTTACCTTCTTTCCTCAGTGACACCCCTGATCAGCACGAAAAGTTCTCCGATTGGAGTTATTATGCGAGAGCGATGTTAAATAAAGAGATCGCAAGATATTATATTTCTGTTTTCTGGAGTTGGAAATTTTTAACTACAGGGGGTGTAGTTAGAAACGTAGTGTAAAATGTTTCTTTTCAATGTTGTTTCAACATTTTTTTAGTCACAATTTAACTGGTTTCAAGGAAATAAATACCGTTTCAGTTTATTACCCATGTCCAGATCTAACACCGCATTTTTTGTGTGTATTGCCCAACACTAGATCTATTTCTTTATTTGAAAAAAAAACATTTATTTAACATTATTGGCATTTGTTTAAAGTAAAGTTAGATGAGGATTTTATGGGAGGTAGAGCACACATGTCCCTAGGTGTAATAAATTAATACGTATGGAAAGAAATAGTCGTCCATGCAGTGATATAAGGAGAAAAATACTCCGTGACAGATTACCTGAAAACATCATGGAGCTGCTAAAATAAGGAAATGTCCGACAAATATATTTATCTACACAAACGGTCGCATAAATGCATTCCAGATGAAGCTCCGGTCGGATTTGGTCATGTCTGCTATACCGAGAAATAAGGGGATGGTTGTAGGAAAACACCTCGCTTACATTTGAAATGCTAATGATGAGGTTGTGTGGAAAACCTAGGCCGTTTCAGCGTGACTATGCACGTGCTCCGAGGGGACGGACGATCTAGAGGTTTCCGTCTTGCGAAGGGTGGAGAAAGTGAATTTGAGAATGCATACCGAGTGAATGGTAGACATGAGGGTTTCATGTCGGATAATCTGAGGAATTTTTAATACGGGCATGCCATAGAAATGTAAAAATTACTTGGGGTTGCTTAAATTATAAATTTCCCCCTCTAGATTTCTGAGTTATTAATAGAATAGCCACTGCAAGTATTTCAAAAATTCAATGAAATGAATGGAATCGTGCTTATTTTATTTCAATTCTCAATGCTGTAATCTGTAATAGGTCGTGCGTATTGGGTAGACAGATTTTAAATTCAGAATCGAAGCACGTGTGAATGTGCATGTCAGAGAGAATGACCTAACAAACATTGCAGTTCCCATATTTTACATAACTTTAATCGATCAATTCTCATTGGTTCTATTGTTACAGTATAGGATCTTATATCTTATTGTAATCCAAACTTGATAATCTATTAGGAAGAAAAAGCTCCAAGCTAAAATTTTATTACAAAATAAATGGTACGAAAGTAATGATCTTGTGTTGGACACATCACGACTCACAATGTATCTATTCATTCCATTTATAATGAACAGTTATAATTATCCTAATAAGATTTCATACTTATAATCATATAACGAATTATAGAATGATACAGATATAGAACTGTATTAAGATATATCTTTTTGAATCTATGTAATATTTCTACAATTTTTATAAACTGTTTATTTATCTCAGTATGAAGATTAATCTGCAAGCAGAGACGTGAAAATATCATCACATTGCTTCTCTATGACCGGTGGTATTCCTCGATGTGGTTATAAAACCAATGATCACATTGACGGACGTAGTTTTTTACAAATGTGATCAAACTTACTTTTCTTAAGTAACCGCGGTCTCAGTCCCAAATATCCCCAAATAATATTCCCTCAACATTGGGCAATGATACCGGTCCTTATTTTTAATATTAAATTCTGGACAAATTAGTTCCCTAACCGACTTGCTACATTTTAATGATATACCTAAATCGTTTGTTTTTGGTGCAATTAAACACAGTAATTTGACAAAGTAAAGATTTTGGTATATGTAATCATTGTAAGTGATTTTTGCATTCCAAAAAATATCTTCTTCTTGTACTTCTACACTGAGAAAAATGGATTGTAGAAATTAGATAGTAAATCTCTTTATGTTAATTAGTAACATAATTATTGTCAAAACGACAATATGTGGGGTATTAAGAGTAAAATAACCAGATGTTACCATGCTTATAGTAAGAGGTAAAATCTGGATGTTACCAGGTATTCGATGCATATTCAATTTCTAACATAAATGTTCGTAACGCTCTTCCCACCCCTTGCTCTATTCATTGTCGATCTTTACCGAAGAAATCGACCAATAAGCTGTATTGCCACTCACACGTGTTATGTACGTGTGATACAGGTGTACGTATTCGTGTCGGTGCATGTTTGTGTCTGCACAGAGAAAAATCCATGTTGTAATATTTACACTTCACTGTTTGACGGAAATTGTAGTAAGAATTCCTACTATTGTGCAAAATTTTAGAACAACGGCGTTGCATTTTCCTATATCACGGTTACAAAAAAAGCAATAAAATTGTTTAAAAATATTGTGTGACAATCTTCTACAAAATATAGTGAAATGTTTTACAATATTTTACAACAAGTGAATATAATAAATTGCATATAATGTAGTGAAGACAGTTATAATAACAGGTGTAGCAAATTTACTGTGTTGTGTTTATTTAGGTCTTATTCCCGCAATCCTGCCCGATACGACGGCAATTCGCCCGGCTGTCACCGGCTAATCAAATTATATTAATTAATTATAATTAAAAATTATTAAACTATATTTATTATAGTTTTCATTGTTAACAGTTATTATCAAATATAGTCAGCGCTACTAGACATTTTTTTCACATTTACTAACATGTATGCTCAAATTAATAATACAAATATAGTACACATTACCATACGAGTTAATAAAAAGTATTCACAGATATTTACTATACAGATATTGTCACCGGTAATATAAAATATGATTGTCCCTATAGGAGCTATAAAATATATTAAAGTATACTATATTTATGTTAAAGAGTACTATCTATTTCTCTCAGTGTAGTACCTCAAAGTTTTTACTTGCTTTTTGAATGATGTTTATACATCTCCTGGTAAATATTTTGTCGTGTTTTCTCTTCCCACTTCTATTCTGTTCTTTTCTTTGATTCTATTACGATCACACAGCAAAAGCTATGCCTTTGGTTCGAGGTATTTACGACATATTACTTTGAATCTACCAAGGTGGTAAGAAGTTGTACAGAATTTTTATATTTAAATGCGCGATTGTCAGAAAATATATAGGTAGATATCTGTAACTATAGCAGAAATGTTTTGGGACAAACTCGAGAATAGTGAGAACGGTTTTTGCCAGTCCTACCAACATATACATATGCAAAAATTATTTTGTTTGTATTTTATAAAATACTTCACCAGTGGATGAAACCGGGAATGGTACATTTTGCTGTAAGTCAAAAGCTTCTTCTGATTTTGTTTGGACAGTTTTTATGTTTCCTTTTTTGTTTCAAGTCGCCGTATAACCATTCTGTATTTCGAATGGTTAAACCTTTGAGAAACTAAACGCACCTTCACGTTTAGGCAAAACTGTTGCACAGGAATTTTTACGAAGTCGAGTTCTTGGAGAAACTATAATTAACGATTGCAGAATCTTTATTTAGGTAACCCATTAAGAAGTATATATTCCTGGTCATTTTTTTATTCTTCTTTTCACAATTTATATTCTTACGTCATTCCACACGTGAATAAAATAATAAATTAGAGGTGTTTTACAACTTGGAAATATTTAATAAATTAAAACACACTTGAAAAAATGCATTAGTCTTTTACAAAGTAGAAGAATTATTAATAGAGCTTGAAGTGGTTTGATTACAACTACATATCTTCCTTAGCATTGGGACTTTGTAATTAATTATTTTTTTAGTATAGGAGTGTCAGAAAAGGAGCTCGTTTGAGTGGCTTTTTAAAAAGCTTTTTGGGAGCTTTTTTGAGGAGCTTATGAGGAGCTTTCGCGGTCCCTGTATGCGAGTAACAACTTGAATGGAAGAGAATTGTAAGGTTTTTCGAAAAGACATCCAAAATATTATTGTAAAGATATACAGAATTGGAAGGCTTGCAATATTATGAGAGATATTTCTTTGCCTTCCTTATCCCGACATTTACGAAGGCAATTTTCACTTAACAGTTATTATCGAACACAAAGTTCATAATAAAAAACTAGAATGATAAAAATTTGTCGAAGAAAAGAGACACCTTATAAAATTGTATGAAAATTGACTTACAATCTTCTGCGATTTTATCAAAACACCTCCTTCGCCAGTCGAGTTTTCTCCGCTGACACAAAAGCTGCTATATTTACATAACTTTTGCTTTCGATTCTTTTTGCTTTTCTAACATTTCTCTTGCACAATAATGCACAATGGTTGTAAAGGTTTTAGAACCATCTGTGTGAAGGTGTATGTAGCAAGTTCCTGGCTTTGTAACAACAATTACTTAAACATCTTGTAAGTTGTTATTAGAATCTGCAGCAGACGCTAAAGAACTCTCCAACAACACATTACTTAGATTATATAGGATGATGAAAAAAAATTATAAGAATCTGTACCATCGAAGGCATCCTCACTCGACTATTCTAACATTTTTGAAACTTCACTACTCGATTTGCACAAGGGAATTTAAAAAAAACCGCACGATAGTATAACATACGCCAACATAAAAGCATTTTATATCGCACAGAGCAAAAGTCCCAGACTTAACCTGTTCTTGCACAGCACTGTGAGGTAATAAAACGAATAAAACAAACGTAATTTTTATTGCATTAGCTAGAAGGCTGTTTTTTCGACGCTTTGATGCAGCATTTTAAACTGTACAAGAACGTGTTATATTTATTACAATTTACCTAACAATTGACCTTGGTCTGTTGTTGCATTGCACCCTTCAAATGATAGGTACATTCCAATCAATTTTATATTTGGTGGTAGTAGAATTAATTCTTAACAACTCTCATTTTAGAGCGCAATCATTTCATTATAGTTATGCTGTTTCCAATCGGCGTAATTTTAAATTATTCTTCCGATTTCGAACCCTATACACCAATTAAACTAAACAAGCGCTCTCATACAAAATGTATACATTCCAAACCACTTCGTAAGGTTATATCATTATGTAAATTGTTAGAGAACATTGAAGCACGTTATAATACAGTTACATACGAAACAAACGTTCCAGTCAGGATTTTGAATAGTCAGGCGCACCAACCACAAGCCCGTAATGTAATTGCGAAACCTTGACATTGCCACCGCGCGGGTTTCACCTGACGTGCTTTTATATGTATTTCACCTTCTTAGAACCGCACCGCTGCAACCCGACTATGAATTGTAAGCGATGTTGATGACTTGACAAGTGAGGGAAAAACGAGTAAGGCAAACACGGTAAAACGACCTTGCGTTTTCTTGATTTATTTATTGTAATGCGTTGCGAATGCTTAACTGGCAGGTGTTTTTCGCTCGATTCTTTTGCAAGCTAGGTTTGTTACTCGTAAACTACACATGAATATATACATAAGTTAGATTCGTATTATATGCATGTGGAATTCATTAGCCGTCACAATGCGATACGTAAAATAACCCAATGAATGGTTGGGTAATTATCAGTTTGAACGTGACTGATTACAATTTCAACCAATCCACGCCTACCTGTTTCTCTTAATTTATTTCACCACAACTCATAATGTATTGAAATATTTGTTGTTGCATTTCGTCACTATGTTATTTTCAATTGTTCTCTCTTTTTATTGCAGGTAAGTGCTATTAAAACGACCTGGGTGCTCAACCAGTACCACCTAGTCCATAACTTTCAAAGACAACTTGGAAGTAAATTCCCTTATGAATAAATAGCATTGTATTTGCGGTAAGCTCAAACACTTTATATTTCTAATAATACACAATGCAAGAATAGTCTGCTATTAGTTTAACAAAGTGGTGGAAATAATAAAACTTACAAATTCTTGCAATTTTTTTCAAATCAACCTAAGTATATTCTGAACAATTGGATCAGAAATAAATTCAATTCCGTTTTTGTTTATAAAAACAAGTCAGAAATTACTCATGCTTTTGATACTTTATGTGGACAATTTGTCGATTTTATAATGTTACTATTTTCCAAAAAATTGGAACAGATTGGAATTTTAAAAATTAATATAGTAGATACAATATTTTTTTATAAAAGTGATTTGAAGTCACTCTTGGTACATTCAGTTTATGCAGTAAAATATAGGAAAATGTTTGTACAAAAAGGTAAACGTATAATTAAGCGTTTCTGCTAAATTGTAGAAACATTTAAGTAGATTTTGTCATTCCATAAATTTTCTGTTCGACTGTGAATCACAGATTTATTCTTATGCAGAGTTTTCACAAAACAAACTGACAGTATTCTTACTCTAATTATCAAAGGAACATAGATAATCTAAAGATCCAGAAAAAAATTAAATGTTTCCAATAATTTAAAGATTTAATACATACAATTCGTCATAGCATAGTTAGATTTTAAATAAACTAAAAAAAGCAAAACTTGTTTTTGAAGGATGGAGGCGTCACTTTCTTGAAAAAGAGGCTAGAGAAATACTGTTGACATTACATAACATCAAATCTTAAACACATACAATTTGGCAAATATCTATTTGTAAGGCAACATTAAATTGAATTTGAAATCCTCTTTATTTTCCTTATTGATTTTATTATTAACAAGTTCGCCCTCAATCCTCCGTCAATTGTTTAAATAAATATTAACTTTTGCTACTTTAATTCAAAATGTTAAATTTTGTAAATTTTAATAGATGTAAATACGTAACCAAAGAATGACCTCATTTTATCAATTTAGCATTCACCGAGAGGCTGTTAAATATTAATAATAAAATTAATTAATAGGAAGCAAAGAGAGATGTAAATCAAAAGTTGTTTAAAGAGTTTTTTTGTATGAGACATTCAGAAGTCCAGGTGCATGCAAAATATTTCGAAAATCTAACTTAAGCAAGTACAAGTGTGACTTGCTAGACTAGTTTTTTATTTAGCACCAAGGAATTCAAGCTCTTACCTTTATAGTAATTATTTATTTTTCTAATTGGATGTTGCAATAAAGCTATAAAACAAAAGACGACGCAGTGCTGATATGAATATTACCGCACACTGTGCTGTAATGAGATATTAACGCACTAGCGGGGGACTCTTGCCGGAACGTAATATAGGCGATTAATGTACAAATTAGAAAAAATACTTTAAAAAAACGTGTGCCACAATGACTTGTAGATCTTCGACTCTTGAACTCAAGAAACTTGTACTCGCATTACATAAACGTCATTGTGACACTTGTGTTTTAAAATACTATTACGGTTTGGTGGCTATTATGTGCTTAGTGATTGCTCAAAACTCTATTTTCACCGTTTTAACTTTGTCACTTGTATTTTTTGCTTTTATGTGCCTTATGTGTGTTCAAAAATGCGAAGTTTCTAATTCAAATATATTCTTAAATCCAGGGATTTTGTAAAAAAAAAAAAATTGAAATATTAAATTCATTTTTGGTATACTAGAATTAGCAATTTAGGCTTTTCAAACCTTTTGATCTGAATGATTTCTCTTTCATATTTTCTCCACAATGTTGAATCTTTTTCCTGCGCTACTCACGAACGTCAAATAACAAAGTGATAAACTAGAAAACTAAAAGGAATTTTTAGTGAAAGGAGGCATTTTTTTTTTGGATCGACAAATAATTATTTCAAAAAGCTAAAGGAGAATTGTAGATGTTAATTTTTAATGATACCAATTTAAATTTGTTTGTAAATAATGTATAGAGCTTATTCGATATAGAAGCATTTATCTGCACCAACTGCTGTTTACATACATAACTTGCATAACTACACACGCGTTTAAAAACAATATATTAAATCATCGCCTTTTATGTAGAAACTGCTATCATGCTTTCTTCATGTAAGTTCTTCGTACTTAATTTATCACGTGTTCGCTGAAACGTCAAGTGTGTGAATTAACTTCTATAATCTAGTCGGAACCCAGACGAGATATAATTCCAGTGCGCAGTTATATGCTTGTTCACAAGTCAAAGTGCTTGCTTGCAGTGGCATATTTACAAATACAAAACAAATGTTAATACAGCCGATCCGTGCGGATGAAAGAAAAAGAAAAAAAAAAGACAATACGACTGTAAAACAATACCCGAACATGCTCATTGCGTACGCGCGGTTCTCACCGAGAACATTATCATTCACGAAAGTCAACAGCGAATATGTCACAACTTCCTCTCTATTAGACCCGGATGCACGCCTTGGCTGATGTTTGCCGAAGGAGACCAAATGACGACGTCTTTTTCGTGGAGAAAACGTATACTATTACGACGATAACGGACCATGTTATTTCCATTTGCGATATTTGAGATGACGGGACAGATGCACGTTTTCGTAGACTTCCTTTGTCATACAAAAACGATATATTCACGTTATACACTTCCATATTACTTGAAGTCTTTGTCACTGTACCTGTTTATAATAAAAAAAACTTGTTCACAAACTTCAGTAAAACAATGGCATTTGTTGTTAGTAGTGTAGGCAAACCTACAAATGCGTTATAAGTAGTGCTAGTATTGCTTTATCTTAAACAGTGGTTAAAGCATATTAGAATAAAATGTTGGCAATTTAACTTACCCTCTTCTTCTTACTTTATACCGGTTTATTTTTGTCCTAGTTTTACTAATCTGTTGACGAAATACTCTGTTCACATCTTGGATCCAAGAAATCGTGAAATCAATTATCTTCAAGCTGTCTTCAAAAGGATGTACAGCGGTTGATGGACAGTTGCGTTTAAGTATGATATTATAAGGCGACGACCTTTAGAATCAATCGCTCATCGCTAGCTTTTAACAAAGCAATTAACCTAAACTCTTCTCTAAATAAATCTTACGAAATAGGAAAGTGCACTAGAGAGCGTTTATGTTTAAAAATGTGTATATTCGGAATTAAAAAAAAAAAGGAATCACAACGAGGTGTAAAGTGGAATATGTATATTGTTTATCGGAAAATATTTGACAAATTCTTAAGTTAAATTAAAATTTTGATTATTTCTATGAATGAATATGTATCGTCTCAAAATTCGTTTTTATCGTTCATCGCAATCACCAATATTATAAAATCGTTAATATGTGATGTCCAGTGTTAGGAAATAGAATAACTGGCTGGCAGTTGTTTACTCTGCTGTTAACTAGCGTCGTTATTTAAACATACTGAAGAACGTCTTTCCAGAAGAAATATCGAATTCCTTTAATGATTAGTTGATTACAGTCAACTGTATTTTCAATACGATGGATTCATTCCACGATTGCTGTGAGAGTGATTGACATCAGGTTTAGGTGGATTGGGAGATACGACAAAAATTCCTAGCTGCCTCTGTTCAGATAGAACAGAGGCAGCTAGGAATTTTGGAAAGCGTCACTTTAACTAATTGAAGTAAGAATTGCTGTAAATTGAACTGGCGACGTGTCACTTCCGTTACTTTACCGTCCATGGACAGGAAGGTACAATAAGTACATATCGAGTTGAACAACTAACGCGTCACTTACGTTACTTGCGTTACGTTACTCTTGCGTTAAAATTCTGAAGTTTTTCGGGGTTCGATTGTCAAAACAGCTGCCAAACAATCTGTCATTCAAATATGAGTGATCTGTATTCTGAACACTACAGATGCAAATAAATTGATTGTAGTAAGTGGTAATCATGAGAAAATAGCCGAAATTGTACGCACCACGGCCGAAATCCCCAAACTTGTTCAATAAAACGTCACTTTTCAGCCTTGATACTTAAATAACTCTTAATAAGAGGAAAACTTTTATAACATTACAATACTCATAGACGCATAAGCAACCCTGATCTTTAGTTATGGTAGTGCGTAGTGCTATACTAAAAATACTTTGAATACATACATTAATACGACTTCTATATACTTCTGCATCCACATGTTCTGGGATTTAGCAGAACAGCGAAAGGCGTATACCTAAAACCGAGTTATATTCGGAGAAACGTAGAACACGCGCAGAGTCCGTAAGCCTTCTTATGACACGTATACCAAAACGTGCAAATTGGGACTGTAATATACTAGAAGTACTTCTGAATTCATTGTACACGTTAATCTCATTGTAATTTTAATTTGTACATATAATAAGTTTTTGTTTTAATTTTCTTCGCGAATCTACAACAAAACTATGTGTATGTGATAAGTGATAATATTGATATAAAGTATGAATGTTACATATATAGAGCATAAATTTTCATTAGTTACCTAAGCAATTTCTATAACAATACATACTGAAGAATTCTAAAGAGAATAAACGAAAAATCACACACCTCGCTAAAATTATTCATGCACCAACTATATATTTTTTTTATTTTTATTAGTGTACTTCTTGTTATTAAATTAGACAATAGGAGATACCTACTTATATCTTTTTGTGATAAGAAATATATCTATGTATTAGAGGATTTTATATTGGCTAATTGTGTTATACATATGTGAATATATCTTGTATAAATAATAGATATCAAACCTTACTGTAGATAATACGGTTTATAGGAAATCAATAAAGATTTTGAATTAACAGTTTTAAAACTATTGAAATTAACTATAATAATTAATAATTAATAGAACCTTTATATTTTTATAAACAGTATTATACTATTCCTATAATCCATATTGTTTCATTTGGTCTATGTAGGTTGCTATCTACGAATGGATATACGAACAACATTAGAAAGGTGAATATAAAGAAATGCTTTTATTACAGAACAGCATTAACTTTCAAATCTAAATCTTTCATGTTAATATAACGATTAAGTGGACTTAAGTACAATTTTCTAAATACCTGTCGGCTCATTTTCTAGTATAAGCATTTTAAAATACGTGCAAAAAAAACTTACTGCAAGTAAACAATTATTTTGCTTACAAGCAAATAAGCTTTCATTATTCTGTTGATGTAATGTGTAGGTACGTATTTTTCGCGCCACGACATCTAGGTTCAGTGACATACTATAAAACAATATCCTGTCGCGATTTATTTTTTATTTCATTATGTAAGCATGTCATTTGCATAAATAAAAATGAGCAGATGTGTCATATTGTATCTGTCTTTGGAAAAATATTAAATCGTTAACTTGTTTTTTTTTTTCCCAACACCTACTGGAAAATGTGATTAGCATAGTCGTTTCGATGTCACGATCTCAACCTTTTAACCATGTTTAACAATAAACTTTGGATTAATACCTTTATTTCTCTTTTTATAAGCTTCCTTTTTTGTGTGTAGGTTAGTAATTTTGTTTTCTGTCAGTTAAAAAATGAACGATATACTTCAACATAAATACGAAAGAAAACACTTGGTAAACTCAATGTATACTATCAAATAATGTATTCCAGTCATTGATTGTGAGATAATACTATTGATGAAATTTGTCTTTTGTCTTATGTTATTGGAGCGTCGACGAATTTATTTTTCTTACTGTACCTATATATACATAAATAACATTTAAACGTATGGAATTTTACAAAGTTATTTTATTTTGGTAACCATAAAATCTTCTCTTTAGATGTCACATCCAGCTCAGGCAGCAGATTTCAGTTTAAACTTAACAACCCAAGTGTGGTAATAAAATTTACAGGTTTTTGCATAACTGGTTGGTAGCATGCTTGTCGCATCGTGTTTTGTGTACGAATAACCGCGGATTTCAAAAAAGAAATAAATAAATATGTTTCATTTACTTCCGCTCAATTGGTAATTCCGACAATCACCCTTATTTTAAGACGCACTGTAAGATGTTAAAAGTCAATTGAGAATTTCATCGACCGCTTAATTGGTTGTGTGGGATAAAACCGATAAGGAGTAAAGAAGCCGGCCTACCTACTTATTTATAATCCAAAAATAAGCGACCGCAAGGACAGGTTTGCAACGGTGTCGTAATTACGCCGCTTTTGACTTTGAAAGACTCAAGTCACTCGGAGTGGGGCTGGGAAAGACTTGGTCTCCTCATCGTCGCATGGAGACACCCTAGAGACATCCGTTACCATAACGACTTATTCGAGAACGTTCCTCTCGAGCGGGCGTACATGCATTCAAACACACCTCGGAAAGCAGCTCACCCGTCGAGATTACAAACGCGCGAATGTTTTGTAGTCGTGTTAACAAATGCGCGATGGATTTCTGTATCAGAACGCGCCGCTGTTCGGTACACAAGCACGCACTACTGTTTATGCGATGATATTTGAATTATTAGGGTTCCCTCAAGTTCCACAATTCACCGTGCCAACTGAATGAAATACAATTCTCTTGTTTATGTACCCACTTATCGCAGAAATGATGTTATAATAATATGTGCGTATATCTAACAGGAATTTAATCTATAATAGTAACATCCCTTTTCAATGGATGATGACGTAATAGGTATATCGTCGAACATATTTCCAGCATTATTTCATTCAGGGTAAACGATAAGCCTTTTATTTATGTCAGATGAAAAATCTACGATCCACACCGTCTAACTATGTATGTAATTTAGTATAATTGTCTGACAACCTTAATGCTGGCAACAATATCGAGGTTACGTAATATACTGAACCTGCCAATATTTTGATGAAATTGACAATTTACTTGCCAACAGTAAATATGATAATATTGAATTTTAGAACCTATTTTTGCTTTTGTTTAAATCCCACCTCTGTATATTACAAAAAAGTTTATAACATATCTCAGTTTCAAGCATAGCTTCTGAGTTTTGATTCAAGTAACTTACACCCTGCTTTGGTATCCTCAAGGGAGTAACTTATGACCGCTGTTGTTCCGAATGTCTATTGGTGATCTACATACTACCAGCTTAGTTTTCCAAGATTGTTGTTTCTAATTTATTTTGTATCACTAAGAAGTTATCAGTCAATGTTACTTAATCAGTAAATGGTAAGTCATCACATACTCCCGCTAGATTCTTCCAAATAATCTATTTTTACTGCTTGGCTGGATATCGGTTACCTTCAGAGGCGATTCGGTAGATCATACTGGGTCTTGTTATTGACCGAAAAATAATTGCATGAGGATAAATCTTGCCGGCGAATCAATTTTAGAAATAAAGATTACTAATATCAAATACAGATTGTTCAAGTTTGACTTGGCAAGTGATGTATATGTACTCTATACTGCCAACTGGACGATCTGTAACATATATAGTTGTTAGAAACAAATTTAAAGAGAATGGTTAAAACCATTATAGGGAAGACGCGAGTGACTTAAACTTTAATGGGGCACAGTGTGGCATAATATTATAATTATTATGTAATCAACGGTGTACTTAACTTATGCATGTAACCAATATATAAATTTTACAGAATCCTTTTCATACTTTTCTAAATTAAATTATTAATTTTTATCAGAAATGCATAAGTGGCCACTATGGCCCGAATGTTAGCCCCATATTATAACCTACTAAATGTGTTAAGAAATTACTTATATGGCAGTACAAATTTATTTACTGCAGAGTAGTTTCGTTCGTTTTTCCATAGGTGGCGCCAGTGAAATACGAAATATAAACGGTGGATATTTTGCTGTAAATTGCCACTTTTCTCTTACGTTAAGAAATTCATACCTGTCATTACCTGACTCAAAACTCTAGCCATAAAATTTAATATTTTCACTATCCGCAACTCAGTTTGTATCCAGACAGACTACCATATTTCACTGTCCCATCAGGATACAAAATATTTTGCACGTTAGTTGTTGTGAGATACGTTATTTTATTTTCATCCAAAATCGAAACTTTTGATACCTACCTAAAAATATATGCCTTTAATTTGCTGTGAACATCACAACCCTTCAGAAATTTAACATCAAGGTATAGAAAAGAAGTATAATCCAGGTAACTATTTTTTTAATTTTAATAAACAAATGGTAGAGCTAATGAAGGTTTTACTTTGAAAAAAAAAAGTCATGTGTTCGCATTTATTGATTCATTGTTTAAAGATAATCATACTTTCATAGTAGCACATGTATTTTAAAACTGTGGCACCAAAAGCATCACACGTTTCAAAAATCCTTTGCTTTTGTGTTATTGCAAGGAGCTTTTAAGTGTGTGGTGATATTAGAGAGTTTAACAATAGCCTACGCTAAAGTCAACACCAAATTTAACGTACGTTATTGAATACCGTAACTCAGTTGACAAAAAAGAAGGATTAAAATCGATAAGGAGGTAAATATAGGCTCTTTGGAAAAGAAGATCAAATTGAATATGTATTTGATTTTACGTTTTCTGATGTAGTATCTGAATATATAGAGTGATCCATGTAAGAGTGATGACGTCATTGCTCATGTTTTTAAATGAGAACCTATATATTTTATGTTTTGATGGCCCATTCCCGTATATTTGCCGAATTGGTAAATTATATGGGGTGCATGAAATATAAATTTTCTTTTAAATCAGTAAATTATTTTTTTACAAGAAGAAACATTAAAAATGTTTTAAATGACAAAATTATTTTTTGATCACCAGGGTGCGGTTAAATGTTTTTTTATGGTCAAATTATGTGTTTTCCCCCTACCTGTTGAGCACTCCCATTTACCAATATCCATATACGGCTTTGCCTTTTTGTTCGTTTCTCATAAAATTAACAGTTTAATTAAATTATCTGTATGTTCCCATAGTGAGCGCTCTGAAAAAAATTCTTGTTGAAATAGCACTGTGGAAATTTCTTTCCACTCGTTTTCAGTACTTGCGTAAAGGGTTCATAGTAACAACTTCCCATATGAGAGTTAGGAGGAGTAATATCCATCATGCATGTCAAATCTTATTCGACCTTTTTTAGAGGCATTTAATGTTACCTTGGCTCTTCATTTATCGAAAAAGAGTCGTAAAAACAATTCGGATACAACCGTCAACGTATTTAGCATGTATTTCGGGTTATGTTCATTAGCTATTAAAATGTCAAAATCTAGACAAACGTTTCTATTGGTTACTGTAGTTTAGCGTGCGTCCGTTAAACTTTAGTATACGTTAAATTACGCGCATGCGCAGTGACGTCAAATTTAGCGTTGGCGTTTACTGTAAAGTTTGCTTAAACTCTCTATTATCAAGGACTCAGTAAATTTATGGCAAACATAATTGCAGTTATAAGTTTTTTGTAAATATAAATACTCTTGCACAAATGGTTAGAAAATTTTAAATTGTTATATGTATTTTACTTCTGACAATAACATAGAAGTGAGCTTAAACAGCTTCCTATTAAGAGGTTAGGTTGGATGGAATTTATAAGCATCATTCTTGAATGCGAATGAATTAATATGAAAGAAGAAGATTGTGGAAACTGAAGAGAAATTAGAAACACTACCGTTCCTTTATTATTATAATGTCTATTTACTAATACACTTCACAACGAGATAAAAACAACACAATACTTCTACCTTGTGACATTTGGTTGTCAGTACCTTCTTTAGATGATCATATAAAATAAGGTAACTACCGAAACGATTAAATATTCTAGCAATGTTCTATTTCATGAAGCTAGAATCCAAACAGAATAATTTTGAAGCCTTCAGAAGTTTGAAATATTTTGTTAATTGTTTCTATAAAATGACTACCACTTCTATTTGGTTTATAGTTTCTGTTATTTTTACGTGTAGCTTTTATGGATTTCTCTCATCTACCATAAAAATTTTACTGAAACGAGTCTAAAGCTTTTAACATGCGCCGACTCATCTTAAACCTAAGACGTAAACACATATATAATATATTTAGAAAGTGGATGCCGAAAATAGGTTATTAAGGTTATATCGATCCCCATTCCCATTTATTTTTATAGTCGAGCATTCTTACCACTACCGAAAGATGAAAATATGTCCCGGTTATTACATGTAACATAATCGGTGCTACGGTTTAGAAAGTAAAGCATTTCTCTAGTCAATTATTTTGAGACGGCTTAACTGATATTTTTTTTGTTAAGCTTTCCGAACGCCACAGCATTTTAGACGTCATATATCAAAATCAAATCACGAACGTCGCGCAGTCACCTTGAAGATTTACCACACCAAACCCATCCAGATGTAATGGGATTTCTAGTGTAGAACACGTGCGCGTGATTGTCAAAGTTCTTATTCGTAGTACGAACCGAACTAATGCGCCATGTAGGATAGATATAATGAAGGAGGTGTATACAACAATGATAGATTCGTTTTATAAATCACTTCATAAATGCATGTATAATGATTTACATAAAGGGCATTAGTAAGCAAAGACGTTTACGAAAGTAATTTTTCATTTTGGTGAACCCTTTTCTCGTTGTCCGCCAGCGCTGTCTTATTGTGCACGGGGATGATATCTGAAAAGTTGTTTATGAACGTGTGTTGCTTAATTGAAGATGCTAGATTGAAAAATTATAGCAATTTATATTCTTGAGGAAATTAGATATGCTGATTCTTTTGTGTGTCGATTCCAACTTTTGCAGGCGCACTGCTAATTTATGTTGATCCATATATTTGACATTCTTTTCTTAATCGCACGAACAGGAAATAATATACACTCCGCCAAAAAAGTATCGCATAATTTAGTTTTGAATCATAAAAGTATCGCATAATCTTTGTTTGTAGCATAAAGTTGTAAATATACTTTAATGCGCTCTAAGATATAATTTCTATGATTGTTTAAATAAAATACAGGCCAAATAAAAACAAGAACTCATACTTGAGATTTTTATTAAAACAAGAAATTATAATTTTGGAAAGAAAAATGTCATAACAGTAGCTTTTAATACTGAGTATTGCCACCTCTGGCTCTTATGACCGCTCGCATACGGTTTGGCAGAGATTCGATTAACCTCCGTATATAAGCCTGATCCAAATTCTCCCACTCGTCACGGAGAGCATTTGCTAGTCCATGCAGGTCCGCTGGGGCAACATTTTGGGTTCGTATCCGTCTGTGAAGGAGGTGCCACACGTGCTCGATAGGGTTCATGTCCGGACTTACCGCAGGCCAATCTAAAACTGGAATACCAACATCGTTAAGGTATTCCTGGACGATTATTGCAACATGCGGTCGTGCATTATCGTGCATTAACATGAATTCGTTTCCTATAATTGGCGCATATGCTACTACATGTTCTTCTAAAATGTCCGCTATATACCTGTGGGCAGTCAGTGTACCTCTGTCTACTGGTACTAACTCTGTACGACCTGTTAAACAGATGCCTCCCCAAACCATAATAGAGCCACCAGCGAAATTAGGTCTAGGTCTGATATTACACTGCGAATAGCGCTCACCGTCTCGTCTGTACACTGAGATACGCCTATCTGAGGTGTAAAGACCAAATCTTGACTCATCTGTGAAGAGTATATTGGCCCAGTCATTAATGTTCCAATTTACATGTTCTCTGGCAAACCTTAAGCGAGCCACTCGGTGGTTCCTAGTGAGACGAGGGGCTGTTACAGCTACTCTAGCTCTTAATCCACTCTGTCGTAACCTATTCCGAATAGTTTGAGTACTCACACGAGTATTTCTGACTCTAGCCAAGTCGTTCTGCAATTGTCTCGCAGTTACATGTCTTCGACGTAATGCTTGTAGTAGTAAATAGCGGTAATTTTGGCGAGTAGAACATCTTGGAGGACCTGGTACAGGTCTTCTACTGTAAATGCCTGTTTCCCTATATCTGGCTACGGCTCTAGAAACACTTGACTGATTGATGTTCATCAAATTAGCAACGTATGCTTGAGATCGTCCATCTTCGATTAAAGCAACTATAGCAGCCACTTGTTCTGAAGTTAAATTGCTCATTTTAGTTTTAAAAGCGTTGGTACAGAACTCTGACTTCGCACTTTAAAATTTGTCCGTATAGGAAGACTTTCAATAAACAACTGAACAAACCTTACACATATGCATTTTTCTAAATGTGTTCTTTTAGAAAAAAAAAAAAAAGTAAAAACGCTAAGTTCCATTATTTTGTTAGTGTTTTTATAGTTCACATACACGAGGCAAACTTTTTGTGAACGTATAAAAATATCTTGGTTCATAAATGCCCTTTTTTAGTTTATGCGATACTTTTTTGGCGGAGTGTATAATGGCTTTAGATTTTATATCATAGGTTCTCGGTTAAATTAAGCTATTCTAAATCTACGAAGTATTGCAAAACCTTATTTTTCAAAAGTGTTGTACGGAAAAGATAATGTGATAAGATTACGCAGGTATACATTAAAATTGGAACCAGATAGTTGGAGTAAACATAGTGATTAAACAATAAGAGATAGGACACTTTATACAAACATTTAGATAGCATAGGAGTACCTACCTCGTTCTTCAATTAGAACTTACTTTTTCAGAAGAAAACGATTACCTAATCTTGTTTAGATAGCGCTATGTCTTGATATATGATTGACATAAATGCCCAAAGCTTTTCCATAAAGACCAAGTATTTTTTACCAATTTAGAAACCTTATAATAACTAAAGCAGGTAACTTTCCGTGCGCTCCCCAGGCGGAGATACAGGAGGGCTATCTACGTTGCATATATGCAGATACGTGTATTGAGAAGGCGATCATTTTCAGATGCAGTGAATAAGTTTATTAAAAGATTTTCCGATTTTAACTTATGATGGCACAAAAGTTAAATGTTTATTTTGCGATATATTTCTAACGTGTTGGTTAAAAACCCATTGTCAATACCACGTGCGAAGTACAAACAAGAATAATAATAAAAGAAACTGGTATAAGCAAACAAACCGTTTTTAATTTATTTATATGCAACTATGTTTGTGTGTAATCTGCAAAAAAAAATACGCCATTATTGAGTCGGACAACGCTACGAAATTATTTATCGTCTGTAGATTTAGAAAATAAAATTAAAGCTAAACTGAAAAATAAAAAAAGTGGCTATGTGTGGACGAAACAACAGATTGTAAAAAAAATTCTGTAGGTACTTAATGTAATGATTTATGTATGTATGTATACATGAAACAAGAACTGTTTTTGTTTTTGCCGTTTTTTTTTTATTATTGTGCTTTCATTGCTTTGCACTGACTGACAAGTGTATTTATTGCGCCTCGTAAGTTAATTCTTCGAAATCCGTAATAATTTTTTTCATTTGTCCCGTTCTTTATCTTCTTAATCAACGTATCTGGGACATTAAATTTATAACATGCAACGTAGGTACAGCACTTCGAACATACTGGTTGCGCTACCAAAGCGGGTCGGATATCTCGAATAACTCGCAGCCGGAATACTCCTTCCGTATCTCCGCCTGCGAAGCGCATGGAAAGTTGCCCGCCTTGCTTATAACTAGAGGGTAATGGAAGTGATTTGAAAAGAATTTAGAAAATAAGTAAATTTAGCAGCAAGTGTATTCTGAAATCCAGATTGCATTTTATTTTAATTTAGTGTTTAGGCTCATATAGTAGTATATAAGGACTAGACTAGTCAAGTTAGCAAAAAAATTGTAGTACAATTTTATGAATGAAAGCTGTTTTTTTAATATATCCTTATATTTTCTTATTAGATACGCATTTCTTAGTAAACTACGGTAGATTTGAATTATAAGTGGTTTTTCTTTTCTACTGCAATTTCTTTTTCTGCTAACCCGAGTAAATGAATCGATTATAGATTGTATGACGGATAATATACCTTGCTTAGGCAATTGAATTCCTATGAGTTATTAATTTTTGTATGCTGACTACTTCATTACATTATAATACTACAAGATTACAAGTAAAAATGGCGACTCACATAATTACGATACCTGCACCAGATCACAACTAAAAGTTCGTTATCATAGAACTCAAGCTACCCAGAAACTCGCTGATTTTTGGGGCGCTAAAATCTTTAACAAATTACCGGAGCGCTTCAAATTTATGCCAGTCAACACCTTTAAAACACAAATCGAAAGACTCTTATTAACTAACGCATTTTATACAATAGATGAATTTCTGAATTGTAGTTTTACTTAATGTTCCTATGTTTGTTATTCATGTTAGTGATAGATTTATGTATTGACTTATACACATAGATGTATTGTGTGTTCTTTATTTTATTTTATTTTTAACTTACGATGCTAATTTCTACAGATATTTTGACATATTATTGTAATTTTTATTGCAAAATATATACATATGAATATGAATATGAATATTAACAGCCAAGGTTAGTTTTTTTAATGTTCATTATTTCGTTTTGTGGTACGTTATTCCTTTTCACAAGAATGATATCCTATTTATGCAAACAAAAGTGGCATTTTTGTATAGTGATCATTTAAATAGTATTTAATACAACTGAGGTAAATATTGGAAATAACCACAGGTGTAAAGCATACCCTTTAATACTTAAAGTATATAGAAGGCGCAGAACGTGTTCCTCACCTTTACGTATGTAACTATGGCATCGACCGTTTGAAATTTTCGCAAAAGAAACACAATACTATCTAATAGTATTGTGTTTATTAATTAGAAAGGTCACTCGTATCTTCACACGCAGAGATCACCCGACTTGTATTGACTTGTAACATAAAATATCTTTCTTACATATTTATGGATCATGCCAAAAGTTTTATATTATAAAATCTATTTTATTAGTTCTATAAAGTGTTTATTTTATTACTGTATAGTACATGTAAAAATCTAGTACTCACTTTTATTGATTGTTTAACAGATATTTTGACAAACCGACCCCAAATCATAGCGTAATTCCGTAAAGTGGCGCTTTTCTTGTTAACAATTTATCGTAATCCACTCCTCTCTCGTGATGAAGAAGCGCTATCTTTACAACAATTTCCGTAATACAATATATTGAATATAGAATACAAAACTGCAATTTTATTTTGATTTTTAATTGATAGTATTAAACACATGGCAATTATGCTTGTATTATAGACGGAATTATCGGGACCAATGTGCATTATTAAAAGTTATGATAACTAGTATTATATTTTTTTCCAGAAACTAGATGGTAGAGCAGTGTTCTCAGAAGAGAAATTCTTTTTGTTCTCCTCTAATTACCGCAGAAACGAACGCAACAATTACGAAGTAACGTCAACTTCTCATCCAAAGGAACACTATTACTAACTGACCAGAAAACAATAATTACGTTACACGGTTTCCCACACGAACCAAGTTCTCGACAACCCTTTGCACATAGCTCAGCTACTTTTACCCTTGCCAGGGGAGCGTTCGACCGTGAATAATTCACTTCATCTCGTCAAGTAGCGTTTTAAATCCACCTGGCCAAGTTTAAAAGTTAATTAAAAGTTCCGAGTCAGCCAAGAGCAAGCACCAAATTGAATTATAAATATTAATTAGACATACGTATCTCGCGGTTTCTGTTAAAAGCATGTATCCGTAAAAGTGTGCACATATATGAAAAAGATATTGCCACAATGTATGGAAATAGCCAGAATATTTTGCGCTACAATAGTACTTTTACTTTTTGAGGAAATAAAAATCAATTTGGATTTTTTTTTAGGAATTGACACTGGCTCTTTCTCCCCTACGCTAATTGATAATCAACGTCAATTCTAATTCAACGTGACTCGGCTTTTAATATAAATTTCGACGAAATACCAGAATTCACGAAACACAGTGGAGGCATCAATTTTTTTTTTTTCGGCAAATTTAATGCCTATAAAAGTGTGTCAAAAGCGAATGACGCGCTGGCGATGGGCCGTGGTGTTGATGTCGTGGACGGACCGGGTAAATGGAGAAAGGGTCGCCAACGAATGAAGATTTAATTAAAAAGGCATTTACTTTAAATTGGTTTATCAATGGTCCCTTTGGCGTCTCTCTGTCTCTGTCGAATTCCCGACCGCCCATCCCTCATCTATCTGTCAGCGCCAATCAACCCCTCTGTATGCCGGTTTAATTACATCTCGTCGAATTAGCAATTGACTCGAAAGTCATAATGCGAAGGGTCAACTTGACAGATACGAGCGTGAACAATGTACGCCGTCCTACACTAGGATACGGTTAAACCATGAAAATGTCATACTAATTGGGGCCGTCGGTATAAGGAATGCTGAGGCTCTGTTTCTTGATAATATTCATACATTTTGACCGTATGTTTCTCTTAAGTAAAGTTAGATAAAGGGAGAAATTAGAACTATTTACGCAGCATATAAACAGTCTAACATATACGTTCGACAAAATATCGAGAACGGGATTTTTTCAATCTGTTTGTAATAGTTCGGTGATCATATTAAGCTAGGTTTAATGATAATAAGCCCACACGAACTCACTCACATATAAAATAAATGTACAAAATTGGTGTTTTCTACCACGCCCAGCCGTAGAGCGTATCTTTACCGATGCTGTGCTGGTGTGTCAGCGAATGATACAAAGTATGCGTGAGGTGTAGGTAATTAAAATGATTATTACTGTCTTTCGATAACCGTGACGTAGTCGCAAGCAGGTGTTAATTATTACTACAATTAAAGAAAATAATAAATTTGGTTTTGGCCAAATAATTGAGTATAAAACGCATGTAGGATACGAATTGGGTATATTTTACGACTCAGATCTTTACGAGTAAACTGCATGTGATACTCTCAAAAGTAATATTTACTTGTAGTTATGTGCGGTGCTAAGATTGGGCACTGTATATAATAGTACATATTACTATGTCCTCTTATATGTATAAGCATTATTTATTATGCAAGATTTTTGGTTTAGTAGTATATAGATACCGAAGATAGGCTTTAAAGTTACCATACTAAATGGCGTTCGCAGCTAAACTGTAAGTTTAATAAATACCGAAAACAAAATGATGATTACAAAGAAAGTCAGGTACAACTTAGAAATCTAAGGCAACATACTACAATTTACGATTTAGGTGTTGTATTCTGGAGAAATAAGTACAAAAAAAAACCAAAGTATATCTTGCGGGTTTGAAACTGGAGCCGAAACAAACAAAGCAAAAAAATTAGGTAGAATAACAGATACGTCTATGTTGGTAACAATGTAAAAGAAAGAAAACATTTAGACCGTCATCTGCAGAGAATGCAAAAACACAAAGACGAAATTTTGAGAAAGTGTGTAGTTCTTAAAGTAGAATAAACTTTATAAATAGCAAAATGTAGAAGGAAAATAGGTTGTTTCTAAAGAAGCAAGAAGAACGAAAAGCAAATATATTTTCAAAGTTTATTAATTTAATTCACCAGCAGTATGGCGGTCGTTGGGAGTCAATAATTAGGTTCCGAAAACGGATGGCAGTTTTACGATGGGAATTAATAATAACTCTTGTTTATTTCACTTAATATTTCGCTTTTTATTTATTAAAGCTTCATCAATGCTTTCATACTAAAATACATTTAAATAATTAATAATTTAAAAAAAAGAAACATACAAATGAGTTGCAGTGAGACTGCACACGTTAAGCATTAATTGAAGAATCGATTATTAATTTAATAGCCCAAATTATTGGATGCATACGATATAAAAAAAAAAGTAAGCTCCTCCACCATAATTTCTAAATAACCAAAACAAATAATTAATAGATATATGTAATTTCATTCTTGAAGGAGTAACAACAATTTTCAATTTGAGGATGCACGACAGCAAGAGGGCGTGCTCAATGGAGTGAGACATACCCGAAATATGGAAGAATGTTATAACTGCATGTGGGAACAGCCCACTATCTTTGCAAAATACGAAATTAATTTTATTGTAATATATATCGGCAGTACTATGCGCCAGTTATCGACTGGACTCCGCTCGTCTGTTCGAGCAGGTAACGTAAGATGCGGGTGAGGGCGAGGTTTCTGCCAACAGAAAATGCATGTACTGTAGCTTATTGAATTAATTTTCGTCCGAGATCTTAAGTGCTATTTTGATTTGTAGTTGTGTTTGGTAACCGTGAGAAATTTTAGATGCAGGCGCATGTAACCGCCGAATGTTGGAATAAGATTAGATTTAGACTAATTCGTGGTAATAATTGTATTTGTCGTTCCCAATGTTTGTGCCTCCATTGTTTTTATATACCACATTTAAAGTAGTGTTCTCCCAGCATTTGTCCACTAAACACTCAATAATTGATATCAAGTACATTATGTATAGAATATCTTGTGCTTATCTGTATTCCATAGTTCGTTAACGTTATATTGCCAGTATATATATCCCTTATGAAAGATCCATCTATGAATACGTTACTCGCACTGCCAACTTAAAGTAACATTCAGTAAATTGATGCCTTTCGTATTTTGATCTACATGTTTTATTTGCAACTTTAATAGCATAACAACAGCAATGTTTATAATGGCTTAGTTTCTTGGTACCTTTAGACAATGTAATAAATTTGTTTGCTCTGCATCTTTCAGTTTAATATTGATGTGTTATTTTAATACTATTATGACTTACATCGTTTCTCTGAAACTATAACCCTGAGAAGTCATTGCGTTTTAGCAGTTTGGACATTGAAAAAAGTATTATTGTTAAAATAAGAAGAAATCATGCGAGACACTACATAACATAGATTAAAATTTATTATGTTCTAATTTTTACCTAATTAAATAATGTGACCAATAGACTGGAGATTCATTGATTTTTTGTCAAACTAGTTCAGGAATAATCTGCTACTGCCGTATATACAGAAGCAATCTGTGGTAACGAAACTAGGGGAAGGTATATGACCCAACTGTAACTCCTAATCAAATAATATTACGTTGTATGAAGTGAAGTGTCATTGTTAATTATTAATCAATGTTTAAATAGATTTGCTTTTAAGGAAGCGATAATAGGGGAAGTTGTGCAAGACGATCGTTTAGTTATGTAAGTTTACTTCCGTATATTGGAACATAGGATAGGAAGCTGCAACGACTATAATTAGTGTAATACTTTTAATATAGTGATACACATGATGATCTATAGATAATTGTAATTACCGTTTCTATAAGATAGGAAAGATAGTTGGGAAGCAGTTCATTTCGCAAAATATCTCAAAGGAATATCGTGATGAGGTTGCCGGTTTTCGCGTGAACATCCGGTACATATACTATCTTGAATATTTGGAAGTGTCTTCAACAACTGCATAGTTAGTATTACTACGTTTAATATAATACTGGTAAAAAGCAATTTAATATGTCCTTGCAAAAACGAGTATCTACCAATCCGTAACGTGAAGGGCAACCTTTAGGTCTATATGTAAGTAAGTACGAGTGCTAGCCTTTTCTAACGCATAAATTTTCTGTCATATATGCCGTCTAATAACTAACCTCGGCAATATACGCGAACAAGCAAGGTACAAGCCTATAAACGTAGGCGGCTACAAGCAAATCGCTTATTTTCCAGCCTCCAGCGCTGGAATTATAGTTGGAAACATGCTATATTGTTCCAGCGACAGCGCAGCAGTGCGGACTATAGTAGTAACGACGGCAGCATAGGGTAACAGAGGCGGCAGGTATTAATCATTGCTTCGCGTTGTCCAAATCGAATTTTACTTCGGTTGTTTCCTGCTCATAGTCATATGTAAGCCGTGTGATTGATATCCAGTTACCGCCGTAATAATAGCTGGACCATATTGAAGAACGATGGGTTAATGCAGCTATTAGGCTTTCCGTGATGAGGTACAGAATTAATGTGCATACTTCCGTTTAAGTTGCTGCAAATCATTGGTAGCGTGGAGTAATGAACGGAACTTCCTTCGAAATATAAGTGTTTACATAAACGTTGGTAAATAAATTACCAAGGTAAATTAAAAGTGAGATTGGGTTCCTTTCCATCCCTCTTCAACTCCAATAGTTAAACTCCCTTTAAAATAAATCAGGAAGTTAAATTTGTTGTATAATAAAAATTAATACAAACAAAAACAAATTACTAAATTAAGACTTAAACTAACAGTTTACATTTCTAATTGCTGATTTATTTTGAGATAGGTGTATTGACACGGTGAAAATGAAGAACTAAGAGTTACGATTTTAATTGACCGTCGTAAAAAATTCATTTATTACTTATTTTTATTGAACAGAAATCGATAATGCACATTGTGAATGACGTATAGCCAATATCAAGGTATAAACTGAGTATAAAGGATTAGTTCATTCAATAAAAATTTAAATCAAGTAATTTTAGTGTTTTGTAATATCAATTGGATCAATAGATATTCCTTCTTTTGTGGACGTATCCCTTCCATATATACATAGATATATATTAAAATTATTATTATTATGATCTACTAGGTGATTCTTTCTTTACTTCCTTGATTTTGTTTTGTTTTCTAATCTTAAAATAGAAGCCTTTCGGCATCTTTTGGCGATGGTTCCAGCATCTTTGCGTACCTACCAATTTTTGTGAAGGGCTTTAGGGGCTATGAAACTTTCTTCGTTCATTTAAAAACCTCAAACATCAAAACAGAATGTTTTTCATTTTCAATTTTCTAACTATGGCGTCAGCATTTGTTTTTCTAAATGACAATGGTATTACTGCAAAAGTTTTGGTCTAACAGTTGGTCACGGGTTAATTTAGCATAAGCAAAAATATGCGGTGCTATTAAAAAAAAAACAGGTTATCTTGCGTTAAAGTTAAGCAAATGTTCAGGACTATAATGGACAGCTGTATATAATTACATCAATTTTAGTTTCAGCGTTGTATCAAACGCATATTTGGCGTTTAAAGTATGAATATCTAAAGCAAATGCAAATACAACTACGCCGCCTTACCGAAGACTTGCAGCGAGGCCATTTTTACAACGTTGTTATTAAAGGTAGTCATATAGTAGTTTATATAAAGTCATACAATTTTTCTGTGTAGAATTGAAAAATGAAATTATATATAGAGTACTCCATTTAAAATTGGATTTTATAAAATTTATGTAGAAAAAGTTTCTTTCTGAAATGACAAATAGTGACGTAATCAAAGACATACTATTCGGTGGGACATCCTGTACATGTTGTACGGTTTCTGTAATGAAAATGCTAATATGGCAGAACGAGAATATCGCGTACGTTTCCTAAATCGCAGACATCCTAGTAAAATGTATTTTGAAGATTGAATCAACGCAAAACTGGTTTGGTTACTAAAAGAAATGCTAATGCTGGCCGACCAGGAGAAAGGCGTACAATACTACTAGAAGAACAAATTCTAGACGCAGTACAAGAAGATCCCTCCGTTAATACCCGACAGTTAACTTCGACCTTAAATGTACCGGTTCTCCGAGAAAACCTTCTTCAATCCTATCATATTTGTAAAATTCAGCCGCTCTCACAACATTTTTCTATCAAACTTTTACAACACATTTTTAAATAGGATTCAAGAAGATGGCAACATTTTAAGTGTATTTTTTTAAGCGATGAGAGGATGTTTACCAGAGATGGTGTATTTAATACCCATAATTTTTACCATTACACACGTTTGGCTCGGCTTAATAAATCGTTGAGCCAATTTATCGACCAACTCGACTTGATGCCAGTGTATTGGAACAAGTTATTGACGAGATACCGTTGAACATACGCCGTAACATGATTTACACACTAATGGTACGTAATGTAAGAGAATGGTTGGATGAATACTTTTCAAACAGATGAATTGGTGGCGGCGGTCGTATCTTATGGCCTGCGAGATTTCCCGATCTGAACCATTTAACCTTCATTATTTGGGGCTTCATTGAAGAGAAAGTTTATGTAACGCTTCCTCAAGACGCTGACGAAGTCAGAGACAGAATTAAAGCCACGACCAGAAAGACTCAAACAACTAGTACAGATGATACCTCGTAGATTGCAACTATGCTTAGAGACAGATTGTTTTCAATTCGAACAATTACATAGGTAATAGTGTCACTGATTTACGATCAGATAAATAACCAAACAAAGAACGAGTCCTGTTATAAAATATATATAAAAAAAATTTTCAATATGTGTTATTTTGACAATAAATAATTTAAATAGCAAATCATACCTCGCCTAATGTCTAGAATTTAAAACGTCAGATTTACCCATCTGATACTACTAATAACGAATAAAATGTTTTCGAAGAGAAATTATTATGGTATCTACAATTATAACAGTATGTGGCTACAGTGTTTCCAATTGTATGTTTCTTTAAAATGGTTCCCGAACACGTACGAAGCATGATACGATATTTTAACATTCTTGATTCGGAACCGAACGAAGCATGTCGCTGCGGATAGTTTTTGCAACTTATACACACATTCTATATATGTGAAAATAAATAGAACTATCTTAAACTACAACCCCTAAACGCTATTATTTGTTCCAATAAAAGAGTGCATAACAATTTTTACATCAGAAATTTTGTCTTTCATAAAATTGTGAAATGTTGTTCAACTTCAATATAAATTAAATAAAGAATATGATAAAGTTGTTTTAGGATTTTTAGTAACAAAGTTAACAATATTAGTGTGGGTCAACATCTTTGAACAACAAGTTTTTAACAAAGCACGTACAATATAGTATAGTTCATCCATATTAGTAGACGAGGTGAATGCGTCATTATTAGTAATTTCGGATTATGTAGCAACATGTTACTAAAATACACAACTAACCCATAGATTACTACTATACTATACTTTATACTTTTTCTTATTCATTTAAATATAGGATATTGGTAAATTTTCTATGTCGTTAAAATTGTGTGCATGCAATACTTTCCAATTAGTACAAATTTTGTCGGATTATTATCGCATTAGTTAAACGTCTGCGTCTATACTTATTATCTATATTATTTGTATTCAACTACGGGAAATGATCACATTTGCCCTTCCCCAAGAATAACCTAACTCGAAATTATAACTTGTGCATATTAGTTTCCGTCGATTTTGTACGACCAGTCTAAATTACATATAACAAAATTGAATATGTTCTAGATTCTAATTTATTGAATACAATTCATCAGAATTGTACTGAATCGGCGTGCGCTTTTAATTGTGCGAGACTCATTGTCAGTACAAGAAACGGTAAACGCCTGTTAGATGTCAAACGGCCTTAACCAAATCAAACTGCAAGATCGAATACCAGCATTTTTAGTGACTTAATCCATGCACCTCATGCATTAGCGCACGCAAGCGATAAATTTCTATTTGTGTATACACACATGAGCATATACACGCTCCGTACAGAGTACAGACAACATATGTACTTAACCGATAATGCGCAATCTGTTTTGAGAAGTTAATGGATCGTATCGCCTCACTAGACGACAGGATGCCATACATATATGTATTAAATGGTATATAAATCTATAATTAGTTGAAATCTATTGCGACTACAGCGTTCATGAAAAATAATCAGACAAGTTAATGAATTTATATGATATTGACGTTATAATTGATATATGTACGTAATTTGTACCGAATATATAGCTAAAATAAGTTTATCTGATTTAGATCGTTGTCATTTACAATATCCATATCAAGTATTTCAGCTAGAAAGCAAGATTAAAACGAAGAAAACATTAGGAGACCTAATTGAAATCTGAATTTAAATGTGTATACATACATTCTTAAAAAAATATGTATAGGCATTATTATATAATCACAAATTGTAAGGATAGCAAAGTAACAACTATTACATTATACATTTTTAAAAATTTATACTTTTTAATTACAGTCTATCCTCCTTGGTCAATAATAGATACTTATAGGAAGTATATTGCTAGCATAAAACAACAAAAGTTATTTATCTTGTTATTTATACTAATGCAACGGGGCTGTTGACATTTATTATGAAATTAAACTTAAGAATGCATACTTCTTTATACACAGTACTAATATTATGCAGTACAAAACTAAACATGTCATAAAATATATATGCTACATAATACAGGAAACACTTAACGGAAAATTATGTTGTTAACAAGGAATATATTAATTATGTATCCCGTGCCAATCGATCTGTTTATAATTATCGTAAGTATGGAGTTTTATTATATCCTCCTCATTATCCGTGCATCGTGCAATGCGTAATTTATCTTATTCCAAAACGACCTAATAATTAAAATCGCCAGTACATGTAAAGATTGATGATGCAAGTGAACATATTCATATGTACATTATATTCATCTGCAGAACAATCGTCGTGTACAGCTTGCACACATTTGGATAATACGAAAACATATTGTGTGGTCCTCCGCCAATTAGTGTGTATTCCAAATTAACGTCAAGTGTATGTGTGTGGTACTTACTGATTGAAAGCGTTAACTGCTTCCATTCAGACGTCGCTTTTTGTAATAATTAGCAATTGCTACTTCCTTTTTCGGTAGATATGAAATGTCAAAAAGATAATCTTATCTTTGTTTAGGGTGGTTAAGTTATTGATATGTTTAATAGACTTAGATATTGATTGACACTTCAATACTAATCGATTTTTTATTTACACGTCTTACCGTATCAATCGATTGGAGGAAATGTTGATAATGTAAAGTAAACGCTACCATCTGTACATGAATATCTATATGTCAGAATGTGCTGTTTAACTAATATATTACAGAGACAAACCGTTTGTGAAAAAACCAATAGTAACTCTTTTCCGGTAACACTAAAACTATTTATACTATCGTTGATATTTTTTTGTTTGTTTTAAAGAAGAAACTCTAACCTTTAATATGAATCAAGTAATAATCAAAAGAGCCCATATCCATGTATCAGAAACCACAATAAAGGCCAGAAGGTGTTTATATTGAACATTTGTCGAATCCTGAGCTATCATCCAGATATCTTTATCTGAAACTACAGACTCAAAATGAAAAACTTAACAATATAGTCTGGAAAAATTACAAAAAAAAAAATTACACTCATCAGACACATCGTATTTAAGGGCCCCTACACATTGGAAATTTTTTAATCTCTGCGATTAAATAGTCTAATTGATTTTGAGTTGCTTCCAGCCGTGGTGAGCGTAGATTAGCTTCCAAATAGTTTCCCTTCACTCAGTTTGAAAATGAATTTATTAGAGAGTGTATGCGTTTATGCCTTGGCTATGGATCGTCAAACGATTCTAATGTTTTTAAAGAATCATCTTTTTCAAAATCCGTTGCAAATAACTAGCTAAATATCCGTGCAGCAAAATGCCTTCCTAATGATGTGTGTACCTAAGTGATAAAGTAATGCCACCAGAAATCTGCCAATAAATCAACGCGTTTTTAATTACAGATTGTCAAGGGCACGTAGAATGGTAGAATGTACATTTGGAATTTTAGCTAACAAAGGGCGGGTACTTCATAGAGCGATTGATATCTCTCTTGATTTTGCTAAATCCATCATAAAAGCATACGGTATTCTACACAACTACATATATGTATTAGAAAATATGACGGGATACAGTTCGAAGATATTCTGCCGGAGTAAGGAGCAATACAGCAGAGGCTACGATTAGAGATTATTTTATTTCATCTGTTCGATCTGCTCCCTGGCAATACAATATAAATTAATTTAAAGTTTGTCTTTTAACTTTTTTTATTTTGTTCTTTTAATTGTATGATCTCCAGTATTTCAATTTTTACTTCTCTGTGAAGAAAAATGTTATGTATATACTATGATACATTATTTAAATATTATTTCTTTAATATTTTTTAAATAAATAATCATCAGATAATTACCTTTTTCATCTTTCTCCTTAGTACCTACTCAGTTCATTCCACTGTTCAATAAATTGTTAACACAACTCCGTCCATAATTTCTTTTTTAAAGTCCTGTCAGCATATGTATTCTTTCATTTTTACGATGTAGAGCACGACGTTTTTCAATATCAATAATAAATATTTTCGTATTGAACACCATGTCTCACTCTTCGGATTCAAAATCAAAACTGGAGAGTGTGGAGACTGTAACCAACAACTATTTAATCAACAGTGTGCGACGATGTCTATGGATTTATATGATTCATTTTCACAGGCAACAGTTGAGTTGCACAAAAAATACAACATGTTGGATATATTTAATTGCCTCAACTATTTAGTTGCTAATGTGCACCAGTGGTAATGATGGAAATATTGTTAGGTGGATTTTCAAAATTTCTGCTTTATTTTATTTGTTCGTATATAGTGTTTTATTTATTCCTTTTAGATGTAATGTATCATCTGTGATAAAATAAATTAGTTTTTGTTTTCAAAATATTGACAGTTTGTAATAGAATCAGAGAAAATATATTTCTAAATAAAAAAATATATTTGATTTATGTATCTACTTCTTTTCAATGGTTGAGAAACCGCACTGGAGACTATCCCCACACAACGTAAGTGGGAAATTTCAAAAAAGTTATTTGGGCTACTTTTAGTGTGTCGAAATACATATATGGGAGCAACGCCATTCGATGTAGAATTCGTTAAAAGATTAGGAAGAAATAAACAATTCGCACTTAAAAGGTTTCTTAAGATAGTGTGATTATAGGATTTTTCTTGCAATACATTACAGCTGCCTGTTAATTCAATTCTTTTAGAAATCAGAAATTCCAAAGCTTTTCCCCCATTCGTTAATCCCAGCATAAAACAGGAAGGAAGTTCGGCCATTAGCCCTTAGACCGACACACAACCCTCTGTATGTTTCTGACAGCTGCCTGCGCTCCCCTGTTCGTCGTTATATTTCTAGTTACAAGGACCGACTTTTTCATTTTTTGAGAAGGCCTATTACATCCTATTTCTGTTCCGGTTTTTTTTTTTAAATTGACTGTTATGCTGATGACGGACCGTACAAGTCGTTATTTTCCTATAATGGCTTTCTTATGACTTCGCGGTTATATTAAAACTTCAAACACTGTCTCGATGCTGTTATTTTATGAACAGGCATCGCGGATGATGCTCCAGAACCCTTTTTTACCCTCCTATCTTTCGAGGAGCTACGGTAAACTTTCGACTTAACTTCTTAATGACTTTATTATGTAAGTGGGTATACGTGCAAAAATAATTATTTCCGTGGGGTAAAGTTTTAAGTTGATGGAAAATCAATATTTTTTATTGCCCTCACTAACTTTTATTTCAAATTTCTTTTTGCTATATAGCGCTTATGATGCTATAAATGGATTCATTCCTTAAACTAGTACAAAATTGCTGATTATTTAATTATATACAGCGGTTCCACCAAACTGACTCATTAGAATTTTGCGAAGTTCCTGTTGACGAAATTGCAAATATCTCAAAAACTATTAGGTTTACGGATAGGGAACATTTATACAAGCTGATCACAAATGATCGGAGAAATGCACTAGAGTCATAAAAATTGCATCGTTCCATTTAAAATAAAAAGGTTAATATCAACAGGTATATCAGATGGCCTATAAAACTGAAAATATTTTCTTCAACTAGATCATTGTCGGCCACGACTACTCTGCAAGTTTCAAAATCAAATTTCGACTGGAACTTCGAAACCCCCGGTTCGGTGGGACACCCTGCATAGAAAGGCTTAATATAAATAAATAATTAATATAAATTCGAATGGAATTGTTTATTTTTGTATTATTGTTAGCGGAATGTACCATTTCCGCTCAGGTAACACAGAATTTTTTTGAATCAGGTCTTTTTCAAGTCTTCTAAGGAAAGATTAACCTATCCAAAGATGTTATACCCAATTCCCGTTGCGACAGGGCAGTAGCAGAAGATGCACTCAACTATCTCTTCGTCCTACAAATACAGCCGGCATTCAGTCTCCTCAAAGAGTTCGATTCTTCCTGTAGATGCTTCCTGAGTTTGCAGTGACCTATAAAAACAAAAAATTACTTTACTCAAAGGTACTAGATAACTAGTAATTGCTTTCCAATGCAATACTTGCAGAATAAATAAACATATATCAATTCCTATACAAGGTGACAATAAACTAATATTAGGAAGAAGAGTGCAACTGATTGTATGAGCAAATTTTGTAAAAATGCAGCTCTTAGTTAGAAAACCAAATACATCATTTCTGTTTCTTTCATTTCATTCCCATTAGCGCTCAGAATCATAAATCGCAAAGATTTGATGATCCTTTCTAACAATTATAATATATAGGCAGAATCGTTTTTTAAATTTATTAACAGTAACACCTCCATTTAGTAGGATTACTGTTTGTTATGTACTGGAATTCATTTATCTCTGGTGCCTTGCCATAATACAATTTTTGAATCTTCCGCTATGCACCTGGATCCTTATGCAGTTTGGCAGACATTGTTTTATATATTATAATTGAAATAAAATGTGGTATTAAATATTTTGAAAGACGAAGGCTTTCGTTAACCACCCAATATGAACCCTCGATTAGTTTTGAATACGAGCAATGAGTTTACAGTGTTAACTGTAAGTACAAAAAAGTTAAATTCTTGTTGTTAACTCAATTGGAATGCACAAACGCTTTATAATATCAGACTTTTATGTAAAATTAAAATTCAAATTAACGCTTTTAAAATTGAATAATTTGTTTAAAGAACTACTATAAATTTTCGTGAAAATGAAATAACAATGGTATCGAATATTTTTTAAGTTTTATTATATGTAGCCATTATTTCATGACTGCAGTTGTCTATATTCATGTTGTACTCTGATTAAGCTCAACATTAAAAGTCCATTTTGGAGTGCATTTTGCATTACACGATTACGTTTGAAATATATGTAACATGTATGTACCCACACATCCACGTAGGCATATGACTATACGAGTGTACGCAAACCATAAATTAAATTTTAACTAAAAACTACACGCCAACAGGCAACATCTAAAGTTGATTATAAAGCAATTACAGTAAACATTACAACCGCTAAGCACCAACGTATGTTTCTGTTTCCATTAATAACGCCAGTACACATACAGACACTTCCACATACTCAAAATGTACGCTTAATTACTTCTGAGTAATATATTTTACCGTCCAAGTTTACGTATGCTCTTTCCTACTCTTTGGGCCGTAGAGCTTGATATTAGATTATTAACCCTGCACACCGAGTGGTTTGCACTTGACTTGCATCTCATATTTAACGCTATTATAAACACAGTGCGACGAGGTGGTATCGATAAATTAACTGCAGGCTGCAGATTTAATTAGAATATTGATTACAACGAGACATGTTTAAGTACTCCGGAAGGAAATTGTTTGGAAAGCTAATGATGTGGTAGGTCGAAAAGTGTGGTAATTATTCAAATTGGTGTTATTCGAAAGTTTGTTCGCTTAAGCTGAGATTTCCGTAGTTAATTTTTCTTCTTGGAATTTTTATTTAACGTCCAACGTTTATGATCCATTCAATTAATTAATTAAATGAAGCTCTTCCAAAAGATGCCAAATATTTTTTTTATATCAAAACTGTATCGTATTAAAAATCTGACTAAGTTTGTATTGCATTGTAAACCTAAGAAATTGACTTAATTTTCGTTAAGTGACGGAATACATACTTTTTTTAATTTTAAAGGAGAATCTACACATTAATTTTCAGATATATATGCTTGTTCTATATGATGTATAAGCACCTAAGCCAAACGCTTTTCTTTTCTTACTCTCTTAGGGATCGAATTTCAATAAAAATACTGGATGCTTACGTTGTAACGTGCCGTTCTGTGGGAAAATCCATTTTAGTATAAATTTTGAGTTTATCACTAATTAATAATTAATCATCTCTTTTTTCCTTTTATTGATTTTCCCATAGTTCGGTAGCGTTACTCCCGTATGATATTTTGTTTAAGTAAGTTTTGTTTTATTTGTTCGTTTACGACGCGAGTATTGTCTCGGCAGGCGGTACATCCGTTCACGCACGTCCAACCCCCACCATCGCGATCGCGTTGGGAACCGCTGCAGTGTATATAAACCGTCTCTCCAGTTATCTCCGGTCTGGCAGTAGGCGTCCGCACAGCTTTTGTGATACACACAGAGATTCTCAGTTATTGCCCGTCTAGCAGTTGGCGTCGGCACAGCTTCTGACACAACGCAAGCGTTCTACCAGCCTTTCTCGGTCTGGTAGTCGCGTCGGCAAAGCTCACAGATGCACGCAGAGATTTATTCCTAGTCATTCTCGTTTCATAAGGTCGGTGCCAGCACAGCTTTCTGGTTCGACATACAGTCCCTAGCCATAATAATAGGGCCACCTTGAAAATTTTGATAGTTGATATCATCAACTTGCATCAACAAGCATGCCGAAACGGATTAAGGATATGATCAAGGCAAAGCATGGAATAACAAAATATTAATATATTGCGTGTGCACATCATTTTCTTATACTTTGCAATAAATTTATGTGTTTAAATTATTAATTCGTTTCAATATTTCTATAAAATCGTTGTATTAGTAAGTGGCCCTAATATTGTGGCCAGGGACTGTAGTACCGAACTTGGACGTGAAATATAGATTTTCATTTCACCTTATCGACCCGAATTAAACCGTTAAAATGCCATGTCTAAATTTAAAAGCGGTCCGAAGCCTGCGAATATCTATTTATATTATCGATTGTACGTACATATGTTTTTGTTGCTCACCTGTTTTTGTCATTGTACATATTTCATGCCTTTCACACCTATTTTATGGTAATAAATTCTTGATTCAAAACACAATTTAACTGTTTAAATTGTTGCGTACACCCCGATCGTAACCCTGGACATCCCGCTCTCATACCGGCAGCTACCACTCTGGGGTTTAAACATTATCGTAACGACAAATTAAGTCGCAACCCGCCGATCAAGTCTGCACGCGGGATTCCGTTTGACAGCCGTCTCGCACAGTCAGCGCCGCTGTACGGCCACGAGGCGAGTCCGCACGCGGAGATTCAGACATACAGGGGCCAACGCAAAAGTAATCAGTTATAAGCTTTACAAAAATCGGTAAGTAAACGAGTAAGCGCGTAAATAAGAGACAAAGCAGATAGTAGTAAGAAGTAAATAAACACAGTATATATAAAAGCAATCTACCTTCCCATTTTTTGTGCAGGTTTTAATAACCATCATACGTTGGAGGATTATATATCAGCCCAATTACACTTTTGAGTCATTCATTTTATTGGGAGTGTTACTAAAAGATGACATATATATACTAAAGCAACTTTTTCAAACAATATATTTAGGGAGTGTTTGAAAAATCGTACAACTAAGTTTGGTTTAAACACTATCTGTTGGGAAGGCATCCAGTAATTTTATTTGAATTCTCAAACAATTTTTTTCTACTATCTTTTCTTTAATTTCATTATTTTGACCTTTAAATGAAAAAAAATTAAATTTTAAACTATATAGATATTGATATAGATGGCCACAATTATCATGTATACATTTACCAAATCAGGTCGTGAAAATTACATACTTAAAACATGTTGCGTGCATTTTCTGAACTAGGTAAATTGCGAGTTAAATTTAATTGGTTCGGAATTGTTTATCTTTCTCTACGACCTGTTTTAGTCAAAAGTTACACGCCATGCATACATCAATTTCGGACCGTACACACCTATCTCAAAAGTCGCCCGTTCTATCACGTCTCGCTTTTTCGTGCATTATCCATTTCCCACTCCTTTGCATCAACGTTATCGCGTCTACCACTCCCCTTTGAAATAAACGGTGTTGTTATAGACGGGGCGCATCAATTTATGGACGGTTTTACTTGAAGGAAAGTATATTTTGTTTTAAGACAAGGTGATTATTAAGTAGATTATCCTTGTGTAACAATAAGTACAACAAAAGCACTAATGGAAGTATGTCGTTAAGCAAATGCATTATTTTAAGGTTTGGGCTTACTTTAGTATATAAATTGATTATGATTAAGTTAATAGGAATTAAACTTATATACATATTATATAAATATGTAAGTATGTAGAAAAGTGGGCATCACGGCAAGAAGAAACAAGGTGAAAGGTTTAGTATAATAATAAGATAAATAACAAATTATCATTAGCCATGTAACAATGAGAGTGAAAGAAACTTGTGGAAATAAAGGAAGAGCATGCAATCCAGGCAACGAACCGAAAATTCCATGTATGAAAAGTGTAAATGTAGCGCAGGGGTTGAACTCAAGAGCAGACGTTCAAGAGACCCTATACATGTATGACTACCTTGCACAGCAACGCAAGCATATCAAGAATCGTCCCTGGGAGATAATAAAGGTAGTGCATATTCTATATGAGCACCACTCGTAGCACAAGATGCCGGAAATACTAAAGTAGCCGCCAGGAGGGAAGTCAGCATAGATATCAGAAATTATTTTAGATTTAATATGCGTTGCAGGAACGCCTTGTGCAATCCTTTCAACATATAAAGTCGTGTTACGTAGTCCGCAATAAAATATAAGTTTCTATGGGTAGATGCATCCCTGTGGAAACTCCACGAACATTTTTCTGTAATAAAAACATAAACACTCTTAGTTTCATTTTCTCTAATTTTAAATTCGGAACCTGATGCCATAAAATGCCATATTGTATGCATATACATGATGTTCCTCTATCAACGTAATAAATATAAGACTTGCAGAAACGCAATTTATTTCCCTAGCTTTCTTTTTCTTCTGACAAAGGGAATGTTATATCGCCGCATTGATAAAGACACAGCTCCTTAAATTAAAAGCCTTCCACGGCAGCGACCCCAGATACTAACGAAAAGAAAAATATATCGAATGATCGAATTGCTGACAGCCGACGAAATACGAAGGGGATGAAAGGGAAAACAAAAAAAAAAGAGTGTAATTGCGTTCCTTTGTTTAGCAGAAAAAAGAGATTTCCTTTTGATCATGCGATACACCGAAGGACCGAAGTTACAAGAATAGTCGTCGACCTGTAGGAACTCAATACCATGTTCTTGAGATATTGGAGACAGAAAGAAATAAACGAATTGGAAAGAAGCGATAATGTTATGAAAATCTTTTGTGAAAGGTAAAAGCTCATAAAAAATGTATTACTTCTCGGAATAAACTACGATGTATTGAGAAACAATGCAATTTCGAATGTATAAACACAGGTATAAACTTGAAATGCTGTTCACGCCATTAGGACACATTTTGAAGCAATCTTCTTTCACAACTTTTCATTTTTAAAATTTATTTTATGTATATATATATATGTATATAGAGGAACGTCGGTTTACGATGTTGATCGGAACTAAAACTTTGAAAGCTGGAATAATATAATATCAATTTCTGAGTTAATAAGAAATAACATGTAAATTGCTTTAAAACTCAATTAGTAATATAAACTATTACTAAAATCATAAAACAAAAATGAAAAAAATAAGCGTACATATATGTACAATGAAATCTGTAAATTTAGTTGGTTCTTCAATATTTATCAATTTGTTTTTGGTTATGTCTTTAATTCTATCTAAATAAAATATATTAGTACACTTTACAGCTTTTTTTAATGGATTATTTTAGTAATCAATAAAAGGTTTGCAAGTTTGTTTGTACTTCACATTACGTATTCTCTTTCTACTATTGACACCTTTCTTTGATATTATTTGTGAATATTGTGGTGGATTTATATTATCCGGAGTAAGGTCTTCATTAGCATATCCATAACCTGTACTTTTCTTATCGCATTGTGTACAATCTTCAAGTTCTACACATTCTATACTATATCTCGTAAGTCTCAATTTCGTATCTTTAAAGAGTACGACAAAGGTGATACTCATGCAATAAGAAAAATCATTTTTCTGTTTTCTGCTTAAAAAATTCTGCAACACAGGTTTGCAACAAGTTCTATGCAAAAACTATATCTAGGATTTGGCATTTTAAATGGTTGAATCTGAAAGTTGGTTCGACAAGTTATCGAAAAAATAAGATTGCTTCCAAAAACAAAAATTGTAGCAATAAATAAAGAAATAATGATTTTATTTCGAAAGCAAAATGACATACAAGACATCGCTCCAAACAAAGTCAGATAAAAACAACCGTAGAAGACTAAAAATTGAATGAAAATTAAATTTACAATTTAAACAAGCAAATCGTTGATGGAGTAGCAACTAATGCTCAATAAGTAAGGCTTAAGGTATCTCTTACATGAGTTAATGTTCGAACAATCTCTAATTTCTCAGGGTAAAGTATTATAAAGTTTGCATCCTATGAAATAGGGACTTCTTTGGGACATGCCTTTTTTTGCGGAGGAGATAAAAGATAATCATGAATTCGAGTAGAATATTTGTGATTGTTATTATTATTAGAAAATATTTCTTTTTATTTGTAAACGAAGCATGCGTTTCAAATATGTATAAATCATGGAATGTACATAAAGCTTGGTCTTTAAAAACGTCCCTACAGGAATCGATGTAACCCATTTTATAAATAGTTCTTATTGCTTGTTTCTGAATTAAGAAAACCCTGCGTGCATCCGATGATTTGCCACAATGATTGATATCATACCGCATGCAGGCAACAAAATTAAACTGATAAAATATTTTCACAGTTTCAGTATTACACGATCTTTTCAATTGTTTTAAAGCATAACAAGTTTTTGAAAGAGTTCGACATATATAATCAATGTGATGAGACCGATTTAAAGTTTCGTTTAAGATTATACCTAAATTTTAGTTAAAGAACTGCAGTTAATTATTGTAATTAATATTTACATTTGTGATTGCTTTTACTCTATTATCAAAACAAACAAATTTTGTTTTTTCTTGATTGATAATTAAGTGATTGTGTGAAAGCCGACTATTGATTTTACCATAAATCAACCCAGTTTTATCAAGTAAATTGGATACACTAGGGGAGCTCATAATTACACTAACACCATCTACATAAATAACAATTTGCTGCGCTAAGCATAAGTGGGAAGGTAAATCATTAACACATATATAATAAAAACAATGTTGGCCATAAGACTGTACTTTGAAAGACTCCAGTGTTAATAGTTTCAAAAGTAGACTGTTGTTAACAACAACTCATTGCTTTCTATTAGTTAAATAAGATCTGAAGAAATTTAAAGCCCCACTATTAATTCCATAATGTTCAAGTTTATGAAGAAGGGTTTCATGATTAACAACATCGATAAATCTACAAAGGCTTCAAGCAATTATGACTATTATCTAAATTACTATATATAGTATTAAAGCAGTTAAAGATAGCAGTGTTTGTAGATTTATTGGGGCAGAAACCATGCTGATGTACACATAGGCAATTAAAGGTTTTCAAATAATTTATTAGTTTATTGTTAATAAGGGATTCATAAATTTTTGCAAATATAGACAACAGACTTATAGGCCGATAGTTTTTTTAAGTCATTTTGATCTTCATTCTTGAATATAGGTTAGGAAATTGATACAATTACGTCAGCCATATATTAGCTGATTTGAATTGGAACAGAAGATAATAAAACTTGAGTCTTTTGCTTCACAAATTCTGTTTTAATAAAAATGTGACCGGTTATTAAAATAAGATTTGTGAAGTAAATGACCTAGTTTTATTACTCTTTATTGATAGTCGTCGATACATAGAGTCGTCATCGAATATTTTTAATTATTTGTGCAACCAAAGATTTGGTATAGTGGAACCAGGAAAATCTATATGACTTAAAAACTTTGAATTCATAACATTAATTAATCTATTGATATAGATAAGAGCTCTTCTAACTGTATCTTGTGCATAACATTATCAGCAGAACCGATGGGAGTGCATAAAGGTGTTTGCTTGGTGCTGTTATCAAGGGTGAAATTGATAAAGACGCCTCCGGTTCAGGAAAGGTCGAGAATATCGATTGAAAGTGAAACCAAGCAAATAGTAATGGCAGACCGAAGAAGAGAGGAAACGCGAGCAGATGGTGCACGACTTATTGCATTTCCTTTTTTTAATCCCGCCGCCGGCGCCCGAAGTCGGCAAAACTTCCTTCGTAGGGTGCCTGTCCTCTCAACTTTATATTTCTATGATCTCCCTCATTCCTCCTTATCTCACTTCATTACACGCAATATATTCCGTACCTCGATTACACCCTCTCCGGGGTAGTACTTCAACGGTGCCGGCACGGGAACCCATAAAGCCTTATCTGCGAAGGAGTACAGGCCGGAAATAAGTAAATTCCCTTGGAAATCCCTTCAGGAAGTGAGCCGTAGGTAGCTTAATAAACAATTAAAGTGGAAGATTCCGAGCTTAAAATCTATATTTCGGATGACGATGACGCCGTAGATAAAAGACCTTTATTTTATGGTTGGAGATTTAGCCTCGTCGAGCTGATTATACGAAATACCACCGGTAGTATTATGGCCACCTGATGAATAATTTTGACCGAAATTAATCTACTGCGGGTTTCGGCGTTAGTCTAGCGTAAATATATCCGTAAATTAATGTCTGTCTATTCCGTCGTGTTAGATAACAGCCATTTGTTTTAAACGTTTCACAGACCAATGAACAAGAGCTCTAGGTGAGAGGTTATAGTAGAGGTTAATCTTATGAGATCCTCAAATTGTTTAAGTGAATAAACTTCACTCACTATTAAAATCCAATAGAGACAAAGGATAATAACCGGAGAATAAATGAGATGACATGCAGGTAGTAATGATGTTGATGTTATTGTTCATTTAAGAAATCAATGAAATACTTGCACAATATTTTACCTTACATCATATTGTATTATTAATGGGATTTTGCTGTAATATTTCGTATTTGGTATTGGGTTTGTTAAGGATGCTTAAAGTAGATTGGCCTAATTTTTTATAAACATCCAAGTAATATTACTTAAAAGGCAATTGTTTCTAAATTCAACAGCCAAATAATGTCAAAAAGAAAAAACTTTCTCCGTATTGATATTACAGATGGCATCCGTTTCATATATTGTCTTCAAATATCTAATTTTTGCATCGCTGGAAGATATTTAAGTTGTAGGTAAATAAAATATAATGGAATAAAACCCATTAAACATATAAATATTGATTTTTTCGGAATTTCCGAAACAGATCAATTTTTGTGTCCATCTCTGCGTACTTTGAATGTGTGTTGAATTTTTAAATGTATATCCATTTCCCTTTTTAAGTGATAACCCTTATTTTCTTTTTAGTATTTTGATAATCCATATCTAATTGTCGAAATAATATAAATAGGTATTTATGATACTTAAATATGATGATCTTGGAGAAGCTCCTCAATTTTTATACTTTTTTTTTAAATTTCTTGATATAACAGTTAAATGTGAATCTACGAGATGAGTCGTGTAAGTATTATGACGTCACAAATTTTTTCAAACGGCAAGCTTTATTCTTTCGTTCGTCATTTTGATGCTTTATCTAGTAGTCTGTTAAAATATTTATACTATCACTTCTATGAATATTGCCCCGGGCCAGGGTATTTAAAAATGTTGGTCTATGTGAATAAAATTTCTTGGGCCTTAAGACTTTTAAAATCGATGATTTTTCGAATAGGCTTGGATAAAAACATAAATAAACCGTATTTTTAGATATGTAGCGATTTTAAAATTTTGGACCCAGCGAATGTTTTCGCAAGACAGATATTTCCTATTAAATATTTAATAAAAAAGATGTTCCATTTGCTAACAGCTTTCCTAAAACTCTGTGTACATACAACTTGTGTCAGAAAATACGCCCCATATGAAATTTTATTTTTTATGGACTTATATAATGTTATAATGCAGAAACTTAGAAACTTACTTTTAGATGAACTTGAGACCCCTTGAACATTATTTATTTTCTACCCATGTACAGAGTACATAAAAATAAAAAACACTAAAAACTGATTGCAACTCCTGCTTAAAAGTTCACTAACTTATAGGATAAAAATACCAAAAATTGGGAAATCTACCTAAAGTTTTCTATTAAACTTCCTAATTGTTGGTAATTTTATCTTATAAGTTACTGGATTTTGAAGCAGGAATTGCGAAATAATGTTTAGTTTAGGCTTAAGAGTAAAGTGCTCTTATTTTTTCAAACAAAGGAAAATGTTATTAGGAAAAGTTGTTCCGAATTAACAGCTATACTAAAACGGATTTACCATACGCCCTTTATGCATTCAACATTTATGACATTTAATCTGTTCAACTCAAAACACCTAAGGTGTACTACCAAGTTACGTTTTCTTTTATTATTATAGTTATAACAATTACCAATAGTTCAATTAGATTAGATGTTATGAATGTTGAATGCATAAAGGCTGGTTCAGAAAAAAAAGTATTTGTTTTGCAATAGGGGTAGTAGGCTGTGACTTCATGTTTCAATATAGCTATTAATTCTGAAAAACTTTTTCTAGCATTTCTCTTTTTGGAAAAATAAGGGCATCTTCCTTTTAAGCTTTTTAAGTGCTCAGTCTGTATGCAGTAGAAGATAAATTGCATTCAGGTGGTCTTAAGTTAATATTAAAAGGTACTCAAACTTTCTGCATTATTAGAACTTTTCAATGGTCCATAACAAAAAAAGAAACCCATATGGTGTATACTTTTTGGCTCATATTGTAGGGATAAATGCTCTTGAATATACTTTTTCAAGATTTTGTCACCATAACTTACATTGTATGGTTGTTTATATTTGCTGAATAGCAACCCAAAGGTAGATGAAATGAAAAGAAAGAAATAATCTAGCTTGAAAGCTACTCATTCGACTGAAATCCACGAAAAAATATATTTATTCTCTGCAATATATCTATATCTACATGCATTTATATCCAACATACACATGTGCTAGCAAATTTAAGTTTAGTTGGGTTTTATATGCATAACGTTTGGAGGGTTGCCAAATCGTGCGCATATGTATATACTTACATGTATATTGGTTCACTTGACACCTGGATAAAATGAGTTTATTTCCTCTGCACTCAAATAAGAAGTTGCCAACAGGAATATCAATAGGAGAGTATTACTAAAAATGTTATTTTATTATTTTTTATTTTACAGACACATAATTTCATGATAAAAAGAGACAGTTCGGTCGTAATTATATTATTACGTATTATATTTAGGACATTAAAAAGTAAGTACGTAATAAATTGTAACAGCACGTACTTTGTTTCCAAAGGATAATTAATGTATCTCTTCGTATTATTTTATATAACTGACTCATTTGTCAGCATAAAAAATCCTAAAAACCATTAATTCTGTTTCAGACAAGTGTTCACAATAATAGAAATTGATAATGACACGTTTAAAAAGAAAATAAAACAAATGTGAATAAAACTTTGCATATAAGATATTGAACTCTCGTCATATATTGTATTTATGTTTAAATATATCAGTGGCGTAGATTTTATGTACAATTATAATCAATTAATTATATTATAAAATTATAAATATCATTCCGAGCCCTAGTTTAAAAAGTAAATTCTTTAGTGGTTGGAATGGAGGATTATATCTGCTGCGCCTGACAATATAACATGCACCTTCAGATTTTTTTAGGCAAAGCATTGTATGTATATTCTAACACCTTTGTGGTACACAGAGATGTAAATTAAAGAATCGCGAATACATGACGGAAATGTAATGCGCTTCCAGTCGAACAGCAATGGATTTCTGCGCTAGTCTTAAAATTTCTCAGATTAATACGCTACTACATCGCAAGAGACTGAATATAAGAAATTATGAACCAACCCACACAATCAGTGATGATTCCTTAAATTCTAAACATAGCCGAATCGATACATCTCAGGTGGAATTCCTGAAAATACAACGATTTGGAAAATTTTAAAAAGTGAAATAATTCTTAATACCAATGAAACCAAAATTACTGTAAAAAAACAAACTCTTAAACATTTTTATTAGTAACTGCCCTCTATACTTATATAATAAAAAGGTCTTCATGTATAAAAATATCCTTTGCATCAATATTTTTTTTTGTTAAACCCATAGCAAAAATCTGGACCACAAATGCCACAGGATTCTTCAAGATAAGTTTACTCACCCTAATCATCTGTAATGCTAATCTAATTTATTTCTTTTGCGAGTACATTTACATACATTAAAGTTAAATAACATGTAATATTTAATAATACTTCGGCAACATCGTCCATCGAGGAATAAAGAGATCGATGAAACACGCTGCAGGTGGATAAACTGCATGCTTAACGAGAGATCCGTTTACACAACCATGATGGAAGAAGACTGGTGGCTCGGGTCTAAAGAGGATGTTCGCAAGGTGATGAAGTGTTGTCCCCTCTGCTGTGAAATCCGGTCGGGATGACCTGCTAGTAAGGCTGGACAATGAAGGGCATAAAACTTTGGGATACTGTGGGTGGCTGGACATTCGGTAATCGAAAGAATCGAAAAGACCGATGAATTGGCAAGAAAAGGATCATCGGCTTTATTTATTGGTCCAGAACGTATTCTAGGAGTATTGACGCAGTGGGACACAGTACGGGAACAGGTAAAGAGCTGGGTCCAAGAGGAACACAAACAACACTGGAACAACACAACCAGGCAAACCCATGGACTATCAAAGAAGAATAGTGAATAACTACTAAGGCTTTTACACTTTGCATTGAATCAAAAATGACTTTGATTTCAATAATTCATTTCGCTTCTTTTAATCATAGACAACATCAGCGATATAAACGTTACTTTGAAGGCAAATTTAAATTCATTCTCTTTACTTTTAATCTGGCAATTGCAATTACGACTTTAGAAAAATCGTTACGTCACTTAGCGGTTCCTTTTCGCGCGGGAATATTTAACTTACGCGCCACGAAATTTAAACGCGCTTATTTTAAATTCATTCATTTAAGCGCCAAACTCTTAGACGCTTCGTTTTTTTATGATCCTTTGTGCATCTGTTGACTTTGCCATTGGTTCATCCCTTTTTGTACCTACTTACCGAGCCTTTATAAGGGCTCTGCACGCTACGCGCGCTCTCTGTTCTCTTCAGTTATTTTTGCCGTCGTAACGGACCTTTTTTTAACTCGAAACACATAAACCACGTACTGTCCAGCATACAGGAAAGCTTCGAAGTCTCTTATTTTCAAGCTACAGCTATTTAAAACGTATCTATCGCTTTCTGTTATTTTATTTCATTACTGTTGCTATTTATACTTTTAACTTGTAATTGCCAGTAACTTTGCTCTCACTAGCAGTCATTTACTATTCACTTATAGAAACGGATTAATTGCGTCATTTTTAAATTAATCTCAAGAATTCGGCTACCACGTGCTATTCTTTCTTTTGCCTTAATTCTAATTTCAGAATACAGCAACCACGTGCTGTTCTTTTTACATTAATCTTAACACCAGAAGTCAGCAACCACGTGGCCAGTTTTTATTTTTTTTACTTTTCTTTTTTATTATTACAATAAAGTTATCGTTACGTTTTGGATCTTTCTTTTTTTATTAATCATTACAGCGACTCCAAGCGTCATACTCATGTGTACCGCTTTTCTTACTAACATAAGTTGCATCAGGTGGAGCACACATTGCGTCCGCACGCCACGCACACCTGATCGTAACAAGGCTTAGTAGGAATTATCACATAGTAGCAGGTTTTCTAACCAAAGATTGTACACCTACAGGACAGCTACAGAAAATCACCGCATATACCCACTGCAGACGGTATAGTAGAATGACAGAGACCGCATACTACATCCAAAAAGCAAAGAGGCTGCAGTGTTCCTAAGACTTTATGTCAGACGGTCTCCACAAAGAAAAAATGTGCTTATGTCACACGACTTTTTCACCTTTGATATAATATATGGAAATAGAGTAAATTTGAAAGTTGAATGTTTGATTTCAGAAAAAAAAATGTTCAATCTATTATTTCAAATGCAAAATGGTTCTTACAGAACAACTTTAGAAACTTTACAACGTGGTGAGCACTGGCGCCTCTCCCTAATATCTAAGCAAATAAAATGAACTTTGTATCGATCTCCTATAGGTGTTACCAGTTACCCATGAAGACGCGCCGAGGAGGAAAGAAGATAAGACGTTAAGAGTATCTCGGCGTATATTCGTTTTTCGTATCCCCGAGGGCGGTCGTGCATTTTACAATCTGATTCTTTCCGGACGAAGGGGAGCACACGTCCTTTTATTAGATTTCACCAAAATCTCGTACCTTATTTTTTCTTTACTATCATTGACATTCTGAAAGAAACATCGTCCGGATGCGACGAATTATAGAGCTCTTTAAATCCATTTCTCCGGCAAAATATATTGTTCGATGCGTAAAGATGTATGAGGCTGTAAATTTTGTACGTGGAATATTTCGAGCTTCAAATTATTATTAAGAAAGATATACCTTATTTACATTAGCGTAATACCTATGAACAAAGATTTAGGAGTGAGAATTTTAAAAATGTCACTTTAAATGCGAAGAATTTGTATTTATCACCTTATAATAGTTTTTTCTGTGCCGTACGTTGATCTACAGTTTCACACCCGGGCTCCTTGTAGAATTAAAGTCACCAGCACCGTTAAAGCTAGTTCGAAGTTGGATGTGTGCGTTTATGTGTTTATACACGTAAGTACTTTACCTAGAGTAAACATTCTTAAAATGCTAATATGTATAGTTTCCCATAGCTCTTGCTGCATTTGTACTTCAGTCACTGACCGATAAGAATGGTTGAAACGGTAAACAACACTTTTAGATGTACCATTACTCGTGTGTAAGAGATTGATTAACATCTGCATCAATAACACGCATTTGTGTGGTTATTTATTTGTACATAGAATCGGTATGATCGTTTTATAATTAGTTCCATCGGAATATCAATTTATTGTTTCTTTTAATAATCTGTTAGTATATTTTTTCGGTAAGTATATACTAAGCACTTGCGTCAATTTAGAATTTTTAATTCGCTGTTTAACCGTATATCATAATACCATCTCTAATCAGAATGTAAATACATAATGCCATATTATTTTACTTGAATGCACTTTTATTATATTTTTCCTATAACATTCTGTTTAGGATTCTTCCTGATAATTCAAACTTGCTTTACTGTTCTTTCAATTCGATATTTCTATGCAGTAGGTCCACTATAAGCCGCATATCTTATCAATCTAGGTCGCTCTAACGTTTAGTATCCTTCTCGAATAGTAAATAGCGTTTACATCATAGTTAAGGAAACTTAACGGCTTTTTTTATTTTACAACTACCGTGTTAGATGAATGCTTTACACAACTTTTGACGACTTGCTCGTTTTTCATAATGTCATCGTATAACTAACAAAATGAATGGTTTAATCATACTTTCTTCTTTATTATTTTGCTTTCTACCAAATAAACTTGATTGATGTTATTCCATTATGGTTGCGTAAACAGCAATTAAACTTGTAAGGGTAATTCTTTAATATAGACTAATGAAAGGACTTATATAATGTTTGAGACATTTAAATTTGAGATTGAAAAAGATTTTTAAAAGCAGCAATATATGCTGTAGGAAATATAAAATAGAGCCATAACTGAGATCAGATTTGTACTCTATGACAAATATAATTTTAATTACACTGTTCTCAGGATTAAAAATGCAATATAGTTTTGTTTTTCATCAATTGTATTTATAATATCATTTTTCTTAGTTTCTTTTCTCTAGTTATATTAATGTACTGCAAAACTCATATACTCTTATTTCATATTAATATGCTCAGATCCCGAAACGTCTTAAAAAACTTTTCTTGCGTGTGATGTCGGAATAAATTACACTTTTATTATATCTACATATAAATGCCATACGTATAAGATATATTCTCCTGGAAGAAATATTGCCTTTTACTACATTTTATTATAATACATTTTAGCAATTTTGATGCCTACTCTTGGCGTGGCAATACGTTCGGTTTAATATCCTTTTACTTTAGAATAGGCGATATAGTTCTTTTATATTACCCATGGGAACCACAAAAATGCAAAAATGCTCATATTTTGAGCAAACTATAAGTAGTTTATTCTGTATTAAATTTGCATAGTACTGTGTATTTAATTTTCTTACTGTACTGTACATAATAAAAGAATAATATACGTTATTGTGTCTTATGTGACTTAAAACTCTGCTTAAGGAAAATGCTCTTCTGATATTTATTCATAAAACATACTTGTAGAAAGAATAAAAATTTTCTAATTTTTTAATTGCCATTAATCACATTTGGAATCCCAATTTTACTATGTTTTCAACTGTTTAGTTGTAAAACAAATTTACAAAGTAAATTCTAAAGAAATAAAATGTTAAATAGATTTTCTTTTACTTAGTCTTTTATTCAGAAATATTTGCCATACATTTTTCTGCAAAAATGTAATGTTTTAGTGAAGTAATTAAGTTTTAATCGGCTCTATCATAGCGCTGTTAACGCAGTCAAAACGTTGACAGCTTCCGGTACCGTTTTCTGTGATTCTGCTCGGCAGACTTCACTGATTTTTTTTATTCTATTCCTCCAAACTAGTTTTTTTACTTACAGCTTGTTATTATTTAATATGTTTAGTTGTTAATTTTTGATGGATCTCCAAAGTTAGCGTGGAATTTCTCCTTCTTTTATCAACTTCTTTTTTATCTTTCTTCGAATCTGGTAGATATTTTAAACAATCACAGGGTGCAAATCATCTTCTATTATTGGTCTACAATATGCAGAAAGATGGGAATTGATATCACTAATAGTTTCTAAGAAAAACGTAGCGAAATCTGAAAAAATTACATTTTGCTGGAGAGCTGATTTTGTGAAAAGGTTCTTACTTGACCGGTTATCGCTTATTTTTACGTCACAAATTGAATAAAAATGATGGTATTGTTAATCCATAGAACACTTCTACACCATAATGACATAGATAGTTTACATACCTACACATGTGTAATCTTGTCTCCCTCTAGTATAAGTGTGGCATAAGTTATTTCTAACACTTTGTAGTTTTCATGCATAAACTATCACCATGCTTTCTTGTTTACCACTAGTCTTGTGGTTTCTCTACATGTGATTTGTTTTTCCTTTAGAATTTTGGCTATTTCATTGTCCCATGTCTGGCTTAGCCGTCCTCTGTTTTCGTTAGGTATAAGTTCTTGATTGCCACACCTGCTTCACTATCTTTGAATCGCTTAATCTTTCTGTGTGTGATAGTAGATAGTTTATTCATCAATGTGTTATTGGCCGCGTTCAGCACACCTAACTGCCTCCAAGCGGTTTGGGAACTGTTGACAATTCGTTTGAAAATAACAACGCCATCTTGTGTAACGAAACCACTTACTGATATGTATCGTATTCGTCTCTAAATGCGGCTAAACATATGATGGAGCTGTCGCGATTTTTTAAAGTAACAACGTGTAATGCAAAAAAGGTTTTAAGAAAATGCGAAAACGAGTTTACCTAAAGCATAAGGGTTGACGTTGAGTTGATTCTTCTTGTCGACTCAAACGTCCCGAACTGCAAGTGAAAACAAGGAAAAGGTAACTTTTTACTATCACAATATGTAAAATATGTAAGTGCATTCTACGTCCACACCAGTTCATCTCAGAAAGAACTGAGTGAGCGCCAGTTAGAATATGACAATAAATATGTCATGAGTACTTTCCACAACGAAAACAGTTAGTTTTGAGAAGTCGGTTTTTTATTCTTTTTCCAATCTATGAGAGTCACCTCGAAGTGAATAAATTTACAAATGCTCTTCGAGGTCTCTTGATAGCCAAGTGATATTATTCACACAATGATTTTTTTAATGATAATTTATGATACCACTCCTGTTATATGTATCATTTGCAAGTAAATGTATAGTTTGTGTTTATGAATGAATGTACAAATCGTATTATTATTATTATTATACAGAGAAGAATTCTTTTAGTATTGTTGATTTAGTGGTGATTCATGTGCTCAAGCGAGGAAAAAGTTAGAAGTAGAGCTTAAGAATGCAGAAGCAGAACCGTCATATGTTGCTGGAGAATTTTAATATGAAACAATTCTTTGGTTGTTATTATCCTTCCAATTAAGCATGTCTGAGTAAGATTCGAAAATATTAATCGAAGCAGTCGTAAGTTTGTGCTAGCCGAGATGAAATTTTAATAATTTATTTGAGACACTTCTGGTGCTTCAATTTTTATATATATAAACATATTCCCTTATACCCGAAGGGTGTCGGGATTACTTCTTCTTCCTAATTACTTATATACAATATATAATATATGTTTTTTGTCTTTTGGTATCGGATTAGCTTCATTCCATGTTTTTCCTTTCTTGCCCAACAACTTTCCTATTGTGCACTCCTATGTTTCTTTCGGTCTTCCTCCTTTTGTTTCTTACTGATGTCTTCGCTTCCCGTATTCTTTCAACTTGCCTGTTGTCGTTCATTCTTTGGAGATGTTCCCACCAACTCAGTTGCCGTTGTTCTACGTATTCTAATACTGACTGCGTTCCTAGGTTTTCTCTAATTTGTTCATTTCTGATTTTATTTTATGATTATAGAAGAGTAACAAGCAAGCTTGTTACTCTTCTTACTCATCTCAAATACTTCATTTCTGTTGCCTGTATCTTATTTGTCATTTTTTTTTTGTTATTGCCCAAGTTTCACATCCATATGTTAGGATGGGTTTGCAAATAACAAAGTACAAAGTTATTTAAAGCTTCAATTTTTATGGAACCAATTCCATTAAGATGCAGGAAAAGTCAAATTATATTTTTAAAATAAACAAAATATATATATCAGGTTTTTGACCGATAAAACGGTATAGTCACCCCTTTAATATAAATATTTCAACCTGTAAAACTTAATAGCTTTAAGTATTAATATTTCCCTAGTGTCACTCTATACTTAACCAATTTCAAAAATTATTCACTTCTTCCTAGTACAATTTGCAAGAAATGCGCTAAGAGCGAGCTTAGTTGCAACTGCACAAACAAAGCATTACTTCTGGCTGAAACCACTTCGCAAGAAACCATTTAATTAATTAATCCGAGTGCCATTGATGGGCACATCGCTATTCGGGCACACTAGCATGTAACGCGAGGACGGGTGAACTCAGCATTCCCCCTATTTCGAAATCAATTCCACCTCCTGTGTTTCAAGTGGCGTTTTAACATCTGCACAATCCGTTTGCCGCGACATCTTTTAGTACGTTCGTCTTACCAATTGAGAGTGAACTTCAGTTATGGTTGTGCATTATAATACCAAAATATTAGAAAGCGGAGAAAATTTGCAATGTTTACAGCTATATCTTAGTAAATATTGATTATAAGTGTTGCGAATCTTTAAGTATCCGTTTCACACATCCTAAAATGCTGAATTTCTCACGCGTAAGCAAACACTTTCATTATGCTATCGATTATTTACATGGCGTTTAACCATATTCTGCTCAAGAACCGCATAAACGCCCGTGAACGCAATATTAAATCAAACAGAGAAAGCCAAACACCATGAACCTTGTAACTGCATCGTATATAACTCGCACGTACAACCACTTTTTTCTTATCTCCTTGTCTTGTCCCAAAGTTATTACATTTTCCGATTCTTTCTTATGTAAATGCATCTTGGAGACCTATTGTACTTTATAGCTCCCCGTTATTATTTTTATTTCGTTTAGGACCACCCTGTTCTCGCAAAAAAAGGCTCACATCCGACGAATAAGGCGGAGCCGCAAGAGAATATATTCTGAGGAGACATCTCTGCGGTTTATGATGTACGCCCTTGTTTCGTGTTGAGGTGGAGAAGTGGCGACGATGGTACGTAGTAATACTTCAAGGGAGATAGATTTTAAGCGTCTAGCTTTAATTAAGAACCGAATGGGAACGAGCCTCCGCATTTACATAATCGCCTTAGTTGAATTTCGAATGGAACCGTGGAGTGGCTGAGGATCCTTCAATTTGACTCTAATTCCTACTACACGTTTGTTGGGCTTTCTGCACTTCTCTTTTATTACTGGCGACGAACGAAGAATAGTAGTGTTGTGTCTATTTACTCTTTTGCTCACTTGTAACGTAAAAGAAATTGCGTTTTCTTACCTCTTAGTATAAAAGAGCCATTCATGGAATTAACTAATTTCGAATTGAATTTGCTGTCATTAGTAACACAAAAAGACGAAAGCTTGGTCAGCAATTACATCAAACACTTCATTGCGGTAGAATATAAAGAATGAATTAATCTGCCATTAAGAAAAACGTTGTTTATTTTCTTTTTCTGTAATGGCAAGTAGCATTTTTGTTTAGTTTTTGGATGTAATTCTGATGGTTAACAAAATCATAGGGTAATTTAAAAAAAAATGTGTGCCTAATTATGAGTCATATTTAAATCATGTGGGTAATTTAAAAATTGATTAAACAATACATTATTGGTTTCAATAAATCAAATCATTTCTGAATGAAAAATCGTAATAAAACTACGAATAGCACAACCTATTAAATTATAAGGTAATTTGTGTGATTATCTCTTATTGGCACTGATGGTGGAAATTAAGTTTTTGCTGTACTATTCGGTGACGAAATTTTTTAGAATCATATTTAAACAAAGAACTTTGCTATTTGGGTGTTTTAATATAAGGTTTAAGTTTTGACTTGATATTTTGACTACTTTTTTTTTTAACAATATCATGTTACAAGTTAGAAGTTCAGTCTGGACTTAAATTTAATAGGTCTTCATTCAAACTTGCAAACGAAAGGTATCTCATCATTCTTTTTAAAGCAAGAGAAAGGAAGCCAGTCCACAAAACCTTGCAGTTAAACCACAATCCAGCAGTGCAATGGACAGTATCATTGCAAGTTCATTCCACAGGTTTCTTTAAAAATAGCTCTCCATAAGTGCGTAGTTTTTGCTCACCGAGAATATAAATCATTGTGTGAAATTCTCTCTCTGAGCTGTGATAATTTTGCTACTATTTCCAGAGTAACAGTTTTAACATAATTGACATATTTAGAACCAGAATTCTTCTATTTTGGAAAGAAGCTTTCAAGAGAGTTCGATGGGATTAAATTAGGTTTGGGCTAGTCATATAGACTTATTTTCATCCGACCTGTTCATATCTTTTGTAATATTTATCTTAGAACTCCTCTTCGTACCATCCACGTGTACGTTTGCTCTTAGGTTATATCTGCCCTTTATCTTTGCTAAACAAAACAAAAAAAAACCGATAAAAATGATAAATAGTTTCACAGAATATGGGCTGATTTGCTTCTTCGTTTTGGCAAAATCTATATCTGACATTCTTGGCCAGGCTGCTGGACTCTATAGGGTTATTTTGGAGAGTTTCGATATTCAACTTTCTTCTTCACGCGTAAAACTTGACAGATAATCTCCACCCGAACTTATACACTTGTTCTTTTTTTTGCATTTGAATATTTGTATTCAATCTCTCGTTTCTACTCAGTAAAACATACCAGTAATTTCAATACCTTCTGCACTATTTTCTTTTATTTCTCCACTATAATCTGTACAAGTCTCTGTCTCATTGATCGAAATAATTCTCTGGCTCCATTCCGGGCTTTCCTGCTTGTACTTTTGCGTCATTTATTATGCGTCTCCAATGCTGAATCGAATTTTCTGTAGGTTTCCTTTTACTGTAAAATGTCTTATGGGACCTGTTAGTATGCGAAAATGATTCCTACATGAACTTCAATAGTACTTCAGCCTTCTCTTTTGATGATCCATTAATAAAAGTCTTTGCATGAATTTACCTCGCACTTGCATACTCTGAACTTACCTTATTTTTTTGATGACCTTGATATGCAATTTTGGATCCTGATTTTACTTTTTTATTTAATTGCCTGCCTATTCACAAAAATATTGAATGCAAAGCCAAACGCAAAAAAAACATTACTTTGCATTTTGACATTAGGTTTGAAACGCAAACTCCGGAAAATACCACAGCTATAGACCAAACATAGGTTAGGTTTGATTTTTTTTAAAAAAATTCGCTCCCCGATATCATCATCAGTTCTTTCTAATTCATTTTACCAATATAATTGTATTTTATCTTATGGTTGATGTGTCAAAATGAATTATTCTGTTCAAAACGATTTGCAGAATTAGGTTTTCATTTTGGTAATATTAATTAACAAACCGATTTGCTGATAGATACCTATTTTTCTTTGATTTATGTATTGTATATCCCACGCTGTTTATACACATAAAAAGTCGAAAGTGTGACATTCACAGATATATTTATCCACGTTAAGTAAATCCTGTTTAAATTCGAATTAATTACTCCTGTTACATTTCAAGGTCCAATAAGCACACAAATACACAACTCCGGTAGCCATTAATTTGATTGTAAATTAATTAATTAATTTTGTAAACAAGAACCGGTATTCTTACATAATTTGCTGATTAACTCTGAATATACGACCGAAAATCTAATTTATTTGTACTTCATTTTTGCGTTTACGTTTCACTTTATCTATTTTAAAATAAATTGCTGTACTAGCCTACTTTATATATGTGAGTATGTGCATCTGACAGTCTCCTTATATCCTTTAGAAAGATTACTTCCGCGTTGGAGTACAGGAAGATACCCTATTAATATGCAAACGCGAACATGTTTGTGACGTCGTTTCGCGAGTTCGCAATCAGTATGCAAACAACGTATTGAATAAGATATTTTTTATCTTTTTTCGGAGAATATTATACCGCCATGAACTCTGAATGGTAAACGTAGCTAGGTATAAGCATACTATTAAGTCTTTTGTGTAATGATGTATTATGCATTCCGCAAATTTAATAACTAGTTATGAGGATTATTATTATTACTATTATTACAAATTGAATTGGAATATAATTGAACCAATTAGTAGGTCACGTGGCGTAGGGTATAATTTTATTATTGCTGCAATTAGCGTTTATTAAAATTTATTGCCTCTTGTGCTAAGACGCAATTTGAATACAAATTTTATTATTTCATTTTGATCAGCTTTCGTTTCCATCTTTACCGGTAAATTATTTTCAATTATACATTCTTCTCTTTCCTCCTTTCCATAGGAAAAATATCTACAATATTTTCACTAAGAGACTTTCCGATATTAACATCTTGGACGTAATAAAATTCTCCGGTGATAAAAGAAAAATATTCACCTCGAGGAAAAGGGGCGTTCGAATCTTATTAACTGGCTCACCTTAATTTCATTTGGTACTTTATACCCTTAGAGTAATTTCGGAGATTTGTGTGGCGCATAAAGTCTTCCCGTGAGGAAGAATAAGCAACCAAAATCCCAAGTCCGCTCCGGCGGGTTCGGAAAGTAGACGAACGGACCCAACGCGTAAAACCTTATCGAGTTGCGTTTTTATTTGATCCCGAAGTGAGGGGGTCTAAAGCTAAGGAACTTTGCTGAGGAGGGAGGTACTGGGCAAGCAGGTTTTCGATCTTACTCTTCCACATCCGAACGCTCTTAATGTGTAACCAACTAAAGGAAACTCGAAAAGCCTCTGCGATTCGGTCGGGGCCTGCAGCTGACACAAACTTTTTTATATGGTAAGTTCGAAATGGTATTAAGGCTCCCCGTTGTAATCGACTTAGAAGTGAATTACAAAGTTATGAAAACTCGTGGAAACGGCATTTTGATTATCTCTGGATCTTTTTTTGTCTAGATCGTAGTTTATTAAATTATTCACCCTTTTTTTTATCTCACGCAAGTCTAAAACTTTGACAATGGCGATGATTATAGATTATAGTGCTCGCCCGAAAAGATACTTTTTAATAATAGATTATTATAAAAACGAAGTGAAACACACAAATTTGATTTCTTCGTTAAAAATGTTGCCTTTGAATTGTTACAATGAAAGTTAAGAAAAACGAAGTGGCTAGATTGAAGTATTATAACTGTATTTTCGTATATAATATATTAATTGTTAATATTAGCATCCTTTCAACCACACTGTATTATGTGCTTTAGAAGTGTTAACTATGACATGATCATATTATAAGTTAGATAGTTGTATTTCTTGGGTTTAGCGGACTGATTAACTAGAAATTCTACAAAATTGTTTGTAAAATCATTATTTTTTTGCGTTTCAGAATACCATAATATTCTTACTTCAGAAATGTATATAACTTATATAAATAAATTAACATTTAATATACAATTATAATTTAAAAATCTGGTATAATATAAATTTGATTTCTGAAATTGACATATTTTGATGTAGGTATGTATAATTTTCAAAATTGAAAAAAGTATATGTTTAAATTTCATGCACTTTTATCGTATTTAATTTTTGTAGCGGAGAGGATTAATATACTCTACAGCTGTAGTTTTTATCACCAATTGATGATAAAAAAATATAACTTAAGTTATATTTTATAATTTAAATAGATTAAAATTAACATTACAGAATGTAAAGCAAAACTGTTTACAATAAATTGTTATAAAAGTTATTTTCGATAGGAGAACATTTACGGTTGAGTTCAGAGTAATTAAAACAATTCTATAGAAAATAATATGCACTAATGAATCAATGATAGATATCTGCTAACAATTGACTAGACAGACCAATATAAATAAAAAATACAAAAATTTATTCTGCAAGACAAATTTGCAAAATAAAATAATTACACCGAAAAGTAGGTGAAATGGTAATAATAATAATAATAATAATAATAATTCATGCCTTCACATCCCCCAACAGCTTTCGCCAATTACAGGGGGCATCGGCCGGCCATGAGTTATTATTACGCCTGCGCCCGTGGAGCGACTTAAGGTGTTTGTCTCTCAGCATTTGCCAAGGAGTGAGGAAAACCACGAAAACCTCACTCTGAGAGCAGGCCCTGGGATTCGAACCCCGGACCCCGTGACTGATAGCCAAGCGCGCTAGTCACTCGACCATCAGGTAAGCAAAATAGACAGCACAATATTCTAAAATACATAAATTGAGAAAAAGAATTTAATTGCGCAGATGGTGCTACTGATCTGCACTCTAAACCTATTGCCTCAATTCATATACCTATTGAATTTTAACCACCCTCCTCCATTGCATCATTAATATTATGAAAATTCGAAAACATCGAATTCTAAATTTTGGTAATAAAGAATTTCGTAAAAATAACTTCAAAATTTACGGACAAAGGACTTAAACTTGATAGTTCCTTGGTTGATCTTATTAATAAAGTATTATATTTATTAGATAAACCACACAAAAGCTTTAATAATAAATATCTCAAGTTAATTTAGTTACTTCCTTTATCATTGAAACTTTTTAGGATTATCGACTCACTAGGTGTCTCAATGGTTTTCTCTAATAATAACACTATTGAAAAACTAAAATTCTTCAATAACCAACAATATAGATATATTTGAAGGAAATTGTCATTTACGAAAGTATTATAGTTCATGTTGTGTCTGCGCAAGTAGATATTATATCAAAAAGGAGCCCAATGCATGGTTACAGAATGATGCGATAAGCCTTTACGGTTATTGCCTGCTAAAAACATCATATTTCTCTTCTGAACTTTAGCTTGTACAACTTGTAGCACAAATTTTACAATTAATTTTGTAAATAGGTGAAGATGGATGTGAAATAAAAGGTATAATTCCTCACAGATTCTATAATTCAGGTTCTAAAGGTTCTGGCCTGATGATCTAGCCAGCTGAGAATTATGAATATATGAGGAAGTTATTTCACATTCATCTTCTTCTATTTACAAAATCAATTGTAAAATTTGTACCACAAGTTTTACAGATTAAAGTTCAGAACAAATTAAACAAATCGTGATGTCTGTACAGGCAATAATCCTAAAGGCCTATCGCATCATTCTATAACCACTCGACACTTTTTTGATTTTTCTAACCCGTTTATTGTGGACAATGAATGATGATATTTGAAATTATACTTACCAAAACTAATAAAAATTTAAATTTTAAAACCGAGTTAAACAATTTTAAAAATACAATATTATTTTTTCTTACAATAAGAAATAGTTGTGTGTGGAGAACATACTTTCTCAGATTTTATATTTGAAAATATTCGGCTATTTAGTAGATATCACTCATTCATTAGTATAATTTTTCTACACAATCTACTCCAAAATTTAAATTCTTGCAGTACCTTTTATAAAAATTTATTGTAAAAAAGTTTTACTGTTGGAAATTGTTATTTTCGCCTACTCTTATCTTTCTATATTCTACAAATATGTATATTTAAAAATTGTTTATAGTTTAAATTTATGACTATTTCATTTTATCAAGTAAGTTATTCGTTGCGGTTTGTTAAAAGTCTATTCTTTGTTGTGTTAACTATTTTTTCTAAACTTTCCTCCATGTAAGGAATACATTAAACATTAGTTTTAATTTAAAAAAAATGGCTTCATAAAGACTACAGGACTACAGCTGTAATATAAACATTGCCAGTACAAGAAATGAATACAAACATAAAATTAAAATTAATCAAAATAAAAAACATGACAACTAAATTGAGGTAAAATACCTCAATTTAGTTGTCATGTTTTTTCTTACCTTTTATCATAAATTTAAATTAGTTTTTGTCTAAAACTGGTAATTTCGATATCAAATTTACCCTTTGCTTATGTTAATAGTTCTTACAAACAGTTAAAACCCAGAGTATATTTGTTTTAAATTTTACTGACATTTGCTTAATACTTAAATTACATATTAAACAGATCTGACCTAGCTTTTATTAAAAAAACTTGACTTATACTTTCACAGTTTTCACACACTCTGCTAATGTCTATTATGTTTATTTTCGTTTCTAAACATTTACGAGTTTATTAGGATAGGTTTTAGAAGTATCGACATACAATTCACGGAAAAAATACTGCTGCTTTAAACAAATTATTGTTTATTTTATAAAATATAGCACAAACGCGTAGCGCGGCGCCAACATGTAAATATAGCTGTTTGATTTACTCCTGTATGTAAGGATAATTTCACTTCATTATCAAACGCGTTCTGTGGTCTAGTCTAGACTCGAGAAGTTTGCGTAAAACGCATTTCTTAACTAAAGTGTTATTGAGTTAATTAGTGATCGTCTCCCACTTTAATGTTCTTCATTTACGTTAGAGATTTACGTAATTATGTAAAAAATAAATTCTTATTTATTGCCAATGGACTGATCTTGCACGATTGTGAAGATTGGTTGGGGGTTCACGTGGTACATATATTCTATTATTAATTTATACATTTATCCATTAATTCTGTGAAATTTCGGCAACTATTCTTATATTGAATCACTGCTGCTTTTACTCTTTTTAATTAGGTAATTTAACATCGTGGTGTTTTACATGAGGTTCGCATAGGTAGATTGTATTAATTTGGCTTAATTATTCCGTATTTCAAATACTATATAACTGTAATTAATAATAATAATAATAATAATTTCGTCTTTATTATAAGAAAGATGTTATACAGTATAATCATCCAGTTACAGGCGAAGTTTAGCATGAGCTATTCTTCCACTTAACCTGCAACCGATGATAGGCATACAAAAGAGATAACAAAAACAGTATAATAAAACAATAATTATAATTCTCTAAATAGAAATATATACTTATATATAAAAAAAAAAAAAAAAAAAAAAGCAAATACCTACAATTTACAAGTCTAAATTACCCAAATATAAAAAAAAAAAAAGACAAATAAAATAGGAAAACATAAACTAATAATTATATTGTAAAATAATCTAAACTAATGACAGTGATAGTGATACCTAGCTTGAAATAGTGTAAGTTATGGTTAGTGCGAGGAACCCAGTAAAGTTCTTACGCGTCTTTTAAACAGCGCAGGTGACATCTGCTTTTCAAATTCTGAAACAAACTCATTGTAAATGACAGCAGCATTATAACTGAAAGCACGCTTAAACATAGCAGTTCTATAGTGAGGTATGCATATGGAATTCCTCCGCACATTTACGCTATGAGTATCACTACGAAATATTAGTTTTCTGCGTAAATAAATGGGAAATCCATTTTGTAATAGTTTATACAAAAAGATGAGGTAACTTAGCTTTACAAGGTCTGGGAATCGTAACCAGCCTATTTGGATATATGTAGTACTAACATGATCGTACTTGCGAAGAGAAAAAACATATTTACAGCAGGTGTTTTGAATTACCTGTAATCGTCGCTTCGTACAACAATCCAGACAGGGGTAATAAACTAAAATAGCATATGATAACAATGACATAATCAGTGATTCACATAACTTTTTTTTTAGAGAAAAGCTTATAATTTCTTTATTGATGTACAAGATTGTAATGTAATTAAAGAAATAAAATTAAGCAAAGAAGCATATGGTTTACTTTCAATAATCCTAGCAGATCTTGTGTTTTTACTTTGTGGAATGGGTCCTAAATATGGATTATGATTATGGCTTTAAATACACCGAGAGAAAAATATGCTTAACTTAACCATTTATCAGTTAACTAAATGTATATTTCTTTTTAAATACGAGCAATGCGTTTTAATGTTAAATTTACATCTAAAACATTATTTTAATCTTAGAAGTATTTGGTTTAACGCATCTTCGCGTTTATTTGACCATTTAATGGTTAGATTAATGCTTAACATTTAAGACTACAAAAACTGTTGAAATAATCTTTTTTTCTGCCCAGAGGTTTCCATCTCTTAATGGTTTTCATCTCAATTTGTTTTTCAATGCTTTCAGGCTTGTCTCGATCTTTTTGCGCCGGTCGTATGCATTTCATTATTTTCTGGTTTGAAATCAATTGGATCTAATAAACTCTGCCCTGTCAACTAGACTTAAACAATATATATATATATAAGGCAACTTATATATCCAACATTTTACATAACTTCAGATCTTCCAAAGATTTACTTTCATAGCACCACTGATCTTTTTATTGTACAACAAACAGCTCTATATGAAATTTGGCATCGTTTCTTTATAAAATAGAAAGAAAGTAATTGCTGTGAGCAAATAAATCTGTGGACTAAGAAAAGTGTACGTTGCATCATCAGATACTAAAAAAATCTGTACAATTACCAAACGCAAAGGCCGAAGATTTTCACCACATCTAATTTCTTTATGTAAGTAGGCCGTACCCACAAATTCGAATTCCTTATCTAAATCCAGCAAAAGAGATCAATTTTTATCATTCTTATCAAACACAATTACTTAATAACTACATGCATAAATAAATTTGCTGTTTAATCAACAAAATATATAAGTAAGTTTAGTTTCTCGAGCTTTCTAATTTTGGGTGTTCTCAAGTTCTACAGCACATAAGCTTTGGATTAACAACGTGTACATCAGTGGAATTTGTTCAGATTGCATTTACATGGATTAGTTCGACAGAATTTTTCACCATTGGGCTCTATTTTATATCGCTTTTTCCAATCTTTCACGCCCAGTATTCCTCTCACTGCATCTAACCATTTCTTTTTCGATCTTTTCTTTTTTATCACTTCTCCTTCTCTTGGTACTCTCTTGCTATGATTGTATTCTGGCATTCTTCTTACATATCCTAACGATCTTAACCTGAGTGCTTTAATATGGTCTCTTCATAGTTACGGGTAATCGTTACGCGGTTACTCGCAAGTATACCCCAAAGTGACCCAGTCATTAATCGGTTAATTATTCATTTGATCTACATTTTTGTGGTCTTTGTCAGAAAACGTGGTGTGTAGTATCAAAATAAATAAGCTTTACAAAAAAAGTGCTGCTTATTGTTAGGAACCATCCATTATCCATATTACAAACATTGACTCACAATCGCTAACTACTTACTTTTTATTAATGATGTAACATATTGTAATTTACGTAATACCCTTGTACAGGTATAAATACAACCATAATCTTTTTTACTTACAATACTATGCAAGCTTTTATCTTCTTTAAGATAAGAATCTCTCTTTCCAGTGAATTTATGAAGCTCGTCGTGGTCGTTACATCCTTTGTTGTGCTATTGACCGGATCTGCCGGTAAATCTGCCGATTTTTGTACTCATAAAGCATTAAATTATACACCGTATCTTCGGCAATGCGTCATACCCAACACATACACACGCGGTGTGGGTATCTACACTACACAGCTTCTATCTATGTTTTTCTAGGCATTTTCCGTCCGTACAATGTGTTTACAGACCAACCGAGGTTTCAAGCTTTCCGTCCATTTCTTCTTGATTATCTCAGCCGGTCGCAGCGAACCGCTTTCTCCTTGAACTCTCCCCATGCTAAGAACGTTACAGTTGTTGTTCACTTATGGACCACGTGTTGAAACATACGCGGAGGTGAATAATCAACGAAATACGTCTCGCAGAATTGCGGTCGCACACGTAGGCGTTTCGTCTGCCTTCGTACGTGCCCATAATTTATTTGCTGCACCTATCGTGATTTGAGGCGGTAATTGTGGGCATTGTGCATATGTCGCATGGATATCCGCGGTATACACTAGCTCTTTCGTAAAATTGCTGAGCGCTGTGCTAAATACAGTATATGTACCTGAATACAGCCGCGATGCGTTGGTTGTATAACCAAGCGGCGCGTTAATTCTTCGTAAAGTGGTTTAAATACTGCATGTTTCTACTTTTCCTCTAATCTGATACATTCAAATGTGTCAAAAGTAGAAACAATACATAATAATTAAAATATATATATTATTTTTTTAATGATAACAAATGCTACATAGGAGCATTATGTTATAATTCTTTTCAAAGTTTGACCTTCTGTAGTGGAGAAATTGTTTTTTATCCGTTTTTACAATCTTACGTCACTACAGATTCACCTTTTATAAAAATGTATGCTCCTGTTGTCGTATACAGGAAGAAATATGAGAATATAGTAGGGAGAGAGAGAAAAACATTCCTAGTACGCGAAAACCTCATTGCGACAGTGTTTTACATTTTCTGTGAATTTTTCACTTCATTGTTCTAATAAAAATAATGTATTGGCATAGGCAGATTCTGTAAGTTACTGACGAATGTCCGCTTTTTCAAGTTTTGTCGTTATTGTGTAATACGGTATTGGTCAGGTTATCTTCGAAGGTCTTTCCCTCGTCCTTTAATATTTGCTCTGTAGATTTAGGTTAACTAAATCTGTAAAACACTGGAAACTAGTTTTGCCAACTTGGTGGAAGTTTCACTAAATCTGGTGAAATAAACGCACCATCTAGTGGCGAAATTTGATAACTAGTAGCATGATAAAGAACCTGATGGAATGATGTTTTTGATTACAAGTATAGATACATAATTGTATGGTAAATTTAAAAGTGGATGTATTTTGATTATACGTAGATTCATTTGAAAAGTTTTATAACAATTATAAAGTTGGCAATGGGCCCTCTATTTCCGAAATGCTGTTAGAAAATAGGGAAAGCTCCATTTGCAGTGACATTTAGTGGTCTGCAGTTTTATATTGGGAAGCAATTATTTTATTTGATTTGTATAAAGTTTTAAAGTTTTCTACTTAATGTAAATTATTTCACTTTTAATTTTTATTCTATAAAGTCTATTATTGTTTTCTTAGACCAGAAAATTTCGGCAAACTTGGTTCAGACCAGCTACTGAAAGACAAAAGTTATAAAGAGAAGGAATTGTTATAATCATGATATTCTTACAAACGTAATAAAAATTAAACCCAGAGTTCTGATTTGTTGTTGGGTTTTGATATAGATTTTGACATTTTTATTTAAATACATATATTTGTAATTTGTATTATTATTATTTATTATTAGCTTCTGTATTTTTTTTATTTCCTATACTTATGGTTTTCTATTTACAAAAATGTGTAGTTTATTTTGGTTTACTTGGACCAATTTTGTTCTTCCATTTAATGGATTGAAATTTTTAAGTGTTGGTAACTATATGTTGGCCTATTTTGGCACTCATGTCGTCATTTTTTTTTCTGATTTAATTTAGCGGAATGGTTTCAAAATCCTGATATAATAATTTCGCTGTACCAAATAATTTATGACTACCTCATTATGTAAACGTAGTTTATTCTGTAATTTTTGTTGATGTTGTTGCTCATATTTTGCTACCATTTTCATTTAAGAATAAATAAACTATATCATATATTAAGCTTTGAAAAGATATCGCATTCTCGATAATTTGAGTCAAGGCACAAGTGAATTGGAATATCAAGAAATTTGAATTATCGAAAGTGTGGATATAAATAATTTAAGGAGCAAATTAATTTAAATGACGAAACTATAATGAGATCATGACAACTTTTATAGGGTAAGTAGGTAGGTAGTAATAATAGATGCTGTAAAATGGTTCTTGCTGAAAGAATTCCTTCTTTAATATTTTGCAGAAAAGGAATTTGCAATTCTTCGTATGATCTTCTTTTCAGAAAAAAAAATCTACATTTCTTAAAATTCTCTGATTTTACGATTATGCCTAATTCCCCACAGGACTATAAAATTATATGCTAATTGAAAACTCATTGGTCGGAAGTTTTCAAATCCTGTAGAATGTTATCAAACTACATCCACAATGTATATATGCACCTCGAGGAAAGGAAACTGTAATGTACTGTGAAGAACGCAACACGCGAAATGCATGTGACTAATTTCCGCTCGTCCGCGGGTAAAAAACGAATCGAAAGTGAATTACGCACGCACATTTTCTTACTTCATTCACAAATCGTAATCGACGCGGCTTTCCTTTACCGATTCGAACACGCAGGGAGGGATTTTCAACAGTGCCGTGACGTGCGTCTCACGTCATATTTACGGCGTTAGTGGTACGCGAATGTCTCACTAATTGGCAATTTCCGATGAAGGAGCGGCCTAATAACAACCGGGCAGATCAGCGTTCTAATATCGAGGTCACTCACCGATAGCGGAGCATCTCATCGTGGCTTGGCGGTCGAAAAATGCGAACCACCGTTGCGTTGGTTGTATAGAGCGCATCAAATTCGCGCCTTTCTAATTGACATGTAGTAATTTTTAAACTCGCCGCAAATCGATCGCTTCATTAATAAACGTATCGAGTAATTAGATACACCGAGAGATCTGTTCACATGATTATGAATGATAATAATTCATTTCATCAGGTATCGGTAAATGTTTATGCTTTTATATGAATGTATGTACGTAGATATCGAATAATTAGGCATTCAGCAGGCGGCAAGTAGACTAATTATTGCTGTCGAAGATAAATAGTTTACCTTATTCCGTGATTGTATACCTTGCTGGTAGATACACTCCCAGAAAGCATGTTTTGTAACAGTAAAACCTGTTTACATACCTACACATAAATTAAAGTCCTTTTTGTTTACTGGTCAGTTACTGACATAATCTTTAATTAGTATTTTTAAATATTTACTTCAGATTTTCATTATTGGAAGTGATCGAGGGAGAAATGAGAAATTAAACAAACAAGATTTAACAGTATCCCACAACCAAACACCACAAACCTCAATTAGGCAACTTGCAGTAGATCATCAAGGCAAATGTTAAAGCAGTCTAAGCATCATCCCTGCAAAACACATTTAGCTCATGAACTCTTAGAAGACGACTTTGATCGCAGAATGCAATTTACAAAAATCATAACGGAAAGCATTGAAGCTGATCAAAATTTTGTAAGATACTTTGTTTTTTTAGATGAAACTGCATTTATGTTAAATGGTTCCGTAAACAGCCATAACTGCTAATCCCCATGTCAATTTGGAAACTTACACGGAATATCCAGAAAAATTTAATGTTTGGTGTGGAATATTGGACGGAAATGTCATTGGCTAATTATTTATACGTGGTACATTAACACTGTGGATTACTTGGAATTATTACAAAGTAAAATTATACCAAAAATAAAGGAGATTAAATCAAATCCAATTAATCCATAAGGCTTGCGCTCAGATGCTCAGAAAATGTTGTGTATTGTAATAGGCCAACAATATTAGATGAACTACAATCTTCGGAGAATTGTGTTTACAAATATTGTCCTGGCATATCTGCAGAATTCACTGAGTGCTGTAGGTATTGTCAAGAAGTGAATGGACAATGATTGGAACAGTTTTTGTGATTTTCGTCATTTAAGTAACTAAATTTTCAATTATTTATTTTATTCACTTGAAATATTTGTTTAATTAATTGTGTTTTTTTTTATTTTGTTCGTTATTTTAGAATAATCAAGCTTGTGATATACCGTATTCTTATTCTAAATCAATTACTTCCCAAATGACCCGAAATTTAACCTATAGGTTGCCATTTAAAAAAAGAATCAAAGTAACTGTCTCTGACAAACACAACATGAAAACACACATAAAACAAATTAAACTCATCAAAATATTAATATTTATGTTTAATTTAACCCCGCCAAATGTCAAATCTTAATGTCAAACCGTTTCTGTATACTTCCAGAATTTGGTGCAATACTATTGACGCACCCTGTATGAAAGAGCAAATTCCTTTACTTTATATTTAAAATGATACCTAGGTGCATACAAATCTCATAGTATAATACACAGGAAAATATTTTTCAAAGTGGGAAATTACGGCAAAGACATATCCGTTGACAATATTTTTAAACGATACTTTTAATAACATTTTCGATTACAACGCCATTCATGTCTAAGGTTTCTCAATAAATAAATCTAACAGTAACTAGCAAGGTATTCAGTTAATACACTGCAAAGGAAGTACTAATATATATTTATTTGTCTGAATGATTAGCTTACTCACTAAAACAATGAATTTGAATTTGAATTTAGTAGTTTTATTATCCATACTCCATTCTTCTACTCTCAAAAGACTTTCTAAAAGGAGTTGCAAGGAAGACACTACACTGTCCTATTTATTAGTAAGGAAACGTGTACATGGCTAACCGCCTTTTTTAAATGACGATTTTTTTTTGTTTCAAAAGTGATAAGTTTCAAGTAAAACATCACTTTTTTTGAGTTGCCTAAAATCGTTTTTCTAATACGATCATTTTTTTTAAATCAAATAAAATTAAATTTTGAGTAGGAAGTATTGGGATAAGAAAGAAATCTTTCTACCACTATAAATAATAATAATTTGACTCTTGAGTTTCAGCTGCTTGTACGGCAGAGAAAAAATTTTCCTTCATTTAAAAGCAAAATTTAAAAGTAAAAGCAATTTATTAGTCTAATGATCCATTCAATCAAACTGCTAATATAACTGCTTTCAATCTGTAAAAAATAACATAAAATATAAGTAAGTACGGATGCAAATAAAACAATATTAATAAAATAGCCTGCTTCCTAGTAATACCAAATGACTAACATGAGGGTACATAAAACACAAGACAGTTACTTCACTTTGAACGGATTATTAATTACACCTGCGTCTACATTACAAAAAAAGCAACAACACTGTTGGAGCAATTGCTTACCGGTATTTTAATAGTTATTTTAATGTGCAAAAAAGTTCTAGAAATAATATAATACATTTACAATTATAATGTTTATGGCCGAATAATTCCATTAATAGATTCTACCTTTTTACCTTTTATTGCTTTTTTTTTCATCTCAGCTTCGTTATATTCTTCTTTTCTTTCTTAACCTGATGAATTATTCAAACGGCAAACTGTTATTTGTAGATCGGCCCTATCAGCTATATCAGACTACTTAATGAGGCAGAAGTTTATGAACAAAGCGTTCGCTGGTATAAATAGATTTGCATTCTATGTGCACCTATCTGCCTATAATGTATGCTACCAATTCTTCGAACTGAAGTTATGAATCGCAAGATCAAATAAAGTTAGCAGCGCGCACTAATGATGTTTAATACCATTTGTTACAATTGACACCAATTATACTGCAAAAATACCTGCTGAAAAATAGTAAGTATTTAGTCCAGTCTACTGCAGCTTCTAGGGCTTATTGTAGACAAAATGTTATCTTATCCGAAATATATTGGTAACAGTTAACAAGGAGACTTCAAAGACCAAACACGAAAGGCATTTGTTTTCGAAAAAAATTACTATATTTTTTCCAAAGATAATTTGTTTTTAATATACTTCAACTTATTTAGTAAGAAAAAGAATATCTATCTATTATAGTATAAATAATAATAAACATTGCACGAATTTTCGTAAAATTATATTCTTATAATATGTTGGTGTACGTATAACACAATTTTTTTTTGCTGTTTGTAGTTAATTCAGGTATCGAAAACTTTTGAAAGTGTAAATCGTTCGTTTTGCAACGAAATAAGTATATTTTGCACATTTCTCCTTGCAACAAAAAGATTCGTTTCGTATATGGGAGATTTGTTTATTTTGTTATCACACACCATACTCAAAGTTTGCAACTATTTAAATCGTTCGTTTAACGGCGAGATAAGTACAGTTTCCATGTTTTCAACATTTTCGTTTTGTAGTCCTATTTCTTTATAGTGTTGATAAATGATAGTAGAACCACTGACTTATTACCGCAGATTAAATAGGCATACGATCACCCTAAGCTTGGTAGGCGATGCTATTTGCAGTTTCTGACAATTAAGATGAAGAAGATCCAATTCCTGTTGTGTAAAGGCGATGGTTTGGCAAGGGCTAAATTTCTACTACTAGGCTCGGAGAGTTCCCGAAGCGCAAAGGAGTCTCTCTCAAACATAATAGGCCTAATTAAGGAGACAAAATTAGATAGCGTCGTCTATAGGATAAACGAGATAATAAACGGTCTCAATAGATCTGATGAAAGAATCCGTCGATAGTTCCAACCTATATTTATACTGCTATATTAATTATAATACTTTTTGTGAACTTTAAATTAAAATAGATCCACATCACTTAGCGAACATATAACTGTCTTATATTATTACGTCCTTGGCCTTTATTTTAGTTCTAATAAGCTTTTGAAACGAGTTAAAATTACGTCAATGAGCAAGGCGTATACCAGCACATTAGTACATTCTTATTGTATTCAATAGTTTCGTGTTGTCTATACATACAAATCTGCTATCTTGGTTTTATACGTATGTGTGTGTTAAGATTATAGCTAGAATAGATATAATGCGTAATAAATTATGGTATATCGGATGGTTCCATCAACCGACTGTTACCATGAGGAATTTGCATAAACTTGATGCCCGAACAAAACACAACATGAGCTGTACAAATTGGACTTTTATAGTGGTATAGTTACTGTGTTTTTAACCAATTATGTACATATACTAATGGAAGCATGGGAAATGGGAGTATACAATTTTATGAATCTTGGTTGGAACATTAGTATAAGAAGTAATTTAAATTCCGTTTACTTATGACTATGAAAATAGTGCAGTTGTAAAAGCAATTGAGGAAGCAATTGGGTTTCAAAATGAAGATGTCAGGAACGTGCTAAAGAACATATCGACACATCACGACTCTATAATACGAATTTTAATTTAAGACCAAAGCGAACATATAAAACAACATAAATTTCAAAATATGGATGAGAAAATCGTAAACCGTTCGTAACGATAACGTTCTGTAAAGAGGTACTTTTATAACTTGCCCTGATGACCTTTCACGTTTTACGGAGATTTTTGCGTTAGTAAAATTCAGATGAGATGTTTTGGCCGTTTACGTGCATATCTCCTAAAAACATTCTTTTAAAATATTCTATTTTCTCACTTATAATTATCGTTCTGGGTAAATACATGACTTACATGGCAAACGCACTGCTAGTAGTCGGAATTATCATCTAGGTGAAACAACTTTTGCTAATTAAACCGCTACGTAGAGAAACGTGCTTCGTGTTCATATTCCTCCTATTCCAGTACCACTTACAAACACTTACATGCACACTATACATCGACAAAGGATTTTCCTTGTATGCAGATTCGAAAGAGAGCTTTTTGTTAACGGTAGCTCAATTGAAGCGAACTCAGGAGGTGGGCGAAGTAGTCGGGAGCAGACGTAATCCATATATCACGCGTAACCTCGAGTACATCCTCTTGATTTATATTCGTTCTTGTGTATGTGCGACAGATCGCAAGGAGATCTCTGAAGATGCGCTAACAAGAAATCTGTATTAATGGCAGTGTGTACCCGCGCGATTAACATTGTTGTTGTATACGACTTCCTGAAGATTTGCTTTATTTACTAGACGGTCACAAAACGTAGCGATATCTTGTCGTTTTATATTCTTCCCAGATTCCACGTCTGCGTGAAGTCGGGTCTATCTCTCATGTTTTACGATTCACGAACAGTTGATAATTAATTAGAGAGAAAATGTATTCCATCGAGAAAACAAAATATTATTTTAGTATAATTAGGGGTTGTTAACGTAGCGAAATTATGGTAAATTCTATATGATATTCCTTAAATTAACATTCGAACATGAAGTGTAAAGTATATTCTTGATCCTAGTGTATAAATTTTATCCCCTTAAGAACATTTAAATACCGTATGGGGTGGGTTATACCCTAAAAAATGAATGAGCTTTTTTGATCTGATATTTTTATAATATGGTTAAGTTCAGTTTGATTACATCATTTGCAAGAGTATTGTTTCTGGAGATATAAGAATAATCACATCGAGAGTGAAAACCGGTGCAATCGCTGAATTGTAAAAAAGCATTAAAAAGTTATTAAATAAATGATTTGCGTCTGTTAAGTATAATTAATGTCTGTACTACTTACTTTCAACGTTAACCTAATTTATTGCAGAACTGTAATATGGAGGGCATGCTGAACTTAGAAATGAATAAATTTCATGCAATATGTATACGTACTAAATTTGATACTAACATTGATGACATGCCAGCGTGCAGTTTGAAACATTAGGATTCCTTGTACGTTACACCACGTCAATGGAGACCGTAAAACACACTTTTCAGATCTTTATAAAATGCAGAAATGTATATTTCGCCGACAACTGCCAAATTCCATGAAATTTCCTAAAAGAGTACCATGGTAGAAGGAGCATTTTTCTTCTGTCGAAGCGCCCTTTTTAGGATTATAATCCCCTCCAAAGTTTGCGCGATTTTTCAATTTTTAAGAAGGAATGTCACATTTTTAACATAATTTGCACCAGGTTCCATGGATCCAAAGACGACGTAACTTATCTCCGCAAGAAGTTAATAATGAGGGACAGCGTACCCCCATTTCTTTAATAATTAATAATAATTATTATATTTAATAATGTTGAACATTTAAAAGAACTAAACTTGTTTATTCATATATATAAAATAATAAAATATTATTAGATGCATTTACTAAACGAGTTTATTTAGATTTTTATTTTTTAATAAAATATTATTCAATCTTCTACTACTATATTCTCAAAAAAGTGTATATACTACCAACAAATTTGGTGCACAAGACGAAGAACTAAACGGTTTATATTTTGATCTATTTGTTTATTTATGGTGCACTGTATTGAATTTGTAGATTTACAGTTGACACTTTAATGTGACTTTTTGCTCGTAGATCATCAATTACTTCAGAATGCGCATTGATAGAGTAATATTTTCAACAATAACGCTTTATGAAACACATACATAATTTAATTCATATCAAGATTTATTAGATGTGTACTTAATATGTAATTAAACATGAACCTATGATCAATAACGTGGCATACAAAGACTGGTTTCTCTGTGTGTGATTCGGTTGACTCCTACTGCTGCAGTGAAAATAATACTAAACCTGCCACCTCTGCACATTACAGTACAAGAAACCGCTAGGTCTACAGTCTACAGGCACGCATTGCAATGCAAGTTAATAGAGCAAAGTAAATGAGGAACCGCTTAGAGGGATGCCATGGTTCAGACATTTATAAGATTTAGCAGGTTATAAGAAAGCGCGGGAGAAGATTCACGGTTAAGAGGGGACTCATACTAATATGCTGACGATTCAAAGATTGATAAGAATATAGGAGCTGGAATATATGGGAAAAGTCCCAGCGTGGATACCTCAATCAACTTCAGCGGGGACACGTCGATGTTCCAAGGTGAAGTTGCCACAATTTAATTTTGTATCAGAAAATCAGATACCAAGCCATACAGATGTGGTGAGGAATCAGGCGGCAGGTCTACTGGCTCAACGATAATCGTCAAGGCTGTAACAAGCAACAAAGTACTTCAATTAATGGACACACAAGTCCAAAGAGTGGTGGTAAAAATTACGAAGCTAAACACAAGCAAAGCAGGTTTAAGGTTCAAAGGCTTGCGTTTACAGAAGAGAGTCAAGACATGAAGACCGTTAAAATAACTGATTACTGGAAGCTAAATAACCATGTACACATCTTAGGCCTGGTAGAGATTCGCTATTTGTAGATCCTGCCAACACGAAAAGGAGACACCACTCATACGATGGCTTGACAACGACATGGAGAATTCCAGAGCAGATATACATAGCTACGTAAAGCAGTCGCTTTCAAAAATGATAAGTCTAATTAAGATAGAGCCTCACAATAGATCTGGAGAGGTAGCGGTGAGACAAGATTTTATGGGCGCCCCAAATCAAATCTGTTTATCTTACAACTATTTTCCGAAATATACATACAAGACGACTAGTAGCAACGCAGTTGCGATCAAATATTTAGGCATTTTATGTCTTGTGGAAAAAGTAAGAAATAAAACTCACAGCCGAATAGTAGCTTAATAAAGTTGCAAACTAAAGTTGATACTAATAAATATTTTTAACTGTTGTAAAAGTTTTAAAAGCTTCGCTTAAGCGATTTGTCGAGGACATCGTCAATGTGTTCAGTTAATTAAGATTGTTGCCTAATTGAACGGTTTTCGTTGGGCAATAAATTAACATTTAATTTAATTTTAACCAATGGGGCAAATCCAGTTCTACCAATCATTATATTACCAGCGTGAAAAAATAATAGTACATTGAGTCAAAGGAAAAGAACACAAATTGTTCAGGAAGTATTCTCAACGAAGAAAAAATTAAAAATTCTTTGCAAATGCAAATATTAAGTATTGATGCAACGCTCAGCCCAGTGTTGATTTTCAAAAGCAAATATTTAAACTGAACTCAAGTGCTATAAGCTGCTGTGATTTCTATAGTTAATATAATAAAACTAATCGTAAGAGTTAAATTAAATAAAGTATGATAAAATGAGCTCCCTATTTTATAAGTAATAGATGGATGTTTTAAATATACCGATGTTTTGTGTTTGTGTGTTGTACGTAATAAAATCTTAAGCTTACTTAAAATTCTCTGGTATAACAAAATATAAGGTGATAATACTAACGAGGAGTTGTGTTCATGTCTTTACATTGTGTACTTATTTTTGTATGTAATTAGATTACTTTTACTAATATAGCATTCCTAAAGGTTTTATACTTTTCACTTTCATAGCCGTATATGTACCTATTAGTATCCGTTATTACAATTTTATTCGAACAGTTAGTTAAGGTCACGTAAAATGTTATAAAAGTATTCTTACTTAAACAGCAATTACCTTTACGGTTTCATTATATGCATGGAAATGTAGGTAGTTTTCAGATGCGTTATAATAAGTTATTATCATCAGTTCAAAGAGAATGCCGCTTCATTCTCCAGCAACAATGGTGTCGATTGCCGGCTGTGCTTATAATACATACCCCGAGTAACTAACTCTACACTTATCCGCAATCCACCAGTTAATTTGATAGGACTTGCATGCGAAGGCGTTGTTCAGGTTTGCAATCACTATTCCTCATTAGCATCTCACCTACTCACGCTGTCGATTCCCTATTTTGTCATTTTCTATTCATTTTGCGTTTTGCGGGCGAATTGCGTAATTATGAGAGGACGTGTTTCTGTTGTTCGGCGATTTCGCAAAGAGCTGTTAAAAATCGCAACAGTGCCGTAATTTATCTTCATTCATTGTAATTGCCAATCTTGTTTGTACGATCGTATAACACATGAGCCAGGAAATGTTGTGCAAACTTTAACACCTATATTGGCAACGCGAACCCTAATAAGGAACGCATATGACACATCTTACGTATATCGCAGACTTTGTATAAACTACGTTCTAAATCATTATTGGTGATTGCCGTTATTCGGGTTTATGGCTGTTGTGATGATTTGCGAATTCGCACGTTCACAATCAATGGTATTTGCGGTATATCGCGTGAGAACCATTCACCACACTTGAAACAGATCAATGGAAGAAAAATTAGCCGGAGATATTCGCAAATAGTATAACTTGAAATTAGGAAGTACTTCAGTTTCATTTATTTTTATTATGATTAGGGATGGCAAAAAATGTAAATATATCGATTTATTAATCATATGATATATAGAATGAGTTATATCGATATACGATATATATCCGAAGAAATATATCGATATCTAAAATAAAAACGATATATTAATTAATTCTTTAGAACACAAGTGATTTTACATATAGTAAACATCAGTCAAACAAATGCAATTCTGCATGCAATGAACTTAGATATAATAGCTTCGAAAATTTATTTTTCGTGATACGGTTGCTACTTACAATTAGTAGCAGTCGCTCCTGCTTTTGAACATAGCCGCTCACTTGGGACGGATGTTGCCACCACACAGAAATACTTTTCAATTAACTTGAATAAGTTTCCTTCATCTCGGCCCAGATATCCAAGAGTTGATCTTTTAAATACCTAATTGGTAGACTCAAATACTTGTTTAGTTCATTTTTTTCTCCTGCTCTGACTAGTCGTAAAGCTCAGCGTAAGCTTTTTTTTTTATGATGCTCCCATAGATCAAATTCAGCATCTTCTCCATTTTCTTCTTTTGAAGATTCCGATGATACAGCAGAGATATTTTCAAAAGATTTCACTTTTTATATGTCTAATTATAGTACCTAGAGCTTGAGGAAATATATTTGTTTAAATCGAGGATCTAATATTATGGAAACAGCTGGTATATAAGATTTCTCGATGGCATCAAATCTCTTGTTGATTCCTTTCAGCAAGATTGATTTCAAGTGAACAGTGACCTATAAAAGTCTTTATTAGTCTGCATATGCGCGGCCCATATACCAGTAGCAATAGTGAAATACTTTGATTTCTTCAAAATATTTCTAAATGCTTTTGAAATTACCTCAAACTTCTTATCAACTTTATTTTTCATACACTTTCACACATTCTTCATCAATGGCTTGAAACCCTTCCCTTCCACAGTACTCAATGGAAACATATCTTGGATAATAAATTTCATTATTGCATGCGTCAGTTTCACATCTTTAAAGCCATCATCTTAAACAGAAACAAATAATTGAAATGATATATATAAATGAAGTTCCGAAACTGATATAGTTGCAGTTCATGAATGGTGAGTAATTTCATGTAAACTACTTCGCTTTTCCTAGAAATTTTAAATGTTACTACATTACTAAAATTACTCGTGTCAAACCCTTATTTTATCTTGCTTTAGTAATTCCAGTTCCAACATTATTTGGCTTTTGGATTGCGATAGAATTGTTGTCTTCTTTGACGGATGTGGCTCATCAGATTCCTTTTTCTCATCTTATAAATGTTTAATAATAGAGGACGGTTGCTTTTTTAAATGTGTTTGCATTTGTTGTGTTTCCTGACATTCTGAGAAACTTTTGAGCACATATTGCATTTAGCAGTATTCGCCGTAACTGCTTAAAAATATTCCTAAATTTTACTTCGAAGAAGAGCCATTTTTTTGTTCACTTTGATTAACAACTTTTTCACTTTTCCCTTAGTTTACCATTTTGCACGATGGGATTATTTGTAGCACTATGAAAACCGTGGAAAAAATTCGCTGATCGCTGTAGAGTTACTCCCAGAAAACTATCCAGAGAAGAACCTAATTTCGTTTAAACAATTTAAAGGTATCCTCGGTATTCAACTGGCAATATCTGTCTATATACCTATGTGAATTTGATTGTCTTTTGTGGTTGTAAACCTCTTGATTGCAGATGACGCTCCTTTGATTGCATAAACAAAGATAGACAGACGCCAAGTAATGGTTCACTCAGGTGGTTAGTTTTTCGCTTATTTAACAAAAATTTTTCGATATATTTTTTTAAACTATCGATATATGTTATAATATATCGGCATTAATATATCGATATAATTTAAGAAATATCGATAAATAGAATTTATCGATATATCGTTGCCATCCCTAATTATGATATGAATTTGCTGGTTGTGTGTAATTCTAGCGTCTTCTTTACACTCACCAAACGTAATTATCATGTCGATTTCTTACTGATGCTAGTAAAATTAGCAGTCTTATATAAGTACTCGATATAAGTTCTACTAAATTAAAGTTTACAAAATGTTTGCTACGTGTGGGATCATCAGCTTTTATTTCCAATCATTTTTTTGCCGCACTTGGTCATATATATCTAATTACGCATCCCATTGGTGGTCTCATACTAGAACTGGTAAACAAAATTATCTAAATATGTAAGTGCGGGTATGTCCTCTATATTTAATTCCCAAATTTCTCTTCTCCACTTTAAGAAACTTTAGGAGTTATAAAGGTGCAGTAGGTGCAGTTAGGTAGTTAATGGGATATAATCGGTGATATTCAATGGATCATTTTTTGACATTACACTTAGAAACACTATTCTAATATTATATTTGAAAAAAAAATACTTCAAATTATTCTCACAGCAATAACGTAAGTAAATTGTTCCCATTAAAATAATATTTTTATTGGCTAAAAGGTACATAAATGACTGAAACTGAAAATTAATATTGATTATACTTCAAATGAGTATTTATCAACCTGTGTGTAAGAGATAATAAAAATCTTTTTAAGTAATAAGACATTCTAGGTAAACTTTACTAATTCTTGTTTATTTTTTGTTACAGGTGAGTTTTCGAGACAGAAGACACGTAACGATTAAACATGCTTAAGAAAATCGATACGGGTAAGAACCACAAATATATCGAAATATTTGCTTAGTAGAGATCGTACCTACTCTTATTAAAGTGTGATCAAAATAAGCTGATAATATAGATCGCAAGTAAATTAGTTATTATTAGACGCTAGGCAACTATGTATATTCTATCCAAACTCAGTTGTAGTTATGGCGAACTATTAAAATAGTAACAATAAGAAAATAATACGATGGCTTTAAGTAGACATTTACTTATATGCGTACATACAATATAGTTATATCAAGCATGTTTAATCTAAATTGGTGTTGTGTTAGTTATAAGGCAATATAAAAACTGATTAACATTTGCAATAACCATTTCTTCGAAGACATTGCATGTCAAAGTACCATTTTCCGTAGCTTTGGTTAGATGGTAATGGAGTGTTATTTTTTCAATATCTTTCAAACAAGGCATTAAGAACAATAATTATACGTTTAACCGGATTATTACCGTAGATAAGTTGTAAACACATGTTTCCTGTTCGTGATTAAATTTATGCCATGACTGCGGAGTCTTTCAGGATTTTATTGTATTTCTTTCAGTGTTTGTTCGCGATTTATGAATACGTTGAAAGGTGTCATATTTCACATTAAATATACCGCATTTCATATTCATACATATTTATGTATATACAACTAAAGTGAAAGCAATACCTACTTAAAACTAAAACAAAGCGTTTAAATCGGCGTTGCCGTCATAATAAACATTATGAGATTAGCATCACCTTATTCACTCACGTCCGTGTTGCAGTTTCTCTAACATAGTCTTTTTTTTTATATAATGGTCCGCAAATTGAGGTACAACTGCGTTCTGGGCGCATTTTTTTACATTTACATCAGACACTTTCTCTACATAGATAGAGAGCCAGTAACTGATTTACTTAACCAGAATATATAAAGCTACCAACCCTTTGGATCGAAAGTACTTACAGTCCTGAACAATGAAATAATCGTAAGTTACTCCGTACTCGGGGTTTTTATGCAGAAATTTTTAACTTATTTTGCGAAATTTTGAGGTAGAATTTAATCGGAAGGTAAACGTTTGAAACTTGGTAATCATGTAAATATTATGCCCACTCAGGCTCAGAATGGACGAGGATTTAAAATTGCGTTTAAGTTAATTAAAAGAGAATTTATTATATGTTTTATTAAAAAGATTAAGAAACGTTTGAATTAAAAATAAAAAACAAAAGTAGTAAAAGAATTATCTTAGTAAATAAGTAATAGACACTTTGCTTCCTTTTAAGTGTTTATTCAAATTCCTCCTCAACCGTTGAAAAATAATCTGCAACATTGACGACAAAACCAACTTTCTATAAATACACAATAGGATTTTTAGTAGAAATCATTACTTTTACTTCAAATGTATACATGACGTGTGAGAAGTTTTTGTGGTAAACTCATAACTGGGCTCATTCACATAGTGATCCCCATTTGGTTCTTCTTTATCTCTACGTGGAAGACTTCAGCTGCAGCAGTTAGACTAATTTCACCCTTAAACCAAATAGATTCCAATCCGTTTGAGTCGTCCAATCCCCATCCGTCTTTATTTGGCTCCCTCAAAAAACTAAACGGCTCTTTCGTATTGTTTCATAATCTCCGAGGAATTGAGTTCTTTTTATTTGCTGAATCATTTCAATCTTACAAGGTGGAATATTTACTAAGTTGGAGGAGTTAATAGTTTTTTGCAATAGCTCACTAGCTTTTTCATGTTTGTAAACTCTGTAGAATAGCAAATATCGTCTCTCGTTCGCACTATTGCTGCCGCGAGCACCATACATTCACAAAAGTAAATTCCTCGATGGACACCAGTGTAATTTTCGTCAGATTTTTCAGCTCAATCGATGAACGCCTTAATAAATTGAGAATTACCGTGAAAAATCTGGAGTTGTTGAATTTTGCCTTTGTTGAAGGGTGCGGGTTTGTTGTCACCTTGCATGCTTACCTTAAATAAATTTGTCTTGGACACAATAAATCTACGTTTTGAATATCCGCAAGACAAAATCTTCTTAAGGCAAGAAAAAAAATTGCCTTAACAGCATAATCTTGACGTAGGAGGTTAGTAGTCTTGGATGAAAGTACTTTTAGTCTCCACTTAAGAATATCGTTTACTTGCATTAAAAGCATTAAGTCTTGGAGCAAAATGTTCTCAATTCTTGAATTAAATTACTTTTCATATCTTTTCAAGAATAGTGATACTTTTTAAAATCATAACGCTTTATACAAGAATAACTATTTATTTCTATCAAACAAAAAGTACCTATTATTTATGTGAAATAAATGTTTGGTTTGATAAAGTTTTTTTGGGAATAACAAGTAGTTTTAACAATGCCTTATTTGTAAATAAGGAGGTTTTAAAAATGATAAAATATGGGGTATAATATTTTCAGAAGTTCCGCCTTATTTGCAAATACACCGCACTATTTATGAAATAAATGCAGTCACCGTAAGTTTTATCCTTCTAAATGTTCAAATCGAACTTACAAACTCACCTTTATTATTCAGATACATAAAAGAAGTACTAGATGCACATGTAAGGCTTACTCCCTTGAGTGAGTTCCAGGTCTAACCATTTTTTCGTTACCTTTAGTTTTTCTATTCACTAATGTTTATAAAAGTAAAAAGGTCTCAGTAAAAGAACCAACATAGTTTATTGCACAGCAATGTACGAGTCTCCATTAGAAGATGTATCTGCTTACAATGATTTAGAATAGAGTTTTTTTAAAGATCACAACTACCAAAATACTTACAATCGATCCAAATTCAGGAGTCTTTTCAATGTAACTAACTAGTCCACAATGCGTTAAATCAATGACTGCTTAGAAATCCCTCATTACAAAGTCTTCTAATCTAAGATTTAAAATAGCACGCTGGGTTGCTTTTAATGCTGGTGCCCCTGAATCTTTTCTTGAGAGGTGTACACTAGCGACACTTTCTAATTGTACGACCTACAGGGTAAAATAGAGCCCATATGTTTAGCGTGGATAGTAGACGAATTTATGCAGTAACTGGCCGCTTCGAAATATGTAAACACAGATGTGCGGTCTCTCTGTCGGTTATTTTAAAAAAAGCTTAGGCTGGATTTATTAATGTGCGAAGTTGAATGCATCTATTATGTATTTGTTATCTTTGCGTAGGAATAATTTTATTTGATGTTTGAAGTATTTCCAATAACTGTTGTCTTATTAAATGGGTTTAAAAGGTATTTTCATTTTACAGTTGAACTACAACTAGGAACTAAACCAAAGGCATGTTAATTATACAATAAATAGCAATATAAATGGGTTTATTACTTTTATTCATTTTATACGTATTTTATAGTAACTTTATTAAATTATTACAACAGATTATCTAACTTCAGTTAATTAGGATGATGCACCTAAAGAGCTCTAAATAATAGTGTGTTGTCTGCTTGTTCTTATATACTTCAGCGTCTAATGACAGCTTTCCAGAAGGAACATGCTTGTTTATTAATACAAACTTATCAATAAGCCTGTGTTTTGTTCGCATGAAAGAAGATTCCGAAAATACTATATATTATATACACTACTTTAAATGAAAGAAAAACCGGCGGCGCTCTACAAAGCACTAGCGGTTTATAAAAGATATTTCGCCCGCATACGCACAAATGCGGTTTCTTAAACGAAAAAACAACCCACATTTTAATACCAGAAAATATTAAATTTATGAAACAGAAAGATGCATCAGCCAATTTTCAATTACCGTTAATTTTGAATGTATAGGTAACGGGGTAAGAGTTAACTCTTAAGATCTGAAACTTATTATTATCAGGAAGACTTTTATTAATTTGTCAATTTAAATCAACAATGACGTTCTAATGCGGACACAAATTTGAAATTTTATTGACATAAGCCGCTAAATTTGGGGTGTTGCGCTAATTAATGACTAAATGCAGAGAAATTTGTCGTTATTCACAGAAATGCATGTTTTGTTTTGCCTGAAGCTTTACCCAAATATGTTTACATTTTTTAATCTAACTGATATCTAATGATTTCATATCAATTTTTTAATTCGTTCCGGCTTCCTTCTTTGATATTAAATAATGAAGGAGATATGGCAAGGATGCATTCAAAATCACGATTTTTATATCTGATATTAGAACGAAAAACTCTACACTTGTCAGAAATATTTTTTGTTGGTTATAGTAATGGTATGTTTTTATTAATATTACAATAATAAGATAAAATAATATTTCATTTTTCGTTTATAAATTGCCTAGTTCCAAAGATTTTACCTCAAAAGTCTCACAATACTTTTGAAAGGAAATACAAATTTTCAATTAGTCCTAAATCGAACAGCAGTGATAGGTATGAATATAAAATGCAGGTTTAAATAAATAATTAATGATTACTTTATATATATGTGTATATAGATATGAAAATAATTATTTTGAATTAATTGGATTAAAAAACAAACATATTTAGTAAAGCTGTAGGAATGTGTAAAGAAAACAAAACATCTGTTCGTATACAATATTATATTTAAGGTAAGTAATTGAGAAACTTGGAATTGTGCTAACCGAGGTAAGTCGGCAGGCATAAGTATGCGCCTTTGATGTATTTATTTCTCGCTATTTTATAAGTTCAATGTTTTTCTATGTTTGCTTACTGCATTCTTCCTTATATTTAAAGTAGATTTACTACCAAAAAAACAGGTACCGCACATCTGTGTTTATATATTTCGAAGGCGGCAGTGAATGCATAAGCCGTCTATTACCCATGCTACACATTTAGGCTCTATTTTATGCTGTAGGTCGTACAATTAGAAAGTGTCGCTGGTGTACATATGTCCCTGTTACAATTGACGGACAATGCAGATACAGCGTTTTGCTGCTGCACTATAACCTATTCTAACGTTTATATTAAAAAAATTCTACGTATTCCTGCGCATGTACAATAAGTTGCTTTCTCCATTTACTTGCAATAAGCAAATATATTCTTTAGTTAGGATGATTCATCGAAACAAAAGTTTTCTTGAACTAAAACTTTAAATTTTCTTAGTGATAAAAGATTTACTTACAACAAAATTATTTAATTTTCTCTATAAGAAAATTGTGTTAGAACAATGTTTCGTGTTGAACTCAGAATGCACTTTTCTGTGTGCAGGCTGTAACTACACACCTACATTCTTCAAGAATGGCAAAATGCAACCATTGAAGATTTGTCGAAGTATTTCTCAGTTTATTATTAAAATTCTGTGACGTGAACGACATTGACATCCATCGAGGAATTTACTTGCAGAATGTAGAGACGAAAACGAACCAAATGAGGATCACGATGTGGATGAGCCCACTTATGAGTCTGGTGAGTTTGGTACGAAAACTTCTCATACCTCAAGTACACATTTGAAGTAAAGGTAATATTTGCTCAAAATCCTATTGTGTCGATACTATTTTATTTAGTTTACATGAAGTCAATAACTTAAGAAACTATGTTTTCTGGTCAATGTTGTTTTTCAATTTGTCAACTCGAATAAAAGCTAAACCAAAAAAGTTTTATTATTTATTGCTCTTTTTCTTTTATTTATTTTTTAGTTTAAACATAAAATTTTTTTAATCTTTTTTATAAAACATTTATATCTAAACAGCAAATTTAATAAATATACTTGAATTTCCTTCAATGCAGTTTTTCGGCCATTTTGAGTGTACATTCACTTACACAATAAGAGTGGCGTCGAGGATATCTTGTTGACCCACATCTATTTATCTCTAGATTGAATTGTGTGAAATTTAATCAAATTTATGCCCATCAGTTTTAAAATAGTAACTTGACATAATAACCAAATTTCTACTTCGAAATTTCGCAAAGTAACTTCAAAATGTCGGCATGAAAACTCCGCGTACCAAGTAACTAACAATCATTTCATGGTTCAGCACGGACAGCACGGTAAGTACTTTCCATCTAAAGGCTACTAATCAATCCTTTGGATCGAAGGTACCTACTTACCGTCTTACATCTTCCGGTTGAGTAAATCCGTTGCTGGCTCTATCTATTATAAAATTTCTTTCGCTATGGTGTCAATTTCAAATAATTTTTTTTTAAATGCTTCCCTTCTAAAATATTTTGCATCGTCACCATAAATGGAAATACGTTTAATAAATACACGGTAATGAATATTCAATGTCTTCCAATGCGTTGAATTATGCAACCGCGAATAATAACAATAAACAAATTTGTATTGCTAATAATTACATGCCACAATAGCTTTTAGTCTCTACCACGTGAATTCGTTTTAGTTACCGTAATTAACTCCGACAAACGCGTGGTGCACACGAAACACGTGTCTTTCCGCGTTGCAGATTTACAAATCCTTTGTATCTCGGTGGTATTAATTTGCATTTAGTACAATAGCACAGAAATTCGATCTAATACGGTCACGAACAAAGCCATTGAATATTTATTTGCCAGATGATTTTTTTTATTAATAGCAACCTATTCTTCCCGAATTACCTTATAATGTAATTAATTTATATAAGAATCATTAGTGAAAATGTACATATCATGCTTGCTAAATAGCAACAGCGATAAATAGATTTGAGGAATCCCCACTTAAATTTTCTATAATTAAGATTCACATTCACAATAGAATTTATTCGTTCCCTTTTATTCAAACTCATAATAAAATTATCTACACCCGAAATTAAATTCCAATTTTCTATGTTACACCGTAAGGGTCTTAGATTAAGTAATTACGCGTCAGCATTTTGTCGATAAGGATGTATTTCATCCGTGTGTTTGTAGAGGTCTGCGGTTGGAAGGAAAAATCTCGCGATGAAAAAGGGTGGCAGTATTCACTTCAGGTATCAATAAAAAACGAGCAAAAGGGTCGCTCTAATCGGTTCAATAATCCCCTTAAAACCGGTCAATAGATATATAGGACGCGGAGCGCACATGAGAAGGCCAATTTAAGTGAAATATGTCCACCCGAAAGAAAAAAAAAGAAAAGAAGTCTAATTTATAAACCACTTAATGCATGGGAAGTACCTGCTTTTTGTATTTGAGAAGATATGATATAAGGATTTTCACCTACATTTGTATGATTGTTTAGATCGTACATATCTGATACACTATGTAACACATTATGATTAGAGTGGCCGGACGCGTCTGTTTACATGGGCCGCACTCAGAGCATATCGCCTCGCGCTATGCAGAACGTTTAGCAGCGCGTCAGTGTTAGTCGAGCATCGATTCGAGATAGTACTATTCTCGTTAACTGTTATGCGTTGCAAATGTACTACAATGTCGCAGAAAACGACCATTGTTTCATAATGTAAAAAAATATATAATATATCAAAATACCGTCTTGTTATTTTTGAAGTCAGTGCAAATTGTGAAGGATGTTCACGCATGTGCTGCAAGTGACATAAATAACATGTGCGTTTTGAAAAAAATCGAGGAATTTTTAAACAAAGATTCGGATTTTACGAGATTAATACACATTGATGGTGGTGCATCTAATATAATACCCATAAATATTATTGTAATTATGCGTGTGTTACATCCGTAGATGTTGAACGGTCTTTTTCAAAATACAAACATATTTTATCATTGCGACGAACGCTGCGAAAAATCTGGAAACATACTTAATGCTACAAACTTTTCAACAATCCTATACCATTTCTGCTACTTCAATAAGGTATGGCTTATATATAATATTTATAGTTAAATAAGTAAATGAATTAGCTTTCCTGTACCGGTCCAGTTAAATGCTAATGTCACGTATGTGATACGTGTTATGGTAACTATTGTTATGAGATTGGTAGCAGTGAAGTAGCGGTAGTCGTTGAAGTAAGATGGCGTCTCAATGATGTATCAAATAATGATGTGCACCTATAATCAGGATGTATCACGTTTATAATAAATAACAAGTAAATATATAAACAACAAAGTAGTTTATAACAATACATATGTACTGAGTACTGGCCTGGCCCGCAGACGAAAGTCAACCACTCTGGTTATGGTACAATTCCTTTACCCCTGCTTCTGGCGTTGCACAAGTTACTGGCTTGTGGATTGCTTTTGTTCTTCCTATATATTAGTCGTCCAAAGTTGTTGTTCGCCGATTAATTATATGTCACTATTAACACCTCTCTTCACTACGTTTATTTACAGCGCCAACTAGATATTTTTAATTCTTGGTGTATCAATAATAGCCTATCAGTCAATATAATAATAATAAGACTCTTCCAATAATCCGTACTTATTCCTTGGATGGATATCAGTTGTCTAGGTGGGTATTTGAGTGTTATCTTTGATGATAAATGAACTCTCAGCATACATCTAGCGTCTGCAAAGTGTTAGGGTATCTAATGTGTTGCGAGTCCATTTTCTTCAACTTTTGTGATCCTTTGTTTTCATGACGCTTTTCGTTCGCTCTAGATTAGAATATACATACTTGGTTTGATCACTCATATTGTACTTATCAAATACAGTGTAAATTTGTATACTACTTACCCATCAAGGATTCAGTCACAAAACTCTACTTGAAATGTTTAATATTGATAGTTTGAATCTACGTAGAAGACGAGGTGAAATAAAATTTTTATTCAATTTTGCTTCACAACAACCTTGATGTTTCTTCCTGACTTATTATCACAAATTAACTTTGTACCTAGGGCTGCAGCCTGGCAGGCCATGCCTCCTTCCTACCATATCTATTAACAATGTACATACCCGTATTACAATATTTGTAGCTATTTTGTTTATTGCATTTCTATAACAAAAATCCCAATAACAATATCCAATAACACTGGAGTGTTATTCCACTAGTGATTTGGTGAAGAGCATATCTTCCAAGGTTTACCTTAGCCGAAAACACTAAGTTTAACACTGCTCTTCACTTGTTTCTACTGAAGATGGCAACTTAGTTGCCGAAATACGTATTTAGATTTGTTATCTAATTTTGTGGTAAGGGATTTTTTCACCTTTCTTTTGGGATTTTTGTTATAGTTTTCAAGCCACAGTCTCCACCCATCACAGGATATTGCATTTCTCTCTTATTTTTAGTTTAATTCAGGTTTAGTTTTAGTAGTTTATATTATTTGGTATTTACATGGGTATTCATTTTTTGTATGTATTTGTCCTGTAATTGAATATGTAAAGTATCTGTTGAGGAATAAAGAATCATTAAATCATTATAAGGGCGACCGCAAACGTTCGTTTCTGTATTCGATATTCGGAAAACAAAACAACGAATAGGCGACTAATATCTAATGCAAAGAAACAGTTTTCGCAGCCAGGATATTTACAAATTACTACTAGTATAAATATAGCTTCATGTTTCTCGACCTACTACAAAGCAATATTCTTTCGGACGTCTGTTTGGTTGACTAATAGTATTTTAGAAAACTAGATACAGAATGTAGCAGCTTTTTTCGACATTGATTAGCTGCTACGAACTGCTAACGGCCTTAAGCTGCTACAAGGTAGCAGATTGCTTCGTAGCTACCCATAACGCATGAAAATACAAAGAAAAATTTCTGATATGTCGTATTTTAAACAAGATATGCTAATTTTCACTATACTTTTTAAAATTTCCATTTCCATAAATTCAATGTACCTAAAATTTTTGTTGTTACTGTAAAATTTTCCGAAAGGTTACACGACGACATTTTAGATATTTATTTACTTTACTAAAACAAATACATATGTAGTCAATTTGAATGTATGTACATTTGCTGACCCATAACGCACAAAAATACAAAAAAAAATCCGATACGTCGCATTTTAAACAATATGTGCTAATTTTCACTATACTTTTTAAAATTTCCATTTCTATAAATGCAATGTACAAATTTTTGTTGTTGCTGTAAAATTAGTCAATTTGAATGTATGTACAGTTGCTCACACTTCGAGCATTTTGAAGTTAAAATTAGGAGGTATGTAACGCAGAAGAAATATTATCGTTATGATGGAATTCAAAAATAGAGAACTAATTGGCTGTACGAGTATATAGTTTTCTTTTTTTTTCATTCGTAACGTAAAATTATAGTCATAATTAATTGTGAGAGAGGTAAGTTATTTCGCTTGAACATCTTCCAACAAAGGACGTCATACTAAACTTCAAAGTTGTAGGTACTTAAAGCTTGCCAACGTAACATGCCCACACCCCTAATTACAAAGAGCATTTCCGGATAGGAGTATTCAGAATTTACCTACCTTCCGAGAAGATTTAATTATAATTAGGCGGCACTTGCTTCACAGAAGATTAACTACAATTATTGCTGTAGTTCCTGGCGCCCTTAAGTCTTTTCATTTTAGAGTTAGTTAGTTAATTACATAATATAAGGATACCTTTTAAAACTTGTTTAATTAGTTATAATAGTAGCCCGGTGCAAATAAAGCAAATATAGTTAAAAAGTATATTTAAATTAATAATACTTCAACATATTGAATTATCACAAATCTAAGATAGCCTGGCGAAATTTATACTAATTTGCATTTATATTAAAAGGAGTAGAGTTAGATAAATCAACTACCTACTATCTGTAAGCGATGCTTTAAAGCTCTAAATACAATAATGTAATGCATAGAAAGCGTGTTGGCTAACTCCTTTCTGTAGGTATACATATTTTAAGGGAAATGTTTGTGCGAAACCTCAAACACACTACAGGCGCAACATGTAATGCAACGTGTAGTACAACATGTAAAGCAACATTGATGGTTTTAATTTTATAGTGCAGCAAACGATGTGTATTTCGTTTCCATAATTGTGTTACAGTGTTCGTCGAACATAGATGCAGGAGTGAAAGAATTCTGTCATTCGGCTGTAGCGTTTGCGGGTTTGATACTAATACAACAATTAGTCACTCATAAAAAACGATGTAGATGGTGGCTAACTAAATAATAGTAAAAGAAAAACGAAGTGCATATTAAATCACAAGAGTTGAAGTTCAATCTATAAAAATTTTGCGCATGTCAAAAACAGATTTTGAACATTTGGGACAAATAATAAAACTATATATGATTGTTGTGACTGCAGATGTGTCAACTCTTCAAATTCCTTTTTTTTTGTGTGTAGGCAAACATTATATCGAATGCAAGACTTTGTGTTCGACTACAGAATTTATGTCCAGTAAAGCTTCCGTCCACACCGGAACCGAATATTCCTTTGATTGCACGCCTGGATGCAACGTTAAATGCAACACGCAACGCGTTACATGTTGTGCCTGTAGTGTATACGAGGCTTTAGGAATTCACAATATATTGCACTTACAGTTTTCACATACAAACTTACGCACATACTTTATAAATGGTGATGCTACCATATGCGACCGGCGACTCATGAATTCGAATTTCTTATACCATTCGACACAAACTCTTGTACTCTCGAGTAACAAAAATCCAAAAGAAAGAATGAAAAAATCCCTTACCACAATAAGTTAATATTGTGGTAAGGGAATTTTTCATTTTTTCTTTTGGATTTTTGTTACAGTTTTCAAGCCACAGTCTCCACCCATCACTGGATTACTCTCGAGTACTATGACAGGTTTTGTCTCTAAAGTGTAATTATTCTATTATTGTTACCGCCACTTAGATATAAGATTTTAGACTAATAAGGTAATTTAAGTGTTCCTAATGTATTCTGACTTAGTATGTTTTTATGTCATGTTTTTAGTGCAGTTGTCCTGTAATTGGATTTTATATTCTGTTGGACAAATATATATTATTATTATTATTAAAATTCAAGAGCAAGACTACTTATTTTTTGGAGAACAAGTAATGTGAAATGTGTGTGTAAATTACCCCTTTTTATATTTAGTGGTTAAATTTGAATTGCCCTGTTGGTTTACTTTAGATTTTAAAAAAGCCCAAACTTGATCACCATCAAGAGTTTTATTTTAACATATTATAAAGACAATTAATTTAATATAAAAAGTATTGCTTTTTGATTATAATTAACAAAAGTTATTTAGTATAGTATAGTATAGTATCAATTTATTGACATTTGGTATAATGTACAAATACATAACACATTACAGAAATGTCAAAAAGTGGTGTTCTTCCTTTAGCCTTCCACCACGTCCAAATTTCCATAAGTTTGCCAAAAGTACAATTTATTTGCTTCGTTCACGTTCAATTTCTCCAATTTAGTTTCATTTCATTTTCCAAAAAAACCCAAGAATTTTAAATCCAAATATAACGTTCCTGTCATTTTGACAGGAAAATCCTATTTCTTGTGCGATCAATCATATCTGATATCAAAAATTATTGTACTTGTAGGTTATTAAGGTTGTGTGAATCCATCTTCATCCAAATTAAAAAACATTAATGTTCCATTAAAAATTCTAAATAATTTTAAATTGTAGATACAAAAGTCTAGCACTCAACTAAATACAAAGGATTTAAAAAAATCCTATGTTTTTCATACATATATTAATATTTGGTCATTATAGGGTCGTTCCTTGCTGATTGCATGCCAAACAAACAAATAGATATAAATAATCCATTCCAGTTAACGATATAACAAAATTCTAATATATTTATTCTACATAATTTGGTTTATTTATCTGTACCTACAGATGTTAAGTTTTATTTAAGAGCTGACTTACTCCTGAGAATGGAAGCCATCATTCGGCTTCATATGATATTCAACTTGCAGTGATGAACAATATAAAAGAAGGGTGTAGCAAATTCGTCGGTTAATATGCTCTTTATCAATTTTGTACACAGGAATCCTTTGATCTTTCCCAGTTGCTATGATGTTTGAGCTAAATTGTCAAAAGCGTCGACGATCCAATCAAAAAGCGAAAATCACGAAAAAGGAAATCAAGGCGTCGGAGGAAAAACTTAAACAAACAAACGCAAACGAGAATTGAATTAAAAAATCGCTTTGAGCGATTCAGCATCGGTCTACCTACATGTCTTTCTACCGTTTACGTGTTTGCTAGAATGCTTATAGTGTTCAGCGACCCAAACTTACGAGGTTCGAGTAAAAATAGCGTTCCGTTTCTCGAGCTTGGAAACCTGTATCTGCAGTAGCTACGTTGTATGCTTGCAACTGGAATAATACATTCTGACAAATATGAAATATTAATCCAAGAGGCATCCTATAATTAATTGACATTGAACTATAAGTGCGATGTTGTTTGTACTACTGCAATTGACAGCTTTGAAGAGTTGAGCACCAACGTTATTTTATTATGACGTAGTCATTTATTATTATTTTTTTGTATTGTTTTGCCTTTACTACTGCTTTCTTTAGAAAGTCGTGCAATTAGAATATTATAGTATAGAACTTTTCCATAGCTTTAATATTATTTATGATTCTTAGATAAATAACAGTATTAAAGTAACAAAAGAATGTTGACTTGCGTACTTACTATGTTACATATGAAAACGTTTTTATTTTATGAGACGAAAGACATTGATGGTTGATAGAAATTGTTGTTCTTTAATTTGAGTGGAGTAGTCCTTTGTGCGTATGTACGAATGATATCGAAATAACACAGAAAAAGAGGAACTGACTACGAAGTAATAAGATGTCATTCTAACGAAGAAAAACAAAAGCAATTGGCAGCAGAAAGATTAAAAACGAGAACAGTTGAGATACAAACACTCTTCGCCCGTCAGACGCATCAATTCGAAAACCCGTGCAGCTTTATGAGTAACGATGTCGCCGTTACGCTGACGTGCGTCATAGCAATTGAAAATATTAAGCTAATAGGGTGGTACATTGGGGGAACACAGCCATAAAGCAATTCTAGCATTGTATTAAAAAGAAGTCATAATAAGAAAGGGGTTTCGGAGATTTCGTCTTTCACGGTCAATGACAACGGGATCTCCTAACCAGTCTAGACGTCTCCGAAACTTAGGCCCTCGTTATAGAATAGGTAGTTGTCCTTGAAGAACAACTCGTGCCAAAAAAGAAAAACGGGTTTTGCAACACAAATATTCAAGGAATTGGAGAATAAACTCTATATACAGAACTTCTGCACAAAATTCGGTCGACACTGTTTTGCATTTTCTTTCGTATTTGTCTGATTCTTTTTTGTTTAGTTTTTATTTGAATATTTCATTAAAGCGATATCTTATACTTTGCTTTACTTTTTTTTCCCAAGATTTGTAACGACGTGGTAATTAATAAAATGTAATGCATAAATATGTACCCAGTATGTTGTACAATTGATAAGAAATGACATAAATCAAAAGAAATTCTTTGTTCACTTACTCGCATTAAAAATTCTCGGTAATCCATGCATGCATGTAAAGGAATACAAATAGACTATATCTTTTTGCGTTTTGTTTATTATATGATGAAAGAACCAACGAACTAATAAATCATCAATGAATTGATTGCAAGCAATTACTCCAGTCTTGTGCGCATCGGAAATGCTAATAAAAATAAAAATAAAATAAACATTTTAATAAGTTTGCAGCTCTCACAATTATTGTTTATGTAAAATTATTTGTACTCCCACTTAATTAGTAATAAAAAAGTCAGTAAGTAATCATAAAGCAAACACAAGACTAAATGAAATGTGGAAAACAGAAATGACGTTTTATAGTGTAATAAATACAATAACAAAACTTTATGAATCCATTAATAGCTTTGAAATTTTAGTATTAGAGGGACGTAAGATTACTTGATCAAACTTTGAACGTTACCCTGCGTGAAAACGATTTTTCTAGCTCTTGATTAAAAGTCGTATTATTTATTCTCAAATGAAAACGTAATGAGTAGCATACACACATTAAATCAACCATTTGCAATCAGCACATCAACAAACAATGTTCATTGTATTGATGCCTTTGTTTATTCTATCCTGCAAGTTCGTACATAAAATTGACAACTCGTGGTTATTCAGTAAACAAAATAAAGTCTGTGTTCTTTACAACACTAAAATATTTCATTGAACCAATCAAGTCATCATTTCGTTTTAAGTTACTTTGATTTCACTAATACAGTGAATAGTTTATTACCGAATAAATTCCTTGGCCATTTAATAAAATATTGTTAATTTGTTTGATAAACTCGTTCTTCGGACCAATGCTAATGCACTATTTCCGGTGAATAATGAGTTTTTCTATTGTTTTAAGACCCATTTTTGGCTCACGTCAGTGTAATAATAACTCCGTACTTCCAAAACATTTTTAGTTATATCCCTCCTTATTTTTCAATCCTGCATTTCAAGTAAAAGGCAGTCCTTTGGGTAAAATAAAATCTTTTTTATTCTGATACAATTACTTTTTAAGTAAAATAAATTTAAGTAGAAAAACATTTCTTGCTTTAGAAAATATTTATTTGATCAATTGAACTACCATTCCTTTGGTGTAAAAAAAGAATTAATTGAATGAAGAAAGCCTTTCTACAGATGCATAGAATGTGAAGGTAAGTTTTAATGATTGTACGATGGAAACTTTGGCAAAGTCCGATACAAAAAGCAAGAAACGCAATTTTAACATGAAAAATCTTCACTTCCTTAACTTGTATTAGGTACTACGATCCTGAAAAGTTTTCCTTCACTCAGTTGGTTGTTATAAGTTCTGGGTAAGGGTGAATTGTCTAAGACAGTGTTGTGCGCAAACTTTATATATGTAAGTAGTTATCTTTTGTATTATTCAAGTTAATTTAAAATTTAAAAGTAGAAACTTCAAATGCTTAGAATTACTCCTGTGGTGGCATACACAGTCCCCCTTATTACTGCCTCAGTTCGATAATATAACAATATTGTATTGATTTTAAACTGTTGTATTAAGCAGAGAAAAATATATTAATCCTTTAATCTAAATACCACATTCAGAACTTTTTCCAATTTTTAGTATTTGTAACTTTATACATTTAATTCAACTAATAACACAATGGAACACATACCTTAATGATTTTTCATATATACTAACTTAACAAAGTTGCACTGCACTTAAATTTAATAAATATGTAGGTATATATAGGAACATAATATCCCACACAGTTTATAGCGCTTTTCATTCTTTTTATATCTAGAAACGGCGATATCCCAGCATGTAATAAATAAATGGGTTTAGTGCCAACAGAACGCAAATTTCCCTTTAAGCATTTACAGAGAAATTCTTACGGAAATAATTGCACCCGGCGATAAATTTGATTTATTTGATCGCCGGAATGTATTTCTTTCCTTTTTGTTTTCTAGAAACGTAAAGGCGTTTATAATATTCACCGCCAAAAGGAAAAGCTACAATGTACTTATCTTCCTACGCGCTACAAATAGATTGAAAAGTGTTTGATAAATTGTTCTTGATATCATTTGTTATTTCTACGATTATCAATAGTTATTTGTATCACTAGGCCAGAAACTATAGTTTTACGAGTATGAGCACGGTTTGTGTGGCCGAGGCGAAGACGAGGCCCCACAAGTGCGAATACTCGCAAAAGAGTTTCTGGCCGTGTGTTACACACTATTTTTTGCGCCGACAAATCTTAATTTTGTTGAAAATAATAAAAAGAATTAACGCTAGGGAGTTAACAGTACAGGTTGGCAATACATGTTACGTATGAATTTTGAATTTGAAATCCGGGTTAAGTTACCTTAGTATTTTGACGTTTTAATTTTCTTCGCAGTTTTGATACATATTCAATAATAATAAGGGCAGTGGAGACTTCAGCTCATACTATAGAGGTTGCGCAACAAGTTATTAACAATTTATTACCTGTAAAATCTTCCGAAAATTGATTTGGAAAGAATATGAATTAATTACGAAATTGTGTAACGAAAATTCTGTCATCTGTCATTGTCTGGCATCGAATCTACAATTAATTATAAAGAAATGTCAGTAACTCGAATATATATGTTGCCAACCTTCAGTGATCTTTTTGACGGCCTAGGCCGGAGAATGGTAAGTTTCCGGCCGATTTAAAGTAATGCAAAATCAGTGTTTCTGGACGGAGGCGCAAAAAAATCGTTGTTAACTTGCGAGTAATGTCAAAAAAATGGAAGGAAAGGAATCTTTCCATATTTTTTTTTTTAATATTTCAAACATTTTACATATTACATTTCTTAGCTATATATATATTTTTTTTCTGTCGGAGCAGTTTTATGTTAGCTCCGCAGGTAACCATCGTAATGTATAATGGGAATAGTAAAACCTAAACTCCGTTTTTTTTTTCCTAGAACATGTATTCAGGTGTGATGATACAACATTAACGAATATTAGCTGTACCAATCGAACTATTACAAATTATCTATAATTATTTATGGCTTATACCATGCCTAAAGATGGAAGAAAAGTATATACTTTGTTCTTTTAATATTTTCGTTACAAACGTACCACTTTAAAGATCGTTAAAGAGCTTAAAATTTTATACCCTGCTCAGTTTCCGTCCTGCAACTTCTTCTGGTCGACGTTTCGTCCACATTTCTATGGGACATCTTCAGTACTAGTTCTTCCATCGTTTCGTTCTTCGTTCGATTTCGAAGATATCTAATGGTACCCGAAGTTATTTCGTAGGTATTCAATCGTACTTCAAGTGATTTTGAACGTAACCGACGATTCTCCGAGTGATTTTTAGTATACCCAAGAATTTCTCAAGTGATGTCGAAGGTAGCTCATAATACCAAAGATGTTTTATCAAGAATCCGATGATGATGTTTTAACATAACTATCCGCTTCAAGAGGCAGATCGTAAATGATTTTACTGAAATGCTCCGAAATATCCCAAAATGAATAAGATGTGCCTGTTTCAAGAGGTGTTGAGTATTAGGAGAAGATATCAAACCATGTGGATGCTCATGGTTTGATTATTCGTCCAGTTCACCGCGCCTGCTAGGATCTGTTTTAGAGCGTTGTTATGTTATCTTTAATGGTCACCGAAAAATTTGAGGCTCGTAAGAAAGTTAAAAACCTTTTTGAAGTCTTCTAGGGAAAAGTCAACCGTCCCAGAGATGTCATACCTGATTCATGTTGCGGCGATGCAGTGGCAGAAAATGTGCTCAACTGTCTCTTCGTCTTCCAAACACAATCGGCAGTCAGTCTCCTCAGAGAGTCCGATTCTGTGTAGGTGCTTTCTGAGTTTGCAGTGTCCTGTAAAGACAGAAACAATTACTTTGACATTTTTACGATGGTTCCTTGGTTCTGACTTGATTAAACGAAATACACTTTTTCGCATGTACCATAACCAGGACAATTGTTCCAACGTTGGGGGCACGGGAGTTGTGTGTGTTGTCCCTGGACAGATTTTTGAAAATGATTAAAAGCGTGTTTTTTCTTATTGCTTTTCGATTCGATGTGTATTTCTCTAGATATTTGGCAGTCTCGGAACTTTTGAGACACCCGATATGTTTCAATGTAGATATTCAATTTAAGAAGTGTTTGAGACAAATTTAACGCAAAAGAATTACGTTTTGGATTGTATAATCGGATTTGTCGATGTTATACACAGAAACTGATGTCTCCAGCGTCAGAAACGGCAAGTTCTTACTTTCAATAAGTAAGAAAATTTTACGACAAGAATGTTGCCCAAATATTATACACGTAATACGTATTCATTGCACTTGAAAGGTAGTCTTTATAATCTTAATGATATTCAAGAGAAGCTTACTGCGATAATGAAGTAGGTATGTCAGAATAAAGGTGTATACTGTGTTAAATAAGACAGCATCTCTTAAACTCTTGAGAATTTAATAGATTTACTCATTATACTTATCGGTAACCTTCATTTGTTGGTTGCTAAGTTTTTTAACAATAATAATTTATATGTCCGTCTTATGTATACATATTTATGTAATTACACTTTTCGCCATAAAATACCGTTTTGTAACAATTACCATGTTAAATGGAAAGTATATATTAATGCTTGATGGCACAGCAACATGCATCTTGTTTGAATAATTGCATATTTACCTTATAATATCAAAACAATGCCAGTACTTATTAGTCGTAACAGATGCAATCTTAGCTAACACCGTTAACGACAGCATAGCGTGCATATTGACCAAATCGTGCAAAATTAATTTACATCGGTATAGGCACCGAATAACCTCTACTCAACGTTTTAGTCATAAAGTAATGACGCCAAAGTAATATTAGGTATACTGTTATAGATCAGCATGGGACGGCGGAATAAGGGTTACATCAGTAATCTCACAACGACTGGAAGTGATTACCGTGTATAAGGAAACAGGGAAAACACGCTAATACCACATTTTCCAGAATGTTTAAGGATACTCCTATTTCTGCTACTAAGTCTGGTCGATTAGTTTTACAAATTAGATTCATAATTTATGTAATTAAGTTGTAAATGTCAAAAAAATCATGTGTAATTGTTCATTTGATCGTAAGCATATATACTCACTCATAACATAACTATTTTGGAATCTAATACATGTACAACTCATCAAGTGCCCCAGTTTCCTTGCACAGAAGATACTAACGCATAAATCAAAACTAACTGATGAATATTGCTTTTATGTTACAACTCTCACATTCTTTCTGTAGGCGAAATGGACATAATTTCTTTTTAACATACACTTAATAACAACCTTGTATTTATGATTTGACTTCTTATGGCTTCAGGTTTGCTTAATTGAAATCTCCACAGTCGGGAGTGCTTCAAAAGCCCAGCATTTAACAACCGTAATAAAATATCATTCCAGTTGTCAATATCTATCACTGATTACGATCTTTTCTAATTGCGAATCGTGTGGAGAAATAAGATCAATGTTTAAGTGAACGTCATCACTGCTAGTTAATTGATTCTGCGAGCACGATTTAAATAAATAATATATTTCCTGAAAGGCATTCATTAAATTTACGACGATATATATACGCAAATGTGTACATACAATACACGAATACACACAACGTTTGTACGCATAGCGAAAGAAATAATCTCACGCTGCGATATTTGTTGTTATGCCATCTGTTGAACACAGTCGCAATTAAGGAAAATTATATATGTATATCAAAGTTGCGGAAAGCGGTTGTAACTCCACTATTATAGTACTTATATGTTTAGACGTATTTATTAAGTCCGCATTCCGAAGTGTATAGGTATTTACATTAAAGTTTTATGTAAAAGGAACTTACGGCGTTGAAGCTTTTAATTTTTGATATAAGATGCCTGGCGAAGCAATAATTGCACTTAATATAGTTAAACACATAATGCGACTGATGCTATTCTTCTGAGTGCAATCGTTATATCTTGTAATTTGCATAGTTAATTTGGTTGTGGTATTAAGTTGCGTTAGTTTTGAAATCTACAAGAAAAAATAATACGATAATTGTTTATTTTCAGTAAAATACCACTGTAGGAATGTTAATTACAAAGTATTAATTTAGATATTAAGATTACTAATGCGTCTATAGTACTATTATTGTCTGTAAGGTAGTGTTTTATTTCTGACTCTGAGCACATGGTTGTTACGAAGGTACTATCTTATGTTCTGGGGTTGTTCCCTTGTCTAATTTCGAAGTTACTGACTACCACTACATTATTTGGTAGTTTATTTTAAGAGTCTTGTACATAACGGTTCTTTTTAAAATCGCTTAGCCTCAGTATTCATTTCTGCAGAACAAAAACTATCGGTTTATTGGTTCACTTTTTCATGCAATAATATTCTAGCTCATAACCAAGCATGCCAAGACATGGTATCGAGGCATTCACTAGAGGTCTCTGGTCAAAGCTATTCTTCAATTACGACATGGCGTAAAAGTAGCTACTTAAAAGATTGCAAACATATAGTTAATATATATTTTCCAGCTATTTTCAACATCCAGTTATTTTGCAGTTTAAGAGAACTTCTGGCAAATACTAGCAACTTTAATGAAAACGTTAGATATTCTTCTTTGGTTAAAAAAAAACTGAATGCTCTAACTATATGAATCGTTCAGGTTTAATAAATGTTTCTTACACCATTCTGAGAATTCTTTAGCTCGTTTTGTATGTCAATTGTAAGGTTTCCTTTTGCTATAACGTATATGCCAGGGTAAGATAATAATAATAATCCTGCCAAATTCTTGCAGCAAATCTTTAACTTCTTGGTTTTTTTTTTCGCTACTTTTTTCAAATTTTTATTCTTTCTCTATGGTCGAATTTGTACTTTTACAATCAATCATATTAACTTTCTTGTTCAATAATGTCTATATATTTTGATTTTAATTTGAATCTGTCTTCATTTGCTTAAGATCAATAGTTAGGTAGTATGTGAAATTTGCTATATCAAGAAATTCAAAACTTTTCATCACACTGAAAGAGGATTTTTTGTACTACACAAACAACTTTTCTTTTTAAAATGAATAATAATTTTTTGTTGAACAGAAAAAAATCATTTTATTTTAATTCTTTGATGTAAAGTAGATATATAATATCCATAAAGTAATGTAAGTACAATATTTCTAACTTGTGATTTTTTAGACGGGCTGAAACACGTCAATATTATCTTTGTAAACGGCCTTACTTGACGAAAAAAAATGTTTTCATCTCGGGTTTTCGAGCTTCAACGTCATCCCTTACTTTTTTAAATGCCGGGATAATTCCTATCTTTCATAAGATACAAGGTATTTTCTGAAAAAAAAAAAACTAAAATTGCCTGACGTGAAGGACGGCTACTTTTCACGAACATAATTTTAAAATCTAAAACTGATACTTCTTGCAATTGTTTAAAACGTATACCGTTGAAAATTTTGTATGTGCATAAACATGGTGAACGAATTTTGAACTTATTTTCGAGCTATTTTCCATTCTTAAAATATGTGCTTGTGGCTACAGCCAGAACTAGAATTAAGTAAAAATGGTGATCTTTTGGAAATCTTTGTATTACCCTCTCTTTTGCAGCTGCAAATTCTGCAAAAACAAGTACATCTGGTAATGTTGTTCTAGTTCCGGCTGTACACATACATGGCTGAAGATAAGTACTAGTTGGGGTGAAAAGTTACCTCCTTGACCGCCAAAATGCGCTGCTACTGCAAAAAAAGTTATGGTGCCTTGAAGTCCGTTCATATTTAGGCAGACATGCCAAATTTCAGTGCGATACTGTATTTAGTTTTGTTTTGACAGCCGATTGTTGTTGACGTGTTTGGCATCATGTTGAGTATGGACAAAAACGATTTTCGTTCTCTCATAAAACATTATTTTTTGAGAGGCAAAACGGCGAAGGAAACAAAAAAAAAGTTGGATAAATATTATGGGGCTAACGCTCCGTCAGATTACACCGTCAAATATTGGTTTCGAGAGTTTCGTGATGGCCGCAACTCCACTACCGATCAAGCCCGCAGCGGCAGGCCCTCCGATGCGGTTACAGAGGACAACGTCAAAAAAATACATGAAATGGTGTTGGCTGACCGGAAAGTGAAGGTGCGCGAGCTAGCAGATATCACAAAGATTAGTGCTGAGCGCAGACGGCATATTTTGGGCAATATTCTGTATATGAAAAAGTTATCCTGCCATTGGGTGCCGCGCATGCTTACTCCTGACCAAAAACACGAACGCGAGAGCACTTCGAAAGAGTGTTTGGGCTTGCTGATGCGGAATCGGGCGGACTTTTGGCGTCGATTGGTAACTGTTGATGAAACCTGGATCCACTATTACACACCAGAGAACAGAATGAGTGCCCGGCAATGGACTGAAGCCGGCACGAGTACTCCGAAGCGGCCGAGGGAGGCTCAATGGGTCGGAAAGGTTATGGCGTCGGTTTTCTGGGATTGTCATGGCATACTCTTCGTGGACTACCTCGAAAAAGGAAAAACCATCAACAGCGAGTATTACTGTGCATTATTGAAGCTATTGAAGGCCGAAATCGCTGCAAAACGGCCTCACATGAAGCGAAAAAAAATTTTTTTACAAGACAATGCACCGGCGCACAAGAGCATCGCAACCACAGCTAAAATCAATGACTTACGGCTCCAATTGCTGTCGCATCCACCGTATTCGCCCGGTTTGGCTCCCTCGGACTATTATCTCTTCCCAGACCTCAAAAGATGGCTCATCAATAAAAAATTCAGCTCACGCGAGGAAATCATCGACGCCACGGAGGAGTATTTTGCAGACCTTCCGGAAAATTACTTTTCGGATGGGATCAAGAAGTTGGAAAATCGCTGGAATAAGTATATCGAGCTAAAAGAGGACTATATTGAATAAAATAAAAAAACATTTAAAATAAAATTTTTTTCATTCCCAAGGAGGTTACTTTTCACCCCACCTAGTATATGTGAAATGACAAGCTGGTCGGGTCGTTAGTTTTCGAGAAAACATGTCAACCTATCTAGGAAACATGGTTTTAGGAAATGCGCATTCAAAGTTTTGCGACTCGACCTGTTCTGTTCAATGTTCTCAACTATAGGGTTTTTTTTTTAATACGTTCGTACTTGACCGGAAAATATCCGCTTGCACACTTATTCTATACATTATGGACGTTCGAAAAATGCAAAAATAAAAAAAGACGATTTTCTTGATCAATCACACTAGAATAACGCCTTCAGATCATTTACTTATTACACTTGTAAGAATAAGATGTTATTTTCCTTCTAGTAGACTTACAATTAGATCAGGTAATGAATCATGCTAGTTCATCATCGCCCAATCTACGCCAAGGAGCATTATTAAAAAATATTTCAATATTAACACAAAGATAGAAAGGGGCTCTATCCTACTATTGCCTCGTTTACGGGCTCTACTCGGGACTACTCGATTTTTATTAACATTATTTGATAATGAGAGTCTACTTTAAAGGATAAAATTATTATCTAAGGGGGAATTTCAAAAGGGAATAGAAAATATCAGCCAGAAATGATCTAAAAATCTATCCCAAATACCAGATAGTGTAAATTTTTTTACGGGAGAGATATGCAAGAAATGTTATTTTCTCTTTTTTAAATCTTAAGTTTATTTTTGTCTAAAATAAGCAAGCAGTGTTGACATCAGGTATTTTTTTTTTTCAAAAGAACAGAAGGTAAGAATATGATTCATAGTACTAGCAGTCGGAGAGAGAATTTATATTTGTTGGAAAAAATAACATTGCACATGTCAAAATTCAAAAGCGGGCAATTTTTTCCTATATTTCTTTGATTTTTTAAATTAATTTTTTTAAAGAATAATTCCCAAATTTTCTATTTAAAGTATCTGACACACGCATCCTGATGCGAATTAATGCGATTTATTTTCATAATGCCTCAAATTATGTAGTTTTGATTTTCATATCTTGTATATCCAATTTTGCTTATCTTGAATGGTTTGTCCTTGTTATTTTCACATATTAATTATTACTTTTAAATAGTTCGATTCGATAGTTATTTCTTATATTGTTGTAATTTTAGTTTATGAAACAGTTATCTAGATTCATAACCTGTAGGTAAAATAATATTTATTTGTTTCATTCTAACGTCAAATATTGCTACAGAAATATAGTATCAAAATATTAAAAATTAAATCGAATTTTCTGCTGTGTCCATCTGTGTATATTCTTTTACTTTTTTATTACGATCTGAACCTGTGAGGGCAATTTTTGCAAATATATGTATTTGCATAACCGCTTATGACGAAGGTGCTCATTATTTGTATAGACATGCATATCTCATGTATACACAGTACACATGTGTACTATATACATACAATACGTATGTACTACCAAAGGACCACCTGAGTGTTATTATGCGGTCGTTGCAAAACCAAATAATGAGACGTGGTTTATGAGCGTTGTCGAACGAGGCTGTTGTTGTTGCCGCATTGGTTTCGACATCGTTCAACGTTCGGTGGGTGCAAAAGCACCATTCGTCATCCACATGACGATATCGCGTGAGGTTATGGGACCGCCAATGCAGCGATGTTCCATCGTTTGGAAGTAGGATCTAATTGCGTTGTTTAGTTAATTATAACATTTTTAATAACGTTCGCAGTATAGAGTACTTATTATTTATATAATTCAGATGCTATTAATAACTACTAATTGCAGTATGGTCTTCTAATTACATTGTATGTTATCAAAATATTGCGCAATAACACAGGACGATTCATAGAGTCCTTAAAACTTCTCAAGGCAAAGGCAGTAAATTGATGATCGGTTAATAAAAACGTAATCCCCTCTAGTTGCAGAACATTCAACAGGAATATCTATCAGTTGTCATAAATGTTATTCTAATTTATAGTTTTATTTCAAGTAACAAGTGCTGGTTTATAAACAAATATAAAGCAGTTAGCATTTTCCATCCTTTACAGAAAGAAATAAGGTACCAATCCATTCTAAATTTATTGGCAGTTACTTTTTTCTTGCTTTTAACATTTTCCGGTTCACGATCGCTAATACAAAGTTAATTGAACCTCGTTCGAATGAATGACGTTTCTATTATTCATTTAGTCGTCCCTCTTATATAAGTAAATTCGTCCTTATCCGTTTCAATAGGCAACAGGCAACAGATCGCTTTTAAATTACGTCGAGTTTCACGTTCGATGAACTGTGACCATTAAAATTTTATGCACCTTTTATGCCGGAGCTGGGCAACGCTAGATGTCGTCCCTGTCGTCGTTGGTTATTGCCGTGCTCGATGTTCCAGGATTGAGTTCGTCTTTTCGGTTGTTTAGTGTTTAACCTTTGATAAAGACTGTTTGCTCAGACGATGATTAAGTTAATAACACATGAACGGTTTACTTTTCAGTTGACAACTGTACGTTTGAGATAGCTGTAATTTTGTACATGGTAGTGCGTCTCTATTTACATAAGAATTGTTCAAGAGTTTGCTACGTTGTTACAAAACATCACAGAGTTCCAAGATTTTGTCATTTCATTTTATACACAATTACGCCGTTGTTTATATGTATTAAATATCCTTATGATTTACAAAAAAATCATATTTTGCCAATATTTATAACTTTACAGTAGTTTTATTGATAATTAATCACAAGACAGTATCTGATATATTAAGAAGATTCACAAGCGAAAAAGCAAATAAACTTGATTTTTTTATTTAGCATTTCCTAAAACTAAAATTGTTTCTGCACAAAATAATGTACCTACTCAAACAATCTTGTCACAATAGTAATAATAATAATAATCCGGTTATTAACCCAACAGATTAACATCCAGTTATAGGGTTATATATATACACATCTCTACAATTAAATACAATTGCAACTAAAAACATAAGGTGCAATAAATTAATAAATTGCCTAATTAAATTAATTTTAATAAGTAAAACAAATACATTCTTTTACAGAAGCCAAATAATTGTGGTAATTGTCTCCAGAGATATCTAAATTGTAGTTCAATGAGTTGTACAGGAAACACATCCTATATAGAGGAGAGTTTTTGTAGGAATTTGTTGCAGCTTGTCTATTTAAAAAGGTAATAGAATTTCTAGTTTTGAAACGGGGAATATAAAAATGAAGTTGTGACAAGAACAGCGGATCATCAATAACATTATGAATCAACTTGTACAAGTGTAATAACGTAATAATTTTTCTGCAATTATAAAGGCTTTGAAAATTAAATGTTTCATATGATAAATCGGAGTATTCGCCTTGCCTCTTAAAATACAAATATTTTAAAAACCTCTTTTGCAAAGATTCTAGCAAGTTAATATATTTATAATACATAGGTGACCAAACTATACAACAATATTCGAGCCTAGAGCGAATTAAGGAATTGATGGTGTCAATATTTACAAAGTCTTTGCAAGTTCTAATGATAAATCCTAGCAATTTACAACAGTTAGAATAAATATGAATGCCATGGTTGTTAAAGGTTAACTTAGAATCAAATGGTATCCCCAAAATCCTTGATTTCAGTATATCTTTGGAGAGTTACACTATTAATTACATAATTGTACTCAATGTTTACAGCTTTTCGGGAGAATGTCATTACTTTACATTTTTCAACATTAAGTTCGATGCAGTTTTTTTGACACCAATTAGATAGTCTATCTAAATTACTTTGAAGCATATTACAGTCATCAGGGCTATTAATTATGCGAAAAATCTTTAAATCACCAGCATAAAGTAAATAGTTGGAATCAATTACATCACATACATCGTTTATAAATAGTATAAACAACAAAGGACCCAGATTTGAACCCTGCGCAACTCCACTTCGGGCAAGAAAAGTTCATGACCTTTATGACTTTATTTGAGAAAAGTTAAATATTACAAATCATCCTAAAAACCCAGTACTACACTGGGTTACCTGTTCTAAGTATTCAATTATTTCCATAACATTTCAAATTTCCCTATTCTAACTAATTATTCCACCTAATTATTTAACAAAAAAAAAATAAATTTATTAAATTTCCAAAAAAGTACTTTTAAAAAAAAGCTGGCTATCAGACGTTATTATGAAATTTGCGCCCGTGGAGCGACTTATATTGTTAACTCTCAGCATTCACCTAGGAATGAGGAAAACCACGAAAACCCCATTCTGAGAGTGGCATTGGGAAAACAACCCCAAGCCTTATTGTTGATAGCCAGCAAACATATTGTTGCCTTCCGGTTAAGTAGCTTCTCAGTAGAAAGAGAAAGTTGGTATTTAATCCAAACTGTTCCAGCTTCTCTAGTAGTAAACGATGCTGCACACGATCAAAAGCTTTACTAAGGTCCGTAAAAATCACGTCCACCTGTTTGCGCTCATCAAGCGCTTCAGATACTAGCTGGGTGAAGTTGGTTAAATTAGTTGTAGTGGATCTGCCTTTCATAAATCCATGCTAGTTATTATAAATAAATGGTTTTACATGACTGTGTGTTTTAGTGTACAGTATCATCTCGAAAATCTTAGCAAAGTTGGATATCAAGGATATAGATCGATAATTTTTTATATCGGTTCGTAAACCAGACTTAAACACAGGCGTTACTCTTGCTCGTTTCCACTCATCTGGGAATGCGCACTGGGAAATGATGGAGTTAAAAATGATTAGTAAGAGTCAGCACAATCCTTCACAAGAAATGATGGAATTGCATCCGGACCCATTGTCAATGTACCTTTCATCTTTCTAATGGCATTCCGTACATCATCTTCACAGATATTTGATAAAGGCAAAGTACCGACGTTAGAGGTAGTAGGGGTTGGCAGCTGTGTTAGGCTTGAAGAGTCATAGAATTGAATAGAGAGGTTGATGAAAGGTTTTGTTAAAGAGTATAACTCTAGATGATTTCTTCTAGGCGGGTGCAAAAGTCTCAACAGCTCTTTATAATTCTTGTGATGTTGCTTTCTTGAATCTTTCTGCAGCTCTACCAACATACGAACGAAGAACTGAATAGAAAAGAATATATGTGTACGTATTATATAATTTATTATGACACTGTACCAGTTTTTTGCTCTCTTGAGAGAATACATTCGACGCATTTGCTCGTCTCTTTCGTTTCTTACAACCTAACCTGCTTATTTCGTGGTAACAATACTGTAAAAAAAGTAAAGATTACATATATTAATTGAATCGTCTTTCTACTAAAGCAAAACATAGGAAATTGTATACACTCGTAGGTATACGGTTTCCTGTGTTCTCATCATCATGAATGCATTAACTTTATATTATATACATTTGTTTAATACATGCGATAACAACATGCGTACATGTGTAACAGAAGAGAAAAATTAACTGACGGTTACACAAATATCTAATCTGTAAAAATTAATTATGTTTATGGCCTGTTAAATAGTTTATAAACTTACCATTTTACGATGTTTAAGAAAGATAAGTAAAAGCTTAAAGCATTACGAACTTAGTTATTTACTTTTATAGCGTATTCTTTCCTTGTATATAGAATTTTATCGAGGAGGTCTGGACATACTTCCTCTTTATACGAAAGATTAATTTATTCCAAAGAATTGTTTAGGTAATTTGTTCGAAATTTGAGAATTGGTTTTTATGCTTAGGATTCCGAATGCATTTATAACTTCATGTAGACTCTTTTTACCACTGAATCATACGCCTGGCTAAAACCGACGAACAGTATTTTAGGTCACTAGTATTACTTACTTTATTTACCTGAATAAATATTAAGACACGGTTAACATAGACGACTTAAATTATTATACTTTACATTCAATATCCCTCACATTTAAATAAAATAAGTTTTACGAATTACCACTTTAGTTCCGTACCGCCGCATTCAGTATCTAAGTCTCTACCTATTTATTTTATTTGTCGGGTTGTCTGGAACAAACTTAAACACCCTCCATTACTCATTTCCGTTGCATATGTTTCATGTATTTCCCATCGCTATTTGAATTTCGTCGTTCTTTTAGAAATTAGTATGCAACTCACATTGCGGTAAAAATCATCAGAAGACGTGTATAACTGCGAGTACATCAAATCCAGTTGCAAGTGCTAATAAACACTCGACAGTGTATACGCATGTGACTGCATGTAATGCAGAACAGGCATATCGTTTACAAGCGTAGGTGTGCGTTGTTTCAGCGAGCCTATTTTAAGGATCCTGAAAAACAATGACCTAAACATCTTTTAACGATTTCTGCTGTTTGTTGCACGGTCAATTTAACCTGAGAAGCAGTGCACGTTCGTTTACGAACCTAAGTTTGTGACTAAATATAAATTATTATTGGTTTAGCATTTGGGGTCGTTGCATTGTGCATATTTGCATACGCTAGGGCCGTTTTAAATCAGCGGGAAAGGTCAACTCGTGAACCGAAGCTACCGTGCTTCTAAGTATGTGGGCATCATATGTCAGTATGATTTGTTCATTCTTTTTTGCACCTACTTAGCATTTCACTTGCATCATTTGTAATCATCGTATATGCGTCAGATGAATGAATAGACTGTCCATGATAAATTATGTTACTATATAGCACCATTTCAAGACCACGAATGCCGATCTCTTACCTACTACATTGATGAATAACAATATAAAATCCTATGAGTATTGGCACTGATATATCCTATTTGTAACTTGTTAATTCTATATTTATCCTATATAAATGGCGTTAATTATTTAATTAATTATTTTTTCTTTTTTTTCCAGGTAAGCTCTAGTGATAGATGATTAGTTATGTGTCATGTTGTAGGTAATGTATACACATATCTAATTAATCATCAGATTAACACACTGTTTGAATTAATAGCGCTTAATTAAACCAACAGCAACGTAAAATTCTTTATATTCCACACATGGGGTCACATAAGTTATGCGCCTCTTAATAAATTGTAAAATAAAGTTACAGTGTGTGACATTCCCACTTGTATGTAAATGTATGCATACATTAAGTTTATAGCTACTCCTACAGACATAATACTTAATTTTTTAAAAATAAACGTCAATTGCAGACCTGCATACCAATAAACAAGTTTCGCAGACCTGTTTCGACTTCTTTGTTGGATCAGGCAATGGTGCTTTTCAGTGGAGTTTAACGGGGTATCATAAAATTTATCGGTTGTAGGTAGTTTGATGAAGCAACTTGATTACATTTTTTTTCCAAGAATCATTATAGAGAGTTATTACGTTGCATTGTCACTATAAGTTTTTTTTTTATATTTATAAGCAAATATGTTCAAAATTAATGCTTACATTAGACACTCTATCTTAAATTTGTATTTATGCTTCAAAATTTAAAATCCAAAATAGTTTTTTATTTAAATATATTTTTTAAATAAAATTCCAAAATTTCGACCGTCGTCGAAATAAAAACGAATTGTTATTGTCGAGTCGGCCCTATATAAATGAAGCTAAAATAAACGATGCCGAGATTCTCATGTAAACTTGAGTTCTTAGGAAAACATTCAATTTCGATTTTTTTTTTTTGTGGGCGTCAACAACAGAAGCCTGCTTTCAAATAAATATGCCCTCAGAAGAACAGCAATAATCAATACCCATTGTCTTGTTCTATTTAAAGCTTTTATGAGAACAAATCTAAATTGAAGGCGTTTTTATTGAATCCATTAGTGATAGTAAAACCTTAATTGATTGATAGTATTCAATTTGAATTCGTTTTGTCTTATGAAATTATTCAAAACAAACAAACCTCTGCTTTTGATTGAACCTATATGATTTCTCAGTACTATACATGTATTACTTACAGTAAATTCAATAAACATTAAAAGAGAAAGATAACATCTTACACTAGTCTTTATAATAAAGTATCCGCAAACATACGGTTTGTGAGGAATCCGTCGTTTGATTAAGGTTCGAACTATTTTAATATGTACTGGTTTCCAAGAATTTCTTCCGATCTCCATGCTAGACACCAAAATTAATCAAATTAATATACACAACCAATTGCATGGAAAAGTCCTTTATAAAAGTTGTCAGTAATTTATTCCTCATATTTTCTGTTTTTTTAATGAGGTAGCAATTGGTGCTTGTCAGTCACTCCCACAGAGCCAAATCTCGCCCCTAATCATCATTGCGACCACGGCAAAAATTGGTTATCGCAATTGACCAGAGTGGGACTTGAACCCGCGACCCCAGATGATTTCCACCGATATCCAAGCGTCGAAACTACTAGCCTACCAACCCAGTTATAATTCTCTAAACGAATGCAAGTTGTCCTTTCTTACAATATTTAACCCATTTTCTTCTTTACATTCTAAAAGGAGGTTCCTTGATATATCGATAATTTTCAAAATCCCTGTAAGCTAACTCCAAGTAAGCCCCATATTGTCGGCTTGCAGTGATTTTGAAAACGATCAGTATATTTTCAATGTTATTCTCCTACAAAATTTTTGAGAAAAGTTGATGTGAAGTATGAACAGTAGAATGCTGAAAACGAGTTAAATCATAAGCATTATTACAAGGAAAGAATTAGAATGGTCTTGTTGTTCTAATATTTTAAAAGAAATACTAAAATTAAATAAAAATATTAAATCGAAACACTTTTGGTTTGTTGTTATTTTTAATTAGAATTAACTCATTTTAACAAAAATAATAAGAACGAAAAAACCTTCGAGCAAAAGACGCCAGAATTCTCCGAGAAGCACGACACTGTTTAAATATGTAAATAACCTATCTCCATTTCTGATGTATCATATTCTCAACATTTTGTGGGTCAAATTCTTCCACCCATCCCTATAGACAATAAGGTATATACAATAAAATACTCAAATAAATTATAATTTTATTATTAAAAATGTTATTTAAAAACATCGACTGGTCGAAAGAAAACAATAGTAACGCACCTTAGAAGTTTGAGCAACAAGAGTATTCAGAATTGAGTTTTTAATAATTTTTCATAATGATTGGAATAAAATATCGATTGGCCTGAATCGCAAAAAACGACGATTCTAAATCGCAAAAGAAAATCAATCGTACTGAGTTTTTTATGTTTATTCCCCATTTTCTCTAAATTTATTAAAGCTATTGGAATACAGTTTTTACATAATTATTTGTCATTGTCTTCCGTTTATTTTGATCGTTTTTGGAGTGTAATAATAAATTAGGGAAAAAAATATCATAAAAGCACAAAGACGAATTATCATGTGGATTGAAGAAATGTCAAATTGCTTTCGTCTTTTTTTTTGTTTATTTTCAAGTCAAATTCTATTAGTTCTTCATGTTGGCAACGTCGCTATTTTCTCTGACAACCAGGCAACACTTAAAGCTGTAAGTTCCGCAAGCGCTGACTCTCAGCTGGTTTGGGATTGCGTAAGCACCCTAAATGAGGTAGGCACCCAAAGGAAACTAACATTGGCATGGGTTTCCAGCCACATGGGCATGACGGGAAATGAAGCGGTGGACGATCTGGTGAGACGAGATTCATCGAGGTAATTCGTTGGAGCTGCCCCTTCCTTCGGCATTACTAAATCGCAAATGAACAAGTCCAAGGAGTGGTGGTGGCAAAGGAATTGTTATCGGACCACAGGACTGAGTTTACTAAAGAGCTACAGGAAGACTGCCAAACTGATAGTAGGGCTGCTGATCGGTCTTTGTAGACTAAATATGTATAAATAACATTGGCCTGGCAGATGACGCTTTCTGCAGGTTCGGGCAATAGCAGGAAGAAACCCCAGTTCATCTGCTGTGCCAGTATGATGGCCAAGCGTAGATCTAGTACTGGGACTAGAGAACCTCACAGCCAATAGCTATATAAAGGAACAACTCCCAGAATCATCTCTGGGAGCGGAGATCTAATTAAGAAAGCAAAATTAGAGAGCGTTTTCGAGGACAAAGGAGATCACAATAGATCTGAAAAGGTGGCGGCGAAATAGGTCCGTTTGGCCACTTCTTGATTTAGCCATAATTAGCAAAGACTTGATTAAAATTTTTGTAGCCCACAGATTATGTTCCTGTTTTTAATTGCTTTAACTGCTTTAAGTAAATATTGTTTCGTAATTTATTGTTCAGTGTCATGAGTTTGAAATATTGAATATATTTCCAAATGAATATTTGAAGTATATCTTTATTGTTAAAGATTTATGAGTAGATATTTGTAAATAAATAATAAAATCTAACAACATGAATGGAAAGTAAATTGTTTGATCTAATGTTGACTTTCCATTTTTGTTTTATAATTTTTGAAGTATACCTTTTTCTGCGTATATTTTTTGGGCAATATTTTGCGTTTAAAATTGTATGAGAAAAATTGAGTAAGGTGACTAATCGCAGAAAACTTATTAAAATTACAGGTTTAAATTTCTGGCCAAACATTTGTTAGCTTTTGTAAAACACTGGAAGCTGTGAAATACAGATCTCTATTTTTTGTGTAAAACCTCTTAAAAGTTTCCAAGTAAATTAATCAGCAAATTTGTAATTACTTCCCATCCGCAAAGTGGAAGAATTGGCGAAGGGATTTAAATTATCTAGTCCCCCCTCACACCAATCCGACCAAACTTTTTAGATACTTAATGGAATAATTAATTAAATTCGTTATCGCTCTACGGCGATCTATATTATTCCGCCGGTTTCGGGATCGCCTGTTCTCCAACACATGATAGGTGGATAAGGGTGCGCCACTGTGGCCAACGACACGATACAGTCACCGTAAACGCTCGCTCCGAGCTTGCTTGCAGTTCCTGCAGTCGACGCCGGAACAACGCGTACGCAGCATGTACCCAACCGACCGAGCGGTCACCGGGCCCGTGTAGATGACCCATTGTCGCCGCGCACAAAGACTCGCCTCCGATGCCAAAGAGAGATGCTCGCCTCGTCATCGGACGCGACAATCACCGCATCTCACTCACTCAAAGCTGTGCGAGCTATTTTCGTCTTCGTCGTTCGTACGATACGGCTAGTGCACGGCTTTAATTTCCTCCAGCGTCGACTAGTATTAGCCGACCGTCTTAGCACGTGTGTCGCACGTAGCACGTATTCGCGAACTTAAATGTGGTTACTAGTGGATGTTTGCAACTGTGTATAGACTTAGTGCTTTTATACATACGGATTTTATTTTTGTTGTACCTAAAGAACTTCCTTTCGGTTATATACGATGGAACTTGGATGTGTTTATTTTTGAATCTTGGTTGTACGTAATTATTAGTTTTAATTCCAAGACTTCGCAAAGTTAATTAAGTAAAAACAAGCATGCGCGTCACTCTAATTAAATTTTAATTTATATATTTATTTAAATTCGATTATACCTGAAAATAGATGCAATAATTTTAGTGGTAAATAAAAGTAAAAGTTCATTTATAAATTAAAAACAACATATTAGAAAATATATGGATTGTGTAATACACGTTTTGTTTAGGCTGCCAAGAAATGCATTATTTTTAAAGTGAAAAAAGAAAAATATATATATATATATAATATAGAGGAACAGGAGTCTTTGCCGTTAGGATAGAAAATAATGTAATATTTTTGGGGAATACAGCAAAGTTGTAGTTTTTTAAGTTTTTTATTTCATGAATCCAATATTTCGCATCAAAATTGTATGCTTCATCAGGGTTTGACTATGAAAGAACATTTAAATTACAATAAGTATAATATAATACATTGTTATACTTACATGTTAAACTTAATAGAAAAATTGCAATCTAAATTAATATTTTGATAATAAATTTTGATCCAAATCTAATTCTAAATGGTTTTTATTAAATTTTGAAAGGTGTCATAAATTATGAAATTCAAATTTGTTTACTAGTATACATGGAGATTTAACTTAGATAAGTTGATATTTATATTTGTATATATCTGTTGGTTAGTTTTTATTAAATTAGTAAAGGATCAAGATATATTATAATTTCTTTTCTAGTATGAATGAATATAAACCAAAATATTATATTATTCTAATTTTTGTTATATAATTTTAAATAAGTATGTTTAAATTATTTTAATTTTTTAAACCAATATTTTCAATTTGTGACTCTTGATGAGATACTTCATTTAAATTATTGGTTTTTAGATTTGTTAATAGTTAATAAAAAGGAATATATACTGTTTAAATTATTAAGAATTCTTAGAAATGATTGAAATTAATAGAAACAAAACAATGAATTTTAGATCTGATATTAATAATTTAAACAGTATATATAGAATAATATAATATTTTGGTTTATATTCATTCATACTAGAAAAGAAATTATAATATATCTTGATCCTTTACTAATTTAATAAAAACTAACCAACAGATATATACAAATATAAATATCAACTTATCTAAGTTAAATCTCCATGTATACTAGTAAACAAATTTGAATTTCATAATTTATGACACCTTTCAAAATTTAATAAAAACCATTTAGAATTAGATTTGGATCAAAATTTATTATCAAAATATTAATTTAGGTTGCAATTTTTCTATTAAGTTTAACATGTAAGTATAACAATGTATTATATTATACTTATTGTAATTTAAATGTTCTTTCATAGTCAAACCCTGATGAAGCATACTATTTTGATGCGAAATATTGGATTCATGAAATAAAAAACTTAAAAAACTACAATTTTGCTTGCTGTATTCCCCAAAAATATTACATTATTTTATATATATATATATATATAAATAATATAGAATTACCCTAATATTAAGGATTTCTGCTGTAGCATTTTTTTATGATTCAGCACCAAAACACAGAAGTGCAAGATCACACGTCACCCACTTTAATTGCAATTGAATCATCGCTTCGTTTAGTTTAAAACTGCATGTTGAATTGACCAACTAGTAAAAAATCTTTCTATGTTGTAATGTGATTAATTTTATACATATACCCCGAACTTTTTTTAGATAGCGTAGATTAATTTCCTAGTTCATGCATTCTAGGATCTACAAATGCAGTCGAACGAAGCTCCTTTCGAAACTTTAATTTATCAATTAGGATTTACTTTAAATAAATAAAATATTTGCATTAATAGTTATATAAAAAATTTAACTTAGTATTTTTTTTTCTATAATTATACCTGAACGTGTCTGAATTATACCGGGTGTCCAGCCTAAGATGCAACGGTCCCTAGCCGATTTATTATTGTCTTTTTGAAAAAATATTTCAAATAAATGTTGCCTCGAATCATATTCTACGTATGCTAAAATTAGTTTCAGTAATGGCGGACTTCCGGTTGTACCGGAAGTAGATACTAACTTTCTTATTTTAAATGGAACACCCTGTATATTATTGCACTTTTGGATTCCTTGTTAAATTTAAATAACAATATGTTAGGGATACATTGGGGCTAAGTTGTACCGTTTCCGAATTACATGACGTTTTTCGAAAAAAATGACATTTGCAGTGTCTTCGGTGTTTGGAAATACCTGAGGAAATACGAAAGTTAGAAAGATGCGGTTTTCGGTTTTCGCTTAACCATGAAACAGCGCATGTCTTTTATTTTAAAATTGTTGCGTTTAAATTACAGCGTTATTAAATAGGGATCTGTAATTTTCGAACTCTAAAATCATGGATAACTTGATTTTTTTAAATTGAACGGTATAGCAATTTTTACATAAATGGATGTAAAATTTAATTTTCTTTCGATTTTATACGGGTATCATTGTGTCTATCTCCAACGGTTTTGGAGATATTCGCGATTTTTCAGTTTCTCACGATAGATACGTATTGCGAAGCGCCGCCGCTGGCCACCTTCCCCTCGCATTTCACCAGGCTTGGGACTGTCAGCAATAATACTGGCATGCTTAGAAAGTGGCCAACAGAACACAATAGGACCACTAGAAACAAGCAAACATAGCAAAGATAAAAGATAACATAACATTACTGGAATATCAATAAATCAGCACATTTTTCAAACTACATTACTCTATCCAATGTATGGCGTACGTACACTTCGACGGCTACACTTTAAACGCTAATGTTGTCATTGTACAGAGAATTTGTACAACACTATTATATTAAATGTTCAAAATGCTGTCCGTTTTGGGCACTACATAATCGAAATCTCTTTTGCAAACACTTTTGAGCATGTCTGAGTATTTTTGGTGTGACTTCTTGAAACGCTCTTAAAATACGATGGCGCATATCATCAGGGGTTGTTGGTGGCGTCTCATAAAGCTTATTTTTAATGAAACCCCATGAGAAGAAATCGCACCTTGTAACTGATTTTCATCCGTAAGTACGGAGTTATTGCGGTTCCGTTGTGTATGTGCTACGGATCCAGTACTTACAAATCTACCCAGTAGCGGCAGAAATGCCCTCCTATCTGGATGCTTTCTACATGGGTAATACTGTGCGTGAACTCTTGACGCTAACAAAGCGTTTCTGTAACATTCACCGAGAACGAAAACCATATCTACTAATTCTTCTTGAGTAAGCAACATCTTTAATTATCATGTTTCCCAACAGTAGTCTGAATGTCAGTTCTGACACTCGGAACACTAATAACGGTTAGATACCTAGTTTGTTTTTCAGGCTTACGTTGACTTTAAAGATGCCGCTTTAGACATCTCAAGTATCTTTTAGACAATTTTGTTTGATTCAAATGGTCCTATTGTGTTCTGTTGGCCATTTTCTAAGCATGCCAGTACTACGTATATTGCTGCCAGTCCCAAGCCTGGTGAAATGCGAAGGGAATGTGGCCGACGGCGGCGCTTCGCAATACGTATCTATCGTGAGAAACTGAAAAATCGCGAATATCTCCAAAACCGTTGGAGATAGACACAATGATACCCGTATAAAATCGAAAGAAAATTAAATTTTACATCCATTTATGTAAAAATTGCTATACCGTTCAATTTAAAAAAATCAAGTTATCCATGATTTTAGAGTTCGAAAATTACAGATCCCTATTTAATAACGCTGTAATTTAAACGCAACAATTTTTAAATAAAAGACGTGTGCTGTTTCATGGTTAAGCGAAAACCGAAAACCGCATCTTTCTAACTTTCGTATTTCCTGAGGTATTTCCAAACACCGAAGACACTGCAAATGTCATTTTTTTCGAAAAACGTCATGTAATTCGGAAACGGTACAACTTAGCCCCAATGTATCCCTAACATATTGTTATTTAAATTTAACAAGGAATCCAAAAGTGCAATAATATACAGGGTGTTCCATTTAAAATAAGAAAGTTAGTATCTACTTCCGGTACAACCGGAAGTCCGCCATTACTGAAACTAATTTTAGCATACGTAGAATATGATTCGAGGCAACTTTTATTTGAAAATTTTTTTCAAAAAGGCAATAATAAATTGGCTAGGAACCGTTGCATCTTAGGTTGGACACCCGGTATGTTGATATGATCATGCACTGTTTCTTGAAATTTTATTTATCATTTATATTTTTAGTCATGAATAGTAACTCTTGAAACGCTAGTTTTAACGCGGTAACTCCTAGTCCACACTGACCAAATTAGATATTAAAAAAAATAGTGATAACAAACTTTATAATTAATGACATTATATTCGAAGATATGCAAGGACTGTACCGACACAAAGATATCTGATCACCCCGTGCTACACAATTTTATCAATTCGGAATAATATACATATATTGTTAGGGAAATTCGTAGATTTGCATTCGATCTTCGGTTGAAAATGTATATCCACGAATTTCCGAAACAATTTTCCCGAATTAATAAAATTGTGTAGCACGGAGTGATCAAATATCTTATGTGATATATTATCATTATAGTAAATCGCTTAATTCTTCTTATAGATAGTATAATATATGAATGGAACCTGCTTATTTGATAATATATCGATAATCTGCATAATATACCATTGTTATCATCGTTAATGTGTATGCAAATAACAAATCAGTCGATGTGATAGTGCCTTTAGATTATTATTTTACCTGAATACATTTTTATGGCTTATTATTATATACTTTTATGTATTTACATAAAAGTAAATTTACATTTGAAATCGTGATAAATCGAAACGAATTGCGTAAAAGGAGAATGCAATATTTATTTTGGATTCGAATTCAATCAATATCCTGTGAGAAAAAGTTTATGCAAGAGTAGAATTCGATGTACTTTTATACACTGTGTCCATGAAGTCTCGCACAAATTTATTTAAAAATCAGGTACCTAGTCATTCATCGGTAAAACACTCACATTAATTGAAACTTTTAGTTGGGCATCTTTTGAAGTAGGCGATTGGTAGAGATGGAAATTATTCGAAATATTCTTTAAATTGATTATTTAAATAACAAAATTATCTAGATTGTTTCATTCATAAATAAAAATTATTTAGGCCGTAGTAACCCTAGTTGGTCATAGCCCATCCAAAGCATGATTACAATCCATTTTTATAGGGGATCAGTCGTTTTTTCTATAAATTTACACACACTTTCGCTTCCTGTACCACTGCACTCCACAATTCTATATCCCTGCATCGGCGATTCCAATTTTCCACTCCCATCTGGTAAAGGTCAGCAAATTTTTCCTGTCGCCAAGTGTTCCTGGGTCTGCCTCTATATCTTTGTAAGGATATTATCCAATTTGTCATTTTTTAAATGTTTTTAGTTCGTGGCTTCTCTCGACATGTCCAAACCATTTTAGTCCTTTAGCTTTTGCGTATCGTACTATATTCTTCCCAACCAATGCTTCTTCTACTTCCTTGTTTGTTCTCCTTCGGAAGCTGTTGTGACCATCTTTTATGGGACCCACCGTATTATTTTCCTCTCAAATCTCCTTAGTTCTTCCATCTCCCGTTTGTTCATTGTTAGTATGTGCATGACATACGTCACCACCGGCCTAATCAGAGTTTTATAAATTGCTATTTTAGTTTTTATCGATAATTCGTTGTTTCTTATCAGATTTCTGTACATATTATATCCCCTTATAATTTTTCCTTCAATCATAGAACGTTAGTCCGTAAAATCATGCACGGTGACACGGAGGAATCTAAAGTTATCCACTTCTTCAAAATTATCCAGCTTGCGAGAAGGATTTCTTTGTATGGCTTTTACTTATCCTCAAATATTTAATTTTTTGTTCGTTAAGCTGCAGTCCGTAAATGTTTGCGCGTTCATCAATATCCATTATCTTTTTTATCAAATCCTGCTTAGTCTTTAGCTTATATTTACATGGCTATAAAAATACATTGGATAGGACTCATAGAGTTATGAACATGCATAATTTAGAGATATGATCATGGATTTTACCGAATATGTAGACACAATGATAAAAAGTTTCATTTTATGCAATCAGCATAATGTAACAGCATAACCGCAACGCATTGTTTGCAGTTTGAGCGACTTAAATATGGAATTATTATCATCTACATAAAATCTGTCTCCATATTCAAGTAAAACGCCAAACAGAGAAACTTGACCTGAAATACATTGGTGACGCTTTTTTCATTTCTGCAATGATTATTAAATTAATTTTATCAAAACTACACAAGTACGTACACTCAAACTACTCCAGGCTTATTGTCTTAAATTACTGATGCCTTAAAATACTTTTCCTTTATGCAAAATCACAAATATCATCAATTTCCTACGAAATTCACTGTTCTCGAAATTACTTTTATCCGATACCTTATTTAAATCCATTTTTATTCAGCTCCGTACATTGTCCCATGTACAGAATGGGATTGAACGCCATATGCCATTATAAAATACAATATACATAATGTATTTTGCAAGATAACAAAATGTAGACCGTTCCTCTCCTATAGTCAAACTGATTTTAGATTCGATTAAATGTTCGAAAAGGTTAATTTTGAAACGTCAATATATCGCAAATTGCTGAATTTATAGTTACACATATGGTTGGTTGTAAATTTTTATCGTAAAATTAAAAAATGATACAGGTTCTTCCGTTAAAAAAATATTGCATAACGTCATAATGTCATATCTATTTCTTACCCAAACAGCTGTATACTAATCTTTTGCACACATGAAAAAAAAATGCAACTAAAGATACTAATTGAATTGTCCGAGCATATCTCTGTGAAAGAATTACCACAATTTTAAATGAATTTGTACAAGATTATATGGACGCAGTGTATAATACTACAACAATGAGTTTTCATTAGTATATTAACATTGTAATTTGTTTGCTGTTATTGTATTTTTTTAGTTCTTGCAATATCTCTATATTTTTATTAAAAAAATATATAGTTTATGCCATTCTTTTTTTATATTTTCTTTTAGTAATCTCTTTTCGTTTAATTTTCTAATAATATTATATCCATTTCCTATTTCTTCCTTCACTCAGGAGCTTTACCTCTAACGCCACTAGTTACTACGTTTTTAACCTGGTTCTTTATATTCACCTTTCAATGTTATAATTTTCGGGTTGCTGCACTCCATTAATGCTACCGCATAACAAGTTTTAAACCAATAATATTCTTCTAAAATAAAAAACTCGTAACAGTGTCGTATATACCATGTGATACTTATACTAAAGTACGCACAAATAATCACGTACATTCTAGTATATTTTATCTAAATTACTGTCCTAGAGTAAGCATTGTAAATGGATACGTATCAAGATTCTAAGGTTTCACATCTAAATGTTATTTGTCCCATACCATTGTGAACAGTAAACTAAAATGTTTATCTACACGCTTCTACACTTGCACTACATAATAACAATGATCGCCAATCTAGAGTCCTAAAAATAATTGTTATTGAAACAGTACACCGACCAACCAGCTTCTAACCGCTTTGTTCAAATTGGTAACAATAAAAATCCAATTGCATTTTATTCGCATTTTTTCTCGAGTACTAACAAGAGCAGTCCTTGAAGCGGTCTCTTACGTTAGGAATCAATACAGAGGCACAATGAAATTATGAAATAACAATGTCCACTTGCAGCTGCGTTATGCCGCAATCGATTGCTCGAAGCGTGGATCGACTGCATTGTTGAAGATTTCTTTGAATCCAGTATTAGTCATTCAGATTTTGAATGCTTCACGAATGTTGAATATTTTTTTCTTATTATTACCTTGGGTACGCGTCATGTTTTCGTGATTAACTGCCACTTTATGAACAAACTTTTAAAATATCGAGAAGTGAGTCTTAAAACAGGTTCAGATTTCTGGGGAATTGTGATTAATTTTGATGAAACCATGCGGGTTACATTTTTAAGATACTTAAATATGCGTATTTAAGTTTTGTTTTATTCTAGTTTAATAAAAATAATAATAAATTTAAAATTATTTATTGAGCAAGTATTTAGCTATTTGGCAATAAAAAGTATTCAATTCAATAATAAACATATGGGCGTTCCTTAAAAATTTCATTTACGGTATTGCGCTGCACAAGGTGGATAGTTTTGAAGTCGTTCAACTTGGTACCAGTTTTGCGTGCGTATGCGGCAAGAAAACCACCAGCTTACTGCAAATTGCTGTTCTAACTTTTACGACGGACTACTACTTAATCAGATTCAACAAACTTGTAAAGTGTACAGGTTCAATAATAAAGAGAGGCATAGGTATGAAAAATGTATTTTCTAAACCGGTTTACGATTTATGAACGCGCGTACTCCTTGAAATGTGCATTGCCCAAGTCGGAACATTCCCATGAACGTCGCATTTATTTTTTTTTTTTCTTTTAGGCGAAGCGATTCACTTAAACATAATTACCTAATTCGCGCTTTTAATAGTCGCGATGCGTATACAACAGTGTTTCGTTCAGTAACTGTCATTTTAATTATTAAACTAGGGTACCACTTTGCGTATAGTGTATATTTAAAAACAAGCTTGCGTGTTAACATACGCCCTCATAAGATATACAGTGACCTTATTCCTATAGGAAATACCGTATTGTTTATAATTTGTTTTTGAACTAAACCGCATTTGATAAAATTTGTTATGCATATTAATACTTAACGTCAAATGATGCACGAGATAAAACCTTGTAAGGTCTCATTCTATGTAACAACTACAGGATAACGTTGATAGCAAACGAACAGTATTTACTTAACCATTTTATTTATTTGCAATATTATCCAAAAATAAATAATCCATCATGCATGTTAAATAAACTATCCACAAGGTAAATATTTAAATTACCAAATGTACGTATGTGTATATCTACTGACACAAACGCACGTAACATTTATGTATAAAATACTAGTTTTGGGCGAAGTATGATCGATTTAGAAAAATAAATAATGCTCGATAACAGATCGCATTAATAGTCTAGCGCTTTTCAAATTTAAAATATCGGTCAAATCTAAATAGGTAGGGAGTGTAACGGATTTATATTGTCAGTGTCAAATTCAATATTTCTGTTTATTCTTTCCTTAGTTTTACTTGGTTTATAGTGAAACAAATGCCTTGCCTTAAACGGAGAATTCATCTGAAAAATTAAAAATTGTCATGTTTGCATTGCTTCCATATGCACGAGAAGTAGTTCGATTCGTTTACACTTCTGACAAGAATAAAAGTAAATTCCGTATTTACGACAAAAAAATTAAAAATGACAAATTAGGTACTTTTTTTGTTTTGCTTGAACTTTCTCCAATTTTCATCCCATTTCACAATCATATGTCTGATCTTATGCTTTTCATAATAACATAGTTTCTTTGTTTTCTATATGCATACATCCTTGTCATTTTAACTTTTCCTACGTTTTTTCTTACTTTTCGTTCATTTCTTTCGAAACATATGTTTCATTTGTATGTTCTCATTGGAAAAAATAAATATGTTACCAATTTATTCATTTTCCACACCTCTGATTATTAGAGATGAAGGATATAGATTTAAATTTGACAGAGTTACCAAATCTTTAGTTTTATTATGAATTCAGAGAGAAAATGGACCTGTGACAAATAAAGGTAGAATTTTTTTTAAAAAACCAAAAAACTTTAATTTCGTCTTCCACCTCCAATACCTTTATTTGGTGTTATAAAAAAAAAAAAAAACAAGAACATATTCTCCAGCTGATTTTCTTCTGATTTTCTAACCCCATAATAGAAATTTTCGTATAACGTTTCTGTTCTTTTCGGCTATCATCAGCTTTCGCATTTCTTATGGGCGGCATGTTGGATTTTGTCACAATCAGAAGGAGTTTTCCCTGTGTTCAACCATGTATGTATAACAAGCTGGCTGTTTTGAGATTATGCTTTAATTTACTAAGGATACATCTTAAGATTAAAAATAAGGCAGCCATGAATTGTGAAACTGTCAAATATTCAATATATATATTGTTCATTAGTGTCAGAAAACTGCTGTACATTAACGAAGAAAAACGAAATATATACCTAAGTATTTTACGCTTATGTGAATTTCACACCGTATTGGTAGCAATAAATTAATAACAATAACAGTAATTAGAATAAAAAGCAAAACAGTAGATCAACAACAATTATAGTAAATGTTCAAATAATTGGCTACTTTCATTAATGTACAGATGTGCCGATTTTTGGGCATTTTAAGCGGCTCATTCTTCAAAAAATTATTTGGAATGCATTCCGGGGCATATTTCCGAGTTCTTGTTTTATATGTTTATATTGATAAATATTATTTTTCACAACTCCCCATTGAAATAAACCCGAGGGTTTAAGTTAAAACAACTCAAAACTCCTGACTTTGTACTTTGTTGTGAACCTGTTCACTCTGTTGTTGTCATCATAAATATTTTAATTAGATTAATGCAGTATCTAGGAAGTTGTCCAAAAGATGCTCAAATATATCTACCCCTATTTAATAAATGCGAAATAAAGATTTTCCAGAATGCCCATCTAAGCGCCAAACCGAAATAGTGTTCCTGTAGTATCCTTACCCTTTTCTGCCTGGGATTCTGTCTAAGTACCAATATAGCTGTTATGAATGAAATTCTAAATATCTTTGTATTGATGAACAAAAAATACTTGGCGTATCTTTTTCATACTAATCAACGATATAACTCAAATGTTTGACAGTTTGATTATTCTTAAAATGTGTTCTTTGTGGATTAAGCATCATATTAAAAGCATCTGTCAATTAAGCATACATTTCTATGGTCATAAAAATTTTGAGTACGTCATTAAATAGAAGATCTAAAACTGTCTTAAGGACATGCGTTTACTTTTGATCTGCAAAGCCAAACAAAGGTGTTGGAGCTAAAATAAGAAAATGATTTTTTTTTGGTTTTCTCCTTTTTTTCTCTAAGGAATCGAAGCAAAATTTGTAAACTCTTAATTTAAATCATAAATAAGCAAGATATCCATGATGAAGGCTCAAAGTGAATCAGAGAACAACAGTTTTACTATTCTTAAAATGTATTCTTCGTAGATTAAGCATCATATTAAACACGTTTGTCAACAAAGGATATATTTTTACGGTCATAAAAGTGGTAAAAATATTGGTGTTGTTATATTAGCCACAAACGCAGGCAAGTCATGTACTAACCATATCTGTTCTACTCCCTATACGATATCGCCCTAAACAATAAATCTGCAGATATTTATAATCCACAACATACCTATATACTACTTCCATATTTTACTTCCCAAATCTTCGAAATCTTTTTTGTCCAATCGTTCGCTGCTAGAATAAAAATATTTACGTGGCATCGTTACAAAAAAAAGCAAACGATTTCAGTTTACAAATTGCTTCATTTCGGGCAAACTGCTGATATATACTATATGTACTTTACGTAGCAACTCGTGTTCGGCTTATCTGTTTTAGTATTTATCGCCTTTAATGTTTTGATTTACGGCGATTACGCCCTGTTGAAGGCACATCAAACTTGTAAGAAACGGATAAACGTTACATTGCGGAATATTATCCTTACCAACTGTGCTGCGGTCATTAATGAGATACTGTTTAAGATAAGCTCACACTAAGCTGTGAAACACGTTTGAATGACCTAATCGGGTAAATTTAAAACTTAACGTAAAGCTAATGGTATTAAACAATTAACGAGGAATTTGTTATTCATAAGCAGTTAAAATAAAATCACCTTCTTTCATAGCCTACTCAGCCATTCAGTATACCTACACAAATGCGCCTGCAGTTATTTTTCACACTACGTAGAAATTTTTGAATGTAAATAATATTTGTGTTTATTGATTGAGTAAACTTAAGCGTGCGTAGGAATGTATATTTTGCATTTTCTAATAATTTAGTGTACATATATAATATTCTGTGACATTAGAAAATATTCTCATAAAAACACTGTATATAGTCACCGCAAAAATATGGTCTAGGGAATGGTATAATCTGTCAATACACTTTTTGTATGTACTATGCAATAGATAGGTTCTATAATGGTCTTTATTACAAATACATAAACATCATTTAAAATACATGTACCGCTGATCCAAACAATGGGCATAGATACCAAAGTTTTATGGTTATGAGCCATATTTTATTCATATCAATGAAATTGCATAAAGGTTATTTGTTTTGCTTGGATGTTGTAATGCTTTAATTTTTGTTATTAAAAAAAACAATCCTATAAACTATCTTACAACATGATTAGGTTCAAATTTAGAAAAAAGGATTCCAAAACATCTTTAATTCTGCTTCGAATAAAATAAAACAAAAATTGTTCAAAAATATTCATTGATTCCTAAGAAAAAAGCAACATAAAGATTATATTCCAAAGGTCTACTGCAGGAGATAGCTTAGCCCTTTACCTTTCGTAATGAATTTTTTTAAACATATCATATATGCCAAATTATTTAGAATATATTCTTGAACAAAATGGTACCAGTTTGATGTAATTGGACTTGTTGTTTGAGAATAAAAGTATCCGGCAGCGGCATTGAAACTGCCTCAACTCTTTTAACTTTACCTTCCTCTATATGAATGTATTTAGATATTTCAAGCTTGGTAAGGTTATAAGACTTAGCATAGTCTCGTCTTTCTTCATTTGTTTCACCAACCTCCTCCATTCTATTCTTTCTTGAGCTACTTTCTTTTCTAGTATTTTATAGCAATTTTTCTTAAATCTATATTGACAGTGCCCAACGATTTTTCTTTGGGTTTCTTCTTTTATCCATCTAGACCTTCCATGAGGGTCCTAATTTCATGCCTGTCAACCTAGGTATGATCAGACTGCGCAATAAACGCACCCTTTGGTCTTTTATTTGGCGAATTAAATCCGGGTGTCCCCATAGTCTTGTCCGTTGTCCTCTTGTTTACTTTTCTTTTTTATGACATATCTTCTAATCGTTTGCCTCTCAACATCCTTCAGCAGCATCTTAATCCATTCTTTTGTGTGAAATTTATACCTTTATAAAGCATCGTTGCGTTGCTATAATTATATGTATGTATATATAAAACAATATTCCTACTTTGGTTTTTGCAGGTTCCTATCCCCTTTATTAGCTGGTTTTCTATTTCATTTGTGCCTTCGTCTTTGTTTGTATTCTTCATAATATATCATTTTTTAGTCTGAGATCATACTTTATTGTAAAAATATAACTGATACTCCACTTTTATTGGAGGAGACTATTATGTGCAAGGACCTATATCATTTGCTCTTCCGGCTGGCTTTGCCTTTTATTACAATTACTAAAAGCAATCTTTTAGAATACACTTACCTTAATCTAATTTAGTTCTAAGCTTCCGAATTTAAAATTACGTAACTGTTTCCTTTTAAGTTTCCGCACATAAACAATCTGGCATGCAACTTTAACTTTACTCTAATTATTTTTAACACGAACCAATAAATAGCAGATATAAATGTGAATGAACTCCAATTAGTTCTCTGAGGACCTAAAATATATGACGAATATTAAACTAAAATGTGCACCTGTGTCGAAATAGACGCGCCCAAGATAAATACCATCCAGTATCCAGTTCCAGCTAATAAGATGCAGATGCAATGGTATTTCAGTCGACTGTGAATCACACTCTCATAATTGTTTATGTTGTTGTGTGTTTATTTATTGCTTTTTCGGCTCCCGGCAGACTATCGTCGTAGGTGTAGCTGGTGATAGTAAATACTAGTCGATAGTAGTAGAAAAAGTAATGGATCGCGTCCTATCAGCGATGTGTCACCATATAACTTTCCGCCACGAAAATATAAAAATATTACATCCATTCTATTTTGAATAGTACGCTAACCTACTTTGCGAACGCGGCAATATATTAGAACGAATTTAGTTTCTGATACAAGTATTTTTCATCTGGAACATACATTAAAACTTAATTCATCGTAAAACGTTAAAGACCGTGATATATTGGAGTTGTCTATTCGTTTCAAAGAAATTCAATTCGTAACCATAATCATGTCGCCAAAACGGCTGTAAACTTTATAAAAACAGTTTTCCTTTGTAACTAATCACAAAGGTTTCTAAATTACGTCCCACAATATTTTCTTTTTGACTCACAATTCTTTGTGTGAATTGATTACTTTACCGCTGTATTCATCTAAACAAATCACCAGGAAATGCTCCATGCATCGCTAATAATTATTTGTCGTTATAACTGTTTGATATCAGCTGGCTTTTACTTTCATAATGCTGTTCACATTCCCGCATTGGTTTACACAAACGTAAACCAATAAAAAGCAATTTTTCAACAATTTCTAGTTTGCCACTAAATCTGAGTTCGAAACTACTTTCTTGCAATTGTAAGTTTATTGTTTCCACCGCCTTGTAAGCCCCATCAAATCCAATTCAACTCGTGCTTAGCGTACAATGTCGTTGTTAATACAAAAGTAAATATAGGTAACAGTGAATTAATAAGAAAAACATTATTGTGATTAATAAAATGTAATTGATTGGCTTGCTCGAAAATTGTTAAATAGTTATTTCTTGTAAGCTAATTGTTTTAGAGAAATTTTAAAGTAGCAGGAATGACAAGTTGCCATTTCACATATAAATTATATAATTATAAGACACTTTTAGTGCAATAACTCGAAGGCAAAAGCTATACATATAATTTTGAAAGCTATTTTAATGAAGTGAATGATAAATTTTCTATTTTACAGTAAATAACGATTGCATGACCATTAATAGGGAGGGCTCTGGCATATTAAACATGAAACAGGCTGTAAACTGTTAAAGAATAAATGCTTCGTTAACTTTACATAATAAACTATAAATAAACTAATGTGTATGCATGTGGTTTACACAGTATGGTAGGAATACAAATTAGAATAGAACCAAAACAATATATGTGTGGGTAGAGTATGCCACAAGAAGCAGAAAATATTTCTAATGTTTTATCGCAGTATTATCTTTAAGTCGGATTTGGTAGCAGCAGTGTTAATTAACTATACTGACAATTAGATCACAGTTTAATTGACTAATTCTTTATATATAACTATGCGTTATGATGTGTATTCCGTGCACTGCGAAAAACTTTTATAAATATGAACTCGTAGAGCGAACATTTTGATTAAATTGCCTCAGCAACTCAACTGGAAGTAAACTTAAATACCAATTCACAAATCATAAGTGTAGGAAGACACAATTTGTTTTCGTAACGTTTATTTGTAGATACTGCATTACCACTGTATTTTAGCAGCTATCTAACGGGCGATTTTTGTTATGTCTAGTCACTATGATGATCTCGGGCGCTAAACGGGACGGGGATGCTTAATAAAACAGTCTGATAAAAACTTTTGTTTAGACCATAGTTTTTTGATTTGTGACAAAAAGTAATTCATTTCCTGTTTGATAGAGACCATAGTCGGCATCACATATTCCATCTATGTAATTTCAATTTCCACTTTTCATTTTCGAACTATGGTAGTTATAGTAAGCTATAGAAACAATTGCAGATGCACATCACGTTTACCAACAAAATTTAACAAATTTATTAAGATTTCTCTTTAAATTTCGTAACTATAATCATGATTATTTCAATGTGAAATGTTTATTTCGTTTCATAGACTTCTACATAAAACTTATTTCGAAGAAACTAGTAAACAGAGAGTGACAAGCGTTAGATTAAGAAACACAAAAAAAAATAGAATACAACGAAAGGATTACCTATATAAACACCGTGAGTGTTATTCCACTAGTGATTTGGTGAAGAGCATATCTTCCAAGGTTTACCTTAGCCGAAAACACTAAGTTTAACACTGCTCTTCACTTGTTTTCTACTGAAGATGGCAACTTAGTTGCCGAAATACGTATTTAGATTTGTTATCTAATTTTGTGGTAAGGGATTTTTTCACCTTTTCTTTTGGGATTTTTGTTATGGGTACAAGAAATTGATTAAATACAAAAAGCCAAGAGGCTGCAGTGTTTCCACTCCATGTCAGACGACTTCATCAAGAGAAAAAAGAAACAATGCCATTAATGCATAAGTTACTTCTGATAAAGCTTCCCTAAAGTTATCTATTGTGTCATATGATTTTTGATACATACTATCTTTGTTTTTTTCATAAATAAAAACCTAAAACACAAAAATCGGTGGGTCGAGGTGGTCATGCAACTGGCAAGTCCCTATTCACAAGCTCGGAAATGCTTCACGTAAACGATTTCAATATTGGATTATGCGGTTGTACCCCATTATGTTGAAACCACTCAAGCATACCACATATGTACACTCAGCGACACCCAAAATGACTGGGCTAATACGTAGTCTAAATGCTGCGTGCCACTTGAGTGTGTGGAGAAATTGAAAATAACGATTATTAGTTAGTGTAGTATCAAAAATGTACGGACCTAGAATTGTTGAACCAATGACGCCGCACCAAATTTTAAGCACAAACTCAACTTGGAGCTTTTTCTGCTCAAATTGACGCGGCTTTTCTTGCATGCAAAAATGTCTTTTAGATCTATTAAATATGCCGCAGTTTGTAAACCATAACTCGCGTTTCATTCATCCAAACAACTTTAAATTTAGTATGTAGTGCAACTAGTAATTTACAGGGATAAAATGTATGTTTTTCAGTACTTACAAGTATAAGATTACGTTATGTTATGCCTGCTTCTATTGATATTTGATGGTTTGAAATCGATGTATTCTGCATTAGACTAGCATATTTATCTATATGACTGCCTCTTTTAGGCTTATATAGATTGGAGAAAGCACCATACTAATTATCATACAGTCTTTTAAAACTAGTTAAAGAAAGTCACTTTTATGGTACAAAGTATTATATACAGGTCATATTCCGCAATATTTCTTAGTTAGAAAAATGTACGTTTCTAACTTACGAAGCTTCAATCAAGGTGATTTGCACGTGTCGATAATCTAAAAATTTATAGCTGTCAATCAGCTTGCTTGGTGAACAGTTCGGATATTAAAAAGAGAAAATGGTCACAATGTAATTATTTTAATATTTAAACAATTTATTAAAGAATGACTGTGCTAAATGTTACATTGTTGAAAGAAATCGCTGAAAAATTATGGCTTAAATAAAAAGTTCCGTGAAACTGTTTTATTAAGGACATAATTATCGACAACTTTGTGCTTTACACTTACTTTACGAAGACAAAAATAGCAGAGCTACAAACACCGAAAAGGACAATTTTTTGGAATAACTAGTTTGCCAAGATTATTAGTTTGCCAAAAACAAAAAGGTAATTGTTCAATTGAGTTCGTAAAACTGTGATTCCTTCACCATTTGGATGTCTGTTTACCTCTTCGAGAGATCCCCACGTAACACACTAAATGTTGGGGAAAACTTACCTTGCATAAACCATGAAAAAAAAAACAGTTTTCAGGGCAAAATTCTACGAGTTCAGTACTTCAAAAAAAAAAGTTTATCCATAAGCAAGGCGCGATGTGCAATATTATAATACCCACACCTGAACAACAGTTATTCTATTCCACTAAGAATATGTTATAATGCAAACTTATCAAACTTCCGTTATCCACCCATCAACGGAATTTTAGTTGCATTTCCTGATCGAATTGCACAACGCATAGCACGACCATTAACGTGACCACCGTTATTGAATTGCATACCTATCGCATATGCAGAGATAAGAATGTCGACAAATTAGGAAGATTAAAAATCCTCGAAAATATTCAGACCTACCTGCAATACCTATCTAGCCTAGCGTTCGATTACAATTACAGATTAATAGGCTCATTCACTTGCTACGTGCTCTTGCAAAACGGAATTTATTCTCATTCAAACACATTCACATATAGGTGCAGTTTTGATAGTGGCAACAAGTCATGCATCATCGTCTATTCGAAAAATGTTCCGCAGGTATTTAATACTACCTGCACATTATACATTCGCAGGTAGTAACTATTGATACTAAGTAAGTTGGAGATAAATGATTGGTTGGAGAAAGAATTATCTCAGTTAAGTCCGAAGACGTGTGGGCAGGTGAATTGTATCTGCATATCTATGTTGGATATAGATTAGACATACCTACATACGTATGTCATGAAATAATGTTCAATCAGAGCGCTGTTTTGGAATTGAAGAAATATAATTTATGATAATTTATCTATAGATATTTAATGGGTCTTAGATTTAAGGTATAAGTAAATATAAAGCTGGTGCCATTTCGCGAAAAATGAGTAAGCATTAACATATGCAGGTACAATGAAGAATTGTTTTTGGATAATAAATTATCAAGCATGCAAGTGCATTATAATTATTGAAGCAATAACTGTCACAATGGCACTATAAGTTGGCACACTTGGACATCTGTTATAATTAAAAAAAATTTCTTCATTGAAACTACGAGTTTTGTCTTGATATTTTATTATATTTATAGGAAAATAAACCAGAAAATTATGTTTAAAGATTGCTTCACTATATTAACCAACCTACAAACTTTGAACTCAAGAGAACACAAATCTGTTTTGAATTAATTTGGACGAACGCTTGAATATAAAGTTGTAAACTGTAATATGAATGCCATTTCTTTTTATCTATTATATTTGGGGCACCCACAGGTTCTATTTTTACTGGTTACTCAGCTTTAGTTCCCCAGTGCTAACAAAACGCATAAAAAAAAACATTTACATTTCCCGTATGTCCTCCTCCTCTCACCTCAACTAAACATCATTAAAAAAGATTTTTTTTCGTTCAGTAAGTGTTGCCACTTAGGTAAACTGTAACGACTATTAATATAATGACTGTAAAAAATAGCGAAAAAAGATATGTCTGCTTCAAGAGATAGACCGTAAATGATTTGACATAAATACCCCTCAAATTAACAAAAATTTTTCTTTGGAATTTCAGCTCCATCTATCACGAATCGAAAAAAATATTTTAAACGAAACTTTCGTATTTTGATACGTTGAATTTGATTCTATAATAAAAAATGGGCATTTCCATTTAAGATTTCAAAGTTGCCGCCTGTCCCACCCTCTGGGGGTTAGAGGTGAAGGAACGTGTTTGGTGTCCTTGGATAAACTTTTGAAAATTATTAAAGGGGTGTTTTTTTTTTGTTTTTCGATTCGATGTGTATATCTCGAGATATTTGACCGTCCCCAAACTTTTGGGACATTCGGTACATATGTATGTACACCAAATTTTTTTTTGTCCTGTAATTGGAGGAACAGTTGGACAATAAGCTATGTATATATTATATACAAGGTGGTCTCATAGTTGAGTCATTTATTTTAACAGGTTGTACCACTCGTAAAGAGAAATCAGTATATCAAAAATTATTTATTTAAAAGTTGCATAATAACAGAGTTTAAGTAATTGTAGTTCCAATAAAAATGAGAAAAATGCATGGTCACCGGCAAAATGCATTCCGTTGTTACAAATATTCTTCATAATTGTCGCCATTTATTCGGCTAGCGTAGTCTTAACTCGACATAAGAAGCGTTTTCGATGCGCGTATGTTAATATTCTCAACCACTGCGTTGTTCTATACTATACTATACTATTTATTGACAATATTACAAGCCAAGAATGTACATTGTCAAAAGGACTGCATCACCTATGGGTGGTCTTCCTGTAGCCCTGGTGTAAACAATTTAAATACATGCAATTTTTTGTTTACTGTTTATAATTAGTCTGACTAGTGTTTTTATAGTTGTACGGTTTTAAGTGCGATTATCGATTTGACTAGGGGTAATAACTCGTTAAAAGAGTGCATAGCACGTGATATATTTGATTGTTGGGTATTTTGTGCGATAAAAATGGCACGTATTTATGACAACAATGGGCTGGTGAACATAATATTAACTTAAGGGGAATGCCAACAAAATGCAGCCGCAGCACATCGTTTATACCCCAAGAGGTTTCCTTTAAGAAATCATCTGGCTCCGCGGATGTTTGTAAATTTAGTTATAAGACTTCGCGACACAGGCTACTTAAACGCAGAGGTCACGCTGGAAGACCTCCTCTACGTAAAATGGTAGACATTGAGGGAGAAATTTTGGATATTGTCGAAAGTACACCCAACAACGAGCACTAATTCTAAAGCAGCTCAAGTTAGAGTTAGTCATAGTAAAGTGTTGAAGACTACACGATAAGAACGATTATATCCCTACCATCAACAGGTGCAAGCATTATAACCCGAAGATTTTTCTAAAAGAATTGAGTTTTGTCAGTGGTTATTACATCAATACAACAGAAATGAAAATTTTATCAAATTTATTTTAGTTACAATTACAAGAAATGGAGTTAATAATTCCCATAGCAACCATGTGTGGGCACAAGAAAATCCGCATGCTGTGATGAAAATCCATTTTTGGCATAGATTATCAATGAATGTTTGGCCTGGCGTAATAAATGGCATGGGCCTTATTTTCTTCCAGCTAAACTGACAGGTGAAATTTATATAGACTTTCTTCAACACACTTGCCACAATTATTACAAGATGTTCCTTTAAGTGTTAGAGAACATGTGGCTTCTGCCAGTTTTCTAATAAGTAGGGTGCAATGGCCCCATTTCTTGGACTGCACGCTCCCCGGACCTAACGCCCTGCGATTTTTTCCTTTGGAATTATTTAAAACGGTTGGTTTGTGACGATGGGGAAGTAAATACTATCGACGAACTACAACAGTGCATCGAAAATGCTTGTGATGTTATTCGTGGACAGCCGGAGTTTATTTTTAAAGGGTGTGGTGAGTCATGGATACGGCGAGCAAAACTTTGCGTTAACCGAATAAATGGCGACAATTATAAAGAACATTTGTAACAACGGAATGCATTTTACCGATGATCATGCATTTTTCTCATTTTTATTGGAACTAGCAACTATTACTTAAACTCCGTTATTCTGCAACTTTTATATAAATGATTTTGATAAACTTGCTTTTCTGTACGAGTTGCACTATGAGACCAGCCTGTATTTTATATTATATTTGCATCAATTTCAATAAAATAACCTTGCGAACCAATTATTAAAATATACCTCTATAGAAGTGGAGAAAATATTTATAATTCAAAGTATTTTCCAGAGTACTTATACCAAACATTTAGTAATTACTAGTGGTAGGATATGTCTGTAACGCGTATACATGCATATGTAGGAAAAATTTGAATGTAAAAGCACCTCACGAGCTTTCTATTCTATATGTCGAACGCGGTATCATTCCTTTGTATCGCCTCAATGTTAGATACAAGTACAAAGAGAGATAGCTTCGAGAATAGAGTGAAACGTTGGTTAGTGTCCGAGCGCATCATACACGTATCCACACAAATGTATAAACGTGGGAAGACGTACGAATAAAAAGACACATGTCGCCAAGGACGACCGAGAAAATCCGATGCTAAGTAGCCTTATAAGAGTCAAATAATCATCTGCATATACATATATACATTCATGAAAGTATCTTGTTTATTGGGGTGGACATGCTTGGACAAGAAGAAGTAAAAGAAGCAGACCAGCAAGCAAGAACGATTATCCTATTGCTTTGCAGTTTATATCCTCACGTACACAAAATACATACACATACGTAGCACTTACAAGCGTACATACCGTATGCGTTGAAAGAACAGAGATTTTAGGTTTGTTTATTTTTCCTCGTGCACTCTGTTCGGGATAGCAGTGGGACGGATACGTAAAAAAATAAAAACAGGAAAAGAGAAGTAAAGAAAAACCTCCGACGACGTATGAAAAGAGAGAAACGAACCGCGAAGAGAGAGTTAACAGGTGGGCGAATTCCTTCAGTATTCGTCTTGTTGCAATTCACGTGGGTTTCGTGATACCAACCACTCATATCTTAGGCCGTGCCGAGCTATTTGACCGTACAGTCGCGTTCGGTGAGTGCACACATGAACATACCCGTACGAATTAGGGGCTTTACCGTGGCGATTCTCGACTTTTATTGGCGACGGTTCGCCTAAACAGGGGTGTAAACGATCACCTGGTGTTCTTTTCGCGCATGTACCGGAAGTATTTCGGATAGTTTTATTGTCTCGTGTCGCGGCACAGCGGAGTGAAATCGCCAGATTTCGTGACCCGATCTCAAGCTCACGGGCGATTTAAAAAAAGTACGACGCTAGCGCACTCTCCGGGGCACATATAGAACGTGTAGGTGGTCCGTGGTCTCACTCAATCTCAGAGAATGTGTTATCTGTTATTGGAGAAATGTGTACGCTTTGTCATCCTGTTCGTTTGATTGGTGATTATTGCGCATTTTTTTTTTTTTAATTCTTTGTCTCTTGAATCTATCGGTACGCTGGCTTTGTCTGTTCTTTTTGAAGTATGCAAAATACAAACAACCTATAACAATTCTTTAAATTTTCAATAGTAACTATACATAAACAAATATTTTATAGTTCTAAGATTCTAAGGTGTTAGCTTCAAAATAGAAGCGAATATCAATCCACTAGTAGTTTGGAGAACATAAGACAACATATGCAATAAAAATATACGAATGAAATTTGATGATATAACTATAATTAAACATTCAATTAAATAAAGTAAATAAGTAAAATATTAAAATTTCATTTGAAGATATACACCACTACAAAATTTGAAACAAGCTGGTAAATAATTTTACAATAATCCTAGCCTAGACTGTGATAGAAACTTCATTGCTACCAACAACAGAGACTGCTGCCTGGATACAATTGTAGGATGTTTGGAGCAGCGATGTAAAATTTTGAACAAGCGGTATGTCAAGCCATTAGAAACTGTATTAACCATATTTATCTTACAATTAGTTCGAAATCGTATTTCTTTATGATTAAATAAAACACCACTCTATTTCACTGAAACAATTTATCATGAAATAAAAACAAAACTTTTGAGTGTAGAATACCACTCATAGTTTCATAAACGATTTATTTTCTTATACTTAAGCAAATAAACATTTACTGAAATTGAAAACCGTTTTTTCTTGATGAAATAATTATTTTTCTTAGATTTAATATTTTGTTGGTGAAACAATTAACAAGTTTTGAAATATATAAGGTATCTTCTTTGTTCCATTTCCTAAAACGGATTGCCATAGCTTTCGAAATTATTAGTGATTGAGCACATAGATGGCAGCACAACATTTCTATAAAAATGGTTAGGAGTTTTTCTATTTACTGAACGTAAATTCGAAATTTATATTGCCCTGGCATGGAATCATCGTGAGCAGCAAGGCAGCCCCACCAATACACCGGCGGTGATTATTTGAATTGAACAAATTCTTAAAAAATAACTATTCTTTACTTCGTAAAAGACATTTATAAAAAAACATTACTTTGAAAACTACGATTTCTTACAGAAACTCTTCTATCGGTGTAGGCACTCGCAGAACTATTTAGCACTTTGGGAGAGTTGTTTAATTCATCGATGGATCCATCAATAATTTTAACAACTCGCCATTTGTGATAGTTGTTGCTAGTTGATGTCTGCATATCCTAGTAATGTGTTTTGGGTCATTGTCTAGCTGAATAACTAACAAGGGATCAATGATTCTTGTATTCTGCTTTTCTCATTATTTCAATCACTTTTACCACTTCCTTCTTTGTATTATAGCAAGACAACTCCAAACGTTTTCTAATTATATCTAAACGTAATCGAACATTAATAGCGCCAGATATCACCTGACGTCTGAATTGACAAAAGGGAATAAGCATCGCTGTAATTGCAGTCAAACTAGACAGCAAATTGTTGGCGAATATATGGAAAGATTGCCTCAGCTAATACCGAGAATTTCTAAGACCACTTCGACGACAGGAGAATATGAATTTTGCGATTAATGTACAACTTACTGGGTACATTATATACATACATGCTATAGTTTTTGTTTTTGACAATTTAATATCTATCAAAATTTATCTACATATAACTATTGCAAAATTATTTACTACAGTTTTAAACTTTGTGATAGCCTGGTTTATATTTAACTTAACATATTTATTTATAACCGGTTTCCAAGTTAAGAAAACAAGATTTTACGTAATAGCTTTCATATTGACCTTGGCCAATATTGCAGCACCTATTTCTTCTAAGAAGTATTGCTTTACTCATTTAACACTAAGAACTTCCGGACACCTACATACATATACGTATGATTAATAATATCAAGATATGAAAGCGTAGTTGTAGTTCGAATTTATCAAAATCTATACACCATAATCTACACACTGTACGTTATAATCATCTTTTATTACTTCTTTTTGCTGCAATTAACATTGAAGCACCATATTTGGTAGATCTGCTTTTCGAAATTGCACCACGATAATGTCTTTCACTGGTTCACTTTTACAAATTAAATAATTGATTGTCAAGCTGTCCAATGTAAGGAATGAGCACAGTTGTATTTCTGCAGATAATAGGTTAATTCAGTAAAAAGTTAGCCATAAACAACTCGGGTATTTTCATTGCTACAGTCAGTAGAAATATTTTCATATAAGTACATACATGGTACAAAGGTAAACCTGGATGTCCAGGTTATATACCCTACATAACGTCCAGGTGTACCTTTGTGCCATGGTACATAGGTATTATTTATCTCTAGGCTATTTCTTCTGCAATATTATTTCTATTTAAACTTAAAAGGAGTAATTTCTTTCATAATCAATGTAACACATAATGGTAAACATACTTATTGTTTTCCAAGAATTAATATCTTAAAAATTACAATAGTGAACTTCTAAAGTCACTTAGTTTCTTTCCGAACATTGGATGCAAAATGTATAACAATAAATAGAAAAAAAAACCAGTGATATTATCAGTAATAAAAAAAATAAACTAAACTAAACAACACAGCTGTAATAGAAATATTTGCTTTAATATGAAAACTTACAACTTTTGTTAATATGAGTTTTCTAAATTGCAACCCATATTTATAACGAATCCTGAATGAATATATCACATTAATAACTAAAAAAAATTTAATTTATATTTTACACATACAACAAAATGCAAAACTTTCTAAAGAGTAAGGTGGAAACTTAACTGAATGAGGGAAAACTTTTCTTGAGAAGCCCTTACATTATAACTATTTAAACTGCTGTCATTGTATTTACGATCCTGAGCTTTAATATGAATCAAGAAAAAGTGAAAATATCATCTTCAATCAGTCTTATTTAAAATCAAAATACCTTTTCTTTGACCCAACAACTTCAAGGAAAAACACCAATTATAACGATATAGAATTAGTGTGTCCTTAAAATAAAAAAGGAACTTTATATGTATAAAATAGTTTTGAAGAAAGTTCCAAAAGCAGAAAAGGATAAACTGTAGATATATTTTTCTAACTCATCCTTGTTTCCGCACTACAGATTTATCATATTTTCTCAAAAATTTCTTTTAATTTCATAACTGTTGATAAGAGCTCTATTTGTCATTTTAGAAAGAAAGCTTTTCTACAAGAATGTTATAGAATCCATCACCTAAAAATATTTTTGACTATACAGAGTGTCCCTGAAGTAGGCAAATTGATACTTACTTCGTTATTTTAAATGGAACAGCCCTATATATTATTTCATTTTCAATTCTACGCAGAAAAATAACATGACTTCATATAAACTACTATATGTCTATCTTTAATAACAATGTTGTTATTTACTATTTTGTCAAAAGTGGTCCGATGCAAAGCATCGATAAAGGTTTATATTTGCATTTGCATTTGTAATCCAAAACCCAGTCTTCGGTGGGACAGCCTGTACAATCGTTTCATTGTGACGCCGATAGGTAAAATTCGAAATTATTTTGGAGTTGCTATTAGAAGGAGTATGGATGACCTCGAGTGAATGATAAAATCGGAATACTTCCACCTCAACTCATCAAACAAGGTTTCTTTCCATTAGCTATGCCATGAATTGGCGTAAATATCTGTAGGTGATGTCAGAAAAACATGAACGATATAATTATAACAATCATATCCATTTAATAGATGCCATAATGATGGTCATATGATGATTTTTCTCTTTGGAAAAACCTAGAACCAAAACAAGACATGTATAACGTAGTCTGGAAAATAATACCAAGTAAATACTTTCCATTATGTTAATACATCATTATAGACACTGTTAGTACCCAGAAAAATATGAAGCCATCGTCATTATATGTAAAGAATGTGTTATATACTTAGTTCAAGAAATAATACAAAATAAAATATGAATAATATATAGTTTTCAGGAAATTATATAATTTTTAAGTTACATTTGCCTACTCCAACGCACAAAGAACGTAATTTATATTATTTCAAATAATTTTTATTATATCAAGCTCCAGGTTTTAACAGACAGTTAGCCACTTAGATGACTCATTATAGTCGTACTTCATCAAATCAAAATCGGTTGCCATTAAAAGATAAGTAGTTATGACGGTTTCAAAACTATCAGTCAACTTTAATTACGAAGTTTATAAATCAATCAGCTCTATGACTTATACATATATATATACACAACTGCACCTCGATGTGATTGATGAGGGTTCTTGCGGGACACCGCGGTCGCGTATGAAGCAACGCATCTAATGCAAGGAAGGCGAAGGTTAAATAAATTCGCACATTCTTAGAGTATTGATCGTTCACTTCAGTTTGATAGATGCTGTTTTAAGTGAGTTTGAGTTGCAAATATGTGGGTGCTTATTAAAATATGAATGTATTTTGATGATGTTAATACTTAGAAAAGCCAGCTGAAGCGAAGTGTTATGCTTGTGTAGATAGATAGAATATCGTAGTTGTGAAGGTAAACTAATAACAATAAAGAAACCGCAAAATTTCTATTATATTACTTCTAATGTATGTATGCGTTTATTCTCGTTGTTATCTTATAATTGAAGTACTTACAAATGATTTGTAGAATAACATATGAGTAGCTTTTTTTCTTTTTGATATATGGGAGATGTTAAAGGAGAATTTAGTACTGTCATTATATAATAAAATTATTTTATCTCCACAATTTTATTCGTAATTTAGATATTAAAACCATCTGAATATAAAATGTGAGATTATTATCCCTCTATTAAATAATAAAGTCTCACATGCACTTTTTTCCACTCTCAACCCATGATAAACAGCAGCCATTGAACGAACTAACGACATTCACCATAAAAATAATAAGTGCATCATTCTACTTTAAGCCAGTCGCCTAATAAAAGCCGTTACACGATATGTATTATCATAAATAGTACGGGTCGCCTTGTCCCTTCTTAAACGGGGGTGCCTAAATGTGCCAGCTCTTATATCGCATCACAAAAGGAGGTTTTCATGGGGAGGGAGCCTAAATTTAGACAGCAACTTTCTAACGCATAAGCACGTGTTTAAAAGTTCAACACGGTAAATTGGCTCTGCCTACTTTTTATTAGATTATTTCCTCCTCTGTTTATATTTTCAGACATGTTAATGAGTATTATTTCAACAGGCAGGCACGAGCTTAAAGCGATAGCTTTAGGTTAGGGGGAAGAACGTTTTAGGTGGAAATCGCCTTTCATTATTTTTGTACCCCTTTTGCAGATAGAGATGCATTTCTTGTTTTTTTTTTACACGTTCTGGATTAAGTGAGCTTGTATCGCTCTGAAATACGAGCAGAGTGACAGAAAAGGTTCTGAAAGTGTAGGCAAGTAAATCTTAAATAGCTCGAAAAATAGTTTCTGTGTTAACTAAAAGTTATAAGTATTATATGATAACATATGCGGCCTTATTTATTTAGCGCCGCGATCTTAATTGAATGTATTTGATGAACAATCCTTTTGTTTACTATCCAATTACGAATGGTGTTGTTTAACCCATGTTGATACACTTTTGACTTTGACCACATATGCAGCTAACGCATAAAAATGATGGCTGTACGATACTCATTGTCTCTAACACATTAAACAAAATTATATACGTCATTTCAAAAACCCCGTTTCTTAACTAACAAACAATTTTTTAACATCGCGGTCCTTGAATTTGAATCCCCATAGACTTTCTTTTAGCATTGGAAGTAAATAAAAATCGAAGTTAGATAGGGTGAGTATAGTGAATGCTTAAAAATCATCGTAAAAATTCTTCGTGTATTTCTGGACATCTTGGTAAAAATAAAATTATATTCTGAGAAGTATATCTTTTTCATTTTTTAAATTAATAGTACTACTTGTTTGACTAGTGGAAGTAAGATGTTAAGATACGAGATTTTGAAATTAGATTAAAATATCTTCACATATTTATATTGTCTTATATACTTCATTCAATATTCATGACTATTTCCAATCTATGTATATACAACTGGTTCTTTCAAACTTGCTGCATATATTTTTTTAGCCGCTTCCTAACAAATATAAGGAACAATTCTAGTATATAAGAACATTTCTTTATGGATGATGGTAAATTCAGCATTATACATGCCATGTGTGCAGACTGGACTATATTAAAAGCTTTATGACTCCGCATACGCTGAACCTTCGTGAAAACTATTCCTATCTCTAGCTGTCACAGGTGATATGAAAGAGACAGTAATAATAAGTAAGGTTTAAGTAGGTCCACATTGAGTGGTGTCCTAGGACTTAATGTAGTTGAGTAAGTAAGGATAAATCAAAGGTTTTTTTTTTATTTTTCGGCTACCACATCTGAAAGTACAACCTTACTACACTCATTCGAAGATAGACAGCGCCCCATTGCCTAATACTTTACCGTCTATGGATGGCAGAGTACACTAAAATCATACCGAATTAAACTGCCAACGCGTCGCTTCCATTACCTTAGCGTACGCTTCTGTGAAGATGCTGAAGTTTTTCTGGGTTCGGTTATCAAAATAGCTGTCAAACAATCTGTCATTCAAACACGAGAGATCTGTATTCTGAACACTAAAAATGCAAGTTAACTGATTTTAGTAAGAGGTAATTATGCAAAAATTTTGTACGCACCACTGCGGTAAAGTGTTTTATCGAATTCGTTTGCTTGTTCGTCTCGGCTCGCGCCTTCGCTCGCAATCTCCAAACTCGTTCGAAAATACGTCACTTTCTCGCCTTGATACGTAAATAACTATTGCCCTGCAGAAATAATTCACTTACAGGTCAATTATAACCTTGTATAAACTTATAATAACATAAGAAATTTAATAAAAGCAGTAGACATGTACAACCACAGTCAGGGATTCAAAACAAAAATGACTAAAAACAGGGCAATAAAAAAGCACTAGTATAGTATAGTTAGTAAATTGCAGTCATACAAGGTGTTTCACCGTATATTTTTCCATGTATTTACTCTGAAACTGATAAGATAAAAAGTTATAGTAACTCCAGTGTAATTTGGATGACCTTCTACATAAGACTCGGCCATTATAACACTCTCCGGGTAAACAACCTTTTAATCCCTCCCCCACTTTTTTTTTTCAAATAGTACGCATATTTTCTCAAAAAACTATATGAGAGCATAAATAACTCAAGTGTGCTGCTCCTGTAAAATATAATTTATGCCGCTATCATTCTTTCTAATGTCAAACTGATCCATATGATTCCAACAAAGACAGAAACGTCAATGAACAAATGTCAATTGTGCGATGTGACGGAAATAGAATAGGTAGATGATTTTGGTATATCATATAATAAGCAATAATATGCGAGCATAAATGATAGAAAGGTTTTGGACTCTTTCTTTTTAGTAGTGTTATATAATTACTTTTCGTTTCTGTCAAATTACATAAATGACATTTGTTCATTGGCGTTCATGTCATTGTTGTTGTAATCATATGAATCAGTTGACATTAGAAGGGATGATAGCGCCATAAGACTTAGAAGCTGCACACTTCAGTCATTTATGCTCTAAAACATATTTCTGAGATTATTTCGAATAAACACATATGATTGCATTTGTCAACGTTGTTAATAAAGTTTCCAGAAAATCGAATATTATCACTGAGAAAAATAGATAGTAAGAATAGGGCCAACTAACTTTATAATTGGTCGTATTATAATTATATTAGAGCGTACCATCTTCCTAATAACCAGTAATACATGGATGAATACTGGGTACTAGATAACGTATTATTGTCCTTGAGTTAATATCATTCATTATATTTATAGTACGTGGTAACATCTTTTTTTCTCCGTGATACCAACGACGATTTTCAGAACGGCGTAATAGTATTTAAAAAAAACCGGCGAAGTGCTTTTTAGAATAATTGAGTAGAAATAGAGAAAAAGTGTAATAGTTTGAAAAAAAAACTTGAAACTTTTGAAATTTATTTCTGTTGAAATTATTTTTTCTTCTATTGCATAAACCTAAAAAATCTTTGCTAAAAATGTCATAATGTTTGATCCAAGTTTTTAAACAGCTGACAACTTTCTATACATTTTAATTGAGGAAAATTCAGGAGAAGAATGGTTCAAAAGACAACTACTTCTCACTAACAACGGAAGCACCCAAACTAGTAGGTAAACTACCCGATTAGAATAAAAGTAGGGATTTACAACACCGAATGGGTATACTACAAATGTGCCAAATTTTTTTTAAAATGATAAATGACAGTTTGAATGCTTGTCTTGTAAATTCAACACTGGCGGGGATAAAAAAGTTGGTATCCTTTTACCTAAACGAGGCTTTTAAACGCAGGAAGAATACCCCGCCATTTTTTTTAACTTTTCTTGCATACATTTACGTAATGTTTTAATTTAATAAAATTTCCTGAGCATCTCAGAAAACAGCTGGCATAGTCTCATCTGCTGAAGTTTGAACCCCAAGTCTCCGAGATTATAAAGATCCTCACAGTCACCATTCCTTGCTTCATCGCCTAGATTTGAGATCGAAGTGGTGTATTCACATTTTGCCGACTATAACAAACTAATCTCGAAAAATTGAATCACCCCTGTTCGACTTTGCTCGACTATCAATATTTGATAGTCGAGTTATGATGTTATAGATATGTATAGTTTAAAATGCATCTTATATCTCCTGAACATCTATAGTAGTTAATCGACGATGTTGTTTAACAAACTCACCCACATGATCATAATATGCGATCAACTAACACCTGTTGCATTTTCACGTTAAATCTTCACAACTTCAAGCAGCATTAATCCCAGGCACAATAACCTGATTAGTAACTGCTATATTCTCCTGAAGTTAGTATGGTCTTTCTGCATATGTTTAATAGTATGAAACATGTTTCACTTCATATTTTAGACAGATTTTAATTTTAGAACGTATATGTATACTTAGGTAAAAATGCCTAATTGAGCAAAAATGTAAATTCCCACTTTATACTAAATACAAGCAATTTTACTATTGGTAGTCACTGAATGATTATTTTAAATTATTTGATATACATAAGTGTTTTTGAGATGTAGAATTTGAGTGCATTTTTACAAAAATATTCTTTTGCGTATATGTATATGAAAAACACATCTCTACATTCTGTACATAGTACCAGCAATCTTATTTCCTAAATATTGTCAATTTCTGATGGCTTTTACAAATAAAAATTAAATATACCGATTTACATTTTAACTCAATTAACTGTTTATACCTTCATCGCTACACTAATCATAGCATATTAAAAAATATCAAATATAGTCTGTTTATTTTAGTTAATTTTTTGTTCTTATAATATATTATATATATTATATTATTACGCAAGTATTATTATTGTATAACCAAAATGCTTACAATGTAAGAGTAGTCATAACCTTCATTCGCTAACTGCATTGACAGCCGTTATTCCTGTACTGACATTCGCGAGTTGAATAGTTTAATAAAATATGATTTGCCTGGCCAATAATTAGCTCACAATATATCATATTAATCAATATCTATTTTATATACGTCGAAATTATGTTACAAAAGTACTAATTGCGTCTACGTCCGGCATTAATACATTCATGATAAGAGAAAGCACAAGTCTTTTCTGTAGTGAAGTATTAAATACGTCTATTTCGGGTCTTGTAAAACATATGCAACGAACAAATTGTTTAATGACAGCCATTTATTATTCAAATGTATTTCATAAAATTTTTACTGCATTATAATTACAATATTTATTAATCTAATTAAGTGAATGCCTGAACAATATCTCTCTGTTACGTGAATCTTTTAGTCGGATATAAAAGATTTTATTAGTTTTAAATGTGATTACATAACATGGAAACACATAAATAAATAAGTAGCATCTATTTTACATATTTGTTTATTATGTATTTGCCTTAGTTTTTATAGGAGAAATTTTCATAAATATATGTGTACATCCCATAATTTAACCTCCGTCTTAATTATACATATTTTTTTTATAAAAATGTACATAAAGACCGTATGAGGTTACATCCGGACTACTACAGGTGACCCCTTCCCTATTTTAGCTAAACCTAGTTCGAATAAAATTTACATTTAAAATATATACGCTATGTATATGCGTTTTTGTGATGCAAAATAAATCTAGGTATAAAGATCTGCTTTATTTGTTTTTCAAATGTACAATTTCCTATAGCTGCACTAATTTTTTAATAATAAATTGAAGATTTTCTAATAAAGCTTTTAAGACATTATAGTCTAAAATAAGGCTTTTGTATCTATTGTATGCGACACCTAGGCATACAGACAGCTATGTCTTATTGAGATGGCTAACTGTAAGAGCAGATACTTTATTCAGATTTTAAGATTACTGCATTACTATTAACTATTAATAAGATTAAGCTTCGTATTAAGTGCGTAGTTGAAATTCCTTTCGAATCAATTTACCACGCTTCTTGAATATTATACATCAAGAACTAGTTATCCCTTTTTCTTCCCATCAGTATGATGTTGCCCGATTGAGTTTAAAGAAAAATGTAGGTAATGTCCTCGGGGTCATTGGCCTTAATTATTAAATCAAGGTGAAAGGTATACTCACCTTGTTTTTTTTTTTTCTTTTGATGCATCAGAGATCTTATCTGTATTTAAACAACGTAATTAAAAACGAATGCAGCAGAATTACGGGAGACTCCGCTATGATGAGATAAACTCAAGTTAGATCCTAACAACTGGAGGAAAATATTTATTTTTGGTAAAACCGTTCCTACAGCAAACAAACGAAGAAAATAAATATTATCTGTATAGGGGTGCGTTTAACATAGTACAACACTTGAATGTTACTTTTACATCCGAAAGACAATAAATGGAACGGCCGCACTGAAATGTAAATATGCAAGGTCGAGGCGTACAATAATACCTGTATATAAACGAGGTTTTTGTTTTAAACGGTCAATATAATGCATTTTCTCAAACAAAGGGGAAGTCTTCAAAATAAATATTTAAAACCGGATAATAATAGCAAAGGAAAATATTTCCTGGTAAACTATGGTTAAAACGGCGTCAATGAAACGCTTCCTAAATGTGAAATGGGTCGTTAAAGTTGTGCTTAAAGGAAGGGAGGTGCTTTGTATTATTCTTAGAAAGATGATATTGGATCCGTTATTTTTTTTTTTTGTTTAGCAGCTTTCCTCAAGAGTTGTTTAGTTTTACTGCATTGGGTTTACCTATTGAGAGCGATAAAAATATGCTTGGTAGATAACTGCCCACTAGGTTTTTTTTTTTTTAGAAGTATTACATGTGCAGGTGGTCACAACTTCTATTTGTCCAGATATGGACTTGCAGTTAACCTAGCCGCAATATATGCATGCGTATATAAATATTTCAGGCAATTTAGATAACTATTCGGCAAATATAACAATACGTGCATGTATTTTATTAAGTTAATAAAATGAATGCTTATATTACACTGATATGCAGCAACCACATAGTACAAGAGAAGCAAGAAGGAGAATACTTTTCACTCTTAAATTTTACGTACTATATGCAGACAAAATTAACAAAATTCAAATTGGCGTCTGCAAACCATGGTGGCTCGAATACTCATATGCTCGTCTCAAAAAGTATCTCCAATCACAAAATATTATCCGAGGGCGGAGTCAAAATCCTGACTAATTCAATAATTTTTTGAATAAAATTTATATTGGAAAAATGATAATGTTTTCCAACCTCCATTTACTTGAATGAAGACCGTTATTATCAGTCGGAAGCGGATACATGCGCGCTTTAATACGTCACGGTCCATGTTGGTGAACCTTGCCTCCATAGAGGACCGCAGTGACGCTACGTTGTGATGTTGCAAATTATTATTGGCCCCTTTCACCACGCTCCATACGTAATAGTCCAATGGATTCAAATCTGGGCTGTTAGGATGCCAGAATTCTTTCGCCCAAAACATGTCAACATAGTACAACCACCATATTCTTCAGAACATATGGCACGACACCACCCTCACTTGACACCACATTGACGTTAGCCGGACATTTTGTTTTTGCAACAACAGAGACATCTTTAGGATCGTGGGCGAGTGAGTGCTCATTCGTTAGGTTGATTTTGGCAGCGATAGCGAAAATTTTTTCGTCAGAAAACAATCTAATTCGTTCAGCGGCTTTATTCTTCAAGAAACACAAAAGCAGGTTGCAGCGATCAACTCGATTTACCCTGCCAGCTTCGGAAAGCATCTGTCGTATCTTAATCGCATATGATTTGTACCAGAGGTTCTCCTCGACGACTCGACGCATAGTCTTTACACTCACACCAACAATCGACGCCAGTTTTCGTGTCGATAGCCGTGGATCATCGACAAGGAGCTTCTGAGCTCCTTCATTGGTTTTCAGCATTCTTACAACCACTTCATTTGAGTAAATTTTCCTCGACTGTATTATCAAAGCCTCGTTGGACTTCTTCGGTGTATTCTATTTTGCAACGACATCAGTAACAATTGATTTTGAGTACCCGCAGAACTGAATCTTTTTCTGTCGCAGACCGTTCAGCTTTCATAAATCTGTCTCCCATTATATGCGACACTTGTATTCAACATTGCGATTATTTTCAGTTGACGATTGCTTACTACATGTGCCTAGACTATTTCGTTTGCCAAGAGCGACCTCTGAGAGCGGAGCATTACGGCGGGAAGTTCAAATTGAAAATATATGTGCTATGATATATGTACTTACTAAATGAAAGTATATATTGGTGATTTAAATACATGAAATAATATATTTTTCTCAGAATTTTAAAATCTCTGTAAAATGAAACTTCGAAGAACATATAATGAAAGAAAAGGAAGACAACTCTATATGGAAGCAAAGTTAGACCTATTGTTAGCAAATAAAATTGAAATCCAAAGACATCTTTACGTAAAAATAAAATATGTTTGAAATTTAGAAAATTTAGGTCCTATAAAAGCATAATTTTAAATTTTTAATTAATCTTTTATATATAAACTACCTATATAATGTTTTCGGACCTCTGAACCCGCGTAAGTTGGTGTCAAATTTCATAGGCAACTGTTGACCACTTCCAAAATCGTCCTCGTTTGATCCTGACAGTCGTTAGACGTGTCTCTGGTAAATTGCACGTTTTATGAATGAGCATATGTAGCTGCTGAAGGTAAAAAGTTTAATGGGAGAAAACGTAACCTAGATTATAAGACGAATTGTAACTGTGGCGACTTTGGATGAACTCCTAAAACAAACGCACGCAAATTTAAACACATGTGGCCAAGTAGCCCCAGTTTCTTTATATAATTTAACAAAAAAATCGCCATTCTAACACAGTGGAATGGATTAAGTATCTCCGTTGCTACGAATATACTCAGTTGGTGGTTCAAACTTAGCTGTAATCGTAATTCAATATTTTTTATTATGAAACATATTTTTATCACATAGATAAAAAGATATCCGGTACGCATTAGATGTATAATAAAGGGGTATTATCTACGGGACCAGCAGTACATTATTCAGTAAGCAAACCAATATTCATCCATATATCACTGTTTATTCCAAGAGTTAGAGGGCTCATTATAATTATAATACCACGTATTATGAAATTTGCTGTTACTATTTTTATTACCTTCCTTGTGTGAAGCATACACTGTGAGAAAATTGCACTATTGCACACAAATAAATAATTCCCTCTTATTTTTTAAACCACCGAAAGCTTCTAAAGATTTATGCATTTTAATAACGAACTGCAATGCCATCATCGTATTATCGCTGATTCCGACAACACTCACAATCAGCTAAAGCAGTAAAAGCATCGCATGCTGAGAACCGGTAATATTGGCTTGCATGTCAATATTTATACCCAGCTCAGTATCCAGTAATTATCTAAGACTTATTATCGCACTAATATTCCGGACCACACTCATAGAACCTGCCATTATCGTTTCACTATAAATTACCGTCCTTTTGACGAATGGCAATTCTCAAGATGTAATGTATGTCTTTCATTGTTATTGCCAGTTTTTTTTTTTTTCCTGTTAATTCACACCTCTTATATTAAAACGGTAGTGACAAGCCATAAATCTACTAGTTTTTAATAGCGTTGTTAGAGAAGATAACATATCTGACATATCAGTAGTATGTTATTGTGAAATGAAATAATTATTAATTTTTTGTTGTTAATAGACAAACTAACTAACTTCCTACATTTATTTCAATTTATATGCAATTATTTGTAACTTGTTATTGTTATTTAGATGTCGCACATTTTCTTACATGCATAAGTTTCTAGTGCTACTATCTGTCAGCAGATTATTTTTAATCTTTAAGATGTAAAACGCCATGTACATTGGTAATTTAATCACGCAACACCGACAAAACCATGAACATAATAAAACTAACGAAAACGTCAGCAATAAGAAGAATGAATAGAAACACCTGCAACCAAATCTTTATAAACGTGCTAGAAATTTGAAATGAAAAACTTTTCAGTTATGTATATCTATGTACCTTTATTCATGACGTGTACACTAGGGAATATAGATAATAAAGATAGTGACGGCACATTTTATAATTACCAGGTTTATAAGTTTTCATACCTACTGGGATTCGCTGGTAGTAGCGGAAGTCGTGACAATAAAACAAGTTGTGAACATGAGATTGTTATTATTTTTAAAAATTATAATTTTAATCATTTTGTTTATCGGGATAAAACCTAGAAAATTATTTTTGCTTTTTGCACTTTTAATAGGATATCTAATAAAAATTTAACTAATATATTATATTTCAGTTTTTCAGGTAACTTTATTTGGAACTTTATTAAAAGATTAGAATATCAGCCCTTAAAATATCATTTGAGAAAGGTTACAGATATGCAGCTGGAACGTCAAGTCTATAATAATTAAGCATTTTATCATTGTTACAACTTGTTTTATTGTCACGACATCGGCTACTACCAGTTGAATTATAAATAATATAAAACCAAATTCAAGGAAAGGAAACAAATAACTAAGCAACTATATTCGTTTTGGCCTGTGCGTAGATACTTTTCCCTATTTGATTTGACTTGTCGTAAATTTTCAACTTAAACTACTCAATTTGCTACTTGTTGCAACTATAAGGTAGCACACCATACGAGACTGTAACAGACAAGTATTTAAGAAAGAACATCTTATAACTGGAATTTTTTTGAACTTATATCAAAATGTCGGTTTCGTTTTCCTCGATATATAGGTGACATAATCCATGATAACCCCACGCATCAATAATATCGGACTTGTTGTTAGAAGATACTGTTATTGTTTATACTGACGCATAAAAAATTTAGCAATGAGTGTGATTGCGCAAATCCAACAGTCTCACAAAGAAAAATAGACACATATCCAACATGTATTTCTGCAATGTGAGTTAATATGATTTTTGCAATCAATTAGAACTTATAACATGAGTTTTTATGATAGCCATAGTAAGTCTTAAGATATTGGAATTTTATTTTGAACCTATTTACTTTTGGATCATATAATTTAGGCGTCTTAACATCATTAACAAATTAAATAATAATACTACTAATAATAATAAAAAAGTGATAAATAGTGTATGACTTTATTAGAATATAGGACCAACATTAAAAATAAGTAATTGCTTAAAAAACTTTTCATCACTTAAAAGCTATTGCAGCAATTTAGCGACTGTGTGTGTCTGGCTGAATTACTTTCTACATTTATACATGTACCTTTCCTGACGGATTATACCGATAAATCACGTCAATTCCGTCCTATATCTACTTCGCTCACTTCACCAAAACATCTCTATCTAGATAATTGAAGCCGTTTAGTCATTATATGCTCACATTTTCCAACAGAATTGGTACTTTCACGTTATTCATGCTGGGTTTTGCATGGCTACGTAAATAGTGTACTTTCAGCTATATTTTCAGACCAATGTAATGTTGCTCGTTTCTGTTTTCACAAAATTGTAAATCACAAACGTATCCTTTCCACGTGTACTTATGTACAATACACATACACCAGCGACTAGCATTGAGGTACGGCAATTCTCAAAGTCTCTGTTTTCGTATATACAAAGTGCAGCTTTAGTCTATTCTTAGTCCGAAGTAATTAGTAATATTTTAAGACATTCCTGTCCTATGCAGCTGTTACTTCTCTCGGTACCTAGCTACATATGTGTAGGAAGTAAACTTTTACGTTTTCATAATAAAATTACCATAATAGTGAATTTGACACGACCACGCTATCGGGATTATTTTTAACAGATCGTTATTAACACCCGTCTCTACCTATCATCGTTATTATTCGTTTCATTATCTCTACCATTAAAAACGTCTAATTACTCAAGTAAACTATAAACACACAATTAATCAGGTAGCTTCCGGAGGCAACTTGATAAACATGAAGGTAGGTGTTGAAGCGAAGAGCATGTAAACAAGTATTCCTGTGCCGCAGTACTTCTTGCATAAATAATTAATTGCGTTTAAAATCAAACTGTTTGTTAAGTCTTCTCTAATATTTATTCATGTATTTTTAGCTGATGTTCTTCACAGTTATCCTGAAGATATCCAATGAATGTGGCTGCTGATATTCAGATATCGGTCTGCTATAGAATACTTAAGGTTTCTTTGAGTTATTTAGTCTAAAAGATCTGAAATTGTGAGAACGGTTTGGATTTTATCTGGACTTTAAACATGCTTTCTTTATGATGTTTCTACATGAAGATTGAAACTCAATTATGTGGGTTTACATTTAATACACTAACGATAAGTGGAATTGATATTTAACAACGTTAAACATTTCATTATAAATCACTTTGACAGGAGTTCCAGCCACTGGTGATTGCAATCCTGGTATCTGTTAAATAAATGGAAACAACTGTACGTCGTTCCCAAAAACAGATAAGAGTTTAAGTATATAAGTAGTTTGTCTGTTCTAAAATAATAACATAATGAAACGTCACAACTAAACAATAATAATCCCTGTTTTAAGGTAATACTATAAACACTGTTTTATGTTTGTCGTAGTAGAAATTAATGTTTAGTTTGAAAATTATCTAAAATGCACTTAACTGAAATCAAACGTATAGAATTTCAGAAAAAACAATTTTAAAGCTTGTCAGTCTATAGCTTCTGAAAACCAAAGGTATCTTATTTATATTATCTAGTACCATAGACGTTTGACTTGATTTTGTTATAATCTGTTAAACATCTACCAGATAAGTTGTTGCTGAACATACATCAAAAATAAGACTAAGAAATATACTAAAGCGGGCTTAGGGAAGCGTTTTTCTTTTTCAGTAGACTGGAATATTTTGTACGTCCCTGTAAACCGAATTTTAAAGCAAATTATGGCATAAATTTGTGTTCGTACAGGTTTAGATTCATGGATATATTATTATGTTGCCATCTTCGATTGTAAGAATGTATTGCGACAAATTTTTATATTTCGACTGATAATACATCGCATATAAGAATGTGTAAATCAAAACAATGCCATGTCAGTAGTTTATCAGGCGTCTCATTAAATCTACTTACTACAGAGATTTTGCATTTTTTTGCCATTTCCTCTTGACTCTTAATCACAAGAAATATATGTTGATAAATGATGCATTTCATGGATGCCTAGACACAATGTGAGATTAAAATAATTGCTATTTTTTAGTCAGAGCTATAATATTACTGCTGGTTAAAATTGAATAAATACATTTAGTTAGTTTTCGTACATTGGTGTCACAATCTACTTCTCTACAACAAATTTTCATTAATACTTTTTTTATAATAAGACGCCGCGGAATAGTATATAGATACTTACAACAAGTACATCTTCTAATTCTTAACACTTAAAATATTTTTATAATAATATCTGCATTAATAGAATGGTTTCTTTCACTCAAAGCAATCTATTCTACTCCCCAAAAAAATGGGAGTTTTCAATAAAGTAGTATCGAATATTTTTTTTTCGAAACAAAAATATAATATAATTATTTTATTGCTTACACTAAGACTTGTTTGAATCAAAGAGTAAAAATTTCGTTGCTAAAAAAATATTTTTGATATTAGAATTTGCATTAAAAAGCAACGGAATTGGAATAAAGATATTCTACTTCACTCAAAGAAATGTGATGCTTTACTTGGAACTTATTGATTTTGAAAGAAATTTTAACGAAGTTTCTCAATGAAGTGGTTATTTGTATTATGCCAGGGGTTATCACGCGATCGGGGTATCGTAGTGTGCTTACTCCTATGGTAACTAACCCATTAGGAGTAAATCTCTTGTTAAAGATGTATGAAAAACTCCATTAATAATCAATATGAAAATCGTGTGCTGTCTATACGTTAGTTTGTTAATGATTAAAATTAGTGCAGTAATCCTTTTCACATCTTTTTTTTTTTAAAGTGTATTGGGAACTGAAGAATTCAGATTTTTTTTTTGCTATTTTAACTTATATATATAATATAGAAAATTTTCTGTGTAGTAGATTATTAAATTTGATTGATTTTTAAGTGAGAGTAACAGTTGTTCCAAGCGTAATGATCAGCCTTGAGATTTCAGTCTTGTTCGATCATCAGGCATACGAAATTTTATTACTCGGAATGTCCCTGCAGAAGTCTCTTACGTTTCCACCAGCTTAATCGCATCAACGCGGTGGCGCCGCGGAATATTGCTTGAATGGATATTCTGTTTGCCTGCAAGGATTACTGCCTTAGAAATATGCTTAAAAAATATGTCTTTGCTTTAAACCATTCCTTCTATCAGTGCGGAACCACTATTGAGCAAATCTCCATCTAAATAAAGCAATTTACGAATGTGAAGGAATAGGTGCATTTCCACATTATTCTCCATATATAACAATTTCTCTTTAAAACATCTTTGCTATCCTAGCTGGCCCAAACATGATTATATCTGGGAGTATGTTGCAATTTTTTTTTGCAGAAGCAACTTTGAATTCGCAAATTGTTTTTGAGTAGTAGTTATGCGTAAATTTGGAACAAACATATGATTTGTACATTCTGCTTATTCTTAAAGATAATGTTGGCTTTTTTAGCGTATGACGAGCTAGGGTTTATAATACAATTAATACATAAAGCCAAATAAAAATGTTCAAGATATTTAAAAAGTTGGATATTTTCAGTTTGCACTGCCATCTGCGGGGATTCTTACTATTTAAGATTAGAAAAAAACATTTACATGATTTGGGTACAATTTTTGTTTATATATAGTAATGTATATTTAATACATACACTCGTCGTTCACAGCGTCACACATGAAGTGCCGAGATAATGCAGAAAGTTTCTGCACTTTTCGAAATCAACTTGAGGCCTCTTGAACGCAATTCATTTTTTTCCCGTTTTAAGAGTGAGCACCTAAAAATAGAAATGGCTTAAGAATAAAGTACATTTGTTTTTCCAAAAAGAGGAAAAAAGTATTACGAGTAGTTATTCGGAAAGGACAGTAATACGTAAATATGAAGTCACAGCCGTCTATCTCAAAAACAAAACAAAAATTTCGTTTTCTAGATCACCCTTTATGCATTCCACATTTAGAACATCTAATATGTTTAAAAGTATTGGCAATTTACATAAATAACAAAAAAATGTAAATTGGTGGTATTCTGTATAGGCGTTTGGTGTTAACAAGGATTGTTGAAATTTTGGTGAAAAATCGGTGCATTTTTCATACATTTTACTCATCTGCGTAGCGAATTTGGATATTAACTGAAGCTATTCAAGAAATACGCTTTAGGATATGTAAAATATTTCAAATTAAAACCGTTTCTTTTGTAAAAGAATTTAATTGTTTAATGCACAAGTATTTTGTACCTATTTTTTAATTATAGTAGAAACAAATATTAGGTTTCAGATAACTGAATCTTTTAATGAAAAAAGGTTTTAATTTCAAATATTACTTATCTCAAAGTGTAATTTTTAAAATAATTTCAATTAATGTCCAAATTCACCAAGCAGATGAACAAAACACACCAAAAGTACGCGAATATTTCACGCAAATTTCACTAATTCTTGATATCGTCTTAAAACACGTAAGAAGTACTACTAAATTACGTTTTTTTTGTTAGTTATATCAATTAGGAATACTTTAAATAGGTTAGATGTTATAACTGTGGAACGAATAAGGGTCATTCAGAAAAAGAAGCAATTTTTGTTTGTTTTTGTGATAAGAGGCTGACTTCATATATTTGAGTAAGCTGTTAATTCTGAACAATTTTTTTAATAACATCTTCCTTTTTTTGAAAAATAATTATACTTTACTCTTTAGGTATATAGCCTTTTTTAATTTTTAAGTGCTCACATTGTATACAACACATTGTCTATAGACGGTAGATTATATTTTACGTACAAAAGATCTCAAATTGATTTTAAAAGATAGTCAAACTTTCTGTTATTACAAATTTTCAAAAGTCCATAACAATAAGAAATCTCTTATGATGGGGACTTTATTTGTGACACTGTATATATCGCAGTTATATATTTATTTAAATGGAACTTGGCCCAAACTGTACTTAGACTTTGCATTCTTTCTCTAATTTTTTGACGACTGCATAATTATTTGCAACATCGGATTTTAGATATCCCGGGCATTATAAACCTCCATCTCGAGGATACTAACAAACCAAGCACTCATTAAACATTAAACAGTGACTGAATCAGTGAAACGAACATTAAGACTGTAATAAAAAGCAGCGAAGGTACTATCCTTCGGAAATGGCAACCATATGTTTCGGTCCGCCTCCATTACCCCCCAATAAGAAGTCATTATTGAACAATAACGGTCACAATCGCAATCGCAAGCACAGTCACGGCTTCTTGTCGTCGACCTATCACAGCTTTCGCGATCCGGTCGAGGAGAATGAGTTTATCGTGTACGCGTCCGAGGACATAGAACTGTCCGAGTGTCCTTCAAGAGCCATCGCGAACGGCGGAACCGATATGACCGGAAAACGTAACAAGAAAGTCACCCACACGAACTCTCTGCTCCGTTCTAGAGGCGAAAAGATCACAATAGTGCGCAGTCATTCGGACGGCAACCTTCATAAGAAAAAGTCCACCAATGCCCCAATGACGATCAACAAGTATATTAAGGTACTGAGCAGCAGCTGGAAGAATCTATTAAACCGTAAGTTTCCCTTATTGTTAATTAAGGAAATAAAGAGTTTCATTTTACTATAGAAAGGATATATTGAAAATTTAGGTTGTATAAAGTACAAAAACAATTGAGTTGCTGTGTTGGTTACAATAATTTTTGGGCCAAAATTAAAAATTACTTGAAATACCAATTCACTTTAAATTATCAAAATATCTCAATGTTGATTAAAAAAGAAAAGGTTTCAAGCAACTTTTGAATTAAAAAAAAGCGGGTTGTTTCTAATCAACAACACAAGAGCATTCCTATAAAATATCCACGGCAACATGAATAAAATTACCCTTCGATTTCATATCATTAAAACACAATGACAACTTCTCTATTTCATTCAATACTGTTAGTAAGTCTTTCATTTATGCAGTTGTACTTTATGGATACACACATAAAAATTTTCCGGAGTTAAATCAAACGGAGTTGTACCTTATCCAAAAACAATTAAACTGGCACTAAAAATCTGTCAAAATAACATCAAAAAGAAATATTTTACTCTTTTCGGAAATGTTTCTCACTAGATCCCATGTAGTTAGAAATGTCACTGTTACTCTTTGTTTAACACCGCTCTCGGAGAATAATAACTCCAATCGAAAAACTTTTTGTTGTTGTTCAACGCTTTAACTAAGGAAAGGAGTTAACGTGACACCAAAATATGAATTAGTAAACCATTATTGAGACTTTATTCTCGTAAAGTTGTTAGAAAAACTTGCGAAAAGTGAAAATTAATTCCTCAAGTTAGTAAATACTACTATATCTTAATCCTGCAAAGTTTATTGATAACACTACGAGCTTGAACCAACTCCAAAACAAATTTATTGCAACACGTATTGCTAACTACCCATAGAAGCAAAGAAATGGAATTTTACTCCGATACGTGGGTGTTAGTATTAAATTACATAACTCCACTCGCTTTTAAGTACTTGTGTTTTTGGTTTTGAGGGAACTATCATCGGTAGTTCTCTCACGACCAGATCTGACACCATATTTCTTTGATGTACACGTTTTCATAGTTAATAGTATCATTGAATTAACCATTAAGAATGTATATCTTAAGTTGGGCTAATTTAGTATGGAAGCTAGATGGTAAATTATCTGTGGTATTTTGAATATCAGATATAATTGTGTCATGAAAATGCAATCTATTAGCTTCACTATTTATAAATTTAAAATGTTTTTTTGAAATAGTATTTGGTATTTTCACTCCAGGTAATATGTGAATACATCAGGTCTTTACATCTTTTTACTGTAAATAAATTTTCTACTTTTGTTATTAAGTTAAAAGCTGAACTGTACAGAGTGTCCCACCGAAGACTGGGTCTTTGATCACAGCTCATTTTAGAAAGAAAGCTTTTCTACATATATGTTATAGAATCTAATGCTGCATCACTTAAAAATATTTTTGACTATACAGAGTGTCCCAGAAGTAGGCAAACGGATACTTACTTCGTTATTTTAAATAGAACACCCTATATATTATTTCATTTTTCAATTCTACATAGAAAAATAATACGACTTTATATAAACCACTATATGTCTATCTTTAATAACAACGTTGTTATTTACTCTTTTGTCAAAAGTGGTCCCGATGCAAAGCATCTGTTAAGGCGGCGTGGTTTATATTTGCATTAGTTTTAGACATTCATATTTTAAATATCATACATACATACTTAGTCTGATTCAACATTGAAATTAAAATCGATGTAATTGTATACAGGTGTCCACTATAGTCTTGAACATTTGCTTAACTTTAATCCAAGGTAACTTGATTTTTTGAAATAGCAATATTGTTGGTTGTGATAAATTAACCCTTGCCCAAAACCCTATCAATACATACCAAACATTTATGATTCCCCATGCAGGATTTTATAGTGGCACTGGATTCTATAACATTCTTGTAGAAAAAGTATTTTTCTAAAATGACAAATAGAACTTTCAAGACCCAGTCTTCGGTGGGACATCCTGCAGATATTAACTAAAAAAGTGCCACCAATGGCGGCGCTTATTGTCTATTGTTGGAATCACCATACCAGTAAAAGCTATCAAAGGAGAATAGCACTACACGGACTCGTTTTTGCCTACTAGGCGCCATCAGCGCCACTCCGAGTGGAAACCCACTTGCACCGTTATCGCATCTCAAGCTTTATTCGCTATTACCTACTAAGGAATCAAGAGTTTAGATTTGTGCCCCCTAGGGAACATAAATCAAACTCTCAACCCTCGAGACATAATAAAAAGAGGTGGGAAGTCATTTTTTTGTATGCACAATAACAATAAGTCGCAAGCAAAGCGTCTTTGTTGAAATGTCCTATAATTTAAATGTTATGTGAATGAGCTCCAGAACAGTGTCCGTTGTTCGTTATATTACGATGTCACCATGTTCTACAAAACTACAGTTTTGAATTGTGGCTAAGAGTCCTGTTTCACTTGCATTAAAATCATCTTTCCCGTCAAAGTGCTTTGAAATTTTACCAAGTTTTTCCATTCAATCAAAAATTGCTTGGTTGTTAAATGCAGCAGAATCTTGTAGAATACGAAATTTTCTATTATTCTTTTGCGTGAAATGAAACCAACCATTGTTGTAAGATGTTTTACTATTCACAGGGGGTAGATTATACAAACTGAATGCATATATAAATATTAAAATATATAATTCTGTATTTAATTGTAAATATATCGCAGGATCGTCTCTGTGACTTTGTACAAGAGAGAAGAGAAATGCTCTGCCCTGGCTATTAACAAAAGACAATATCAATATTAGCGCGGAAAAAAATTATTTTCTATGACTTTCACCACCAGTGATAGCGTTGATAAAATTATTCTTTAATTTAGCAGTTGAACTTATGGAACTAAACTCGTAAAAGGTACACCATGAAGAATTAGGTTCGTGTGTTCTATTTACAAAGTAAGGAAGTGCTAAAATGTATTACATTGAATGAAGCGTTCTGTAGCAAGACGCATACATTGAAGAAGGTATTTTGGTTGAAGAAGAGTTGAGAGCTTGAGAAGTTTAAATACACAGAGAAAAAGTATATATTATCACGTATTACAAATATAATAAATTGTATTAACGCAGGCATAGCAATATATTAACCAATAGTCATATGTCAGTACTATTTATTAATGTTGTTAATACGGTTTAATAATTGTAATAACATTAATTATAATTTTTTATTTTTCTCAATATATAAGTTACAAAAAAGGTGTTTGTAACTAAATTATTCCAAACTTTATATTGTTTAGTGTATTAACCTATCCCTCCATGTGTGGTCACTGATCAATCTGACTAAGTTACCGTTGCGTCTTTGTGTAATGTTTGCACTCACCTAACAAGTAAGTGTAAGTAGCATACATACTTAATTATGCGAGATGAATGGTACGTGGGTGATTTAAATTTCTTGTTTCATAGTGGATAGGAGGTACTACCTGAACAGATGGTGAATGCCAACATTCTATTGCAGTTATAAATTTAGAAACTCTTATAATATATGTAGTTTGTAATGTATAGTTTATTTATTTTCTGCCATGTTAGATAAACCTTAGTACGAGTTGTAAAAGCGAAGTAGTTGTATTGCAATCAAATAAAGGTGTTTGTAGCAGCCCACATTGGTGTTTCTACCGCCTTCGTGATAAACTAAATCGCAGATTTGCAAAAGGCGAGAAAAATGATTGTCATCAAAGAGAAACAATCCCAAATATTTGGAATGCAATTCTTAAATTTTTATACTTGCCTGCTAGTTACCCCAATATTAGTAACACTGCCCACAGCGACACCACCTGTAACTATACAGGGTGCCATTAATGTGTCGGCGGAATTTGGCAGGAAAACTACTAAAGCTAGGAAAGTGTAATTTTTTGTATGTATATAGTATATCAATGCGCATCTTGTAAACTTATTCACAAATATACAGGGTGTTACAAATTGTAAGAGCTACTTTCAACTTTTTTATTTTAAATGAATTACTATAGGGGGTGAGGTCTGATGATCGCGGTGGCCAGCTTATTGGACCTTCTCTCTCAACCCATCTATTAGTAAACACTCTATCTAGATGGGCTCTTGCAGCAGCGCCATAATGTGCGGGTGCACCATCGTGTTGGTACCACAATCTATCCATCTAGTTACCTGGCAAGCTTTCTAGTAGTGTTAGTAAATTATTTTGTAGAAAATTTGTATAAGTTTCACAATTTAAAGTATTGTCAAAGAAGAATGGACCCACAACGGTGTTTGCTAAGATGCCTCTCCAAGTGTTAATACTCCATTTGTGTTGATACAAAATGGGTTGCACAAAATGAGGGTTTTGTGTATCATAGTACCTAATGTGAATTTTTCCTGTTCATTATTTCAGAATGTAAATGTTGCTTCATCTGTGAAAAGCACATAATCTAGAAAATTTTCATCTTGACGTAATCGTAAAAGCAGCCATTCACAATACACAAGCCTCTTTTCAAAATCCGTATGTAGTAAGCCATGGTGAATATTAATTTTATATGGGTGAAATTTATGTTTCTTTAAAAGTCTCCTCGTAGTAGTGGTTGCAATTCCATGTTGTTTCGAAATTCTCCTTGTAGACACCTGCGGATTTTCCACAACGGATTGAATGACTTTCACTTTATTATTTTCTGTAACCATAGTTTTTGTCCTTTCATATTTGTCGTAATTCACTGAACCCGAGCGAAAAAACCTTACCAACAAATTGTCAAAGCTCTGACTATCCGGAGTTCTACGGGTAGGATATTCCGCTGCATACATTCTTGATGCTAGTAGTGGATTTCTGTTGCAAGCACCAAGAACGAATACCATGTCTATCAGTTCTTCCTTGAAGAGATTCATTTTTAAATATAAAAGTAGGAAAAAAATAACAGGATGAAAACGATATAATTAGCAACAGGATTAAAGTAATACGTAATAACTCATGATCCACAAATAAATAATTCAAATTGCAAACAATGAGCGATAATAAAACTATAAAAAATTGTAAAACGCTATGATACCAAAGACGAACTACAAAATACGACTTTATGTGAAGATTTAATCAGAGATTTGACATTTCGTTAGTTTATTAGTTTTTGTTTGAAAATCATAGCCACCTGACCAATGGGTGTCCCACGTATTGAAGATTGTAAATATATTTTCCATAAAATTGTAATATCTTTGAAAGGACTAGAAATAAGTGTTATATTGTTGGTATCATTTTAAAGGTAATTTTGCAAGGAATTTACTGGTAACATCGAAAAACATAGGTTGAATATAAAAAAATCGAAAGAAAGGCGTTTGCATATCGATAAATGTGCCACGACATATTTAACACCCTGTATATATTTTTACGTTACACCACCTTGAAACATATACAGTTTTAGCCCCTCAAAGTCATAACAAAAGAATATCGCGCTACACTACAGCGGTTTTTGGTATACAACTGATAATCTCAGAAGTCGCAACTGTCGGAAGTGCACATAAGCATATGTCATTGCAAAGGTGTTTTAGGTGGCTACCGAAATAATTACTAAAATATATAGCAATCCATTTAAAATAAAAAAGTTGAAAGTAGCTCTGACAATTTGTAACATCCTGTATATTTGTAAATAATTTTACAAAATGCGCATTGATATATCTACTATATACATACCGAAAACCTCACTTTCCTAGCTTTAGTACTTTTCGTGCTAAATTCCGCCGACACACTAATGGCGCACCCGGTATATAACTATTAATTTATTAGATTAGACTTGAATCAGGCCACATCGATGCATGCGGTATTCAATGGCTTATGTATACCTATTGTGTACCCCTATCGATTTAGTGTCTTTGCAATGCGATAGACTTCCGAAAGCTTTGCACTTACACGAATGTCATTCCGAGAATCTGCATATGGAATTTGCTATTTAAAATACCACTAACACTAACATATTACCCGTACATAGTTTCCTTCCTTTTATATATGAAGTATTTAACTGTCATCATTTTTTGTGCGTTTGTCGCAGTTGCTTCATACGATTCTAAAGACATAATTCCCTATATAGCAGTAACTTGTCTATGCTTTGTAATTTGCGTTGGAGAACAATAGTGTATTAAATCTGTTTATTGGAGAAGATGCCTAGTTTTTACCTTTGAGTGCTACTAACCTTGCATTTGAATAGAGGGGATATTGTAAAATAAAAATAGTATAGGTATTTGTTACATACTTATTTACTTACAATTACACTGAGAGAAATAGATAGTACTCTTTAACATAAATATAGTATACTTTAATATATTTTATAGCTCCTATAGGGACAATCATATTTTATATTACCGGTGACAATATCTGTATAGTAAATATCTGTGAATTCTTTTTATTAACTCGTATGGTAAAGTGTACTATATTTGTATTATTAATTTGAGCATACATGTTAGTAAATGTGAAAAAAATGTCTAGTAGCGCTGACTATATTTGATAATAACTGTTAACAATGAAAACTATAATAAATATAGTTTAATAATTTTTAATTATAATTAATTAATATAATTTGATTTGCCGGTGACAGCCGGGCGAATTGCCGTCGTATCGGGCAGGATTGCGGGAATCAGACCGGCCCGTGTACTGTAGAGTACTACCGGTATTGAAGCGCCTCGTAATTCTCGTCTGTGGGCGATTGTCCACAGTACTTTTTACACGACGTTAACCATATATAAGCATCATATAGATATTACGCAGCCACATTTACCGATCACAATTTACATTGAGTACGAATTTCAAAGATTATGAAACAAGCGTAGCGCCATCTTTACGACAAAAGCTGTAGTATCACATATTTATGTAGCTAAACGAATTATGAGTATTATGATATTCCTACTATATAGATATAAAACTATACAGCATTCATTTCATTCCATCTCATTATTAATGCCGTTTTCAATAATCAAAGTAAGGTGACTGTTGCAAGCACCTAACCTAACCTAAATAAACACAACACAGTAAATTTGCTACACCTGTTATTATAACTGTCTTCACTACATTATATGCAATTTATTATATTCACTTGTTGTAAAATATTGTAAAACATTTCACTATATTTTGTAGAAGATTGTCACACAATATTTTTAAACAATTTTATTGCTTTTTTTGTAACCGTGATATAGGAAAATGCAACGCCGTTGTTCTAAAATTTTGCACAATAGTAGGAATTCTTACTACAATTTCCGTCAAACAGTGAAGTGTAAATATTACAACATGGATTTTTCTCTGTGCAGACACAAACATGCACCGACACGAATACGTACACCTGTATCACACGTACATAACACGTGTGAGTGGCAATACAGCTTATTGGTCGATTTCTTCGGTAAAGATCGACAATGAATAGAGCAAGGGGTGGGAAGAGCGTTACGAACATTTATGTTAGAAATTGAATATGCATAGAATACCTGGTAACATCCAGATTTTACCTCTTACTATAAGCATGGTAACATCTGGTTATTTTACTCTTAATACCCCACATATTGTCGTTTGGACAATAATTATGTTACTAATTAACATAAAGAGATTTACTATCTAATTTCTACAATCCATTTTTCTCAGTGTAGTTATTGTTTGAAAAGTGGTAAAGGCAAGATAATAATATTTAGTGTAAGATGGCATATAGTGGAATTCTAGGATGATAAGAGTGAATTTCCAATTTCGTTATTAACAATACTTGCATCTATTCCTCTAGTTACAATCACGAGAAAAATATATTCAATATTAACATCTCGAACATCTATGAATGATATGTATAATTCATCGGCCACACAAGTCAACTTGTACGCCTTTTAATTTTAATTATTATTAATCACTATAACTCACGCGTTAATAAGTACACCTTTATTCGTTACAACGGTACTAACACTGTTTTTAAAACTGCTGTACTAGAAATGGGACGTTCCTTCAGGTGCATAAATCGTTGTGTAAATACCCTTTCAAACAATTTTAAAATTAGATACGGCCACCTTGAAACGTGCGCGACATCTGGTTGAGGATTTATTTATTCCTGGCGCAATATAAACACAGTATCAACTCATAAATTTCCATTTGAATACTAACTGAACTGTTTACGAGGGAAGCACCCTAACAAGAAATGTTAATGAAAGTTCGGCGTCAGGAAACTTGTGATGTGGGGTGTACAAGAAGAACGAAGGTGATGAAAAATGCATGTGTAGTATGCACCTAAATAATACGGCGACGATACGGTAATAGTTAACAATAAGCTGAACTGTCCAGTGAAGGAACAGTTTCCAGCGGATGAACGCTGTTCAAATAATCAAGAATGTTAAAATCTGCGGCACTTTATCGCGTTTCAATTTTTAATCACTAGCTGCGTTTTTACCTTTATTCTTTATAATCATAACCATGTCCATAATGGCTCGTAAAGGACCTTGCTAACGCTGAGAGAAACGGTTGGATTAATTCAACATAAAATACTTTGTTACCGTCTTTATGTCAGCCCAAGAAAAGGTCATGTAAAAGAATTTTCTTACTGTGTTTGATTAATTCGTATATGATATGCTAATATTTGATCTATGCGTGAACAGTTTATTCAAGTTCTCTTCTTGTGTGTCCAATGAACATATTATGAGAGCTCCATTTTTTTGCATTAAGTAAACCCAAAGGTTGTGTTAATGTGTAACTCAAAAAGTGGTCTGAATTAATGCATTTTGCGTTGACTAAACACATTTGATTTTCCAGTGTTCAACAAAGTAATTGCTATTTCAATGCACCATTAACGTTTCTGAACGCTTTAATGAGTTGGATTCTACGTTCATAATCATTTTCTGCTACAGAGTATATTGTAGAAATGCTACTATAAGGAAACACGTATTTTTATCTTAGTTTTATAGATTGGTTGTAAGAAATAAGGATTTGACCATAAATGAACAAGTGTTCATTTTCATCAAATTTTTGTTCGACACACAATAACTAAGCTATTTCCAAATAGATAGAGAAGATGCGCGTAACAAGAATATATAGATGTGGTGGGGGTATATAATTATACTTCATGACACCTAAAAATGTCCTCATGGATCCCGTTTTTGTTATCTGAAAACTGTCACAGGAACAGGTACGTTACTATATTATTCCACAAAGCCCAATCCTACAAGAAATTTGAACGCAATAAACATATCTGCAATTATATTTGAACATAAAAACATTTCTGACTCAGATTATATGCTTATTTGTAGAACAGAACAGTTATTTACACATTTACACATTTATTCTGTTGCACAATAAAGATCTATTATTATTATTATGCCCGCAATTATTTTAAAACAATTTAAGCATGCACTAGTAACTCCAGTAACCTACTTAATTAATGAATCTTTTGATGAGGGTCTTTTTCCTGAATCTCTAAAGACCACATTAATAAAACCAATCCACAAAAAAGGTGATCACAGATCACAATATATCTAACTATAGGCCTATTGCACTTTCTTCATGTTTTTCGAAGCTTTTTGAATACGCTATGCTTAATCGGCTTGAAAGTTTCATAAATAAATTTGATATTTTGTCTACATCACAGCATGGCTTTAGACGTGGGAAATCAACAATCACTGCCTTGTTGGATATACACGCCAGCATACTTCGTGATATAGAAGCTAGGCTTTGCCCGGTAGGAATTCTTTGCAATCTTACCAAAGCCTTTGATTGTGTTCAGCACAGTTTATTACTTAATAAGCTCAATTCTTTGGGTTTTCTCGGTAATGCGGCTGACTGGATAATTTCGTATCTCGCTGACAGAGTTCAGTTTGTTGAAATCGAAGTTGTAAATTCAAATACAAAATACAAAATTCGATCCTCTCTTTTACCGAGCAATATTGGCGTAGGCCCGACGTTCTAGTCTCTTCATAAGCGTAAATGTTTCCTCCCCGTAGACAACATTTACGCTTATGAAGAGACTAGAACATCTACGACTGAAGAAATCAAGAATGCTGAGCCAGTTAGCATTTCTAAATAAATGCAGAGATCAGAAAGTAACACCAACATTTCTGAAAATCAACCACCACATCAAGACACCCAGCGCCAGTAGGATACTCCAACGGGCAAGTGACGCTTTACTCAGAGAAAGGATACACAACACCCGGACGCAACTAAATACAGTGGGGAAAAAGTTATACGAAACACACCTACGCTTAAGCAACATCCTGAACAACGACACGTGGACGACCATTGACCGCCTCACTACAGACAAAGCCAGATATCATGCGGAAGCAGCCACCAAGAAACAAAAGGACAAATTCACGCAGCTACACCAAAAATCAAGACCACAGAGCTCTACATTAGATCAAGACCGAGTAGTTATAAACCTATCTTCCAAACCACTACAAGGACCGGAGAAACAAATCTTAGCTAAAGGACTGAACTTCGCCATCACTCCAAAAGAAATACCTAGAGAAGACATCATCTGTGCCATAGAAACTTCCATCAAAACTCTACCAGCAGAAGAAGTAGAGGATATCAGGTCTACTACGCAACGCATCTTAAAATCAGCCAAACCACCCACATCTAATATATCAAGAGAAGAAAAGAAAGGAGAGCCGTTACGGAACTGAGGAAGGACAAAGACCGCACCATAATATCGGCAGACAAAGGAAACGCGACCGTCATCATGGACACAAGAGAATACAAAGAAAAGATGCGGGTATTACTACAAGACTCTACATACCGCAAACTTAAGAAAGATCCAACCCCAGCACTGGAAAGAAAATTATCAGCAGCAGTCAAAACATCATCGATACCTAAGGAATTACACCGGAACATCATCAAGACAGGCACCAGAACACCAAGATTATATGGACTCCCAAAAATACATAAAGACGGAAATCCTATGAGGCCTATTGTATCAGCAGTGGGTTCGGCTACGCATCCTTTAGCCAAATACCTTGCCAAAAATCTTCAACCACTCTTGGGAAAAACAGAGACATACATCAAGAATTCGGCGCATTTCATAGAAAAAGTCAAGAATGTCAAAGTGGAGAAGAATGACGTTTTAGTGAGCTTCGACGTCAAATCGTTGTTCACTAATATCCCGATAGATGAAGCTGTCACCATCATCCGACAACGCTCCCAAGAAATCAACATGGAAGATGACATCATAAATTTAATAGAACTCTGCGCATCTTCAACATATTTCACCTTCAACGGAGAAGTGTATGAACAAGTAGAAGGAGCCGCGATAGGATCACCTTTATCTCCAGTATTAGCTAACATTTTTATGGAAGCATTCGAGGACACCGCCATTGCATCAAGTGAACTAAAACCGAAGTGCTGGTATCGGTACGTTGACGACACCTTTGTCATATGGCCGCATGGAACTGACACTTTACCTCAATTTCTGGAAGACCTCAACAAACAACACAACCAAATACAATTTACAATGGAACTCGAAGAAGATGGCTCCTTACCTTTTCTGGATGTGCTACTCAAGAGGAAAGAGAACCACACACTGGGACACCAGGTTTACCGTAAACCAACCAACACGGATCGCTATCTCAATGCAAATTCTCACCATCACCCCGCATAAAAACGGGGAATCTTAAACACATTGGTGCATAGAGCTAAGACGATATCAGATGAAGAACACCTCGAAGCCGAACCCCAACATCTCAAGAACACACTACTACAGAACGACTACAGACTCAAAGACATCACAGCTACCATCAACAAACAACCAAAACATCCAAAACAACAGGAAGAAACAACAACTACTACTGGAACGACTTGCCTGCCATACATCAAAGGATGCACTGACAAAATTGGAAGAAAGCTGCGCAAACACAACATCAAAGTAATCTTCAATGCTCCAGAAAAACTATCTACAAAATTACCTTCACCGAAAGATCGTACCTCGCCGCTCCAAAATCCAGGAGTCTACGAGATACCCTGCACTTGTGGAAAGGTATACACAACACTCAACAAACACGAAACACGGAATCAAGTTTGACAAATGCAGGAAACTAGCAACGGAACCACATTACTGGAGAAGATTGTACAGAGAAGCTATTGAAATACAGAAAAATCCGAACAATATCAACAGAAAAGACGGACTACAATTACCAAGTATCTGGAAATCATTCTTCACAGCCCAACGGAGAGCAACGGACACGCCTCAACAGAGCGGAACGATTACGCACCAACGGACACAGGACCATATATTAACCCCGGATCAGGACAAACTAGTCACTTCACTTCTGAAGAAGATCACGACAAGATGATCGAAACGTCAAGTAGTTTAATCTTTATTTGAATTGTATATTTTAGAAGCCGCTATTTACATTCATAAAAATAAACTTAAAATTTTAGTTGCTAATAATCCACAGCATTCTTACAGTATAAGAGATCCCAAACTGCACTTAATGAAGCACAATTTAAAATTAACAGCTGATTGTATTGATATCCTTGGAATAAAAATTTACAACCACCTTCCTGATAGTTGGAAGGAATATAATACATATAAATAATAATAAAGAAAACCTTAAAAACTGGTGGTTTTATTCAATTGAGTACTTGGATTACTGTTTCTGAACTACATTTATTTTAATTTCTGTCATTCCAATTTTTACTTGTATATTTATTTCCATTTTTTTTTGTAATCTCATGTACGTTTTTTGTATTTTTCTATTTTGTATTCCCCTTCCCGCCTTTTCCTGTTGACCTATTTCAAACTTCAGTCTATGAAATAAAGTTTATTATTATTATTACACAAGGTCATAACGATTTCATAACCAGTCTGAAAATTTTAATGCTAAACAGCAACGTCGAAAACTGTGATATATTAAAAAGAAAACAACTTGTCCATCTGAATGCAAATATGTTAAATATATCCACAGTTAACGTAATAATTTTTGAAGAGAAAAAGGAGGAAGTACTTTAAATCATGCAATTTCTTTTGATATTTCCAATTAAGTTGAGAGAATGAATAACAATAATAATCATAATAATTCATGCCTTGACATCCCCCAACAGTCTTCACCAATTACGAAAGGCATACGCTAGTAATGAGTTATTATTGGGCCTGCATTCGTAGAGCATCTGTTCGTGCCTTAACACTTGCCAAAGACTAAGAAAAACTACGAAAATCTCGCTCTAAAAGCAAGCGTGATTGATAGCCAAGTGTGCAAGCCACTAGACAACCATAATTAGATTGGTAAAAAGCAAAGTTTATCCTATGTTGAAGCTTCCTTCCCAAATTATATTATGATGCAAATAGTTCATTGCATCGTTTTCTGAGAAAACGTATCACAAACATCGTCGTCTAAACAGTCGTAAAATGCAAATTAGTTTGCACATATACGAATGCAATGGCCCGTAAATTAAATAATCATCACTTGGATTTCGTCAAGAATAGCTAATTTTATGGTGCAGTATTTCCATAATTTTCTCTAGTGAGTACACATTCGAACATAGTAATAATTTTATATTCGGTCGACGCTTGTCTGTCATCTTGTATCTCACGTGCATCGCTGTTTTACGCTGATCAGAGATGAAAATAGCGAAACGCCGTTCGATTTTACGATTATTAACTGTTTACGAACTGACTTTATCACGTCTTCGCCTAACGAATACTAAAAATACAAGCAACGACTCGTGGACTCGTCGTTTCTTGTGCACATACTGCAGAAATTTCACGTATCAACTACATATAGTAATAAACAAACTAGCCGTAGTAAAACAGCTTTGTATTGTTTTAATAGGATCTGTATGCAGAAGCTCGCAAATAAAAAAGAAAACTAGTATTTCACCTTCTAAGGTGATACGGGTTCTCCTCTTTGGTGGAGTAGGGTATGCTTTGAAAAAAAAACAAGCGTTTGTTTCGCTTCCAACCTTCTTGATTTCTTTTTTGTTTGTCAGCGCGTTCTCAGAAGTCACGTTACGATTGTTTCGGAACGCATGCAAAGGCAAAGAGGGCAACGTATACAGATAGACGAGATATAACAATGAATGTCTGCGCAGTCCTAATATATGGCCTTGGAAATAACTGAACCATTTCGAAACCGTCTTGTAATTATTCATTAACATTCAAGTGTTCCCAATTTATAGATTCTAACCCTCATTGCTTTTATGCTTCAAAATGCTATTCAATTAGTGACAATTTATTTATTTCCACCCTTTGAGAGTGCGCCTATATGAACAAAAATAATCAGTAAAGTTAAGAAAACACCTGAAATAACAAAGTTTAGTGTAAATATAACAGTTGTATATATACAACATACAAATGGATTTACATGTTTTTCCCTATAGCTGACAGATGTTTATTAATACTGTTGCAGTAATTATTTAACTTTATTCTAACTTTTAATTTTTCGTAATAGCTAATAGCTTTAAATTCTGAAAAGATATAATCATACCAACTTTAGTTACTCTATTTTTAGTATAATATTTTGAAGCATTGTAACTACATCAGTATATCTATTAATAGCATTTGCATCAGAGATAATGCTCGAAATATTTTTCTTGAACGTATTGAAAAAGCTTGAAATGAACTGCTTCTTTTGGGGATTTTTGAAAGACAAAATTTACGGCTACCCAAAATGTCCGGTTTAAGTCACACTGTGAGCTCAACGTTCCAAGCACCTGAGTTGCACGCGGCGTTTAGACTACGCATTAGACCGGACATTTTGAGTGTCCATGAGTATACAAGAATTACAAAGCCAAATGGAAGAAGTGATTAATGCAGTGGATGGACTGTTGTGAAAGCAACACAAAGCCTAATTAAGGGAAACTCAAAACTGCAATGATCAGGAAGGAAACATTTTCGAACGCCTTTTATAACTTTTTTTATATAACAATTTCCTTATGTGTAATATTGTAATAATAAAATAACTTAACATAACTTCCTTATCATTAATTTTAATGCAATAATGTATTTAAGTTTTTATATTGCAGATAAATTCATCTTTCTATTTTTTTTGTAATATACAGGCTGACCCCTATTAAAAAAAAAAACATTACTTGGACAGTTATTTAACTAAGATTGCAAAAAAATACTTTTCTTATTACTTATCAATTACTTCTAATCTAAATTTAATTCTTATATAATACCTACATTATTATTCGAATCAATATTCTAGTAATGGCGATTTTTGAGTGCCCTTTGTGTCTTGAATGATATTCCTTATACCTTTTGAATGCTCTATGTCTAGTGTGTAGTATGTCTAGTATGTGTATACGATTTTAAATAGACTTAAACAGCAAACAAATTGTATTTGGAACTTTTTCCCGTATTATTACAAATATACCTGCTCAAAAATTTAGTAACTCATTCCTAGTGGATTTACCCCATCACAAAGTAACGTTTAAGAGTATGACATCTCTGTAATGAGCACATTTATCTGTGCGAGGGCCTTCGTCCTTCTTCGTATTTCTTCTAGATATGATTTGAATGTTTAATGCGTAATACCAGTGCTGCACTACAGTTAACTACCGCTCGATAGAAAACCATTACTGCCAAACAAAAAAACATTAACAATGATTTAAGTACGTGCATAAGAAATTTGCCTAGCGGAAAGTTACAACAAAATACGTCTTTGCCAATAACTTCATTTAAGTATAAATATATAAAATAGCACCACGCATATGAGTAGGATTGAGCGCCGCCTGGGGCTGTTGGCGCTAAGCTGCCAAGGGCGCTCTATGGCGTCAAGCTGCCAAGGACGCCAGAGGTGCCAAGTTGTTAAAGGCGTTATAAGCCGCCCTAGCGTTGACGCATACGCTTTTAAACTATTTCTTTTTATGAATTACTGGACATTGGTAAAAATTCATTTCTTTTTTAAAGTTTATAAAAAAATAATTATTAAACATTAGGATTAGTTAAAAATATGAAGACGGAGATGTTCTTATCGTTAATATGCTTTTATCTTACCAATAAGTAGACTTAACTACAGATATTAGAGATTGGAAAATACTTCCTAATGATTACTAGGGCAACAGATACTTACGGGATCATATTAGTCTAATCTTCATCAATAGCAATTTAACTAACAAAATGAAACTATATCTGCTCGTGCACAACATGAAGGCAACAACACCTTTCCAACGTTCCAGTAATAGTATCTTATTCCAGCAAGATGGAGCTCGACGACATTCTGGTGTAAGTGTTCGTTAATAACGTTAGAATAGCGTCTTTTCCAACTGGTGATATGGTAGGCGAAGAAACATTATTTGTTCTTGGGGGATAAAATAATGTTTATAAAGATAAATCCCGTGGAGCCATAGATTTAAAAATTAGAATTCCAAACAATTTCAGAAACCGCCGAGATTTTTTAGGAAATTCTTTTTGGGGTTTTGTCAATCGATTCAATAATTATAAAGTTAGACATGGAAAAGACACTTACATTAATTTACTTAATTGTTAATGTGTTTTTAATCATAAGATTTGTCACTCATAACTTCATTGCGAATAATTTTGTTTATCTGCCATGTAAGGACCCAATTAAACACTCCAACCAGTTTTGTTGTAAAAGTGTTTAATTTGAAAAAGAGAAATACTTTATGGAATTCTAGCGCAAAATTCACAAACTTCCATCTAGCAACACTACGTCGACATCTATTGAAGAAAGAAATCTAGATAAAAATTTTTAGCAAATTTACTTATTGTGAGCATAAAATAAATAATTATAATAATAAAATAAACTATTCCTGTACATTAGAAAAAAATGTGTTGAAAGCTTTTATTCACTCCAGAGAGCTATGTTTACAAAACCAAGAATTTTTGTGATGACCAGATTCATCTATCTGAGACCATTTGGACGTAAACCAAGGATGGCATGCTTTGGATATAATGTAAAACTATAAGGACGTAGAAGGCCGTAAAGCAAGTTTTATGTGATGATCCTATATGCGGAACTGGACGTGGTTAGCAGAATGTAATACTCATGCTTTCCTTGTACTAGAATAGGAGCTTTGTTGATACCCGAGGCTGAAAATCGCGCAGTGTTTCAGATGAATCTGTAGAATTTAAGTTGAAAATAAGTAAATGTATTTCTATGTTGGTTATTGAATTAATAAACATTAATGTTAGTTAATAAAGAATGATTTTTATAAAACGTAATACCGTGATTATACTCTATACAGTTCGCTGCTAACACGGAAAATTTATATAGTTTAATGGAGGGCACTTCGTAGTTTAAGATAGGGATGCATAAGTGCTACACTACATATACTTTTAACGATAATCATAAAGTAACAACACTGGAATTCACTACACGTTCAAAACACATTTATCCAAGAATATTTAGGTGTAGTATAAAGTAGTAGATAGCTAATACATTTTTATCTGAAAATAAATGAAGGTGTTCAGGCAATAAGCACGGTATTACACCACTTGTATCTTAAGTGGCTGCAAATGAACTGCATGTAAATACTAATTGCTCCAAAACAAGCATTATCCAGGAATTCCGCAGTAAAATGCATACCATAAATTCTATATAGCACTATCTTTATCTCTCACGAACTGGACCAATTAAATTAGGAGAAGTAAGGGGTATTGACATTAAGAGGAGTCGAGTTTTATCGGTCAATTTAATTGCATCCGACGGTCTTCCTTTAATACATGCAACGACGCCATCTTTCAACCAGAGCTTTCGAAAGCAACTGCGCCACAAAACAAAATACCTGTAGTTGTAATAATATTTTTTATAGCCGTTTTCAATGTTAAGATCTATGTAAGAATTTAACTTATGCAATAATACTAGTAACTTTTATAGGTATTGTCATGTTACCTCAATTTATGTCTTGTTATTTAAAAAAGAGAAAACATATATCTTCATACTCGACGGCATGCAGAGCAATCAACAATATAAATTTAAGTTTAATCATCTGTAAGGCAAACTAAATGTGCTCACCATAACATAGCATTAATCGTTCACATCTGCGCCTAAATATAGCTTGCCAAAAATGCTATTAGATCTTTTCACTTTCTCAATCCATGAATAAAAAGAAGACTGGAACAGAAACAAGTGCCCGCATCTTTCATGACGTCATTTTACTTCAAACAAAACTTCGTTACTCGCTACCCATTGTGAACTACATAGTGGCAGTGAGGCCGATGTAACTCTTCAAGATACTCATGAACAACGAGAATTGTAGCAATCGATTCAGTTTCAAGTGTAGAGCATCGGGTTTATGTTCCTTGCGAAGTGCTATTACCTACATACACCACCCACTACAGTGCTAAAGTTTATTCGTGAAAGTTGTGCAGCGGCATCTATTGTGTGCGAAACGTGATACGTATTGTTCAGGTACTTTTATTGTGCATTATAGTATCTGTTATTACCTGTTAAATTGGCAGACAGTTGATAGATAATTTACTTTATTACACAACGTAGACGATTATTTATTGATCATTGACTTCGATTGAAATACCACGTGATTTAATTTTCGTACGTATTGTCCACGTCAGGAACATTTAATTGTGAGACTGACCTTTTTATTTGTGACTTTATAGCGACACATGTTCACACGCACATGGATGCATACATACACGCGACAGTTGAGTTCCGGAAACAAAAGAAACGTTTATCTCCCGTTTCGAGGTAATATTTATGGTAGTATCAGGTTACTGGACGAGTTCCCTTAATTTTCTACTATCCATTCTGAACACACAATTGTAATATGGGTGGTGTTTTTGGGGTCAACTTTATTTATTAGGTTATTGTTGTGTAAACGTGACGCCCGTGTATCTATTTCTGCTTTCGTTGTTTTATTTTAGAATAGGTAAATTAAATATGCCTGTTTTTATAGCTCAGTAGATTTGGTAAATCACCGACTCTATTTAAGTACACATTTCTGGCAGTTATATGATAGAATAGTATGCTACATATACACGTGTATGCAGGCTGGATGTTTAATTTCGGGGAAAAAAGTTTTATAAATTTCAGTGCTGTATAACCTTTTTCTTTCTTTTTTCTCAATCTATAACTAAGTTCGTTAGCTCTTTTTTGGATGTTTCAGTAGAAACGATCTTTCTCTTCTGTTCAACGACAACAAATATAAATTGGTTTTTTCCTCATTCTTAGTGATTGTCTATAGTTGTAATCTTCAAGTAAGTTTACACACGCAACATTTTCAGTGCAATTTTTGCCTTGAAGATAGTAAACATTATCATCCCAAATCTCAAGGAGTAATCGCAAGAATTAGTCCTTGATGTCTAGAATTGAGAGCACTTTTAGGATTCTTTGCAATGCAAAGGCTTCTAATGTGGCTTCCGTTGATAGTTTAGCGAAGTTACCTCGTACTAAAGTAGAACCGCCGTCAACATCTATGAAAACTATTTTTTCGGCTACCGCATCCGAAAGTACAATCTTACTATACTCATTCGAAGATATAAAGCGCCACTTTAGCGAATTGAACTATGAATTGTTGTAGTCAGCGCACCACTTCTGTTAATACTTTACCGTCCATGGACTTCACCGTACCCTTCTGTGAAGATACAGACGTTTTTCTGACTTCCGTTGTCAAAATAGTTGTCAAACAATCTGTCATTCAAATATGAGTGATCCGTTTTCTGAACATTACAAATGCAAGTGAATTGATTTTAGTAAATGGTAATGATGTAGCAGCTGAAAAAAAATTGTACCCACCAGGGCTGGAAAGTGTCTTATCGAACCCGTTTGGTTGGTCGTCTAGTTTATCTGTCATTCTTGTGTATTAATGATCATAATCTAACGAACATATATGTCAATTAAAGATCTAAACATTTGAAAACAGTGTGCAACCCCGTTTCCTATCAATGACGTACAGTGGGCTGAGTAAGGCCAACCTAAACGCACATGCCAAACCAAGCACAAGGGTACTATGTAGTAAATAACTTGTCAATGGCAACAATAAACTGATTATTTAATAATTCTACATACTCGCTTAACTCTCCAATTCCTAATATGTGTTTTATTAATCTACGGACAACCTCCAAATGTGTTAACCTAGAAACAATAAAACGTTGTTTGACTGCTTCTTCCTTCTTTTCGTGTTTTTAATTTGTTATTTATTGGTCTGCTTCTCTGACAAGATGAATGTCCTTATTGTGTTTTATTTTATAAATCTTTCCAATTTCCGGTTTCCATCTGTATTTCGTTGCTTTCCTATTCTGTATGTCTGTTTGGAGCGTTCTTTTTGTTGTGCTTGCGTCACGGGCATAGTTGATGCCTGTCCGGTATTTTTTATTACTTCTTTTAATTCAAGCAGCTCTACACGTTTTTTTTTTTTGTATATAGATACAAGTTTTCCTCGTTTATCGATTGAGGACTATCTGTAACTTTTCCTTGGTATTTCCTACTTTATGTTTACTCTTTTTCCAAACATTTTTCAAATGGAAATTATTTAAAATCGATACCGGATCTAAGGAGCAATCGATTAAAGACTAAATTGAAGACAGTTTCTCTTAAAGTAAGAAAATTTTAATAATTTGAAATAAACATAGCGCCACCATCTTAAAGTCCTTTGTAAACACGATATATCATATTTAAAAGGTATAGGTAGCCGTGCTAGTGGATTTGTTAAGGCGGAATCCAGTTGATGTACTGATAGTTTATCAAAGATTTTAAAATAGTTCAATAGTTCAGTAGATTTATAAATTTTGACAAATATATATAATAAACAAATAGAGTAAAGTACTTGGTATTCGGTATAATTTGTTCCTTTTGGTTAAAATTCAATGAATATGTATATACATATTTGTTTCATAAAATGCGAAACGGGAAATTTAAAAGAAAATTACATTGTTAGTGACATTGTCCATAAAGCATACCTATATTTACGCAATTTTATACACACCTATATCATTGCTACATATTAAAGACACTGATATATCAGTTATTCTACCAACATTTTGTTTATATACCTACAAAATAAACATCCATATATGTATATTTGTATAACATCAATTAAAAGACAATATCTTCTAAGTACTACTACACTCTACCCTGTCTGTTTTGTGTTAGAAATATCTATCTGTATCTGCTTTCTATTACAAATATTAAACCAACTTTTTTTATGCGACAAACAGAGAATTTGTAAACGTTCTCCTAATGTAAACTAGGCGCGCACATGTAGCAACGAGGACTTGATATTTCGAGGTGGATTGACTTAGACCAGAAGTTTTTATAAAAAGAGAATAAGAAATACATACTCCTACATACATATTTCACATACTTCTGTATAATCTAACTTTCTCATATCCTTTTAAGCAACGACATGATAAATATTTCTAAATGTTTGCACAAAAGTGATATACATGAAAACGGAAGCGATAGAGTCAATCAGATATTAGGCAATAACTTGTGTAAGCCACTTACTTTTGTTTAATTGTTGGTTGTTATACTTATGACTACTATATGTTAGTACTTACTACTGAGTATACAGGGCATTTAAATTGAAACGAGCCACCTCAAATAACTCTTTGCCTGTTGTGAATTATACAAAATTCCGAATCCTGTCAATTGTCGTATCAAAGGGGGGACAACTCTTAATAACGGGCGTGACGATTTGAAAACATTCCTGAGGGCACAACAACACCAACCCTTAAAATTTGAATAGGGAAGATGGATCTTCTGACCACTTATTCAAAAGGTCTTTTCATAATTCTCTTTATGGCAACATGTATCAAAAATTCACTTTTTTAATCAGTAAGCAAAAAGTGCATAATTTGCAACCTGTGTAATAAAATACGATTAGAACAAAATGGTTTTAGTTTATTAAATGTTCAAAATGATGACCATTAACCTACATACAATAGTAAAATCTTGCTTCAAATTCTCTCCTGAGATTTCCAACCATTTCTGTAGTTATTCGTTGGTATTCTTCAACAACTTTTTGGTGTAACTATTGTAAGAAAGCCGAACGTGTGGCATACACCTTAAGCCGCGTCCAGACCGACGGCCGAATTCCAACGCCAACGCCAACGGCAAATGGGGGCGGGGCGTGTGCCGTTGCAAAGGGTTTGAGAGGATTTGGTCTTGCCGTCCACACCGAGATTCAAATGCGGGTTCGACAGCGTTGGACGCGGTTCGGTGCTAAACATGTCAAGCAGCGAAGATGACTTAATAATTGCGAGTGCGGGAGTAATAGTTAATGCATTACTAAGAAAAAAGAGAAAACGTCGGGCAAGGCGTTGGTGGATGACAACACTTTTTAAAGAGAGAGAGAGAGACAGTGGAAGTCATTTAATGACAGAACTTCAAAGTGAGGACGGTGGACATTTCAGAAATTTTTGTAGGATGACACCGGAACTGTTTGATATTCTGCTTCGTCTAGTAAAGCCAAAAATTTCAAAAAACAACACAAATTATAGGAAAGCAATACCGGCACAAGAAAGATTAGCGGTGACATTACACTTTTTAGCCACAGGGAACTCCTACGCAAGCTTATCATATACATTTAAAATATCAAAGCAGTCCATATCCACGATCGTTCTTGGGTGAAACTTATCATTTAAAAATTGCATCGCTTTAAATGCAAACCATTTGGAATGATACAATTCACTTGTACCCATTCCAGAATGGGTAGTTCCTTCCCGACGCACCTCACGTCGATAGGAGGTTAACAAACTCTCCATTTTTTTCCTTACTTCGCCTTCATCCCGGCCGAATTCACTCCCTATCTTTTTCCAAATGTCTATTTTTCTTTTTGTTAATTTAAAGTTTTTATCCCCAGGGTCCCACAATACGGGATTCTCCCGATATAATTCAATTAATTTTAAACTTATTTCTTCCGTCCACTCCATGTTATGACCCTGATATAACTAATTGCAAGTTTTATTAAAAATGTTTACGCTTAGGCGGAAAAGATATCTTATTTTTCGTTCGCCCGTACGCAACTGAATAAACACAAATCCCGTCCAGACCGAATCGAACATCCTTTGACGTACCGACACGAGAGCGAAGGCTTTCCAACGCCAAGGGTAGCGTTCGATGCCGTTTGGTTCCGTTCGGTCGCTCCGTCCAGACCAAAGCAAATCCTTTCCAAATCTGAGCACATGTGCCTTGGCTAGGATTCGGCCGTCGGTCTGGACGCGGCTTTAGACTGACGATGCACCCGGAGAAAAAAATCAAGCGTTGTAAGATCCGGTGACCTGGCAGACCATTCTATAGTCTATACGTGGTCGAAGGGGGTGACCAATCCAAAGATCGCGAAAGTAATGATCCAGAAATTGTGGTACTCCGACAGCGTAATGTGGAGGCGCTCCATCTTGCTGAAATGGTACCTCATTCTCCAACAAATCTGGGTCTTGCTCCAATTTTGCGGTGATCAAAGGATTGATTGTATCGTGCAGAATGTTCAAATATATTTGACCATTTAAAGTCCCGTCAATGAGTAGGGGTACCTACTATGAGATGATCGCCAAATATTCCAACCCATACGTTAAGTTTCTGTGGCTGTTATGTATGTGTTTTCCGCATCAAATTAGGGTTGGTGCCACTCCAGTACATGCAGTTGTAACGATTTACATCACCATTCAATGAAAAAGATGATTCGTCCGAAAAACAGATATTATACAAGCTTCGATTATTGTTAAGACGCTCAGTCATTAATTCACAAAATTCCAACCTCCTGTAAAAATCCTCATTCAATTCCTGTAAAAATGTAACTTTAAAGGGATGAAATTTGAGCTTCTTAAGTATTCTACAAGCTGATGAACGGCTTACTGATACCTGTTGTATCTACGTCGCATTTGCAAGCACCGCCACCTGACCTAAGACATCGATATATGTACAGCGCCTGTTTCCGTAAGTTTTTGGATTAATTCCAGTATGTACTTGTGCTGCACATTTTGGCCTCCATGATTTTCTTTGAATAAGTGAGCTGTAGATCTTGCACATCTCCCATTCTCATAATACAAAATCACTAATTCCACACGTTCTTCAATAGAATAGACCATATTAATTTATTGTGGATTCACGATTAAGCTAAATTTAAATTAATTAAATTAAAAACAGAAGCAAAAAAAAAGGAAAAAAACGACATTGAAAATGATACGTGAATGTCACAAAAACCAGTAGGAGGTACCTTGGTTGCCCCAAAAAAAATTGCAAAATATCAAGAGAGCCGATAAGAACAGCATTTCAAACCCTTTCATTCTGATCGTGTTTAATTACAGAGATTGCAAATTATACACTTTTTGCTTACTGATTAAAAAATTACTTTGACTCACTTCCCTATTCAAATTTTAAGAGTGGGGGCTGCTGCGTCCCCAGGAATGGTTTTAAATCATTAGGCACGTTATCAAAAGTTTCCTTTCTTCCTATGACAATTGACAGGTTTCGCAATTTTACCTCAATCAAGGCAGGTACAGAGTTATTTGAGGTGGGTCGTTTCAGTTGAAATGCCCTGTATAAGGTGATTGTTTATCCAATTAGTTTAGAATCCAGAATAAAAGAAATGTTATTATTTTCTAACAGTAAATATTGAATAAATGCAAATAAATTACATCTAACGAAACAGACATTAATTTGTAAGAAGATCGTGTACGAATAAAATCCTCCGTTACTAAATCACATTGAACTTGTACAGCGTAATGAAAATTTATTGTCAATCCCAGAGTAACGGCTAAAATGACTCGCCCATCGGCGGTTATGCTTTCAGACTAATGCACTTATACGCCGTCGGAAATGATGTTCAATCTTCTTTTCCCTAAATTTAACAAATGAAATCCGTCCGCCCTCGCATCTCTTGCGTCATGATTGAGACCTTTCAATTCGGATCCCAGATATCATCTTCTCCGAGGACCCATTGAAGGAATATATCACGAATGGAAAAAAGTCGACGCAAGGAAGAAATCAGATAAAATTAGACTGCCTCTCCGTAGAGAGAGATTAAATCTCGCATTTGCCGTGAAAATAACAAATTTTACAAGGCTTCCAAGTAGATTATATAAGATACGCCATCATTAGCTTAACGTTGTACATTCGATGGTAATAAAATGTACCCCATTAAAGCCTTGGATATAAAAGTTATGATGCCATTACTTAGTTTTTTTTTTTTTGTATTAGTTCTGCGACTGTGTGTAGGATAATTTTGTATAGCAAAATTCTTAATTCTAAGCAAGCGGTCCTCATTTTCTATGGAAACCATTCTATGTTATTTTCTAAAATAATCCACCATCTAATGTTTCGCTAACCGCTAATATCATTATGATATTCTACAAATGCGTAGTAAAGTTAAAATGCCAAACATTTAATTTTTAATGTGTTTTTTAGACTTTTGGTACAGGAAGGCGTTGGAAGGCTTGCTAATATCTAGTATTGAACAACAAATTTTCAGTAGTTAAAGTATGAAGTAAATAGTAATAATTGGAAAACTATTGGTATCAATAAAAACCTTAGTTGCTAATTGAAAAAATAAGCTGGTACATACGTGCACCAATGTGCTAAATAATTTATAAGATATTTAGAAGTTTTGTTTCCCAAAAACAAAGAGTTTTGAAATATTTGAGGTGATTGTATGAAGCAAGTGTTAATAGTTGAAATAATGTACATCAGACCCTGATACCAATCGATGTAGACTTTTGTGTTACATTTAATGGTGTAACAAAAAAGCCATGCTCGGTTTAAGAAGAAATGGTTTTGTTAGTTTAAACGTACCTACACATATTGAAGGTGAATTCCCGAACAACCTGCACTAAAATATAGTAATGATTCCTGTAGCGCTTAACATAACTATGTCTCCGTACTTGCATCCATAGTAGTAGATATTATAAAAAAGAAAGATACCATTTAAAAAAAAATGCAAACGTCAAACAACATGACAATAATTCTCGTAATAAAATTAATATTTTTGTTGATGACCAAAAAATACATTTAAGAAATTGTGTGAAAAGTTTGGGCGTAGTAATTGATTCGGGTTTAGGATTTGACGAGTACGTCAACAAGTCTTCTCCAGAGGCAGATTTTTTGCTCTCTTTCATTAGCAGTAAGGTAGTTTAATTAATGGTTGAGTGCAAGACCAGACAATTCCTAATTGTTGGGAACATTCTTAACTCGTCCATATTTCTCCATTTCTTTCGTTTGGATGATATATAATATGTAATCTTATTTGTAAAAAGCTGTATAGGGGAAATAAAGTAACTGTTACTATTATTATTAAAAATTCAAAACAAAAATACAAATATCTCAAAAATTGTAGTCTTATGTTCACAATTAATTAATATGAGAAATTCCTTAGATTGATAAAAAAATATACCACTCTATTATTATTATCTAAAGACTATTTTGCTTGATTACGTAAAATCACAATGTCAAATTTTTTTATTTTTGCAATCCATATATCGACTTCTGCAATCCGTATTCTGAATTCAATGCAATTTTGCAATATTATAATTGTATTGAAATCCATGTTTTCTTCTTAAACATACTAGTAATACTACCTTCACATGAGCAGCTAATCATTTTATGCATAGAACTCCTGCGTACCTAAAGATAAGTCCATACCGCATAATAGACCCAAAATTAACAAGTTGTATCATCTTAAAGCGTATTTCTTTAATTATATATGGTCTGTCAATACTTGAATTCTATAATCTGCTAGCATTAAAGTTTAATGTTGTTACCTGTTAATTTAGGCTTATACAAATCATGATCTCCGAAGAGAAGGGCAGTCTGCAGGCTTGTTTTACTGTGTCCGTATTCTTTGGCAACCCACTCCAAAATACAGAAAAGGGGACCTTTGTATCCGCCTTTCACCCAGTGGGTCTCGTTGCTGTTCGCCGAACAAACTTCGTCTTCAGCGATCCAACGCCTGTTAATATTCCTAGTTTTCTCCCGCAAAGTCTGCGGTCTTAGGCCCCATTATACACATCAATTTTGCACAGATTGTTGCTTTACCAGAGCATATCCGGTTATCAGGTCTGTGATGATACCCAGCTGTTTCCTACTCATACGTAGCAAGTTCATGAGTTTCCTATAAAGATTTTAGCATGTATTTTACGTGGGATTTTCTTCCAGAGTCCATGTTGTTTTATCCGACCCCAGTATGTTTTCATACCATTGGTTTTGTTATCGTATACATTTGTGGACCACACATTATGATTTTCTCTTGATAAATCCGTTAACTCTTTCATTGCAACCTTTAAAGTTACATGATTTGTTAACTTTTTGGATACAATTTCGCAGTTAAAAATTAATTACTAATTATTATGTTATATAATCGTTTATTATTAAAATAAATTGAAATACATTTCCACTGCCCAATTATCTTTCAAATATAGCTATAGAACTATAGCTCGTCCTATTATCATACCAATACTAAGCATCTGGGAAGAATGGAAGAATAAACCCCGTATTTATGTCTAAAACTTGGCAAATTGTTGTATTACATTGATTCAAAAGTTCATAATGTCATATTCAAAAGCTTTAAGGCTTGTAAAGCAATTATTAATCTCATATTTTTCAATTTTGTAAATTTTTTCATAGTAGATATAGATAAATACACAGATTCTTACTAGTAATTTATCTTATATTCTTCTTCTGTACCTCATATTTTTATAATAATTCCAAACTCAATTAATATCCCATAACAGGCAATAGACTGTAACTAAAAATAATAAATAGCGTTGATGATGTTCTGCAATCGAATTGCGGCGTATTGTTTTACGATAAATGGTCGTTTAGAGTTAATTAAAGTCAATTTATAATAGACTGCAATTATTATTGCTTTGACTCAGGCGTATATAATTAAAAATATGAAGCAGCAATAACCAACGGAGCATGTAACTTCTAATGTTGTAATCATTAATACATTGCACGGGGTGTTGGAAGAATTCACGTTGAATTCAGCGATAATCTTAATTAAATGCAGCTATGTGAAACTCCACTGCAGGCATTCTGAAAATATTTGATCTGCTTGAGTTGTTTTACTTGATTGTTAAGAGTTTGTTTTTGTACCAGCAAAGTTTCCAATTTTCAAAAAGAAGTAGAAAGGATCCCAACTATCTTAACGGTTCTTGTAGGTGTTAAAAATATTATGCTTTTCCATAAAGATTTTCTTCAATAGTCCAAAGAGTTGTTGGTAGAAGGCAATATATCATAAAATGTATTATGTTTTGGATTGTGCAGTCATTCACTTAATTTTGACATAATTTATAATCGCAGCATGTGTAAAAAGTAATTAATATTTATGTTAGCACATTCTTGTACGATATTAAGGATGTCGTTGTAACGTATGTATCGCTCATATACTTAGACATAATTTTACCATATGCAAATCAGGCGCCGGAACAAAAAAAAAAGCAAAACAGCAAAACGAAACACATGATGTTAACAATCCTTAAGATATACACATATACATGCAAGCACTTGCTTATTTCAGCTTTGATAAACGATACACGAATGCCATTCCATGTATAACAATTAAATTTTTCCGCTAGTCAACAATATTTATGAATGAATTGGTAATGGATAGTTGAATAAAATATACTTGAACTGTACTATTAAGGAATGGATCGTAGGTTTCACCTATCCTTAAACCAGCCTACTGACAACCCTGACCACGTATATGCATTATTATCGACAAACAGCTTTCGTAATTTAACATTTTTCTCTTACGTGTGCCAACGTATGTTACGTATACATGTATAGCCAGTACACATGTTAGGCATTCTCAAATTCAAAAATAGGGACGCAACAATAAAGGCCGTATTTATTGACGAGGCAGGTCGATAAAGTTTGAAAACGTGATCTATGCACGCAGCTACTTTGAATATATATGTATGGTTGAGTGCGGTAATTTCAATCTTGCTTGCTATACACCGGGGAGATCTAATAAATTCGTTGATTTAAATGTCCGTTACTTTTTAGGTGACGCAATAACATATCGGTTAATACAAAATCGTGGGTAGTTTTTTTTTCTCCGTAAACTGCTCCAGTGTCAGTTTACATAGTATAGGTGTATTTATAATCTGCCCATAATGGATTAGAGTTTAGCTGCTCTATAACCTGTTCTGTTGATTGCTACTGGTGTCTGCATGCGAAATGAGCGTATGCATTTTATGTAAATAGGTTATTTATGTACTGCACTGTATGATTACTAGTATCTAGAAATTTAACTTACAAGTCTAGCCTGTTATATAAATTTATTGAGAGTTTCTGTATTCAGACTAATTTAGTTTTACTTTATATAGAAACGTTACACAAAATATGTAGTTGTATCTAAGCTCGTACATTGCATATTAACAACAGTAATAGGGTCAGAGAACTCCATAATAATTTTTTCACCCGCTAGATTGAACTGCCCACCATTTTTTACTGTCTAGTTTATTAGTTTATTCCTTTGGTGTTATTTTGTATGAAAATAGTGTATCTAACTGTGTTTGAGAACTGATGAAAGCCTATTCAAAGTTACTCCATGCTTAATCTAATAGGTAAATATAAGGGATCCTTGTTTTGAGATAAGCTTATAGGAGAACCTATCTTCTAGGCGTCTAAACTACAAAATATGCTACAAATTGTTCATTTTCAAGATTCTGCAAGTAATTATTGCGGTCTTCGTCGCTTCTGAACATATTCTTGATAAAAAATAATTTTCAATATTTGAATGACTAGTAAAGAACATATTATTACCATAAATGTTGAACATTTGTTATTTTTTTGTATTATCCACGCCTTAAAAAGTGCCAGAAATGTAAATGATGTTTTCATTTGGTCAGTTTTCTATTTTCAATATCTCCGAACAACATATGCCAATGACTCCTTATTTTCAATTACTCTAGTTAACCCTAACCATATATTCTGGTTGTGTGATTTTGTCTCTAGGTCACTGATATATATTTCGCCCAATAAGTCAAAAAATGCTGTAAAACGAAATAGTATAATACTATTGAAATTGAAAACCTTGGTGGAATGATTCAACAATGGCATCAATAAAAGGTCAACTGCCTGCAAAGGTTTTGAAGCAAATAGGTGATTCGGCAAGCACACAGTTGTAGTAAAATATAAGAACTCTCTAGTTACCTATGTGTTTATCTAACTACTTTATACACTTCTAACATAAGCTTTATAGATGCTTTCCTGATTTATATGCATTTTAAATTTATAAGATGTAATGGTCCCCGCTTTGAAAACAAATATTTAGGCTCTTTGTAAAAACACAAAGTAGTCCCACAAATTATTATTATTTTTTATTGAATTATTATTTATTTTATAGCAAAGTTTGGCATTTCACTGCTCAAGTAAGGTAATCTATAAATTTGAAATTTTTCACTAGATCATAGGTTGATGATTTTCTTGAGTATATATAGCTATAGCTATATATCATGTATATATACATGATTCGCATATCACATTTTTTATATTTTTACTCTCGACTGTTAATCCATATATATACACACAAAACAAGAATAAAGATAGCATTGAACAAGTTTTAAATGGTAGCTAATGGATAATGAAAAAAGAACATGTATGAACTTCCACGCAACCAAGACTTGCGGAGATAATACGTTAAAAACTAAAGTATCAAAGTATGCTACTTTGAAAAGATTTTTTTTATTAAAACTGTTTCCAATAACTTATGTACCTACAGGGTTTTCCATTTTATTTTGACGACTACTTATTTCCGTTACTATTACCTACATTTATATAAAGAAAAATCAAACAAAGGTTGTAATGTTTTGCCTCTACTGAATAAAAAAATGACAACTATATTTTCACAAATTATTATAGGTTTGTCTTCTTAGGTAGACTCCTACTATGATTATCTGTTTCTTCTGCATGCAACTTTTTTATTTATATTGTTTTTTCTTGGCATATTACCCTTTTAAGTTTTTGCAAGTTATATTATTCATTTCTTTCATGGTATAACCTTTAATAGCATTCATACCTTAAACGCAGTTGATGACATTTCACATAAAATATATCCCCAGGGCGTACTTTTTTTAATGACCATATCGCCGTCAATACCGCCGTAGTCCGATTCGATACCTACGCACAAATGACAATCCGTGAGGCGCCAGACACGTTCTGACGGATTTATTTACCTTTCACTATCTCAGGTGTAACGGAGGCCGCTGCAGATACACGCGGTTACGCGCGTAAGCATTCGAGTCAGCTTTTAACGAGGGAGAGAAAAATCTATGAAACGGAATTGACCTGTTCAACTGAGATATCGCCCACTTGGCAGAAATACGGCGCCGGTACTTTCGGTTTTAACCATTTTTAAAGCTCACGCAGAAAGAGAACGTCGAATGTTCGGCGTTTCAGCATCAGTTATAAATCATTACTGAACCGACAGGTAGTTCATTGTTTCGTTATTTCCGTGAAAGAAAGAATACCGCTTCCAACGTAACGATTCCGTAATATTACATTCCTCCATTTTTTTATTATTTATATCGAATTAACTTTAGTTTTTTCTTTAAAATTTTACACATTCAGGACGAAAATACTAGGATAGATCGAAATAGCTATACATGTCACAGAATTTCTGGAGGGTTGCCACACGAAATGCATTCAAGCAATAGCCATTTCAAAAAAAAGTGTGTCTCATTTTTTGGATTATTTTATTATTATAATGACCTTCAGTTGTCGGTACAACGTATAGTTACGCTTCCAATTACATCTAGGCCTCTGCTAAGCCCTATAAAATCATAGGTGGTATGATCAATTGAGTATCATCAGAGCATCCAATTCTGTGTAGGTCATTACAGGTCCCTGCAAACTCAGGAATTTGCAGTGTAAAGACAGAAACTATTACCTTGACATGTTTACGGTCCAGTTCAGGTTCACCTTACACTCAATTTTTTTTCTATTTCTTTCACGGCAAATGCAGAATGATGTTCATGTGGACGTTGGCATACACAGCTAGACCAGCACAATGATTTATGTATGAAGATATTGATCTCCATTCCATAGTATTGAAGTCGCTATAAGCGAAAAGTTCTCACTGAAAAATTAAATGCTTCATTCAATAATTTTGGAAAGGTAAAGATATGAACCACTGATTGAAATGTATAATTATTAAATGCACAACTACGTTACTTTGAAACAATCAATTATTTAGTGTTAAGCATTTGGAATACATCTACAGATTAAAATCAATTATAAAATTAACGTTATCCAAGGATTGAGTTGGGCTCATTAAGTAAATAGTCAAAGAATTTTATTTAAATGGGTTTTTAGATTATTGCAGGAATATTTTTTTATAAATCTAATATCGTTGAACTATTCCAATAACAATGCGTAATAATCCCGATTATTTTATGCTAGCTGAATGAATTATATAAAGCATGCATAACTTCATTATCATCAACATTTATTTTTATACTCTTAACCACAGCAGTTTACAGTCTTCTTAGATATTTAACATTGCAAATGCATTATTCCTATTTGGTATTAGAAAAGCGTTCATATTATGGTTTTCTGATTCATTTATCTTTCTTTTTCTCTTGGAGTTAAAAAGGTTATCGCAAAAAGGCGGTCTTCTTCGCCACAGGTTTGCTAGCTTCAATCTATTCTTACCTGCTTTACTCGAAAATTTCTAATTTGTGAGTCGTTTTGAGCCCGATTTGAAGATATGTTGCTGTGGGTATGCAACTACGAAAGGATAGCGGTATAAGAATAAACACTTTCTATTTGCTTTATTTTTCTCTTCGGACCTTGTCAACTATACGTTTTGTATATTCCACTTATGGTTTCTCAAGGTAAGATACGAAAGATAAAAGGGCTAATATTAACACTTCTGATAGTCATAGCACATACAACATCTAACTCACTTAGAAGCATCATTTCGATGTAAGTAACTAGAGTTAAGTGCAGCTTAACACTTTATGGTGATGAACTGTCAACATTTATTACTACCGTATATTATCTCGCATAGAACACGCAGGTATGCAAGATTTTACATTCATAGAAGATGTCTCCGTCTTATGCAAAAGTGCGGCTTATACTAAAAGAAACAATTACAAGAAAATGAGGATTGTTGCATATTTATATACTAGGTATTAGGGGTGCAAGTTGAATTGAGTCCGGGTTTGCGCGAAAATACGATACTTCTCAAAAAACTAGATCTTTTACTTATATCTTGATTATTATTGTTAACTTTATGCAAGTAAATTAGTTTTTTTTAATATGGTATTGTCTTAAAAGTAATTTGTTGAAAAATTTGTTTTGTTTTTTTTTAACATAACATATATCTTCATTTCTTCAAATTATCCAGTAATTGGGTTTTGGAACCTTTGGTGTAACAATAACTATCACACTGACAAAAGTCAATGCTAGGTCATTGTTGTTTGGTGATAGTGGAAAACCTAGCATTGACTTTTGTCAGTGTGATAGTTGTTGTTCTTCAAATTATGTAAAATTATCTCTTACTTTTAAAGATAAATAATCTGAAAACGCTCAATGAATTGGTTATATCTATTTATTTGTTTGCAAAAGAACTCAAAGTCTTTGGATGAACTTCTAGTCAAAGGTGACTGGGAATCAACAGTAAAAAAAAACAATTTTTCTGCATCTGCGGTTTGTGCGACCACTTACGGACATGTTTCAATATTGAAAGGCTGCAAATATTTACAACAAATAATTATTGCAACCATAAACGGTCGCACGTGGTAGTTCTGTGAAACATCAGATCCTGTTGCATTAGTTTAGAATATACCATTAACTGCGGTCGTCGCACGCACTGACGGCATTCACGAAGATCTGCAACGTCCTAAGAAAGGAAGTTTTATATCTAAACAGGTCTACCTTTTATGACATTTTAGGAAACGAATATTGTAAACATCTTCACGGCGAGTTTCCGCTGCATCTGGTAACTGTTGCGAACAAAAACGGAGAAAAACGGTTGGCTGTCGCCGACGGTTTCGTTTCTGGAGATCTGTTATTAGAGCCTACGTTAATCTCGATATAAAACTCTTTAGTTGCGCCCGATGATAAAGTACGATTAATGACAGCGTAGCTTTATAAAACGTAAACCTACTCCTTATTTCCGAAGCCTGCACTTCGATTTGGTATAATTAGCATAATTTATGTAAATTGAAACGTAGGTTAAATTATATTGAAAGAGAACAAACGGGCAGTTTTGACTTACCGACTGCATGCGCGTACACAAACAACGCCTAAGTACGGGCACATGCATTTTGGGTCAGTGAACTGATAATCTATACAAATAAATGTGAGAATTTTATAAGTATACCTATGCTACATCCATTTAATACTCCTCATGCTGTCTTTATAACCGTCATCGTCATGTTTGATTCTTTTAATGGATATTGACATTAAAGATAAAATAAGTTTTAGATTTTATTACTTTGTTTCAAGCAACCACTTATGCAGAATATGTATTTGTGTATGGATGTATTTATTTCATGATATTTCGTAAGAGATTCTAATATAGGTACCTGTTTGTATTATTTATAATTATTTTATAGATGTTAGTTGGCTGTGATTTTAATGCTATGAATATTGCCAAATTATTATTTATGACTCTCAATGCACAGGCATGTCTTTATGAGTTTACTATTTGTCCTGAAGGTATATTTAATTTACTTAGTCTGTTGTCGATATATTATAATCAAAATCAACTTCGTTAGATATATTTTTATGGGACTATGTAGCTGTTTTCAGTGTTATGTCATCAACATTCAAGCATCAGTGTAATCAAGCATACCATCATTTTCCTTCCCACATAATGCAACTAATTAAATACCTTGCTAATCAGATAACCATCGATTTTAAGCTTAAGCAATGGTCCTTAGTAAAACCTACGCTTCAGTTTACCAAAAACGGATACATATGATGCGAACAACTTTTATCCGCCATATTATGCCTGAAGACGTGCATCTATAATTCCTCGATAATAAAATATATGTAGTATATATTTATGTAGGTAGGACGATGGTTGGTAGAAATAATTATAATAAAACATGTGGCAGAGGTTTACCGGCGTTCAAATTACAGTGATAGCCATAAGTTCGTTATAAGAGATGGACGTATTATCAGCCGATGTTACACAAACCCGACGCAATAGAGTACGATACAAAGGAAAGTAGAAAATTGTACAGAAGCAAATAAATCATTAATGCACCATTAAAGAAAACCTTTAGTACCAGTTTCTTAGCTGCTAAATTGGTCGTCCATTGGCCCTCCTCTCTTCTTGTTCTCAAGCATTCTAACTTCCCAAATTCTTTTGACGGATTGTACAACTCCTCTGGAAAAGAGTAACATAATATGGAGCTGTCGCCATTTTGAGGAGCGGAAACAGTTACTAATATGCATCGAATCTTTGCATTCTCACCATTCAAATTGTTTTTCTTTCTCCATATAGCTTCCTGTTGCTCCTACTTGCAATTCTAATGTAATAAGACAAGAATCTCCTCTATAAAGTTGACTGTTTCCAAATTCCAAAAAGCATCAACACCGGCTACGGTAAATTCAGATTTTGAAGAGACTGTATAGCCCTCGGCATAAGAACAACACGTTTAGAGATACAGTCCCATTACTCATAAATATAACAAAAAATGGAAGGTATGAGTTCCCTGGCCCACATGTTATAATTTTTTTTTCTTTAGAAAAAATGGAAAATATTTCGTTTTATTTATAGTTTCCGAAACATTAAAAAAAGTTAAAAATCGTGCAAATTTTTGGAGGATACTTTGCTTCGAAATCGCGCCATTGCGCAGCTAAAAGAAAATGTGTTGTTCTTATACCAAAGTAGTCTTTCAGTTCAGCAGAAATCCATGTTCGCCCGTTGCCGGTGTTTCCTTCTTAATGTTCCTGTCCTTTACTTTCTTTTATCAAATGATCCACAAATTTATTGAAATTATTAGTCTTAGAATTATGCCCTATCGAACTCCTTGAATGATGGTAAACATTTCAGACGCCATGTCACATAGTTACGTAAACAATACATCAAATCATTCGACTATTCATATTTTTATTTCTTTGAGATATTTCTGGAAAGTCTGACAATTCTCTGTCTCAATAATTCTCAAATAATTTAGTTATGCTCTCGCTGTTCCTGTATTTATGATTTCCCTTATAGCAAGCACTGCGTCTACATTTTCGGAATCCAGGCTATTCTGCGTCTAAAGTTGGCCATTAAGTAATTTTGTAGTTTCCTAGTACACTACCATTTTCGAAGCTTCTTATGGCTTGTTCCTCTATTTCTAAATTCTTCTGTTTCTGTTCCATATTACCGTTCTATATCTTTCTCATTATTTCCTTTAAAGAGTTTTCTTTTTCCTTTCATAAAAAAAAAAACAAAGAATAAATTTCAACGGTTTTGCTATTATACTGTTTTTGTCTAACGTCTTTCCAAATTCTTTTTTTTATTTTGTTGAGGTTGCATCAGTTCGTTCTACTTTGGTTCTCCCCATAAGTTTTACACGTGATAGTATTAATTATTCTTAAAACCGGATTTGTAACAAACTTATTGAATTTTACAATTGACAGACAAATAACTTAACATAATCAATAGTATTTCCTTAACAACAGCGTTGCCTTCTATTTATAATATCAGTAAAAACACAGAGAATAAATAATTTAAAATTGCCAATTTCAACAAAACTTTATACGAGAATTATGTGCAATAAAAGTATTTGATCAAAAGATCATTGTGTAGAATAGTATATTAAAACACAATTGTCACAATGACGTTTGTTGCAGTGCGAGTGATTCAATGTACGAGCATTATAAATCATTGTGACACGTGTTTTTTATGGTATTTTATAATTTGCACATTAATCACTCATATTATATTTCGGTAAAAGTCCCACTAGTGCGTTAATAACTCATTACCATACTGCGTCGTCGTTTCTTTTAGCTTTATTGTAACATCAAATTAGAAAAATACATATATGTAACCTAAGTATTTCTTTTTTACAGTTGGTGGAATGTCGCGGCCCCCTAAGCCGGCGGCAACCGCAAAAAAAGTCGCACCTCCGGCCGTTCCACACGAATTCAGACATTCGGGAAGCTCCTTCGGATCAGCTGGTTATGCCTCATCTGAAGATGCTGGATTTTTGGCACCATCGGAACCTCCAGGAGTGCCCAGAGGTAAATATCTATATTTTACTTATATAACTTTCCAAATTCCGACAAAAGTACAACTATTTTCGACTGTCTTCCTCAATGTTTAGCGCCATTTTCTTCTTACATTACCCAAAAACTTTATCCTATAGTCGCCCGGTTTGAAATTGGAGATGTGTTTTCAACGACCACAAAAAAACACGATTTAATATGTTTAAACCAGACATAATGAAGCAATCTGGAACCGTACGATTTGCACACAGAGACAGTACATGTAATGAGAACGTGCGATTCAGATGTGTGTATTCGAAAAACGATCGTTTGGGAGGACATTAGTACCATGTGTCGACAGCTTTCCGGCGTTGTTAAATTGCAATATCCTCTGAAATAGCTGTGTATGGAGTGGTCTGGCCCCATTTCTGTTCGTTGAAATTTTACGCGAGTGTGTACTTATTCGGACATACATCAACGAGTTTTGTTAATACGTTAAATTAGGTTTTAATTTAATAGTTTTTTAGTATTACTAAATTACATTGAATATTAAGAAGAAATCACTTAAAAAACATCTTCAGTCATAGTTATTTAAGATAATGTGTAGGTAATTACATGTCCAATATTACATTAGTTTGGATTAGAAACCCAACATGCTGGTATACCGGCATGTTCAGCCTTTAGCGAGCACAGTTCTCCATTTTGAATCTCTCACATTTTCAAAGAACAATTTCATATGTTATTTTTTAACATATTAGCACCTCTAAAAAAATAATATCAAAAACAAACCTGTTTCCCTAAACCTACAAACTTCCGCCGTCATTGTCCACGTTATACACTGCGTGGTTTCCGGATTCAAACCGCGTCCTGGAGCTGTTTCTGAACGGCGTTTCGTCCACACTCGTCAAGGACATCTTCAGGACTACTACCTTTTTGACCTGAAACTCAAGAACTAGCAACAGGGAATGCGTTATACTTATATGGGTAGCGATTACGATTGGTTTGTTTGGAAATTATTTCTTTCATAACTACATCTGAAATCTAAAGTTTTTCTCGTTAGTTGGGTTTCTAAGTATTGTACATATATAAGATGTGATGAAAATATCTGCTTTCCAAACAACCCAACCGTAACCGATACCCATATATAAACCCATCCCCTGTTGTTAATGCTTCAATAAATTGTGATTACCAAAATTATATGTCGACTTCTGTGCTGCAAATGAAATGCAAGGAACACCACATAGTGATATGTCGCAAATCCGCACTTATTCTTTTGCTAAAAGCAATTTTTCTGTTCTTAAATTTTTACATTTTGGAATCACTAAATGATATTTACAAATACTTTCTGATATCGATCTGTCCAATATGTATATTTCGTCTTCTTAAGAGGCGGACTAATAAAACTTCTTGTATCTTGTGTAAAATTTAATTTAACAGTTTCCAAATACTAATCCATATGTACGAATTCCGTGCAATTTCTAAATTCCATTGCACTTTTTTTTTAATATCAGAAAAAAAAACTACAAGGATGGCGATCGATTTTTTAAAAGGATACATGTACTTCGTTTCTCCATTAAAGAAACATGTATATTTAGTCAAATTGTGGCATATTTTATTCAGAAACCTGCACATATGCATGTGTTTCTTATTTTGGTAACACATTTAATACGCTTAAAAGCGTAAACACCTGAATTTAACAGTTGCTCCTATTTATTTTTGTTTTCTTAAATATGAAGGAATAATTAATAGATATTTATATAGTTTCATTTTATCCGCATAATCCGCGAAATAAATTCTCCTTTGGAAAATAATTACGGTTTTATTCTACGACAGGCATTACATGTAAATTACCTAAACACAACGGAAGTGAAGTTTCTTAGACAAAACGCTGTTATTTTTTATTATGACATAAACTCAAACCACTTCTGAGTCACTACGTTTTATACTTCGACCACACACATATCATAAACGCAGAATTCATGTTGCTTATATAGCTTGTGATTACCGTTGATGAAATAACGTTAAGAAGTTTGAAAGTACTCAACATTTATTTGTAACTATATTTCTTTGTGCCTGTGTACATATCTGCAGTTTTTGAATGAGATCTTTTTCTTCAGATCACACATTCAGCATATAATTAGCTTCACATCTACATTCAATCAACTTGGTTGCCGCGCACTATCTTTCCTCTTATTTGCCACAAAATTAAAAAAAAAAGCATGCACTAATACTTTGACGGATATCCATGGGTTAAGCAGTAGTAGTAGTTTAATATTTCCAATCTGTGGTGGAAATACTTTACGCCTAGCTTTTTGTTTTGTAAGAACAGAGTAGATTATTCATATTTAAGAAAAGAAATCGCCACCTACACCTGTTTCTCCGAACACCCTAATCTTTAATCAATTTTGTGTGTGAAATTTTACTTTTAATACAATTAAAGTGTTTATGCAAACAAGCTTTAAGATTCTAATTTCATTCCTGAGTGAACATCTTTTGAAGATCACGCTAGTCGTTACCTTTGTGTAGTTTTTTTAGAAAAGTATTTCATTTGAACCATTAAAAATTAAAGAATTAACGAAGGAATTAAAGAATTAAAATTAAAAATTATCCCAACATGTTTCGTTAGGAATTGTTCATAGCGCTTTTCCATTAGCGTATGGCAATAATTTAAACAAAATTCGCCAGTAATTGTGAAATCGCAAATTCACTTGCGCAGTCTTCTTTGGGAGTCCTGTTTTGTGGTTGTTTGTAACTCTGTTGGTTTCGTTTATAGCCGGAACATTTGACTCCTCAGAATCGTTTATAAATATTTGTCGAAGTTTTTGTTTCATTTACAGTGGAAACGTTTATTTTAATACTCCAAATTTTTCAAGTATTTCTATCTTACGTAGACCGACTGATTGATTATGAGATTGTGAGTATAAATTTGCTCTCTTCATACCATTGAATTCGATTAATTCGTTAGCTTTATCTCTACGCCACATGTACATTGATTTTCTAAGTATTTCTTTCGCGATTCCTCTGGTAATTGGCGTTTTTTATGTGAATCACACTCCAAGTATCATGTGTAGTAGTTTTTAAACGTATACGTTCCGAAGTCGGTTGCTTGATGGGATAAATATTAATTTTAGCATTACATTCAGAAAATCTCCCTTTGAAGGAGTTACTGCCACTTTTCACTCGAAAAACTACTTTATTTTTTCAATTTGAAATACCGGAAATATCGGGTGTGTTTTACGATTTATAAAAGGCATTCGATTGTGTACAATATACGAAAATATTAAAGAAATTTGATGCTTATGGAATTAGAGCCACCGTTGCAAATTATTTTGCGTCGTATTTTGAGAATGAGATCCTAATGGTAAAGATCAAATTTAAAGCTGATAATGGAAACACAGCAACAACGTCATCCAGTTGGTTACCCGTAGATAATGGCATACTGCAGGGCTCAGCGTTAGGACCCATACTCTTTAGTATATACATTAATGACATTGCCTTATTTTTATCAGATGTTTATGTTACTATTTATGCAGATGACATTGCCACGCTCATCGCATCTGAAACTGATGTAACAACCACTACAGTAACAGCGAATACTATATTAAATACACTGAGCAACTGGTTTTCTAACAATATGTTGTCTTTGAGCATAGAGAAAACAAAGTAAATGATATTTCATGCTAGACAGAGAAGCGTATTTGATATCAATTTGCACATCTATGGAAAAACTTTAAATAGCTGCCACCAGACTAATTTCTTAGGAGTGCCGACCGATAAAACACTATCATGGAAAGAACATGGTGACAACTTAGTGAGGAAATTACATTCAAAAGTTTATGCGTTTCGATGCCTGCGATTTGAAGTTCCAATTTCTTGCTTGGTTTCCCTTTATTATGTTGAAATATATTCCAGATTACAGTACGGAATACTATTGTGTGGCAAGTATTTTTGACACAAAAGGCAAGATGCAAGGCTAAGATGCATTACAGGAGTGCAAAGAAATCCAAGAAATATATGGGAAATATTTTCAAATACAGGGAGACTAAGGGAAGAAAATCAATTGAATAGAACTAGATATTTTGAAGTTAAAAGAGAAGATCTATCTTTAAATTGTTATCATTGGTTAACAATTCTATTATGAACGAAACGAGAAGCACTACAAACACTATAAACGATTTCACAGGCAAGTGAGCCAGGGAATTTTGAATATCTCAAAATCGAATACGAGTGGTTGCTTAAAGTATTTATAATTTTTACAAAATGAAACTACAAACAAAATTACTACTACCACAAATAACTATACACGAAATACATTTTCATTAAAGAATTTTCCAAACACCAGTCGCCAAATTCACACATCTAGATCTACTTGTTTCTAAATCTTTATTTACATCAGTTCTATTTATTTGTCCAAATCTTTATAATATATGTTTAGGCAATCTTATAAAATGCATTCACTGATTTAAGAGAAACTGCATAGACAAATAAGGTTGTTATTAGATACTTCCAACGTTACCACATAAAATACTATCCAGAATCAAGAAAGTAATATGCAACCTATGTTCCCAGGAATCTAGTTAAGAGATTCTTTAAAGTACCACAGACGTACAGGACACACCAATAAAATAACGAAGAAACGTATAAGTACCTCGTTAATTTCTATCCCGACCGTGTTTTAAATCTAATATCGATTTTGTCTCTTTTACATATAAATGAACGAGGAAGACCCATAACAAACGCTGAACATGTTTCACGTTTATCTAGGTATACCTACTGTGTGATATGTATGTATGTGTGTGAAAGGATCGATGGCAGTTAATTGCTTAAGAGCCAGTTGGTGTCGGTCGGCAGGCGAATATATTCCCGGAATCCGCTGCTGCGATCCTGAATAGTAATCAGGATCGTTAGTTATAATAAGAGCCATTTGGTCCTTCGCACAAAATTATTTCCAATTGTTTAATTACTGGAGAGGTTAAATCAAATAAACGTACCCTCACGGAGCGGTAACTAGACAAAGATTAATTGCTGCTCTAGGCACAAAGCAGAAGTTCAATAAGATGCTGATTAAAAATTAGAGCTAAGGTAAGAAAGGCTAATAACAAGATTTATATTAAATAAAAGAACGGTTTACGTGATTCAAATAAATGAAAGTTGAGGTGTTAAGGTATGCATATACAAGTACAGATTAGATGTTATTAATTTGTTAACATTGCAACAAAAGATCTGTTGTGTCATTCTATACGCAGTAAATTTACTTTACATAAATGGGTTAGTCCTTTAAGTAGTACTGTGTAATGCGACACATTAAGAAATCACGCTATTTCTTCCTCCTAAATACGTAGTCTAATGTAAGTTTATCTTTAAAGCCTTCTGTTCTAAAGATACCTCTTTAGACAGCCATGTCCTATTAAGAGAGTAGTTACCGTTCTAAGCTGAGATCGGTTGACAGCCAACATTTTAGCAGTCAAAGACTCACTCATAATTTTTTTGCTATGTCTCTGCCCATCGACATTGTTCCAGTAAAGCTGAGACTTCTTATCCACTGAGCAATTGCACCACGTATGGCAGATTTGATTATATTATAAGTTGTTTCAGAACCCTTTTTTTGCAAGTTGATTTGCAATTTCATTACTCGCTGCATAAACCCTTATATCTCGGTACCCACACCAAAATAACTATGTTGTATTTAGTCAGAGATTTTAGGTTTTGTAGACAATTCTAGACTAATTTGAAGATTATTTGATATTAGTGCACTTAGGGTCGCCTGACTATTTTCTAAGATCCAACTAATATTCATAGCACCAGAACATGTAAGTATCTCTTTTCGTCCCATCTGCATACCTATTTTGGGCTCGAAGTCTGCTTAATTTTCTAATCGTTCCAATGGCAACTTATAGACCTAACACGGCTTCCAGAGCGATTAGTTTTTCCCATGTTTTTCTTCTATGCTTATAGTTATTATACCTACGAAGGACACATATCAAAATATGTACATTTCAACTGTCAACAAAAAGGGAGCATTTCTAGTATGTATTTTGATAAATGCATTTTTTCTGAGTATTTTTATATTGTCTGACCTAGTAATTTTCCCTAGAAAATCTGCTTTATCTATAGGTATTCAAGTAGAAGCTAAAAGAGATAAGGATCCAAAATCCTCTGTAGATCCATATCTTTTGTACTATTTGGGGAATGTAGATTGTTTTATGTAATCTGGAAGTAAGCAATTTCGAAGATTCCATTGAAAGGTTCAGGTCTCTCAATTACAGGCCTATTGCTATACCGTTAGTATTTGCAATAAACAATTACTTACTTACTTACTTACTTACTCTAATGAAATCATACATTTCTTATCGATTAAAAGAGTGGATGCATACATCGAGTTTCATCATCATACGTTAATGACTCTTCATCATCTTCCTATGGTATACACAGATAAAAAGAATTCTTTAGATTAAAGAAATATTTCTTTGCCGTTATTTAAAAGAATCAGTTCTTTCAGTTAATATACATTTCTTTTAGTTAATACGTATTTCTTTCAATGTACTAATATTATTTTGAGTTAAAAGAAACATTGATTGACTGGAAAAGGGTGGTTCTTTTAAATAACGAAAAAGAAATATTTCTTTAATTTAAAGAATCCTCTTTCTCTGTGTAGGCAAGCTGCTACATGATAATAAATCCAGTGCAATTCGTATTTGCCTGCATATGTTTACATGTAACTAACCTCGCATGTTAATCTTTAGATCGTTAGCTTTATACGCACTAAATTGCTCAAAAACCGACTTAACGGAAATGATAATCATTTAATTATCATCGCTTTGCGTTTCTATATTTAAACATAGGGCTCATTTAAATGTAAACTGCCTAATACATGCGGCATTTAATGGATACAGAAAATTCCCCTCTATATAATCATCGTACGCGGCCTTTTCAAATTCGCCTCCTCCCAGTGTGCACGACAGTGCACCCATTTAAAGAAAGCAACGCCCGGGGCCCTCTCAAAGCATCTCGCAAGATCAACAACGTCCTTGGCATAATGTTACTTCTTAATTACGATAACTTGCCTGCGGCCGAATTCAACTAGATACACAAACAGAAAGTTCCTCCTCTTTTCTCTCTTCGAACGTCGTCAGATCAGAATGGGATCAACCACCTCAGCTATCTCTCTTTTGCTCGAGACAAGGCAAAACTTCCATCTCTGGGATAAATTAGGACCTTCATTATTTTTTGCGGATTGCCGCCCCGAGTTACAATTATAATATGCAATTACAACAACATTCGAAAGACTTGGCACCGCTCGATTCCTCGTTTTAAATGAATGGTTGCGTTTGATAATCGATAAGGACATAAAGATTGCAAACCACCATCCGTATCGGCATTGCGATTATGTAAATACTCGATTAAATATTACAACCATAATTTTTTCTTGTAGATAGACATAAACATATACTAAAGGTATTAAAAACACTTCCAAAGAAATCTTTCATACTGTTACTCAGTGATTTGAATGAAATTTGGCACATTTGGGGAACTCATTCAGAGGACCTATAGTGTATGATTGGTTGCATGGTTTCCTTGCTCTACTTTATCAAATTAAATAAACAATTGGTAAAAAAGTGTTGACAATTTCGACAATAAAACGGGAAACATGCTCTGCCGTAAAATTTACTGTGTTTCTTTTTAATATTTGTGTAAAGAAAAACTAAAAATACGACAAGAAATAAACTCATAATACCTATTAATATAAAATTATAATAAAGTTGACCGTAAAATGGCACCCCTAGTGGTAAAAGTGATCATTATCAAGAAATTATAAAGGTTACTTAATTGGCAAAATTGTAAAAGCGATTATACAGTACTAAATACTAAATAATAAACGCACAACATAAACATAAAACATAACCTTCATTAACCTAAGAAAAGAACTGTGTACCTAATGGTAATAAATATGCGAGTGTAGCGTTCGAGGTTTTCAGCTATCTTGTAAATTTTAATTAACTGGGATATGCGACATTATAAAGAACTTAACCGATGAAAATAAGCGATTAAGGAAGGTATGCATATTGTTGTTGTCATGTTTTTGCTATTTGTAAAAGGTGTATTAAATTGATATACACCAGAAATATGCTGGACGGTATGGCTTTATTGCATTTTATCGTCTGCGTGCTTTGAACAGGAATAATCCAAGGATAAAGTTTCCATTACGGAAGACCTGTCAACACAATCCCTTATCGCAGGGGTCGGCAACCTGTGGCCCGCGGGTCGCATGCGGCCCTTTGCAACTTTTTCGCGGCCCACCAAAGCACCAATATTATTTTAGGAAAAATCAACAAACTTAGAGCGTGAGCGTGCAAAATGTGGCCGTTGACATAAATGCGCGGTAACAGAAGCATAGTGGGAAAACCTATTTTACTACAAGTTTAATCCCCACTCCCCAGCGAATACGACGGCTCGCTTAGCAAGTGTAGCATTCTTTCATTTCGCCAGTTTGCTACTGTATGTTCATATGTGCAAAATGCACATAAACACATTCATATTGACAACCGCATGACGTTTCACTACAATAGGTAATGAGAAATACATGTTATTTTTAATTTATTGGTAGAATAATTCATATTTTATCGTAGGAAAAATTAATAAAATACCAAAGAAAAATTAATGAGGAAAACCGCGAATTTAATGAAAAGTGGACTTTTGATTATTTCTTTATTAATAATTACAATAAAGCAGTGCTTAATTTGCAAAGAATCTATAAGCGTATTCAAAGAATTTAATTTGTGTCGCCACTACGACACGAAACGCAAAAGTGAATATGATGAATTTGAATCTCAATTCAGACAAAATAAAATTGATTCTTTACAAAAATCATTAGAAGTACAACAAAATGTTTTTAAGAAATGTAAGTAACAAAGTTCAGCATTGGTCAAAACGTCCTTACATATTTCGAAATTAATTGCTGAACATAACAAACCATTTACGGATGGAGAGTTCATTAAAAAATGTATTTTGGCTGCTGTTAACGAAATCTGTCCGGAAAAAATTAAAAAATTTGAAGATATTAGTTTGTCTGCACGTACAGTAGTTTGACGTATTGAAAATATATCAACTAATATGTTTAATAAATTAAAAGAAAATTCTTCACAATTTGAGTATTTTTCACTAGCACTTGATGAAAGCAACGATATAACTAGCACCGCTCAATTGTTGATTTTTATCCGTGGAATTGATAAACAATTTTGTGTAACAGAAGAACTTGCTGCATTAAAAAGCCTCCATGGGAATACAAGAGGTGAAGATATATTTTTGCAACTATTAGATGTTTTCAATATGTACGATCTCAAGTGGGAAAAATTAAAAAATGTGACTGACGGTGCAAAGAACATGGCGGGTCACAATACTGGTTTGGTAGGCATGATTAATAAAAAATTGAAAGAATTAAATATTACACAGCCTCCTCTACAACTTCATTGTTTTATCCATCAACATGCACTTTGCGCAAAAGTTGTAAATTTGAAGAATGTTATGAATATTGTTATAAAGTCCATCAATTATATTCGCAAGAACAGTATGAATCATCGAACATTCCGGAATTTCTTAAATGAAATTGACGCAGAATATGAAGATCATTTATTTTTCTGAAGTAAGATGGCTCAGCCGTGGGAAAGTTTTAAAAAGATTTTTCGAGTTGATAGACGAGATTGAAATGTTTTTGACAGAAAAAGGAAATAATATACCAGAATTATCGAATTTTAAATAGATAAGCGAGTTAGCTTTTCTTGTGGGCATTACAACTTACCTCAATAAATTAAATATAACACTACAAGGCAAAGGAAAGTTAATCAACGAGCTATTTACAGAAATCAAAAGTTTCCAGCTTAAAATAAAATTGTTTATTTCTCAACTTGAAAAGAATAATTATTGTCATTTTCCTACTTTGCAATCGCTTTGAACCAAAAACGACAAACAGTGTGCTTCGAATATTTTTATTGAGTCACTAAAAGTACTGGATGAAAATTTTCGTCATCGGTTTCAAGATTTTTATGCAAAAGAAATGGACATATTAATATTTGAAAATCCTTTAAAATTTGATATTGTAAAAGCACCAGACAATTTACAACTAGAGTTAATTGATTTGCAATCTAACAATGTATATAAAAATAATTTTAATGAAAATAATTTAATTGCATTTTATTCAAATCTACCAGAAAATAAATTTTCCAATTTAAGAAATTTTGCAAAATCAATGATTTGTATTTTTTCAAGCACCTATTTATGCGAACAAACATTTTCAAGAATTAATTTCATAAAATCAATTTGCAAAACTTGTTGAGGATCTCAGTATCCCAAACACAACCGGATGTAAATGAATTATCAAACAATATTCAAGAACAAAAAGCGCAACAAATTTTAATGAATGAATAAAATGAAAGATAAACTATTTTCCTTAATATTTTATATATTTTATATTTACATATTTATACATATGTAATGCAAACGAACACACTTACTTTATTTTGGTAAATAAGGTAAAATGTTTTTTATGCAACGTTAGACTGTAAAAAACACTTTCTAGATATTCACTGTTAGTTGCATGGATGTCTTTAAAATATTTATTTAGAAACGTTTGTAAGAATGTTAATAAATATTGAAATATATTTTTTCTAATTGGATGTTGTAATAAAGCTAAAACAAAAGACGACGCAGTGCTGATGTGAATATTACCGCACACTGTGCTATAATGAGATATTACCGCACTAGCGAGGGACTCTTGCCGGAACGTAATATAGGTGATTAATGTGCAAATTTGAAAAAATACTGTAAAAAACGTGTGCCACAATGACTTGTAATGCTCGTACTTTGAATCAAACTTGTACTCGCATTACATAAATGTCATTGTGTGTTTTAAAATACTATATTTTCCCGATAGTATTTTTTCCTATGTCTAATTTTACCTCCAGTGAATTAGCCATGCAGTCTGTTAGAATTTAGTTACAACATAATAAATAGAAAAATATCAAAATTTCTTATGAAACTCAATATTTTTGCGCCTTTTACAGCAATTTTCAATAACTATTCCTTCGTAGAAAATAAATCCATCGATTTTTACACGGCCCACGATTGCCAAATCTCTAACTATCTGTATGAGTGTATGTATCGCTGATTGTGACTATCGGTAGCTACTATACCGATTGATACCGGTCTCATATGTACTTCTTACTTCATTAATTGCCGCTTAAATAATTTAAACGCAAAATTATTGTTCTTAAGTGGGTGGTAATTACTTCTTTAAACTGATAGATGTTTAATATTAAAAATAAAACGAACTTTTGATATGTAAAATACCAGACGAAGGATAATAATCTGTTTTATTTATTATTATATAAAAAGTATACTATTTTCCACAATTCTCACGATGCGGACAATGAGTATTATAAAAGCCGTGGCGTAAAAAGGAGTATTAAAATTATCGGATACGATATTAACGATGAAATAAATTTTAATTGCTGACGTCCTACAGTAAAGCTAAAGCATATGTGCATTTTTATTATACTATTCATTGGAAAAGGAAATGACACTTTATTATCGAACGTTACAGTCTCCGATGTTCGACCATGAATATTGATCGCATGTTATGTGTGCTTATAATACAAAAACATTTCCATTCAGGTATTTTCGTAAGTGCTACAAAGCCTAAAGAAGAACAACTTTACTAAAGCAGAGCCTAAGCGCCACTTTCATGTCCGCCAGCTCTGATATTAATATTTATGTCGCTGTAGGCGTATAATACAGCTTACATGTGTAGTAAGGCATACGCGAACCATATTTTTTAAATAGTGACATTCATTTTTACAACCGAACGGCCATTAATCAAAATCACAGACACTTTGTATAACCTGTGCGCTGTGCGGTACTGTATCATAATATTCGCTACGTATCTATACGTATTAAATCCTTGTGACCTTTATTTACTTACCTAATACCAATACACTTTATTTATCCTATCCGTTGTTTCCTTAATTAAATTTTGATGGCAGTCACTTCTTCACAATCCAGGAGTAACACATATTGGAAAATATCGTCTATATCGACTAGTCTTCTGTAAAGGCAAATTACTCTGTTTAAACAAGATAGATACACTCTTATATGGATGTATTTAAAAAAAAATAGTTCTAATGTTAATTTAATATCGAACTATATTAGCTACTTACAGAAATTGTTATCAACCTATTAACGATCCTTTAACACATTTTATAACAGATTTAGTCACCTTTGGAAATAATTTATAGTACCCACCTGTTACTCATAATGTGGCAAGAGTACTAACATCAGCAGCAAGTTACTTGTAGCTCCATTTAATTTGAGTCACCTACAATTTTTTAAGGAAAAACGGCTTCTTCCTTCTCTCGGCATTATGAAATCACAAGTTACAAGTTCAAAACAAATATATACACAATTACTCCAAAGAGTAGTGCCAAAAGTCACCAGCGCAAAAACAACCAAAACGGGACAAAGATCTGGATTTACAAAACAGCAGCTGGAAGGAAAACCGTTAAACTGATAGTAGGACTTCTGACCGGTCACTCTAGTAGATTATAAGTAAAAATACGCATACCTTAGCTTGACATAGGACAGTAGCTACAGATTCTATCAAGACCAAGAAGAAATTGCAGTAGAAGTACAAGGTTTCTACTACTGAACTCGGGGATTTTAGTAGTACATACTTATTTGAAGACATTTTCTAAAATGAAATCTGTAAAATCCTAACACAGGTCATTATTAACTGATGACCTTAAGCCAAGTTAATGATAGGAATTAATTTAGAAATCCATATAGTGAAATATTGTCTCAGAAGAAACAATTTCATCTTCACATTAGTTAATTAAAAATACTTTTATTTATTTGTGTATGTGAATAAATATTATGTAATTAGAAATTTCCCAATAAAAAATAACTTGATATTCGATTTAGTTTTAAGAGAAATACATGTAAATGAAAAAAAATGCAACGCCATCTAACCGTGAAGGTAAAGATGGCACTGAACTTTTTTCATTTAAATCTTTGTCAGCCGGCATTTAACTACCTGGTGGAATGTTGTTGATTGTGTCTCGTCTGTGTCATGCTGATGAGTACTAATAAGTTCGAAAATATATCTAATAGAGTTTATAACCCTTTTATTTAATTTAAAAAGAAGTTTGCCGCCCCCTCTAATCACATCAAATCCTTACTACATAATAATGATATAGCATTATATTATTCCTAGTTCTGCACTATAAAACATTTATACTTCTGCCATTAGTAAATTTTATGCTATTTATTGACAGTTGTTAACCACGTGGTACCTTACACGGTGATGACAAAAATTCACCAGTTCGGCAGCTTGAGAATAATGGAATAACTTTTGCACATCTACCATATCCCAAAAAACATTAATAACTTACGACAAATCTTTATTAAGTAAAGGGTGTGATCAGTTGCACGTTGAGTAAACAGTATTATGGTCCTTATCCACAGTAAGTGATTAATGTGTCCCGGGCTAAAACAAAAACAAAAACTACACGAACAGCTCAGAGCAATTTAGTGTGTTAAACCCGTTTGGTGAGAATGCGGAAATTGAAAAAAACATTCCATGCACTACTTACCTACATTTACAAAAACATAATTCCAAGGAATAGTAATTTTAGAGGGTTGCCTGCCATTCTAAACCCTGGATGAATACAAGCTTTTTTCAAAACAACTAGAAAGGCGTCCAAACATTCTTTGAACTCACTTTAATAATGCAAGTATTTGAAAAACGACGGGTTTTCGAAATAGACTACGTCAAACATTTGACACAATAATTTTCTTAGCATGGGTAATTCTGGAAATTTTATTTGGTGAAAATGGAATTACTACCCTATTTCCCATTTAACTATATGCTTTTCGAGAAAGAAGGTTGCACGTTTACGCACGTGCACACATCGTTCTTCAAATATTCACTGAATGATTTAATATTGAATAGATTCCTGTACAGATTTCTTTCCACTTAACGCTAACGGAACCAAAAGCTAACGATAATAACGCTCATAGCACGAGTAAGTAGCGGAGTAGAGCTTCAGAAAATACACGTACACACATAGGATTGGATATAGTTGCACCCGTTTTACCATGTGTGGACAGGTTAACGTACTCTGCAACTCAAGGGCCACTTTGACCTCACTGGCTTAAAACGAGAAGAGAACTGAATTCCACCAGTAATTATTTCGTAAAGAACCTACCTACCTATCGTATAGCTGATGCAGTATGTGCGAGATTTTACAACAGGTTTGAAAAGCTGACGCTTTTAATTATTTCTCTTTAGAGGTAATTATCGACATTCTGATACATTTAATACCGTTATGAGTGTCAAACAAAAAGGTATGGTTATGGTACATATCAGTGAAGAAATAGTTAAGTAAAATTTGATGAATATATTTTATAGAACAAATTGTCACTAAATAACAAAATTTGAAACAAACAAAGGATTATTATAACCTAGCTCTTTACCAGGTCAGCCCCATTAAAATCTAATAAAACCTCTAAATAATTATATAAATAGCTTGTACAACACATACAATTACGTTAATTACCCACATAAATTACTTGTGCCGATAAATATTCTGCTATTAATTCCTTTTACGACAGGTTTTCTAATTTAAATGTTTATAAATTAACTCAAATTCAAATAATTACTAGCTCCATATAAACAGTCCCATAACTCACCATTATTAACCGTCTTTACCGGCTACTCATGCATGAAATTGTTTTACGTTCAAACTCGTTTCTGTCCAGTTTATAGCTGATTTGCAGTGCTTAAAGTTTAGTTTCGAAATTGAACCTGCGCAAGTAACGCGCCTAAACATGCTTGTCCGATAGCTGATGGAAACTTTAGTAATATAGGATTCATTGAAATTTAAAATGCATAAAATAAATCGGATTTTAAGTTTTTATTTGTAACTTGTACATATCTGCTGGTAGAATCAACTTTAATGCAGACGGCAAATAAACTATCGTAGAACCTAGAATAGTCCCAGGTAAAGGCACGTCGGCTTCCATAAATATTTAAGGAAAAAAAAAAACTTCATACCGACATTCCTGTTATGTCTTGTGTGTACGGCGCCGAGAAAGGAAAAAGCAAACTTGCCTCGTCTTCTTCGCCATTTCTGAGATACGCGGTTGATGTTGACAACACCACACGACGAATTGGTGGTTTTTCCTGCCTCTGTCATTCATATCAACTAACTACCAGTTATACTCGGCTATCCTTAATATAATTCACTGATTCTTCCGTAAACTACTGCCATCTTGACGACTAGTTATTTAATGGCAATGACCTTATTCGTTTCAAGCTCGTTGTATGTTAGGGGAGGTTTCAGTTTCGAATTCTCTAAATTGTTGTAATAATTTGGTAGAAACGTTAAGTGCCCTACAGGAAAGTATAGCCCGTTAGCTACCTACAACCTAATTTTTAAAATTTAATATCATTTAGCACATTTATCAGATTTTGTCGTAGGCTTGCTTAAAATCAATAAATAGATAGGTATCTATCTTGTATTCGTACTTCCCCGACTGTTTCTCTGAAGGTGAATATCTGATCTACTCTACTTACATCCGCCATGGTATTCACCAATTCCTTTTTCTATTTTTGCTCATAACATCTACTTGAGATATAGTGGATAAGATTTTGTAGGGCAAATTTAAGAGTGCTATCCCTCCATAATTTGTTTGATTAGTTGTCTCTTTTTTTGTTGATTCTGATTAGTACCGCCTCAGTCCAATTTTCAGGTAGTTTCTCTTATTCCCAAATTTTGAGTATTAGCTAATATCTCGGTTCTATTAAAATAAATCCCTCATACTTGAGCATTTCCGACGTTATCTGATCGCTTCCTGTGGGCTTTTCATAATTTTTAAATGCTTCATTACTTCTTTGGCTTCTGTTAGGTTTGTTTGGTAGTTTCTCCGTCATTCTTCTTTGTCCTATCCCTTGGTTTTCTTTGTTCTCGTCTTCTACACTTTGATTCATGTTAAGGAGTTCACTAAAATAATCTTTCCCAATTTCTATAAACTTATCCCCCTCCCCTATCAATTGTCTTCTTTTATACTTAAAATATGTTGTCTTTTGTTGGTATCTTGTCCTTTCTCTTTTAATCCCCTGATATAGGCTTTTTATACCTTTAGTTCTGTAATTGTATTTTTAGTAGCGTTAGTCGTTTCCTTATTTCTGAATACTCCCAAACCATTCTCGTCTTCTGTTTGTTTGACTATCTATCTTGACACTAGTTGCTGTTTTTTCTATGCAATTCTTTGATCAGGATAGTTACCAAAATATCTGGCTAACCTATCCCCAGTAAAGGCACCAACTTAGCACGAACAAATTTTATGAATAAGAACTTGATGAAAGAAAACTTAAAGTATATTTTAAATACCACAAAAAGTTATATTGTATAGTACACATATCACTTCGTTACATACTTTAATAAATAGATAAACAGCAAAAGAAAAATATCATTTACTGAGTACGGATTCTTTTCGTAGAGCAAATTATAACGCAGAGTCCTGATTCAACTATTACCTAATAATTTGATACCTAATATATCTTAGATGCCACTCAACTAAACTGTACATGATTGTATTTTCGAATGTTTAGTAGCCCTGTTATATCAATTGTTTTAAAGATTGTAAAGGTTTTCGTATATAATAGCTATTTTAAGTATAATCACCGTTTTGTGTGGAATACCCAAGTTAAATTTATTACAGAAGAGAATCATTCTCAATAAATCTTTATTTTTAAATTTCTACTTAAATAGTACGCTATTAATTGGCTCCTTTTGCTCATGACGATTTTTCGATTTCAGACGACCACTCGGATTATGGAAGTACAGTCAGTGGAAGCACGGGGAAATCCCCTGGTCCAGTTTATCCAGCACCAACTTTCACATTTCCATCGCAACCTGGTGCAATGCTGACACACAAAGCCGCTGTGTATTACCATCACCAACTCAGCTTACAAGAAGATCAGGGGATTGACATGACACAGGTGTGTAACAAGAGAAATACGTTAAACCAAAGGTACGATTAATACGAAATCTCTGATTATAGTCTCCTGGCCGTGATAGTCCTGGTTCTTCAAGTGGAAGCGCGGGATCGGGTTCAAGACACAGTACAGCCTCATTAGATAGCGGTAGAGCTTCGTATCACCCACTAAGCAACGCCGGTCGAAGCACTATCGGTTCCTCCAATAGTCCAAGATGTTCCCTGAGTTCTTGCTCAATAGGTTCAGAACAAGGTAGAATAGAGAGGATGATACATCAAGGCATACCGGTAAATATTATACCTTCTTCTACTTGAAATAGAAATTATTGAAATCGCATTCTCGGATTTAAAGGATCAAGAAATAATTCATGCGTTTTTGATGGATCTGCAATTTGAGGAATATTTTCCACTGTTCGTCTCTGCCGGTTACGACTTGCCGACGATGGGAAGGATGACTCCAGAGGACCTAACCGCTATAGGAATCAAGAAACCTAATCACCGTAAACGCCTTAAGGCTGAAATTGCACAACTGAATTTACCAGATAATCTTCCAGACTATATACCGGTATGTAATTTACGATATCACAGCAATTATCAAAACTATAAATATAAACTATTTAGGGATCACTAGAAGAATGGCTACAGATATTAAGATTAGAAGAATATCAGCCGGCCTTTTTAGAGCAGGGATATCATACAATAGACGATGTCACACAACTAACATGGGAAGATCTAGAAGAATTCGGTATAGTAAAACTAGGCCACCAAAAGAAAATAATGCTTGCTATTAAGAGAATTAAGGATATTCGCGCTGGAAAACGATTCGATATTAATAGATGCTATACACAACAGGTATGTATATGAAATAGAATACATAGAAAGTCCTTTGGCATAGTTGTTCGTTTTACCATCTGCTCGCATCAATTTAGAATTTTCTAATGCATACGTGGGTGTTCATTTCACTTATTTAAAGAATACTATACAGTCAGGTAAATATGAATAATACCGAAAGAGAAATTTTTAAGCATAAAACATATATTTAAATATGAAATTGCCTGACATTTAGTATTTTCCATAACTTTTCTCTTCTAAGCATGAAGGAATGAAATGTCAGTAGATATTATCCCTTTTATGTGACTGTTTCAAATCAATTCATCATCTCATTCACAGATATTTCACATAACATTTGCATTTGAAAATTATAAATCTTCATTTACTTGCACTTTTAATTATTCCTTTTAAGTTAGTTTAAATATGAATACATACTAAATAAAAAAATCATATATATATAAACAAAATAAGTAAACTTTGGATAATAATATTGACCACTAAATTTCGTAGTAGTCAGTCAACTCTGATTAAAAGAAAAGCATTACATATGGAATTAGTTATGAACGTGTGAGATATCTTTTACATCAATCACTAAAACAACAAAAACATGTTTTAAAAAAACATCATTTATTAAGCTCAACAAGCTCTATACCTCGCTTACGCTCTGCATGTTTGTTGTGTAAGGATGTGGTGGTGCACGCCCCGCTGGGCCCACCATCACCTGGCGTCCCCACCGTCCACAGCACGTTTCGATCCTTCCACCAGCCCTGGGAAATCGACCAGACGAGACAATTGGCCGCCGGCACGCACTACATGCAGCCCGTGTATTGCACTGACATTGTTCCTATCAAGGTATAGAACACGAAATATCCACTTTTATGTATGTCTCAGTACCTCTCTTTTTCTTTCACACACAGACTTTGTGTGGTGGCATCAGTGTTATGCAAATGCATGTCGCCACAGATCTTATTGAATGTACTATTTAGAATGTGATTTGGTTATGTGAATCAGTTAATCTAAATAGGTGTATGTTTGTTTTTGCATAACAAATCATATTTTTGTTATTGCTTCAATAATAATTTAAGAAAATCATTATTATTTGCTAATTTGTATAGAATGTGTGTATATTGTCTTCAAATTATTTATTTAAAACGTAGGGGGGGTATCAGTTTTTATTATTTTTCAAACTGGGTGGAAAAAACCTAAGTTTCAAGTATGCTTGTCAGAAGATACCCCCTTCTAGGCTAGGTACTTACAAAACGGTGAATTTTTCTGTTATAAACTGTTTACATTCACGGCGTAATTCGTCCTAATTCATTTCACTTATAGGTGTCCAACCGAACTGGCTCCTTAGAATTTTTCAAACTTCTAGCATGAATTTAATTTTGAAACTTGTAGAGTAGTCAAGTTTGTAGCACTTTCGGTATACCTACAGGCTCTTGATATCAACTTTCTAATTTTAAATATAATTTTAATCAATTTAGTGAATTTCTGGTATCATTTGCAGCCATCTGGTATTATTGAAAAGAAGTTCTACAAAAAATTAAACCGAGAGCTATTATCTGGCCGTAAATAAAATGCTGAAGACAGCCGTTTTACGTTTTTTGATATCAAGTATCGCATTCTTCTTCTTGTTATCTTTAGTATTCAAATTGCATGCATTAAAACATTAGTTGTAAAAATAATATTTTGTTTGTGTTGAGGATATTGCCTTTAAGCTTTTTTCTTATTTTCTTTTTTCGGGGTTTTTGATTTTTGCAAATAAGTGTCTGCATCTATTTGTTAAATGATCAACTCGCTCAACTGTTGTGGTTGTTACACTCTCTATGAATGTAGAATGAATGCAATATCTTATTTGTATATCTACCTTTCAGTTTTTTCCTTATTTCTTTTGATTTATAATTCCTTTACTTAGAAATAATCTACAAAGCAGTTCAAAGCATTAAACGTAATGGAAATGATATCAATTATTTCATTTAAAATGTTCCTTAAATAAATTAGAGGCTAGTCTGTAAGTTTAATAATCAAATCGTACTAGATATTCGAACAATTTTAATCTGCCAATTCGGTGGGATATCCTTTAAAATATTATTGAAGACAAATTCATGGTGTTACTGATGTTACTCTCCACCGAAGGAAAAAACAAAATTTTACATTCCATATAAACAATACTCATCAAATTTTTATCATTCCCTGTTTGAAAAATTGTTTATTATTATTTTCAGATACGAACAGCCAGAGGAAAATCTTTAGAATCTCTCGAAGATCCTAGCGAACGGACACATCACACGTTTAGCCAAGAGAACACTCAAACGTTCTACTATCAACAAGCGATGGCCTGGCGGCCAAGATCATACGATGATGGTGATATCACCCCGACTAACGAATCCGCTATTTTGTACGAAGGGGGTGGCACTTTACCCAGGCCACGGGGTGTCATACGACCTAGGCCTATAGCGAAGATTGCCGCAAAAGCAAGGGAAGCCTTCCAAGATTTCGAAAAACCACAGTTCAATCCAGAGAAATACACAACACCACAATACAAGACACTACCCAGAGATATAATCGACACAACAAAGTATCACCTACAGTACGGAAGTCCTTTAATGGGGAAGAAGATGCCGCCCAGTCCGCCAAAAAGAATGGATGCGTGCGAAGGACAAGAACAAACCACTACAGTTGAAATACACCACGTGCAAACTTCCAGTCCCCTACCGCTACCAGCTTACCCTAGTTCAGATAGTTTAAGTATTACTCTGGATAATCAAGGCGATCTTCCATTACCACCACCTCCAGCACCTGGTACGCCACCTGGTATCTCACAACCTAAACTGAATCCTTCGAGATCCTGGGGTGCTGAGGAGCAGGAGCTTATTAATACGTTAGCGTTGCAGCACCGAAATGGATCTGACGCTAGTTTTAAGGTATGTTGAATACATCACCTTACACTATATAAGTATCCAATTCATCATTACATTGTGATCTCATTTGCAGTCAAGTTCAAGTACAGAATCTGATTCACTGCCATTTGCTAACGAAAACGCTGGCACTATAAGAACGCGAGCAGGTGGTCGACCTGTAGAATATTCACCTGCAAAACCTAGAACAGGATTGCCACCACATCCGTCCCCGACACCAAATAGACAACAAAGACCTCAGAGATCAGAACCAGTTGATGTGTTAAACGATATTGGAAATATGCTGGCCAATTTGACTGATGAATTGGATGCAATGTTGGAAGAAGAGAAGAGGCTAGAACAGTAACTTTGTTGTGAATAAGACTGATCAATAATCGTTCTTAAAAAAAAACTTACTTATTTTTGTTCTGTTTAGTTTTAGGTGATTCAATATTTGTAAATAGAAAAGTTTTTATTTGTAATACAAAAGATATGTGTAAATATATTCAGTTATGTTTAATAATGTATTTGTTTGAAAATTTATGTAATTTTCGTATGTTGCAATGCGACATAACTCTTATTATTATAGCTACTTATTCAAAGTATATTACGCTATATTTTTTCTTATTCATTATACATATTTTGATGTACATTTCATATTATTTTATTTTTGTAATTTATTGTTTGTTTAATGAATATTACATGTACTGATCTCTTGGTTCTAATATGTTTCTAAATACTTAAAAAACTAGCACTTTTTACACGAAGGATGAAATATACAAGTGAAACTTATAAAGAGAGAGAGAGAGAGATTAAAGGAGTGTAGGTAATTAACAAATTAATAAAGTAACAAAATCAAAATTGCATTATTATGCAACAATATTTCACTCTTAGTTACAAAAATAGAAAAATTGAACTTGGATAAAGTAAAAAATCAAAATATTATCGGGTTCCTATTAATTTAATCTTTCATATTTTATAGTGTTCTAATACTTCTTTATTTTCCAATATTTAGACAGTTGACGTTAAGAAAGTTTTTGCAGTGTTTATTATAAAAGTATTTCAATAAAAATCTCGACATACATGCCTTCAAATCAGTCAAATAAGAGGAAGGTACTCCTACATTTTATTGTAGATGTAGAAGAGTTTCGAATTAATATTCATTACATAAGAGCATCTTTCTCTACTTGATAAAACTGTACTAAAACTAATATTCCTAATATGTTCAAAAAAACAATCATATACCAAAGGTAAAAGTTAAAGTAAATTAAACCATTTTCTTACACCTTTATTTAAATCTAGTGTCATTTATCTACTTGATAAAAAATGTGATAAAATACTTACTATAAACACTTTCATCCTCTGTGTACTAAATTATTTCAACAATAAGCACAAATGTCACATGAATAAGCTATTTAATTTCTTCATGCTTAGAAACGGTATAATAACCAGTGTTATGTTATTAAACGAAAATGTACATGTTTAATACAATTTAATGTAATTTAGTCAGGGTAGCGAGCAAACTAGCACTTAACAGACCCTCAGAACTAAAGAATATATAAAAAGAATTATGTTTAAAAACAAAATAGAAACACATGTATATGTATATATAGTTCTTATGAAAATGTAATCTTTGTTTCCTTTCTACATTACTAAGGAAAATATTCTGCAAAAAAATAATAACTATCAAATATTTAAAATTAGGACAAAGTAATTTTTGTACAAAGCCAAGTTTAGTATACGGTGCATAACTGTTAGGTTAGTCGAACAAAATTATTAGTTGGTGTAAATCATCAATTTTGCAATATTAGCATCATTTATACTGTCGAAAAAAGTAAAAAAAAAAGAAACAAATGAACACATAAGACTGGTAAATGGATTTACTCAAATCCGCAATTATTTTGCATGTATGCTTTTTCGTGCCATAATTGTGATTATCCATGATTCTTCCACCAATACGAGCGCAATCATAAACATAGTAAACATACATACCTAAGTTTTCCAACAACATAAATTTGTTAAATGTATGATGTTTGTATGAAAGACTTGTTTGCTGCATACATGAAAAATGATTATTTTGTTCCCTTTCCTTTGATACATTTGTGTTCGCAAACGCAGGTTCTCAAGTGGCCGTTTAAAATTAATTCGTATTATTATTTTTAAGTTGTGTAATATATTGTTTATCTTGTGCTACTTAAATAATTTTAACACGTTGTCCGTACAATACTTTGTTATATGTACTTGCATTCAAACAATAACTATAGCTGTTATATTTCCATGCGTCCATATTCCTGTTTATTTTAATATATTATTGGTTAACTGTTAACAATGATTATAAATAGATAATAAAAGAATTAAACAAAACAATTTGTTTTCATTACTTTCCCTAGCGAAATGAGGCACTTTCTTTTATTTATATATAGGAACATACATATATCGATGGTAGTTGGTATGGGAATTTCAAACCAGAAAAGAACACAGAAGTATGTTTCTCTTTCTAACGATGTACCTAAGATCAAGCGCGCATGCATGAAATGCTATAAATAGAGTACTCAACCAATACATTGGCCGCATTCGTTACTAACTTTTTAATTGTTGGTGATTTAAACAGAATACGTTTTCTATATATTTCAGCATTTAAATTCTATTTCACTTCACGAAATTCTAATCTATTAATTAGATGTTACCTCGACACTTGCGGGTGTAAAAGGAACTTCATTTTTGTTGAGGGAGTGCCGTAATAAGCATAATTTTTTGTCTTTATTCAGTTATTGGTGCTTGTATTTTTAAGTTTCGATAAAAAATTAATAATAAGGTGAACGAATTTAATTTTATCAATACAAATTATTATTTTTTAATAAAATCCATTTTTTGCATAAGAATATATAATTAGTCGTCCAACAAACATTTTATTTTATCATATTTTACATTTTTAACTACTAAAATATTTAAATGCAATTTCTTGGAGGAATATCTCACTTACCGCATGCGTACTGAACAAGTTTACTGCCACACAGAAATAATGCAATATAATATTCAGCGCAGCCGTTTTTTGGCATTTTTATGTACTACGTTTAAGATAAGTGGAGCTCCATTTACGTTCCTATATACAAGGTGTAACAGTGCGAACGCCGCACAGTGGTCTAGAATCGCGCTTTTGTGGAGAAAAACCTGTAACTTTTTGTAGAATTCCAGTTTTTAAATGATTTTTTCAGTGTAATGAGATTAAATATAAGGGACTTGGATTACATAAAAGAGAAAAAGATTAAATATAAAATACGGCGCACACTGGTCCAGAACTCGCCAATGCGGAAAAAACTACTTGCGATTAAAACCTACAACAAATTTCGATATTTTGTGCTTTCATACGTTTATAGGATCTATATAGACATTCATATTACCAAATTTCTCAATATATTTGAATATATTTTAGAAAATTTCTCAATACGAGTGATATGCAGCAAACCCGTTTTGATTAAGAAACAGTCCAGATAATTTTTGGTCAGTAATTAAATATGAAAGGACACTTTATTAAATTTGTATCATACATCATTTTACACGTTTTGACGTTTTATCATTTTTGTGAATTCAAATCATTGCCTGAAGATGCTCTATTAACGAGCAAAACATTTCGCAAAAAATATTAAGTAAATAAATGTAGATTAGACAGAAATACACTCTTTTTACTATATAAGTATTCATATTAAAATTAATACATTTACTACTTAAATCGACAAATAACTTAAAACTTTGTTTCCACCTTTTATTAAAATGTGGTATAAATGTTTTGGTCAGGTTCTTTCGAATGCAATCCAAGTTGGCTGGTGTTAAGTAAAGATTATTCGCAAAAATGGATTCTAAACATTTATTTACATTACGGTCACATTCTAATAAACCGTTCACTAGTTCCTGGTAAGAAACATTAAAAACACTTATTGTGAATTTATTAAAAATACATAGAACGTGTTTCTCGATTGAAAAGTAAAGGAAAACCAAAGGAAATTATTATAACTATAGTTAAATTTTATGCAAAAACATTTATTATAAGTTTAAAGCTCAATGGATTAAAAACAAAGTTTGTAATTCTAAATAAGTATTTCTTAAGTATATTGTTTTAAAAAAAAACGTGGCATACGCCCGTATTTGTTAAATTTTTTGTTCATGAAAATCCGAGCTCACAACAAACTGTATGTACCTACCTGAAGAGATGCTATTCATAACAAATTGAATTTGTGCGTCACTGAGAATTATCTTACCAAAAAATGTAAACTAAGAAGGCATTCCACAGGTTTCCGCACCTGAAAATGACTTTAATCTTTAGTTAGAAGCCTAGAGGATATTTCAAAACTATTCCCCACACGGCGCTTAATGGCGCTCAAAACTTGTACCCTATTTAAATTTTAAAAGCTAATTTTGTATCTTCTTCTAAGATTTTTAATTTGTTAATTATAATGAAGAAGGGAGTGACTCTATTCAACGCGAATACTAATGAGTATAAACATAAATAAACAGATTTATATTCAGTTTTGTACAGTAAATGGAAAGGTAAGGCCATTACAAATGTTATGCAGAAATAATAGACGGATCAATTATCCACATTATTTCTTTGATTGTAAATCATGTATACCAAAATTTGATATGCTTTTGTTATAAAGATAGTAGCAGACTATTAAGTAAGACGTACTGAAAATAAAAACATATTTAGAGAAAATAAAAAATTATAGGTTTTTTCCTCTCATTGACTGACCACTGTGCGCCGTGGTCTCTGGTAGTGAAATGGTAACAATTTTTTAAAATTTAACGGAAAATAAATAATTAATGTTCGTATGCGTTCATATAATTTTATTAACAGATTACATGTTTCTGCTGGTCGTCATCATTAGATCTTAGTCAATATCGGAAAAATTTGACATGTGATGATGGCCAGTCGAAACATGTAATCTGCTAATAAAATTACCTGAAAGGATACAAATTTTGCATTTACATTTTAATTACTTATTTTTCATTAAATTAATACACGGTTCCTTGAACTAATAGGACACAATTTTTATAAGTTATGTATTGCGATATCTGTAGGCGGATTAAATCTGCAATTTAAAAATAATACGCAATATAGAGGGTGTTCCTAGTTATCAAAGTTATGGTTTCCTTACTGGAATACACCATATTTTATGGCAATTTTAAATTGTACACTGAAAATTAGAGATGCCTAATTTTTATAGTTTAGGAAATATTTCAATTTTCTTCTATTTTTTTTAATGTAATGTTGCAAGAAAAGTTTAGTACATTATCTCGAAAATGACCAAGAATTCTTAAAAGTGAAACGAAAACCGTAAATAGTAGATCTTTTGGCTGATTGAATGTGATATTCCACGTTGTCCAGTATTGTACAGGGCGTTGAAGTACCTAGAGAAAACTTTGTGAACTTCACTTGTGCATAACTTTATTATTTTAAACAGAACATCCTGTAAATCTTTATGTTCACAGATAGGAAATTTTATTGTTTTCAAACCACTATTAGGACTCTCTATGTCTATCTTCACTAGTTTTTAAGTTATTTGCGTTTTGTATGTAATCTTACGTGAATTAAATTTATTATTACATTGATGAATAGAAAATTCTATTGAAGTAGCCTTGATTTTCAGATGGATAAAGAGAGATAAATGTAAACCAGTGAACAAGTTCTGACGAAATACCGGTGGGACATTTCATTCATTTCGGAGAATCGTTCTTTTTAAGATCGAACGTATTATGGACCCTGTACAATGAACTAGGAGTTTCACTGTCTGGAATTACCAATCGCCGTCCCAAAAAGCCAATTCTGTTTCTTTTATGTGTATGAATATATTTCCTTTTTAAATTTAGGACAACAGTGGTTCAATTTTGGAATAAGCATTGGTGGCTGCTGCAGAACTCACGCAAGTGACGTGGCTAGAGTTCAAAATCAAGTTAAAATATGGAAAACTAGTAGATTATGAATTAAGATTTTAAAATTAAATGGTAAATTAAATAATCTTGAGTCTTATATTTTTTTAAAACAATAGACAACGGAAATTTATGCAACTAAAGACACATGCAAATATTTTATGGCATAAAAATCTTATAAATAAATACTTAGTATTACACAAAAATCACTTAACTATGATGTAGAGCCTGACGGTGTTACGCTGCTTCCATTTGATCCAGGTTGTATATTCCTTAGGATTGTTCTTCCTTGTAAGTGTTTCATTCGTAATGTGTCTAACTCATTCACCCTTGATCTCGCATGCTCCAATCTGTGCCAAGCCATTTGCAACACTTTCTGTGAAGAATAACCAGAACCTTCATGTGGTTGACCTGTCGATACTTGTGTTAAATAATTAATTTGTTCTGTTAATCTATTTTCCACCTGTCCCAGTGTCTTGAGAAATGTTTGAGTGTGATTTTCCGCTTGTTTTAAGCTAGACTTTTCCTTACTTAATTCAACAAATACTTGACCTAAACAAGAAAACGAGACTAACTTAAAATTAGTGAATATAAAATAAATAGCACATACCTGCACTATGTAAACAAGTAATTATATCTTTCTCTATAGCTTCTAAGATGGTTAATCTCTCTATAGGTGCAGTCATTTTCACAGCATCAAAAATCTAAAACTGTAACTTTTATAACAGTTTATAAAAACACAAAGTAATTGTAACCCACAGTTGTAACCTTACACTTACAACCTTTGTCAAATCAATCAAAAATCAAAACATAACCCAAAACTTATAGCGTTTTCGACTTATTGCACTTTACGCGTGGAGTATATCTATCTCCCTTACTAATATTATGTATTAAAATAAGATGGAAATACAATCAGTGGATAAAAGTGCAGTAAGTCGAAAATGCTATTAATAAATATAGATTGTCTGCGCCCTCTTCCCGTAAGTTTTGGAAAAATCTTTTTAAAGAAATATAAAAGGAAGGGCAACGTGTATGATATGATATGTATGTATAAATAAAATAGTTATTAAAAATACCCTAAACAATTTCAAACTCCTATAAAAGTTATTAGCTGAATAACTGAAATAACTATACATTTTTCTTATATTAGCTAAATTGTGATTATATAGATACCCTTATTAACAGCTAGTAGTGTATATAACCTTTTATATTGCAAAAAAATTAGCTTTCCGATTTTTTGAAAATATATACAGTGGCCCATTAAAAAAAAACATTACATTGACAGTTATGCATTATGTACGTAGCTGAAGCAGCTACTGTGCAAGCCAATGAGGAATTGCACAACTTTTTTTTTATGTCATAGAATGATAGAGAATGTTGTAATATATAGCCCTTATTTAAACCTTCTTTTAAATTGTTTCTCATTAAGGCATAATTAATTTTTGTAAAGTGCTCTGACGTCACAAGTTCTTTCATTCATAAATTCTTAGGCATGATTTGGCAATGGAGCGATAGTCATCGTAGTTCGCATCATCATCGCAGATAAGTAATAACCTTGTTTATATATATCTAGTTATTCAACCGGTTTGAAGTACCTTTGGATGGCGTTCAGATGGCGTGTCAGGTTTGGCGTGCCCATTAATTTTTTTTTAATAATGTTGCATTGTAATTTCTTAATTTTGATTGGTGTTACTTTGTTATTAACTGCCAAGTTTATTTCAGAATCTGTAACCAACATAGCTCGCATTCCAATGAATATTTGGCGGTATTTAATTTCATTCATCAGTACTTTTATACTATCGCCGCCAGATATCAGCACCTTACGCAGCTCGGTTGAAACAAGGCTAGTATGGTGATTTTACGCCGCCAGATGACTAGTATATGTACTAAAATTATGGCGCGCAATTTGAATACCCATATAATTTGAATTGGTGCTTTAAATTTATATTTAGAATTTTATAAATAAAAAACTGACACGATTTTAATATCACAAAAAACACAATAAAATAAATATACAGAATACCAGTCTAAGACATATATAAATCCATTACAATAATACATTTGTTGTAAAATAAAAAGAAAAAAGGAAATTATATCATTTTAAATACAACATTTTGAGGTGCAAATATAAGAAATGAAGCAATAAATTACGTAAATTATAAAAATATTATAAATAAATTGTATATACAGAATATTAGTTTGTATATGATATGAAATTGTACAATGCAAATGTTTTAAAGGATGTTAAAAATAAACTGTATGTTGGATTTGTATTACACCATGGCTAGGAGAATGAGGGTTAGAAAGATATGAAAAGAAAATAAAAAGAGTCTTTATTGTGTGTATAAAATATTATTATTGGTACAATATATATATGTATATAAATACAACAATTGCTTTATTGAAATCTCGGCATATATTTATTCCACATTTGTTTATAAGAAATCACATTTGTCGAAAACAACTATATTATTTGACTATTTATCTTAGTCGTTTATAAAATCAAGTGCCGTTACATATGTCTCGAATGTTATCTACTTATTCTTTAGCTCCTTTACTTAAACAAGCTATTAACTCTCTCACAGGGCATCGCCCCTTATGTGGCCTCCTACCTCCCCTTCTAGCCACCCCTATCCTCTCAACACGAAGTATTTAAAGTTTAGTATTTAAAGTTGCCTCGCTCTTATCATTCTCAGCACTCTAGTTCGAATGTGTACCAACTACTGCACACATTCCTCCATTCAATACTCTAGATACACATTGTAGTTTCACCCCCTGGTGGTTGCATCTCACAGTGGAGCTATTCTCCACGTGCACGGAGATGCTTAACACTACTCATAAAAACTCTATTTCCACCCTCTGAGATACTTCGACACTTCGCATTTCAGGACAACATTTATTTTTAAACGTTTCGGCAACGATTATTCTCTTGCTCATTGAAAACAATATAGCATAGATTTTTAATTTTATTCTTGATTCTCGAGATTATTCAAGGAAGACGACATTCCAATAAACCAATTGTGTCTGATTTTAATAAATTTACATTAAACCTAAATCAGAAAATATGGTACATATATTCCTGAGCCATTGTGTTACCGATAAATGGTAGACTCTTTCCTTGATGTAGCAGTTTTCTCGCAACCATTCATTAGGTTCTTCGTTAGGTACACTTTAATTTTCCTTCTTCAAAATGTTTCAAATCTGAAAAGCAGAAATATATGTTAGTTACATCTAATAATTTACTATTTATGCAAGAAATTATAGATAGCCGCAATAAAATATACTAAATGCCTATTCGTGACATATTAACAGCGCTGGATGTATATCTCTATATAATATAACAGAAACTAAAGTTAATTCCTTTTACGATAAATGGAAACAACCGATTGAATCCGGGTGCCGGCAATTATAAAAAGCCAAAATAAGAGCGAGAGATATTTAAAAATCGGCACGAAGATGAGTAGTGATACTAGAAATATGTCCTCAGAGGGGGAATTATCCAACTCAAATAATTTCCGGAATAACTGGGAAAGACTGGTCGGACCCGGAGTTCCAGCAACATAAAAAATGGCTATTTCTTCGGAAATAAAACCGATATAGGTTTGAAAATTCGTAGATAGTTAAGCAACGATATCCAGATGCACATATCCGGAAGTAGGAACGGCTAAAATTAATACCTTTCACGATAAATAGAAAAAACTGATTGAATCCGGGTTCCGGGCAATTTTAAAAAGTTAATATATCTCCGGAAATAGGAACGAAAAAAATTTAAAAATCGGCACAGGGTTGAGGAGAGATACTAGAAATATGTACGCAGAAGGAGAATTATCCAACTCTAATAATTTCCAGAATAAGTGGGAAAAACTAGTCGAACTCGTAGTTTCAGCAATCTAAAAATTGGCCTTTATTTCGAAAAAAAAAAACAATACAGGTTTGAAAAAAATTGTAGGTAGTTAAGCAACCATATCTAAAATACATATGCGGAAGCAGAAATAGCTAAAGTTAATACCTTTCCCGTTAAATGGAAAAAAAAAAAAAACCGATTGAATCCGGGTTCCGGAAAATGATAAAAAGCCGATATATCTCCAGAAATAAAAGCGAGAGAAATTTAAAAATCGGCACACAAATGAAAATGATCCAACTGTAATAATTTCCGGAATAACTGGGAAAAACTGGTCGAACCACCGAAACCATAGAAATAAAATATAATAAAACCATAGAAGTAAGAAATGATAGATTATTGGTAACAAAACCATAGATATGAGATATTATAGATTGATCCTCATTTTCTCTTAATCCTTGTAAAATCTTATATAACCCACGGGTTATATGCACACCTTAAATAAAGAAATATAATAATTGCATTTTATTTTATATAATAAATTTGTGGCCGTCAAATGAATTACGAATGGCATGGAATATGGAATGTCATAAAAGAAAGTAGTTACAAATTAAAAAGATGGGAAAACTACATTAGCGAATTATTATTAAACTTCATTAATAATAATAAAAAAATACAGTCTACTTACGTCATAAGTCATCGCTGCCAGCATGGCTATCTTCATCGCCGGGATATTCTCCATACATATCAGCTAACCTGGGACGGACCTTGGACCACGGAACCTTGGACCTCGAAGCCTTGGACCACGGAACCTTGAACCTCGAAGCCTTGGACCACGGAACCTTGAACCTCGAAGCCTTGGACCACGGAACCTTGGACCTCGAAGCCTTGGACCACGGAACCTTGGACCTCGAAGCCTTGGACCACGGAACCTTGGACCTTGAAGCCTTGGATCACGGAATTTTGGACCTCGGAGCCTTGGATAACGAAACCTTGCACCACTGGAACTTCAGACCACCATCATCAGCACCTGAAATAAGCATGTAAAACATCACTTTTTTGTAATTACAGCTTATGAGGATTAAAACCAGGGGCGTATTGGACATAACAAGTGGTGGTTAGACCCATTGTCACTTATGTATCTCTGGTTGACAAAGACGCCGCAATAAACTGCTGTAACTGATGAGGACTTAATAACAGCAATGGAACGCTTCCTAGATTCTCATGCGGAATATAACGCAGTGGGATACAATAATGGTATCCATCACGTGAAAAGCAATCTTGTTGGAAATAAGATCATACCATATAATCAAATCTATTTAAACGGGCACTTAATATGCGCATGAGTATATGATGCACGATTTGCGCCGACGGAAATTGTGATTATGTGAATTGAAGCGGCAACTCAATACAGCAATTTCGTGTTCCAAACACGACTATATTATTTATTGGAAATTATTTGTTACTACTTAATTGATTTGTTTCATTATTAACGTAGGAAAATGTCTGTTTATTTTTACAAATTTGCAAGAGGCGCTTTAAAATATGTTGACTTCTGAATGATGCTTGGATTTCCGTGATGGATTTATTAATATGTTTGCCCAAATCGAAGCAAACAGTATCACAAGTTGACAAAGACCCAAAAAGAAAATATTTTTTCTTTGTTGTAATTTCTGCATTTTGCATTTTTTAAATATAAATTGAGTATTTTTTTTATTTACTGTGTCGTTCACCTAATTATTCCGTATTCTCAATCAGCAGAACGAATACGTTGCACATTATCGGAGATAATTGTTGAAAAGCAATTGGACAGAGAATATATTCTAGATCTAGAGAGATACATATCTGAAATCTTTTTGTTATATACTAAGGAGGAATGCAAAATGACATGAAAGTAAGGAGTAATGCGATCCCTTATACAATGTTTATAAGAACAAAATGGTTGAAAATATTGTTTCGGAAATTTAAGGAATAAATTGTTTAGATTTTTATTATTTGACAGAAAAATATGTTGATAATTGATAATCGTGGTTCGGTATTTGCGGGCCAGTTCATCAACAAACAAAAAAAAAAAACGTCTATTCTCTATTAATGTTGTAAATATATAAGTTGTTTTTTTTTTAGATGTTACTTGAAAGCATAATTCACTATTTAATTTCGTCTGCAGTCACCAGATCGCAACATTTTACGCCCAATTCTTATCGAAATCGTCTATTTGCCTAGAAAAAAATGTCTTTAGGTCAGGATTTACATGTGTAGGGCGTTAAAAATTGCATCAGGTTTACCTAAGTCACCTCTGAAATTTTTTCTTAGGATTTTATGCATATTGATATGCGCGACTTAATGGGTAAAGAAATGGGAAAATAAATATATGTTTCTAAAAATCTCGCACTTACATGATGCTAACGAGGAAAGGAATTCTATCCTGTACAGTTGCCATCTCCTTCGCATGCCAACACCATCGAATGGGTAGGTAGCTGTTGGGATCACGAGCACATCACCTCTCTGCATCCAGAAAAGCAGTTATGTCGGGTGCTTCAGGGGCTTGGTGGATCGCTTGTCAATTCCTTGTCGTATATTTTTTAAAACAGACAACTTCAACGTTAAACATGAAATTATACAGTAATAATTATTTTAACACCAAAAATGACTATTGAAAATCATTGCGGGCATTCGTGTATCTTCCAACATCCAAAAGTACTTCCAACATCTCTGCCATCATTAACTCGAAACAGGAACCGTTTTGCCCAGACAACTAAGTTATTAATAAAAACCTATTAGGTACATAAAAAAAAAAAGATAGCAGTTGTTCCTGTAATCACTATTACCAACATACATAGTTAAATAAAATTATTATTAATAAAAACCTATAACATTAACAAAAAAAAGTATAGCAATTGTTCCTGTAATCACAAGTACCAACATACATAGTTAAATAAAATTATTATTAATAAAAACCTATTACATAAACAAAAAAAAAAGATAGCAATTGTTCCTGTAATCACAAGTACCAACATACATAGTTAAATAAAATCATTATTAATAAAAACCTATTACATAAACACAAAAAAAGATAGCAATTGTTCCTGTAATCATTACTACACACATACATAGTTAAATAAAATCATTATTAATAAAAACCTATTACATAAACAAAAAAAAAGATAGCAATTGTTCCTGTAATCATTACTACACAGATACATAGTTAAATAAAATCATTATTAATAAAAACCTATTACATAAACAAAAAAAAAGATAGCAATTGTTCCTGTAATCATTACTACACAGATACATAGTTAAATAAAATCATTATTAATAAAAACCTATTACATATACAAAAAAAAAGATAGCAATTGTTCCTGTAATCATTACTACCCACATACATAGTTAAATAAAATCATTATTAATAAAAACCTATTACATAAACAAAAAAAAAGATAGCAATTGTTCCTGTAATCATTACTACACACATACATAGTTAAATAAAATCGTTATTAATAAAAACCTATTACATAAACAAAAAAAAAAGATAGCAGTTGTTCCTGTAATCCCTATACTCCCCACATACATAGTTCAATAAAATCATTATTAATAAAAACCTATACGTAAACAAAAAAAGGATAGCAATTGTTCCCGTCATCATCACTACCCACATACATAGTTAAATAAAATCAAATTGAAGCAAACTGTATGCAAATCAGATATTTGTTTCGAACATTATAGTGAGTTCGTGGCGCCACGATCAATATTTTTGCATAATAATAATAATTTCTTTATTATCACTAGCTAGCTATTCTAATCTAATTAAAAATATGGAAAGCAGAAATCGCTGGACTATTATTTTTCGTAACTTGCCTTTTAATAGACTCGAGAATGCGCAATTATAATTTCACTAAATATTTACCGGTTTCAAGTTAGTCATATTATTAAAGCGCGCATTTTTCATAATATAAAATAAAATATTTTTACATCTTTTTAGGTATGGTCGCAATTGTTCCTATCACTATTACTGCTACTATAATATTGAAAATTAAAATGAGCATTAGTAAGCATTTAGTAAGTCAACTTTCAGTGTCATTGTCATGTCCACAGAAAACGGGATCAAGAACTAATAACCACTAACAAGAAGCGTCCGGTGGAAACAGGAATCCACGAGAGTTCGGACGGAGCAGCAAACAATGTAGCAGAAGTACAAGGGCTGGCCATCCTGGAGCTCAATCGCATCAAGCCCATATCACCGGCACATAAGGGGCGAGTCGGAATCAACTGCAGAGATCTACACCTTCCCGGGGTAAACAGACATGATCTGTCCACCCACGCTTTCGCGAGGATCACCCAAGTGCAAGCACCCAGATGCCCCCAGGAAGTGTCTACCCCCGTCGTTCGTGTACTCTAGAAGGTTGATGAGAATACCAGTCGGCACATTATTACACTCTCTTATGCAGAAAACGCAATAACACTTTGAAAGATACCTCCAAACGCAAAGTGCTAGCAGTTACTAACCCCACAGTCACCCATTAACTGAAAATGTGTGTAATGTGCTTGACGCACCACATAGTCCGGTCGAAGTAGTAATCATGTCGTGTCACGTCATGTCATGCTCATTACGCGTCATAATCAATTAGAAAAAAATGCAACCACATATCTAGCAAAGATGTAAATTAGTCTAGGTACCTTTAATTCTGCGCTCGTTGCTGAGATGTCCTCTTCATCTTCATACCTACCTATTTACGAAGATCTTGATTGGCTAACCCTGCAAGCAATAAATATAATTGTTTAGAATTTATACAATGCAGATATATGTTTTAAGTTTAAGTTATTCGGTGGCACAGCCAAGGATTTCCTTCGATGTGTTTGCGATAAAGACGGTCGCTTGTACTTTTTGCACGCATTGACAGAAATTCTCGATAAAGCGAGCGAATGGAAACACGTTACTGGGATATGTCCGAGGCTTAACATATTACATTTTAATATCTTAGAAACGCTCTGTATTATTTCGACTGATAAGAATAAAACGGCCAACAAAAACAAAATCAATCAATTAAAGAGGATTCTATGAAATGCTAAATTTACCTCCTATTTAGTCGATAAATTTGCATCTTCAGGGACTAGGAGTTATGTGCTGCGTAAGCATCCATCTAGCATAAATATTATAACTTCTAAGAATAGTTATCTCAGCATATTATATCATATAAAAGTAGGTATCAAACATATGACAAGTCTACATTTACAAGTGGTGCAGTGCACTTCCTAGTAGTTGTCAACGGATCCAACAGGAATCCGTGAAAGTACAATTGTAAAAAAAGTTAAATATAAAATTGGTGTTCTAAGTAATAGTGTTTTAAAGAAAAGAAAATGTTTTGTTAACCAATTCCTAACCGGGTTGTTTAACTTACATATATTTGTACAGCATCTACCACATCTGGTAATTACCAATACACTAATGCTGCCAATGTCTGAATGCTTATCCGTTTTTTCTATATTCAAGTTGTTTTACAAAATGAAGGTATATTTTAAAATACTATATAATTGTATGCAATGAATGCGCTTCTTACAGTGTGAAATCATTAAATTAAATTAATTAAAAATTTCGATATCCCACACCAAGTAAAATTTTTAATATAAAAATTACCTCATATTAATTACAGTGATTAGCAGGAAAGCATTTATTTAATACTATATAATTGTATTTATATAGAATAATCTAAAGTCACGTCTCTTTTCCGAAAGTAATATAGACTTTTGTACAAGCAGCGAGTAAAACGAAAAAAAAATGGGGAAAATTTTAACTTTTACACAATTTCTAAATAAAACGAAAAAAAATAGCTTAATGTTCAAATAATATGAATTCTACGTTCAGATAATTTATCCGTTTGTATTGCTAGTACTTGTTTCTACCTCAAATTACAAATTGAAAATGTAATAGAAATTCTGTAAAAATCGTAGATAGGTAATGAAAATAGAATAGTTTATATATAAATAATTTAAAGAGCAAGACGAATTTATTGTTGGGTGAATTCAGAAATGCTGTTAAATCAAAACATTCGTCATTGAGTGACAGAAAGTTCTCTGCTATCCCTGTCATGAAAATATATAACGTAAGAAAGTTATTTTTAGGATGAAAGAGGTACTACAAATAAAATAAATATGTAAGTACTTATAGCATACAAAGATATACAATAAAATGTAACAGCTCTTGGCAAGCATGTTTTTTTTTTATATACATCTGTGTCTTTCTGTCGATTCTATATTTCTTTGCAGTATAAATCATGAATTTCTGCGTTGGTGTCTTCTGCGATATTTAAACTATTTTGCGTCCAAATATATTTCATTAAAAACCTAATTTTTTTATACATTATTTTAAATTTGAGGCAATAAAACCCATGCCAAACACAAACAAAATAATAGCTTCTTTACATTCGCAAAGATAACCATCCAATAGAATTTCGAAAATAAGATTCAAAAAAATAATTACATAGATATTTCTTAATCGCGATATATACGCCTATGTAGTAAATGTAATACAATATATCAAAGATACATATAAAATATCAGAGCGAACCAGAGTTAAAGCCAATAGAATTTACTCACCCTCAATTAACGCGTTTCACAGCAAAAACGTCCTCCCTAAGCAAGTTCTTCCGCGATTTAATTGCACACGCTGCTAACCGCACGTGTAAGTCTATTTCGCGACTTTATAATTTATTTAATTCACCTTTAACTAATCGAAAAATGTGGAGAACGAAAACTGATGCCACTTGTTTCAAAAACGCACGCTTGCTTTGTTAAAAATTCACGATTGTGATTGGACGTATATACCTATGATCGCGCGCATATCAATGTTTTTTGTCAAACAATATAGGTACGATATGTTTGTTCGTTTTTTACTCGAGGTTGGTGGAAATACTCTATTATATTTTGTAGGTGAGATGAATTAAGATTGAAAACATAAATAAACGTTTTAGAAAGTAAATTATGTTTAGGGCCGGTATTTTAATCTCCTAATAACTGTATCTAATAACAATTTAGCTAATATATATAGGAAATATTTCAGTTGTTCAGCTAAAAACTCTTATTAGGAACTTTATTAGGAGATTGAAATACCGTCCCTTAGAGTAATTTCCTATATAAATTAACCATTGAATTAACTATGGAATTACCAAACACTAATGATCCCAATGTCTAAATAATTATCCGCTTTTTGGCTCAATCAAACCCTCACGAAAATTAATTGTGGGCCCCACTATAATACGCGTTTGATACTGTTTGGTTACTTACATAATATTAATTTCTCAAAAAATTCAAAATTTGTGGAGCGGAAACCGACGCCATTAGATTAAACAAAACGACGCTTGCTTTGCTAATAAAATGGAAAACGGTGATTGGTAATTGTCTCAAAAAGCACGCCATACCGGCCACCTTATTTTTGTTAAGCTGTTGTCGTAGGTAGAACTAATAAATCACGTTAATCATACATAAAATAATAAAGCAAACCAGAGTTAAAGGCAATAGAATTTACTCACCGGCAATTCACGTGTTTCCCAGCAAAAGGGTCCTCCTTAAGCAAGTTCTAACGCGATTTAACGGCACGCACTACTAATCACGCGTTTGAGTCTATTTCCCGACTTTATAGTTTAATTAATTCACCTTTTACTAATCAAAAAATGTGGAGAACGAAACCCGACGCTACGCGTTTTAAAAATGCACGCTTGCTTTGTTAAAACTTCACGATTGTGATTGGACGTTTTTATGAACGGATATAACATGTAACACGGTAACCATTGGTAACTAGGTTTTTGCATATACATCTGGCGATTCTAATATCGCATTTTTTGCAGTACGGATGATGCATTTCTGCGTCCTTGACTGCCATTTTAAAACTATTTTACTAAGAAAATATATAGAGTATTAATTATAGATTTTTCATTGAAAACTTATTAATTTTTTATACATAACTTTAATTTTGGAACAAGAATAGCGATGCCAAACACAAATACAATGATAGATAGTTATTTTACATACGTTTTAATAACCATTTAGCAGAATTTATAAAATGACTTTCACAAAAAAATGAATGATTACACAAAAAAGAAAACTATTAGATATATATATACAGTGACCGGCTTAAATGTTACAACATATGGGAATTTCTTTTATTATTAAAATATGGTAAAATCCTTTTGGAGGTTAGGTTCAGCATGTCTAATAACCTTGAAATTTATTTTGACACGCGTCACGTGACCACTAATATGGCGGGAAATTTAAAAAATGTGCGATAAATCATCAAGAAGTGAGGTTAGATGGCGTCATATCTAAGAAGGTTATTTGAAAAAGTTGCTTAGAGTTCAATTCTGAGGCCGTATGCAAATTCTTGTAAACATATTTCAAAAGCATTAAAAATCACAATTTTTCCAAATATTTTTTAAATAAATTACATATTTTATTTTTTCGATGTTAGATGCTCAACTGAAGTAAAATCTGTTAGTTAAAACTAAAAAGTAGGTTTCCAGTATGACAGTTGCTGTATGCAAAAGGAATAAATAAATTTTACAAAAAATTTTTAATCTAGATTGCCTAGTGAATATTACTTTTATTGAAACTTTTTTTTTGTTTTTTCGTTTTCTCCATTCAAGTGGTAACAGTTAGTCCAAAACTTATAACATTGGGTATCTCATCCGTCACAATGTTCATGCACCCATCGAAGGTATTTATGTAAGTAGGTTTTGAAATCAGAAAACAACGAATAATAATAAACAACAACAATACTCCTGACCTAGTAGTCTGTGTATGGTACTATGCAGGTGATGGTCACAAAGAAATTTGGGATTCGACATTATTTCTGCATCTTGTTTTGGTTTATGTTTAAAGTTCTCCAATTTATTGTAAAAGAACGAATTCTAAAAGATTATAACCTCCAAACCGCGTAAAATAAACACAGAATATCGTAATAATACGTTTATGCCAGCGCCATCAATCATCAATCGCGCAAAGCATGATGCGAACTCAATATTAGAAGGGTAATAATAAGTTCGCTGTTCGCATGCTTTGCGCGTACAGATGGCGCAAACGTATTATTACGATATTCTGTGTTTATTTTACACGATTTGGAGGTTATAATCTTTCAGAATTCGTTCTTTTATGATAAATTGGAGAACTTTAAACGCAAACTAAAACAAGATGCAGAAATAATGCCGAATCCCAAATTCCTTTGTGACCATAACCTGCATAGCACCTTAATAATATCGTATTTCGCAGCCGGTAAATGACTGCAATCTGTGATTATTACGGGGGAGTAATTTCTATGTTGCCATATATTCTCGTTCATTCATAAAATTTTACTACGTACTTGTGACGTATAAAGACCTTAAAAAATTTATATTTCAAAAACTACTTTACAGAATGCCGTCAAAATTTCAGTGTAAATATATATTTAGGTCATGTACAAAATAACATTATTTTAACAAGAATTTAAAAAAAGTGCAATTCCTCATTGTTTTTCTATTGTGTTTTTATTGACCGACTTTTAAAGTTGGTACTTGGTGATGAAGTTGAATGTTTAATTTTTTTCTGGTTGGCATGCCTGGTAATAGACATTTAATCAACAATCAAAGGAAGACTAAATGTGGACTAAATTTCAAGTGTCAACCTATCAATGAACAAGCGAAAAATTGATGATATATTCCTATTCCTATCAACCCGTATTAATTGCTACTTGACAGGATTCGTTACAGAAAATTTTTAGTGCATATTCAAGTACCTTATTAAACATGTATCAACTTAAAGCTGGTGATAATTTACTAATAATTGCTAATAAGATAGACGATGTTGATAGTGTCAAAGTTGATAAAGAAAATGTTAATATAACCTCTATGGTAGCTTCTGAAATTAATTCTACAGGTATAGATTTAAATCAGAACCTTTTATGTGTGATATTCTACAATGCTGTTTTAGATTTGGGACACTCACCATTTGATTACATTATTTACAAAGGAACTTTCGAAACGATTATTTCCAATGAGTTTCTACCAAAAATACTTTCCATGCAAAAACCGGGTAGTGTATTTGCAATATGTGATGTAGGCGATAAATATGCAAAAATTGAATATGAATTGAAAATTAATGGTCATATAAATATAACACAAAGCGAGGATGGTTTTATATATTGTAATAAACCAAATTATGAAGTTGGCTCGTCTGCTAAATTAAATTTAAAAGCTAAATCGGCAAAATCTGTGTGGAAGATAGATGATACAGTCGAAGATGATATGATAGATCCAGATAATTTATTGGATGATGATGATCTAAAGAAACCAGATGCTTCTTCACTTAGAGGTACATATTAAATAAGCTAAGCGCTACTAAATTGATATAGATACTATTTATAGTTTGTGCTTCAACTGGTAAACGTAAAGCTTGCAAGGATTGTAGCTGTGGCTTGGCTGAAGAACTGGCAGGAGAGAAAAAGGAAAACACGGTAAAGACAGAAAATGCTAAGTCATCATGTGGCAGTGTAAGTTACTTCACCTCAGGATATAATACTTTTTAATTATAAATATTTCAGTGTTATTTAGGAGACGCATTTAGATGTGCTACATGCCCGTACCTTGGAATGCCTGCATTCAAACCAGGGGAAAAAGTACAATTAGGAGGAAACCTGTTAAAGTCAGACATATAAAATAGGAATTTTTTAAGCACTGTGTAGTTATAAATTAATGCTTTTAAAATATATCCAACTCTTTCATACATAGCACTGAATATTGGGTTAAATGAAAAATATAAACAAAGCCTTTATCTGCCACAAATATTTTTAATTTTCAAAAAATTCTGTGTTGAACAAACAGTACATAATACAAAGACTAAAGCTAAATACATTAACCTATTTTAACTGTTACATTTTATTACTACAACTACAGAACAGAACCACTGAATGATGTGTATTCAATCAACTTGATAAAAATATAAACTAATTGTTAGTTACAAGGAATATATGGTTACATTATTGTGAATAATGAGTGCTTGCAGATATTTCTTCTTAAGACTTATGCATATGGATTACCTAAAACAAAATTTAGCATGTTAAATAAATGTATTAAACAGTTCTTATTTTTAGGAAAAAAAGAGGACAACGTACAAAGCAAATAGAAAAACATGATTTACAATTTTCCACAAAATTATAATTTATTTCTACAGAAGCATGTTAAAACTTGCGCCGTATCCCCGATTGATTATAACGCATTCAATACGTGAAACATGCGCCAATTATTAATTTAGTGTTTTTATTTATTATCATTTTTACGTCGATAATGCTAAAAACAACTGCGTCTTATACTTGTTTCACAATAGTAAAGCTGTTCAAAGTGGCATGTTGCGAATAACGCATACACAATGTTGTAATTCCACTGCTGTAAAATCACAAACACACTCCTCACTATTTATTCCTGAAAGGTTATTAATTTGGTGTTTCAAATGTTTTGAGATTTAACGATTCATATGTTCCTTTTCCTTACACGGAAGTCCTTAATAAATATATTCCTACAGGTTACAACTTTCACTTGCTGTTGCAGTTTAAAAAAAAAATATAGAAGAAATAAAACGTTCAGAATACAATAATAGATGAGAAATATAAATTGCCTCATGGTATTGTCTTGCTGCTTTTAAATGCGTCCAAGTTAGGCCACGGTACAGTTGAATGCTATGATACATTATTGCCAGTCTAGTGCGCCAAGTTGTTAGATGGTAATCGTTCCAATTAACTCCTATCTAAGCAGATCGGTATGATTGGGGCTTAAGAGTAAAACAAGCGACAATTACGTCTTACGCGTTCAAATTTGTGAAATTTTAGACCGAAAATTACTCCTTCATGACACGTGTTTTTCTTCTATAACATCCCATTTCCTCTCCACATTGTCTTCCTTGATCCTTTCTCTTATGTACGTGTTTCCATTCTAATTTACAGAAAATTTTCTAAAAATATCTTGGATGTTAATCACTATTTAAACAGCAACATCAATAGAAATTATATTATTTTGCAGATTGGCTAAGAATTCACCAATTCACGACGAAAAATAGTTTATTCCACAAAAAAGGGTACCTATAAATTTTTGGTTACTTTAGAAGACACTTTACGGTGCATACCTTTATCTTCTTCGCGTTTGTCGAGGAAAATTAATCACTTACTATGCAAGATATACAATGGCAGTTGCAGTCGCCGAACAGCAACGATTGCACCTAACTTTGTAATTATAATGGTACACAAAGTTGTGCAGCCTAACGAACGTGCTTTCTTCTAATCGCTACGTAATTAATGAATTGTTTACTCAAACTAAATGCTGAATAACCAAAGCGCATATGGTTCATTTTCGTCCGTAAGACCATCAAACAAAATTACCACTATAATTTTAACAGTTTCGATAAATTGAATTCCGCTTCTTCTGTTTGTGGTCGCTCTCACTAATATCCATTTTGTTGGGTTTCCTTGTCACAAATTACAACTAACTCAGATTTGACCGAATTTTTCATATTATCGAATTCGCAGATGTTTTTGTACCGTGTGGTCTATGTCATTTCCAAGCCATCCAAGTTTTATGATCTTCTAAGCAACATCCAGGGCAATGAAACGCAACTCCATACCGATCTGAAGACCTCGCTAAATTACTCGATCCATGCAGGAATCTAGTAAATATAATTTTAGCATAGACGCTTACTCGTTCATAAGAAATAATTGCAAACCATAGTCACTACTACGAAACACGGGTTAACGCCCTAATTCCTCCAACGTAGCGCAGATGACGCTCCAATCATTTAACAGATTTGTTACTGCTTAAAAATTATTTGTACGCCAACTGTAAACACTGCGCGTGGACTCAGCCTAAGCAAGAGGTTCACTAAAGAACAGCAAAACAATAAAGAACTGTAGATCTGCTTTCATGTCCGATCGTGATGAGGTTTTCCGTATTTACTCCAAATAGGTCGCCGACCTTGTTCCTGTTGGTATGCTTCCTGAAATTTCTTTTAAGTTTTAGCTTTTCCACCGTTGTTACCCAAACACTTTGATTATAGCTTGATCCAAACACTTCAGTGTATCACTTTAGGAGATACTTGTACAGCGCGGTCGTCGAGGTATCCCAGATGACTATTCACTTTTGCCGAATTTCTGACGGAATGAAATATGTATCTCATTAAAGTTGAAGTAAATTAATAGAAGGCTTAGGAAAAAATATGGTTTTGTTTTAATCAAGGCGTAATGACAGTGCAATTATTATAGCTGCTCAATGTAACCACCGCTTTGTGCGATGCTTAACGCAATCCTCCGTCGGAACTCTACTTCCCAGTTGTAGTTCTCCATGTTGCATGGATCTTCTGGATGAGTAGGTCCCTATTATTGGGCTTTCACGTTGAACAGGTAAGTGTCTTTACGTCTCCACATGAAAAAATCTTGTGGGTTCAGATTCGGAGATCGCGGTGACCAAGCAATGGGATCACCACGACAGATCGATTAAGATACTGTTCAATAAATAAATTAGTAACACCTCCTCCATAATGGCATGTCCTCAAGTGGTAGAGGTAGTACGTTCTCCAAAAAAGCCCGGTACATTTCGATGTTCAAATTTCCATCGAAGATAACTTCATTATTAATTATTCCGGACAAAGCACTCATAGGAAATCTTCTCTGGAAATGGGTTTCTCGGAGAACATGACGATTTTCGATTATTGCCCACACATGTTTATTGTGGAAATTGATTCCATCTCTTGTACATTGAGGAAATAACTGACACCTCCTCCAGAATAGACCGGAGCGCCATCACGTAAAAACAAAATCCTTCACCAATTGATGACGAATTATAGTTTATTCCACAAAAAGGTGTATCTATAAATATTTGGTTAGAGAATTGTGATATTGCATATTTCCAAATACACTACATCACCAGCCGTGATGTCATATTGCAGGAAACGCTGTTGGAGTATATCGAATTAAATAAACATACTCATAATCGCATGTTTGCTTTTTGTCGCCATATTTCGAAGCTGATTTGAAGTAACAATTTTTCACATATACTGTAAGAGCGAGCGTCTTGTGGTCATCTAGCGGCAATCGGCAATTTTCGGAAATGCGAGAGCGAAGCAGGTTTACAGTAGCTACTTTCCACTTATTAACGGTGGCAATTGTCAGGCGCTGTAGATGTAGCATTGTGTAGCAAATTTGTCAAAAACCTCTTCGACTTGTTAAAAAACGTAAATTTATACTTTTTGTGATGATGACTACAGAGCGAAGAACTGAGGTTTTCAGTTTTTGGCTTTCGTGCACATCAGCACTCACTGGGTACTATAAAGTTGCACTCCCAGCGGAATACATGCTAAATAGATAACTTTTTAGCACTCAAAGCGCCTTTTCGGTGCCAGTACGCTAGTGGAATGCAAAACACTCGGCCAGTGCGCACTAACTCTGCCAGTGAATACAACAATGGCACTCAGTGCGCCCCATTGCAACGAATGGAATTCGCTATAACGAACAACACATTAACAATGATGACAAATCAGATAACCTTCTTTTATTTTTTATATATAATGTACAATAACGCTGTTCACATCTATTGCCTAGGTAAGTCAGCCCTTTTTTTTATCGAAGTTTGAAATATTTTCATGGTCCAAGGCTATTTGTAAGCATCTCAATAGCTTACTTGTGTAAGTAGAAGCACACAAAGATTAACTAACGAAGCACATCAAGCAGTTACCACTCAAAGAGAGCATCCATTACGACCAAAGAAATCCTTGTTGATTTACATTGCGACTTAAAAGCCACCAAAACTTATATCAGAGTCCCAGCTACTCTAGCGTACTGTAGAAGACATTATACGACGCATACCTTTATCTTCTTCGCGTTCGTTGAGGAAAATTAATCATTTACTATGCAAGATATACAATGGTATTTGCAGTCGCCAAACAGCAACAATTACACCTAACTTTGTAATTATAATGGCACACAAAATTGTGCAGCCCGACGAAGGTGTTTTAATCGTTTATTCAAAATAAATGCTCAATATCTAAAGAGTATATGGTTCATTTTCGTCTGTAAGAGCATGAAACAAAATTATCACTGAAATTTTAACAGTTTCGATAAATTGAATTCCGCTTCTTCTTTCTGTGGTAGCTCTCACTAATATCCATTTTGTTGGGTTGCCTCGTCGTGAAACTAATTCACATTTCTGGTTAGTTTCACTTCCAAGTCGTCCAAGTTTTATAACCTTCTAATCAACATCCAGGGCAATGAAACAGCTCCATACTGTTCTGAAGACCTCGCTAAATTACGATTCATGCAGGAATGTAGTAAATGTAATTTCAGCATAGACGCTTACTCGTTCATAAGAAATAATTACAAGCCATAGTCCTTAATACGAAGCAGATATAGCGGGTTAACGCCCGAGTACCTAGCGCAGATAATGCTCCAATCGTTTAACAGATGTTACTGGTTAAGAATTATTTGCACGCCAACAACAATGTAGAAAATTCTTTTAGGTAGTTTCTAAAGTGACGTTCGTTATCAGGATTAAGTGGTCCACTAAAGTTCGCCAAAACGATAAAGAACTGTAGCTCTGCTTTGATGTCCGACCGTGATTGCTCCAAATAGGTCGCTGACCTCGTTCCTGTTGGTATGCTTCCAGAAATTTCTTTTAAGTTTTAGCTTTTCCACCGTTGTTACCCAAACTCTTTGATTATAGCTTGATTCAAACACTTCAGTGTATCACTTTAGGAGATTCATATACAGGCCAGTCGTCGATGTATCCAATTACTTCGTATATGAAGTCAATGGCTAATTTTAAGCAAAAATGATTCTAATCAGTCTTCCCGAATTTCAAACGCATGGTTTGAAGCTGAAGTAAATTACTAGAGGTCAGAGGAAAAATACGGTTTATTTTAAGAAAAGCGTAATGACAGTGCAATCAATAAAGCAGTTCAATGTGACCACCGCTTTGTGCAATGCATAACTCAATCCTCCGTCGGAGCTCTCGTTTCCACTTGTAGTTATCCATATTGTCTTTTCACCGCATAAAATGTTGCATGCATCTTCTGGATGAGCTGGACCCTGTTATTAGGCATTCCCGTTGAACAGGTAAGTGTCTTCACATAAAAAAAAATCTACTGGGTTCAGATACGGAGTAAGCGGTGATCAAGTAATGCAACCACCACGACCTATCCATCGATTCAGATAGTGTTCATTGAGGAAAGTTCGTTCTCCAAAAAAAGCCCGGTACATTTCGCTGATCAAATTTCAGGCAACTTCATTATTAATTATTCCAGACCAAACGCTTACGGAGAATTTTCTCTGGAAATGGGTTTCTCGAACAGCAAGAGGATTTTCGATTACCCACACATGTTCGTTATGGAAAATATTGATTCCATCTCTTGTACATGTAGTTTCGTCACAGAGAAGGGTCCTTGAAAGAATATCCAGATGATTGCTCCATCATTCATAAAGAGAAACTCTGGTTAAAATCCGTGGGGAGAAGTTCTTGTACCGGTTGGTAATGATAGGGATGCAGTCCGTTTTCTCGCAAAGTATCTTGCATAGCCGTCCTAGTTTGTCCAATAAGTACAGAAATTCTTCTCGTACACCAGGAGCATCTTCAACAACGTCAAGCACTTCTGTAGCATTATTTCTTCGCATAAGTTCTCCTTCACATATCAGTTTAGAGAACGCACCTGTCAATCGAAGAGTTGTGAAGGAAGTCATGGAATTCAGATACAAAATATCTCGACAACCAGGCTGTATTTTGAAAAATTAGTATTAGTAGCTAACGAACGAAATTATCAGTGAAATCCATCTCATTCTAAGCACACGTGTATGTAACCTTCTTCTAATTAAAGGTTGCAGGATCGGACAATGGTGGACAAGCATATGCCAGTTATAATAACAAAAAACGCCCTTTTAAGAACAATCGAATTCTTAAGAGATTGTAGCAAATCGGTCCTAAAGAGTTTACATGACAATATACAACCTATTCCTATCAATTTTTCTAATCGAAGCAGTTATCTTAATTCCTTTCTTATTTCCAATACATTTGATTGCAAGTGTAGTATAAATACTGTCCTGATAGATGTTGATTTTATAATATTTATAATAGGTATGTTTAATTGGTCTAAGTGGACTAAATTGATCATGATAGTTAAGTTTATTATTAGTTATTTTTATCCTAATCGTTCATATTATATTTTCAAGATAAACCATATCATACATGTACTCAAGATTAAATGCAGCCTGTTTTTTCTTAGTTATTGCAAATGTTAATTTGTTGCGTACTTATGTACTGTGAAACAAAAGTAAACTTGGACGATTGGCAAGCGATGAGGTAATAGCAGATGTGTTCGAAGCGACATTATTCATTTCCTAGTTTCGGCATATCTACTGTGTATAAAAATGAATGTTTATAACTGTACGGTTGTCTAGTAATATTTTCCAACGTCTATAATGATTCACTCGCCCATAAATATTAGAGCAAACTTTTTATTCGGCTATATTGTTAGAATGCTATACAACTAATGACTATTAAAGTTTTCGGTCTGTTATAAGAATTTACTATATCTCTTGAGTTAAATTAAAAGGAAGACCTACTTGCAAAGTAGAGGACAGAATGGGAACAAGCAATTATAAAAAATAAAAGCGGGCATGGAATCAGCAAATAGATCAATTAGATTAAATATAAGCAAATGATGTGCAAGGAAAATAACACGTCTATTATATCTTTCATCTAAGAAATTATAAATTGTGTTATCTAAAGTAAACCGGTAGGATATATAAGTCCAAAGCACTTGTATGTACAGTCGTGGATTTTCGGAATGACCGTCTAAATTTCTGTGAGCGAAATAGCGCTACGCCCACTGTACGCGCTAGAGACGACTCGCTGCAATTTAGGCGTCATTCCTAAAGTCCGCGACTGTATATCATTTTGATGTAGTTGTTTTCTTTGCGTTTTATAAATATGTTTTTTCCATACATTTTTGTTTCGGTCGAAAAACTAATTCTTTCTTTTCAATTTTAAAAAATAATTTAACCTTTTCTGCTTCTAATGGCGTTGGCTTCATAAACTTTAAAGCAGTAGAAAAGCATCAAATAAATTGTTGAAATATGGGAAACATCAGTACGTATTATAACTTTTAAAAATAACTATAAGACGACTAACGCGAAATACAAACTTACAATGAATAAAACAGAGCGAGCTAAGAGAAAGAAACGTTCAGTTTTCGACCAAAAACAACTGTAGTGACCTTTTAAAATGTAGGCCCTTCGTGTAGGTTCACTGCGTATCTTCCAAGGTTACTTTTCTCTTTTAGCACATGTACTAGATTATAACTATGGTAAATATAAATTAATAAAATATTTAAATAATGCAAATGCCCAAATTATAGATATTCACAACAGCGTCTAAATAAAATGACCATCACAGGATCTTTCAGTTTTTTTCTTTTTTTTTTAGAATCAACCATAGATGAATTGATGGTTCATTAAATGCATTATTTTTGGTTTCGATTTTGGAAAGTAAATCCACTTCGCTAATTGGTGTAATGTAAATCGAAGCCGAACCTACCTAATCTACGTTTGCGGTTTCTTTACGCTCAAAAACATAAAGATATATCTATTGCTTTCATATACGTGCTCATGACATACAGCAAAATATTTCCAAATGTTTAAACCTTGCCTCGGGATGAAATACAATCTCTTTTGATCATAATAAGGAAAATATACGTTTATATTATGGAATGAAAGAAGATACCAGAAATATTTAAATTCTAGGGTATATTTTGGATATTATCAGCAATTTAAACTATGGCACTAGTAATAAATAAACTTGAAATTTAATGGTTAATAAAGCTCCGTTTGTTCACCGTCAGCAGTCTTCTGTATTTGTTAAATACCTATGAACAGCACATGCTATATTTAACTGATCTGACAGACAAGGTAACTTTTTTTTGTAAATTTTTAGCAATCTCCTCGTTGTAAAACAAAATGTTGTAAAATAAGTATATTAAGAAATAGTTAACACTTTCGTTTTATTACATTACATTCAATACTTTAGAACTGAGCTGACTTGATTTACGGTTTCCAAATTTAGCAGGAACATTGAAAGTGGATTCCGTGGATTTTAGCTATAACAAATGCCGTTCGCGCGGGGGATTTTTAACACATAATTTTCTAATTAGTAACTAATCATTTACCTATTTATGTATAGTTGGAAATATCTTTGGTTATGATGGAGTCGATTGCGTTAAATTTTTATATAAGATTTTGCTTAATGCACAGAAAATAAAGTGTAATAAAAAATTCTCAGGTGTGTTACAAAAATTCTGGAATTCCAAGGATTTCTAATCCTTAAAAAAACATTCTGTTTATTAGCGAGCGCACTACTCCAATTAAATTTTGTTGGCTAGGTTATGTTTGTACGCAGAAAAGAGGTGATAAATTTCGACAATAATGGTTTGCAACTAAATATACACGGTACAAAACTATCAATTCATCTATGAATCAACTTATGGCCGTTTGCACCGACACGTTAAGCTTGGTTTAACTTTAAGTGATACTTTGAATGGAACATTCGCTGTATATTTTAAATAGGAAAGATCACATCAAAGCGTTAGTTAAAGTTAAACCAAGCTCAACGTGTCGGTGCAAACGGGCATTAAACTGATAAATCAGCCTAGAACTCAATTGGAAACTACAAAAAGAAATACAAAACCCCTGCATTTATAAGAATTGAAAACAAAATAGTAGAAGACAAACTAGATAACTTATGTTCTCCACATCACTATTGACCATCGCATAAAAAATTGTCCTATACCCATTGGCGTAGATAAGGCACTCACATATCCTGCAAAGCAAACGTGCTCCGAAGATTTTAAGGCTTCATACTAACTTTATACATTTTTTTTATACATGTACATACATTACTGAGAAAAAATATGGTTATAAATTTATATAACCAATATGTATGCAATATCTAAATAAATATATATATATCTTTCCATGTAGTCTCGCTTGATTGATTCAGGATCTGCTATGGTTTCTAAATAGGTATTAGATATTTTGCAAGGTCCCCTAAAAGCATCGCCACTGCCTATATATGAACTCATGGATTCTCTTTCAGTGTTTACAGTTCGAAATTTTCAACAATTTCCATTGTAAAATTCTCAAATTTCTCTTCGGCTTAAATAAATTTTGATAAATAGCTCCTTATATTCTTTAATCTATAACTTAAAAGGTGTCTTTTTAGGATTATTACATTATTTAGTAACTTTCTTCTGATTCAAGTCAGTTTTGAAGACAAGGTATTATAAATGGTATTTTAAAATTAAAAGCACTTATCAAATTTAATATTGTGTTTTGGAATATGTCATTCCTGAAATGGGAATACTAAAGCATCAGTTCAATCCAAATAAATTTATATTCCATGTGACACTTAATGTCGTAAAGTACATAATAAACACTTCCATCACTTACCATAAAATTGACTTAGAAACATTGGTGCGTCTTTATAGACACGTCCTGGTGGTGATCGTCGTGGAGATCTACTGAGGATACGATCAGGACTGCCTCTGTGCAGGAGTAAATCATGTTCAAGATTCCTACGAATGGGTGACCTGTTCCTCTTTAGTTCACCGATGTGGGAATCCCTCTCCGGTCTGCTTTCAAACAATTCGTCGGCAGTGAAAAATATAGTGTTTCTATTTATCGCGTGAGGAAACTTCATCGATACTCTTCCCAGCACCACGGGAGTTTCTTGAATGTTGTCCTTGACGACGTAGAAAGGCATTTCAGTAAACAAACTATCTATTCTAACCATCACCTGCGTTTGACCTAATGCAGTTAGGCTTGACCGGTCGTAACCGTTTATTATGGTAATATGTCGCCTGTATCTGATCTTCACAAAATCAATATCCGATTCTCTGATCGTATTGTGCGGAAATTCTTCATCGAAAAGACATTTCAATTTCCTTCCAGAAATGTAGACATCTTTGTAGCATTTCAAACTGCTTTTTGGTCTTGATAAGTTATCCTCTTGTAATAAAATTTGACTCTCATTTTTATGACAATCACAAGGCTCTCGTTTTCCACATGAAGTGCACTGACGCACATTTGCTTGATTTTGTACTTCTTCTATATTCTGCTCAATTAAGTATTTGTATAGATCTTCTGCAGTTGCAAAGTTCTTATCTAAAGCAGTAGCCTTTACTTCAGCCAACCCATCTGGTAAACCACCTATAAGACATGAGACCGCTTTCCTACCACTGATGTTGCAATTTCTCAACAATGCTATCTTGTAATTAAAATATGAACTTAAATCTTCATCTGATCTTTTCGTTCTTTCTAACATAGTCTTTAGGGCGTAGTGGTACTCCATCTCATCAGGAAAACTAACCCGGAATTGTTTCTTTATGCTTGACCATGTTTCTAAGAATTTATTTCCATTCACAAACCAATCCTTAGCAGCGCCTGCCAATTTCATTGAGAACTGAAATTTCCTGTCATTACTTGACCATCCTTTTTCTTGGGCAACCTTGTCGATCAATCTAAGAAATGCATTAACACTAATATCTGATGAATCTGGATCAAATTCAGGAATGAGATTGCTTCCTTTCTCTTGTCCAAATGTTGGTTGTAACTGCGTTGAAGATTGTGTAGAACTAGTCCACGGGTCAGGCTTGTCATTATTTTCTACTCTAGCTGCTGCAGAAAAAGCGGGTGTGCTACTCTCCAATTGAGGTCTTGTCGGTTCTATGTTACTGACACCAGCTGGCACATCGAAATATCTACCATCTCCTGGAAATTTGTTGTAGTCAACTGGGCATTCAAAATTCAAATTCCGTTCCACAATAGGTGGTTCAATTGAATCGATTCTTTCACTAAATCTTGGTGATGCAGTTAAAAATCTTTCATTTTCGAACGATCTGGGTGCCTCCAAAACTTCACGTGGGGGAGGTTCAAACCTAGCGGATTCTTCAACTAGTTTTTGTGGTGGTTCAAAACGTTCACTGGAATGCACTCTTCCAAATCTTGGTTCTTGCCTATCTCTTGATCTCCTGTTGAACTTTTCACGAGAACGATTTCTTTCAAATTTTGGACGACTACGATCTCCGGATGTTCTTGCTATTGGGCTCCTTTGTCTTGGTGGTGTCCTTTCCCTAGAGCGTCTTCCTCTGCCACCCCGATTGTTCCTGCGATTTCTTTCATACATATTCACGCTTATTTATACTTACTTTACACAACTGTACTAAAAATTTCTGAAATAACAGCATGTAAGAATAAAATGAAAACTGTGTCCTTAAAATAAGATTTAAAAAAAAAAGACTAAATATAGATGTAATGCATTATATCTCAGACTATAATTATGGAGAAAATACATTGGACATCTAGATTTAAATATTAACGGTAAGTAGTTGATAATGTAATCTAAATAATAGAAGGCTTACCAGAAGGTTTAACTTCTTATACCATTTACAAGTGATCGATTGTTGTATTCCAGTACGAGTTGGGTAATTCTAAAAATATTTGAAAACGATGTAATAAAAGCATTAATTACCCCCATAAAAACGAGGGTCAATTTTACACACCACTGGTTATAATCTGTTGAATAAATTGTGTCAGATTGATTAGTAGTAATTACTAACCTCACCAAACCAAAACAAAATGACGGCTCTTGCCTACCATTTGCCTACTGCCACAGCCTACTGCTTTAACGCGTACCGCTGTACCGCACAACCGGAAACAAACATCGAAGCCATCCAAGCCAATCAAAAACCTAGGCTACACTCCGGCCCAAATAATAGGTTTGTTCTTTTTATACACTGAACTTAAACGTTCTTTTTAGCGTAAATGATGTCAAATACGTTGGTTAAGTATATCGGTGTTTAAAAAGATTTATAAACGAGGCAGAGGTCTCGGTATTATCCCAATGGGAGTCTTCTAGATGGCGCACGACGCCAATGTAAAATTCTATTTACGTAGTGCGCAGTCTGGGAGACATCCTGTTGTACCTCCAAACGACGTAATACTAAGCCTAAAGCCTCGGTGTGAACTAATTCAGTAATTACGGGTTAGCATAAATAATATTCGACAAAACAAATCATTTCAAGAACTTTCTTCCTAATCTTTTATACAGATCATATGAATATATAACACTAATTGTAAGAATAAGGTAAAAAGGTGCGAGCCTACAGTAGGTACTTTTTTTGTCTGCATAATACAGTAATAGAAAATAAAATCATGTCGTCTGTTGTACATGGAAGCATTTTACATAGTTAGACGACGGTGAAGCTGCAAATTAGTTAAAGTGTCGGTGCAACAGAAATTGAATTTCAACTGTGATTAAAATTTAATCCTTACTTAATTAAAACTGATGCAAATCGCCGCGCCGTTTGGCTGTTATTTTAAAAGTTACTGTCGTAATGTCCCCTATCCACTACGGACGTAATTACAGCCATGCATTTGCTGGTGGCGGAAGCCCCGCCCTCGCCCGCATCTTAGGTCGCGCGCTCAAAAAGGCGAGCGGAGTCCAATCGACGGTGAACGTACTGTAAAACTGTCATACATACTGAATTATGATTTTTGAAAGAATCGCGAAAATAGTGGGAGTACCTTTACTTCGCGTGCAAGTTATAGCATTCTCGTATTTCTTTTGATATGTCTCACTCCATTGAGTACGTCCTCTTGCTGTTGCGCATCCGCTAAACATCCGCTAAAAACTCATGGACTGTACTTACCTTAATTGAAGTTCAAATTATAGCTTCTAATATAAATTAACTATCAAATTAAATTCAATTGAGACGTAACTTTGAAGGATTGGTAGCGTCTATCGAATACCATCGATAGTACACTGCATTAGTTCAGGGTAAAGCTGTGTGCGAGAGCGATCTAGTTAGAACGTTTACTGGGAAACCTCCAGCACGAATCAGCCGAGTTGGCGGAAGGACCGCCTGTATGCGCAGTAAACGCCAAGAGCTCGAAGTGGAGGGCGGAACCCTACGAATGGATAGCGTACAGTACTGCAGGTACTTACATATTACAATAAAAAGTGATTTACGGATTTTGTACGAATCGCGAAGATGCTGGGAGGTGGCCATCTTTTCCCGTGCAAATAATACCGATTGTTCTTATTCCTGAAAGTGTGTTTCACTCATTGAACATTCTTCAATTTCAATAACATAAGTTTTTAAAATAATTAGATTATTAGGTATATAAAAATAAAATGTTATGTTGGGAATGCAATAGTTATCTAGAATTCAAGTTAATTATAAATATGAATATATTTTATTTTTTCTTTTTACAAAATTGGATTAATTAAGATTTTTTTATAATTATTGGACAATTTTTGAAATAGTCAATGTCGATAAAGATTTAATTTCTACGTTCAGAATTTTATTATTACAATTTCCAGAAAACGAAGATACATTAAAGGATTGCAACGAAAGCGGAAAAAAAAAATAATAGCCAAATTTAATGTTATTTATAGTGACGGATAGGCACTTTTTTATCGCGAAAATATACATCTGAAGGGCGCTAAATTGCCTTATGTTCCACCGACTGGTGATAATAATATGAACCTGCTAATGCTTTGCCTATTTCGTTGTTATTGATTTATACTCTCCCATTATTTTAGTTTACAGAAATATTGATAAAAGATTTTAAATCCATATTGATTTGAGAGATTTACTGTTAGTATTTTCTGTTCTTTACCATTCTCAAACATTTATTGGTGTTTCTTTGGCAAAATCAGTGTATAACATTGCTAATCTTAAATCGGTTGTATTATAGGTTGTAAAACAGGCATGGGGCCAACATTATTGAAATCCACTCTCACAGGAAAGGTGTGTAAATATAACCACCCCTCTCTGTGTATTTTTTACTTACCTACCTTTCAGTATATTTTTATTTCTACACCGGGCTTTTTAACGAAGTTAAAGAAACAAATAATTTTTGTCTTTATTATTATTTAGTTACATTCACCCAAGCATTGATATAAAATATGTTGGTGTTGAAAGCTTTTATTCGTTTTAATTTTTCCATTGTCTAAGTAATTAAATTTTTGCTTTACTTGCTTACAAATGAAATTAATGAAATTTTACATTTTATTTACTTTCATGTTTTGTTTATACACTAGTTTTGTCTTCTATTATTTCCCTGCTAAACGTAAAATAGTCAAAAAGTGTCTTGCAAATTTAGTAACTACACTACAATCGAACAAATATATTAAAGTAAGAATTTTAATTTAATTTTTAATTTTTACTGAAATTAGTTTTTTAAGCTTTCAGCCACTAAATTTTTTTATGTATAAGGAATTCGTAAAAGTTTCTTTGATCCCTCTCTTTTAGCAGCCATTGTGCGCAATAGGTTCGCAAAGCATTTTCTGTGTCATATTAGAAATCATACGTTTTCCATCAAAATGTGGCTTTAAATGTTAAAAATACAGAAAATAAATATAGCAAGTCACACGCAGTTATAAAAATAAATGTATAGGATAACAACTAAGGCTAAGTCTCGCTAATTAATTATTACAAAATCTGAATTTGGCAATAAAAAATTATATACTATTATCTACCGAAACAACGAGGTACTTAGTATCAAATATTACTTATGTTCTTATCTTAGATTTTCTCTAAAGGATAGCACAAATGGCAATATTGTAAACAAATTTCTTATATAATAAAAAAACAAATAAATCTAATAGTTTATTTCTGCACAGATAACACGATGTTATACATATATATATGTATGTATATTATAAAAATGTATAAAGGAAGCATTGTAGCTAATATATTATATAATATAATCAGCAAAAATATGCAAATGGTTACAAACTCTTTCTTGCGTTGATACAACCAAGTCTTTCTTCGACTAGAGAGTCAAGCTTTCCTAAGCCTTTGCTGCTTACTTCATTATAATAAGGCAACTTTTTACATTTGCCGTACCACTGAAACAGCTTAGGATACTTTTCACAGGATAATGGGATTATTATGGCTGCCGAACTAAGAGAGGCAACGGAACATAAATCGGCAATTGTTAAGCTATCACCAGTTAAGTATTCAGTCTTTTCTAAAATTTTCTCTAGGTAATTGTAAACATCTTGAAGCGAACGTATCTTGTCTATCGATATTTCCTTTTCGTCCTTTATTAGAATCGAATTCTGAAATCACAAAAAAAAAATGTATTACTAAATTCTACTAGCGTATCAGGTATAATAAATAGATTCGCCCACAGTAGATATGTAATCTTCATTGGAGAAACTGAAACTGTCATGGCGACTCAGTTCTCCCGGCTCCATAGATGTCGTTGGGCTTATGAGCGAGACGTTGGCTGGAAGCTATGTTCATGTCAAGACAAATATGTGATTCACCTGCACAGGCATACGGTGTTGATCGTGTTTTGTGCTACTTCGTTTTTATTTGTTTTTTGTATTTTAGACTTTTCTTTTATCATTATCGTGTTTCTTTCTTTATTTTTCCTAAGTAACAAAGAATAAAATATAACTTCGATAAGATTACTTTGTCTCTCAGAAAGTGCGATGTGTGTCGTTACAACATTTTAAAGCGACCAGAAGATTTTATTAAATTGAAAGATTATAGCGGAGCAATAAGGTAGAAGTGACAGTGTTATAATAAATCATTTGTCAAGACGATGATTCAAATATATAACATCGTTATCTACATATTAAACGAAAATTGTGCAAGTGGAAACATACTTAAAAAAAATTTTCCTGTTAAAAAACAAGTAGTTTTTAATTTTAAAATTTGTTGTCGCTCCTTAGGAATACAACTCAGGATTCACAAAAATGTTATTCAATTATGTTAAGGGAGCTAATGATATTATTAAGAGGAAGGATATAAGACCGCTCCCAACAACATCATTTGTATTGTATCAACAATGTAAAAAATTGTCTAGTAAATATAAGCAATAAATATGCATTTTCGTTTGTTTTTTCTTTTTTATAATAATTAAATTAAATATAAAACCATTCATGCATTCTACCGCCTTCATAACGTTAGAGCGACATCTACTAGCCCGGGAGAACTAGGTCGCCATGACTGTTTTACTTTCTCCAATGAATGATTACATACTGTGGATTCCTACCTATAAATTGTCCAAATGACTAGTAAACGAATACAAAAATTTACCCGTCAAAGTAGATAGTCTTGAAGTAATTCATTCTTTAGATTTTGTTGTCAAAAACATTGAATCAAAAGAGGGAACAATTTTGATATCCTTTAAGCATGCCAATACCGGAAATTATGGAATATTTAGTGGAACTCCTAAACTCAAATAACTTGGATGATGTCAATTCGCGGAATATTAAAGACTAGCTTCCCATACGCATTAATCAAAATCAAATTGACAAGTTGTTTAACAATCGCGAGGAATGGTAATAAAAACGTCTCTATTCATTGCGAATCTTTTTAGATATGAGTAAATTCGAAATGACGTTGAAAAAAGAGGCTAAATATTTTCTTAGGATTTGGTACAGGTACGTAGATGACATATTCGCCGTTTTTGAATCTACTATCTCAGAATTCGTCGAGAAAATAAATTCAAAATTTGATAGTATTAAATTCTCTGTAGAAGAATTGTTTATTCATCTCGAGATGAATAAATAATTTTCGTTTCTAAAAATAGATATTTATAGAAAAGAAATAGCTAGATTCATAATGGCCAATTCAAATCACTGCGGGCAACATAAAACAGCCGGCATTCAATTTTGAATTAACACATTAATAACACTCCCACTTAATAAAAGGAGATTTGACAAAGAATTGCAGTTCTTTAAAAAGTGAATGACTTATAATGGTTGCTTTTCTGTATATGTACACCGGCATCTAAAAGAAGTTCAATCTAAACATCATGTGAGAATCTCCACGACTTTGACTTTAATAGAAACCCGCTACAAAAAATTTGTTAAATTACCTTTCCATAAAATTCGAAAGGCATGGGAGTAATTTTAAAGAACACAATCTGGACACATGTTTTACCCTGCGAAATACATTGAGAAACCTTTTAGGTAGCCCGAAAGATAAAGCGAATCATAGCGAACCGTTGGACTTTTACAAAATAGGATGTGGGGACTGCAATAAAGTTTATATTGGATAGACAAAACGTGTAATCGGACACATAGTGTATTATCGTTATGGAAAACTGCGATCTTCCAATGTTGCACAACATATAAATCATACCGGCTATAAAATTAACATTGAGAACTTTGAACTATTGAGAAATGTAATCTCTTTATTAGAGTTAGATATATACGAAACCGTCTATATGAGGAAAAACTCTAACAATTTATTGAATCGGGAATATGCCCCTCTGCGCCATTCAGTGTTGATTGATTTATTGGAGTAAACAGATCTCTTTGCCAGTTACATATTTCTTGGAGTTCTTGGTATTTTAGCAGGTCAAAGTAGGCATTAAAAGAAAAGAGCATTTGTAAATATACGTTCTCTACCTACTCTACCCTAGTAGAGATAATGAAGCATGGTTAGATATTATCTTTTTCTTACTACATCCGTCTCCGGTTGAAAATGTAAACCTACGAATTAATAAAATCGTGTAGCCTGGAGTGGTCGGATATTTTGTGTGTAGCTTCACGTAATGTTAATGATAAAGATAATTTTATAGTCATTTCTTTAAAACGTTGGATATAAAGTCAATCTTTTATATTTTATACTTACAAATATATTGTTAATCCGCATTAAAAAGGTATTGGAATCGAATTGCATAATTTCATCCACCAGGCTTCTCTGCTTCGGATCATTAGGATAGAGAGGATCGCCATTTTTATACTGATTCATTAAGTACGTTATTATAGCGTGGTTTTCGGAAATGATCAAATCGTCGTCTTTCAGGATCGGAGTTGAATTGTGCGGTATCGTCTGGAAAGAGACATTATCCTCGTTAATACATATTTTATAGCGCTAGTCAGACGAATTGCACTTAACGCTCATGTTTCACGACCGTCCTAAAAATCGTTATTCTATAAAAAGATGTTCCTTTATAGGATTAAGTATTTATAGGAACATTTTCCTAGCGAAAAAAATGTAATCAAGTAGTGGAAAGTGTAAGTAATTTGTGTGGGAGTTACGTCCACCTATAATATATAATATATAATATCCATAAAAAAAAATTTGCGATGAAAATTTATTAAATGTCAGATGTCTGTGCTTATACTAAATACTAATTCGTAATAATGGTATATATTTTTTATACCAAAAATAAAACAATTATTAAGTATGTATGTGCTTTCATTAATCATAGAAATAAAGAAAATCCTTACAGGCTAATTGTAGGTCGAGGCCTGTAAAAATTAAAATAGTAACATAAAAAAACTATACTTTACAGATTACAATGTATGACATGCTGCTGAGGTATTCAACGTTCTAAAATTTCTCCAAGTAGACGGCCAATAAAAACAAAGTAATTTTGTCCTAACAGTCTATTTTCTAACGAGAAGAATTCAAACTATTTACACCAAGAGGAATGCATAACGCAATGTAGATGATGCGACAATTCTATTTATTATTATCATAAACCATTTGTGGAAGATTTGCGTGCGTACGAGTATATCGGAACATGTCTTTGAAGATAATTTCTTAATTTTTAATACTTCAGAAAAATATAGATTTGGTGAAAAATAAATACTTTTAAAAGGAATTCTTCCTTGAAAGCTGCTTTAAATATTTTTGTATTTTTAGATACTATAAATACATGTATATGAAAGATACTTATTGGCAAAATATAAAAGTTCTAACATCTTTTCCTCAAATAATTTTTTAAGGGACCTAATGCTCGAAATATAACCATCACATTTTATTCAAATAATTGTCATTTATTCTTTAAAAATATATGTCAATTTGAAATAATATAAAAATATAAAAAGTATTGATTTATAATTATCACTTGTTTAGAGAGCTAGATTTTACCACTAAACTGAGTCAATATATATTCTGTTCTGAAATATGACAAAAAGAAATATTTAAATTAATTATTACAAAACATTTTTATAAAGAATAATGCAAGAGTTTATTTTATATACTTGCTGGTTCAAATATCTCAAAAACTATGTCTTTTGTAAAAAAAAATAATATTTTGGCCAAAAGTTTTAAACATATTTAAGCGCCTATAATATTGCGCCATTGTAGTTGTTATAGTAAAAGATGTCAATGTCACATAAAGGGTAACTTATGCTTTCTAGATGGAAGAGTATCTTATCCCAGAAATTACCGAATATTATTTATTACTTATATATAACCGAAAATTAATGTTAGAAGATCTTTTGAGAAAACGAAAAATAATCAAAAAAAGTATCTCCTAAATTAATTTGCTGTTATATGAGTGTTACTACATTATCGAATTACGGTGTTGTCCGATGCTTAATTTTCAATATCTTCTATAGACCTTAGCACACTCTTTAATATTATGCCCAGCATCCACAATATTTTTAACCTCCGCGCTTTTCTTTTTTTTTTCTAGTGGTATCCTTTTCATAATTTTGTTTGGTAACCTATTTTCCTCGAACCCCTGCATGTGCCCACACTAAATTAATTATTTTTCTGAATTGGTTCTAGCACGATTCTCTCCAGGTGCATTTGTTGTTTTTGATGTTTTGCATGACTTTCTTATTGGAACCTATTTCTGTGATCTCTATTATTTTATTTTTTATTCTATGTTTCAGATGAATAATATTGTATGGGGTTTTCGCTCATGTGCTATAAAAGTCCTTTTTATACTATTGGGTTACAGTGGAATAAATTTAAAATTTTTGTTTTTTAGCGCGACAATTTTGCTTAACATTTAACATTTCCATATAGATTCAATGTAGAATTTTGTTTCCACAGTTTCATTTTATTTTTTACTTAACTCTCTATTTTATTAGTTTATATACCGATAACTTTTGGGCCTCTAATTTTTCTGAGATAGATAATGGGAAACAGATTTTAACATCTTCACATTGATCTATACATTCCATTAAAGAGTGCATGGCAAATAATATAGCACTTCTATTCCTGCCAAGCAATTCAACCCACTTGACATAACCTCTAGATGTTGGTGATGTTTTTTTAAGCCCTTCAAGTTGCTTGAAAAAAAATTGTAGAGAAATACGGGAAGGAGTCTGAAAGGAAAGAGAGTTGCATCCTAGAGATTATTTCCAAATTTTATTGAAGTAACTTCTGGCTGCTATAGAACCCAGCAAAGCTATTAAACCCCAATCGAGTGGTTGATATGCTACCAACGCAACTATTAGATCCAACTGATGACCACGTAAAGACCAATGTAGATGACAGCTGTTTTGCCATCCTAAAGGCGATGAGACACGGTGATGAAAAACAAAAACAGAAAAAGAAAAAAAAAGATGTGGTTTCTGGATAAAGTGTGAAAATGGATGTTTTTCAATCCTCTGACGGCGACGATGCACATTTCAGTATCTATTACTCCAATTCTGATGTATCTGGGTGAGACCGAACAGTCAATTGCACCGAAAAAAATTATCTATTTCGAGATTTTTCAACTCCTGAAGGTCTTTCCAGAAATTTGCAAATACATTCCAATGTCGTTTTGCCAATTCGGAAAGAAGACATCGGTATTGACGATTGAATTATTGGTTAGGTTGGATTATAATTGCTTCATGAATGATGAACCTACTACATCAAAGATCAATTCTAAGTAGTACTTCATTGTACAAGTAGTCTCAGTATATCATAGCACTGATTATGAAGGAAGTTTTTTGAGGAAAAAAGCTACGGCACATTATTTAGGATTCAATTATGTATTTCCGTGAGCTAGTTGTTGGAAAATTAGAAAGTCCAGAGAAGTGTGGAAGAGGTTTGTTGCGTTCCAAGTTTAACTTAAAAGATTACAATAAAAATCAGTAAGTATAGTACTGTATTTTATGCCATATTTAAATAGCTAAAGTTAAAATAGGAAAAACAAGTTTTGTATTAATCTTGACTAATAATTTGTGTAAACATATAAAACTACTGTTTTAATGCAATTTCAGTAAGTTAAACACATTTTATTAGCGATTTGATATGATCCTTTCAGGCAGGCGAATAGAAATCAGGCAACAAATATAAATATATGTATATATATTTAGGTTATATGTGATAGTTTGAAACAGATACGAATACCAAGTGTCTGTCAAAGAAATGATGGTATATGAAATTTGTAAATTGATCCAATTCACCCCAAATTACGGTACACGGAGAAAAATAGATATTACCACGTATTACAAAATAATATGATAAATGGTGTTAGCATAGGGACAACTACACATATCCAGTATTCCCTTGTCACAGACATTTAGTGTCTGCAAAAAATTGTGATATCCTACTTTCCAATTTCACTAAAAGCTTCGGGCAGGGTTTGTGATACTTGATGTTAGTATTATGAAGCACTTCTCATAGCTTTGCTGCTCCATATGAATTTTATTACTTTTTTTAATCAAAATTAACGATCATAACTAAACGTTTTACAAAGAAACGTATGCCTTGGTTAACTGATAATTTAAAATTATTATTTAAATTAAGACATAGAGCGAAATCTAAGTACCTACCATAGGTCGCCTTCTTCGGCTCACTGGGACTACTACAAGGGTTTGCGTAATTTAGCAACGTCTTCGCTTATACGTGAAAAAAGCTTACTTTTAGATCATTGCAGCTGGAAAATCTACTAAAATTTTATGGAAACAATTATCGAACTTAGACTTAAAGAATCAAACTCTTTGCGATGCCTTGCCACCTTTCAGATGTTATATATGCTTAATTACCATTTTGTTAAGAGTTTTCCTAACAGTAATAGTCATAATATCACATTTCAAAAAAATAAAAATTAGAAGTATTAAAACTTTTGAGTTTTTTCTTGTGGATCCAGTAACCGCTTCTAATTCTATAGCCTTCTAATTTCAATGAATTAAGACCCGAAAGACTAATTTTTATACAATTAAATGATTTTATCAATAAGAATGGTGCACTCCCGTATGCCCAATCTAGTTTCAGGAAGGATTATAGTTGTGAAACGGCGTTACTTGGTGTGACGGATGACATCATTGGTTCCACTGATAGAGGATTAATAACAGCGTTGAAACTATTAGACTAGTCTAAGGCTTTTGTTACTCTTTGTTCGTTTCTACACCATCTGGGTTTAAATGTCGCATCCGCAGGGATTACTGAAGGTTGAAAGTTATTTATCTGATGGTCGACAGAGTGTCGTTCTGAATAATGGTATACCGTGTTCTTTGTGTGTATCTGCGAGCGTGCCTCAAGGTTCGATTCTGGGCCCACTGTTTTTTTCAATATATACGACGTCATTTGTCAGTCGGCTGAACTTCTGTCGGAATCATATTTATGCTGATGACACACAGTGGTATCTGTCTTTTGAATCGGGGAATTGGCGAACTCCACTGCATAACATTAACGCTGATTTGAAATCCCTCAGTAAAATTTCCAACAAATTTGACCTACACCTTAGTCCTTCTAAATCCAAAGTTTTACTGTTTGGAAGATCTGAAATCTGTAAAGAACTAGGGAAAGTTTTTCTTGCTGAGATTAATGGTTTAAAATTACCAATTGTGGAAACTGCAAGAAACTTGGGTTTATCTATGGGTAACACTTTTAGATTTAATGATCAAATCACCAAATATATTAAATGTGCTTATTTCAATATAAGAAAGCTTTATCCACATAGATCCTTCTTGTCTATTGATGCCAAGACTAAATTATGTGAGGCAAATCTCAGTTAACTTACTGTTCAACCATTTATCATACTGTTATAGATAGTGTTGCGTGGAATCGTATTCAGAAGATTTAAAATTCTTGCTTGCGTTATATATTTGGCATCAGTAAATTTCAACATATCTCACACAAATTGAAGACTACTGCCTGGCTGAATATGAGAAGTAGACATGAACTCAAGATACAAATCTTATTTCGTAAAATTATGTTATCGCCACCCTACCTGTATTTAAAAATTAGATTTAGATCTGACATCCAGCTTTACTACGAGATTTATCTCCCCCTAAATTTAAAATGTCCTTATTTATACACTCTTACTCTTACAATGTTTACAGCAAATATAATTTTATTAATCGTAATTTTAAAGTATTAAGTTCTTTTGCCTTTGGATCTCGTTTAAGGAAAGCCATGTTTTAAGATCAGGGTGGTGCGCTATTTTAATTTACTTTAACCTGGATGAAAACACGGAAGATAATCAATAATTTTGACTGTAGAAAATTTATTATATTTATTTTCTTTCTTTATCCGCTGCGCTGAGCCTACATTTATACATATTTGCTGTATTATTTTTTTTCTTTTTACTATTAGATTAAGTTATAGGTATTAGGCATTTATTATTAGGCTTTGTGCATATATTCTTACGAGGGCTAGTGTAAGCATTTATAGTCTGAGTCTCGCCCTGAGGTTAGTAAATACTTTTTTTGTTGTAACTTCGTGTGTAAAATTTAAATTTTATTTAGTAATAAAGACGATATTATTATTATTATTATCAATTGCTCTTTTAAGTTAGCATATATGATACGCATCAATGTGTTAAGTTTTATATGATCCTTAAACTCTTTAGTTATAGCAATTATAATAGCGACATCTTACAAACGTTTTTATATATTAAAAAATCTTATTTTTCCACAAAACAAGTTTTCGAGATATTTAAGTAATTGGTAATATACGGACTACCTTACATAAAAGCATGTAAAATTATATTAGTGCGTTAGTTTTTCTGTAATAGAGTATAATTTAAAATAATTTAGATTATTGTATTGTTTTAATGTTCCCAAGCAAATAGGTATTATTTTTTTATATTTATGTAATTAAGCATTATATTCTTCGTAATATTTTTCAAAGTAATAAATATTTATCTACATGTTATTATGGGTAGAATAATGACTATTTGAGTAAAGAATGATGGATGCACTTTAGGTACTCCTAAAAAGGCGAGTAAGTAGCCAAATATACGAATATTTTTTTATCATATATACTTATATAGACCGAGTGGAACTTTAATATTTTAGCCATAGTTGCGCTCCATATGCTGCTATAACATATAAGAAATTAAATTAACCATATAAAAAATTGATTTTATCATATTTGTTTTTTTTTTCGTCGAATATATAATTTCTTTTCAGTGGATGTTTAGTTGACGTACAATTAGATACGGTAAAGTACTACAAGTTAATACATTATGTCTTTCTAAGACCATATTTTGCTACACTTGGCCGACTTTGGGTTTAGATTTGTAATTTGATTTATATTGTTTGATATTTCTAAGAATAAGTTGTAATTTTTTTGAAGTCGGTATGTTTTGAAACATGCACATTAAGAAGTAAATATCTAAGAACAGCTAGGCACAGGTAATAATAACATCCAAACATTTATGAGTAATTTGAAATGAATTTCGCGGTTTCGTTATGTCACATTTATATTTATCTACCGTGCGTTAAATGCTTTAGATACCTATACTTGCCTTTGAAATTTCGTCACAAATTTCCTCTCCGAATGTATCGACTTCTTTCAGCTGCAAGTCGATGTCGAGAGCTCTGCATACCAAAAGGACGGCCCTGGACTCCGAATTCACGTCATTGTAATACAATGTTAAGGACATCGCGGTATATATGTAGTAAGTATATTCCACTCGCATAAAAACCGCACTATAAATAATTTCACACTTCACTTCATCAAATCGCTATTTTTGACGACACGAACGGCGATGGCGACAATCCCTCGGTTTACATGTTATTTTAAAAATGTCATTTAAAATTAAACCTAGTACGCTGGCATTAGGTATGTTACGGTAGGCGCGTTGTCATGCATTACAATTTAATTAGCTAATTGTTTCTGCGGGCTGGTTATGGACATGCGGCAATATCGGCGTAGTGCGCGACTTGAAACTAGCTATGTAGCTGCAGTATCGTTGCCGTCAGTAACGTTACTGTTTGTTATGTTATTGTTCTAATGCCAATGTATTTCCAGACGAGTCATACGATGGTACGGTTTTTATTTCTCCGATTGATGGATGGAAAGTAATACGAAGTGGCAAGTGTGCGGTATTGTCGCGTTGCGATCAATGAAGCGGTAAGCATGAATGATTCCTGCTGGCGATGTTTGCCGCTGCGGGTGCCGGGTTTCGTTACTTTGTTTTATCCCCGACGGACTATACGAGAGTAAAGAGATGTATAATTGTTATAAGTCAAGGACTATCGTTATAATAACGTTCAATGTAATAAATCTAACGACTAGACTAATACTAGCGCAGAGTCGGAACGCAGATGAGTATGCCCGCGCTATGTGACGCTATTACACGGTTTTACGAGCCGTGTCCTCTTCGCGAGTGCATATATACATATATTTTTACCCGCACAAATCGAGTAAAAAAGCGATGCTTGAATTTTATACTTAGGAATTCACATTAACTTCGTCTTTTATCAACTGAAAATAGAATGTGTTATATATATCGGCCGTCAGAATTTATAATTGTAGTTTAGACTAGTGTCTTCTGATCCGACGCACACAAATTCTTAAAGTGTACAAAAACTAAAAAACAACACCATTTTGACTAACACTTTAAGTACACACAATAAAACTTGATGGAGTTACATTGAACGGAGTTGTGGCTTTTCTAAAAACAATTAAACTATAATACTGACATTTTGCCAGAATAGAATAAAAAAAAAATATTTCACACTTTTCAGCAACGTTTCTAACTACACCCTAAGTAGTTGATATTGATATTGATGATATCGAGGTAAGATAGCATCCGCATGGCTCGATTATCCGTTCCGTCCACCACGGCTACTAGGGCCTATTATAGAGCGGATATTATCTTTAAAGTTCATCCATCAAGTTCAGGTCCTTACGATAACTGAGAATCTGTTTAAATGAGGTCATTTTTAGGTCGTCTAAAGAAAGGTCAGCCTTCCCAAAGATGTCATACTTGATTCTCGTTGTGGCGGGGCAGTAGCAGATATGTTCAACTCTCTCGTCATCCTCCAAACACAGCCGGCATTCAATCTCTTCAGAAAGTCCGATTCTGTGTAGGTGATTTCTGAGTTTGCAGTGACCTATAAAGACAGAAGCTATTACTTTGACATTTTTACGGTCAAATTCTAGTAGTTCCTGGATTCCGACATGATTAAACGAAATGCATTTTTTCGCATGTACCATACCAGACAATTGTTCCAATGTTGGTGCACTTTCTGTTGCGCCCATACATTGATCTGCTGTTTAGCAACCGTAGGTGCTATGTCAATGGTAGGTTGTGGTCCCTGGAAATTTTTTGCAAGGATGCCTGCTTCCTCATTACCGTGAATGAGTGAGTGCACAGGTACGCAAGTTATTTGCCGTCCCCACTGTGTTTAAGGTGTTTTTACAGCTCCAGATCAGCCTCGAGTTGCATTTATGCGCCTCCGGTGCCTTCAGCACCGCCTCACTGTCACTGAAACTTTATAGTGAGGATTTTATTCAAAATCTCTCTAGCACACATCTCAATGGTATAGATTTCAGCCTGAGAAATCGTTGCGTGTTGTAATGTTTTCTAACTCTTGGATTACGACAGAATTTTCCTCCGCCCTGCTCTGTTTTCGAACCGTCCGTAAACCAGCAGGTGCCTGCCTGCGTCAGGATTTTCTCGTTACATTTCCATTCCTCCCTATTTGGAAAGGAGGTAGTGAAGTATGTATCGATCATTGGTCGAGTACACATCATGTCCGATGTCATTCCCAGCATCCTGTCAGAAGTGATCGATTCCAGGAGCTCGTTAGTCAGACATGAGTATATGGCGAGTGATTCGCAATGTACCATAGGCGGAATGTAGTTAATCTGGCCTCCCTTTCCACAACAATGTGCAAGGGAGGAAGGTCCAGAAGAATTTCCAACGCAAATGACGGGGAAGATCCCTGATTGCTATACTTGCAATCCTTTGTATGGATGCAAGTTTTGCTGTGGCTCTGACTTGCAGTGCTTTCTGCCACCATGCTATCGCTTCATAGGTTATGGTTGTACCCTAAATAGTTAAAAATTTCCAACTCTAAAAAGCAGAAATATAATACCTTTCGACGGTACTACTTTTTGTTTAACATCCGACTCGCAATCAGATAATAGTAAGACTAATCGAAAAAAATTTACTTAACTACTTTTGGTGTTGATAAACGGTTTAGCAATATAATAGGGAGTTAACGTAACACCAAAAGGTGAATTAACATACCATAATTGAGACTTTATTCTTTTAAGGTTGTTAGAAAAATTCTGAAAGGCGAAAGTTACCTGCTTAAGTTAGTATACATTCTGCTGAATCTTAACTCCGCAAAGTGTTCTGATAACACTACCTCAGATTGAAACCAATTCCAAAATAGAGTAATTGCATACACCTACTGCTCACCTCGCATAGTGTTTATATTGTGAAAATGAAATTTTACTTCGAAACATGGGTGTTAGTATTAAATTACTAAACACCAAAAAATACGGTGTTCGATCTGGATGTGAGAGAGCTACAATTGTTTGGAGTTACCCTCTTCACTCATTCGGTTCAAAATCTCATACTATATCAATCCTTTATGACGTCCTTTTCTGTATCCTGCAGCGTCAATGTGAAGCAGTCTTGCTGGTTGGGAAATTATCAGATATATTTCCGTTTACTTTTACAGCCGATGTTGTAGTATTTTATTTTTCTGTTTGCTTATTGCTGGGCGAATCTACGGGTTGTGAAATACATTGACGTTTATTGAGGAGTGTCAGCCTCCAGTAGGGATGTTTTAAGCGTGTTTTATCCGCAATTAAAAATCAACCGTCCGGTGTGGGCTGGTGCAACCACCGACATTATATTACATTTCAGTGCAAAGAAAAAAAAACACGTGTTCACATAGATTAAATAATTATTATATCGTCCAGAGGATTGCATATTTGTATCATGTGAAAACAACCATTTAATGTAAGAAAAATTTAATCAATTCTATCTACTATATCGTTTATCCTTAATTTTATATACACATTTTAGCAATCTGTATTTATGTCTTGTAGAACATAAATTTTTACTTACCTAATGTGGTCTAATATTAAAGAAACTGGTAAAATCAAGTAAAAATGATAATATAATACCTTAGTTTACTTACGTTGAAAGGGCCATATCATCAGTATGAAAAAATCCTTATGCGGAACAAAAAATACGGATGTGAAACTAATGGAACCTTAAATAAAAGTAGGCCAAGAAGACTCAGAATTACAACACTAGAAGAGGATTATTATATTCTTTTTTTATTCGCTATTTACAAGATCTTTTTAGATAATCTGAACTGCTATCTATCATTCTTTTTTTAGATTTAGACCTAGAGCCTGTTGTAGAATAAAGGAATTGCCTCTAAAAAATATGGTGTGGTCAATAAAAGGATTCCAGGGACCGAAATTAAACAGGCAAAGAGTTGCCTGATCGAATAGTATTTTGCGAGAAAACAGGGACAAAGTGGTCTCGGTAAATAAAAAAAAAATAGTGGACACGGCTTAGCTATTATGGACTTGCAGTGTGTTAGATTATAAATAGAAGGATTAATGATGAATAAAATTAGTTTTAAAGCAAATAATAATACCATACCTTCATTTCTTTTGTTAAAAAAAGATTCCAACCTTTGATATGACTCAAGAAAAAAAAATGAATTTTAATGTCGTTAGATTTCTATAAAAAATCACATATTAAGTTTAAAGCACGGTTTTTTAAATCTATTTCCGCACTAACGATATGAATAGTTCCACATTATTTAACCACTACAGACAATCTCCAGTGGTTAGAAAAGAAACTGATTGAATTTTTATGGATTTCTTCAAAATTCAATATAATCCGTACAAACTCCGGCCGACTTGTTCTAATGGCGCTATGCTCGAATTGTCGCGTACAATAACTTTTTACTACTAGTAAAACATCAACTATTTCAGAGCTTCCACTGAGAGTGGCGTAAGTGACCTCGAGAGAATGTAAAAGGTATGCGCGGAATACTTTCATTTCAGTTCTTCTAATGAGACTGCTTCCCATAAATTATGCGACAAATCTTGGTATAAATGTCTGAAGGAAATGAAAAAAGAAAGAACAACAGAAGTAATAAAGAAGGTCGTCTATGTTCGAGTGTTTGGCCCCATGGAAAATACATTGGAACCGAACTAAAAGTTTTATCAACAGTATAATCTTATATTATTTTCAAAAAAAAAAGATTTTGGGTTCTTCCAGTGCCCAGTAAAATACAAGCACAACGTCATTAGATGTAAAAGTGATTATAGTCATAAAAAGTATTTTTTTCTAAAAGTCTCTTAATAAAGTCTAGGGGTATTACTAAATATTAACTTACAAGCAACTGGGATTTAGTAACACCAATATAATTTGATATAATTATTTAGAAATTTAATATTATTGATAACCGCTTGTGCAGTTTTTTAAAATGTATGGTAAACGTACCTGCCGGCTCAAGTTATTACCAATACACCTTGGTTCACAAAGGTCTACTTTACTAATACTACTAACTTAATAACTATTATGACAAAACTGTCAGAGTTACTTTGTCACGTTCTGCCAGACATATAAAACAAAAGGGTGTAACATTTGTTGCTTACAGGTTTTACATTGATAGTGGAAATGAAAACTAACAGATTGCAAGATGTGATACAATATTATGATATGGGTTGATATGGGTTACAGTAAACAATACATTACGAATTTTATAAAAAGTAAAAAAAGTATGAGCTGTGGCACCCGGTATAGGGATCATGTAATGGTCTATAAATTTGATTATATTTGATTAAATGACAACAACTTGTTTTTTTCATTATTGACAATCAAACGATAAATTATCGCATTCAAAATGAGTTTTGAAAATATATTGAAAACATTCTTAAAAATCTACTTCCAGAGAAGTCTGTTACACAGTACTTATATAATAATATAATTTTCGACAATCCTCTCATAAACCTCAAGCCTTGTTCTTGTTACATTCGTGGTCATTTCACTTAATAACTATTCCAAAACCACTAAATCTTTCCCACAATTATTATAGCAATAGTGCTTTAATGAAAATAAACGCATGCAATTGAGTGCTTTTCTGTGCTTATAAAAGGAGCTAGTTACAAAAGCATTAGCGCCTTTATAGTTGCAAAGGACTTTGTGCTTTTATTATTATAAATGCACTTTGAGAGCTTCGCAAAAAGTAAAATAAACAATATCGAAGTTGCTATCGCCGTCTAGTATAACTGTATAACGAAATATTTTTGGAAGACAAAAAAATATTTTCAAACGATTTTTCAACTGGGATTTTGCTTATTTTCATCCAACTGCAGTGAATTGGAAGCAAGGATTGATTTGAAATACTTTTTTCTCTAGGAATAAATAAGTTTTAAACGGAGCATAGTCTTTCTGATTATAACATTCCATTTAGACATAAATTCTTCATCAATTACGAATGTGCTCTGTAAAAAATTGATTAACTTTGTTAACCTTATGTTAAAATGTTAATTTGTATTTTAAATGCATTTAACTTAGTAGGTATTTAAAATGACTATTATTCAAAGGAGTTAACCTTAAGGTCCTTGACGCCTTAAGGCTATTTATCCTTGTCATTCTTAGCAACTGACTACGCAGATAATGGCTTTCCACATCAAATGGCGCCTCTAAACTCTAATGCCTCGGGCGTTGCCCTACCTCATCCCTCTGTGAGGTCAACTGTGGCATCACTAGGTTACGTTTAATATCTACTTTTTTTTATTTTAACAAGTCAATGTACGTTTTATTTTATTGTGATTTACTATATTAAATGTTGAAGTACCATAACAACAATAATAATACCTAAGTATATATTTATTCCTGTAGGCATCATTTTTGTATAGGAAATGTCAATAATTATACTATAAGTATATGTATGTTAGACTGTACATAAAGATAATAATCATACTAAGCAGTTAAATAGAGTTGCATTAATAAGGTGAGCTGCGGACTGTGTTGAATAAAAAGAAAATAAAAAATCCGCCTTCACAGGAACGTCAAAGTTTACTGAAAAACGATCATTTCGCGGCGTCCAACTATGTGAAAGCTCTGCTACTCTAAACAATTTAGCCATACAAATTTAATAATGAAGTTTTTCCTTTCTTTTCCAGTTTATTAAATATTAAAAGAAAAAGTAGGTTAAATACATTTCGTAACTAAGTAAATAATGTTGTACTTTTGTTTGTGTATAATATGAAAGTCTGGTTATTACGTTTATTATTTTGCTTTTAACACCGTACCGAGAAGGCTTTCATCTCTCCCTAGGCCACATGGGAAAATTAACGGGATTCATAAGCTTGGGCATGTTGTTCATTTAAGTAAAAAACTGTGTTCAATTGATGCCGTATATTAAGCACTATATTCACATTTACAGATAAACAGTTCTACGTGAGCATTGAATACCATAAATCGTTGGCACAAATACTTACATATATACTTTTTTATTTTTGGACTAAATAATACAGCTATATTCACTTTTCGACATTTTGTGTCAGCGAATTTTTTAATATACTGCCGGTGTCAGTAGAGTCTAAAATATCGTTTTTTATGGCTAAAATGACATCGTGGATCTTAAATAATTCTTTATTATTTTTAATGTCAAAAGAATTCAAAGAAATTTAGAAATATATCAAATATATAAAAGATAAAAGCTTAAATGATTTTATTTCATTAAATAAGTCAGGTCCATCAATATTGGATTGCTGCCTTACCTTGTCTATCAGTTTGAAATATAAAATTTTACAGTGTTTCAACAGGTTTTCATCTAGCATACTAAAAGAACCAGAAAAAAAACCAAATGTATCATTGTAACTGGATATGCTCTTTCATTTAAGGTTATCAAAGTTTGGTCCAGAATTCTACTAAAAGAATTAATTTTAAGATTTTGCTTTGGGCAATTTATTGGCTCATCATCATGTTTGTAATCAAATAATTTTAGTTTAATCCTTCTACAGATAGTGTGAATAAAATTTGCTTCGATTTCTAAATTTGTTGCAATTGAGAAAATAGTGCTAAGTATTTGTTCAAAGTTATTATTATTTATTATTACCACTATTGTTTAAAATAGTGCACTGAATTGTTTAAATAATCTGGGCATATTTTAATATTCGTAGAAGAATCTTGTACCATTTTCCTCAACAATTTGATTTTCAGGAAAACGTCATGTCAAATAATAACAGAAGTTATAAACTTATAAGATTGAATATTCATTAGCACTGACGATGCTTTGTGAGTTACCTCTCAACCATACTGCTGCTACTTGTAAAACAGAGTTTACAAACATTTTCCAAATAAAATTTTAAAGGCTGTATAGCGTCTACTCTGTTTGACCACCTTGTGTCACTTAAAGGCTTAAGGATTAAATCTGGTAAACATTTTATAATAATTTCCTATTTTTTAGGCGAAGCAGAAAAAAATATATATAAATCTTGTATAATACTAAAAAAGTTAACGGCTTCGGTTGATATTTTTGCAGCATCATTTACAACTAAGTTTAAGGTATAGGCGAAATATGATACAAAAACACTTTGGGATTAATATCTGCAATTCCTCTTAAATTATAGTTGTCAGTGCTTATGCTATAAATTATTAATCAAGTGCGTTATAACAAATATTGTTATATTGATATAAATGTTTATATTAGAAATTCTTTATGTTAATTTCTAGTGTATATGTATATTGTTTTGCACGCTTGCTTGCGGGGCCCCTGCGGCTAGGGAATATTTCTTTGTTTTAAAGAATCTTTTTTTCTAGGTATGTGTGTAATATCTAAAATCCAGTTCTCTTTGAGTGAAAATGTTGGAACTAACCACATATTCCGATTGGTTCATTGAGACCTCGTTTGCTCTGCAAATATGGTATAGAAAACGGTCGGCGAACACTGATTACTACAGCGACTGAGTTTCACAAGTTTCTGCTAGAGGTAACTTGGAATAGAGAGTAAGATACATATCGGATTACTTTTCTCTGATCAAACTTGTAGACTACTGCACGATAGCGTTGAAATTATGTAATTAAAAGCGAACGCAGATGTAATAACATTTTTATAATCTACTTTTGAAAACTTACAGATTGTTTATACACCTTAGTCTTAGTGCTTTTGTGCTTTCTTTGTACTTTATCGTTGCATTTATAAAAAAAAATGTTGTAGCGCAATTACTAGAGTGCAAAATACTTTTGCGGGAACGCCGTGTTTCTATGAACTATAGCCAAGAAATTAAAGTAGAAAATATTTCGACAATATACTTGCAGATGTATATATGCTGAAACGTTATTTTTAATAATATGATGTTTTAAACAGAGCATTAGATATATATTTAAACAAACTTTCCGGTATTATCTTTCATACATCCTGATTTTCGTTGTAAGTTTACCCACTTAATAATAACATTTTTCCTGCAATATAAATAAATAAATGATATGTAGAGATAATTAAGCGATAACAAAAATCAGATTAAAAGGAATATGTCTACAAATTTAGCTAATCACTATTTTTATTTTTTTTCAAAAGTCTGTTAACCGTTTCTTTAACTAGTGAATAATAATAGTTCTTATTATTTTATTTACATTTTTATTACGCATTCATATATATGTATGTTATGGGCGCATACGCAATTCGGAGGCAAATAAAATTTCTATTTGAAAATTTATTATCTGCCTACGTCAATTTTTCTGTGACTTGACAGCCAAAAGATATTTTAAAAGCGACATGTTTGAAAATTATTTTCAGTTTTATGGATTGTAAGAAATATCTCAAATCATTATTGTAAAAGATACCTAAGCATTTCTTCTTATATGTATACAAGCACTAATACAAGTTGCTTTTATTTTTTATGAGGGTTATTTGAAATTGATTACACGAAGATGTTTTATTGAGAAGTAGAGATGGGTAGTTCGACTCTTTTCAAAGGTTGCTGTCAGCGTGTACGAACGTTATCTTGAGGCTCCTCAAGTTACGACGGTCGTCACTGTTTTTGTTGTTAAAATAATAAAAACCGAAAATATAATCAAACTAAATTTATAACAGAATGGAAAAGATAAAGACTTGGACATTCTTCCAAATTTTCTTGACTTTTTAATATATATATGTGTAGATCTTCTTGGTTTTTAAAGTCATGTAGTTAAACAACTATTAGAGTGAGTAAGACGTTTCGGTTTATTAATAAAATCTTAATCATTTATTACTTATTAATCAAATTTTGATGTTTAAAAATATATAACATTTTTTGTTTTATTGATAAAATCAGTTTGTTTTTTGTTTTAATTTGAAAGAGTTTTGAAATGTTTTATATAAAGATTGTTTTGTGAATTGTGTCAGTTGTATTAGTTATGGTAGGTTATGGTTAAATATGAAAAACGTTACTAAATTTTTATTAAAATTTCATTTATAGAATTAAGTTATAAAGTTTAGTGAAAAATTGTGTGTCAGTTTTAGCATTTATGGAATTATTATGTTTATAAATTTGGATTATTTCAAGTATAGTTCGTGGTTTATAGTTTTGTTCTTGGTTTAGGATTGATACATTGTTAAAATCAAATGTATGATTTTGTGTTATTTTATGTTTTTTTAAAGCTGTAAGATTTTTGTTATATTTGTGTCCTTTTATTTTATTTTCTAAATATTGCATAGTTTCACCGATATTATACACCATTACAATTTTGACAATTTATTTTATATACTATATGTGATGTTTTATTTTTTCAGATTTTAATTTTGTGTAAATTTGATTTTGTAATTTATTATTATTTTGATTTGCTATTTTAAAATTATAAGGTTTGATAATTTGATTAATTTTTTCAGAAAGATTTTTTACATAAGGAATTTTTATGTATTTTATAAATGTTTGACTATTATTTATAGTTTTTGTTGATTTATTATAAAAACGGAATATTCTTTGTTTAAATATTTTATTGATAAGATGATTTGGATAATTATTTTGTTTTAGAATAGTTTTTGCTTTATTAATGGTATCATTTCGAAAAATTGGACTGGTTAAAGTTATAGCTAAACTAATAATAACACTATCACGGGCGTAGTTAGCTTTCAAACATAAAAAAAAACATTTCGGGCCATAAAAGCTTCATTACGTCCTCGATACATAAATAACTTGTCTCTGTAGTCGAATCCTGTGATGGGTGGAGACTGTGGCTTGAAAACTATAACAAAAATCCAAAAGAAAAAGTGAAAAAATCCCTTACCACAAAAATTAAAAGATACAAATCTAAATACGTATTTCGGCAACTAAGTTGCCATAAAACAAGTGAAGAGCAGTGTTAAACGTTGTGTTTTCGGCTAAGGTAAACCTTGGAAGATATGCTCTTCACCAAATCACTAGTGAAATAACACTGACAAAACAACCGATGGATAAGAAAATTAAAAGAGGCCATTTTTTGATGAAAACTATGATTTGAGTCCGCTGTTATAAACTTGTTGACATTGGTGTCTTTTCGGAAGATATCTATTTCTATGTTATTATTATTCCTAATAACCAAAAAATCTAAAAATGGTGGTTGATTTTTTAGGTAACACTAAAGATAAAATTGAGGTAGACCAAAAATCTGGGATTTATGAAATAAGTTGTAGGGATTGTAATAAAAAATATGTGGGGCAAACTAGGCGCTCAATTTCAACTCGTTATAAAGAACATATTGCACATTTCAAATACAACAGACCAGATAAATCTAGCGTTGCTCGACATATTTTAGACACAGGTCACGGGATGCCTACAGATAGCCTTGGGCTAGTTAAAACTGTAAATAATTTTAGAGAATTAGGTAGTTACGAAAGTATTTATATACTTAAAAACAAATGTAAATTAATGAATTCCGACCAAGGACCAATACCCGAGTCCAGCTTATACGAATTATTGTTAACTTAATTGCTAGTTCGTCACGTTCCATTAGATTTAGATAGTATATAAGCCTTGTTGTTTGTAAAGGATGTCAGTGTTATTCCACTAGTGATTTGGTGAAGAGCATATCTGCCAAGGTTTACCTTAGCCGAAAACACTACGTTTAACACTGCTCTTTACTTGTTTTCTTCTGAAGATGGCAACTTAGTTGCCGAAATACGTATTTAGATTTGTATCTTTTAATTTTTGTGGTAAGGGATTTTTTTACTTTTTCTTTTGGATTTTTGTAGTCGAAGCATATTTATTTACTTTTATTATTGTTAAAACTAATAAGGAAATCAGCTTCTTTCCCATTCAATTATATTGATTTAAAACGACGCTTACGCCATCTTCAGGGATTCTACGTATGCTGATTTATGCATACTTAAAATATAATTCAAATTAATGGTAATGTAAAAATATAGCTTAGAAATGTTTCAAAAACTTAGTTATCATTTAAAAATCGGTTGACATATATATTACGGAATGAGAAATTATAGTTTTATTTTCTTGTTTTGCTTCGTGTTATAATTTGACATATTTTGGTCTCATTGTAAGATTTCACCGAAAATGCAGATCTCCATTTTACTGTATAATATCAAAGTTAACAGATTTAGCATTAATACCATAATAATAATATATCAAACAAAAGCTGCAAAACAAAATATACTTATGTATGTGTCTGCATATGTACAAACTAAAGCCAATACAAATTAGATATAGGAAAATGTTATTACTCATATGCTCATAATTGCCCAAACATATTTGTTCATACAATAAACAACCGAAAGAGTACGTCGATACAAAAAATGAAAACTTTTATTAGTTGCGTTGGTACCATCTGACGCTCAAGTAAGATACGGATACGACCCATCTCTATAGAATCTGTGATAGAAGCTTACACAATTTTCAACTAATAGTGTTCACAAAACCGCCGGAAGGGGGTGCCAACATTAATATTTACTTAAAGAAAATATGGTATACTTGCTAAAGTATTGTTGAAAGTAACTTTACATTGCGTTTAAGCAGTGATACAGACAACGTGTGAGATAAAAAATGTTTTTCTTAGTCATTTGCGTGAACCATTAATAATAATTAAACTGTATTTGTAGCTCGTATCCCATGAAAAAGCACTCCGTAAAGATAATATGAATTGTAAGTAATCCTCGAATAATAAATATCCATTATAGTAAATGCTTACTTGCTACAAAATACTATTAATCTACTACAGCTCTATTCTACTTTAGTGATTATAACTTTAACCTTCAACTACTCGTTACTCTGAAAAAATTAGAAGTACAGAACTTATTCATTACAAGATATCCGCTTATTTTGTAATGTGTATGTTCTGTTTACCCATCATTATAAAGCAGAACATGTTGGAAACTAGAAATTATGTACCCCCAAAAAAGAAAATTAATTTATTAAGCCAACTGTAGAAAATATTTATTGCTATGGTTGAGCTGAAGCCCAACGGATTCGAATAATTTGTATACGTGAAATGGAGAAATATAATATTATGAAAAGGTTTTTGTTCTATATAAAGCACGAAAAACATCAAAATCAATACGATAGAAAGGCACATGAACTAAGAAGAGCTGCTCAGACATATGTAAATATCTACGGTATTTGTTCGATTACATATACAGGTGTTCCAATTGACGTGTTTACCATTGGGATCTCAAAAATGGTAAAAGGTACAGAGATAGTTAAATGAGTAATGATCTTAGTCTACTTTTCTAAGAAAAAAAAAATCAATAAAGAAATTGACGACTATACAACGTGTCCAAGATAAGGATGCACTGCATGGGGATCTCGGGAACGGTAATAGATACAAAGTTGTTTAAATGGGGAAAAAGTTGCGCTTTTTAGTGGCTCTTTACATAGCGTTTACATAATTCAATTATTTTATTTAGTTTTTGAGATATTTAGAAAAAAGTGTTTTTCTTAAATTTTGTTTTTATTTTTTTCTGACTTTATTTTATAAGTTATCGAAAAATAAATGAGAGTTCTTCATTGACAGCTTTAAATCTCTACAAGATGGCGTTTTTACATTTTGAGTTCGACGTTTCGTTTTTTAGAAACCATCATCAACTTTTTTTTTCATATGGACGGTAAAAAAAGTACACCCTGTATCTGATGTCATTTTTCATTACGAATGCAACGGTGTGTGACACATTATGTTTTTGAAGTTTTATTTTTTATAAAATTATATTTATAAATTACATATGTATTTTTCAACTATGAAGAAACGTTTTAGTGTGTCGTTGTTACTGTTACTACTGTTTATTATTTTTGTTGTTCGTTATTATTGTTTGTTATTTGTTACACGTTGTTTTACGGAATTCTTCTTGGGATTTAATTTGCTTTTGAACATGGATAGGGAACAATTTAGCAATGAAGAAAAATATGATATGCTAACATGTCATATCCTGTGCTACAAAAATTCTGTGAATGCCCAAGCAATGTACCTTAATAGATATCCAGATAGAAGGCAACCAAATAAATCCATTTTTAGACGTTTGTCTTACAATTTAAAAGAATATGGTTCTTTTAAGAAGCCTGTGAAGTGTCGATATAAACGTTCAAAGGAAGAAACGCAAAATACTGTTTTACAAGCAGTTGTTGCAAACCCTGAAACATCAACTCGACAAATTCAAAATAATATGGGAGTAGCTAAGTCCACTGCTTACTTTATTTTACGCAAACACAAGTTTCACCCCTATAAATTTAGAATTTGCCAAGGTGTTACACCAGGGGACTACGAGAGGCGTAGACATTTTTGTGAGTGGTACAGCCGAATGTGTGAAGAAGATTTTAATTTTCCTTTTAAAATTATATGGTCCGATGAAAGCATGGTTACCAATAATGGGATCTTCAACCGCCGCAACACACACTACTGGGCTCAAGACAATCCGCGTGTTAAAAAGATATCCAGATACCAGAATCGTTTTGGATTTAATATGTGGTGTGGAATTTTAGGCACAAAAATAATAGGTCCATTTATTTATCGCAACTCCTTAACTGTAGCACGATATCTTGATTTATTGCAAAATGATTTAGAAGACAGTTTAGATGATTTGCCTTTGGCAGTGGTTAATAACTGCTGGTTTCAGCAAGACGGTGCTCCAGCACATAATTCTAGACTTGTTTGTGACTATCTTTCCCAGCGGTTTCCTAGAAGGTGGATTGGAACTCCCAGTGAAGTGTCCTGGCCAGCTCGATCTCCAGACTTAACACCACTGGACTTCTTCCTTTGGGGTCATATTAAAAATCAAGTTTATTCAAATTCTTTCGAAAATGAGCAACAACTGTTTGAATCTGTAACGGCAGCATTCCACGCGATTACACCAGAGATGTTACATGACGTTTTGCATTCTACTGTTAGAAGATCATATTTATGTTTAGAAAGTAATGGTAACCTGTTTGAGGATCGTTTGTAAATCCAATCTACTTATAAAATAATAAATAAGTATTTCTCAAAATATTATTTTAGATTATGTTTCACTATTTTCATTAAACACTGTATTTTTTCCAAATTATCAAATTTATTATCACTAGGGAAAAACTACTATCAAGAAAATCTAAAAAGATTATAGTTTTTAGCAAAATACAACTTCAAAAACATAATGTGTCACACACCGTTGCATTCGTAATGAAAAATGACATCAGATACAGGCTGTACTTTTTTTACCGTCCATATGAAAAAAAAAGTTGATGATGGTTTCTAAAAAACGAAACGTCGAACTCAAAATGTAAAAACGCCATCTTGTAGAGATTTAAAGCTGTCAATGAAGAACTCTCATTTATTTTTCGATAACTTATAAAATAAAGTCAGAAAAAATAAAAACAAAATTTAAGAAAAACACTTTTTTCTAAATATCTCAAAAACTAAATAAAATAATTGAATTATGTAAACGCTATGTAAAGAGCCACTAAAAAGCGCAACTTTTTCCCCATTTAAACAACTTTGTATCTCTTACCGTTCCCGAGATCCCCATGCAGTGCATTCTTATCTTGGACACGTTGTATACGTTGAAAGCCAAAACTAAAAATTAATAAACCGCATTTTGTGGATTCCAGCTTAATTCTCCAAAAAATATCGAAATAATATTTTAACATTGTGAACATCCTTACGTAGAATCTAAATACAATTACTTCAACCCATTTAAGAGACGTTAAGTTAGAAATTGGTAACAATGAACAATGTTTAGTCCATTTACTGTGGTTTATCACTGCAAATAATAATTTGTTGTTTTAAAATGTTAACAAAAAATGTTGATATTCTTAGATATTAGATTACAAATCTCATTTTATAAATCATTAAGTATAATAATTATTGTCCGAAGGAGAACATACTATTGAGACCATTTGGTCTTACTATTTGGACTACACGATATTGGAAGTTATGCTATGGTTCAAATTTAGGCCTTTAAGGTAGCTTAAAATTGTGTAATCCCAATTTTTTAAAGAGTCCGATTTTGTACAGGTGCTTTTTGCGCAAAAGTTATTTCGTCGATTCCGACGTCATCCTTATTTTGTCTCATTCTTTCTATCTCACCAATTACGAAATCCTAATTATCACATCAATTAAGACAAACTATATAAGTACTAGAAATTTCGTTCGGAAGTAAGTAGATATGTACATACATCGCACCTGCAGATTCAAAATATGATTTACTCCAATAATATTAGCAACTAATACATCTAAAAGCACTACATTGTTTAATAATTAATATAACATATTTAATCATGTATATTGTATTATTTTATAAAAATTATACTCATTACTTTATAAATTAAATTATGCCGAAAGATATACTACGATCCTTGCACCCACCGAGTTATATGTACATATAAATGTTAGATATACTTTCGACAGAATCGTATTGTATATGTTTCGGCGCGGAAGACTCTTTTTTCCATGTTATTTAATGGGCCACAGATCGCACAAATTCGTTTACTTCGTATTACTCTTCGATATCCGGCGCGCAACTTTTCGCGAATAATGCCAATGCACTCTGTCGCCGGCGAGGTGCAACTGTCAGTCGCTGACTCAACTCGTCTCTAGCAAGCTTTCCACCCACAATATTGGCCGCACCACTGACTCTCCTACACATGTTACTCGTATAGGGCACGCTTTCACATAGAATAAATTGACTCCATGGTACTATATAATAGAAGACCGGCGTAAAATTTTTATTGTCATTGGTTGAATGTCGCCAGAGGACGATCCTACGGCGATTTTTTGGCAATGAAATTTTATTAACTTCTCCCTCTTTTATGTCGATACGAAGACGGGTTGTACTAAATCGGTGGTAATTGGGTTAACAAATAAGTCGTTAAGTGTAGATTGCATTGCGGATAGGGTTGTATAAGCATATCAATGTATAAATGAACTTTAGATAATTCTAAGGTTAAAATCATTTGATTGATCGTGATACTTAATCAATAATCGTGACAAAAACCTCAATAAATCCGAAAAAATCAGCTATAATACCACTTCTGAGAATAATAATATCGCCTTATTGTGTTGCAAAAATAATATCCACATATCCGTTTTACAGGTTGTCTGTAATAACAAATTGATCGTATTTTTTTATCTTAAGTTTTCAAAAGTATCTAATTATAAGAGTTCTTATAAGGAATTTACTAAACATGCACGTTGATTGTAAGTGCTGGTGTATATATTATGTGGTTCTTACGTCATAGGGAAATTGAATAAAAACCTTTCAAATACAGGTTCTATAAGATAGAGTGTATAATAAAAATCCTTCTGCCCAAGTCAAAATAATGCTTCAAATCAAACACATATGCTCTAAAAATAGACAATAGACGTAAGCAAAACGTTTTAAATATGTACATTTTCATAAAAATACACAAAACAATACAAAATCAATTTTAAACTTATACATAAATAAATGCGACTACAATAAACTAAGAAATAGACTTCCTAGAAACTAGAGCTATTATTCCGATCCGGATAATTAACTAATAGTTAAATGTCTGGATCTGGATGCTACTCATCCACTTCACCATTAGAAACTTCAGATCCGGATCTGATATCCGAAACCTCAGATGCGAATTTGCTATCCGAAAGCTCAGATTAGGATCCACTATTCGAAACCGTAGATCTGGATCTGCTACCCGAAACCTTGGATCTGAATCCGCCATCCCAAACTTTAATAATTTAAAATAGTACATCAAAAATTACATACCACATAACTTATTTTAAATTTGAATTTATACATTTTTTATTTTCTTCTGTTGTGTATATTGTAATTTCAGAGAAATACCAACAAGTGTTTCGTTTAGAGACTCACAGCAGTATAAAATTATTTTTATGTATGTAATTAACCGTGGCCTCAAAAAAAAATTCAATGGTTTGTAGAATTCTTGCAGGTAATAACTAAGAATGCAAACCAAAAATACTGCTTGGATGTATGTATACAGCAATAATGAAACCAATCACTTATGGGGCAGTAGTTTAGAGTAAAATAATATATATGCTATAGAGCTAATATCTCTAAAGTGCAAAGATTAGTATTTGCATGCATAACTGGAGCAATGAAAATCTGTTCAACAGTAGCTATTGCGGAGATACTAAACTTTGCTAAGCATAGCCAAAAAGACTACACGCAGAACAATCTGGGAAGACATGACGATGCGTAGGCCTCAGCTTCCGAAAGATGACCATACTTGAGACATGCCCCGGGAAGATATGCCAAAAAAGTTCAGCTTTGTGAAAGAATTTACCACAAATCTTAGCAGCAAAAGCGAATGGAAAAAAGACACCAAATTGAAACTCAATAGAATGGCCATCAAATGGTACACGGATGGCTCCACTATGGTAAAGCGAACTGGATATATGGGCCTAGAAGGGGAAGAATTGAAAGAAAGGGGACTGTAATAGCATTTGTAGGGCCTGAAGCTTTTTGCGGGATATGTAGCAGCACAGTACTGGATAAACGCAAAAGTGAAGAAGAGCACAGAAAATCCAAATACTGGGAGAATCTCAAGAGAATGAGGTAAGCTAAAACTCTTCTGGTAACCTATAACCGGAAGAGATCTATACACCAATCTAAGTAAAAATAATATTCGCATACTGACAGAGATCTTAATAGACCATTGAACTAAAAGGATATCTGAGCAGACTTGTTATAGTAGAGGACGTCGAATGTAAATGTTGTGGGGAATAGGATGAAAAAACACCCATCTACTTACTCTCAAAATGTGCTGCATTGTGCAACTGAACGGCTCTGGTCTCTGCACCTGAGAGCATGTAAAATTGACGAGGGAGAGTTACCTAATCCGGGGCCTTTTGACAATTTGAACTCTTTAAAAGAAATGAAACTGGACGACCAGCAGTAAATACAAGAAGAATATTATTATATAAATAAATAATAAAATTATGGAATAGGGTACTTCTATTACATCGTGAAGTAAGACCTATGCAAATTTACGTTAGCTATAATAAGCTAAATCTATGTGTAAGATTATTAATTTTTTTTTGCAGGGGGAAATCCTTGATGGACACCGGGCACATGACTCAAACGGTCCGGTAATGTGGGACTCTTCATTCTGGCCTACCCACCAAAACTCCCTAATCTTCTACCTCAGCGTCCCTGAAACCGCTGACAAGCATATCATCGGAGAACAAGAGGTTGTCATCTGTACTATACACGCCTTCTCTGCTGGCGATAAAGGTATGTATCATTCTCCACCGTGCTCGACTTTCTAGCATAATGGTAATGATGTTTTCTTTTGTTGCAGGTTGGTGAATCTTCATTTCCAGTTTGGTCCTGTGCTCGTTCCATCGTTTGCACTGGAGCATCGCATGCTCGGGTGTGTCCACTTCACCGTAAGGGATACATGCGCCATCTTCCTCCAGCTTAAATCGTTTAAGGTAAGTTCGGAAGTGCCCGTGATCCGTTAAAAACTGGGTGAGAGAGTAGTCAAGCGTTCTGTGCTTACACTTTATCCATGGAGATATTTTTGGTATTAGTATCTTTGTCCAACCCGCCGACACGTTCCCTTCCTCCCATCTGCTCTGTCATTTCATGATTGTCCGTTCCCTTTCTCGTGTCTTTAACGCAGCTGCGTCTTTGTCTTTACTTAAAAATATTTTGAGTCGTTCCTCCGCCAACAAAGAGATGGGGGGTATACCTGCTAGTACTTGAGCTGCATTGGTGGATACTGCACGGTAACCGCTAATGACTCTTAGGAGGGCTCTTCTTTGTAACTTTTCCAGTGTCTCCCGGTTCTTCTTGTGTTCCATAACCGACGACCAAGCCGGTATTGCGTACAGCATCTGGGACTGGACCACGCCATATAGCGCTTTTTTATCGGCTTTGTTACGTATCTCACGTGCGTCGCGAATGACAATTTGTCATCTAGAATGACACCTAAGTACTTAATTTCCTTTTTTGGTATGACACATGCATCCTCTATGTTAAAATGTATGTTGTCTCTATTTCTTGGCCCTTTGCGTATGATGGCTTCGGATTTCTCTGGTGTAAGTTTATTAATTACCATTCAGTTTTTCGATAATAATTTGTATGTATTATGTACGGTTGTTCCAGAATCGAGAACCGAATAATGGATCCGGATAGTAGATCTGGATCCTAGGATTTGGATATGCGGATAGTTACTACGACAGCACTACGACTAATATTCTTAGAATGACACAACGAAATGTAATTATTATTAAATGTATTTCGGCTGATAGTTAGCAACAATTGTAATTAAGGTTAATAGAAACAGTTACAGTTACGAAGTATTAGTAATTACAACTCATAATTACAGTTACTTTGAAATTGTAACTATACAGATAATTAATTACTGTACTCCTAACACCATATTTTTCTCAATGCGGATTATATTAAGTAAAATAATATAATGAGGTAAAACCTCCCACATTGTGGGCTATATCTTCCACGGACATTTAAAAATAAGCCTAGATTTTTCATTATAGAGTTATTTGTTTTAACCCGAGGCAATAACAATCCAGAATCTATATTAATTCCCAATGTTCCGTAAATATTTTTTTTAAATGGTTACCCGCTTCTGTTACAAATATGGAAAATCATTTTTTCGACTTTTTTAATTTGAAGTTGTGTCTAATTGTTAACAACAACGAACAGTTTTTAAAACTACGTGAGAATGTTATCTACAACATATTGTTAGCACATAACTTGAAATGACAGATTTTTAATTCAAGTGGACTTGTAAACACGATTATCAAAGCAGATGTCCATGTATCAGCTATATATCATTTCGGATCATGTCAAGAAAAGAAGGCACTTATAGATAAACTAAACCTAAGAAATAAACAACGTGTGTATGCACGTACACGCAACTCAAAAAATAATGGTATAGGGAAAGTAAGCCATAAGGAAAGGTATATTCCCCTTTAAAATTTATTTGCCTGCGACGTCCAGACGTAATAAAAAACTTAATCCGATGGTGTGTTATTGTTATGATAGATTTGTTGAAGCTGTTGCTTCCACCACGAAAAACTTTTTAAGGTTCAAGGATTTTTGTGAATACGAATGTATAAAATAATTTATCAGTGGAGCAGACCATTTTCCGTGCGCGCCTTGTGCGCCGATGTGGGGATGACTGTTGATGCATATTACTTTAATAGCAGAAAACCAAATGTAAATTTAATTATTTCTGATAGAATAAATGTCTTTACTTCCATGCTTATATCGGTAACAAGCTCATGTTGCGTCCCTATTCTATCGCATATTACGAATTACACTCCCATACCGGCGCACATGGCGCGCACGGAAAGTGGTCTGCTCGATTTATCATACATTTAATGCTAGCAAGCAATCTATATTAACAGAGGCTAGTAAATAGGAAAAAATTCCATACATTTTCGAAAAGAGAGAATTCTTATTTAAAAAGAAACTACTACTAACTACTTTTCAAGTTTTGCCGACCCATATGTTTTATTTAATGACTTAATTTCCGACGAAGAATTATATCAAATGGCCCAGAAACTGCACGTTAAATATTCTGAAGATACTTCAGATTATTCCCAGCTACTATCTTTCAGACAATGCTTTAAAACCCATTGAAATTAAAACTACCTGCAAAAAGTAAGTCACTGTCTCGGTAAATAGTGCTTTTATTAAGAAAAAATAATATCTGGAATACTAAAGCAATTTACATCATCACTATTTCACGGTTCATTCAATTTACTGTATTCCGTAAATAATAATACCTACACTGAGAAAAATGGATTGTAGAAATTAGATCGTAAATCTCTTTATGTTAATTACTAACATAATTATTGTCAAAACGACAATATGTGGCGTATTAAGAGTAAAATAACCAGATGTTATCATGCTTATAGTAAGAGGCAAAATCTGGATGTTACCATCTACATCTTATGGATGTAACAATTAATATACTCTATTGCTGAAAGCCTATATAGTGACGTGTATTATATAGATAGTCGTTGCGATTGACTGCGATATTATCAGGTATTCGATGCATATTCAATTTCTAACATAAATGTTTGTAACGCTCTTCCCACCCCTTGCTCTATTCATTGTCGATCTTTACCGAAGAAATCGACCAATAAGCTGTTTTGCCGCGACAAAATTACTGACACGTGTTATGTACGTGTGATACAGGTGTACGTATTCGTGTCGGTGCATGTTTGTGTTTGGTCGTTCGTTGATTTCTGTGCATCGTAAGCAGAAATGAATGCAAACGCGGAAAACATTTTAATCGAGTGGGGGTTTCCACAGTTAATTAATATATTCAAAGGTAAGTAATAGATATTATATGCATACACTTCGTAGTGGGTACTTTATGCTTTGATAGAACATTAACCTAAATCTAACCTACTAGTGATTGTTATGTTAATGAAAGTAATACACGTTGGATTTTTGTAATAATGGTTTTAAGGACAAATAAAAATATAAAATCAATATTATAGTTTTTATTGTGTAATATTCCACTTTCCTTATGCATGAACTGGGTAAAACCTTGTATAGTACTATATTTTAAATTACAGGTAACTATCGCTGTATAGTGCCCGCATATGATCCATTATATTATTGTTTACTATCTACTATTTTAAATGCTAAGAGACGTTAGATTATTATAGTAGAAAATAATATTGAAGTACTACAAGGCTATATGGTAAGTATGAGCATCATGTATCGTACATAGTAAAATATTACATTATACTGGGTACAATAAAAAATTTAACAACATTTTTTTCACATTTACTAACATGTATGCTCAAATTAATAATACAAATATAGTACACCTACTTTACCATACGAGTTAATAAAAACTATTCACAGAAATTTACTATACAGATATTGCCACCGGTAATATAAAATATGATTGTCCCTATAGGAGCTATAAAATATATTAAAGTATACTATATTTATGTTAAAGAATACAATCTATTTCTCTCAGTGTACCGTTATTAATATATGGGAGACATAATGTAAGAATATCAGAACTTCACCGAAACCCAATTAATTGCATTTAAAGATTACATTGAGTGAATTGAGGGAAATATTAACATGCATAGATAAAAATAACATTTTTAATTCTGTTTACACCGATTTTTATCAGTTAATTGTGCAAGGTATTTGATAAGATTTGCACTACTGTATAGGATTACGCAATAAATATAGTACCGCAAATCGTATTCCTGGAAGGAGCACGAGCATTGAAAGGTTGGAAAACACTTTTCTAATAAGTTTCCTGCATGAAATGACTGCTATTTAATAGGTATTGATGTTTGTTGTGTTAGGGTGCGTGAATATTCATAAATTTTCACATTTAGAATTATGTTTGCAACAGAACTTTGTCCGTTGCTATAATTTTATTTTATCATCTTATTTTGTCGTAGACGTATTCGCTATAAGTTAAATTGATCTAAAAATTAGCCTGAAAATAATATATTTATTACACATTGAACAACACTATAATCTATTCACGGTATCATTCTACGTACAGCTCAATCAGGGACTTTAGAAATGACCGCTTAGGTTGCACTGACCGAAACAGCGGTAGACACAGCTTGCTGCAATTTTGACGGTCATTCGTAAAGTCTGCGACTGTACCTATTGTAATGGGTATAGACTTATCTGATCTTCACATGAGCAAGAAATCTATGCGTGATAAAATCAGGGCAAACATACTTCATTTATCATACTTTTTAGAAACTTACGTAACATCAAGCCGAATATTATGAATGTCATGGTTGTTGAGTACTTATAGTGAATTTTATCTCGCTACTTAATAAAGTTAATCACCGTGTATTAAATTTGACTTTTGAAAGCCTAAAAACGCAGTAATTACTTCCGACTCAAACTATAATATATTCAAATGCTTGTAAGAAGATACATTTTGAAATGTAGATTAAATAGAACTATATTGTTGGCATATACAAAACGTTTACAGTCAAAAAAATTATTTATAAATTACTTTCTAATATAATACCTTAAAATTGCAAATGGTTGAAAGATTTATTATCTGGAAGTTAAGATGGGAATTGCAATAGTCTAGTTATGGTAGTTTAATGACATACATTAAACCTTTATTCTATATTATAGTAATTTCGCAAAGTTATGTGGATAATAGGATACGAGGCACTATTACTAATCTGCGCATCTTCTAGATTTTATAGCTAATAGTTTATATGCATTAATTGAGAAAATTAAAAAGTTTGAGCTTAATGATAATGAACTTGAAGTACTTACTGTTAAAATGAACTCACTGGATTTTTTAAATTAATAAAATAAAAACAACAAAATAATATGATTTGCCTTCATGACATTTTTTTTTGTTAGATTGATTATAATTTAGTTTGGTTAGTTTATTTGTATTTTACTAACAAAACTGGTTTTGTTAATTTAATACCGTTTGTTCTTTCAGTATCCACTGTGTAGTAGTCAAATTATTATTAACCTTTAATATGCTTGTATTAGCGCTAATGACGAAATTAATTGCCAGAGACACTAGAACTAACTTGCAATAACTATTACCAGCAAAATGACGTAGATAGTAAAATTTATTTGAACCAAGAGAGCACTGAATGCAACTACATTTAGGATAAGTGAACTCTATACCGAGGGGCTAACCACTAGTGGAATTAGTTGTACACTGTTCTTGGAATTACACTGTTTTTAAGGAAATTACTACGAATCCAATGGAATTACGTAAATTATCTAAGGAATTGGCCAAGAATTAATTGAAATTAATGGAATTGGATAGGAATATATGTATGATTTTGGAATTAACAAGAGAATCGGGTCATAACACGAGGTAGTTGTGTATGTAAACATATATATGGACGTGCTTGTATATCATAATTATAAATAAATTAAAATTTATTTTAAAATTAAAAATGAAAAATAATGAAAAAGCCGATAAAATCAAAGAAACAAAACTAATAAACCCAAAACGGGCTACGAATAACTGAGCATACATGCTTATACACAAATCAGGATTAGCCAAACATCTACATAACTGTTTTTATCGATGACTTATCCTTTACAAGCACTAAACACCGATCTAAGAGGAACAATATATTTTACATAAATTGTAACGTAATAAGATTGTAACATTCAGTTTTATTTTATTTATAATTTGTTCGTTACAAAATATATTGTATCACCCTCGTGTCGGAAGTCTTTTCCGACATTTAGTTTGTAAATAATTATTTAATTAAAAATAGTAATACCTGAGCAGACACCGGCGCATGTACCATGATCAGGATGACTAGGCACAATGCAGACTTTTAAAAACGGTTACTAAAATTCGAAATTTTTTTCTTATTTGAAACTACTGAATTTGACTTAATATTATGGCAAGTAAAGTGGCAGTGTTCAAAGTAATAGAAGAAGAGATTTGCCACAGCTCCAGCAATATCTACTTATGATAATGTAAATCGTTTGTTCTCGTTAATATTCAAAGAATAATAGGGAAACATTTCTACCTTCCAATAGTTTGTAAAATAATACAAATCAATGTTAATCAATTAATATCATTTGTAGATAATAAATATTGTTAGATATTATTACGTTAATAAGAAGCAAAGCAACTACAATAAATTCTACTGGAATGGATTTATCAAGTAAATAAAAGCAAAAGAAGTTCCATTACCAACATATGTATATTATTATATGCAGGTATAATATTTACTTTAAATTATAGGTTTTTCTATTAAAATGATGAAGAAGCAACTCACTTGTAACTATGTATCAATAGAACATCTCATTTATTCCAGATAAGCACGTACGACAAACAACGTATTATTTTAAGGTGTAATTTAAAAATTTAATTGAAACACAACAAAGAACGTTGCTAAGAAAAAGAATTCGGCCTCGAAATGAAAAAACGCAAAGGCAAACGACCCTTGATGAGTACAAATATTTTTTTGTCGAAATTGAAAACAGTTATAGAGAATAAAAACAATAGGCTTGTTCGCGGTACAATCAAACTAATCACAAACTAGTCATTTCGTTGGATCATTTCAGTTATGTAAAGAATCGTGAATTAGACAACCATGATTATTTTACTGCTTAAACAAAATGACTAGTAAGAAACTGTCAGGGACTGGCACCGCGAATAATGATAATACTAATATTTCTACACATACAACTAAATTTATTATTTTAAAAAATCCGTTTTGTTCCAAAACAGAAAATATTGAATCAAAACAGAACGTGATATTATTTTAAGAAAATATTTTTCTTGAAAATCCGTTTTGTTTCAATACGAAAAACATATTGAATCAAAACAGAAGGTGATATTATTTCATGAAAATATTTTTCTGAAAATGTGTTCTACAACAAGAAAGTGAATTGCTTGTAGCTGGGCAATTTATACTTATTATAAGAAAACGGTTTTCTTGGAAGTAGGTCAATCATTAGTTTATAAATCAAATCGGACTTGAAATTATATTATTATTATGTTAGTTAAGTAACTTTATTTGGAGGCGTTATTTGCCATAAAATTACTAAAATATCAGTACCGTAAAATTTGCATAGTAAAATAAAAAATGTGCAATAAGTAATAGAAAATATGATGGAACCCGAAGCATGCACGCATATATCAAGAAAAAATGCATAATAGCAGAGTATTACTTTAAATAACTCTTAGTTGTGTCAGACAATTTTCTTGTTTCAAATAATAATTTTTTTAAATAAGGAAAGGTTAAATCGCTAGGAATTAGTGGGAATTACTGGGAATTGCTGGGAATTACTGAGAATTACTAGGAATTACTGGGAATTACTAGGAATTCAATTCCAAGTGATGGAATTTTTATAGAATTAGACGGTATTGGCATTAGTTGTATACATTATTTTTGTGAGTGGTCAGCCCCTCGCTCTATACTTCGCTGTCGTGTAAAGGTGGTGATAAAGTGTATATCAGGTAAGGTAAATGATTATTCAAGCCTCGTTATATCATTCAATAAATGCTTTTCTACTATATTTAAAATTTTACCTAGTGTAGGATTTGAACCCAACACCTTCCGCTTGCCGGACGGACGCTCTACTAGTTGAATTAACAAGGTGTTCGGGTTCTCACAATTTGAATTGTCTCAAATACAGATCTTAGAAAGCCGGAAGGACGGCAAATATGCAATTAGTGCACTTCTTAGAGTATGAAATCATTAAATAAATGCTTCTCTGCTATCACTGTAATTTAATATGAGGGAATTTTTATATTAATTTTAATCGGTTCGTCAAATCTCTGTCCCCACATATGCTTGAAGAGATAATGTAAAGAAGAGAATTTAAAATTCTGTAAGACAGTCTACAGTTACATATAATTTAATTTTTATGAAGGTATAGACATTTCTAAAAGCAAACACATTTAGTCTTTATTATTTACTAAGTTAAATGAGAAAAACTGGAAGATTCCCGAAATATTATTATGACCATGACCATACCATATCATTTTTAGATGCAAATTAGAATGTCTTTGGTGTAGTTATTTTGTTTAGTTTTCTTATTGTAAATACTTCAGTGATTTAAGTAAAATAATTTATAAGTTTCAGAGAAGTTGAATTTGCAGTTTAATATTATACTAAACTAAACCGATTGGTTATCTTAAGTGGTATATTACATTAATCGAGTTAATTGTAACTATCACACTGACAAAAGTCAATGCTAGGTTTTCCACTATCACCAAATAACAATTGTTGTTTGGTGATAGTGCATTGATATTAGCATTGACTTTTGTCAGTGTGATAGTTATTGTTACACCAACGGTTCCAAAACCCAATTACTGGAGTTAATTGTAATCAAAATTATATTTGTGGCATTTTTTTAGGTATTACAACAACAACTTGCAATTTGATCAATATTCTAACTATTGTAATTTGATACACTGTATAGGTAATGGGTTTCAGAAATAATTAATAATTATGTATTTTAAATTTAGTACCATTTCTAAAAATATTCTCATTTTCTGTAGTGGTAAAATGTACATTTTCAACACATAAGTAATTGTGATGAACTTGAGAATTATTTTTGTACTAGATTTTAGCTTTGACAATAAACGAATCGATGTAAGCTGCCTATTCTAGTAGCACTGTAAATGACTACACGCTGCCGTAATGAAAATTTTGTTGCGTGCGCATTAATTAATTCTTGTATATTATTTGTTTTAAATTATGCTTGTATTTTCTACTTTCATTACGATTATTATTACTATAATATTATTATGCCTGGCTGATAGTCTAGTGGCTTGAACACTTGATATAAGTCGTGAGGTCCAGGGTTCAAACCTTTCTCCGGTCAATTACGATAACCGGTTATTTCCGTGGTTGTAATGAGTGGGGAGATTTGGCTCGGTGGGGGTGCCTGATAAGCACATTATAGGTTTTATATACTCCATTAAAAAAATACTTCTTATGAATGCCTTATTTATTTGTAAGTTTCCTCCTCTAGAATCTTGCTTTATATTTGAACACATTACATTTGAATTTAGTATGCATTATCTCTACTGCCTCGTAACTTTATTGGCAATAAATAAATAAATCGCCGATTTTATGAAATCTAAAGTATCCGTGTAATTTTTGGAGAAATCAATGCTAAATTAATAGATAGCAATGGCAGTAAAGTTATAAATTAATGTATCTGATGGCAATATAATTGTGTTGTCCACCATTGGCACCATTGGGCTGCTTTCCCTTACTTATTTCTTTAAGAATTGCACCAGAATAATTGCAATTGTAATCACTATATTTTTGGACATTATTTTTTTACATACGACTTAAAATTCAACACAATCTACAGTGCTTTCTATATAGAAGGGTTTATATCTAACAATAAGAAATGAAAACTTACCTTTTTTATTACCGTGTTAGACCCTCGGAGGACTGCATTTGTATGATAAACTTTTTGGGTAAATATCGTTCGGATAGCTGTCTATATAATTATGTATTTAAATGTACACATTGTCTATCAAATTAAGTATGAGTTGGGCTTTTATTGGCGGTTGTTTGTTATAAAATTACTAATTGAATCGTTTATATCTTATAAAAAGAGTTCAATTGGTAATATACCAACAAAATTGTATCTCAGATATTTGTAGCAATAAATAATATTTACTAAAAAACTTTATATATCATTTTATTTTTATATATAATATTTATAAATAACTTATTATAATAAACTTAAACTACATCATCGCTGATGATTGAAATAGCATAGTATAGGTTAGAATAGGTAATTAGAAACAATAGCTTATAATCTAACTCGAGCGCATTACTACGAATTAGTACTATCTATCTACTATTTACACAAAAATTGTTCCCACTAGCAACGTTTTGTTTAATTAATTTTGTGTGTTTCGTTGTAAATATAAATCGCTCAAAACCGTTAAAAATTGTTCATTCCTTCCCAAAATAATTATTATGTTAAGCATTTGAATTTAATTCCAAAATAATATTGATGTATGACCCATTTTTAATATATTCAAGGACGTTCTGATTTAAATGCGGGTGTACTGGGAAAACAACATGTTGCACAAACCTTCATTTAATTAGGCCGTTGGTAACACTTACACGTGTTTGCTTTGATATAGTCACTTTCTGCGTTAAAATGAAAGAACCAATAACCCCAAAAAAGAAATCCAAATCTAACAATTATTTTGGGACAGAGCTAATAGAACCAGTAACGAAATAACTTTGTTTACGTAAAAATGATTAATGAATTTTATTCATGCCAACATAAGTGTTACTGTTTCATACTGACATTGTATCTATTATAAACCATACTCGATAAAAAATAAATAAAAAGCTTTTAAACAAAAACGCTGTAAATATTTGTTGTATATTGACAGCAACGGCATTATCTAATTAAACAAAATGATAGATAGCGGCCTGGGATTCATCGGTTGTATTGATGCTTAATGGACGCTTTATTTTTGTGTAGAAAATGTTTATTTCATGTCAATTTCATCTAGTTTACAGCCAATTGTAGATATTGACATGTATGTATGATTAAATGTAAAACATAAAGAAAATAATTATAAAGAATCATTTATATCTAAAATGCTGAATCAGTTTACATGTAACAACAAGTGAGAATAGAAAACATTTAGTGTTCCTGTTAAAAAAAAAAAACGGAGCAGGGTATTTTAGTAACTTAATCATATAATTATGCATTTGTAGTATTTACAATAATGTACTTAACCTAATCTGCTTTTCATCAAAGCCGTAAATTTATCCAAACCTATCTGATTGCCTTCGTAGTAATATGGTAACGCCTTCATTTTTTCCACCCACTTGGAAATGTGGGGAAACCTATTCTCTGCAAATGGCACCAAAACATTTGATGATGTCATTGTTGCAACAATTGCGAAATCGGCAATTGTTAATTCCTTGCCAGCAACGTAAGGCGATGACTCTAGGTAGGTTTCTAATGTATTATAAGCAGTTGTTAGTTGATGTGCCTTGTCTTTGGATACGAGCTTAGCGCCTTCCTTGATTATGGATTCCTAAGCAAAAACATTTGAAATATGTAACATTTTAGCCATAGTGCTGTCAATTTTGAGTTGCAGTTTGTATGTTTCCTTTTTCATTAATGTTCTATTAATATACAAATAATTTTTATTTAATTATTGATAAAATAAAGCTTTTAATTCCACAATGATGTAGGTTTAAAACAATTAATAAATAATTTCAATCTTATCTTTTTATAAGCTTGAGATTAATGATGTAGTATATAAGTGATAATAACTTACTGTTATTGCTCCAAATTTAGGGAAAAGTACACCAGCGTGGAAGTACAATCTTTGGTCGATAATCGCACGTTTCTTCGGGTCTAAGGGATAAAGAGATTTATCCTCGGTATAAACGCTTATTAAATATGCGTTAATGACATGACTATCGCAAATTATAAATCCATCGTCGTCCAAAGTAGGCAATGTATGCTGTGGGTTAATCTATAAGAATAACAGTAAATACTTGACTATTATGTTAATATGCAATATTTGTGTTAATACTGCACGCATCGTTTTTATCTTGATAAGCAAATGCATTTATCCTTATTAAAGCTATAATTATATACGAAAATTATAAATATTAGTCCCACATAGTTGATTCAAATATTAGTTGGAGGTTCTAAAATTAGGTATGTGTATCAATTATGGGTCTTTAGATATTAAAATTAGGTAAGATATAAACGCAAGCAAAAGAAATTGGTATGTGAATTTTGAAGATAATTATTCTTTGTACATAAAACACATTGCGTTCTATTTTTATTGAAAATATTTCTAGCATTGTGGAGAACATACGTCTTGCTTTAACTGTAAAGTTAGAAATTTAACTTTTAAACTTTTCTTCTTAAAACCAAAGGTGCTGCCTGCTTGTGAATATAAAGTATTGTGTAAATGTGATCTAATTAAATTAATTTCAAGTAGTTTTAAATCAGAGGCGCAGGAACTTAGTTTTTGAGAGTCTTACTTTTGATTATACGTGCATAAGTGGACCAGTGACGTAAGGTCGTACTCTTCCAACTGGTTCATATGCGCGGTATTATAAACAATGTCTTCAAAAAATAGGGTATTTCGTGCATAGTTACATAGTAGTACACGCTGAAGCATGATTGCATTTCCTATTTAAAATTCCAGTAACGTATAGTGTAAAATTACCAAAAAATTGGAAAATATACCTAATATTTTCGCTTAAATTTCCTAATTTTTGGTAATTCTGCCCTATACGTTAATGGAATTTTAAATAAAAATTGCAAATAATTTTGTAGTGTTTGCAAAAATTTTGCAAGGTGAGACAACTACTATTAATTTTGCTATGAGACTTAGTCCAAAGTATGTTGTAAATTTGAAAATAGTATGCTAGAAACTGCTTGGATTTTGTATGAGGACAATGTGTTATGGGCGAAATGAAGTACCAAAAACCCAAAACTACGTACTACGTAGAATGCACTACAAAATGATAGTAGATTCTTTTATATTCCTACTCTATATTTCAATACCAAAGTATGCCGAACGCTTTTCAGAATCACTGCAATACCAGTAGCATATATAGAAGGCAATTCAACTGCTGCACAACACAGCTATTTATTTATAGTTCGCCACGGCTTCATTATTTATTTATGATTGATTGGATATAAATTGGATTAAATTCAAATGACGCATTGACAAGTGGGAGTGTGTTTTGCATGCGAGCGATGAATTTCCATACAGACATGTTGCTGCTATGTTGCAATCGTGGAAATTGTATCAATCTAAGCGTATATACATTAACGATGAGTACTACGAAGTGGATCCATAGTAAATTAAGTACGTACTTCTTTTCAAGTAGCCCTTTGCCAATATTGATATCGTGTCCGAATGCGGTTAAAATCTTGTTACTACATTTAATATATCTATTCGCCTTCGGTTCTTTAACTAAAGAAAATAAGTGTTGTTTGTTCTTCTTTTCTATTTAATTATGATTGATCATAAGCTTTCTTGGTAAACCACCATTATTGATTCTACATTGGATTACTAATTTTCAAAAATGTTGAGAAAATGTGTTAATATTATATATATCTGCTACAATTGATTTAATAAATAAAATAAAGAACGAGACAGAAAAAAAAGACCGTAGTAGTAGTTTTTCTAGATATGAAAAAAGCGTTTGACACTATCTCCAAAACGAAATTAGTCGAAAAAATTGGTGCTCTGGGAATAAAGAACGCAAATAGAAACTTAATAAAAACATATTTATCAAATAAAGAACAAACAACAATACTCAACAAAATAGAAAGTCTACATCTACAAGCAGAATATGGAATCCCTCAAGGAGGGAATATACCACCGATGTACATAGTCTATACAAATATATGCATACGCAGATAATGTATGCATCGTTTGCTCAAGCAACATCGAATAGCTGCAGCAACACATTATCCAAGATGTGGAAAAGATAGAAGATTGGTGCTATAATAATCTAATAACGATAAATGAGAACAAAACAGAGTACATGGTATTTACAACAAAAAACACACAAACCCACTTTTAACATCAAGATTAAAACACAAACCATACCTCAAACCTGCCAAATACAATATCTAGCATTAACCATACAAAATCATCTAAAATGGGATATCCACATAAAAAAATTGATAAAAAGAAACCCCATGATTATAGCAGGAATGCAGAAAATTAAAGATAGTACCAGAATATCCAAAAAAGTCTGTGTATCACAGCACATTTACGTCCCATATTAGCTATCTAATAAACATATGGAGCCATACAACTAAGCAAAACTTAAATAAACTACAAAGCCAGCAGAACAAGATACTAAAGACACTGTATAACATGGACAAATGGACACCATCAAAAGACCTTTACCAGAAGACGCAAGAACTAAATTTACAAGAATTAATAATATTCAGAAATCTCCTTACAACACACAAAATCGACAACAATTTAATGAAAACTGATTGCAAATTCACATTTAATACAGAAATACACACATACAAAACACACAGCCATTCACACCTGAGAACACAAATTACAAATATGAAAAATTTCCAACACCTGAATCCGATCAAAGCATACAATAAACTACCAATACAGACAAAAACACTAAAACACGTTAAATTTAAAAGCAAGATAAGGATGGAGGTATACCGGCAGCACAACATGTAGGATGGACCTTCGATACCGTTAGTCCGAGAAGAGAGCACCATCTCGTACGCTCGGATGAAGAATGAAGGCGGAAAGACACTGCATGGCAACGCTTGCTATATACGTGTTGCAATTTCTTGTGTATGTACATACATTTTGTAAATTGTATAGTTTGAGTTTGTTTAAATAAATAATTATTCAAATAAAAAAAAAAATAGAAATGTGAATATATTTTATTAGTTCACATCGATTATAAATTTTAGAATACAATTGGCTTCTTCACACTAAACTTATCTTGAAGACGCCAAGTGTATACATTGGCAAAACGTCAAATAAATGTTTGAGTTGAATTTTATATTAGAATCTCCGCTACCCTAGGAAGTCATATAACTTAAAAAAAGAACAAAAAACTAATTAATTAATAAAATATCTGACGCAGCATTTACTATAAATTTGTAGATATTTAACTATATTGTAACTTTTCATCGATTTCGGATTTACCAGCAGAAAGATCATTTTAGAATTTAGAATTTAAATACAAAGATCTATATTCTTGCGTTTTTAGATACATAATTTCCTAAAGTTGGGAATGTTTATCTGTTCTTTTTGTTTCCTGCGTTACCAACATTTTGTTGATAATTTATATTTTTAAGTATGTCAAACCATAATTACTCACTTTTGTGTTTTTTAACTTATATATTTTTATCACCCTCACGCAATAGACGCTTTGAGAAGTTTTTAAAAAAAATAATTTTAATATTATGACGTCATGGATCCTTTGTAACAATTTCAAAGAGAATTTCTTGCCCAACTCAAACATTTTGCGTTTGCGTTAGAAGGTCAAAGAAAGTCAGGCAAAGAATTCTGGATTATACGCAAAATAGGTACATACATTTCTTGACGCTATGTTAACAGTTAGGAAAGTTTTTACTGTTGTCTAGACTGCAAATTTTGATAATCAAAAAATTAAAAATCACTAAATAATATTTTCGGATTAATTGTAAGCCAACTACATATATAGAACTGAACAATGCAAAAATATAGGTATGGGTCGCGATAAAATGATTATATATGATTATATGTAAATAATTTAAAATTTACAGTAAATATTACGTTTCGAATTTTGAAAATGTAAAGTAAAAAAGTAAAATGTTCTGGGCAGTACACACAAAGAAAGGGGTTTTAGATCTGGATGCTAACTACTATCGGTAGTTCCCACACGTACAAGTGCACAAGTAGTTGAGAGTGAGCAAAATTGTGTAATTGAATACTAATGTTTCGGAGTAAACTTTAATTTTTACAATGTAAATTTGCCCCTATGCGGAGCAGCAGGTATTGCAATTATTCCATTTTGGAATTGGTTTCAGTCCGAGAGGAGATAGTGTTATAGATATGTACATTTTGTAGAATTAAGATACAGTAGTATCCATTAAGCTAAGGATATAACTTTTACTTTCCAAGATTTTTCTAACAATCCTAAGAGAATAAAGTCTCATTAACGGTTCGCTAATTTACAATTTGCTGTAACGTTAGTTCCCTGCTATTCCTAGACTATTTATCAACGCCAAAAGTAGTAACGCCATTTTTCCGGCTTGTGTTATTATTATCTGAGTCCGATGTTAAACAAAGAGTAACGCCGTCGAAAGATATTATATTTCTGGCTTTTGAAGTTGGAAATTTCTAACTATAGTATAGGGAGTGTTAGAAATGTTTCCGGAAAGCTATTTTAATTAATGCTATTTTGACAAATTTTTAGTGATGGTTTAACTGTTTTTTAGAAGCTGTAGCAAGCTACAACTGCACCTAATTTAATTTTTTTTCTTAAAATTTTATGTATGTAATATATTGGGCACTAAGCGCTAGCGGTTTGAACTTTAAAACCTCATTTAAGAATGTAAGTTTATAACTCATTTTATTTATTAAATAAACTATTAGATACCAAAATATAAATCAGCACTTAGAAATGAGGAAAGTTTAAAAAGAATCAAAACGAAAAATGTGGTGAGATTCCTAATTGATAAAACTGAGCTATGAACAAATAAATATAACTTATTTCCCCCTAAAGAAAAATTGACGAACGATATTATCTATCATTTTATTATTGTCAATTCCATTACAATACTACGATTTCATGCAAAAGTCACAGATTTAACAGTTGTAAGCTTCTCCTAACACGAAAAAATACTTTAGTACTTGTTTAGCATCTAATCCAGAGAATGCTATTCATTAAGTATTTACTACTTAAAGCATTTTTCATACACACACTTGTGTCAGTGAACTTACTTTGAGCGTAGTACTTACTCAAAGTAGGCATTAATTACTTAAAGTAAATAGTGAAATACTTGAAGTATTGTGTGTGGTTTAATCCATGATCACCCAATTATCGTTATTAAGTTTATACAATCTTAGCAAAAGTAGATGATATATTGCAGGCATAGTTATCAGGTATTAATTATTTTGAATTATTGTTATATATCACCGCAAACTTATTCATCAAGATTTTAGCTCAAACACGCGCACATTTAAGCCTAATATGTTTGCTCTTATACGGAAAAATGCTATTGTAAATTTGTTATCTGGATAGAATTAATCTCAAACCTAAGTGAAGTGCCTAATAATTTAGTTCTAGTTTTAATTTGGCTGAAACATGTCGATATATACTTTTTTATTTCAAACTGAAGTAGTATAGTTCCTGTTGGTTTATACAGGATGTTTGTTAAGTTATGCAGTTAACTGAAATGACTTACTAAGGGGGATTACAGAAGTAACTTTTGTTTATATACTTCTAGAAAAAAATCAAAGACAAAAATGTGACAGTATAAGAAAAACTTATTGAGAACTGCTGCTAAGATCGTTTCTACAGTTAAAAGATTACTTTCGACACAGGTTTGTGCACGGCGAACCCAGTTTTGGGATAAGCGTGGAAGGTCGAGGCGTAGATCTGCTACAGCAGCGTTAATTCGTTCACGTAATTCACCTATATTGTTCGTTTCCGTGGCATATACGCGCTGTTTGATGTGAAATTCAAAATTTATACTCATTTGATAGATGTCAACAACACATCAATCGATATGACATTGATATGTCACATTGTAACACAACAAACAATCGCTGATTCCAATCAAACGTTCTGTTTTATCGAAAAATCATCTCTTTAGTTCCAATTGTGAGCTAGCATCAGTGGTTTCCAACAAGTGGGTAATCCTTTTTAAAACTGCAGTGTTTTAAAAATGATTTTAGTTAGTTTAGAGTTTAGTTATTATTGGGTTTCGCCTGTTAGTTTACTAAGAAAAATTGTTCAGATTAGGGTGCTCTATTAGAACTTTCCGTTATGTATTGTATGTTACAGAGATGTCAAAAATTAAGATGACCTTTATTGATCTTACCATTGATTCCTAGTTTGCTGGAAAGTGGGGTTGTCTATATGTAGTGTGGGAGTTGCATATGATGCATAATTTCATATTCTTTTAGAACAGTTAATATAAACAGTTTTATGGTTTAACTGATTAGATACAACCCACTTTAAAAATATTACTGAAAAGATTACAAAAGTTCACATCTGCTGGATATGACAGATCTGTTTGAAATGTGGCAAATGCCCATAAACATAAATTCTTTCAGTTTGATTTTGGTGGTGAGTTAATCAGAAGTACCTAATCAATTAGGACAAAGCTTATAAGAAGTGAGAGAAGAAAGAGAAAACGGTAAAAGTATGATAGAAAGATTTAAAAGACTAGGACAGAGAAAGTTCTTGTTAATTTGAATTTGATAATCAGTGCAGCATTAGATATTTGAGTGAACTTGAAGATTTAAATTTGGTTCATGGAAAGAATATTTCAGGACAAGATAAAGATAATAAATCGAATTTTAAAGGAAAGAATAGAGGTCGGAGCAAGGGTATAGTTTTTGAGAAAAGCAGAAGCCAAGTATATACTACAAATAGTGTGTGTTTCAATTGTTCTTTATTTTCGTATATTGTCTGATCTTTCCATGCAGTAAAATTCAGAACTTACTTATTACCTTCTTGAATTTCTATCTTTCATTAAACGTATCGTCGGTACACACACTAAAGTTATCGCTTTTGCTAAAAGTTTTGAGGAACAATACCAACAAATCCTGAACAGAAAAATATCTTTCAATGTTTAAAACTATAGAGGGTGCCATAAACTTACTCTTGCCTATATGCCTCGAAATAGAATCGTCCTATACGTTGCTGTTAATACGGAAATTGTATTTCTAGTAACTACATTAACACTTTTATAGTAGAAGAATATCAATTCTATTTATTTTGATTTGCATTTGCCTCGCTCTACCTTATTCAAAATGTTTACCCATTAGCCGAAATGTATGATAAATATAAAATATACATGAAAAAATAATGTTTAAAAATAAAAGACGAAGTTCATGTAGTAACGTCGAAATATTTGACACAGATTGGGAAATCTCTTAACATAAAGTGGAGTCTTTCTGCATCATTTTCTGATGTAGGTACACTTCTTATTTTAAAAATGCAATAAAATATAACATGCAGTCATGGTTTTTAAGATATTTTTTTATTGTTTCAATACAAGTGTTTCAACAACACTTTGATTTTAAATATGTTCAGCGAAGATTAAAAATCTAATACAGTAGAAGATATAAATGTAAGAATATAAGATAATTGATGCATATATACGTACCCTTAAAAAGGTTGGGCTTAAATGTTCTCCCTTTACCAAATCTAAAGGGTGCAACTCCAAATCAATATTTAAAGCTTTGGACAGTAGTAGCACATTTCTTACAGCAGGGCTAACCTCGTCCAGGTATAGTATAGGAGCCATTCTTTACGTATGTAATAAAAATGCCGATATTGAATGAAAACACAGAACTTGCATTCAGCCACACTGCCTACTGCGATTAGATACTGTGGTTTTTTTGATGGACTTATATGTTTTGTTTACCTGTTATCTTTTATCGCGATCAATGAATTACATAAAAGGTATATCAAGGATGCCGGTAAATTAGTAATGTGTATGTAACCCTGTGTTAGTAATTGAAAAATTAAGTAATTTTTTCAAATAAGTACACAGAGATAACCGATGTACAATACCTAATTGATTTATTGCAATTGATGCAAAAGCCGAAATATATAATACTTCCATGCAATTCAGCGTGGTGTAGTTCGCTGGTACATTGCATTGTTTTTAATGTAACAATCGGTAGCACTTCAAATGATCTCAATATTCATGACTATACTAAACCACAAAACCTCTCAGTTTGAAGTGCATATACATGGTTATATGTGTAATAACTTTAGTAACTACATGAGTATAGACTTTTTAATCAGCAAGTAAGACATTTACACGGTGTGTCTAATGCTGTGATAAAAATAAACTTATACTGTAAGATGGTTGCAAAAATTTGTGATGTAAAGTATTATTAGTCAATTTCCTTTTTGCACATAGCCGTAAGCAATTGATTTAATTCGATGCCTTCATTGCCTATGTCGACAGTCGAAAGTAGAATTTCTTTCCTTTTCTATTGGGGTAGAGCAATTGATGCTTGTCAGGCCCCCCAGCAGAGCCAAATCTCCCTCCTAATCATCATTACAGCAAAAAAACCGTTTATTAAATAGTATATTTCCAGAAATTAGTTGCAACTTCGGAATTTTATTCTTTTAAATAAGGTAAACATAACATTTTTCGTCAATATGACACTGTCTTAATTTTAATTATATTTTTCAGAATTTAAATACCTGTTTAATTCAATTAAATAGCACCCAGAGCCATCTATGATACTCTTTAACAAATTCACTAATATATCAGACCTCAATTTGCAGGTGGCCCTGGCTGTGAATTTTCCCCCTCTCGGTCGATTTTGCTTTCCTACTAACGAAAAGCCTGATGTATATTATTTAACTTAGATCAGGATATATCGCTCTCAATTCTGCTCACTATAAATACTTTAAATACTCGTTAATATTCAATTAAATTGTACTGTGATTGTTCTGTTATCGTTAAGTTATGTATTTATAACTTTTTCTCAAATAAAAAAAAACAATTCATGCCAGTGCAACTTTTACGATAATGTGACAGAAATAGTTTTTAACATATAATGTCAGGTGAGTAGGTTCATATACTATATAAGAGAAATTATAACAAATATTTTTTTTATCTATATTCAGACTAGAACCCAACTCAATCGTTTCAAATTATATTAAACAATTTATATTTCCCATCAAAATCTTAACGGCTTTTTAATTCAATACGCCAACATATGAAAATTCAAATCACTAATAGGAAGAACATTGAAAATTATAGCAAAGAATTGTCACTACTAACTTATATAAGTATCTAATCATCACTAAATAATTTTGATATACTCAGCAAACAATATTTACCTTTCAAATACCTTGTACATATTCTAATTTGAATATCTCAAAAAAAAAATAATTAGACTTTGGCTTGCCATAGGTTTATACAACAGCTCCAAAAACATACGTTCTAAATATCTGGAGTTCTATTAGCTAAACAGCTTCGAAAGTTGGATACATCAACCAAAACACCGAGACAACGCACAGGAGATCAGAACCATCCAAATAACAGATTTCATACAAATTGTGTGCCAAACGGAAGGTTATCCATATATATCATTCAATGTAAGTAAAACAAACTATTTTTGCAATTCCAAACGACAATAAATTTTTATTAAATTTTGTAGGTAAATGTTTCGAACAAAATACTTTAGTTGTCAAAGGTCGAACAAGAAGATCATTTTATTTATCAATAACCACACATTAGAAAGGGTGCCCTCCCGGCAACCCCAAATAGAAAAAGGCAGAGCAGTAACCGCAGTTAAGGACGAATTAAAAAAATATTTAACATACGAACGCCAGTTTGAAAAATACAAATATACCTCTGCTTTCCTGGTTATCTTACTAATTAAACTGTACGACAAAGTAAGTGCTAGTCGGAATTTACAAAAATACTATACATTAATACAGTAAAATAAAACAAGAAATGAAGAATAATGTCTGAACATATATTTATTTGTAATACATTCTTGATTTTTGTTTCCTCCAAAACCTATATTATTGGCCAGTTGCCAACAGTCAACTCATCGATTGTCTTAAAACTCAAGACATTCTCTTCTTCTAATCCTTTAAACATTATTTTCACCCTTTCAAAGCTTCGAAGCCGCAACATTCTAACTCAGAACTGATCTTCACTTATAATAAATTTCTTTGCCTTTATGCTTTTAATCTATCTTTTTAGTTGCCCCGTTATTATCATGCCCTGCTGAGCTTAGCTTAAGCTCTTCCATCTTTTAACGAAATATTCGACCGGAATACGTATATACACGTATTTATCCACATCGCAACAAAATATACTTTGATGGCGTCCCAAAAACCGATAGTGCATGGATCACCAGCAATGCTACATCTATGAATATATAATATATGAAAATATATAACTTGTAATTTATTTTTCCCTATTTGTAGCTTGTTATGTAGATTTATGTTACATACGTAAACAGTGGGATACACTAACAGAAGAAAAGTGGTCATAGATCCTACGCAAAATTCCTTTTCATTTTGTTATACAAATTTTCAATTTTAAATGATATGTAGATGTCAACATATCAAGTCAACCCCTGTAGTATATAACTCGACCTACGTTCTCTCCTCTTTATCGTATTATATTGCGTCGGTTTCGTGTGTTATAAACTCACACGATCGAATTTTAAGTGAAACGTTTATTTATTCTTATAAATACACGTTTTAAATAAAAATAATGGAGCATCAATTTCGTTGCTTCCTGAAAACTGTAGGAAATGTCATTTCCCTACAGTATTCAGGATAGATCAAGTTTAGCTCCTCTAAATAGAGGCAAACCAAAGTAAGTTATAAAAAAAATCGATTCACTGCTTAGTTTGGACAGTCCGTTTTAGAATCTTAATAATCTTAATAATCTTAATAAATAAAATAAATAGTAATACGTAATCTGAATAAATCAAACTTATAAGAAAAACTAACAACCAGACATTAATTCTCACATATACAAAAACTTGGGTAAATAAGTGACCACTATATACCTTTAAAGTAATATCTTACCACAAATTTGCATACGTTAATTTCCGGATTTTTTTTGTTAAGTATACTGTTGTAGCCCTACAGTATATTGTTACATTTTTAACCTATGGAAAGTACAATAGATTAAGACGTTTTTCTTAGTATGCAAAGCTTATCTCTTATTTACATAAGTGATCACAATATTTTCCTGTTGCATAATATTGTAGTCCACATTATAAGTTCGAACACACAGAATCAGCTACGAAATTTTTATCTATATCAACAAATACACTATTTCTTCGATTTATGTAGTCTCAAATACTATATACTTTTAGCTTAATTTTCACAAACAAGTAGTGACGGTACAATATTTTTCTTTACTCGATATAATATACAACCTTACCTATTCGATAAAATTTTATTTCGTTGATCAACATTAACTTTTACTGCCAAATCAGGTGTGCCACAAGGATCCAACCTTGGTCCTCTGCTGTTCACGCTTTTTATTAATGATTTATTGATTAATATCACCTGCCCTGTTCTGGCCTACGCGGATGACCTGAAGATCTACCATGAGATTTCTGATGCTGATGACACCTATTTTCTGCAGCATAATTTACATATAATTATTCAATGGTGTCGCACTTTTAAGCTGCAGTTAAACATTAATAAGTGTTGTTTCGTGAGCTATACTCGCTCTAAGTCTCCCATAGCTTCGTAGTATTCAATTGAGGGAACCTACCTTGATCGGAAGGATTTGTTTAAGGATTTGGGAGTAATTTTTGATCCGCAACTAACCTTTAAGCGACAGCTTGAGAGCGTATGCGCAGCTAGTTACAAGAGTTTGGGCTTCGTGATGAGAGTAGCGAGTAAATTTAACAATCTAGAACTACTCAAAGTGCTATATTACACCTTCGTTGTTAGCAAGTTTGACTACGCGGTCATGGCTTGGTATCCGTTTTACTCGTCCCATCGTTTAATGCTCGACCGCATACATCGACGGTTTTTGAAATTCCTGTCATTTAAAGCAGATGGAATATATCCTGCTATTGGAACGAGCCAAGAAGAATTACTGCTGCGCCACAATATGCCGTCTCTTACCGAGAGACGTGACCTTCAGTGCGCTAATTTTATTTGGAAACTGATTCACAATAGGATAGACTGTGAATTTCTTTTATCTAGAATAGCGTTCCACGTGCCTAGACAGAATACACGGTATGAGAATACCTTCCGCTTGCCTACAGCAAGAACGAATTTACTGCAGCGATCACCTATTTATGCAATGTGTTCTAATGCAAATAAACTATTTGACGACATTTTCTTTCAGTGCGGATTATAGTAGTATTTTTGATTTAAATTTATTTATTATTACTATTATTATTATTATTATTTTTAGTATAATTATTTCATTATGTTAATTAGTTTCACAATTTACTGCCTTGCTGGTAGTAGTATGTAGTTTTGTTTGTTTTTCTATTTCTATGTATGGCATATTATTTTGTAATGTCCTGTAATTGGGTTCTCCTGTTGGGCATTAAAGATTATTATTATTATTATTATTATTATTATTATTATTATTATTATTATTAAGCAAGTTATTACCATTTCAGTCAATGTCCGTTTTTTACCGCCTTTCGATCCACTGTGTGGCGTCTAGTTGATTAGTCACGGCATTAGATTTGTCGGACAGTGTACCTATACACAGATAGTTATAGTCGTTTGACTCATTTTATTTATTTCCAACTTGCTTCCGAAAAAAAAAAATTCTCCTAAATAACCGTTGCACAACTTGCGAAATATGTCTTAATCTAATCTATACTAGAAACGCATAAAATATATAATATATATGTAAACAATTATTCCAAGCATGTCGGTACATTAATTATCATACATGCAACATCATTGCGCAACCAACATATTTTATGTAGAAAAGTCGTAGATATTGATTTTATCAATTATAGTAATGACTAATCACCTCTGTATATATAAATGTAAGAAGGTATTTGTGAAATATTTAGATGAATACGCGCAGTGGTTAGAAGTTTTCGTTTATATTCCTATTATTTCGGGGAAATATACATATTTTTACAATTGTTTTGTGATTAGTTGATCTACAACAATGGTCGTGATATATTCTTTGGACGCAAGCCCACCTTGTAGGGCTGTTTTAATGACGATTAAAGCATTGGGTATAGATGTAGATATTAAAGAGTTAAACATATTGGAAGGAGAACACATGCAACCCAGCTTTCTAAAAGTAAGTACCTATAACTTACAAATTTGGAAAAATAGATCTCGTAAAAAAGTTTTTGCAACTAGTGTTTTTAATAGAGTTATAAAAGTTTTACCAACTACTACATAATTCGTAAGGAATTATTAAATTACTATGTTTCGTTTATAAAAGACATTAAACGCGCTAATTACAAAAAAAAAAAACATGTTTCATAGACTCAACGCGCTCATTCATTAAAAACTTGCGTTTACGACATTTGTTTTCGAACTTGAATTCATGTCATATAAAACTAGCTTCTTAACATACTTACTATTAAATTTAACTAAACAGAGCGATTCTCAACCTATACCCAGAAACTTTGAGATTTATTCCTCATGATAAATAATGACTAATAGGTGAAAAAAATTGCAGTAATTTTTTTTAGTTTCCCAGATTTCCGTGAAATTTATTTTCAAATCAAGAATACGTAGAACATTTTAAAATAACATCACAACAAGTGTTCGATGCTATTTCCCATATTTTCTAAACACAATTGGGCGCGCCGGATCCACGAGCTCCCACTAGCGTGGCCTAGACTAAGGTGTTGGCGGATTGTCTTCGTAGCAGCATGTATCCTATTTTGCAATCCTTGCTCAGTATTAACTTCGGTGGCGTACATTATGCTTTGTAAGTGACCCCAAAAATAAAAATCAAGAGGATTCCCAACCACCTCGACCTCTCCATCTTCCGGGAAACACATTATTTAGATGTCGTCGCACTTCCCTCGAAAAATGCGGTAGAGCAGCAGCTTGAAGAAACCGCATAGCCTAACATCAAGTGCAACATCTTCGAGTAGTCCCGGTAAATTATCGGGCAAAAATTCTAATTAACGAGCCCCAGTTAATCGATTCTCCAGAATGAAAGGGCCAATAAGTAGTTCGTTTACAATTCCAGCCCACACATTCGCGAAAAATCTTTGTTGAAAATATGTTCGGCGAATAACAAGAGGAATCTCCATGGCCGAATAATGCGTGTTGTGGACATTGTGAATACCATTACGTGTGAAAATCGCCTCATCCGTAACTGAAACGTTATTGGTAAAGTTTGGGTTCAACTGATGCTGATCTAGCAACCACTCGCACAATTGTTCGGGAAGGGGATGATCCACTGGTAGTAGAGTTTGTACACGTTGCACGTGATATGGATGGAGTTGGTTGTGCTTCAATATTCGACAAATTGTGGATTGTGATACCCAATGTTGCTGTGCAAGTATCCTAGTGCTTATGCCAGGCTGCTCTTCGACGACATTCAAAACCTCCTCCTCGAGATTGGCAATGTGTACAGATCAACTGCTCGTCCATGCTATTCAGGCCTCGGTCGAATATTTCCATTTTCTCTACCACGTTGCACCTACCACACACATAAAAAGGATTCACATGTCGATTCATGATATCTATATAGAAACGTTGCTGCATAAAGACGAGCCGCAAGCACAGAATTTTGCCGTCAGTGAAAGAGGTTTGCCACAGGGTAGCGTATTAGGTCCTCTATTATATAATATTTATATCATTGATCTGTGCAACATATTAATTAATACTTTGCATACACATATTAATTATGCAGACGACAATGCATTACTTGTAACATCAAAAGATTTAATTACTTTAAAAGCTCAAGCAGAACAGATATTGTATAGAATAAGAATGGAGTTTTGAAAATGATCAATTACTAAACATAGCCAAGACTAGAATTATAATATTTCAAACAAAAAAATCTAATATAGAAATTGACAGTTTTAAGATATATGACAATTTATCTCTAAGTAGGGTCTAGTAAGTCAGTAGGTAACCTTTTTGGGTCTCACTATGGATGAAAACCTAAATTGGAGCTCCTATCTGGACATATTGGTACAAAAATTAAATCAACTCAGCTATTGCATAAGAATTCTAAGTAAATATTGTGAAAAACATGTATTAATTACTATATACTGTGGAGTTTTTATATCAAGACTGAAATTTGCTATCCTGTTGTGGGGCAAATGCTTCAGGTATTATTAGGGTGTTTCGAATTCAAAAACAAGTGTTACGTACAATTTTTGGCCTTCCTTTGAGGGAATCGTGCCGTGGGAAATTCAAAACTAATAGGTTACTTACAGTTGTTACGCTGTATATTTATGAGTGCTTAATTTTTAATTTGAAATATAAAGAAAAATACGAACATCTTCTGCCAGACCATTGTCATAATACAAGATTTCAAACAAATTATAATTACCCGTTGCACACCATGTCTTTATTTGAAAAAAGACTTTATACTTGTTACTCAAGTATAAAGTTTTTCAATAAACTTCCCCAACGAATTAAAAATGTAAATAATTTGAAATTATTCAAGAAAGAAACTTTTAATTTACTAATTAATTTGGAACCTTATGAATTTAAGGATTACTTCAAGATGTAGTTTCTGAGTTTGCTGCTAAGAGATAAATTTACCTCTGGTTGTATTGTAGCTTAATAGTTAACTTTTAGTAATCATATAGGTCTTATTTAAAAAAAAAAATTTTTTGATAATGCTTTGCTTTCTTAAATTAATACATAATAGATACATTTTAATTGGTCACTTTTTTCTGACTTATAAATGGTTTTTTGACTTGTTTGAATCCACTTATGCTTTTGTGGCTGTTTGAAATAAAATTATCTATCTATCTACCATGTCCATAAGTTCTCCGTTAGAAAAATTGTGCGTCATAAACTTTAAATGTGATGACACAATTTAAATGTCAACAACAGTTGTGAAAATTGCAGTTATTTATCGCTATCGTATTTCTTACAATTCACGTAATTTCTATGTATTCTTGATTTGAAAGTAAATTTCACGGATATCTAGAAAACCAAAAAGCTTTTACTACAGTCTTTTTCACTTATTAGTCACTTTTTGTCATAAGGAATTAATCCCTAAGTTTGTGCGTATAGGTTAAGAATCTCCCTGTATACTACATAAGCTTTACTATACGGATTGGCCTCACAAATTAGTTGCGGATTGAAATGTTTCAGTTAGCGATGTGAGTATATTGGTTTATTAAAAAAAAAAAACGTGTATTTTGTAGATAGATATTGGTATGTATATTTCCCATTTTAATGTTCCTTCAATTTAATGATTTACATACTTTTACATTGCCCATTTCGCCTTGGGTGTGGGCCTTAAAGTAGAATTGTTTTTATAAGCTTTCCTTTATCCTTTCATTTAAAGTTATTACAATTGAAGGATAGAATGTGTCTTCATCTTTAATAAATAATCTTTAGATAAACCCTCAACACACACTCCCAACTATGAATGATGACGGACTAATTATAACAAATAGTCATGCAATAACTATCTACTTAGTGGAGAAATACGGAAAGAACGATTTACTATATCCCAAAGATATAGCGAAAAAGGCGTTAGTAAATAGAATGTTATTTTTCGACGATGGTACTGCATTTACTTTATTACGGAGATTAGTGGTAAGTAGAGATGACTAGAGCAGACCAGTTTCCGTGCGCGCCATGTGCGCCGATGTGGGGACGACTGTATTGCATATTACTTTAATAGCAGAAAACCAAATGTATATTTAATTATTTCTGATAGAATAAATGTCTTTACTTCCATACTTATATCGGTAACAAGCTCATGTTGCGTCCCTATTCTATCGCATATTACGAATTACACTCCCATACCGGCGCACATGGCGCGCACGGAAACTGGTCTGCTCTAGAGATGACATATAAGGTATAGTATATTTATTTTGAAGCACCCAACCACTTTAAATAAAAAATAAGATAAAAAATAATTAAGGTTTTAATCCAACAACATTAATAGATAAATTTTTTAAACGGAATGCGATATATTTTTTTTACAAACTACTAAGAGCATTCAATTCGAAGTGAAAGAGTATGAAAACATCAGATATAAAAGAAATATTAAATGAAATACTAGAAAGTTAAATGTCAAATATATCCACAAATTATTGCTAAAGAACTTGCAGAGCAGGTAGGCGTCCCACTAGTTATTACTATTCAAAAACTCAAACAGCAGACCGCTGCGCAAACGGCTAGAAAATCCCATGGAAAAACGTGGGTGTTAAGACCAAATATGATGTATTAGATATACATTACGGTGGTCAGACCCATGACCGCTTACGCATCTCTGGTATGGTGCACATAGGTGCAGCAACAAACTGCTATAACTAAACTCAGCAATATACAGAGGCTTGCGTATTTATGAATAACAGAAGCAATGAAGAATACTCCTACAACAGCATGGAATGGCTCCTAGACCTCCATCCTCTCCATTTGGTGATTATAGCGGAGGCAAGAATGGGTCATCTCAGAGTGCAAGAAATACAAAGTGATAGATACGCAGGATTGGGACACAACAATATTATCCATCATGTGGAAGGCAACCTTTTGAGAATGAGATCAGACCACATGATTTACTTATCCATTTAACGGAAATTTCGAAGTGGAAATCAAGCATCGGAAAAGCTGGAATAAATCCAACTACAGAGATAGGTTCTGTGAACGCTTTATAGACGGATCAAGAACCGAAAATAGGACTGAATCTGGAATTTACAGTGAGGTGAGAAAAAAATCATCAAAATCTCACTAGGAAAATATGCTAGTGTTTTCATGCAGAGGCATAGGCTATATTGTATTCTACAACAGAAATCAATCAGAGGGCTTATAAAAACAAACGGATCCGTATTATAGCCAGGATACTAAGGGCATTTATGAACCCTAAGATACAATCAAGACTGCCTGGTGAATGCATTTGAGAACTGAATTGTTTAGCAGACCACAATAAGGTTACTTTACTTGTGGGTGCCTGGAATCGACGAATTGGTAAAAAACAGGGATTATCGGCTTCATTTATAGGTCCAAAACCTGTTCTAGGAGTGGATAGAAACACAGTACGGGAGCAGGCAAGGAGTTGGATCAAACAGAAACACAAGGAACACTGGTAGAACAACCAAGCAAACTCACGGAAACACCTGTATCAAGGAACCATAAAAGAAGAAGGGTGAGGAACTACTAACGCTTAGTAGAAGTCATCTTCGCCTAGTAGTAGTTTTCCTAATAGGACATTGTGCACTGAAAGGACACCTGCAGAAAACGGGGATCAACACGGCAGATACCCAATGCATATGATTATTAAATTTATTCTTCTTTCAAATTATATAAGTTACATTTCATCATTCTCGCACCTGACTCATAACAGTTTAATGGCCCAGGTATAAATGCTTTTTTAAGCTGCCATCCAAACGTAACTCTAGTAAGAGAAAGCTGGTAGCGAAGAATGCAAAATGATTACGACAAGTATAGCAATAGTGTCCGTGCAATGTCAAAGTATGATGTTACCAACACTGCTTGAAGATGTATCTCTAAAACAGCTAGTAACAATGTGTTGTCAACATTACCGTCATCCAGCTCGTTATGCACATGTAGCTTAATATAGGAACTGAATCGATCGCTTGATAGGACGTGAAGGAACTATTTATTACTGCTAAATCCCCAGATGTGATACCACTCGATTACTTTATATGGAGTTCAGCTAAAGAAAAAAGTATTATCGTAATGCTCAAACAAGAAATTTTGAGTTATAGAGATCGATTATTGAAGTTCCAAATATTTAATAGAGTTAGCGTTTACGTAAACATAGTTTTACAACACTTTAATGTAATTATGTTCATTATTTAAATAGATTTTGGATGAGAGCTTTAATATTAAGTTACACGAAGCGTTAAGTTTTCTACCTTGAGCTAAATGTAAATTTTATTTAAAAATATCATGTTCCATTTAAAGCACTTGGTTTGACTTTTCTGTTTTCACTATTTTCTTATTGCTTATGTTAAAACTTTTACTGAAACCTTTCCTTTTTCATAAAATTAACTATTTTTAACTATCGTATTTTTCTTTTCAACAGGTAAATACTAAACGTGGAGTTAAAGATATATTAGAACAAAGCAAGGAAGACGCAGCAGATGTATACAAATGGTTAGATGCTTTCTTAGCCGATCGTCAGTGGATAGCAGCATCGCACGTTACATTGGCTGATTTTCATTTGGTATCAACAATAACAACTTTGAACGTTCTTATACCATACGATACGGAAGCACATCCAAATATCACCGCCTGGATAAAACGGTGCGAAAATTTACCATACTACGATTGTAATCTCAAGGGACTGAATGATTTCATTAAATTAATAAAAATTCTTTCGCCCTAGAAATTTAAAATTAAGGTACATATGTGCAACAATTTAGTAGCTGTACTTGAGATAATTGTAGAAAATGTAAATTCTTTGGTTAGTGTCTTAATAGTAATATTTCTTGTTTTACTTTGAATTAAATTTGTACTTAACTTAATAATGAGATTATTTTTTCTTAATGAGACTGGTGTGTACAATATATAAAGGTATCTAACTAAAAATAATTCTATAAAAAAAATAGGTTTATCTTTTACCTTTGCTAATTCCAGAAAGTTCTGCTTCCATTTCTTTAAACCATAAAGTGAAATCTTGGTTCCGATTATTGTCATAAAAACTTGTTTAGAAAAATTCAGAAAACTGTTACAGTATACCTATATTTAAAAGATACAAGTCGAAAATTAGAAAGTGTTCACTATTTTCAATCTCAGGTGTATGCTAAGTCTAGTTTTAGTAATAAGGTAAGTTGGGACAGTTTGCAGCAAATTTCATACAGTTTGAGTTATTAGTACTATAAAAATGTTAATGTAAGTGCTGGAAACAAAATGTGCAAAATTAAGCAAACTTAAGTGAAGTGATAGGATTCTAGTTCTAAAATTGAAAAAACCAAACAGATGGGGAGCTTATTCTTCAAAAGTAATGAATAGTGGAAGCATAGAACGAAGAACGAATGACAGACTGGAAAGAAATAGAGGAGAAGTTGAAACTCTTAAGAACAACAAATATACTGATGATAACGATATTATAAAAGAACTCTTGAATGTCTTTTATATAACTTCGGAGTATCGACTTTGGACTTGCTATTGCATATTCCCAAAGACGGTTCTGGTCCTTGCAGTGGCATTTTTGCTCCTCGACGAGCGAGTTGATTCACTTTCTCATTGCCCTCGAACTCTTGGTGTTCTGGCACTTAAATCACCTCTACCCTGTTTCTGTCAGTTCCTATCGTTCCGCAATGTCCTCTCATATTACTCCCGACGTCACTTCCTGACTCGATACAGCCCTTGGTGTTGCTTGGCTATCAGAAAAAATACAAATTCCATTATTTGTAGCGGCCCTTCTTGCACATTCATTCTTTGAAATGGGTTCTTAAGGCAGTGTCGTTTGGGTCCAGGTCCATTTGGATATCTAATATGTTTCCCCGCACACATTCGGTGATTACCATATGGTTTGAGCTATTGGTAGTTCTGGCTAGTACACTTTTTAGCCTACACGCACTTATTCTGGCCTCACCCTGGTAAGTGTGTATTTTAGAAATTATAGATTTCGATCGCGAATCTAGGAAAATTGACCAGTGTGCGTCAGTCGGTCATCATTATTTATCATTATTATTATATCTGCGCTTGTGGGATAACTTAGGTTTTTCTTCTCTCAGTATTTGCCAGTGAGGAAATCACGAAAATCACACTCAGAGTCCTTGGATTCGGTCCAAGGACCACGTGCAAATCATTATGCTATTAGCCTTCGGGAGACACATATTGTAATAAATTTAGTTTAATACATTCAGCGAATTTGACCTGTTCATTATATGGAAGTGCCCGTTAAAGAATGTTGCGCTGTACACACAGATAATGCTCATATAGTACTGCGGTGTTTATTGGAAAGCATATATTTAGGCGTCATTTCGGTCGGATATATTACGACTGCTTTTACTGGACAGTAAAGTACAGATATGTTTATAAGTTCACAAATAAAATATTATGCATGTCATATTTAAAGGATGAGTTTAGTTTACCGCAGTGATGATCAGAAACGATAGTGGAAAATTCCAAATCCTCACGCATCTAGTGAGGATTTGAAATTTTCTATCGATGATATATGACACGTAATACTGAATATATAATCTTTCCTTTATTTTTTTTACAAATGCGTATATCGATCGAGAAAATACACAATAAACAAGCAATGCAAGTAGATACAGAGAGATATTTTCAAATTTGTTTTCAAAACCAATATCAAATTATACCATTATTGTACGATTAAACTAAATATTACATAGGTATATTGCAGTATAATAATTAATTTCTATTAAGAATTAGAATAATGGTTTTGTTTTTATTGTTAAACGGTATACCGTTTAAGGTTGTTACAAGATTCTTCCTTATCATCTTCAGTATATTTGTGTCATCATAACGAGTTTTTAGGAAAGTAATAATAGGAAATAAACTACGGAGAAAGCGGGGCTATTTTTTCTGTATACTAAAAATCGACCGCGCACGCTCGTTTTTCGTATTTGAATTCGGAACTCGAATACCGAAAATAAATTTGTGCGACCGCCCTTAAAAGTAGTGCAACCATCTGCAATAGCAGCCTGACAAAACCCAGTCTCTCGAGGATTTTTGTTAATTTTTCCTTTTCTATTCTCACATCAATTTCAATGATACTTATATTTTATTGGATTCAGCATAGTTTATTTTGTCAAATTAACCCTTGAGAAGTTTAACTTACCTATGTATGCTCTGTTCCAATAGAGTACCTGCTGGTGACATTTTTTGTTTTTTTTTTTTGACGAAATAACTCTTTTTGCTAATATTTTCTCAAAAACATTTGATCTGATTTTCAAAATTGTTTAACGTTTCTGTTCCTTATTAGTTGCTAAATCGATTGAATAGAGGATTTTTCAAAATGTATGTCTTATTTTTTTAGTGACTTAAAAAAGGAAATTCTAAAGTTTTCACATACAGATTTGTCTGCTGTAGAATATTTATAAAATCAATTAGAACTAATAAAAGCGCCATCTATTCAAATCACACAGTATAAAACGATCTTTAATTAGAAACAAAAATAGTCGTGTCATTTCAATTGGTTGGAGAAAAAACTGCATTTAAGGACAAGAAAAGATATTTTCAGGAGACACGATTTTTTGAGACTTTTTTTTTCTAAGGGAGTAGATAAAGCCTAAGCATTGTGTTTATCCGGCACCCTGCAGAGTCAAATCTCCCTCCTAATCATCATTACGACCCCAGAAAAAATCGATTATCGTAATTGACCAGAGTGAGATTTGAACCATGGGTCTCAGGACTGATAGCCAAGTGCGCAAGCCACTAGACTATCAGCTGGGCATAATAATATAATAGTAATAATAACCGTAATGAAAGTAGACAATAGAGGTAGGTTTTGGCGACTACACTCAAGTACTTATTATAAATTCAAACCAAATAATATACAAAAATTAATTAATGCGCATGCAACAAAATTTTATTAATACCTCATTTACAGTTTATAGTACTACTAGAATGAGACTGTTATTTTTTAACACCCCCATTTTCATAGGTGTCCCGACATCGCTCGGCCAACTTGCACTTCCACTTGCAGTCGAACAACCTGCATTTTGGTCCTAATAACTACTAGAGGACAGCGTGGTTTAGGTGTTTATTCATACCCACTTCATAGGCTCTTCGTTCGGGAAGGGGCGCGCGTTACTATTCAGTACGATGTCAAATAGTATTTTTATCGCTACGCCGACGTATTTCAGCGGCACGTGTTATTCGGTCGAGTAAGTCTGTGCAGCTGATTCTTATGGCCTAAGTCTATCAAATCCATTTCTGATCGAAACTTGTGCTGTAAGATATTTGTTTTTTCTACGGGTTACAGCGCTAGGTATACGAAATATATACAAAGAGCAATCGAAAATTTTGTATCGTAGAACTAGGAATTGTAAGTGTTGATACAAGCTTCTTTAAACGCTCCTCGTAAACCGGCCATCGCCTTGCGCCTAAAACACGCTTCAGCTTGCTAATAACTTCGTGGCTATCGGGTAGCCTCTATCATAATCTGAAAAATTGTTATTTATTCCATCCAAGAACGGAACTTTGTATGAATTGACCCAGGTGCTAATTTTATAAATAAATGCTCTTCCTTTTCCTCAACGACAAACAAAAAGTCATAAAATATTTAAGTATTTACTCTAAAATAGATCATTATTGATGAAACTAAAAAAAAAGGTTTTAATTATTGTTTTATGAGACCAATAAGAGCGAACTGGGTTAAGCTCCCAGCGAGTGTGGGGCTCGGTGCACCGTTGGTTGTTCCGCCTATGCCTTCATCCATACAGTAAATGTAGACAGAAAGTTACCAAATAATTTATCAAACATATGCAATTGTGAGAGTTACAAATATGTAGAGGTTTCCGAAGTGTATTCAAAAAAAAAAAATACTTATCTTGCGCAAGTTGTAATATTTATTTTGAGACATATCTGGTGCTCAGATTTTAGTGAGACTCAAATAATCCAGAATCATATTTACTTACGTAATAAAAAGTAAATAAAAAAAGGAGAGCAATTTTTTAGACCCAGAACGTGTGCAGGCAGCTGCACACGTTTATTTTCCGTATTTGAGTTCTGAATTCGAAATTCCAATACGGAAAACGAATGTGGTCGGCCCAACAAATTAGATGTTTAGACACGCACAAAATGAAAGGTTTTTTAAATAAGCACCAATTAATATTTTCCTATTATTATTTTATATAATACATAATATATAAATATTATTTATTTATATAAAGAAGAAAAATATTAAATGAATCATAAAATCCTAATATGAACACTTTCTTTTTTTTAATTTTAAAGACGAGCTTTTGCAATATTAATTGAAAGTGTTGTAATGTTGAACATTTATAATTGATTGATTCAACTATAAATAACCATAATCAAAAGCTTATTCACAATTTTTTTAAGTGCTTTTTAGAGCAATAATATTTATATACAGAGCAATTCTAAATTAGTAATACTAATTCTGCGTAAGCGTGAATGATTCAAAATAACCTAGTTATTCACTTAACTGTAGCAGATTTAAATCAGTAATTGAAAGCACCTTATGTCTATCAGTGCACAATGAAGTTAAAGTTTGTAAATATTAAGTTCATATGTTCAAGTTTCAAATAGAGTAAATTTTCCAAAACCCCTTTTATATATTTTAATGGCAAGCTAAATATGTTACACTAAATTGGAAAATCCTGGTGATATAATAATTACAGCGCTGCCTCTTTGTCAAAAATCGTATACCATGTATACTGTATGATACTAAGAAATACCAACCACAAAATAAAGTTATCTAATCAGAATAATGTCAAAAGATCTCGCATTCAAATGTTATGCAGCAAAACCAGAAGCGGGGTATGTTATATTGGTTTATCGGTCATTCTGTAAATTCTATTTTAATGCATGTTGTAACCGAATTAGTATAGGTATGAGCTGTTTATGGTTTAACTTCCGTTTTAGATTACATGATTCTCTTTAGCAATTAGTAACTACGGAAGCAGATGGGAATGCCGTACCTATATACATTTACTATAGTAAAATCGGAGAATCTAACTTAGCAAAAAATAGTTCAGTTTTGGCCAAATCAAAGCTTGTATTGATACAATAAAAATTAGTTATGTTGTCCTCTAACGTTGTGTCATCATACACTACGATCCACGGAAGTTTGACCAAGTAACAAATGTTTGAAATATCAAGAAAATAAAAGACAACAATAATAAGAAAAAGGACCTGGACAATCGTCACCTCATTTTGCTTGTATCTACGTACTCTTGTTAGATGAATTAATATTTTGCTCTGATATATGTAACTACCAAATATTGTGAAACAACCAATAAATTCATGCTTATTTCGTATAATCAATAACCGTATGTACCTTTTCAGTAATACTCCGTGCATGTCTAGGTACATAAACATACTTTTCAAGGATGTTTAATAACTAATATTTCATTACTCATGCTCTTTATTGCATTATATAACTGAGTATACAGATGTGGGAATTTTACATTACACAGATTACTCAGCAATTCTGAATTTGTGTTATTGCACAATGTTGTTTTATACATGTAGTTTATAAATAGAAAAGTATTTTTCCTTTCCTTTGTGGCCTTATGTAGTACATAGAGTAAAAGGTTTAACTAGAAAGGAAATAAACTGTAGATGACCATCCACTTTTAGTTAATAAATGTTGCTATAAATATTTTGTATAAAACTTTTAACAAGGTTTTATTAAAGTCGATATGGTGAAAAATGTGGAAAAAGTGCGTAGGCTACTACGTGTAGCCCAATGTAGAGACTTATGCAGTACCTTTTGCACATTATGATGCTTCTCTTTTGAAGTACAAACAGATATACCTAATTACTTAGGTGGAGCATATATGTATGTATTTGATATTTATCTTATTCTTAGATAGGACAACCCTTGCTCTGAAAATATTAGGGCAATATTGCAAAAATGTGTTCCTATATTCTGTATAATTAGCTAATCAGAAAGAAATGCCTCCTATCGAAATTTATAATATTTATTTTATAATTTTCAGGTATTTACAGGATTTATTTATTATTTTGACTTGAAATTGTTGGAAGATGTATAGGCTGTTTCAATTCTAAGGTGCGAGCAACTGTACCGAGAAAAAAGATTTAAAAAAAAAATGAAATAATGAAATATTGAAAAAAATTTTTGAAACAATTCTTTCATTGAAATAATATTATTTTCAGTGTAAGTAATATGTACTAACTGGAAGAAACTGGTCTTTAAAAGCACAACAGAGAAATATTTCTTTTTTTTAAGCACTCTGTTTTCTCAATGTGTAGACCGAGGCACACTTGGTTGAAATTGTTAGTAGCTTATGATTACCTTTTTTTGCAAACCGGAACAGTCCCAGTAGTTGTAAATCTATCCAACACTCTTTGCAATGTATGTGGATTTGGATGCGCTCTGCCAGGATACATCTCAGCGTATACTAGTGATGCCAACAAACAATTCTTGTAATATTCTCCAAGAATAAACACCATGTCAACCATTTCTTCTTGAGTTTGAAGCATTTTCGCAACATTTATCAGAGAACAATGTTTCTACTGTCACTTTATTCTTATTTTTACTGTTTTTTTTTTTTTTGATTTTGACAATTGCACTTCTTTTGTTCTATCAAACTTAATTTCACAAAAAGACATTTTTCGACAAATTGGCATAACGACTTTTTCTTTCTTAAAAATTTCGTTATGAAATGTGTTGTTTTTTTTGTATCAATGAAAAATTTGGAATTTTGGCTATCCAGCGATGTAATTTTTTTGGGGGGGTTCCATTTGAAATTCTAGAAACAAATAACAACTTGCGAATGCCACTCAAAAATTATCTTCCTTTCATAAATCATTTGAAAAAAAATTATGTGAGGGTACAAGAGGTCTTACTCTATCCCTAAATTCGAAACCTAAGCGCCGGTGCAATTTAGTTACTGCCAAAAAAAAAAAAATTTAAAAAAATGGTCCGACTGTGAGGAAAAATTTTATAATAGCGGAACCGCTAAAGTTAGGGGTATAAAAAAAATACATAAAAAAACAAGTACTCATCTAGAGCTTTCCAAATCTGCTATAAAATATAGGGTGTCCCATTTAAAAAAAACATAGTTTTGATACGCCACTAGAATACGGCACGCCACTGCTGACCAGAAGTATTTTAGAAAGATGGCCAGGGTAATTGTGCACAATTTTGCTCTTAGACTTTCTTCGATATCTTGTATGATAGGGGAGTTATGGTCCGAGGCGCCTTAGTTGCTACACCCTGTATATCTACATAGGTTGGAGGAGGAATGTTATAAAAGCAGTCTCGAAACTGTTATCGTTTAGTGTTCGTTAATCTGTCGAGTTACGTGTTTCGAAGGTATGGCGCCGACAGTATATTCAATAGACCTTAGTCCACCATGTAGAGCAGTTTTAATGTTGGCAAAAGCCATAGGCTTAGATCTGAACGTAAAAAATATAAAGCTCTTCGAGAAAGAGCATCTACAACCTGCATTTTTAAAGGTTAGTGTAAATGAAATATGTACCATCATCGCCACTCATCATATCCGTTCGGCCGCCATATATCTAGGGTCCGGTAACAGTCTATTGGTCCTGCTTTAGCGATTAGATATGGTCTGTGTCCTATTTTCACCACTGATAAATGCATTATTGATTGCAAATTAATATTTTCCGAATTTATTCGATTGGTATTACTACTTTTCTGCCTATAAACATATTGTAGCCAATAAAATTTAAGCGTAGTCGTGAGGTCTTGTTCAGGTGGCTCGTGTACTCGGACATGATTACATCGAAGGGAAAGAAATAAAACAAATTGTTCACTTATTGAGTAAGATGCTTAATTTGGTTTAAAGTTTTTATTCAAAATAAATAAATAGTTGTCCTTAGTTTGTTTAGTAGGTTGCAGTAAATACATCTTTTTTCTTCAAACAATTTGCATCAACATTTGTAGTTAACCCTGTTGCATATTACATTTCAGTCTGCTATGTGAATGTGTTTAATTGGCATAATTGAATTCCTACGAATAACGGCTTATTAGATGTGTTTATTATGTTCATGAAATTAATAAATAATATCGTTAATACGATCCTTTGTTTGGTAATATCAAAGATGATAATTAAATGAGAAAGAATAATAGGGTTGTATCTAAGTAGTTAAATAATCTTACCGGCTCATTAATCATGAAATATTTATTAAAAGTAACAAGTTTATCGAAAATATAACATAAATTTATCAAATGTATATCTCAGTCTATCCTAAATTAATTCATTATCAAATGCGCATATACATATCTATTTATTTAGCTTTTGATGTAACCAGAAATTGCTTATCTATGGTCAGTTTACGAATACTGAATACAACTCCATACAATATTTATCAATTTCCTGCGCTTTACCTGCTGTCATTTATATAAAATTTTGCAAACATATCAATTGTCATATTAAAGGACACATTTAAAATTATTCCTGGGGGCGCAATAGCCCCCACCCTTCAAATTTGAATAGGGACGATGAGTCTTGTGACCACTCACTCAAAAGGTCTTTCAATTCGCTTTAGGGCAACATGTATCAAATAGTTATGTGTATCACTAGGCCAGAAACTATAGTTTTGCGAGTGTGAGTACGGCTTGTGGGACCTGCGCAACAAGTTATTAACAATTTATTACCTGTAAAATCTTCCGAAAATTGATTTCGAAAGAATATGAATTAATTAAGAAATTGTGTAACGAAAATTCTGTCACCTGTCATTGTCTGTCATCGAATCTACAATTAATTACAGAAATGTCAGTAACTCGAATATATATGTTGCCAACCTTTAGTGATCTTTTTGACGGCCCAGGCCGGAGAATGGTAAGTTTCCGCCCGATTTAAAGTAATGCAAAATCAGTGTTTCTGGACGGAGGCGCAAAAAAAGTATTTTTGTTTAATCAATAAGCAAAAAGTGAGTCGAGTTTGCTTTTACTTACTAAATTAATATGGTTTACTCTATTCAAGAACGTGTGGAATTAGTGACTTTGTATTATAAGAATGGAACGTGTGCAAGATGTCGATCACCCTCAGCACCAGGAGTAAGCTCTTCATCCGTGCAGCCGTTTGTAGAATACTTAAGAAGTTCAAATTTCATCCCTTCAAAATTACACTTTTACATGAATTGAATGAAGATGATTTTGACAGGAGATTGGAATTTTATGAACTAATGAGCGAGCGCCTCAAGAATAATCGAAACTTACTGCATAATATCTGTTTTTGGACGAATCATCTTTTCATTGAATAGTAAAGTTCATCGTCACAACCGCAAATAGTGGAGTGACACCATCCCTTATTTGACGCGAGAAACACATAGTACGCAACGGTCACAGAAACTTAATGTATGGGTTGGTACCTTTGACGATCATCTAATAGGAACCCTATTCATTGACGGGGCTTTAAATGTTCAAATGTATCTGAAAATGCTAGACGATACAATCAATCCTTTGATCACAGAAAAATTGGAGCAAGATCCAGATTTGTTGGAGAATGAGATAGTATTGCATACATTTCGCTACCGGAGTACGACAATATCGGGATCATTACTTTCGCGATCGTTGGGTTAGTCGAAGGGGGCTTATAGAACGCTGGATCGTCAGATCTTACAATACTTGATTTTTTTCTCTGAGAGCATCTTAAGTCTAAGATGTATGCCACGTGTTCCGTATCCTTATAAGAGTTACACCAAAAAATTGTTGGAGAATGCCAACGAATAACTCCAGACATGTTACGAAATATCAGAGCATTTGAACCAACATTATATCCTTGTATGGAGGTTAATGGGCATCATTCTCAACATTTAATAAAGCAAAATCCAAACAATTTCATATTGTATTGTATTACACAGGTTGCAAATTATGTACTTTTTGCGCCTCCGTCCAGAAACACTGATTTTGTATTACTTTAAATCGGCCGCAAACTTACCATTCTCCGGCTTAGGCCGGCAAAAATCTTATCGTATCTTAACCCTGATTTCCAATTCAAAATTCATACGTAATATGTATTGCCAACCTGTACTGTTAACTCCCTAGAATTATTTCTTTTTTATTATTTACAACAAAATAAGATTTGTCGGCTCAAAAAATAGTGTGTAACACACGGCCAGAAACTCTTTTGCGAGTATTCGCACTTGTGGGACCTCGGCTTCGCCTCGGTCCCACAAGCCGTACTCAGGGCAACTATTTATTTATTTTGAATCAAAAACTTTAATATTTTTGTTCCTCAAACTGTATTTGTTTCACCTACATTAATTGTTATTAGTGTGATAAAGCCTGTTATGAAAATAACATTTAGTGTTTTAGAAAAAAAATGCTCAGAAAGACGAAATATTAAAAAGAAAATTACCCGCAACATAAATGCAGTATATTCCCCATTTGATAATTCCTGGTGCAATGAGCCTATAAAATATTTAATTCAGCATAAGTACTTAATATGTACTACTTTATTAAAAAACTGCTAATTTTTATCAGATTAATAGACAGAAATTAACAGTATTAAAATTAAATATTCTCCTCAGTAAGTGAAAAAATTGTTTTATTTCTTTCCTTTAGATGTAATCATTTCCGTGTACACGAGGCCACCTGCATAAAGTTTCACTACTACACTTAAATGATAGTTACAATATGTTGGTAGACAGAAAAGGGCTAGTACCAATCAAATAAATTCTGAGAATATTAGTTTGCCATCAAATATCTCACTGAAATAAAGTTCATGAGCAGGGACATTAGCATATAGGTACCAGTTATACTTTTTTTATTTACCTATACATGTTAAATATTTTTAAGAATTACTATCGCTTTTACACGAAATTTTACGTTCGTAGGTATTTTTTATACAAGACGACAAAATTATATTTTATCGATGGGCGGAAATAGTTAATAAAATATATAGTAATAAAACATTGTAGAATATGTGGAAGTATTCCTTATCCCAATATTCTAATGATTCTCCTCCATCTTCTTAGATAAATCCTCAACATACTGTACCAACGCTCGATGATGATGGATTCATTTTGTGGGATAGTCACGCTATCAACCTTTACTTGCTTGAAAAATATGGAAACATTGATTCCCTTTATTCGAAGAACGCCAAAACAAAAGCTATTATAGATCAGAGGCTTCATTTTGACACCGGTGTAGCTTTTTCCTTACTATTCCGCATTGCGGTAAGTCAGTTTTGGTCGATCCAATACATACTCATAAACACTGCTTATACTTTCAGAAACAACTCAGATTGAAGGAGACGAAAGTTGTTGCGGACAGCGTAAAAGATGAAATAAGAGACACTTATGGGTTCTTAAACGCTTTTCTGGAAGGAAGCGACTGGGTGTGTGAGAATAGAGTAACAGTGGCCGATATCCACTTAGCCGCCACTATTTCCAGCATGCAGCTTTTCGAGCCATTAACGGACAAATATCCAAACACCCAGCGATGGCTAAGCAATTGCACGAAACAAGCCTGGTATCAGGCTAACGTCAAGGGTTTGAACGATTTCAACAATCTGTTTACTAGCTTGATGAACGCTTAATGAATATTCGAACTTATATAGGTGTAAAATATTCATAAAAAATAATTGCATGGAATTACATAGGTAACTAAAATAGTTAAATTTTGAAATATATGTATATGTATAAATAAAATAAAAGAAATAAAATCTAATTTATAAGTAAAAATTATTTTTTCCTTTTAGTTGTCCATACTGTGCAATTTCAGAGGCATGTGAGATTTACAAAATATTGTTTTCTACTGAAAACACAAATAAAAATAATTATTTATGTATCAAAGCTGGAAAATGATGTTTTATCGAACGAGTTTGGAAATTGCGGGGCAACCAAACCAGTTGGATAAAGACACTTTACAGCCGTGGTGCGAACAATATCTTTTCAACTATCACATAATTACCATTTAGTAAAATGAATTTACTTGCATTTGTGGTGTTCAGAATACAGATCACTCATATTTCAATGACAGATTGTTTGACAGCTATTTTGACAACCGAACCGAGAAAATCGGTGTAGTAAGGTTGTACTTATTTCAAGATGATTAGTCTTTTATTTGGTAATAAGGCTAGATAAAACAAAGCAATTAATATTTTCTTTTAAAACGTTTCAACTATTTATGAGTCTTTTACAATTAAAACATATAAATTTAAGAGAAGTAAACTGTGCTAATCAAGAAAAAATTAATTGCTTTGTTTTAACTAGCCTTATTACAAAACAAAAGACTAATCATCTTGATGTACTTACAATACAGCCTAAATATTTTAAACTTAACCGTTGAGTAAGGTTGTACAGCAAAGTGTTTAACTAAAAGAATATAATCTGTAAATAAGCACTATCTTACTCTAAATAAACTTTATAAAGTTGCAAATCTTTATATTAGGATGGTGAAACTAGAGATGGGAAATCACACACCTGATATTTTGAACCTGGTTCGAAGACCGGAACAAATGCAGTTGGTTCCTGATGGTCATTTAATCTGCTCCTGCTGCATTATACTGCTCCGATCTAGATCCAAGTTTGATAGTAGAATATAAGCGAGCAGTTCGTTGATGTGAGCAGAAATCCTTCATTTCCAGTCATACGATGAGGTTACTCAAACTCGTCATCAATATTTGCCACAATTTAAACTTTTTTTTTTTTTGATGGATTGCCAAAGATTGTTTGTTATTACATTGTATACATATAGATATATAATATTATTTTTCCTATGTTTGTTAATATCTATAAATAATTTTGTTATTTATATCGAATTATAGTTATTTTAAAATGGAGAATTTACTTTTCTCTCTTCATAATTTTACATAAAAAATAAATCTATTAAAGCTAATAAAATTTTAAACTGATATTAAAAAAAAAAATAGATTTGTTTAAATAATTCAACCTACATACATTCTTATTCCGCATATATAAATAAATATATTCATTTGTTGATAAAATCAATTACATATAAATGGTAAAGTATCAACGAAGTAGATGTGCAATTATTACCTATACATACACGATTAGATAACATATTAAACCAGATCGATGGAGATACAAAACTTTCTTGTGGGCTTATTATACAGGATCCAGCAATGGTACCTCCGTTTTTTATTACAAAAGCTTTATACTAGATCGTAATTTAACATTTTGGAAATCTAATACAATGTTGATTAGGCACCTTTACAAAGTATACTCCGATATACAAGATATTTCACAAAAAAAGATAGCACAGTACAATTTATTTTTTAAACGGAACAGCCTGTATATTCACACTCCATTCGTCGCCAGATTATCAAACGACGATTAAATCTAATTTGCGGGTAATAAACGTATCAGAAGAAAGCTTTTACCAGCAACAGAAGTAAAATTCACCGACTTACCTTCACAAGACAGAATATTAACAAACCAAATGACTTCTGGAAAGAAATGTTTGTGGTGATGACACTATATTTAAGATTTTAATTCGAAAAATTGCAAAACAGTATGGCGGTGTAAATGTGAAGGATACAACGTTTTTTTTGCAGCAATCAAACACGGTTGAGGAGACCTAATATTATGGGGTAGTTTCTTCAAGTCTGGTATAGGAAATTTAGTCACAATTGTAGGAACTGGTGTAGCATAGGTTACGCTCCAACAGGAAAATCTACAAGCTTGCGTCGATGAAGTGGAGAATTTAACTTGACGCAAGATAACGACTCTAAGCATAAAAGAGAGTTGCTATGAAATACTTTGCAAAAGAAGATGTTCAATTGTTAGTCTGGCCGCCCCTATAAAACATTTCTGGGTGACCCTTGATGCAAAAATTCCACAAACTTGTAGAGAAAAGTGCAAGCGTTCTTAAATAAACTCAGAAACGTATGGGAGGTGTTACCACGGAATCTTTTATAAAATTTAATGAACAGCATTCCGTTTTTCGGGTACGTGCTGTGATTGAAAGTAACGGAAGGGACACTTCTTCTTCTTTTTCAAATCCGTATGCGCATTACAGGCCGCTTTATGAGTTGGTCACGGCCTTGGTTTATCGACCTACTCCCTACATGTTTTCCTACGTTTCTTGCTTCAAGCACCTTTTTAATCAATTTCTTATGTTCCATCCTTACTATATATCCGTATTATTACAGCTGTATCATCTCGATCTTAGTAGTTATTGATTCTTGATTAACTTTTTACCTTACTTCTTCATTACGTATTTTACCCCATTTGGTTTCCCACATACCTTCCTTAAGAATTTTATTTCGGCTGCTATTATCCTCCCATCATGTTTCTTTTGCAGAGGTCATGTTTCACTTGTCATAAGTCATTGTTGGTAGAACTACTGCGTTGTATACTCTTAATTTCGTATTTCTGTCTATTTCCCTTTCCCCCATAATTGGCTTATTTAGGGCGTTGTATAGGTTGTTTATTTTCTTTAATATATGATTTATAGCACCACCTATCTTCCGTCTTCAGTTATAATATTCCCTAAATATTCATATGCTGAAACACTTTCTAACTGGTGCCTTCTAATGTGGATTATTGCATTTTTATTCCTGTTGTCCTTGTTTATGATAATGGTTTTACATTTTTCACTATTTATTTCAAGTTTTAATTTTTGTATTTCCTCTATCCATACTTGCATAGAGTAAGTTACTTATGGGTTCCATTTTATCGTACCCGATTATTTTCTTTATTTTTTTTTTATCTTCATGGGTCGAGAGTAAGTTTGCTCAGACTGGGTTCGTCCAACCAAGCGACCCCTAGATAACTCTATCTCTCCCTGTGTGCGGCCGGTGCCCATGCGGTGCAGTTGCCAGTTAGGGCTCCCGTAAGCAGTCTCAGTCTGCTCCTGCTCATAGAGACTGCCTTGTGGAATTTTTCGTCGCCAATGAAATCCGATGATTTTACAATGTCTCACGCCGGCTAGTCCATTCCAATAGGAGCGATGACTAACGGCGAGTTGAGATCTGACGAAAGCTTTGATACCGCCATAAGAACTCCCGCACGACGGTTCTGGACCAGTGGACGGTCGTTCACTGGCGCCTCTAGCTAGTTTGTCAGTAATTTTGTTGCCTCTGATCCCAGAGTGGCTAGGCACCCATCTCAGCGTAATGCTGTGATGTTCCGCCAATTCTTCGAGCTTCCTATTGCACCCGAGTACCACTTCGGGCACGATTTTGACAGCTTGCAGTGCCCTGAGGGTAGCTTGGCTGTCAGGGATGGAGGTGGAGACCCTTACACTGATGACTTCGCCATTCGGTTCTCCATCTCTCCAGATCCTAGTGCCTGTGCCATTCGGCATCTTCGAGGCATCCACAAACCAGCGATGAGAACCTCGCCTCGGTCTGTGGATGTAAGCTTTGGAGGTTCACTATTAGAAATATCTACGAGGTATTGCCTTGTGAAGCTGAAGACGGGTGGAATCTTGTCCGCCCTTGATCCGATTATTGTTTGTTGTTGTTCTGTCCTTATTCTTGTGTTCTTTACTAATCTATCCATTACTGTTAAAAATAGTAACGGGCTTAGACTATCACCTTGTTTTATTCCTTAGACCATTTCGATTTTTCTGGACGTATTTCTATTCATATTTACCACTCCAATTACTCCCTTGCATATATTTTATATTACTCTGATTAGTTTTTTGTTTACCTTGAGTTGACCCAGGCTCTTCCATATCATATTCCTGTTAGCTGTGTCAAATTCAGCTTTTAAGTCAAGAAAAGTTAAGGGTAGTTCTTTACCCGCCTCTATCTACGGAAGGGACACAAAATATTAATTTATGTTACTTGACGTAGCTAGAATTTAGATTTGATATTTATTTCTTTTTATGTTCAATCCAATAGTTACGAAATAAAATTTCTTTTTATTTTTTAATTTTATGTTAGTATCTAATTATAAATAAATTTCTTCGTGAATGTTAACAGAAGCTATTATACCAGTGCGTTTTAGTTTTTAGTTAGCGACTGCAACAATGCTCCGGGAATTGACTACCGTTAACTTGCATCTGCCCAGTGCTGTATAGTGTATGCACATGCACACATGCAGACATATATATAATCGCGATGTTTTATTAACAGTTCCAAAACTAGTATCCCTCAGTAATTATTAGTCGTTAACTCGCCGAGTTACTTGTATCGAAAAATGGCGCCGGCAGTGTATTCATTCGATATATGTCCACCATGTAGAGCAGTTCTGATGTTATTAAAAGCCATAGATTTAGATCTGAACGTTAAAAATATAAACATCTTGGAAGGAGAACATCTACAACCTGCATTTTCAAAGGTTCGTTTAAATAAAATACGTAACTGAATTAAAGCGTATATTACCAGATAAATAACTCATTCTATAAATTTCATTGAAGCAAAGTTCACAAGCAAGGACGTCGGTATATACTTTTTTTATTTATATGTTAGATATTTACAAGTAATGCAGCAATTATTATCATTTTTTGTTAGTATAAGCCTTAAAATGATTTATCTACTTTTTTCTGCACACAATTTCTTCCGATTTATTTTTTTATTAAATTTAACCGTAAACTTTTCACCGTTGTATTTTTTGAACACAATTAGGTGTATTGTGTGTTTATATATATACAAACCTATATGTTTCAACGTTTGTAAATTATGAAAATGCAGCTGCAGGTCACCCTCAGTAGTGTGAATTTATTATTTAGCTACTAAATTTATTTTAAATTAGTCACTTACTTAAATATGCCTATAGATAAAACAAAAAGAACGACCACTGCCACTTCCGTGCGAGCTATGTGCTATCTATCTACAAATTCAACCCATAAAATTGAGCATGCGCGCATTGTAAGTCTGTATTTGGTTTCCTAAGTAAATTTCCTAACTGTGGATAAAATCACGAAGTAATTTAGTAAGAATCCCTGGGAAAGCATAAAAAATTTAGTAATATTACGTTCTTACGTAGCACTTTTACCTACAAATGAAAAATACTGGTCGATATGTGGGAAATTTCCAAAAGTATAGGTAATTTTATTAAAAAACGGAAAATTACCCAGTTTTTGGTGATTTTCCCCCAAATGGAATTTCTAGGAGGAATCCTGGTAAATTTACTAAAATTTTTTAGTGTGTAGGCTCTTTCATTTCTAACACCGTACTTCCCCTTGCCCGTCCTATTTCTTCTATTATTTCGTTCCAATTCTTCCTTGGTCTTCCTTTTTTCCTCCTATCTACGCTTCTTGCTTCAAGCACCTTTTTAATCAATGTCTTATTTTCCATCCTTACTATATGTCCGTACCATTTCAGGTGTTGTCTTCTCGATCTTAATAGTTATTGAGTTTTGATTCACTTTTTGCATTATTTTTTCATTACGTATTTTATCCCGTTGGGTCTTCCCACATATTTTCCTTAAGAATTTCATTTCGGCTGCAATTATCCTCCCATTATGTATCTTTTGCAGAGGCCATGTTTCACTTGCATAAGTCATTGTTGGTAGAACTATTGCGTTGTAAACTCTTAATTTCGTATTTCTATGTATTTCCCTTTTCCCCATAATTGGCTTATTTAGGGCGTAGTATAGATTGTTTATTTTAATTTATGATTTATATCAGCATCTATCTTTCCGTCTTTAGTTAAAATACTCCCTAAATATTCATATGCTGAAACTCTTTCTAAGTGGTTCCCCCTAATGCGGATTATTGCATTTTTATTCCTGTTGTCCTTGTTGTTTATGATCATGGTTTTACATTTTTCACTATTTATTTCAAGTTTTAATTTTTGTATTTCCTCTACCCATACTTGCATAGAGTAAGTTACTTATTTTGACTGGTTCCATTTTATCGTATCCGATTATTATTATTTTTTTTGCCGGTGCCCATGCGGTGTAAGTGCTTATTTAATGAGCAGTAGCCAGTTAGGACTGCGACGAAAGACTGCCTTGCGGATTCTTTCGTCGCCCGGATGAAATCCGAGAATTTTACAATGTCTTACGCCGGCTAGTCCATTCCAATAGGAGCGGCGACTAGCAGCGAGTTGAGATCTGACAAAAACTTTGATACCGCCATAAGAACTCCCGCACGACGGTTCTGGACCAGTGAACGGTCGTTCACTGGCGGCTCTAGCTAGTTTGTCAGAAATTTTGTTGCCTCTGATCCCAGAGTGGCTAGGCACCCATCTCAGCGTAATGCTGTGATGTTCCGCCAATTCTTCCTATGACAGTCTAGTACCACTTCGGAATCGAATTTGACAGCCTGCAGTGCCCTGAGGGTGGCTTGGCTGTCAGAGAAAATTTCGACCGATCCATTCCCATGCGGGCAGTTTAAAATGCTCTCTGCACAAGTCTGAATGACTATTACTTCAGCCTGGAAGATGGACTGATGGCTTCGCCATTCGGTTCTCCATCACTCCAGATCCCAATGCCTGTGCCATTCGGCGTCTTCGAGCGATGAAAACCTCGCCTCGGTCTGTGGATGTAAGCTTTGGAGGTTCACTATTAGAAATATCTACGAGGTATTTCCTAGTGAAGCTGAAGACGGGCGGAATCTTGTCCGCCCTTGATCCGATTATTGTTTGTTGTTGTTCTGTCCTTATTCTTGTGTTCTTTATTAATCTATCCATTACTGTTATAAATAGTAGTGGGCCTAGACTATCACCTTGTTTTATTCCTTTGCCCATTTCGAATTTTCTTGACGTTCCATTCATATTTACCACTTCAGTTACTATCTTGTATATAGTTTTGATTACTCTAATTAGTTTTTTGTTTACCTTGACTTGACCCAGGCTTTTCCATATTATATTCCTGTTAGCTGTGTTGAAAGCAGCTTTTAAGTCAAGAAAAATTAAGGGTAGTTCTTTACCCGCCTCTATCTACGGAAGGAACGCAAAATATTAATTTATTACTTGACGTTTTTTATTATGTCCAATCCAATAGTTACGAAATAAAATTTCGTTTTATTTTTTAATTTTATGTTAGTATCTAATTATAAATAAATCTGTGAATGTTAACAGAAGCTATTATACCAGTGCGTTTTACTGACGCCTTATGTATGTTAGCGGCTGTAACAATGCTCCAGGAATTGACTACCGTTAACTTGGATCTGTCCCGTGCTGTATAGTGTATGCACACATATAGACATATATATAATCGCGATGTTTTATAAAGAGTTCCAAAACTAGTATCTCTCAGTAATCGTTGGTCGTTAACTCGCCGAGTTACTTGTATCGAAAAATGGCGCCGGCAGTGTATTCATTAGATGCTAGTCCACCATGTAGAGCAGTTCTAATGTTATTAAAAGCCATAGATTTAGATCTGAACGTTAAAAATATAAACATCTTGGAAGGAGAACATCTACAACCTGCATTTTTAAAGGTTCGTTTAAATATTAAATAAAGTTCACAAGCAAGGACTTTGATATATACTTTTTTTTATTTATATGTTAGATATTTTTGCAAGTAATGCTGCAATTATTGTCATTTTTTGTTGGTATAAGCCTTAAATGATTTACCTACTCTTTTCTGCACTTCTTAAAATTTCTTTCGATTTATTTATTTTATTAAATATAACCGTATACTTTTCACCGTCGTATTTATCTGGCTATCGCTTTAGATAAATATAATCTTTAATACTTTATATACATATATAAATAAGGGTATTCTTCCTCAATCAAACAAGTTTGATAATGTGGGAGTCAATGCACTTGAATGAAAAGCACCTGTATGGTTCAATGATATGTCCCGTTCATTGTAGCCGATATACTAACACACAGACCGTGCTGGTAAATCTACGGTTTGGGTCGGATTTTAGATTAGTGAATAACGCATGGGCAGTCGTCAATCTTAGGCACTTACGTGTACATATATTTACTAGTTCTTTATGTACACTCGGCAACCATTACACTTGATGTAACACATTAGGTTTTCTCGGCAATCAAAAGAAAATTTGTGAGCCCGGTATACGAATTACGTGAAAGTGAAATCTTTAATGAGTTCAAATTGAAAGAAAACTTTTTCTTTACTGGAATCAACTCTCACTTACAAGATCCAGATTTAACTTTTATATGATGTTATGAAGTGTTTTATTACTGCAATAATATATAATTTCTCCAGATTTCTTCTTGAAACCATAAATACTTTTGTGTTTTTTTTTCTGTATTCGATTCGTTGATTACAAGGCAGCCTCAAGGGTATATTAAGTTTTAACGTTATAAATGTATTTCGGGTAAAAGTGTGGGTTGTTCTAACCAGTTTAATAATTACAAAATGCAACAAATCGGTTTTTGCAGTCTAATCAAATATTACCGAATATATGGAACTATTGCTTCTTTAAATGTTTTCTTTCTTGTTCTTAGATTAATCCTCAACATACTTTACCAACGCTCGATGATGATGGATTTATTTTATGGGATAGTCATGCTATCAACCTTTACTTGATTGAAAAATATGGAAAAATTGACTCGCTTTACTCAAAGGATCTCAAAACGAAAGCTCTTATAGATCAGAGGCTGCACTTTGACAGTGGTGTAGCTTTCTCCTTGCTATTGCGCATTGCGGTAAGTAAGTTTTAGTTTCTCTAATATAGGCTCTTAAGAAAATGTATATATTCAGAAACCTCTCAGATTGAAGCAGACGAAAGTCATTCCAGACAACCTAAAAGGTGAAGTAAGAGACACTTATGGATTCCTAAACGATTTTCTTGAAGGAAACGACTGGGTTTGTGGGAATAGAGTAACACTAGCTGATATTCACTTGGCAGCCACTATTTCCTCCATACAACTTTTCGAGCCACTAACAGACAAGTATCCAGACGTCCAGCGATGGCTAAACAATTGCACAAAACAAGCCTGGTATCAAGCTAACGTCAAGGGTTTGAATGATTTCAACAATCTGTTTACTAGCTTGATAAACGCTTAATCAGGGTTGCAATTTACATTACAGTCGCTTACTTATGGGAAGTAATTGCATGGTGTTAAACACCTATAACAGTTATTAAATCTTGAAGTATATATATCTACATATGTATCATAGAAAATAATAAAAATAAGGTTGTAAGTAAAATATGTTTTTAGTTTTCCATACAACGATCCTTTTGCAATTTATTATTTATTCCGTTAAATGTGATAAAGAGTAGCCAATTATGCTTATTATTAAATAGAATGTGAGGTTCCTCGTTGGAGATGCACGTGGATTCGAGATTTTATGCTGTTGTGAAAATTAAGAACAATGTAGTGTGTAATCAAGACTGATCCTAAATAATAAGGATAACACTACAATACCTACTCATAACGGGGAAATGCACGCAGCATTTCAGAAGTCATACAAAGAGCATTGAAAATAATAGAAGAGTGGTGTATACGAGAAAACCTGAAAGTAAAGCTGGATGGTCTAAAATCGCCAACTCTTCATTATAAAACGGTACAATTCAGCCAAAATGTTAAATTCTTAGGAATTGTTCTTGACTCGAAGCTAACCTGCCTGAAACCAACATCTTGAACAGATGACAAACAAGTATAAACGGGTACTGATGACAACCCGTATATCATACGGATTAAAGCCGCGCATGATGTACTGGTTGTACACGCATTGGTAAGACCCACGTTAACTTATGGCTGCCCGAAATTTTATAATTGATTGCACGTCTAACAAGGAGACATCGCAGGCTCTAATGAAACTTGCTTGTAGACCCCATGGAGTGTTACTCAAGGACTCTCTGTTGCGGTGAAACTTGGACTTTAGGGGATGTAACATGACTTTGAAATTTGATCCAAACTTCGTTTATCCAAGATAACTTTTAAGTAGTCATGGCCGACTATTATCTATTTAAAGAAAATATTTTCAGCTTTATAGACCATCCAATATACAGAGTTCGCGTTTGCAGGATTTTCTTTATCCAGATCCGCTATCAACTTCCGATCTCGATCCGCTATTCGAAACCTTTTGGTTGCGGATCCGCTATCCGAAATCTCAGATTCATATTTACTATTCGAAACCCTGAATCCGAAACTAGTGCTGTAGATACCCGATAAAATTAAGATCCAGATTTATTATCTTGATATCCAGATCTGTTAAACATTTAGCACACTATTCAGCATAGATCACACCGTGCAATGTATCGTGAGTGTAGTACAACAATCTAAATACTTGTTATAGATTAATTATAATGTATTATGGAAACCACTATTATCTACATATGTAGGGGAGAGTGGTGTACATTCGGACATTTAACTTTATTGGCTTTGCCTTCAGCTTATAGATGCCGTTTTCAAAAATAATATCAAAATCTACGAGATGGCGTCCATTTTGGCATAGCGACAGTTTATTTTAAACTTTAGATCTGCCCGAACGTGCCCCAAAATTGGGGCACCTCTGCACACGCAACGGGGTAGGTACAGACATAGGAAAGTAAAACAAAATTTTGCGTTTTTTTTTATTTTACAAAACTGAAAAATACACTTACTCAATATTTAAATTGTCAAAGGACGCGTCAAACCTAACGAATGCCGATTGCCTCGTCATTCCTTTTACGTTGAGAGGTGGTGGGAGTTTTCTGATGATATCTAAATGGTTCATAGATGAAATATCGTCGACGGTCCGATAAACAAAGCAACCATTGCCTTTCTAACGTAGAGATTTAACTTAGTAGACTGTTTCCATGCTCTCTCCTTCTATGTCTTGTACAACTCCAACATAGTGTTTGAATGTCTTTTTGGTTGCGAATAGCACAAGTATTTAGGATTGGGTTTAACGGGAGCTGGAAACTGGTTATATATTTTTCTTAGTTTGTTTTCGGTGGCCTGCGTTTGGAAAAGGCTTTAAAATTTGCAAAATTTGACTCAAAGTTTCGGTGATTCGAAAAATTCTATTCCAGAATAAACTTAGCGGCATCCGATCTGTCACAATCAGTACTAACATCTTTCGGATTCAAGTCAATTTGGGACACTTCGCATGCAGGTAAACTCTCATTTGCAGGTTCTAGACAGTTTGTCATGCTTGCTGCGAGAAAGTCATCTTCACCAAATATCTTACTGTTGATCTGCCAAATTTCAGACTTGTTAAATCCTTTAATGATATTGGCCGGAGTAAAAGATTCAAGGTAACGGTCTTTCGTCAGTCTGACTATGTCCTGCATTTTGATGGCTTTTCCGGGATTTGATACAATGCAATCGTTGAAAGCAGTTTTGCATCTTGTTTTAAATGACCCGTAAACGCATAAACTAAAAGGTTGCATCTTGTGTATTAAATGCTAATGACAAAATTTTGATTCCATTCTCTCTGGAATAGTTAATGGCCTCCAAAGACATGTGGGTGCCGTGGTTATCCATCACTAATAGAATTGGATTTTATTTGGAACGCTTTGCATACTTCTGTATATGCGTCAGAACAGTCGGAAATAATTCACCAGTCATCCATCCAGTTTTTGACCCAAATGCTACAGCACCGGAAACTGAACCATAAAGATATTCATCCTGTGCAGAAATCCTGCAATTATGCAGCAGAAATTATGCCAAAAATGTGAGCAAAGTGAGAAGGTCACCTCAATTTTTTAAATAGAACATCCTGTATATTATTGCATGTTCTTGTAGCTTATCGCAATGCCAATTTAAAACACTAATAACAAAGTATTTTTTATATAGTACTTTTCGAGTTATGAGACTATAACTTAGAATAATTTTTATTTGGGCATACGTGAAGATATATAGGCTAGGATTGGTCATTCATCTTTACAGGTTCAATTTTGTTTCTCCATATTATGTTCATTTAGTCATTCATTTTGAATTTTCTGCCAGTAATGTTTGTTTACTAGTGACTATACAATAATAACCAATAAATACATGGGCCTACTCTGACGATAAAAAAAAGCGATACTATCTCGTCCGATCATGGAATTTTTATAGCATCGACAACGGTTAGTGCGAATGAGAAATGTAAGCGCGTAGCGTAACGGCTTTGCACGGAAAACAGGTTTTTTAAAAACAGATCAACATTATGTTTATTAAAAGTACTCGCTCTGGCCAAGCTTGTGTTTTTTGGCTTTCTCAGCGACAACATTCCATTATGCCTATTCATGAATCGAAGCATCTAGTGTTTACCAGCTTTTTGATTCTCCTGCCAAGACAGGGGAATACGCTTTTTCTAATGAATCGCGAATTCATAAGTAAGTTTTCGATTATTTATGTAGGGCAATCCATAATGCATTTTGGAAGACGTTCGTAAGTACTGTCAGTTCTTGTTCTCTTATTTCATATTTATTTCTATATATTTGTTCTGTAAGTTCATCATCAGCGTTTTCCGAGTTGTTCAGATCACTGCGTTGCAATTTATATCGTTTGACTCTATCATGAAGTATCGATTTTGGTATCATAAAATCAATTGCGGATTCTCTTATGAATTTTTGCTTCTTTAGCATGTACGGATCATAATTCTGTCAAGAAATGAAACGCGGGCAAGATATCTGTTCATATTTTGCCGTAGATAAAGCGCCATGTACCCATTGCCATTGGGTACATGGGGGCCCCACGGTACTCTCTTTTATGAAATCGAGCAAATAAATTTTCTACGATGAGCCACAATGACAATTTGTTGGCTATTTACACGTTAAATCATGGTAATTTACATGAACGAATTTGGAAAAACTTATTTCAAAAATTGTGAATTATTCAGCTCATCAACCGTCGCACCAAAATTATTACACTAGGGCAGAAAACAGCTTTCCTTGTAACATATGCCAGCGCACTCCTCTAGCGGTTTCACATTCATGTCAGTGAACCAGGGTACAATGGCGGCTGCGCTTATTACCTTTGTTTTATGATGGAGCAGTTTTGTGGTGGTAATTTTTAAACGTCCGATGTGCCCATACATAAAAATAAATTGCTATTGCTGTGAGTTTAGAAACGAAGGACTGTTACTATTTATATATGTATGGATGTCTTTTTTTTTTTTCGGTATATGTACTTTATCATTAGCATTATATCAGTTTACTTCATATTTTGCTTATCACATTTAATAATACTATGGACAAGTTACAATCGAACAGCGTCATGTTTTGCTCTCTTAAACCTAAACAACACACTTTTACGCAGGAAGAATATTTTTTCATTAATCATTGTTATTTTTAAACTCAAAGATTTTACAAGTTTATCTATTTTTAAACACAACATTAATATTGTGCAATTAATTATTGTGATACATAATTATATACATATATAAGTTGTTTATTATTTTAAATTCTGCTTTTAACTGGTACTATTCCTTACATACTTTATTTTTACGATTGGACTCTGTGCTCTTTTTACACACGCACTCGCGAATGTTGAGGATCTCCTGTATTATTTTTTTAGTACTTTTTTTATACCTATGTGACTGAATACATTTTACTTATTATATTTTGCATACGACTTCAATGTTCTCCCTTGTACAGACATTCATCAAATAAATATTTAATATTCAATAGATCCGGATCTGACGTTTCGAATAGCGAATCCGGTTTCGAGGTTTCGGATAGCAGATTCGGATCTAAGATCTCGGATACTGTATCTGGATTCCAGGTTCCGGATAGCGGATGTAGATCCAAACTTTCGGATAGCAGATTTGAATAGTGGGTCCGGATAGCACCCAGATCCAGATAATAAATTATCCGGATGCGGATAAGAGCTCCATTGCAAAAAGAACCTTCTCTTGAATATAAAATGAAATATTATTCAAATAAATAAAATTACATAAAAATATCGATGTTTATTTTCTTTATATTCAGATTAATTAAAGCGGTTTTGTTAAGATGCTACAGAAACTTAGAATTACATTTTATACTTAAATCTAGTAATTATAAAATACAAAATTTTTAAGAAAAGGCAATAATCACAGACAAAATATGCATTATTTTTATATCCCAATTTCTTAATCAGTTTCTATTTAATCGTAACAGGAAATCTCAAAAAGCAATGGGATTACATGTTATTTTATTTATTTGTGCATATTGCCTAAATCAAGTTATTAAAATAATTAAATTGCAATCTTTGTAGTAAACCTTATATATCGTGCGTCCACTTAACTATGAGACAAATGGAAAAAACTTTTACTAATGATTTTACAGAAAGGTTTATATACAATGAAAAGTTAGTGCTTCCTCCGAGACCTATTATTTAATGTCTAAAGTTACTTTAAGATGCTTAGTTTGGATGTAAATTAAGAAACCAAGAAGTTACGCTAAGTATAAACTACCTTTCTTTTTAAAAATATCAAAAATATTCATTAGAAAGCAAATATTTCAAATTTCTAGATACATATTGCTGTGTACTGACAATTAAACTCAGGGTTACTATCATGAAAAGTAAAATGTGGGTGAAAGAAATCTGACTTTCTTTTATACTCAAAAAAATTTTTTAAAAGGTTTAATTAAAAATAAAGAACAGTATTTTGAATGACATAAAAATTCAATAATTTTATTTTTAAAAAAAAAAGAAAAAAAAAAGGTCCTGGTCTAAATCAAACCTGCATTTGACTTTAAATTACAAAAGGACAATTCAAAATCCTTTTACAAAGCAACAGAAAACAAAAAGTTCAGGAAGATAATAATTTTTTTTTTCAATTCAATCCACGTGGTCTCAATATTAAAACAACTAAATTAAACGTGGACAATTCAAGTAATTTATATAAATGAAAAATAAAAGCAAGCACAATGCTTTTATTCACCCAACCCGAGGTGATTAATAAATAATTACAAATCAGAAAACTTAACAACGAACAAAAAAAATAACTCTTTAAACTTCAAATATCTTCCTGCACGTAAAAATAATAACAGATCTTATATCTAAATTGTGTACACAAAAATACAATATCAATTATTATTAAATGAGTTCCGTGATGAACGAAATAAAATCAGAAACGAAATAAATTCAAAACTTGAAATCAAAAATCACAAAATGTCAGCAATGAAATACAATGTTACATCTACTTACTTTCGTGTCAATAACGGAACTGCACTCACAAGGTTAAACAATCGTATAAGTATAAAAATCTCAGATGCGTGCGATGCAACGCACACAGATCTGTCCGCAAACAGACGAACTCGCAAAAACAAAACAATATATATACAATACCAGTGAATGCAAAATGTACACCTGACTGAAATTAATATAAACAACTGAACAATAAAATAAACAAATTAAACAATCCAAAACATTAACTAAATCTTATTTGAAAATAAAACAATTTGAAATTTCTCGCAACATTGACAAACGCTTAACGGAATGAACAAAAAAAAATTTACAAAAACCCGGGGTGCCAGACCACAGCAATATGTTAAAATATAGTCTCAAAGCGAACATTCCAAAAACATCATTGTTACACTTAATAAAGTTCTATACCGAATAGCTTGAGTGATAGTACTAATTATATTATAAGTACAACAGCCATATTTGACAAGTGATATTGTAGTTGTCACATTATTATAATCTGTGAAAAAGTAAATTAATATCAAAGGATTCTTCCTCTGCATGACCGGCGCGCTCGCCCGGTCTTCATCCAATAGATTATTTTGTCTGGAGATGGCTTAAGAATAAAGTATATGCGAAAAGACTAGAACAGAATTTAGAACATTTAAATTATAAAATAGGAAACGCTATATTTCACTTAATGATAACCCTGCTATGATAGTTCGTTTTTTCCTTATATTTTTGTATTGTTAACTGTAAAAAAATAGATGTTTTTTTTTTCCTTTTCATATGTCTAGTTAATATTGTAAAGATAATCAATCAATAACAGGATTGACTTCGATTTGGCAAATGAAATCGCAGCTTCAACGTCACTAACTTTGGGCATAAAATAATATATTTCTCAAGAAACACCGACTCTTATTTTACAAATTTTTTTTCTATAAAATTAATAAGAAGTAGAGTAGATACTGTAGATCAGTTGTGTTCATTATATAATTGTGCTCGTCTCGTAACACAAGTCGTTGGCCTATGGTCATGTTTTACTCTCTCCTCAATATACCTGGAATTAATTCGTTTGTAATATATACTGGTAATAATCCTGAAAGCACATTATTCAGGCAAGAATTTCTTCGGTAACTGTGTTTGGAAATGGTAAAAGAACATCTTGAACAGCGAGCGCGGATACAAACACTGCCAAGAACTATAAAACAAAGGCTGTACGAAATTACAGGTTATTCTCCACAAAACCAAACTACTTCTATTAGTAAAGGCTTAGTCCACGGACGTTGTACTTTCTGAGACAGAAAAAAAAAACCGCCCACACGGTATTATTGTAGGGTATGCCGTAAGTTTATGTGTTTAGAACACTCATGCTTTATTAGTGCACCATGTTTTAAACGTACCCAAGATCTATAATCTTTATCTTACTTATACTATTTTGTTTGTGTTTTGCATTTGTTTTTATTATACTAGTCACTATTTTCCTTCCTAATGCTAGTGATAGATGTATGTTTAGATAAATAAAAATATTACAATTTAACTTTGTTTTTACTAATTGCAAAAATAGCGCAACAAAATCTACGGCGGAGCGTGGTTCCGTACGCGTTGTTATCAATGTAGACGCGAGTACCGCAGAGTTAATATGCATTGGCGGGTAACAAATATATTGAAAACATTTTCAATGGAACAATGACACATAGAAATTCCGATTTTTTTGAGAAAATCCTTTATGGAAGCTGCATCTGGACCCTCATCAACGTACCTTCGAGTAGGCGGCCCCCCGGTTTCCTATTACATATAGCTGACAAGTTTCCAATTTCCCTCAGTCTCTATCATCGTCGTTGTGATGTTATGAATGTCCAAAGGCTTCCCAAGCTCCTCCACTAGGCGGTCTCTGTCGTCTCTCCACCTCGCACACGCTAGGATTGCATGGTTAAGCGAACCCACAGTCCGCAGTCCAGATATCGGCCGTCTTCCGCCAGCCAGAATCTATGCTTGAAAATGTTCGTGTTCAGAAAAAGAAACTGAGTGGTGTAATAATCAGGAAACAGCAACTGATTCATGGGGCGACGCGACGTCCGGAATATCTTTGGCTATACCGATACCGCCTTGTCCTCCAGTCGTTTCCATATAAATAATAATAATATATTCTGCCACTTTTTTTAGAGTTGTTTCTTCTTCTTTTCGACCTCGCTTGCCGTTCCCCGGAGCGATGCAGCCTCGCATGTTTATCCGCTAAGATAGATAACGGTGGCACTGCAGCAATAAGCTGCGTTGCCTCAGTGGAAATGGTCCTATAACCATTAATTTTCCTTCGGAGCATTTTTCTTTGTAGTTTTTCTAGGGTTTTTTTGTTATTCTTAAGGTTCAAATCTTTCATCCATGCCATGGTCGCATTAAGAATCTGGGACTGCATAGCACCGCACAGAAGCTGCCACTTTCTACTGCTCGATCTACCAATGGTAAGCATGGCTCTCAACAGCGCCGCCAGTGTAGTCTCAGCTTTAGCCTGTACTTCCCGCACATGTGTTGCAAACATTAGTTCATGGTCTAACGTCACTCCCAAGTAACACATTTGCTTCCTGAAGTTGAGTCCACCGTGCTTGTATGGTCCCTTTAATATTGCGGTTCCGTTTTATTGGGAGCCACCTGCAAATTGTTCTTCTCTATCCACTCAACAATTCTTTTGGTGCACTCGTTAATCTGGAAGATGAGATCATTTGCGTCTTCTGCTGCGACTATGAGAGTCAGGTCATCGACATACGATATTGTGGTAGCTTAAGCAGTTGTGGCGCATTAAAGATTTCATCAGATAGTATGTTCCATAGCGTGGATCAAAGCACCGGCCCCTGCGGTATCCCAACTATGTTTTCCAATATAGTTGTTAGTGTAATTAGTATTCTCCTTTCTGTAAAATAATCCTCAATGATTCTAATAAGATACCTCGCTATGTTCCTTCAATTCCTTTTCAATTCTCCAACGATCCGACCCCAGGATGCCGTATTACAAGCATTTCTTATATCTACAGCCACCACAGCAACCAATTTCTTGCTGGTTGATTTGATAAAACATTTTCTCCACTGCATACGTTGTCGAGCGACCACTCGTGAAGCCATACTGCGTGTCCAATAACCCGCCACTCTCAGTGAGTTATTCCTCTAGTCTGTTTTTGATCATCCGCTCATATATTTTCCCCAAGCCAGGAATCAAATAAATAGATCTGAAAATCGGTCGGTCATCTGTCGAATCCCATTTCGGCAGCAACACGACCGTGGCCTTCTTCCATTCCGTAGAGAAACGTTGTTGATAAAGGAGCTCATTTATAAATTTCAGCAGCGTTTCTGGGATTATTTCTGCTATAGTTTCCACTGCCTCTATGTTTAACTACCCCTGATTATTTCTTATGGGGTTACTTAAAATGAAAAGTTTGGTTCATTTTGAGGAGGATCATTTCTGAAGCTATTCAGAAGATATAATAGATAATATATTACAGGAATTTCTTGCTAGGACCTGTTTAATTATTTCTATGCATCTTTGAATTTGCAAAATAAATAGTTATGTTATGCATTTATAAAATATTTGACTGCAATACCTACTAAATTGTTATAAAACCTATTAGACTACTGTTTTGACATTTTACTGTCAGTGCATCCTAGATTAAATATCAATTTACAGTGCGATCAATCAACACAATTTGCGACATTGTCTAAAATAGAGGTAATTTACTCTAACGTTTTTGAACAAACCTCGTAAGTATATGACTGAATAAAATTAATATCTGATGGTTACATTTTAGGGTTTCGATCAGACAGAATTGTTTAGGATTTTTTTTCCCTAAAACTAATAATAACAAAGTTTTCCATATGGTTCCAACCTAAGTAGATACACTGTATAATCATATAATCACCGTCGACATAATTTATCAGAAATACATGATATGTATAAATATATTAACTCTAATCCCTGTGTGAATCAAATGTTATAAAAACAATATCGGAACAGATATCGTGTAGTATTCGTTAACCTATCGAATTAAACGTTCCGAAAACAAAGCAATGGCGCCAACATTGTACTCCATTGATGCTAGTCCTCCATGTAGAGCAGTTATAATATTAGCGAAAGCAATTGGACTAGATTTGAATATAAAAAATTTGAACCTCTTAGAGGACGAGCATCTACAACCTGAATTCGTGAAGGTTTGTTAAAATCATTATTAAATACAAACCGAAATATTTAATCACATCTTATTTTTTTCTGGTAATAGGTACACACTAAAAAATATTTGCAATTCCTACACAAAATTCCAGTAATGTATAGGGTAAATTTACCAAAAATTAGAAAATATATCTAAAGTTTTCTATTCAATTTCCCAATTTTTGGCAATTTTACCTTATACATTACTGGAATTTTCTGTAGGAATTGCAAATATTTTTTAGTGTGTGGATATATAAATTGTGTTATTAGAATATTCTGCTTCAATATATTGCTTTGTTGTCTATCTTTTAGAAATAGCTTCATTGAATTGATTATTTCGATTTTGGAGCGCTTTTACAATAAATGTAATTAAATAAAGAGTGTTATTAGCATGGGTGAAATTGTCCTTTATTTAGTTTTTATTAATAATTTATCTACAATACAGTTTCAGAAACTTATTTGCAATAAAAAAATTTTTCTTCTAAAAAAAAGCAAATAATATGTGAATTAATTTTCAGATTAATCCTCAACATACCGTGCCAACGTTAGACGATGATGGATTCATATTATGGGATAGTCATGCTATCACCCTTTACTTACTTGAAAAATATGGAAAAATCGACTGTCTTTATTCCAGGGACCTTAAAACCAAAGCTCTCATAGACCAGCGTATGCACTTTGACAGCGGCGTTGCTTTTGCTGCTCTATTTCGCGTTGCAGTAAGTCAATGCTTAATCTGCCTACCACAAACTGTTAATTAAATTAAATTTTATTTTCTTAGAAACCAATTAAACAGAAGGAGACGAATGTCGTTCCCGACAACTTAAAACAAGATGTACAAGAAATTTATGGGTTCTTAAACACTTTTTTGGAGGAAAACGACTGGGTTTGTGGGAATAAGCTAACTGTTGCTGATATTCATATAATGGTTACTATCACTGCTCTCGAATTTTTCGTCCCGATAAAAGATACGCATTCAAATATTCGGCGATGGTTAAATAATTGCAAAGAACAACCCTGGCACGAAGTGAATAACAAAGGTTCTAAAGACTTTGAAGATATATTTACAAGCTTTATGAACGATCAAAAAATATCGAACTGATCTAAACTTAACTGCAATATGTAGATATGTAAATGGAACATTTATAAAAATGTAATTGGGTTTATGCAACTAACATGATTATAATGAAACATGTAATGTTGAAATATGTTTATGCTACAAAAATATAAAGTTTGTTATATAAAGCGAGGCTTTATGTTTATTTTTATCTTTTATATTTTTAACATTTCATGTGGAAACATTACTTTCAAATAAATAATTACATCAAAATATATATACTTGATTAGCAAGGCTGAGAATTAAATCCCATTCGATCATCCGCCCTACAAAATTCTATTATGGAGGGACATTCCGAGTAATAAAATTTTGTACGGCGGATGATTAAACCAGATATAAATCTCAAGCCTTTTAGATTTTATAGTTTATTGAAGTATCTTAATACCTTGTAAAGCTTGTTTTGTGCTGGCTGCTTGCGCGCAGGGGTATGCGATGAAATTTTGTACACGGTGAATAGTGGGACTTGTATATAATATTTATTTAATAAGCACCTTTAATAAATAAGAGTAGGCATAAAGTTTATTTCATTAACATTCAGATATGTAAAAACATACAGACATACCTTTCCACTCTAATATTATTGACAAAATTCTTTTTTAAGGATTTAGCACAATTAGTTCATTAGAAGTTCATCTGATATTGAGATAATTTTTAAATTACAGAAGCGAGCTGTACGGGTAATCGCTGGTGTGGCACGTACCACAACTTGTAGCGACTTATTTCCTAATTTGAAAATTATGACAGTGCCTTGCATTTTTTTATTTCATTTGTTGTTGTACGCCTTCGAAAATTATAATTCCTTGCCTAAATTAAACCGCTGCAATAAGTATAACACAAGAAATGCTGGTGTTTTGGGGATTCCGTCACACAGATTGACCTTTAGTGAGAAAAGCCACAGTTACTTACCTATAAGAGCTTTTAATAAGCTTTCTATTAAGTATAAACGACTACCGTTGCAATTGTATAAGAATCATGTAAAACAGATGTTACTCGCAAAAAGTTATTAGTCAATTAATGAATACATGGATGATCCTGAAACCTAAGTCTACTTTCTCTGTTGGTGTTTGTGTATTTGTGACTTTTAAGGGATTGTGATTTACTTGAAAATTTTGAAACGTATATAATGTATGCTTATCAAGTATCCTATCCTCATGTGTAGTCGACAGAACCAAATATGTTATTATTATTATTATTATTATTATTAAAGCAAACTTCACTGTTCGTAGAGAAACTTAAATAGGATAACTACTATTGCAGCTGATTAACACTTATACACAACAAACTTTTACAGTGTGCCCACCCAATAAACAGACCTATTATTATATTTATTTATTCTTTTGAATAATACGTCTAACGAAAAATAAATTTACTCCTTGAATTAAATATTATTTTTTATTGAAATTTGATAGATTTTATGCGTTTTATTTTAATACCAGATAATACAAGGAATTAGGTTATTTTCCTCGCATTGACAACAACAAGATTATAAAGATATAAATAGCTAGCTTTCTTTCATACAAACTTATTCATTGCATCGAGGTCATCGTAATTTTACTAATTCAGGAGATTTTACGATTACTGGATAATAGAGGACCCGTCGACGTGTATGTACACTTCTGGGGTCCCATTGGGCTCCAATGTTGAACCGCTGATGTTCGTTATCTTCATTAAAGGTTTCGCCGAATTCATTAGCGGCAAATTTATTTCGTTTGCGGATGGTCTAAAAATATATCGCTCTGTATCTAGCTTAGATGACTATGAGTTTTTTCAGATGGACCTTCGTAGTATGAATCGGTGGCGTGATAAAAACAACTTACGTTTAAATATAGATAAGTGTCAGATAATTAGCTTCCCTAGAAGGTCAATAGTCGCTGCATATACTTATCATACTAGCAATATTGAAATTTAAACCATTTTAAAAAATTTTATTTTCTCTGGTGAATTACAGAAAATTGTTTTCTATTTTTTTTCTCGATAACGGTCAGAGATAAGAAAAAATACAAGAGATCAAAAAGTTTCTAAACAAGACAGAAAATTTATTGCGTATTTTAGAATCTAGCAGTGGCGCATCGCAAAAAAGTTCAGGGTGGGAAAAGAGGGCATGACCCCGAAAAAATTATTACCCTGTAGATTTACATCATCATTTGGCATGGCTAATGATGCAGGCCTTATAGCGTAACCTACCTTCCAAATTTGAGCAAAATATCTCAAAAACTGTAGGAGCTATACAGTAAAAAGTGAAAAAATCTTGAAATTTCAACACCCTGCAGATTGGTAACGAAGCGTTTGCAGACCTATGTTTATATGAAATTTTAGGCACAAAATAAACCAAATAATTACCCCCTTCCTTATGTAGGTACATGATATTTAGGAGCCCTCTGTATATTATAGAGTCCGAAACCTGCGCGAAGTATGATATTAGCACTCTTAATCAGACTACCATTACTTGTTGCCTAGCAATGAAGACCGATTACCAATATTCGTTTGCATGCGCAATGTGACGTCACGTACCATTTTATATTGCAACGGACTCTACTTGCTCTCATATGTAAAAAGTATCCTTCCATAAAAATCAAAACTGTCATTTTCATATCGTTTCAAACATTCTAAGTCACGCCTGCGATTCACATCAGTACAAAAGGATTTATACGGTATTTTCTTAACAAAAAACAAATAAAAATACTACATTGTAATCGATTGTCTGGATTTGGTGTTTCTTAATATTAGGTACCAACTTATACTTAAGTGTACGAAAACTTTTGCTATTCATTGTATGCACAATAGAAATTAAATGAAACATTGTGTAACACCTGAAAGTAAGCTACTACAACGGTGAAGATTAGACGAAAATCGCATAAAAATACGATGAGACGGCATGTTTAATATCAAGTAAATCGTTAAAATATAATTCCAGTTTTATAGTCTTAGTATATCAATGATTAAAGTGACAATTTTGTGGATTATAGGCTTTCATATATAACTGTGAACGTAGTTTCACATTCTTATAAAAATTATTTCCTTTTAAATAATATACGTTTCAACTTACTGATAAATCTTATTCGGTAAAGAATTATTTTTATAATGTACACTGATAAACAAGAATACCGTAAAATGGGGTGACTGAACAAAACTTTGATAGGCAGGTGACATTTTTTGGTAATCTACAAGAGTTTGTGACGGGTCTATTTCAAATATATAAAGAACTAAATTCAGTGTTACATGCAAAATGCATAGCATTACTGAGAGTTTTGACTATGTGCAGCTTTAGCACTTAAGCAAGGAAATTGCATGTTGCAAGAATGAAAACGCTGTAGCATTTTTCTTTCGTGCTACCACATCATAAGGCAACCACAACATAACTTCAAATTCTTTCTATACTATCTTATTGTTAGTAAGCAGTGGCATATCATTTTATTTGTTTTTTTCATTGCAGTGGTGACTTGAAAAATCATGCCACGAAAATATGAAAGGCGAGTGAGCTCTCGCAGCTATCGGAACTACTCTTGGACGGTTTTGCAAGTTTTTAAAAGCATATTTGCAAGTTATGTTCTTCTAAGTTTATTTGCTCACTCATATTATGTTTATATACCTACCTACTGTGAAGGCTATAACCGTTTAATTTTGCTTTTATTTTTTTTTGGATTAAATTTGCAGGTGCCAGTATTTTTCTGTCAACTTTTTTTTTACACCCTGCAAATAGAGGGGATTGAAATAAATATCAAACGTTTTTCAAGTCACTCCAAAGTGGGGTGTCTTAAATGAATTTTGAATTTTCTTCTTTTCAAAAAGAACAAAAGATGAAGAGCTGATTGTATTGCATAATACTTTTATAGGTCTAAAGAGTTGCTAAAAAATTTTACTTCACCTCATATGTAGCACCCTGAAAAAATATAAGAGTTGATCAAAATTTTTATCAAGTTTTACAGTATATAGAAAATAATACAATGACAAATGCAAGTTTGCAAAGAGTTACTTACTAATTAAAATAAAAAAAGCAGAAAAACAATTAGTCAAAAAATTATTAAGTTCGCAGATTAAATTGGTTAATAACTGTATTTTAAAATTACATTTAAAAACGGACACAAGACGAATACGACAATTTCAAATATATAAAATTTGAATACTCTATCAGAGAAAACATATGCAAACATATATAGCATATGATATGGGCAGAAATTTTCTTTTATATAAGCTAAAGAGGCATTGAAAGTTTTTGTTGATCGGAAGGATTTTTTATAGGCAGTAAATACCTATATATCCACAGTTATATGAAAACCAAATATTATATTAATGAAAAATAAATTTTACACAAATTGGAAATGTCTGGTCATCATTGATGCTGAAAAGCTCTAGTATATTGTTAATGTAGTTTTCTGGTAAAATTGCAAGGCATTCATCTACATAATGTTTGAAAGTTCATATCAAGTAAATTACATGCGATTTTGAAAAACATCTGAATATTTGAACTAAAGTCTTTAACTGCAACTTTATTATCCAATTATGTCACAAAAGCACAAATATTTTAAGATTACAGAAATATATAAATACTAATGCGATTTTACCGATAAGAAATCCCAAATTTATCTGTAGTTACAAAAGTGAAAACCTCGACTTGTTTACAATATACTAACAATTCTAGTAACAACACCAGCCTATTAAAACGATAGTTGTAGAAGCATAACCACAAATTACAAATACTTGCAGTATTTTAAGTGACAACAGCTACCTATGTACCTATATTAACCTAGTTTTCCAAATACTTCTACTGAATTAAAAAATACATGCGAATATAAAAATATGGATGTATGTATTTATAGTTACAGCATGAACGTGATGATATTGACATTGTGATTGATTGGTCAATCTATTCTTAATTTATTTATTCACATGTTACGTTACTAAAGTATGATAACACTTACGTAGGAACTGTACGATTAGATTTCGCCCAAAAAATATGTCTGTCAATAAGTGCCAATTTTATTTAGTTATTATTAATACTGCAAAGTGTTAATGTACTACTAAACTGAAGATATGGCGCCTATATTATACGCTGTAGAAACTAGCCCACCATGTAGAGCTGTATTTATGTTAGCAAAAGCAATTGGTTTGACTTTGAATATAAAGTATATAAAGTTTGAGGAACGAGAGCACTTGCAACCTTATTTCTTAAAGGTAGGCGAATATAATAAATGCTCTGCCAGTTTTTATACATACCTACCATATTATTCTAGCTTAATCCTCAGCATACAGTACCTACACTAGATGACGACGGATTTGTTGTATGGGATAGTCACGCAATAAATATTTACCTCATAAATAAGTACGCTAAAGATGATACTCTTTACCCTACCGACATAAGGAGACGAGCTCTTATTGATCAGCGTCTGCATTTCGATAGTGGTGTAGCTTTCGCCATTCTTTTTCGGATATCGGTTATATACATTTACATATCATATTTTTAAAACGCTTATTGTGATGTATTCTGCAGAGGCCTTTGAGGTTTGGACAATCGAAAGTGGTTCCAGAAAACTTGAAAGCAGAATTACGGGAAGTCTATAGGCTCATGAATGTCTTTTTGGAAGACAATAAATGGGTTTGCGGTGATTCAGTTACACTGGCCGATATTCAGTTAACTTCAACTCTTACATCAATGCAAGTATTCGAACCGCTGACCGATGAATATCCTAATGTCAAGAGGTGGTTAAATGATTGTACAAAGGAGTCGTGGTATGAAGCAAACGTCAAGGGTTTGGAAGCACGGAATCAACTATTTACAAAACTTATGAGTTAATGGACAATACTTGATAGAATTAAATTATCTCATTAAACCTATTTTAACCTTTTCTATTCTGATTTTATATGAGTATGGAGCGAAAATAAAACGAAATATGTGCATCCGTCCGTGAAAACTCATATTCGAAAAAATTTAGCCCTTTCTGCAATAATTTTGAGCGGCAAAAAAAAATTGCCAAAATAGCATTCAAAAAATATTTTTCACTTTTCAGAAATGTTTGAACTACGCCCCATGTACTTAGTAATTCCCAATTCCAAAAAGCAGAAAAATAATATCTTTCGACGGCGTTATTCTTTGTTCAACATCGTTCTCAGATAATAACTTTAATTGGAAAACTTTCGTTGTTGATCAACGGTTTAACTAAGTAAAGGAGTTAAGGTAACACGAAAATGTTAATTACTAAACCATTATTGAGACTTTATTCTCGCACGGTTGTTAGAACAATTTCGAAGAGAGAAAGTTAATTCTTTAAGTTAGTAGATGCACTAATAACACTACCTTGGGCTTCAACTCCAAAACAGAATAATTGCAGCACCTACTGCTAACTCCCCATTTGAGCAAAGTTTTATAAAAATGAAATTTTATTCCGAAACGTGAGTTTTAAACTACACAACTTTCCCCGCTTTTAACTACTTGTGCACGTGGACGCGAGGGAACTGCAGATGGCAGTGCAAGTATATAAAAATATGGATGTTTTTATATCACAACATGTATGTACATATATAATAATCTTGACCGGAATTGATTGAGTAATCTGTTCTTAATTTATTTATTCCAATGTCTTTTCTTTTAAAGTAAGATAATACTGCCGTAAACTGCATAATTACATTTCGGCCAATTGAAAAATATGTTTGTCAATAATTTTACTTAATTACTACTATAATCAGCGGCAAATAAAGCATAAGGCGCGATTGGGCGATCGCCAGGGGCGAAAAGTCAAAGAGAAACTAAAAAAAAAGTTATTAAAAAAGTTAGAAACCCAGCTTTCAACATGGAGGAAACTACTTCTTTTTTTAATATTTTAAGAGAAGTATAGCCACTTATAAACCATAATTTATAATAACGCAAGCAATATGTCTGGTCAATACGCAGGATTACAACCACGAATAAGTGAGCATAATGATATTGCTGCTAGTATAAATATACTGTTATACATATTTACAAAAAAAAAATTTTAATGACAAGATGGTCAGCAAGAACGGATGCAGCGAAGGCAATGTTGGAAGGCTATGAAGTTTTCAAATCTGCTTTAGGAAAGTATAACAATAAATCCTTACAACCACTAATATCAAAGCCCAAGCAAATGGTATGATAAAAATCATGAAAGCTAGAAACTAGAATTCTTCTGGCTTTTAGGAACTACGCTATAAAAGATAAATATCGATGTACTTTTTGGTTGTCAAATTGTATTAATCATCACTAGGATTTATAAAAAGTATAAGAAATAAATTCAGTAATTCTGAAAATATTGGAAATAAATTCACAGGATATCAGTAACAAAAGGGCCAAGAATAGAAAGGTACAAGACGACGACACTAGAGTAAATGAGACACGATTTGACAGACGGGAAGATATGCAAATAAACGTTTTCAAACGTAGCAACTTAAAGATATATATATATATATAAATGTTCTGGATGATTTCTTCCAGGAATGTGTTCAATATAAATCCAAATTTGCAGAAACTTCTACAAAGTTTAAAATTTGAAGGCTGATCCGGACGTTTCCCAATATCTAGATAGTACTGAGAATGTATTTCAGCCTTCCATCGACCAACGTCTCTGAAAAACGTCCTGTTTCACAACAAGAAGGATTAAAAATTATCCTTGAACCACACTTTTGGATTAGAAGACAAGCGACCTGGCGGTAATCAACGTTTCTCTTGACATTTTGCATTCTATTTCTGAAAATGAAATTAATTAGAGAATTAAATAGATTCCTATCATTAAATCAAATGAGAAAGTGTTAAGATATTAAAGTAAGTATGTACATGAGCAGTTTTTTCGAATATTCACTTTTAGTTAAAATCTGCAGTCTCTTATCAGTATTTTTCCCAAATATAGCTTTGTATTTCATAACAAAAAAGAAACTTAACAATAAGTACATAATTGTTCTTTATTCCCTGTGCTGCGACAAAAGCTTCAAGAACGTTGCTTGCTTAATTTAACCCAAAAAAAAGGGTATAGCAAGATAATCAATTGAAAAATGCTCCCAAAGATATATAATTCGACAGGTATACATGTTTTAATCTCAAAAAGAACGAAAGGGGTGGAAAGGCAATTACTATTACACTATTCGAAAGAAACTGCTCACTGTGATAATTTCAACTGGACAAAAAAATAAATACAAATAAAGTATGTGTAAGACCTCCAGAGAGGGGGTTAAATAACCACCAAAGTTTCGTCGAACATGCACCTATACCCAGGTTTATTGTGCAAACTTTGGTTTAATTTACTATGAACCACCAGCTTGAAAGAAATAAATAGTAAAATCGAATTGGTATCATTGGTAGTGGAAATAACTGCTTCAATATTAGATTCTGGATTTAAAATTATTAATCTTATCTAATTCTGATAAAAGGTCGTACAGATACGACACGGTATTTGTGTTACATGACTGAGCAAATTTGGAGGAAATAAACCGAACTTTGAAGTGTTATTGACAATATACAAACAGTAATGTTTGATTGGATTTTAAGTAGGTACATACCTACGTTTATATCAGTGGCGGCTCGTCAGGGGAGGCTAAGCCTCCCCTATTATTTTTAATCAAATAAATGGTGTTTATTATGTATTAAAACAATGTTTAAGCATTGACTATATACTAAAACAAAGCAATTTTGACAAAGAATTTATAATAAATAGTATATTTATTCATTACTTTATTTGAAAATGCATAAAATTTTACTGCATGCATATTATAAAAGCAAGGAGGCTAACCGCAAGACTGGCTACGCGCCGATGATTAATACCACCACGTATACTTTGTACGGCGATAAAGAATGTGACGGAGGCTGGGGTCCGGTGAGATCGTATGAGATCGGCAAGTTGTGATACGTTGTCGTTCGTAAAACGTTCACAGTTCGCACGTAGGCGATTACATTTTCAATACTGCAGAATAACTGACATCAGTTTTGCGTGGAATCGTTTGTTAGCTCTTATTCAAACTTTACAAGAATACAGAAATGATAATCGTCGTTTTGATGATATATATAATTACTTATATTTTGACAAAGAACCCAGTCAGAAAAGACATAGATTTTCCTATCAATCGGAAATACAAGAATACAATTTTTTAACGAAATTTGAGATACGTTAATCGTTCAGGCAGAAGTTAGATTTCAAGATATACATAAGTTACGTTTCTTTCATTTATTGACTTCTGACAAATTCTTAATTTACTCAAAAAACTTTCCATAAAATTTCTTAGAAAACACTTTTACAACAATAGTTTTGTTTTGACGAAATTCATGATCTTCAAATGTTCGGATAGTGTTAAACGTTAATTGAGATGTTAAATTTCTTTAATAAAAACGATTTATATGAATGTATGCCGGAACTATGTATCAAAATCGATTAAGCAGTTTATCCTTAATATCAATTGAAAATGGTTTTTTTTATTACATTAACGCAAAATGATGTATTTACGAGCGAGTACGAGTAAGCAATACAGTTTTCCGTGTTTCAAAAAAATATTAAAATATTTATTTTAGTTTTTAAACAACATAGATCTATTTAGTTGTTATTATCATTTATCAACAACTTATTTTTAATTTACCGTAGAATTTTATGAGTTACTATTATATTTGTTATTTATTATTAGTTTATTTTTGGTTTATTAAGAGTTTATTTGAACTTTTTATTAGCTTTTTACCTATCACCTTACACCATTTATCCATTTTCCTATTCAGGTAAGATTTCACTTTCATCTCTACGTTGTTCTTGCTAGAAGAGTAATTTTATTTTATTTTGATTTCTTTTTTATGTCAATTTTTATTCTACACTTCCAATGATACAGTAATAGATATAAAAATATAATTTATCGACCGAGAAGAGCTAGGCTACACTAGCCTCCCTTGGGCAAAATGTTACGAGCCGCCACTGGTTTATATAGCTAAATCTGGGATTTTAAAGTATTACAGATTAAATATTCCTATTCATTACTTTCATTAAAAAATATGATTAGGCAAAATCCAAACTCAAAATATACATGACGATCATTTGATTTATAGTAATATAGGTATATAATATACATATATAATGATATCCGAGAGAAAAATAATTTGTCAGAAATAAACCTAATGGAATCCAAAAATATTAAACAAACGTAAAAGAGAGGCGCTTTTTAATAATGAAACACATAGAATATTCAGACATAAAAATGTAGCTATAATGATGAAAACACAAAAGATATGATGGTATAAACATAAACACATATTAAAAAGAAGCACCAGGAAAACTATTAACTGAATAGACGCCAACAGAGCCAGCAGATGACAATATAGAAGGAATGGAAACACAAAATTGGAGAAAATTATTACCTATACAATAGGAAAGCGTTGTCAGAACCGGTACACGGGGCAAATCATTGTCCTATCATACTTTACATGGGCAGATAAAAGAGATAACATATTGCGGTTAAGAATAGAATGAGTAGGGTATATATTAAAGGCAACAACTTATTGGTAAATAATAATATACAATACTTGAAAATTTAAAGCAGCACGTACTAAAACAAGGGAAGGTGTACTAAAATATTCATTATTTCGTGGTTATTACAACGCGTTAAAAAAACAGAAAATAAACTAAGCAAAGTGTATACCTAACTTACGTATATACCTATTTGTGTTTGTTAATGTTTTAGAAATAAATAAATACAAAAATATAAAGATACCATTAAAACAGCAAAATGTAAAAGAAATCTAAAATAGGTTATATAGCCTGTATCTATACTTATCACCGAAAATAAAGAAAAATTGTGCCTATTAACTCATTCAGAAAATTTAGTCAGACGTAAAAAAGGATGAGGAAATAAACGTGAAAATATAGGTGCCGTTTTTTTGCTATTAACGTGAGGAAATTACTTATGAGAACACTTCTTGCGGGTTAATAGATAGTAAATACGTAAAATAATAATAAAAATACACTAATATATATTTTGAACGTTTTTAGATATAGGTACAGTAAGTAGTACATGCATTTAGATAGTAAGAAGGCGTGCTCAATAGAGTGAGAAACACCCGAAGATATCTTCGGAGAAACTCTCTTGGAGAAACGTTACAACTGATAGATACTAAATAACTACCTGCATGTTATCAAACAGGTCCATGACATTTACATAATTTTTCATAAAATAAATACTCATAGGATTGATTTTTAAATATCTTGCTCCTCTTGTGAAACAAATGGAACTTGTTTTTCAACTCGTATCATCTGTACTTACTTGTTTTCACACCCATCATAATAATATTTAGTATTTATGATATATTTATACACACTACCATATGGACAACGAATGGATAATCTAATCTAGTTACTTTTTTAAATAAAAAGCATACAATGTCTCATGCTATTATTATTCATGTACCAACTGACGTGTAACAACAGTTCTTACTAATGATTGTGTTTATAATTCCATGATGATTACCAATACACACTAATAACAATGGTACATGTAATGGCACTTAGTTCTATCATTCCTTGTACCTATTCTTTTATAACTTCACATATTTTATTTTTTAGTATTTGTAATAGCAAAAATATTGTTGGCCCAAAAATAATCCCTTTGCGTCAAAAGCGTGATGAAAAGTTTAAAATAGTTTTGGTCATGTGGTACTATTAAAAATACAATAAAATGTAGAAGATACTTTCTTTGCATAGGTACTATCAACATTTAACAAATATCTCAATACTCTACTCATCTTTATGTGGGTATAAGGAATTTTATTGAATCTTTACAGTTTCAGTTCTTACTATTTTTTCTTGTAGAATCTTCCCTAATTTATCAAGACCATCTTGGTTTAATTCTTCATAATACGGCAACTTTTGGCATTGTTTAATGTATCTAAACAAGTTTGGCGTGGTTTTCTCTAAAATTGGTATCAAGTAATCAAGGGTGCTCAACGTACTCATACAGCTGAAGTCTGCGATTGATATTTGATCGCCTGCTATCCACATAGACTCTTTTAGGAATGTATCAACAAAATTGTATGCCTGCTTAACAGTAATTAGTAGAGACGGTTTCATTGTTTTTTGGTGCTTGAAAAGTATAGGCATCTGAAAATCAGATACGTAGTTTTAGAACGGCGAAATGTTTTGTGGTGCGTGTTATGCGCTACAAAGTTAATTATTTATTTACCACACAACTGTATAAGGTAGGATATAATATTCCGCTGTCAAAATGTAGTCTTTGGTTGATTAATGCACGCTTGTCGGGTTCTGGAGAATATAGTGCGTAATTAGGGCCATATTTCTGTATTAAATATATTGCTATTGCATGACTATCCCATATAACAAATCTACCATCAATTAGTGTCGGAACAGTATGTTGTGGATTTAGCTGCAAACAAAGCGAAGTGTCACTTAAGAGACACAAGAGTATTTCGGCATTTCTACCACCTTCGTCAACTCTGCTAAATATGATTTGTTTAAAATATCCAAATGTTTAAAATCCACTTTAAGTTTAATAGCATTAATAACCATTCGTATAGCTCTACACGGTGGGCTTATTGGTGACCAAAATAATTTGATTCCCATTTAGTTAATTGCAAAATAAATACTGTGAAATATTATGTGTATAATTAAAAATAATAATTTCTGTGACAATAACCATAAACCGACATTGTCATTAAACTAATCACATCTGACATATACAGTTATTGGTCTGTTGCTGGGTGAAGCTTCGGGTTGTGGAAATGAAATACACTTTACACTTCTATACAGAATACATACATCTATTAAAGTATTGCACCATCCCCCACTGAAATTTTACCTAAGAGTTCCAACATCGCATTGATCCATACCTTTATTTCTTATTCGAGAAGAAAGCCTGTTCTGATTTTTATTCACGATTAAAAATCACCTGGAATCGAATTAGCGCCTACGGACTGAAAGGCGCATATGCAAACCGTTCAACCACTGCCACAGCTATACAGTTACTTACAAAGCTAGTGCAGGTACTTGTTAATACATAAGGTCACCTATCCACTACAACGGCGATTAATGTAAAGAGCATGAAGAATATACTTCTTACAAGCAATGCACATGTCTAAACATAAGGAAAATTGATGCCTACCATAAAGATTTGTGCGAGTGATTTGGCAAAAATATGATTTTCTCCCATTACGTAAGAACTGTGTGTTTGAAGTTGTGAAGAACAACTCGATACAAAAGAAGAGGAATATTTACGAAGGTTTACGAAATATATGAACGTATTCCTTTGCTCAAAGCAAATTTCTTGCAAACTTGCAAAAGTAACGAAGCCAATATCTCTCCTAAAGAAAATAGGGTGTAATATACAGTCCACAGCCATATCATTACTTGAATTTTTTTCAGTTATTTCGACTGTTGACTTTATAACAATCATTATTTTGTTATAAAAATGTTTTATTTTTTTAATTTGCAATCTTAGTAGCTAAAGAAACAGAATAAAACTGATTTAAACAGTAAAATATATATATTTTAAGGAAAAACTTCATTCGTATAAATTTTAGGAAAAAACTCAATACATGTTTGGAATCGTCACCCACGTATGCAGGAAACCGTTCAGAACTGCATTAGTAGCATGCCACGGCGAATTGAAAAGCGTTAAACCCTCTAAAGGCGACTCCACACCAAATATTGATTTTCTTCTAAAATTTGTACGAATGAAATTTTTCCTTAGAATATAAGATTGCAAATTAAAAAATAACACATTTTTATAACAAAATAATGATTGTTATAAAGTCAACAGTCGAAATAACTGAAAAAATTCAAGTGCGTCTAATAGTATGGCCAGGGACTGTATATCCAATGCATGGGCGCACAGATACATCAATTGTTTTTTAAGCAAACCCAGGTGACAAAAGGGAAGGAGTACCATATGTGATGGTACTAGCCTACTGGTTTTATTAATACTCTCCAAAATTGCAGCTTGAAGATGTTTATTCCTGGCAAAAGCAGGCAGTCAAATAAAATTCACATATTTATGCAATGCAACGTGACATAAGGGGTTTGACACGGAAATCAAGAAAAGAATTAAATATTGCTGATACACGATTTTTGTTTATCTCTAGACAGATCGAAAAATATATATATGCTTTATGTCACCAGATATACTGATTGACAGCTGCAAAGCAATTGGTGCAAGAAGTATTTTAGTTAGCTATTCTACTTCCAATAAAAGTAGCATAAGGCAACGTTCTCTGAGAGACCCACGGTACTACCGATGGAAGAAGATACATCTGAGCCAAGTGACATCTTTCGCTACTACTCCAGCAGAGTTGCTGCGCCTTTTTCTTGTACTTGCACAGAAGCGTTCAAGTAATTGTGAATATTAGAAAGGTGTCCCTAAGTGCTCAGTCATATGTACCACCTGTACTAGATATCGATGGAGTTCGATAAAGATAGTAATCATTCATTTTGATGCGAATTTACTAGAAAATGTAATGTGCAAGAATCTTTTGAAATGGATTCTGAAACTGATAAGAGGAAACATTTGCTTCGTATGTTGGTCCAATTATGATTGCCGCACTTCGGCTTCTCATCCGTTTTGAGCGATATGCTATAGTTAGCGGCGGCCGGTGCATAAGTCACATGGAGTGCTCTGACAATGATCACAGTTCTTCGTATGCTCTCGTCAAATATGTTTCTATGTTATGAAGTTATACGAAGAAGTTCGATCATTGTCAGAGCGCCCCGTGACGTAAGAGTAAGCACCAGTCGCCGCTTATTATAGGGGGTGTAGCGCTGAAGTGTGGTAATTCATTACTAGTGTATTTAAAACGTGTTTTTGGAAATTTTATTTGTGTTGTTTAAATTATTATTCTCTGATTTGACGTTAACATAAAATAAGTACCTTATAAGTTTTTGAGCAACTGGTAATGGTTTATAGAATAAAATGCACCGAAGGTGTCTAAATGTCCTCTTTATTATTTGGTGCGTTTTTAAATTATCACTACTGTTCCAGTAAATGGTTTCTCTTGCTGATAAACACACTTGTTCTTCAGATGACGACTTGTTACCAAGCTTTTTTGTGCGGGATTGTAGGTATATGTGTTGGCTGCACCACTTTGTTGCATTATCAACTTGTCGTTGAAAAGGCAAACCTTTTCCGATATGTGGAAACGGGTGATCCTTTGCCCGGTTTATAAGAAACGAAATAATTCACTTTTGTCTAACTACCGCCCCATATCCATTTTATCTAATTTTGCCAAAATCTACGAACAACTTTATGCAAGAATTTATTATAACGTTCGACCTTTGTTATCCCAATTGCAGCATAGTTTCGTCCGAGGTAAATCAACTACAACTAACCTATGTAGTAGTATTACACAGTTCCTTTGTGAAGTTGTTGATAGAGGTAGCCCAGTGGATGTGGTTTATACAGATTTTTCACACGCTTTTGATACGATCAACCATAATGCCTTGCTAGTTAAGCTTAGTTCGTTTGGTTTCGCTCCTTCTGTTGTCACTCTCATAAAATCGTACTTACACCAACGAATGTGTTATGCAGCATACAACGGTTATCAATCAGATAGGTATATAGCCGCATCGGGTGTTCCCCAAGGGTCAAATCTTGGACCACTCTTGTTTAACTTGTTTACTAATGATCTGATTGAGAGTATCACTTGCCCTGTTCTGGCATATGCCGACGATCTAAAGAACTGAAAATAACTGAAATTACCAAAGCAGATGATGTGCAGCTGTTGCAACAAAACCTTGACTTGATGGCGGAGTGGTGTCGGACCTACGAACTGGAAATCAATATTAGCAAATGTCGCTACATCACATATACCCGTTCGAAATGTTGTATTCCGTGTTCTTATACTGTAGATGGTACTTATATTGAGCGAGTGACAACTTTTAGGGATTTGCGTGTCCTATTTGATCACGAGCTGTCTTTTAGACCTCAATTAGAGAATGTTTGTGCAGCTAGTTGCAGAGCCTTGGGTTTCGTTATGCGGGCGGCTACACATTTTACAAATATTGAACTTTTTAAAGTCTTGTATTATGCATTTGTAGTCAGCAAGATGGAATATGCAGTTATTGCATGGTATCCATTCTACGCATATCACCAAGTGATGCTTGACAGAACACATCGAAGATTTTTAAAGTTCTTATCATTCAAGATTTACGGTGTTTATCCACCTAGAGGCATCAGCCAATCAGATTTGCTACTACGCCATAACATGAAGTCGCTGTCTGATAGAAGAAACTTTCAGTGCGCCGACTTTTTACGGAAGCTTATAAATAACAAGGTGGATTGCCCATATCTTCTCTCGAGAGTGATGTTTCACGTTCCAAGGAGTTCTTCACGATATGATGTCACTTTTCAGTTGCCTGTTGCGAGGACTAATATGCTGCAGCGCTCTCCAATCTACACCATGTGCAGGAATGCTAATAGGCTAGTTAGTGACATATTCACCTAATTTGAAATAACATATGACAATGGTGAAATTGCGTCGTGCGTGCGTGTGTTATTTTTTTTCTTGTTTTGATTATATTTATATGTGGTAGCATACATATTTTGTTGAATATTATTTTTGTGGATACCTTGTTTTAAGTTGGTTGTACATTTGTTTACGTATATTTAGTATCAACTAGTTTCTAAGTTATTTTGTGTTTTTAGAGTATTGTATAATGTCCTGTAATTGGGTTCGTCCTGTTGGGCATTAAAGATTATTATTATTATTAAATGATTCTCGAACAAATTCGAAATTGCTCCTGCACCCTGCGCTACTACAAAGTTTCAGAACGTCCTCGTCGATTAGGTAGGTAATGTTTTTAAGGGCATCTATGCATTTTTTACTAACTACATGCTTGAAACGGTCACCAAAACAATGCGTTCGAACAAGCTGTTCGGTCTGTGTTTAAGAATGCTTTCTTTTCATGAGCAATTATTCGTACATCTTAAAGACACACCCATTATGCTAAAAATTATAAGCAAAGCCGCGTAAATGCAAATGAGATAAAAAATTACATGATTACGTGATTGTGTCGGATAAATTAGCTTTTGCATTTGCCAATTTATACGAATTCCTCCAACTGTTTGAACTCTCATAAGATTGTAGTAATAAAGCTATATTCTTATCATAACTTTACAGAATACCCCAAGGACACCATAATACTGGCAATTCCTATTTTAATATGCTGTAATTAACAGCAATATTTTAGTGCTTATAAAATTAAATTGTTTAAATTAAAAATTGCGTGATTCATTACATTAAGTGTTTATTAATGCTTTTTAATAAAATATGATCTGCCATTTGGATTCATAATTGAACTTCTTATGGGTGATTCTATGCACCATTCATACCAAACCTTCTCGTAGGACTCAGATCTCCAAAACGAAACTTCTATAATACTGCCTTCTTGTAACTGCACAGGTTCCTAAAATAATTATCATTGAATTATGTAGTAACTGCAATCATATTAACTCACTTGTAAGGGAAATACTATGGGGAACCAGCTAACCATATTTATGGAATGTGTTTGTGGGTTAATGCTAAGCGTAATATCTTTGTATAAAACAGTTTCGAAAAATCCTAGAAACCCTGTAAGTACACAATTTTGTGGACAAGTAAATCTTAATGATTTGTATCTTTCATTGCTCTTATTTTCATCCCAATTTGGATGATCGAATCTAAACAATTCCTGAAATGTTACAAATATATAAAGAAGTCTAAAATGTGCAGAGTAATATTAAACATTAAATTACCTTCGATTGAGCCATTTGATAATAGTTTACGAGATGAACTACATATGGTGTTTCATACACGGATTCTAGTGTTTTATCATGAGGTCGATTTGTTCCAATTTCATTAAAAATTTTTGTACTTTGGAATGGAGCTAGAAATGATGTGTAGGAACTGGGTATTGAAATACCATCCTTTTTAAGAAATCTCTGTGCACCATCTAAACATTCCGGGGAGAGCTCATTGTCCCCAAACGATCCTGTCGCATAAAAAAGCAGTAATGAATATTACTATACATTATTTTCGATTGATTTTAAACACTAGAATATTCTACAAAATAATTTTGTCGCATTATCTACAAGGGTTGTTGAATCTAAGATTATTCAACATCCTGTTAGATGATATCATAAAAGAAACCAAAAAAGGAAACAAGAAATTACTTAAAGATTGTAGCTTCGTACATCTTTTGAAAATTTGATAATTATCAAAGCAATAAGATTGTTATATAGATCTAGAAGGGTCAAACTTGTTTGCAGATCTCACTATAGTGCAATTTTCATAATTAGTTCACTATATACTTTAGTAAAAATTGTATTCAAATATATAGAATTCTTTGAGGTAAGAAAAGACCTGGTGTTATTGAAAATAAGAAAACCGCGATGTTGAAAATATTTTCAGAGTATTCTTCAGGTAGGGTTTTCTTATTAAGCTTTTTGTCGCATGAAATCACGAGAAAAAGATAGTGGATGGTTGGTCTGAAACATCTTGTATGTACACATTATTGTTAACAGTACAATGGTGAAGACACCGCGTCATAATTAAAGCTCGGATTATATGCAAAATGCATATTTGTTTTTTAAAGATATATCAACCAAATTTTTAGTATTTTGGCTGTATCTGATGTTTTTTTTTATTAAAATAAGCTTATTAAAAAATGCATATTCTGCATATTTTTGCTACTTCATGCATATTTCCCGAATTATTGCATATTTGTGCATATTTTCGTCAAATTACAAATTTCCTCCAAAAAAATTCCATTGAATGTTAAAGATTAACAATGCTGCTTACATGTGTAAAGCCTCAGTTAATTTAAAAATATTTTCTCCTAATTTAATCCATACTACTTGTTTGGCTCACGGTATTAATAGAGTTGCCGAAGAAGTAAGAAACCAGTTCCCTCTTGTGAATGAGTTAATTAGTAACATAAAAAAGATTTTTGTAAAAGCGCCATTGCGGGTTCAATTTTACAAGAACTCGTTTCCCGATTCACCGTTACCGCCACAACCAGTAACTACTAGGTGGGGTACATGGCTAAATGCCGCAATTTTTTATTCAAAACATTATCAAAATATTAAACACTTTATTTTTGAATTATCTGATGATTCAAATGCTATAAGAGAGGCTAAAAAGACCTTAGAAAATAATATAATACCGAATCAGTTAGCATTTATTGCAACACATTTTTCTATAATAACAGAAACAATTTTGACATTAGAATCAAGAGAACTGCTCTTGACTGACTCTGTAAATTTAGTAAACAAATGTCACAAAGCACTCTCAAATGTTAGAGGAAACGGAGAAAAACCTAATTCAGTATTGGAGAAAATTCAAGGATTTAAAATTCTTTCAAAAGTTTCTATTATTTTAAATGGGGAATTTGCGGAGGACATTGAATTAGACCATAATATTGTTAAAAAATTTAAAACATGCTCCAATTACTTCTGTAAATGTAGAACGATCTTTTTCGACGTTCAAACACTTGTTAGAAGACAGACGTCATTCATTTAAAATAGAAAATTTAGAAAAGCACCTGATTGTCAATTTTAATAATAAATAATAGCAGTTTAAGTAGCTAGATAGACCAAGAGCAAATAGTTAGTAGATAGTATATAGGTTTAGGTAGATATTGTATTACTAGTTAAATAGTTAAATATTTATTAAATTAAGTTATTTTTTTTTAAATAGTACATTATTATAATGTAAGTATTATAACGTCACAGAACCTCTAAGTTTTTGTATATTGTTAATAAGGAATAATGTTGTACGAGCATTATATTGTAAGATACTTAAAATGTAAAATAAACTGTTATCTTAATGTTTTTTTTAAGTTGAAATAGTGCATACTGATGCATATTTCGCATATAGCAGAGCATATTTGTCAACAATTTCTGCATATTGTTGTCAAAATATGTGCATATAAATGCGCATATTTTGTTGTTTTTTTTGTACATATAATCCGAGCTTTAGTCATAATTCTTAGGCTGTGAGTTCCAGTCTTGGTAAAGCTTGTTTTTTTCTTTTTCGTCCGTTTTTGTTATACTATTTTCAGATTATGATTATTAATGATATTTAATTCCATAAATGTACACCAAGATCCAAACAACATTATGTACAAAGTAAATATCAGTATGTAATTATAACATTTACATGCCTTCTAATTAATTGCATTTGTAGTACTGGAATTTTAGGTAACTTATTTTAATGATTCATCTTCGACATTTATATATGCGTTGACATCTACCATAAAAGCAAGAAAAGCAAAGATGTTTTCTAAATGTGGCATTGAAGAGTTGTAAACCGCAATTGCACTTTTGTCTTAAAGTATTAAATATGAAACACATTAGAATGAAGTTATCTTAACATATCTTAAATTTTGTTTTAACGAAATAAATTAGTGGTGATTCAGTTGTTATCCAATATACAGTTAAAGGTAATGCATTTATCATTCTAATTACGTGATTCTTTTTTGGCTTAGCTTTTGACGGGTGCTAGACCCGTATCTGAACTTATAAAATAAGTTAATTATTTAATATAAACGGATTGTGATGTGGGGTTCTTCACCACTGTACGAGAAATGGTAGTTTGACAATTTGACAAACAATTTTGAGCCCTAAAAAATAAACGGCTGAAAAAGTCAAGATCAAAAGCGAGTTTAACATTTGAAAGACTATTTGTGGGATTATTAAAAAAGAAGCATATTATCACAAAAACAAAAGATAATTGGATATCAAGCGCCCAAATTCAAAGAAAAATAGAAATAGTGGAAAAGCTATACATTAGAGGGCTTTTACGAATTACAAAACAAAAAAATACTAGAAACGCAATAATAAGAGAAAAAAAAACACTACAGGCGAAGCTAATCGTGGTAAAAATAGAAAAGCATTTTAAATGGTTTAATTAAACAGAATATGGAAAGTTAGAGCACAGCAAAGGACGAAGCGAAAAGCCTGAAGCATTGGGCCATTTGTATTACCTAATAATTCTGAAACTAAAATATCGGCCATCTCTGGTGGATCATAAGTTCTCATATCTTCATTTATGAGAATAACCTGGTTTCCCCATTCATTCTGAACTCTATCTTCTAAAGTATTTACAGCATATGGATTTTTCTCGACAGCATAAATTTTGACTTTTCTTTGAACTATTAAAGACGCATTAATTGTTGCCTGTACCAGCGGGCCTCTGCCAGCTCCAACTACCATGATTACAGGTGTTTCGATGGTAACAGGTAAGTCCTCTAGAGCTTTCTGGATTGCTCTTTGATATTCTACATATTTAACCTGATCTCTTTCGAACACTTCATATATCATTGTTTCTAAATGCTCCGTCAAAGGTTGCAAAGGATTTTGAAGATAATCTTCACAACTAGAAACAAGCAAGTGAAATGAGAATATGCAAACAAAAAAAATAATATAAATTACCCTTGCACAAATTCTCTCATTGTAGAACTTTGATATAATTTCCTTCCCAAAAAGTGGATATAAGAATTGTATTGTCTTAAAGTAGTATCATCAAGCGGTGGACCTTTTATAATATATTGAACATCAATTGATAAGAACTTCTGTATAATTTCCTGATGCGAGCGAGATAATACAGGTTGTTTATGTTGATTTAATTTAAACATTGAAGTAGAAATAATTAACACTTTAACAGGTTCACCAGCCCAACGTTCTAATTCTAAATCGGATGGTACATGCTCACCTTCAGGCATTTCCAAAGCCAAACCTAAACGTTTATCATAATTACAATAACGTCGTAAATCATTCCACCATTCCCAAGAATTCTCCCATTCTTCTTCAGTGCATAATGGAGAAAACTGTGCTGGGTGCACCATCGGTAAAACAATCCACACCTGATAATTAGCTCCGCTAATAAATTTGTTGTATAGAATTTGAGCTAAATTGCTATTTCTCCTTTGATGTATACCTAACATGATAGCAGGAAGTCCTAAATGACTAGCAAATCCTAGTTCTTGTAAAAGTAGTTTCTTGCTGCGCTCTTTTATATGTTTAATTTCACTATCAACATTTACTCGAGCCATGAGTCCTAGAAAATATGAAAATACTTTAGCATACTTGTGAAGCTGCTGCTACAAACCTACCAACAATTAATCGATTCCAATCGTTTCCTGTTAGTATCCTGTCAGTTCGTCCGATAGCTTTTTGTGGTTTCGTACCTGGTACGAATCTTGAGTAATTTGGATGTGATATTTGAGTAATAATAAAATGATACCCATCATTGCTAGCATCTAATAAAGAGTCCTGAATATTCAATGGACAATCTATTTGTAAACCACACGACATGCGTTTTCGTTTTTCTTGTTCTCCTTGTTCATCAAAAGAGCTCATTTTCTACTACGTACACACACTTCTAAATAAATAATAAGAAAATATATACACCAGTGCATTTGTGTTTTATTTATGAAAGAAATTTCTAGGAACTTCAAAGGAAAGAAAATGCTAACCTCAAATACTTCACGACGCCTTCAGAAACTCCTTTGATGGATCTTTAAAACTGCAGACAACATTAAGAATAGAAAGTTCCCTATACTTGTGCCTGATCTTCCAAATTTTTTTGCGAAAGATTTATAAAAAATGTTTGTCCAAAGAAGCAAAAAAAAAAATTTAGTATACTGGTTTAAAAATATTAGTTTTCTTCCTGAATAATTTTTATTATTAATTTCAAAATATAAATAAAAATTTCATGTGAAACCAATTTGGTAATTGGCACCACAATTGGCACTCATAGAAACTTTAATTTAAAACAATTGTTTTTATTGAAATATATATTTATGTAATTAGAATAAAATTATAAACGACTTCGTGCTCGAACCTTTAGGTCGTCTTTAATTTCTAATTTTTTACGAAAACTAAAGTAAAGAAGCCAGTATATATAATATGTATGTAAAATAAGGAATAAATACTTCATTTATAAATAATAATAAAACAAACATTATCCTTGGTTATATACATATATATTTAGTTATTCAATCATTTGGAAGTACAATAGGATGTCTCCCAGATGCCGCACTATCTAAATAGGATTTTATATTGGTGTCGTGCGCCATCTAGGAAATATTCTGTTGTACCTCTGAATGGTTGATAAAGAAGGATATTATTATATGTATGTTGATGAGATTAGATCTGTTCATTGGAGCTACATTTTCACACTGGCTCCCAAGTAAAACAGTATAGAAAATATATAAACATGCACCAGCGTATTGGTGTAACCTCAACGAACAATGCTACTGTCTCTAATGCCTTGAATTTTGTATTATAGCACATATACAGCCAACATTATTAGAAATGCAACATCTTCAAAATCGGGGTCAATTTGTTGTCATATTCGTTTTGAGCGCTGGAATCGTAGCACGAGTCCATTACATTAAATTTAGGGGTGTCTATGTTTTGAATTTAGGGGTGCGTCTTTAAATTTGTGGAAACTATTATTATTATTTATTATTTTGCGTTATGTTGAAGTTAGATCATATAGCAGTCGAAACATCAAATGGAATTTTGATTTTTATCAGCTTAAATCGCCTTCGCCACTGATGACTTTAGTTCGCGTACTCTAAATTGGAACTACTCCAGCGCAGATTATGGAAGGGTTATGGGAGACACCTGTATTAATACTATACATACATACAGTTGCAATCACGAATGTTTGGAGTTATGGTTTTAATTAATTGGTGAAATGAAGACACGGGTAATATTTAAAAATCGGAAACATATATGTGTAGGTATATATATCTCACTTACTTAAGATATGCATACATAAAATTACAAACATTCGTGATTTCAAGTGTACCTACTTTACTTGCATTGTCAAGTTAAACTGAATGACCTCTCAGTTATCAGTAATTGTAATAAAAATGAGAACCCTTTGTATCTTTCAAGCAGCAGCGGTCGGTGCTTACGTCACTCGGACGGTGTAACAATGATCGTAGTTCTTCGTATGCTCTGGTCAAATACGTTTCTACATGTTACTATGTTACGAAGTTATACGAAGAAGTTCGCTCATATCATAGCTTTGAATGACGTAAGCAACAGGAAAATTCTTTAATGTAAGTACTTATACATAACCAATAAATGGATAGCGAAGTAATTACATTCATTTTTGAGCCATTAAAGTATTAAAGGAAGTTTCTAAATGGTTTTATAAAATAATTGAATCACGCGATAATTACCTATGGTATCTACCTATTTATTTGAATTTCAGGTGACGGAAGCGCGATAGCAAGAGGAAGTGCTCAATGGAGTGAGACACACAGTTTAACTTTTTTTTAACATAAACTACCTACTATAAATTCTGGATGAGCATTAAATTTCGAACAAAAATTAATAACAGTTATCTGGTAGATAATTAAAAAGACTGTTTAAAATTTTTCTAATTAATATTTTAGAGATTTAGCTTCAGAAATTTCCGTTTTATTGCCAGATGTTAAATGATTTTTGAAACCGCTTTCAAGACATCCACATATCTAGAGCGAAGAGCTTCAAATGCATCATACGATGACGACCATCGGCTAGGCAGTTGTTTTGCAGATTAAGATTGTCAACCTTTTATTAGTAGAACTGTAGGTACAGATCTTTAAATGTGACAAATAACATAAATTTGTCAGTATAATGTTTTTAAATATACTTAAGTTTTAATCTTAATAGTTACATCAAAAAAATAAAATGCATTTGATGACCAAGTCCCTTGAAGATCCAAGCCTGTGTCCCGCACGGAACATGGGTAGTTAAGCCACTGGGTAGCATTTAGTGCTTTTTAAGTAACAGACCTTTAGTTTCATAACTCATCAATTATGATGATGGATTTTGATCACAATTGACTTAAATTAGACAGAATACTGATTCTTGTTCGTCAATTTAACGGGTAGTAGATACAATATCGTTTCTCAATTATATCCCCAAAATGAGTCATTTGTGGATTCAAATTGGTATTTCCACCTTATGATGTTTAACAACTTGACTTTGGGAGTAAAATTTTATATTTATTATATAAATGAGGTTTACTTTTATAGGGTTCTTCTTTTTAATAAAAAAAAAAACGAAATTTAACACCATTGAGAATTATGTAGTGGTTGATAAAGTTTATAAATTATATAAAAAAATAACTTTAAACTACACATTCATAATTATTAATCTGACGTGACCATCTTGAAACCAGTAAATGTTTCATAAATTTATAAACACACTAGTGCTTTGATATAAGACTACATGTAAAAAGATTTAAACTGCGTGTATGTACTTAGCAGTTACATATTTTTCTATATAATATAGTAATTATTGCGTAGCTAATGCACATTTTGCGTTAGTGTACCTCTAGTTCTTGTGTCATTAGACCACTGCAAAACTCGAAACTGTATTTCTAATACATATACACTAGTTACATGTCAACCACCGTTGCCGTTGGCAAACCTCGCCAAAAAGCACAGGATAGGGAGTCGTTCCGGTAAAGTAGACCACGCCTATATTCAAGAGGAGGGATGGACGCCGAGGACCGCCCCTCCGTCACGACGCCGTTGCAGTCTCCCCTGGTTGTAGGTCCGGCCATCATTGTATTATGAGGGTGCGATGAGGGAGTATATTGTTGCCCTAGCTCGTTATAACCCTCAGTGTTCGATCGCCATATTGATTATAGTGAATTTTTATTGGCAGCCTTATTAAGCTAATAAAAATCTAGATAATTACAACGTGCACTTTCTTTATGGTCTTGTTGAAAATGGCTTTTTGGAGAGTGAAGGGAATTGTGGAGTGTGCTGACTTTGTATTACATTTTGTAGTGTAATTTAATCACTCTTTCTACGATATTGCCGAAACTTTGAAATATTCATAAGGTTTTGCTTTTTTACCTAAATACTTCTTTTAAGTTTATCCGAAGATGATTGCGTGCATGTATTATGAATTCATTCTTTAAATTAACAATATGATAACAATAAATAGTAGCTTAGATAAAATATCGTAGTCTGTTAAAATTTGAAGGGTTAAATGCAGAAAGCATCTAAGCTACATTAAAAAAACATTATTAAAATTAGAAAGTCTATTAACTAGTATAAACAGATACATATTTTTAATAATTAACCAGATGTATCAAAATTATAAAATTTATTTGAGTAGGAGTAGTAAAAGTAAAGTAACAGCCAAATTATTTTAACATAAAAAGGTGTCCATGTAAATACCTCCATGACTATGTAATATAACTTTGATCATTTTTGGTTTTATCGAAAATTTAATCAAGTTTTAAACGAATATTCTGTATATTTTGGATATTCTACGTACATTTCTGACTTAGCTACATACATTTTTCCGTTCAATATTTACACTTGCATGCAAGCACTTGTATCGACGTAGCCTCTAGATTAAAATCGTTATTTCAAACAATGGCGATATCAATCGTTAAGTAAACAGAACCTCTAAAATCTTAAAAGTATCAGGTAGGTAATAAGTACTGTAAGATACTGCGATTGGTAAGAAGGTCTGATTCTTAGTAAACGTTTAAATAAACCTGTTGTCAGAGTAAATAACTCCATCACGTTGATGCTGCAGTGAAAAAGGAAGGATAATTGGCAGTCAGAAGATGAAATTCCATTGGCTGATCTGATTAAAAAAGAAGCCTAAAATAATTCTTTTTTTCAAGCTTAGTTACACCAGATGTGCAACCCATTAAAACAAATGGTCACCGATAAGGCATCGTCACGTCTGTGTATTCAAGCCACCCACTCTGACATGGTGGTCCCCTCCACTACTGGGCATAGGTAGCTCACCGAGTAGGTGGAGTAGGTATGTCTCTGGGTCTAATCTAGTGCCTCATAGTCGCAAAATATGTGATCGGCTCCGGTTCTATCCCGCAAGTCTACACTTTGGGCCCTCTCAAACACTCCAATTTTGTGCAGGTGTTCTTTCACCGCGACATGCCGGTAATTAGGCCTGTAGTAATGTAAAGCTGTTTCCTGCTGAGCTACAGCAGTTCTCTAGTTCTTTTCCTGCATGGTTTCCTTATAAAGGTTCTGACATGCATTATACCGGAACCAGTTGCATATATATTTCCGGGCCATTTGCCTTGTATTCCCGGTTCTGGGCGGTACATTTCCATCTCTGACCCTCTCTTAGCAAAGTTCGTCAGGACTTTCGTTGCCGTCGACCCTTTGATGACCCGGTATCCAAGTCAAGAAGATCTTGTTCCGGTCCGCAAGTTCCACCATTCATCGAGGCACTCCGTTACCAGTCTGGACAACACTTTCCGCCTTAATGATGCATTTGGTGCCGCTTGGCTATCTGACATGATGCGAATTCGTCTATTGGTTACCGTTTCAACATCCATTATGTTTGCACACTGGAGGATAGCTTATACCTCTGCCTGAAACACAGAGGCGTGTAGTATATCCCTGCACCAGCACCATCAGCCGTCTTAGATCCGTCCGAGTACCAGACCAAGATAATCACCTCAATATCTATAGACCAAGTCTTGCTTTTTTATTTCAAGTGCGGACCTAGCAGCTTCCTCCCGTCTGTCTGGTATAGACGCCGTGAAGAGACCCCCATATATATGCCTTACCGGCATGTGATCCGTCCGCATTCCAACACCCTCCTTCCCACATGTTTGGTTATGTATTCTGTTTTAAATCTTTTTGGAGTCGTCGAGTGTTGCAGCCTGTATGCAAGTCCAAGAGCGCCTCCATTGCTGCTGTCGGTGTAGTCTACATTGATCCCGTTATTCCTAAGCAACCAAGTCTTTGCACCCTGCTCAGCCTCCGAATGGCGTTCTCTTGCCACGTTTTTGTCCACCATACCAAAGCCGCACACGTCATTGTTTGCTTTACTACCATGCTGTATATCCAATTCAACATGTCTGGTCTTAGCCCCCATTTCTTTCCATATAAGCGTCTAACGAGTGTTAATGCTGTCACCGCTTTCTTGATAATTCTATCAAAATGTTGATTCTAGGTAAGTTTGTTACACCAAGGCACAATATATCCCTCAACATCTCTGTATTAACCTTCTTCAACGTTAGCGGGTTTAATCTTTCTTCCTTTCGGGTAAAGGCCACGATGTTGGTCTTACCGCCACTGATATTCACTTCTTCCAACTCCGTTAAGAGTTTATTTATAGATATTTGTTTAACTCTGTACATCAGAAAAAACTCCACTTCAGTTAGAGAGTCTTCGCATTTGCTAAGCATCAGTAAAACAGCAGCCATGTATTTCGTCAGTACAGCGATCACTTAGCGGACACATGATGTGTTTCTTATGTGACATATGGGTGTAAAAAGTTTGTATTGGGTTCACTCTTCATGACATTGAAGAATTTTTTTGATTGAAATATATGTAGCTGTAGCTTGTTTATGTCGCCAGGTCGTATCACTTATCTCAACGATTGGCTAGTGGCCTTATAGTTCGTTTAGTTCGGGAACAAGGCCGAGAAGCAAGCTTTTATCATTATCTTCATAAATTTGTTTTTAATTTAAGGTTATATCCTTTTTCGTTATTGTCAAACATAAGTGTGGTAAGAGTTATTATTTTTGTCATTTATAGAGCGTAGTTCTATAAACAACAGGTACATAAATATCTAAAGTACGTATAAGGTGCAGTCAAAGTTCAGTACGTGACTAGCTGAGAAATCACAAACCTATCTCTAACAAATACCTGAGCTGATGGTATGAAATATTTTGGTCGGTCAATTACATATGCGCACATTATCACATCGGCCAAGCTATTTGTGTTTAGCTAGACCTGTACCTACATAGATTTATATTCTACGTTGACTACTAGTACATTCATATCCATTGTTTTCATAAAAGGGTTGTAAAATCCGGTATACGGCGATTGTAGCAGAGGTTTAAATCTCGCTGCCGTTAATGTAATTAAAAATTGGGACTGTCCACCCCATCTACACGGAGGTATGCTTCCCCATTCGCGTGTCTCACCCTTCCTTAATTCGTTATGCATGTTATGCAAATAAGGCTAGGTTTTTTTCTTATACCCGATTTTAGTCCTTTTTTTTTGCCGGTACACCAGATCTGGGCAGCAGCCGTAGTGGCAGTTTATCCAGTGACAATTGTTTCACTCTCGTACGGTCGCCTTTGAAACAGTTACCGCTTTTAAAATAATATAGCGTTACAGTTGGGAACGTATTGTACCCCCATGAGACCCGGTGGTCTTGAATTGAAACAATGACCGCCAGCAAAAAAATTATTACAATAAGAGCGCATTGAAATTTAATATAATTGAAGTTGGAATTATTATTTTCTAAAGCAGACTTGTTTTGGAGCGCCCTGTTGTGTGCCTTATCAAACGGTGAAATGTAATTAAATCTAACATATAGCTTTAGAGGACTGTTTTCTTCTTTTCAGAGCGTATGAAGAAAATATGAGGAATCTTAAGCGTATGAAAGCAAAAAAGTAACGCTTGCGTACATATCGCGATCCATACAAAAACTATACGTATGTCCTTGCACTTCAATTTTGTATACAGACACACAATATTAATTGGTGGTCTCTTATCAAGTGTGCCGGTTTTCATTTGTTTCCAAAATAAATAAAAAGAAAAGAAAAAAAAATAAAATTGTATAACCGAATCAATATTAGCTGAAAATGTACATAACTAAAATCGAAGATACTAAGGGAAAAGCATTAAATTTATTCAACGTTCTAAAACCTATAAATCTCGTATGAACAGTTAGAATAAATGCTGGAGAAATTCTTCATTTTCCGATTAGCCTTTGGGTCCTGACGAATTATGGTAAAAAAAAAAATGTTTCAGAATGATTCTATTAAAACATGAATGAAAAGTAATACAGCACTGATAATAAATCATTCATGCATTTATGATATCTTGAACAATTGTTACAAGATTGCAAGAGAGTACTTCAATTACTATAAGAAAGTGGATATGAGCGATTTAAAAAATTACTTATTTTATCGTTACAATATCAAATATACCCAATAAAAAATTTTATTGCATACACTAGTCAAAAGCAAAGCTTATTTCCTCGATTTGGTACAAAATTTTAATTTAACAGGCAGAACGTTTTTTCATCATGATTCCCAAGGAAGAAGCAATTTTTGTTGTGCAATATTGTATTGGATATATTTTCTCTTTCACAGAAATCATATTTTCTTTTTCTACACAATAGATGCTTCAATTTCTAATACACAAAAAAAGGAGGAATATAATTCCGATTAAGAACACTTATTAATATCCCAACACATCTCATAAATATATACTTATTGAATTTATCTACAAATTCTTCGTTAACGGGTTACGTTTCCTCCGTTGAAGATGTGTTTTTTTACCTGTTAGAAAACAAACTTACGTCTACATTGCATCTAAACAGAGTAAAATATTTAACTTCCAAATGGAGGCTATTTGAGTGGAGAGAATTTCCCAAAAGCGTGCCGGATTCAACTCAACAAATTCTTATATGTGTATGAATAATTAACGTGATTTTTAAATTGTTCTAATATCTTTCGTGTGCAGTATATACTAACACGATTTCTTAAAAATAAATTGGCAGAAATCGCTATACGTAGATATGTTCATGGATCTATGTTAAGCTTTAATATAGTGCACTGTCATATACTACAGCAGAAATTATATAACTATGCAGTTTGTGGAAAATAACTAGATTGGTTTACTTTCTAAAGAAGTAAGAACTAAGAAAGATATTGCAAACTGTTGAGGACAAACGTTAGATGGTAAATAGCAATTAGCGAGATGTGCGACATGGATCAATGCTGGGCCTTTTACTTTCTTCAATTTGCCTTAATGATTTTTATTTAGATTGGGTAACACGTAGTGTTTACAGTTGTTATGTTCGCGAATGACACTGCTGATTTTCTGGTCTCTAATTAGATTTAGTACACATAATTTCATATTAGGGATAGCGACATTGCATAATGCTAATTGGTTGTACGTATAAGCTTTATGTACGTAAAGAGAAAACTGTTTTTATGGACACAATATCAAATTTTAGGTATATACTTAGAAAGTATTCTGAACTGGGAGACTAGTGTTGAAAATCTGTATAAGCACGTAGGCTATATAGTAATAATACGGCTATATAATTCATATGGGTTATACTCTTAATAAATATAATTTGTGTGTATCAAAAGAAATCTATGAGAGATGTTATGCATGTATGAGTATTACAATTTTAATTAAGAATAGGTATAGTTAGTAATAAATTGTTTACAATAGAATTATTAAGAGAACCCACAAGCGCATTTATTCTTATGAAAAGCACAATAGCGATTTAAATACTTTTGCAAAACGTTCACAGCGATTTAGTTAATGTCCTTAGGCTAGGGCTCTTTGCATTTATTTGTAAATCTAAAAATATAAAAAAATTTTTGGCAGAACAGAAAAGAGGTTGAATACACTAGTTATGCAGAAACAGTTCTATTTAAAATATATAAATAAGAAATCGAATACCTATTTAAGTCTAATTGGATAAAATTGTCTGTTTAAACATGTTGATTCAGCGACTAAGGAATTTTTCTTTTTTTTGTATAATCTTTAGTAGTACATACTTGCTTCTTCTTCTACTTATGCTGATACTGGAAAATAGAGAGGCATGTGTTATAAATATGATGAATTACTTCAAGCAGCAATGTATTTTCTAATAAATATTCATCAGTATTACTATTAATTTATGTCCTATACTATAGCACTAGTATAATTATAGTATTATATGTTATGTTTGCTGTCACTATTTTGTTCATCCAGTTTTCTGTTTGCCAGGATTAGTTTAAATTGCCTGTTTGTTTTAATTTGCAAGAGTTTTATGCATGCATCGATGACGTCGAAATCTTAAAAATAATACCATTATCTGTCATTGTTTTATATGATAAAAGTGTCAACGCACTCATTGCCGTGAAATATACTAACTAAGCAAAATCCTTTATCACGTCTAATTATTAATAAAATTAACATCACTCACTTTTATTAAGAAAAGGATTTGAATGTAGCGGAGAAGTTATTAATATGGCGTATTAAATAATATATATAGAACGTAAATTGTAAATCTTTGTACCGTACCTGGTTGTGCCAAAACTTGCAATCAGCATGGGCTATATTTCCAGTATTATCTTCGGAAAATAAATAAAACTAAAGTAGAATCTGACAGAATCGCGGAGGGTTCCTCCCGTTATTGATTAAAATCACGAGGCGAACGAGGGTGAATTTTCTCGGGTGGGGTTGAAAGAGTTAAAAGAAGGAAAACGGTGCTTCGACGTTCCCTGAAAGAGACTCCGAATGAAATACGTAGTACAGACGAGTCAAAGAAGGGAGAACTCTTTTATGTTTTCCGCGGGCAATATGGAAGTTTCGTTCATTTCTTTTGCTCTCTATACTTGTTCTGCTTATTCTCTTTTTTTGTTTTCGACGTATTTTGCAGTGCGGGAGTGAGAAAAAGAGTGAGAGAAAGCAGACACTGATGGCGAGATATGAAACGTTGAAGGAAGATGCCACTCTCAGATGCAATATCTGATATCAGCGAATCTCTGAATATTTAAATTGGAAATATTAATATCGGAGAAAATATATACCATAAATGTATTTGATAAACGGAATATATGCTGCATTTAGCCTATTTCTGTTTAGAGAGAAAGAACAGCTGCTTTTATTTTGTTCTCTATCAAGTAAAACTACTTTTTTTTTTGCCCAGCTCAATTTAATTTTCTTTTTGTTAATAAAAATAATAATGTCTTATAATTTCAGTATATATAACACACATACATTTATATAAATATATAAAATATAGCGACAAATAAGGAAAATAAAGACGAACACTATTTTAATAACAAATGTCAACTAAAAGTCAATAAGATTTATAAAATCACTAATGTTAGAAAATATGTTATGCAGCAGTAAAGGTTAAGGCGAAAACTCAACAGTTTAATTCACTTTAGCAAAATAAAGATTCTATCACAATCGGTTGCGATGCCCCAAATACTAACGCCCTAAGAAAGCAAAAAATACCCCAGCGAATAGTAAACCTCCACTAAAGCTTGCAGTTTTAAAATATTTCTTTACACTTTGACACTTTGCAAATTATCTTCCCAATTTAGGTTTTTGACAATTTCTAGCGTCATTGAAATTTAAGTTCACAATTTAGGTTCAAGTTTGTGAAACTTGATTATTTCATTTTTTTCTTGGTTATTTAAGATTAGCCGGTTTGTGTTATACCAATTTGTTACTCCTGCTACAGTTTCTTCAAGTTTAAAATTAATATCATGTAATAATCGAAACTTTACAATGATATCATCAGTGGATAATATTGAAAGTTATTTGCTCCTGTAAATCATCGATAACCAATAGAAGCAGATATGTCGTATTTGCAGAGCTAGCTCATTCTATAACCACCATTTTTACATATTGCCAGAAAGATAACATATCCAACGAAAGCTCTCACAACCTTTAAAGCTTCCGTGATAAAGTTTCCCCATCCCCACAGTTAAAACCCCGTGTTAAATCAAAAAAATACGAACGGAGTAGTGATTGGCATCCAAGCCATCATAACAAATAATCTAGGCATTGAAAAAAAAATGCTGTTTTTGTTGACCTTTGTTTTCAAAAAGCGTCCTGGTTGGGGTACAATATATTATGCTTTTCAAGTAAATCGTCTGTTTGGTTGTAGACTATTCTATGATATAGCCTTTATAGCTTTGGAGAAAGAATTGAGCATCCATATTGGTCTATAATTTTCTTTATTAGTGGTATCCTATTTTCATGTACTGGTATGGTCGACATAGTCTTTTAATCAAATGAAAATGTCCCTTTTTTTAAATGATCTGTCAACTATATAAGCAGGGGTATCTGCATTGTATGCACCTATCCATTATTTTTAATAAATAACTACTAATTTCATCAAAGCCATAGGACATTTCATTTTATTTAGATATTAATGTAATGTGAACAAACTTGCCGGTAAAAAGGCGTTGAACTATGTAAGTTTAAATTAATTCTAACTTGATCGCTTACAAGAAATGAAAAATACTCTGCAAAAAAATTGCAGATAGTTAACTTTAAACGCGAAATTATGTTTTGTTTTAACTCAGGTTCTATTTGTGTTTCAATAACACTTTTCCAAATATTTCTTCGCTTTATATGTTTCGATCCTGATATTTAGATGTTATTCAGTACTAAATGAAAAATAAAATTCGTCGTACTTCCTAATTACTTTACTGTATTTTTACTAGGAAATTTAGCTACTACTTTTGAGTTTTCAACCTTCTTCAGGCTTTCCGCAAATTAATTGTATAGAATCACATGAATAAAAATATTACAAAATAATATGCAAGAAAATTGACACAGGAGAAGTTCAGTAAAATCAAGGTAGGCTTAAGTTTAGAAGTAAAATTAAAATTTTACGTTGTATATACCTCAAATTCCGTAATAGTAATTATTTGCTCATGAAAACACCGTTGAGAGTAAAACAAAAACAAAACGCAGTAATGAGGTATCTACCAGATACTTTTCTTGTTTTGTTTATGGAAAATTCTATTCTTTTATTACAACGTTCTTGTTTACTGTTTTGACTTTATGCATATTGTTTTATTTCGTTTTAATCATAATTTTTTCATTTTTTAATATATGATTTGAGGTAGAGTTTTGCATACCAATTAGCAATTAACTTTGTATTTAAATCAGATGTTATAAAGTTCAATTAAATTATTGATATAAATTTGTATCGTGGCTGTTATTACACAATGTCAAATAGATATCTAGGTAAGTAATTAAAAATATTGCATTAACACGAGTATGCTTTAGATATCGTTACAGCTAAGTAATTCTTTTGTTTTCCTTTGTTACCAAGAAAAGATTATTTATTAATTTGCAACATCGGATGACGAGTTGTCCTCACGAATATTCTCCTTCTTAAATTAAAAACGACACGCGAGTGCTTTGATGTCATCTTTTCCTCTAACGTTGGAAACATAAAATTTGAATAACGCTTAATGAAAAAAGAAACAGGAAGGGAGAGAGACAGAGGTGAAATGAAGGCGAAGGAACGTTGCGCGTTCCTAAGTCTTAACAAGATTGATATTTGATGAAGGATAAAAGCTACGAAAAGAACGCTACAGCGCGAAAGAAATGGAAATGAAGATAATTAAAATGGTTGGGAAATGAGACGCAACGTCGTAGGGGTGAATGCCTAAGCGAACATCGTTGCTTATTTTCGCAGATACAAATGGGGAATGCGATGCAGTTTGTACAGCAAGAGAATCCGCTTTCGGTGTTAAGTTATTGCTTTTATTAAAATAGCCTTGGGTACCGACTAAAACCCGACGCAAATGATCTCTATTTTTGTCACAATCCAATAATAAACAGAAATACAGAACATCAGAACAAAAATACAATTAATTGTATAAGTAAGCCGCTAACGCCCAGTCAGCAAAATTAAAAAAATTGCATTATATACAATACGTTTATAGATTTCGTTGCATTATTGTTAGTTTTGGTGTTATTAAGGCTAAAGTAGTTAACAAAGATTCAGTGTTTTAGTTCTGATTAACATACAATTAAAAAAAAAAAACAATTGAATGAAACATTTTTGAGATAATTGTATCTGCATTGTTGAACATAGAAACAGCGTTTATTGCCTGGTTGTACCGATCTCTGCTAAATCAATGTTAACAAACCTGCATTAGAAAAGCCACGATTAGAGAAATATTTGTTGCACCAAGCGTGATTAGACCTAACGTCGAATTACCTCACTACGTTTAGCTGATTCATGGTCAGAACTTGATTAAAGTTCGCATTAACATTTTTTCGAAATAGTTTTTTAGTTTGTTTTTTATTTCAGATAAACTTGATTTTGTTTGGTGAACAAACATTGTTTTTCTATTTCTTAAGAATCTGATCTGATTTTTATCATAGTGAAAGTTCCATTGTTTTATTTTTACACGTTTCACTTAATTGAAAAAAAAATATTAAGAAATAGAAAAACAATATGTTTGCTTACCAAAGAAAATCCACTTGTTGATCTAGAATAAAAAACAGAAAAAAAAAATACTTTCGAAAAACATGGAATTATCATTGACACTTGACGTTTCAATGATTTCAACAAATTTTTTTTTTAATATGTACTAAAAGTAAATAAGTTTCAATTCGGCCATTAACTTAAATTTTATTTAAATTATGAACAAATTTGGCCAAAAGAAAAAAGAGAATACCACTGTGGTTCGGAAATATATCTTTCTGATTCCTACTTCAGAACGGAACGTATGGACAAAAAAATAAGGGCTCACCCTCTACTACGCTTTGTAACCAATCAGAGCATGCTATGTCACAAATTTTAATGACGTTATCAATAAGTCGTTGTGTATCTAACTCGTGTTAAATATTTGTTGGTGTAACTACCACGAAGTTTAACACAGAATAACTCTTAACATTGGGTTTGATAATTCAAGTTAACAAATTTAAACATGCATGTTGGTGCATGTATATTAGAAAAGTGATCTTTGTATCGCGACGCCAAACTTCGTTATTGAAATTTTCATTTGGAGTTTGGATACGATTGTGAATACATATTTGTAAGAAGTCGGTGGGTCAATTCTAGAAATATAGGCTTGATCTCATCTATAATTGATTTGCTTAGATGAAAATGTTTGCAATGACTCGTTAGAAAACCCATATCATTTTGTACTTTGGTAATAGTTACATTCGTTGACCTATAGCTACTAGTTTCCACCAACTGGTTTTTCCATCTGCCGGTTTAATGTGATTTTGGTTCTACTTTTCTAGCAAGTAGGTTAAATCTGTTTGATTTGCTCTTAACGGTCTATTTTCAATACTAGAAAGAAACTCATGCGAGTTCCTATCACCAAAGTATTGTTGTATCGCACTAGTAGTAGTTTTGGTGTGACCTCTCTAAAATTTATTTTACTACGGCGACTTCCATGCCCTCTCTTGAGTCAGTAAGACTCGTTTGGAAATTACTTTTGTGTATATGTTTCCAATAACAGTTACTTCAAATAACACATGTGTCGGTGTTCTGTAATACTTACTTATTTGATTCTGTTTCTTTGTTGTAAAACTATATTGCCTTGAATGAAAGAAAATTTTTATCAGTGTGAGGACAGTATAACAATATACATATATACAACAAAATAATAACATTATATATTAATTATACATTAAACAATAGAGAGTTAATTCATCAATTCAAGTGAGAAACGTGGGCCCGAAACATCTGGGCGAATGGGAAATATGAAACGCGCTTTATGCCTCTTCTGAAAAATGATGTTTTTCCGACAAATGTTAATTGTGTAAGATACCATCAACATTTTAATAAAATCGGACTAATAATTTTTAAGAAAAAAAGAACAAACCTACACCACAGGGATAAAATTAGTACTCAACATCCTTTAATAGGTTTTGAATATTTGCGTGTCTCACAATAAACCCACTCAATAGATTCTATACATATAGAATAATACCCACAAAAAATAGGATATCTTGCAATAATTTATTTAAATAATTATTATTTTCATTATATTCTAAACAAAATATCTGAATTTAGTTATATTTAGTATTGCTTTATTTACGTGTTTTTCAACTTTTTGGAAATTAATTCATGTTATTAAAGGATAAATGAAAATTATTTGAGGAAGAAATATTGGGTGTATATCCAGAGTAAGGTTCTTTAAAAAACGTATTCAACATATTGGAAAAGAGGACTATTTTATCACAATTCTAGAAAAGGTAGAACTCTAATATTAGCCTTCGGTAAGTATTTAGAACATAATCTAATTGGGAGTGAATATTGAGGGGAAGTTTCCAGAGAAATTCTCTTTCTGGTGGAACCATGACTTCTTTAAGTTAATACTTTGGGACATACTTTAGGCAGTTAATTATAGGGTACAAACTAAAAAATCTCCTTGAAGGAAAACGTCCTATGAGAAATTATGGATTTTGTCTACAGTGTTTGCACCGATAATGATTTCGGTACTTACTTATACTAATTTTGAACACTCTTAATTTTGAACTGATGAATGTCTATTTGTTTGTTTGTCAGTTTCTTTTAACACTTATAACAAATTTACATTTTTTTTTTGGCCTGCTATCATGTAAGTGTCAAACTAAAATTCAATTGGCATCTACGGAAACAAAATGTTTAAATCACCGTGCATTTTTACGAAAATTGACCACATTTTTCATTCTTCAGGTACGTTTATTAAATACAATTACTTTATACCACGAAAACATGCGATTTGCCAAACTTTTTAATTATTGAATTGTAAAAAAAAAAAACAATAAGTAAGTTTTCGAATATTTTCTAGTTAGCTCTGAAAGAGCGCCATCTTCTGTTGTGCGAATCATAGGTAGATCACTAAACACATCTTGGCCGACAGTTGACATGACAATTATAGTTTGTGATTTTTATGCTCGGCTAAAAAATGTCATAAAAATTTTGGCACAATTCCATTACAATTCTTAATACACTTTATTACTCGTGGTGTTCCAAAATTATTTTGTGCTGGAAAATGTAAATTACCGCAGGCGGATGTCAATTACCTATAGGTATATATTTAATAATACACAATGCGTTATACATAGGGACTACAAAGCAATGAATATTTGTATTTTAAAAGTAACGGTTAGTTTCGACTACTTAATTGTGGCTTTGTTTAACCAGTGATTGACAATTATTGGAAATGGTCATATGTATGCGCATTTTAAAATTAGTGCTCAAACAAATACAATATTCCTGCTTTGATAAATAGGTAGTTGAATAGTCATAGTGAAGCGTTGCCTGGTTGTCAACAACCATTAGCAACTGTCAGATAACTCTTGAATTTCCCTATATTTTGTTTTGAGTTGGATAGATGCCGCAAGACGTTCACTAAAATAAAAACGTCAAAAATTGGCGAGGCAGCTTAGTTTACATAGTCTACATGGTTAGAAATAATGGCATGTTTACATTGGGATATTTTGTCTCATAAGAAATAAGGAATTGTTGATATTGTAAATAAATAGAGAATAAGTTGCGTTTGTAAATTTATACATCAACAAAATTATATTCTATAATCCGTTGTAAAAATAAAAACATATGAAATAAGAAAACATTATTAACAATATTCAAATAAAACAATTTTACAACCTCACAATTAATGTCCTTGCGTATAAAGTTTTTTCCCTTAATAAATGCACTTCTATTTTCTATTAAATCATTTTTTCTTTTTCCTTGTATAGCTCTAATTCTAATTCAATTACTTTTTTAGTGTGTTCTTTGACAAGCTCTTATAATATAAGTATAATCATTCTTTATTTCCGCTAATATACATCAAACCTATATTTTTATTTTTTAAAGTTGATATCTGAATTTGAAATATATGATAACAAGTTTTTCATCTAACCTTGTAAACTAACTTTTATAGAATTACCTTATAAAGCCATGTATAGTGATTCATATATATTATTCTTAAATTGTTGAAGCAATAAAACAAATATGTTTGATTCCCAATTAAATCATAAATTTGCAGCCGGCGCCAACTACGAGTAAAGCTAGTAATAATATTTTCCAAATTCATATTCAAAAGACTTGCATACCTACATCTTCACCTATCGAAAGTGCTCCCTGAACACGAATTATATGGACAAGAAAATTGAATTTTATTATCGCCGAAGACGTGTAATTTAACAGCGTGTTTCTCGTTAATCACATAAATTGTTTCCTGTTACGTAAGATAATTACACGTATAATATTGAATTTTAAGGTGTATTATTTATTTTGATTATATATGCATTTAGATACGTATTCCCAAGTTGTTCCTTAAATTGGCGATAGGTCTCTTGTTTTCAGTAACGATCTTACTACACACGCTGTTCGTATGTAAATATAAAAACACAGCTGTTGACTGTCGTGAAGAAACTCAAGAAGAGGTTAACAGTGAGTGACGTATATACGTAACAGAAACGTGCGTTTTGCATATGCACATCGCGGTCAAGAGCTACAAATATTCACGATTACAGCAGGTTTTACAAGTTTACACCGGTTGGCTCCTATGATGAATGACGTGTGCAGCTTTGCAAGGTGCTCACACATATTTTCAATTAAACGTGTTAACTTCCAGTGAGCTTTTTTTTTACTACAATTTTGCCAGCTAATTAATTACCGCGATGTATGAAGAAAGATGACCTGTTAACACTTTGCACGCCAGATATTGTGCGTGTACACGTAAATGTAGTCCTTTTGTAGTGAACTTAAAGGTTAATGAAGTTTTATAAAGTGGATGTTTTCTTATGTATCCAGTGCCACTTCCATATATCAACGTCAATTATAAGAGAATTAAAACATTCGCCGAGGTAATCTATCTACGGTTGATATCAAGAATGTTTGCAGTTAGGACATTAATTGATCGCTAAACTAAAGATAACCGTAACATCTATAAAAAGGGAAGCATGTGTATATGCAAGCGCGATACAAGAATGTAATATATGTCAACAAATATGACGTAAATACAAACATTCGTGGTTTCAACCATATAAACGTACACATGAGTGCAGTGAATGTGAACTGTGTATTATAACTAATAAATCCAAAATTATCTATTTTGCTTTTGTAGATACTTTTGTTCAATTATAACTGTCATACCTCCATTTTATATATTTTTACTTATTTATATTAATACATATAACTTTGACTTTTTATACTTATAGTTTATATAATAAATGACTGTTTTTAAAAATAAATTTTCTTATATTCCAGGCACTGTCAGTAAAATATAAAGTTGTCCGCGCGACGAAATATGTAACCTATTCACGAAACACTTAACATCTGTGGCCTTTAGGGAAATGATAATAAATAGTGGAACGCGTACATGGACGTGTTCAGGAGCGATGGACACTGGCCTTTCTACACAACATATAAATTACAACGATGTATAACATATGCTAACTGACGGGGCAGGATAACATCTTTAATTTGTTTCTCTTTCTTCTTCAGCTTTCACCTCACAGTTTATGTGTATGTTTTTATAGATTCACTAGTTTACAAACGGTAAAGTGATGATTTACGTAGTAGTAATTAGTGGTAGCTGTGCTCATTCACATCTTTTTGATTTTATTCTAAAATTGCTAATTTTTAATATTAAATTCTCTGTATTGCTCCTTTTGCTTTTCGCTTAAACTTTGTGTTGCTATGTTACAAATAGTAGGAGAAGATTCCTTGTCCACTTTTCCTTTAACTTAAAGGAATGTGGTCTTATTTCTCTTGTTTTGGTGTATCGATAATTGGTGGAAGCACGAACTTGACTAAGGTTTGAAACTTTTCTCTACGTGTAAAATATTACTATCCCCATGGATTTGTGCACTGGTTTTAAAACATGAGTTTCATCTTAGCTTTGATTAGTAAACATTCTTAAGTTTCATCTTTAATCTTTGATCTTCTATCTTTCAGGTGTGTTATTAGTTTCGAAGTTTATCCGTTAAAATGATCTACAAGATAAGTCTAACAATAAATGTTATTTCAACTGGTGGGATATTTAATATAAAACTTTCATTTGTACAATGTAAATCGAAATGAAATCTGCCTAGTTTCATGAACCTAACCAAAGTTACAATGGAATTGGAATGGAAATAAATAATTTACACATTTAGCATACGATCGTTCTATGGGATTCAAATGAAAGATTTGGATTTGGCACGGTAATATCTCAATATTATAATTTTTCAAAAAAATCTTACGGTTTTCACAACACGTGGTCGACTATTATCTTGAATTGGTAAAAACTTCCTCCGGTTAGTCCGGCAAGAAGAAGAGGTAAAGGGTTGTAGTACTCTGGACCGATGTGTACTGGCTGTTAAGAAGTGAGATGAGTTTTGGAATCAATCTCAATGCCGCGCAAATGCACAAACCATTGCGGCGATCAATTTTTTGAACAGCTACTAAATGACTTTCTACATCCTGAGTCTTTAAAGTCTGACTTCAAACTAAAGTTCGTCAGTATAAACCATGCGAATCTGCCCTTGTTGTTATCAGTTAAAGAGTTTTTAAAATTATTCCATTTCCTATGCGCAAATTATTATTCAATAGCTCAGAAATCCTACATACTACAGACAACAACTCAACCACGAACAGAAGCGTACGCTTTATGTAACGATTTATGTAACTATTTGTAGTTGAGATGGCTCTCGCAGTATATACAGCAGTGAGTGAAAGAATAACAGTATATTGAAGAAAGTTATTTTGCACGTTAATAAAATTTAGTATAGCAGGAAAATAGATAATTCCTAGGATTTTAGAATAAACTTTGTGAAGTATAGTTCTTTAGGTCAGTTCGTCGTTTGTTATATTAACCTTCAACTACGGGCGCCCTAACTTGAACCATAAGTACGGGCGCGGTGTACCCTATACGCCAGCCAAAAATAGCTTCGGAAACCAATAATTTTTCTAATAAACATGACTATTATACTGCACAAATTGTATTTAACAGTAAATTAGACATTACATAATAAACACAACAACTTAAAAAAATCCCAAATTTTAAAATATGGATAAAAAAATTGGCTACATATCAAGCTAATAAAATACTCGAAAACTTAAAACTAGGGACAAAAATAATTAAAACATAATTGTCTTTAAGCTTATTCGCTTTCGCGTTCTTCCTGGATATTTGAGCTAATACACTCAGGACAAATGACAATGGAATGCTCTTTACAGACCATTCTGTGGCATGTTTGACACGAAATTGTGGTAACTCTATTTTTGCCCCTTCCGCAACAATAGCACCTGCCTCGAATTTTTGCTGGTGGTTCTTCTTCTTCATGCTCTACAGCAACAGCTTTGTATCTCTTCAAGAACAGTTTCACATCTAAGGGTAACGTTTGTATTGCAGCCCTTTCTGAAAGGTGGGGTATCATCAAAGACATAGATAAATTTTTAAAAAAAAATCCTTCTGTAATTGATAAAATCAGTTTCCAATAAAACAAAAAAATTACTTTAAAAACCAAGAAGATCTACACATATATATTTTAGACAATGTTGGCAGTCAACATATTTTTGCCCTAGTTCTCTATTTCTACACTCACTTCACTTTATTAAATTGTGCCTGCTTTGACAATAGTACGTTTAAACAAATGTGTTGAGTTACAGTTTCAAAAGACTTAGTCTCACCAATTCTAGCAATAATTTCTTTAGTGATGTGTAACTTTGAAGGCATTGGGTAAAATCCATTCGTCTGCAGTTAGCAGGGTGAGTACTAGGGTGACCGGATCTCATATGGGGTGAAAAAAAATGTCGGAATCTGGTTCGTCTGAACCCCACAAAACTTCGTATATTTTGTTATTGAATGATAAATTTTGCTTTTTTTTGCATATTTTTGAGTTTAAATCAGAAATATAATAAAACAACAAGTAACACTAAACCGAGGCTTTAGCCCCAAAAACGTGACTTGATACCAGTAGGAGCCAGTTTGGGAATATTCTAAGAATTTTACGGGTTTTTACATAATCTGTCTCGGTATTAACATTTTTTTATTATTTTAAAAGACATTTAAAAACATTTTATTGAAATTAAAGTTTGTAATATATTTTGATTAATTTTTCAAGTTAACTGTTATCTACCTAATAAATTCTGAAATGGCATCCACATCAGGTGTACAACGCCGGACCAAGGATAAAATATTTCTTGTGGGCTATCCCATTCACCAGATCACCGGTTGTAAACTACCCTCAAATCGTCAAGTTTTGTGTGCTTTATTTTATAATTTACGAACTGTGAAATTAACTGTAAGAGAATCAGCAAAACTTACCACAGGAGAAGTGTTAATTTTTTGGGAGAAAGCTCGAATCCTGATAAACATGAGCAAAATGCAATTACTAAGCTGGAAAAACTTCACGCCGAGTGGAGAACTCTTCAAAAAGACCGGAAGAAAACATCGGAAACGGTCAAGAACAAAATTAAACAGTTTATTGAAAATTTGGATTATCTCTTTGATATTGCTCAACAAGATGCCTTGGCTCTGATGAAATTGGAAGAAGATAAGGAGTTTCTCATGAAACAGAGGCAAAAGGGCCGCCCAGGTTCCATGACTGGAGTGGATCTCAGGTTGTCTCGAGCTGAAGATATCAAGATGCAAAATGAACCGACAAATCCATAAAGAGAGTGACAACGATATTGCAGAAATAGCCCTGACCAAATTTTCGAACCATTTGTGGTATTTGAATGCAAAGTTGGTGGGATTATCGTTTTTTGATCCCACCATTACAGACGCTGAAAAGTTGTTAATGGCAAATAAATTGCTCAGTAGCACACATGATTCATCAGAGCACGCTAGGGTTGTCAATGCAAAAGTTAGGAGAGAAAAGTTAAAAGAGGTAGTTGATGGGGGATTGGTAAATTTAGTAACCAAAGAAACGTTTATATTCTTTGACCAATTTAATATAAAAACAGATTTTCTAAGCCAACATCCAAAAACCTGGCATCAAAATAATGACTTCCAAGAAGGATTAAAAATTGTCAAAACATTAAAAGTAGTTAATGATATGGCTGAGCGTGGTGTTAAATTAATAACCGACTTTAACAACCTTCTGACTAAAGATGAAGAACAAAAACAATGTGTCCTGCAAGTTGTTAGCAAATGCCGAGCATTATATCCTGACGTTTCAAAAACTAGTTTAACAAAACCTCTAGAATAGATGTATCTTTTTTGTGCCTATTTTGTATGTATTATATACCTGATTTCTATATTTTAAAATAAAAAATGCCGTGAAACTTACCAGTGTTACTTGTTGTTTTATTATATTTCTGATTTAAACTCAAAAATATGCAAAAAAAGCAAAATTTATCATTTAATAACAAAATATACGAAGTATACTCCTACTTGTATCAGGTCACGTTTTCGGGGCTAAAGGTTGTTGTAACTCGGTTTGACTTAAAATTACAACAATTATGTATAAAATATAAATTTTGAAGAACAACATAAGCTTTCTTTTGAGATATTAGGCGTGTTTCTACTATTTACCGTTCTGGAGTTATGGCGCCATATGTCAGCATTTTTGCCAAAAATTAGCGACGAGCGGCACGGGTTAACGTCGTTTAATCGAGCTCAAATTTCGGCTATCTCAATATCTGGAAAGGACAATCGTTTTGTGGGGTTCAGACGAACGAAATTCCGACATCGATTTTTTGCGGTCACCCTAGTGAGTACATAAAAATTCAAAATCGGAAAAGTATGTAGCTACACAAAACCATAGTTTTGTTGAATTCGCACGTTGCCATTATCTAAATTTTACAAATCCGCTCTTTTTGTTTCATATATAAAATCGGAGGATTATCAACCCGTTAAAAGCACAAACTCTCAAACGGTTTTTCGACGTAAACTATTCGAACTATTTCTATTAGAATTAACCGTCCGCATATACTACGGCCGTAATAAAAGACATTGTTAATGGATCCCGTATCGATATAAAGTTTAAATGCCTAGATGAGCAGGGCATAAATATCGGCCGGCCTGCAAGTCTGCATTCTATAATAGGTCGCGGCGACCGCATCCAGTGACCCTCGACCCTTCCGTTTTTTCGAACCAACGGTCAAACCGGAGAGCGCACACATAGAGGACGACCGGGGACCGCATATTTATTGTTTCCTGGTTGCCTGGGACGTATCACGCCGATCGGGTCGAGGTCCACTTTTGTTGTTGTAATTATGCAGGTACTCATGCACGGAGATTAGTAAAAATAGGTGGAAAAAAATTCGAAGAGATTAAATACCCTTCGGTAATTGCTATCAGATGTTGTCCGCACATAATGGAAGGAAATCCTTTATATTCATTTTGTGTGCTTTACGATAGAACGGACCTCATTGGGCTAGCTGAACAATTGTCAAAGGCGTAATCACAATGTGTACGCATATTATGTATTTATGTGCCGTTGTCGAACATGTCATATATTTAGTATTAGTTATTCATATACATATTTTCGCAACGGTTGGTTTTAAAATTAAGCCCAGCATGATCTAATAGCTTTTCATGTTTATCAAATGTAATGCTTTATGTAACTTTTGTTAATATGCAATATAATGCGAGATTAAAATTTTACGTGAAGAAAAAGGAAGAAAGCGAGGAAATATCGACTTAGAGGACGCAACAGAGATCGTGGACAGTAGTTTAACCAAATGACGTCGTACAAGATATTTGATGCAGGTAATATAAAGACAAATATTGTTTCACAATACTAATGAATGTAATGAATATTTTTTAAAGACATGTAGTTCTGCTTTGCCGTTATTGTTTGCTTTGATATCTCAGCGATTCTTGGATGTTACATGGTCTCCAGATAAATAGAAATTGGTTCATATAATTCCAATTTCTAAAAATGAAAAAATACAAAACTATCGTCCAAAATCAATCTTGCTCAGTATGTCAAAGTCCACTACCTTTCATCTGCGAGGTGATTTTCAAAACATACCGCAATATGATTGGCATTAATCAACACGACTTCTACTCAGAATGCCGCAGGGCAACCAACTTGTTAGCTTATTCTAACAATATTAATGCTTCATTGGAACCGGGAAAATAGGTTGATTGGATATGTTTAGATATCCCTAAGATGTTTGACTAAATAAATCATAAATCTTATACAAAAGCTCACACTATGAAATTAGCGGATTAGCAGGCATTCTAATTAATATCACCATATCTACGGAGTTGAGTATAGGTGATTGCAATATTGCATGTAAAATTTAATCCAACACATCTCGAGAGTTCCACAAGGAAGCCAACTTCTGTCTTATTCATACTTTTTATTAACGATATTTATTCATTCTTCGAGTATGCGATTTTTTTAAATAGCTAATGATATGACGACAGTATCCGATTCTAGACTGTTACGGAAGACCTACACCAACTACTTGTATGGCGCAAAACAACAACATGCATTTAAACAATTCCAAAACTCCCACAACATCTTTTTCTTAAAAAGCTTATCTACGCTGATCTTTGATTACCGAATAAATGACATGAAGTTACAACATGAATTTCAGTAAGGATACTGAAATTCTGTCAAAAACTGTACACTAACATACATATGTCACGAGGCTATTGAAATTTATCAGAAGAATTTGAACAGGACCGAACATTCAGGTTCACTAAAAAAAAAAAAAAGGTTGGTACCCGGTCCTCTGTGCACGCATCGTAAGCATTATTGGGGAAGAAAATCAGATTGTCTCTGGATAACCAGCCTACCATACTGCTATTGAAATCTGACGTTTATGTGACAGAACACCGTTTAATTTCTAAGTTTAGTTCCGTTAATGCTTGCCGTAGATCTGAACGAAACCTAAGGAAGTAATTCCGTTACCGAAACAGCCCGAAATCTGTTTCTTCATTTACTACGGGCCATAAATGCCTACAAACTTTAAATAAATAAAGTATATAATTGCATGAATCAGGAAAACTATAGAATGGCGGAATAAGTAATAAATAGACCCCATGCAATGTGATAAATTTCAAAAGCAGTAATGTTTAAAGTATACAGCACTGATATAAACACAGTAATATTTGGAACAGAAATTTATCCATAAGTATTAATTCAATTAGTTATAAAAGTAGGGGGACAAATGAAAAGTAAAAGAAAAAAAAATGTAAAGATAAAAGTAAAACCCATTCCTTTATTAAAGGTTTTCTTGCCGGTTTTTGCTCACAAAGAACAATATGTGCATATGTCCAACATCAATTTATCTAACAGTATCTTATGACAGCAAAGTAATCATTTGTTCCATCACCATACCTAATGCAGGTGGATACCTTTCATAATAGAAGCTAATTAATAAACGTATAGTAAAAGACCATGCCTATTAATTCAAATACAAATAACTGTGGTTTGCGACCATGTATTTAAGCTTTCGTGCAGTGTGTAAACTGAGATTTCAGCAATAATTTGCGCAGTCCTTTTGCAGCGTATCTTATTTATATCTTTTAATTATAATGCGCAGATTTGAAAAGTTATTAACTAATTTATCTTGCTATTTTTTAACGGTAACAACGTTCTTGCCGTTATTTACTGTCTATTGTGATTCTATTTAAGGGGAATGCAGATATTGGTTGTGTAGGCGTCTGCATGAAACTACAAACGTAGATGCGTAGATGTTAAGTATGAACATTTAAGAAAATTAAAGTTATTGTTTATTAGATTCAAACCATGTAATTAACAGGTGGTATAAATGATGTCGATTAGTTATATTGCAATATAACGTAAAGATCTGTTTTGTATATACATACCGGGTGTCCAGCCTAAGATGCAACGGTCCCTAGCCGATTTATTATTGTCTTTTCGAAAAAATGTTTCAAATAAATGTTGTCTGGAATCATATTCTACACATGCTAAAATTAGTTTCAGAAATGGCGGACTTCCGGTTGTACCGGAAGTAGATACTAACTTTATTATTTTAAATAGAACACCCTGTATATTATTGCACTTTTGGATTCCTTGTTAAATTTAAATAACAATACGTTAGGGATACATTGGGGCTAAGTTGTACCGTTTCCGAATTACATGACATTTTTCGAAAAAAATGACATTTGCAGTGTCTTCGGTGTTTGGAAATATCTCGGAAAATACGAAAGTTAGAAAGATGCGGTTTTCGGTTTTCGCTTAACCATGAAACAGCACACGTCTTTTATTTTAAAATTACAGCGTTATTAAATAGGGACCTGTAATTTTCGAACTCTAAAATCATGGCTAACTTGATTTTTTTAAATTGAACGGTATAGCAATTTTTACATAAATGGACGTAAAATTTAATTTGCTTTCGATTTTATATTGGTGTCATTGTGTCTATCTCCAACGGTTTTGGAGATATTCGCAATTTTTCAGTTTCTCACGATAGATACGTATTGCGAAGCGCCGCCGCCGGTCACCTTCGCGCATTTCACCAGGCTTGGGACTGGCAGCTATAATACTGGCATGCTTAGAAAGTTGTCAACACGCATATCATCAGGGTTTGTTGGTGGCGTCTCATAAACCTTATTTTTAATGAAACCCCATGAGAAGAAATCGCAGCTTGCAACTGATTTTCATCCGTAAGTACGTAGTTATTGAGGTTCCGTTTTGTACGTGCTACGGATCCAGTACTTACAAAACTACCCAGTAGCGACTGAAATGCCCTCCTATCTGGATGCTTTCTACATGGGTATAATACTTTGTGTAAACTCTTGACGCTAACAAAGCGTTTCTGTAACATTCACCGAGAACGAAAACCATATCTACTAATTCTTCTCGAGTAAGCGACATCTTTAATTATTATGTTACCAAACAGTACTCTGAATGTCAGTTCTGACACTTGGAACACTAATAACGGCAAGATACCTAGTGCGTTTTCAAGCTTGCGTTGACTTTAAAGATGCCGCTTTAAACATCTCAAGTATCTTCTAGACCATTTTGTTTGTTTCTAGTGGTCCTATTGTGTTCTGTTGGCCACTTTCTAAGCATCCCAGTATTATTGCTGCCAGTTCTAAGCCTGGTGAAATGCGAGGGGAAGGTGGCCGGCGGCGGCGCTTCGCAATACGTATCTATCGTGAGAAACTGAAAAATTGCGAATATCTCCAAAACCGTTGGAGATAGACACAATGATACTCATATAAAATCGAAAGAAAATTAAATTTTACATCCATTTATGTAAAAATTGCTACACCGTTCAATTTAAAAAAATCAAGTTATCCATGATTTTAGAGTTCGAAAATTACAGATCCCTATGCAATAACGCTGTAATTTAAACGCAACAATTTTAAAATAAAAGACGTGTGCTGTTTCATAGTTGAGCGAAAACCGAAAACCGCATCTTTCTAACTTTCGTATTTCCCGAGATATTTCCAAACACCGAAGACACTGCAAATGTCATTTTTTTTTCGAAAAACGTCATGTAATTCGAAAATGGTACAACTTAGCCCCAATGTATCCCTAACGTATTGTTATTTAAATTTAACAAGGAATCCAAAAGTGCAATAATATACAGGGTGTTGCATTTAAAATAATAAAGTTAGTAGTTACTTCCGGTGCAACTGGAAGTCCGCCATTACTGAAACTAATTTTAGTATATGTAGAATGTGATTCGAGGCAACATTTATTTGAAATTTTTTTTCAAAAAGGCAGTAATAAATTGGCTAGGAACCGTTGCATCTTAGGTTGGACACCCGGTATAATCATTGGTAGCATTATATGTTATATCTAAAAAGAAGTATGGGCATTCTACTCTTCATGCAAAGCCTTTCAATTCATATGTAATATTGATGACGCTTCATATAGAATTTGTGAATAATTTAATGATTCTGTGTAGATTCAATTAATTTTCTGGTTTAATGTAAAGATTTAGTTAAAACAAATATAAATAGGCAGCTACTCTTATGAGCTATAATTATTTCCTGGATCCCTGCATTTATGAGATAATTTTAATTGTACGTCTACACACGACGATCTGGTTTTACAGATGCTTATGAAGCTTTGACCACGTTTAATTATAACGGAGTTGCTTAGTAAGCGGTCCCGCACGCCTTTTTCGTTTTGTTATTTTCGAGTTCTTTTGTGAGGGCATCGTGGGTATATCGTTCGTTACTCTCCCGCTTTCTAATTAACCGGCAAGTAGGATACGTTATATAGTACCGAAGCGGTATATGAAACCGGATGAAATTATCGATGACACAAATGATAAGTTACCGTAAGTTTTTGGGGTGACCTGCACATGTACAGTACACTTCAATCCATGCTACACCGCTGGACATCTGGTACACCAATTCTAGCAACCACTACTTGTTTTCCCGTCTGCATATGTCAGGATTCATAAATTTATAACTGTAAAGTATACGCGCATGTTTGTACCTACTGTACATGTGGACGTACCTTGTGTCAGAATACAATGTATACACAATAGTTGGAAACGTTTAGTAACATTCGTTTATGACAAGCGTTCACTTGATCAAAGTAGAGAAGATTATCAGTTCGTTTTGCTTTTGGTTCCGAATATATGTACATATCTTGACTAGAATATCTCCCAATTCAAACGAGCATAAGGAAAGCATCTTTTGGTGACTACTGAAAAGAAAAGATGCTTATTATACACTTGAAATTTTTCGTAGTACCTGAGGAACATAAAGTATGGCGGAGTACCAATACTATACTCCTCATTAAGAAATGCACAATCTATGCTCACCAAACAAACACAATACAAGCCATCTTAGGACGTCTTTTAATTTCTTTCACATTTGAGCTAATATCTCAGCTATGGGGTGTTTTATAGGGATGCGATATCCACCACTGAATTCTAATAGACTTCTTCTGCTTCAATTGTATTTATACATTTTTTATAAAGATAAAAAACTGTTGGAATTTGGAACATAAATCTACTTACAATAAAAATATCTCAGTATTCACTACTCCATTGTTTGTTCATAGCCAGCTCAGGTACATTTTTATTAATTTTTTGTATGGATGACCTGTTATTATTATCATCGTGACCTACATTACCATACGTAGATGATTTAAGAACCTGCCCTACAATCAAAGCTTGTGGTGACGTTTTGTACTTGCAGCAACATCACTGCATAGTCTTCGTCCTCAAACCTATACATCAGTAGGTAAATATTTGTACGATTCTTACACCCATAAAGCGAATTGCAATCAAGGCAAATTCCTCTCCTTTATTGATGGTGAAAGTTTAAATAATATGAATACTATTAAAGATCTAAGCATGTAGTTTGACGCATGATTTATTTAGCTTTTCTTATCAGGTTAGTAAAGTTATTAGTGAATCTTTAGGGCGCATGTGTTTTTGCAAGTATATCAGTATGTATCTTTTGATGCTGCTTCGTTTATCTGTCAAAAAGCTACAATACCGCTTTCTGAATGTAGTTTTCTGCATATAGCTTGAACGTATTGATATAAGGTTATAATTTGCATCATTAAATTATTGACGAAACGTTTATGGAGCCAAATTTAATAAAAGAATAAATTCCAACTTTTATATAATCAAAAAGTGCAATTATGGTCTATACTTTTTCCAGTTAATTGTTTAGGGCAAGCCAGAGCAGCGAGAAGATTTACATTCATACAAATGATCGCGGAAGCAATATCTTCTTCTCCGTCATTGGTATTGGTAACTCTTCTGGACCTACCATCCTTGCATATTGTTGTGGAAGAGAAGGCCAGATTAACTACATTCCGCCTATGGTACATAGCAAATCAATCGCAACATTCTCATGTCTGTGTGGCTAATAGTCTGCTGGAACTATTCGTTTCCGAGAGTGTGCTGGGAATGCCATCGGACGTGATGTGTACTCGACCAGTGATCAATGCATCATTATCTTCTCTCCAAACAAAGAGGAAGGAAGGTGCAACGAAAAAACACTGACGCATGCAGATTGTTGGTTTATGAACCGTTCGAAAACAGAGTCAGGGTGTTGGAGGATGAATATTCTGTCGTAATCCAAGAGTTAGAAAATACTGCACCCTTGGGCAACGAACGACGATTTTTTAGGCTGAAATTTATATCATTGAGATGTGTGCTAGAGAGATTTTCGATAAACACATTAGACACAAATTTATGATAAAATTCAGTGATACTTAAGCGATGCTGAAAGCACTAGAGGCGCATACATGCAACTCAAAGCTCATCTGGAGCTGTAAAAGCACTTTAAATATATTGGGATAGAGTAATAGCTGTACTCTATCCATAATCTGGGTAATTGAGCTCTCACTCCTTCATGGCAAAAAGTACACTCTTGCGAAGAAGGATGCTGCGAAGCATTTCCATGGAGCAGAACATGCTATTGACACGCACCTACGATGGCTAAACAGAAAATCAATATCTGAGCAAATCAGAGAGTGCTTCAACCAGAACATTTGCCGCGACTGTGCTGGTTTGGTACATGCGAAAGAGAGTATTTCACCTAATCATGTCAGAATCAAGGAATTACTTGAACTTAACCCTAGAAATTTCAAAGTATTTGCTTCTATCTTTACAGGTCACTACAAACTCAGAAAGCGCCCACACCGAATCGGACTTTGATGAGACTGAATACCAGCTGTGTTTGGAGGACGAGGAGACAGTTCAGCAGACCTTCTGCCACTGCACCGTCGCAACGAGAATCAGTATGTGAATTTTGGAGAGGTCGATCTCTTCCTAGAAGATCTGAAAACGGCTTGTTGGGCGAAATTTATGGATAACTTCCGCTCTGCAGTAGGGCCTGGTTGTCGTAAGGAAGAGGTTCTGGAGTCCCTAAAGAAAAGGTTAAAGCAAAGCTTAAAGAGCGCTAATATCTACAGCTGTCTAGCTCAACTTTTTGCGGTAGGTTTTCTTAAGTTTGGGTTACTGCGAAAGTGCTTCCCTAATGCTGAAACTCTATTGAGAAAAACAGAGTTTCTTTACGTACGTTGCGTGTCAATAGCTAGGTTTCTCGGACCAAAGTTGTTTTGTAGTATATCCAAAAGCTGACTGAAACAAGACATTCAACTGCAAGAACATGAAGAGTAACAGAAGATAATGAAAGATTGTATAAATCTGTTCGTGATTCTTATTTTTTTAACGACAGCTACAAAAATTGTGTGGGTACTAAACTTTCAGCCGTTCCTGTACTTGCTAAGTATTATGTGGCAATGAAATAAAACGGAATGCTGGCCGAGCAAACCGTTGCCGTTGTTTCTGTTGAATGGTTTCGTTTTTTTGCACCGTGTACGCCTTATTTGACGTTCCTTTCGGATAAGAAGGGGTGCGTTCGAGAGAAGACCGGTGGCCGGTTGGGTCCGGGAGCAGTGTACACTTGAAAAAATTTAACCACCTGGTCTGTTTAATGTGTTTTTGTACTCGTCTCTATCCGAACGTGTTTGCATACATACTGGTATGCCAGGATTATTATTTATATTCCTTTATTGATTTAAACCTTCTTACCCTTGCGTCCCTTTTACCGATAAAAACTTACATCGAGTGGTCGAACGGGCATGATATAATAGGCCAAGGGATTAATGAACGATTCTGCTCACATGTGAAAGCTTAGACAAAATAATGAATGTGTAAATTAATATAAAGGAATTTATATTCATTGATTTAATACTGATGCTCGAGAAAAGCTCTATATCAAAATTTGCAATAATTCATCAGCGTTAAAAAATATTTGGGATATCTTTCTAGGTTACATACTAATTGCAGGAAGCAAAAATAGCTTGGAGCACTTACATTATCAATTTAACGACACCAAAGTCTGCAGGTAGTAAGTTGAGGGTTTAATATGCAAATAATCATATTGTGATTGCGCTTATTAAACGGTTAGCCAACATTCACGTAAGTAATTTAGTTTTCATGTACCATACAATGATACATATGTATGTATCTTAGTACCAATGTAATAGAAATTGTTATTCAAAGGTAAAGGTACTGCAGGTTAATAGATTAAATTTCCTTGTTGGGTTTCAACCATAACTAACTTTCCTCTAGCTTTGTTGAATTACCGCGTCTAACTGGGTGGTGTAGAGCTACTATTATTTTGCGGCATGATCGATAAAAGTTATATGTAAATTTTACTGGTGAATTTTCAAATAACAGGTTATCGTCTTGCTATTTAGAATAAATTTGACGGAATAATAATGGATTTAGACTGGTTTCTTATTAAAGATGAGTTATATTGCAATTAAAGTAAGCAGTTTAAATATTTCATACTTGTCTAAAAAAGTAGAAATCGTTGATTAACGATTTCCGCGTTTTCAGAATGTTTAATTTGTCTGTTGACGTTACCATTTTGTCATCGCCGTATTAAAGCATAATTGCGAGTTTCATTAATATGTTTTACATAGTTGAAATTAGCGCAAACAAACTGTGTCTGACGGTGTAAGTTTTCAATACGACACGGATAAGAAATGTCGAGCTTGGCCAGAATGTTCCAACACGACTTATAAAAAGCTTATTCCATATACCAATTTGAAGCTCATAAGAGGTTGCCAACTACTGCTAGAACCGTCCTCGAGCGTAAAGATTTTCTTCATACATCTTTCATATCTTAACCCACGAAGCCTTCGGCTCCAAACCTCCAAAAGGAATACAACTAAACATTTCTAGATGCCATCAGGAATTTTTCTCCCAAAGCCAGATGAAGTGGCTGAAGGTAAAGGATGTAATTTCTGTGAAAATTAACAACTTTGTCAAGTTTGAACCCGCCTGACTATCTGATATAAGAAGCAAGATTCCCCAAGCCAGGGTTAAAAATGAATCAAATCGAATACATATACTATATATAGACTGTAGTAACTATCTTTACAGGGCCCAAGGATAATCACTTCGATTAAGATTCATTTTACAGGATGTTAAAGGATATTTTAAATTATTTTCATCGTTCTAACTTTGCACTGACTTTTGTTTTCTATACCATTTGTCAAAGATCTGCGATAATCTTCTGTCGCCGAGTGTTTTGGGATCTGTCTGTGGATCTTTTTGGAATGGTATACAATTTCTACGTTTTTAAATTATTTTCAATTCGTGGCTCTTTCCACTATGCCCAATCTATTTTAATCCTAGAGCTTTCGTGCTGTATTTTTCCCCTAATGCTATCTCTAACTTTCTATTGGCCTTTTTCGGTAGTCACTGGCTTCAGTTTTTATCATGCCTAGAATGTTTCGTATTCTTATTTTCCTCTCAAGGTTCTTCAATTCTTCAATTTATTCATTATTTACGGTTAGTGCTTGCATGTCGTACATCACTATTGGTTTTGTAAATGGGGTGCTTCAGTTTTACTCGCTAATGTTAGTTCCTAACTAACTAGTTCCTGACAAGTTCCGATGAAAATTAAATCATTTGTTTCTCTCTGCATAATCATTTTGGAGAATCTAATATTCTAATAATTATTTATTTCTTCAAATTAATAGCTGTTCTCTGGACCAGTGGGACAGTCGAGCAAGGTCAGCAATATTATTTTGCCCCTTCTACTTATAAAACTTGGATTAATGAAGAACTTTGCAAAGAGGGTGGAACAAAGCGGAGAAGCTTTTCAGTACGTCAGAGAATTATTTCTAAAGATCAGTGATGCTAAGGTTAAAGATAATCTTCATTAGCCTGCAGATTCATCATCTCAGTAAAGATGAAAACTTCGGCCAAGGTCTCCTGGGCTTTGAAAAAGCAGCATAGGAAGCATTTAAAGATGTTGTGAATAGCTTCTTGGGAAATCGAAGAGTTAAGAACTACATTGACATTGTGTGTGTGTCACTTGAACTCCACTACAGTCTCACCTGACTTCTTCTCTGAAAATTGCGGTGCTATAAGTGACGAATATGGAGAGCGATTCTATTAGGATATTTTATATCAGGGAGAATGGAACACTTCTATGCTTGTAAACTATTGTTGGACAGTGACTAGAGACGACCTAGAACAGGAGTGCAAGCGACAAGTGAAGTTAACACGTTTATATGAATAAATCCCTTTATTTGAGGTTAGTAAAGCTATAAAACCAGAATCTAATGCCGACTAAACGAATCAATATCTAATGTCATACTATCGATCCGAAATTAGGACAGTTTAGCTGTTCTGGTCAAGGAAAGAACCCCAAAGTGCATTTCTGTTGAACTGTGATTGTCATGTCATTGGCATATGCAACCATTAGAAATCAATTGGTAGTCATACTGATGATTTTTCCCCCGTCAATCAATTTGAGAACCATTTATAACACACAAAGCAGTTGAATAAACATTTAATCTTGGGTTATATCTAGAATGATAAACGATAAAATATCCACAAAATAAAATGTTAGAAAACAGTTTATTATAGAACGATTACTGGTATGCAATAAACTGTACTTTAATGGAAGATTTCAACCTTTATTTATGGCGCTGAGGCTCTATCGTTTATTGTACTAGTAAGATAAACCAAACATTTATTCCACTAGTTTGTGTTGCTTGGGTTATGTGAAATTTCATAAGATAGCAAATTGGATTGATCAAATTTTGACTTCTAAGAAGTTGAGTTGGAAATATATAAATTGGGAAAACCAATACATATTAATCAACTATAGTTTCTTACTTTACCTACTTTCGCTTAGTTGCAATATTAATGAGAATTAATTAAATTTTAAATTACAAATCAACATAGTTTTACGTTGTATTCTTTTTCGTTTTACGTTACCAGTAAGTAAAAAGGAAAATAGTAGATACGGTGGTATTAAACGCGCTCACTAATTATAACTAAGGCATTTTTAATTATGCAAAATGGACGCTTTAATTATTAATAAGGAGATAATTCAAAGCAAACACTTTCACCTCTTTTCTTTCCTAGTTCGGTAATTACTGAAATCTTCACGCGACAAAGTTGAATGATTAAAACTTAAAAGCAACTGAATACAAAGCCCCTTGCCTGGGCTTTATTGAAACACTCGGCTAAGAATTAAACGAAAGAAAATACTCGCTTCTATACACAGAAACCTTCTATTTGGTGTCATCGTCTATCTGAGGAATCTTCATCGTGTATTCTTTCCATGACGAGGATACCGCGGTAACGCAGTCCTATACCCTGTGCTTCGAGGAGAAAGGGTTATTGTTTAACTTTGCATTCAGGCAGTAATGAAAGATGATTCAAAAGGGTTACACAAAAAAAGAAACCAAAGCGGGACAAAAATGTATCACACATATATACATGCATATAGTGTAGCATACAGCGTCTGCACAGGTCTATTCAAAAGACAAAAGGGACCTGAATGCGGATGTGAAATAAAAATTAACATTTCACGGTATGCAAATGAACGAGAAGAAATAATGGAGCACCTCTTGGTTGCTACGTGAAAGGGGTTGACCCTTCTATTTCCTCCCGGTCTAAATTAAACATTTAGGAAGAAGAAAAAAATGTTCACACATAACTGGTTTCCTTTTTTTGCGTGGACAGGTTGTTTCTTTTACTGTGAGAAAGACGATATAATATTAAAGTGTTACCTTCTAATAAAACTGGTTCATTATTTTGTAAAAGGAGAAGCAAGTTCTTTTGAAATCTATGCTAGTTATGTTTCATTGTTAGTGAAGTTGCCCAGGTAGCAAGAATGTTTTTTCTTTAAAGAAGTTAACTTCTCTATCTCTATATTAAAGATTTTATGACAATTAACGCATTTTCTTTTTATATAGGAGAATTATTATTTATATATATTATTATTTTAAGTAAAAACTTAAACTTCTTATATTAGTGTTAATAAATAAAAAGTGTACAAATTTTACATATGTATTTTGCGGTTGACCCACTGAGGTAGGGCGTATATGTTGAGGTACAAAAGTTTACAGAAATTAAATTCGAAATCGCCACCTTTACATAGAAGATGAATTCGGATGTAACGTGGCTTAAATATAACGAAGAGCTGCTTTTAAGGAAAGCAAACGTTTGCCGCAATTAATATTCCTTTACCTGTAACATATTCTGAACTTACTTATAGCAGAATCAATTGTACTGGAAATACTAGACCGTAAAGATTAAATTAGAATTATGATTCCTTCCAATATATGGAAAGGCATAATAATGTAGCTAAAATCTTGCACCTGAAAATATGTGAAAAATATGACGTAGAGGTTGAGGAATCGTTATACTACTAGTACTCGCCTCGAAAAATTATTGAAACATGCAGGTGCAAGATTCTTCGGGATTGGCAAGTTCCGACAGATATAGCCGTAGAAGCCAACATCCCAGACATTATTATTGTTGATAAGATCGAAAACAAAACATATATTATAGATGTGGCTGTGCCTTTGGCGCAAAATCTGGCCAAAAAACACGCAGAAAAGGTCACCAAATACTTACCTCTCGCGGGAGCTTTATGTACAGATCCAAAAGGCCGTGCTGTTGAGCACATGTAGAACTGTATTGTGTACGGTGCTTGGGGAGACTGAGAGGATGGGATAATGTCTGATTAGCGTGAATAGGATTTCACTCTTTTGTTAGTACATATATGTTTAAATTTATTATATCACTTGCCTTAAAGGCCCTGTATAATAATTGTAAACCTCTTAGAGAGAACAATAAACTAATATTAATAATAATAATAGACATTTATTATCTAACAGATACAATATCTGTTTATAGGATAATACAAAAATAGGTGCAGATGCACATCTAGATATAATATTAGCATAGGCAAACATAGAACATACTGAAGAGCCATTATAAACCAAAATTAATTATAAAATTCTGATATAGATTACTTACTACGAGAAAAGATTACTGTAAAGTTTGTTCGCGTTCTTAGACATGTGAGTAACTGGAGCTTTAAGCAAAATATTAGTTCTAGCTGTAGGAACAAAGAATGTTTCCGATTGTCTAGTTGTATATTTGGGGACAAGGAATCCAACTTCCGCAAGTATGTTCGGCACATCAGTTTTATTAAAAATTAATTTAGCCAAACATTTAGCGCTGGCTATCTCTCGACGAGCAGTTATGGTTCTCATGTTATGTTGTTCCAATAAACTGTTATAATTCGCTCCCTGCGAGGGATAAGTACCAGTGATTTTAAAAGTTAAATATTTTAGAAACCCCTTTTGTTTTCTCTCGAGCGCGAGTTGTGGGTAGAAGTACAACGGATACCAAACGACGGATGCGTACTCCAACTTTGGGATCACAAGGGTAAAGAATAATGTTTTAAGGGTTTGCATATTCGAGAAACCTCGACATGATCTTATAAGGAGAACTGAAGTTCTGAATCGAAGAGAACGCCCAAGTCTTTAAATTGCGTTGACCTCGGTATGTGATCGCCCTCCACGGTGTAGTCAAAAAACACAGGATTTTTGTTTTTGAAGTATGAAACAAAAGCACATTTATTAACATTAAGGCGCACCTTATTTTCAATACACCAATAGTTCATTTTTTCCAGGTTTTGCTGTAACTTTGCTGAGTCACCAATACATGATATCTCAGAAAATATTTTTAAGTCATCCGCATATGCAAGAACTCTACAATCAAGACAGAAGAGGAGGTCGTTGATATATAATACTAATCTTTATTCTGTGACACAACCAAAATATACAAAAAAGTGCATAGTGTGACATAAACAAGCCCAGGAAAAGAAAAACAAAACTTAGTGAGCCAAAGATTCTTCTATGCTATAGCGACTAAAGTTTAATAACAATTCATTCCATGAAAATAAAGTTTTTCAAAAAGGAGGTATATGGTGAGTAGGTAGAAGACAATTGGCACTGCTTGTGCTGTAATCGTATTTGCTAATATTAGCAAGTTTAAAAACCAAACAATCTCCAGAATGTACAAGCCGTAAACAGTCAACAATTTATTTATTTTGAAAGTACACTCCGCCAAAAAAGTATCGCATAAACTAAAAAAGGGCATTTATGAACCAAGATATTTTTATACGTTCACAAAAAGTTTGCCTCGTGTATGTGAACTATAAAAACACTAACAAAATAATGGAACTTAGCGTTTTTACTTTATTTTTTTCCTAAAAGAACACATTTAGAAAAATGCATATGTGTAAGGTTTGCTCAGTTGTTTATTGAAAGTCTTCCTATACGGACAAATTTTAAAGTGCGAAGTCAGAGTTCTGTACCAACGCTTTTAAAACTACAATCAGCAATTTAACTTTAGAACAAGTGGCTGCTATAGTTGCTTTAATCGAAGATGGACGATCTCAAGCATACGTTGCTAATTTGATGAACATCAATCAGTCAAGTGTTTCTAGAGCCGTAGCCAGATATAGGGAAACAGGCATTTACAGTAGAAGACCTGTACCAGGTCGTCCAAGATGTTCTACTCGCCAAGATGACCGCTATTTACTACTACAAGCATTACGTCGAAGACATGTAACTGCGAGACAATTGCAGAACGACTTGGCTAGAGTCAGAAATACTCGTGTGAGTACTCAAACTATTCGGAATAGGTTACGACAGAGTGGATTAAGAGCTAGAGTAGCTGTAACAGCCCCTCGTCTCACTAGGAACCACCGAGTGGCTTGCTTAAGGTTTGCCAGAGAACATGTAAATTGGAACATTAGGTAATGACTGGGCCAATATACTCTTCACAGATGAGTCAAGATTTGGTCTTTACACCTCAGATAGGCGTATCTCAGTGTACAGACGAGACGGTGAGCGCTATTCGCAGTGTAATATCAGACCTAGACCTAATTTCGCTGGTGGCTCTATTATGGTTTGGGGAGGCATCTGTTTAACAGGTCGTACAGAGTTAGTACCAGTAGACAGAGGTACACTGACTGCCCACAGGTATATAACGGACATTTTAGAAGAACATGTAGTACCATATGCGCCAATTATAGGAAACGAATTCATGTTAATGCACGATAATGCACGACCGCATGTTGCAATAATCGTCCAGGAATACCTTAACGATGTTGGTATTCCAGTTTTAGATTGGCCTGCGGTAAGTCCGGACATGAACCCTATCGAGCACGTGTGGGACCTCCTTCACAGACGGATACGAACCCAAAATTTTGCCCCAGCGGATCTGCATAGACTAGCAAATGCTCTCCGTGACGAGTGGGAGAATTTGGATCAGGCTTATATACGGAGGTTAATCGAATCTCTGCCAAACCGTATGCGAGCGCCCATAAGAGCCAGAGGTGGCAATACTCAGTATTAAAAGCTACTGTTATGACATTTTTCTTTCCGAAATTATAATTTCTTGTTTTAATAAAAATCTCAAGTATGAGTTCTTGTTTTTATTTGGCCTGTATTTTATTTAAACAATCGTAGAAATTATATCTTAGAGCGCATTAAAGTATATTTACAACTTTATGCTACAAACAAAGATTATGCGATACTTTTATGATTCAAAACTAAATTATGCGATACTTTTTGGCGGAGTGTATTACGCACAGAATCGTAGCGACCTAAATTAAAAATAATTAGAGCTCATTTCTGCAACACAAACATGCTGGGAATACCGCTGTAAGGGTTCCAGTCCATCAAGCCATATCTAATTTTGAAAATAAATGTCACATGATAAAATGCTAGTAGAACTGCAGTACTACATGACAATCGAAAATTGAACAATGCAAAAGAAGCTATATGAGTTGACCATATAACAGTTTCATCACAAAGAATTCCTACAATTTTGTTAGAAATAGATAACTGCACAAAATTATTATCTAAAATCATACGAGGAACTTTAACTTTCGAATTGTTACAAAAAAGAATGCATTTTTGTTTTTGAGAAGCAAGTATTCATTGAAATGCTCCTAAAAATATTGTTAGTTCTAATAATATCAGAACGTATTAAAAATGGTAGCATTAATATCATCAGCATATAAGTAATAGTAGATATATACTGAAGGTGCAATGTAATTAATAAATATTAGAAATAAAGTAAGACCCAGCACCGAGCCTTGAGGAATACCAACATTTATAATGTTATAATTTGAATGAGTGTTGTAGCAAAGGCATGATTGTTTCCTATCTTGAAGGTATGATTTAAACCAATCATTTACGGTTCCGCGAATTCCATCGCGATCTAATCTGTAGAGTAAGAGCCTGTGAATAGAATTAGAAAATAATAAAAAGAAGGAACGGAAATGTTTTTCAGTTATGCGATTTTGTCTCGAGGTATAATAAAACGTGTGGAATAATTCTAAGTGAGAACAGTAGCGGTAATAAAAAAGAATCTGCGTCCGTGTATGAATACCTTAGCGTTCCATATCTCTTGCTGCATTAATTCGTTGCATACGTGACCTTCTCTTTTTATCCAGCTTAATTAAAATCGTAAAAATTTCCATAAAAGAACTGCGAAAAAAAATAATATATACAAATTAAAAGAATGGACGTGCGTGAGAATCCATCGAGCATAAATCGTTTCAAACAATACCCATCGCGTAGACTGCTTTGCATATGCTTTTATGTTTAAGAACAACGGTGTGTCAACGTGACGAGGTTTTTTTTGCAGGTTGCTTTTATTCAACTGCCGAATTCATTTGCATTTGGCACCGGTTATACAGTTTCTAGTTATGAAGTGGTCCAGTTTTTTTTTATATCCTACCAAGTATGTATGCACATTTGCATGCGCGCAAGATGTACACGTATACGTTACGTATATTCAACCTACGTAGAAGAGGTAATGAAACTGGATCACATATACGGTCTGGCATAGGGATCTTTTTGGAAACGTCTGTGTGTGTGGCGGCGACTAATATATTCACACGAGGTAGTCCATGTTGCCGTCGGATAAGCGGAAACAGTTAACGGAGGTTTAAAAAGGCAAAAATAATTATAGGAAAGTATATGTTGCAAATAGTTAGTATGCACAATAGAAATATTGATAAAAAGATGTGATAAGCAGATCAACGAAAGATGTCACATTATTTGATATGATAGAAAGTAAAAAATCCAGGTATGTTACGTTTACAGGTCACGCATACATTTTATCTATGTAAGTAGTAGGAACAGAATTTAGGGGTATCTACTAATTGTATTTAAATGTAATGCAATATATTTTTTTGGATACTGCATCCGAAAGTGCAACCTTCCAAGTGTAGATTCGAAGATAGAAAGCGCCACTTTGCCGAATTGAATTATGAATTGAACGGTCAACGCATTACTTCCGTTACTTTAACGTCCGTGGATGCGAAAGTACAATAAATACATACCGAATTGAACTACCAACGCGTAACTTTACCGTTACCTTAGCGAACGCTTCTGTGAAGATTCTGAAGTTTTTGTGGGTTCGGTTGTCAAAATAGCTGTCAAGCAATCTGTCATTCAAATATGAGTCATCTGTATTCTGAACATTAGAAATGCAAGTAAATTGATTTTAGTAGTAAGTGGTAATTATGTTGTAACCGAAAAAAATTTGTACACACCACGGCTGGAAAGTGTCTTATCAATACGCCTCTTTCCGGTTTTGATAAGTAAATAACTATTGTAGTCGGTATTTACTTGACTTAATAAAAGATAATTTTAAAGCAAAGTACTTTTCTTTAGAATTAAAGAAGTCCTAAGAATCTAGAAACTGAGTTAGAGTGCCGAATTGTACCGGAATAAGTGCTTGATTTTTCTAGTTAGTTGCGTGCGGGCCATTTCTATAGTTGCTTTTCGTTTTGCTTTGAGCCGGATAAGGTGGCTGTTCTTGGTCCATGCGTCACAGTTTGCCCAGCACTGGTTTATAGCGTCTTTTACATTGTGATTGTATGCATTTCTTTTTTTTATCCGATTTTTAAGTATCAGTTCCAGGGTTGTTTTAAACTAGTGAAGTTTGGTAAGAGTAGGGACCTACACCTTATTGGTTGAAACTAGCCGAACACTTAGGTAAAAGTGTCTCTTTTTATATGAATGAGATTACTGTATTTGAAAAGTGTCTGAGCAGGAAGGTGTAATAGTTGAGATATCTTGAAAAGTAGAGATTAATAAAAATCATAGAAAGTAAGTCTCTTGAGAAAAACAGGAAGAATGGAATGTTAAGAAATAGGTGGATGAAAACATGCATGGAGTACATGAAGAAACGAAAATTGTATAATTAGTATATATTAGTGTGTAGTAAGTAATTTATGAGCGTTGTTCGTATAATCGATTATTCAGGTAATAGAACGTATAGTTTAATGATACACATTTGTGTTTGCAAAGAATTTAAGGGTAACTTTCAATTATAGTATAGACATGTAAGTATACGTACATACGAAAGTTGAGAGAACTCGGGAGTTCGAATAATTGACGTTCGATTAATCGACGTTCTACTGAATTATACAGGCTGATTCGATAGCAGTATGACAAACTTTTACACATGAAAGCTGATGCAATTCTAAGAAAAGAAATATAGGTTCGATTTTATATTCTGAAAGGTAAGTATAATGCTTGAAGTGTTTGAAGCAAAACGTAATCAAAACAAATCTTTGAAATAATAGTTCGAACTTGTCTAACATTCACTCGTATTTAAGTTTTGGTTTATCCCTATAGGTATCTATAATAAATGATAAAATTTCCCAGGTATAAATTATATTTCAGCGGAATATTTTCACACCAGGTATTAAACAAATATTAAATCTTGATTTTGTGCGTTATAAAGCTACACCTATTAAAAAATAGGTTCATAGTTTGTGTTTTTAAAACACAAATTCAAGTTTAGGAAACCAGTTTTGTTTTATGAATTAGAGCTTTAAAATTGTGGGAATGTCTAGGTTATTTTTTAATATTAAATTAGCATTTTTTATATCCTTTCTTATTAAAAGAAAAGTAAATTTGATAATTAAGGAATTATTTAATGGTTGGTAACGTCTATAGATTATTTATAAAATAACCTCAGGTCGTCACATTCCTGAATGTTAAGTGTTTCGTGCACCTATAAACGCACTAGTGCTTTGATAATTTTCACCACACTCTTTTGAGCGCTTGTATATGTCTACTAAAAACGCTAGCTACAAAAGTTATTATGGCTAAGACATCTCAAGGCAATATGTTGAATTTCGTAGGGTTCCATCTATGACAATTTACGGCGTCTGGTGTGCCACAGGGGTCAAATCTTGGTCCTGTTCTCTTTATAATATTTGTAAATGACCTGATTCGATAGCCAACTCACCTTTGTAGAACACATAAATAAAATTGAGGCGGATGCACATCGGATGTATGGTTTCCTTTATAGGAATTGCAGGGACTTTACTAACACAGAGTACCTGGTAATATTAGATATATAATTCTTTAATTAGAAGTAGTTAGAACATGGATCAATCATCTAATATCCACTGTATAATATACACACGCACTATATAGAGTCCGTACAAAGAATATTTTTAAAATACTTTATGTTGATGCAAGATACAATATTATGATACCATGCTTCTGAGATTTAATTTACCATCTCCTGAAACAAGCACACAATATCTACTGTATCAAATTATTATATACCTAATATTTTAAACAATTTAGTCAACTGTCCCTTTCTGCTGGAACGTACATATTTTAAAACACGTAGGTTAACAACTCGCCACCAACAAAACTTTGATTTTTGGCCAGTAGAATAAATGTACTGTTAATATTTCCAATATCACTTATGTGTAATTGTAATTTAGTTTAAAATCTTTGTCACATACATTATAGCACATTTACCAAAATTAGAAACACTTTATTATATACAGTAAGAAAAATTTCGTTGTTCAGTGAAAATTTGTTAGTTATAATTTTTTTATGGTAAAGTTAACGTACAATAATGGTTAATTTAACAAACTCTATCATAAACGAGGTTTGTTAATTGGAATTTTGTTAATATACGCAACACCCTTGTCAATTTAGTAAAATTATTCAGAAAATTAATAATAGACATTACATTATTGTAATGTTGCTGTTTTAGCTAAAAACAATCTTAGGCTTAAATAAAGTATAAAGTATTTGGGTAACAACTTTGGGTAGTTATTATTTAACAATTTTTCTGCTTCTTCTGGAGCAACGGAATTTGTTAATTTTAACAACAGTTTTATTACTGTGTAGTTTATAGTGCTGTTACTGATAAGTATTACACTATATTACAAAATTAGTTTCATTGTTTATGTTTCAATGTTCAGTAAACTACTATATAACTATGTATTTTTTTATGGGATTAATATCAACAGCTTCAGTAACCTATTTTGTTTAGTGATTAGTATTCGCACTGTAATTATAATGTAATTTTCTTGAGCTTTTTACCTGTTATATATGAATAAATGAATATTATTATTATGATCCCATTGATTACTATACCATTGACGTAAATTGCTTTTATAATAGGTATACGGATAATTGTTGTAGTAATTGATTGGCCCGTGAATAAAGCTAGACGTCCTTGGGCTAGGGTGTTTAATTGAGCAATATGGAGCAATCTCATGCAGGTTTTGGAGGCTATTTCGAAAATGCATTTCTAGTTGCTTCAGAACCCTAAAAATTTCTTGTATCCATATTAAACATTGAAATAAACTAATCGCGTAATACATATCACCTTAGTTGATGCATATTTATTCTTTCATCTGTAGCATTTCTCTATATTGCTGAAATATATTGAAATTTCTTGTGTAAAAGCAGCTTTACACATTTATTCAACTTTATGCTTTAATATTTCATAACACACATTGATAAAGTAAAGGTCGTAGGAGTAGCAATGATTATTTGAAAGGATTCGAGCAATAAAGCACTGGCAGATCGCATATGAAATCCAGATGTTTGTTACACATTATTATCTTAAAGTTCTCTCTTTTGCTATATTATTTTTTTTATTTTATGAAGTAATCTATGGTATTTAAATCTGGGGATAGTACAGTTTTGAAACAAACTAAGATCAAATTTACGTTCATAGGAATTTTTAGAATGATATCGATCATCTACTAAAATTTGCAATTAAGCTAGTGCACTTTATTTGTTCCACGGCTATTGAGAATTCGAGATTTTGGCATTAGAACATATATTTTTTTATTTATCTAATATGATTTTTATATTGTCTGTAACGGGTTTACAGTTCCATTACTACAACGCATTTTTAATGTATAAACTCCACTTCGAAAACAATTTCCAACCTACAAGAAGAAAACACAACATTTTAATGATAGGTTAGTTGTAAAACTTGCATGTATGATTTATATGCAGTACCTAAGTACGTGGCTACGCGTTCTTCCACAAAACCCGACGCTAAAAGGGATTAATAATAACCGGCGTCCGTTCAGTCCGTCCATTCAGGCAGCGCATACGTGCACGGGCTCTTTGTACGGATGTAGAATATCGTGTCGGTTTTTGAAGGGGGCAGAGGGACCCATCCGATTTATGCCCACTCGTCCCCAACTCGTCCCGTAAATTTCGGACACACATCAGTCCAACAATGCCTAACTTACAATTAGGTCTGAATTCACTTTCTGTGACACGCCAAATTATTAACGAGATATACGGCATGTTGTCTCATATCTATGTTGTGTCATTAGTAAAATACGTCCATACGAAATTTCCGCACTAATAGAGTCCATTAACCGGGTTTTATACGGTTTGTGTGTTTTGAAGTTCGTCTAGTTTTGCGTGAGATGTGTGAGAATGTATCAGCCGTCTATTAGAAGAGATTTTGTGAGATTTTGTAATCTGACGGCCCATATCTGCATGGATTAACTATGCTGTGCAGTCGCATTGATTATATACGCAAGAGCGAAGACCAAGACGGACGATTAAATTTTGATTTTCATTTTTTCTGGTATAACTTTCTTTTCTTTTCTGTTTTTGTTTGGTATTAATTTTCAAATTTTTATTTAATTTTTGTTTGTTTAATTTCTTAGTTTGACGAACTATTAACAAAACACGAAAAAATATGTTTGCCTTAAATAATTCATTATTTTCACACAACAGCCACATATAATATTTTGTGTAACATATAAGTGTTCTAGTTATCGAATATATCTATAGTTTTGCGTAAAATTGACAGATTTAGATTTAATTCTGAAAGTCTGTAATGCCTAAATTACATTCTTGGGAGGAGGTTGTAAGAGTAATAGATTTTTGATTTATTACGTTGGTAAATATTGATATAGTTAGGCGTATGGGTGTGCCGGCTATGAACATTTATCAAAAATGGGAGAGCTTTAATTATGGTAATGGAAAAATTGATGCAACGCTTGCATTAGATCATGTATACGTAAAGTAATGAATATTATAAGGCGTATTACTTTTAAATCCTTTCAAGTACTGAAATAAAAAAGTGTTATTCAACCCATTACTCTATTTGGAAGCAATAGCAAGATGTTTAGTTTACCGAAAAATGCATCTTAAAATAAGAAAATTTCCAATGTTGTTATAATACTTATTTAGCAATAAAAAACATTTTTTAATAGTGGAAGTAGAATGTATTTGATCAGTTGGCTTGAATGGTCAGATAAAGCATAGTCAGGCCCGTTTCTGAATATGTCGCCGCCTTGGTGCGAACAATTATTTGCCGCCCCGTAACTTATATGCAATTAATGTAAGAAATATTTTTTGTGAAAGAGGAAAAAGAATTATAAAATATTGCTAAACTTGTTAATTCTTTCTTAATGAGATAGATACAGTCTAAACATTGGTTTGCTTGTCAGGCGGCTAGTCATAATGTCAAATATATTTATCTATACTTCTATTCAAATTCTACCTATCTTCTAAGTATAAGTATATCCTACATTTGTCAACAATATAAAGAACAATATAGATAATAGTTATTTATGTATTAAGAACGTAAGTTGTTTTTATGACCCAAATTTTAGAAATACGTTGAGGGCCATAACAGCAAGTTAAGGCTGTGGTACACACATCACTCTATGCACAAATGCCAATTTTTTAATTTAAAATAAAAATACTTATAAAATACATTGAATTTTCCAAGGTTGCTTTTGACTAAATTTGAAAATTCCAACTTGATGTGTAGTTACATTGGGGGGTATCTGCGAATATTAATATGGATAAGATATTCGAATTGTGTTGTTAACATATGTATGTATGTTACCTACAAAAAATGTTCAATAAAAAGTACAACCTCTCAATTTTGTAATGGTTTAAAGTATTTCTATCAGGTATAATGTCGTTGTTTGACGTTTCATCATAGCCCTAAGGAATAAAGACGTTCCTCGTGCGCTAGTGTTACAAAAAGACGTTTATGGCATAGAAATTCGTGTATAATTGCCAATTTGTGCATAAGTAAAATATTATACATGTATTATATATTTTGATTTTTCATAATCAATTAAATTTTCTAAATTAAAAAAAATTACCTTTCTCTTTTTAAGTGTATCAAGAAATCTTTTTGGTTTTACTATCAAAATATAATATAATATATAAGGTGTTCCATTTAAATTTTCATAACCTTGGTGTGTATTTTTTTTAGGTCGCTCTCTATATTTCGAAACAATTTTAAAACGTGCTCCTTATGAATCTATATAACTCTCCATAAAAATATTTTTAAAATAGATTATAAAAGATATGAACGAACATAACACATCAAAATGATTGCTGGCAATATCAATTATATAATAAATAAACTAAAACTTATAGATTATTAAAAAAAGCTTCTCTCTCTCTCGATTTGTATCATGATTTGATGTGTAACCATTAAGAACGATATCTTTTCGATCTTGTACGTGGTCGTTGTTTATAACAATAAGTACAATAACTATAAACAAAGCACTCGCTCGTTTGTGATCCAGTGCCGGCGTTTATATTAAATTATTTTGCTAATAGTCGTCTCATATCATGATTAAGAGTGCACATTTTACATTTCATTGCACGTTATTTAAAATATGTAATTACTTGTTGCTTTTTGCCGCCCTTTTCTATGTGCCGCCCTGGTGTCGTGCACCACTTGCACCACCGGGTTGGCACGGGCCTAAGCATAGTATATGTAATAAATACTAGCCAAATATATAGCTTTCATAGAAATTTAACCAAAGACAAAACAAAAGAATACCACAATAATAAATAAATGAAACTCGCAAAAACGTAGTCAATTGTGCAAAATAATTTAACAGCTGTTTTATGCACTGTTTAAACGATTTTAGCAAATTTAATTAACTGGACTTCGCATCGAATCCTATTAAATAGATACTTTTAGGTTCATTAACACTTGATTTATGTTCTGTGAATGTCATAAAATTTAATTTTCTGATATTGTGTGTGACGACGTTATACGATTCTAAATCAGCTATGTGTTCTATAATGTAACTTGCTGCTCTATAGATAGTAATATACTGAAAATTTAATATTTTATTATTGAATGTTTCTCTACAACTTATTTTATAAAAAGTGTTTGTTGAAGAAAAACTTATAGTACGTATAGAGCGAATATTTAAGATCTATCTTTTATTGTTTTACGATATTTTTCAGGTGCAAAATTGCATAGTAAGTCTTATCTAATTTGTTACATGCGCCATTCAGATGATGTGCCATTTAGATATTTATCTAACATTACATTTAACATATCTACTTACATTGTCAACAGAGATTTTATTCGTGTTTTTCGTAGGTTGCCGTACTTATATGAAAATTTATTCTTTATTTTTTAATCCTTATGTTTACTTTTAGAAAGTTCTTATCTTTTTCAATTCTTTAATTAACGCTCTTGCTGCTTTAGTTTTTACAATTACAAAAGCATCGTCAGGGAATAAAATAGGATATCTGCACATTGTTTGGTGTAATAAAAAGAACAATGGACTAAAAAATGAGCCTTGTGGAATATCTATCTCAATGTTATATTTCAGCGACTACTACACTAAAGAGTGTATTCTCAGTTGATTTTGTTTTGCAAATCCTTGTTTATTTGAGTGCAATATTTTGTGTTTTTCAAGAAAATTATTTATCGTACCAGAAACTATTTTTTCAGTCATTTGAAAAAGGGCAAGGATTTTCTATATTTGATGAGTATACTTAGAAAACGACAGGGGTTAAATAAATCAAATTTTAGTCACGTTAACAATATATAACAATACAGTTAAAGCAGCAAGTTTTGTTACTTTAACAAAATCACGTTTGTTATCATTTTATAGTAACTTTTATTTTAAAATAAACAAGTGTTATCCGGCAGTAAATATTTGAACTAGATCAATCAAATTACAAATTCTGAACAATTAAATAGTAGTTCATTAACAGTTGTATTACATTTATTATTTGTCATTGTATGTTAATAACATAAAGTGTAGACTATTTTTATTATTGATTGGCAGTGGTCAAAAGCCACCGCCGATGGTGTGGCAGAAGTCGCCGTTTTAATGATCACATAATCGCATAAGATGTGTATCTATGTAGTGAATCACGACATAAATAATTTATCACGTTGTTTGCCCCATATTCCATTTACGCAGGATATGGATTATCGCCAGTGTGAAATAAGAGAAGTGTCATCTTTACAATTTAACGTATTTGCTGCGTATATAGACAGAAAATTTGGAAATGGGTAATTTCAAATGAATTCAAAAAATTAATCGAATGGGAGGATACGTGTTTAAACTCCATCTTCAAAACGTAAATAAAACACAAAAACGTTAAGGAGTAAAAAATATATTGAAATAAGTAGTCCACAACAATATTGTTTCACCACACAGTGGCTTCATCAGGTGGATGAAATTAACTTAATTTCATCTTAAGTTAATTTCATCCACTTGATGAAGCCACTGTGTGGTGAAACAATATTGTTGTGGACTACTTATTTCAATATATTTTTTACTCCTTAACGTTTTTGTGTTTTATTTACGTTTCAAATGAATTCAGTAGTCATTTGAACAGTAAAAACTGTCCATGTCCTGTTGGATAAATTACGATAGAATAGAAATAACAGGATAATATGATTGCATTCACTACATTTATTTCTGTTAGATTGACTATAATTTTGGTTAGTTCAACAATATTTTGTTAATCAAAACTGTTTTGTTAATTTAACACCTGTCGTTTCTTCAGTATATGATGTATATGTTCATATTTTGAAAGATTTCTTACTTAAGTAAGAGAATACATTTACAATGTACAAGCGTATTCATACGAACAAATAGTCGTTAAATTCATCAAAATCACAAGGGTTTTTGTTCTTTAAATTTCATGTTTCCTGGACGTTGTAACACATGCTGGTGCACCAACAATTTTAATTAAACAGTTATCTGCATGTAACATTTCAGTTTTTATTTCGTACTTCATTGACAATTCAGCAGATATTTTTTTGTTTTATTTGTGGAAATTTACACTTATAGTAATACTTTTGTTTACTATTCTAAGATAATAGTACATGTTTCTTTATTTTTGTATGTATTTTCAAGTTCCGCTGTATTAATTTGGCATTTTATCCAAAAAAGCTCTTTTAATTCGCTAGAGCTTTTAGCAATATTAATTCTCATCCAGTTCTCTTTGCCATTTTAGTATCTAAACACAGGACAATAGTAGTAGTAAGATCATGATGGACTACATCTACATTGTTTATCTCGAATATCGAGGTCCAATCAGTTTGCAACATTTTTCGAAAATAATTAATAGTTGCCATAGTGTTTGAAAAGTGGAAAATCAGGTGTACTTATTTTAAATAAATATGCCTATATATCTACTTTGCTGTTTCAAAATATAGACTGTGTATATCATTTCATTTTTCTTATTTCACGCTCAAAAATAATCATGACCTTGGAATACTTGTCACATGTCTATTTTGAATAATAAAATTGAAAATTCAGTGGAGACGATACATATGCTGTATCTACATTCAAAATAAAAAAAGCAAACGGCTTACATGTTAATACCTAAATTAAAAGTAATCTTAAGACATGAATTTATTAATATACTTGATTCAAAATTAGTGTTTATCAAATTCTATATGAAACGACACTAACACTCGTATTGAGTGGGGTTTGCTGAAGAATCAAGCAGAAACAAAAATACTACTAAAAAACTTTACATTGTGCTAAAGTTAAATAGATGTTCAAGTATGCAGATGCTATTATATGTATGTATTCGCACCAATACTGAAAAGAGTATTATAATGCATTAAATTTCCATTTAGCAATTTATTATTATTATAACTGTATTTATAAATTTTCTTGTAGAATATAAACAAATTGAGCTTTTTATTCTTTCTATGAGAAAGGTTTTCTAAAATATAATATTCATAGAAATTCTATACTAAACGTGGCTGTAAAAGTAATTCGACAATATGTTAAAATATTATAATAGTAATTAGTGGTTATTTGCATGTTTTAGGAAAGAACCTTGCAAAGTTCAAAGTGGCGAAAAAACTTTTTTTTCGAATTAAACTTTATAAATGACTCATTCGTGTATTGTCGTACAGGCGTTAAAAAAATAAAACAAGCGAATTCGCAATTTGCATACAGATTGCTGAAGGATGCGAAAACTTCGGCTAGATGGAACTTCTTATTAATAAAAACTCGAGTAAATCAGTTTAAAAATGTACATATTTATTGTGTCATTCCGGTTTGTTTGGTCTGGCAAATTCGTCGTGAAATTAAGTTCGTCAGCCGAAGATTTATTTTCTAAATTATTAAGAGATACGCTTATTAAGCGAAAGAGTTTATCGTGCTTGCATATAGTAAACCATTAAGAATTATATAGCGAAAAGTTTTGGAAGGCGAATTTTTAACATTCTTTAACTAACTTTCCTTGAACTGTTGGCGTAATTAAATAAATTCCCATTAAGGAAATCTCGTTCTACCATCGCAATCATAATCAATAGGTGCCTAATGTTTAGTCTATAAATAGTAAATACCTACAGATGAAGTTTATGAAAACGATCGGTCCTATTAATTTTACCCGCCTCTATCATTCGATCAAATTCTCCCTCGAAACCAATTAGAAAGCCATTCCATCGAATTTTCGGTAATCGTCAAAGACGCATCACGTGACCGATATAAATTCCTGGAATTACACACACCCAAACAGACACCAACCCACCTACATCACTGATATTCTGTTGGAATAGACTTTGGATTAATTTCACCGATGTTATCGTCGCTACCCAAACAACGGCGGCCATGTGTTCCGTGCAAATTTTTTAATTAAACATGTCGATGCAATCGACCCAGACCTTTTAATGAGGTGCTTTAATTAAAAATGAAGGCGGATATATTTCTTATTATATCTTACATGTGAATTACGATGTGAGATCTTTTTGGAAGAAGCTTTCAACTTCGTTTATTGCTGTTCTAATTTTGAGTATACTTATTTTTAAAATTAATCTGAGGAACTGTAAAATTTTTATAAGAATACTTTTTATGTAATGTATAAACTACCCCTCGGTAATTATTCTACAACAAGAGTTATGTTCGAAATATTATGAGGATAAATTCAAGGATATACGCGCAGAAAACTCGGGAAACAAGAGCAACAGGACACAATGCGAAAACTGGAAAGAACATTTAAAACAGATAAAGTGAAAACTAAGAATGGAAACACTAAAGATGGGTAACTTATTTTATGCGACAATGTAGTATTGTTAGCAGATAACGTATGCCTTTAAAGTTTTCGGAAAACTGTAAAAGTCAAGTTGTTTTATTTTGGACCTCCCAACCCTCATCATATACCTTTCTGCTGAAATCAGACCAAAACTCCTCAATGGGCCTCGCCTGAGGAACAACATTTGGAGGATGATCTGTCTTCGGTACATAATTGATGCCGTTTGCGGCTAATTAGAGTTCTGTTCATCTGACGTAATGGCACGAGGCTAAGTCAGGTCAGAATATTATTTGGTCGTTAGGATGATGTGTGTTTATAAAATTTCGAAGCTTTGTGAGGCATTATGGTAGGTGGACGTGATATACACTGACCTAACCAAAGCCTTTGATTTAATCAATCATGACATCCTTCTCGCTAAGTTGAGTTCCTTGGGTTTTGCAGATGTAGCTTTGTACTTGCTTACATCTTATGTGAAACAGATACAATGGGTATAACTCCAATAGTTTCATCCTTACCTCCGGCGTCCCTCAGGGATCGAATCTAGGTCTTTTACTATTCGTGCTCTTTATCAATGATCTGCTTTTTAAAATTGATCTTTCTATACTTGCTTATGCAGATGATATTAAAATCTTCTCGAAATTTCCTCTTTTGTCGATGTAAACTGACTTCAACGTACTCTAGTCATTACACCACTAAGCTACCCTATGCTGAGTGGTGTAATGACTTCAAATTTAAATTAAACGTTGATAAATATTGTGTTCTCACCTACTTTCGTTCTTCCTCACCATGTATGCCACCTTATCATATCAAGCGTAGCACTTTAACCCGGAAATTTGAATATAAGGATCTTGGTATACTTTTTGATGCCACTCTTTCCTTCAGATCTCACATCACCTACATATGTTCCGACGCCATGAAATCTCTTGGTTTTATCATGCATATTTCTAAATACTTTAGCGATATTTCTGTCTTGTCATTGTATTATGCTTATGTTTTAAGTGAGCTTGAATATGCTTCTTTGATTTGGAGCCCGTTGTATGCGTGTGGCTACCTAAGCTTAGATACTATCCATCGTAAACTCTTGAAATTTTTATCTTATATAATTGATGTTCTGAAAGAGGTACATCGCAAGATGAGTTACTGCAGACGCATGGTATGTTGGCTTTAAGCGTGAGACTATATACTTAAAAACACTATCGACAGCTCCTTCATACTTCTACGCATGAATTTCTTCGTGCCAATGTTCAGTTCCAGATACGCACCTTCCTGGTTCCATTTGCAAGAGCAGACGTCATGAGACGGGCTCCAACTTACACGCTTTCGAGATTGGCTAAAAGGCTTGAGAAGGATTTATTTAATTTATTATGATTATTATTAATTGTTCATTTCACTTTTTCTTCTTTTTATTATTATTATTATTATTAGTGTATGTAAATGTCTGCATTGATGGCTTCACCTCGAACACGACAACAGCGTCTGATGTGGCACACCACACTAAAATTTTATCTTTAAACTTGATTTTGCCTTTGTATTTAATATTGTCAGGAGCGTCTTGTACATTTTCCGTATAGAAACCGTGATTATTTTTGACGTTGTTGGACAACGTGACATATTTTTCATCGTCAATAACGATAACTTTTTCAGAACAATGAATGAGTGTCAAAGCACGCCAACACCTGGGAATCTTTTCCAACTGAGCAGCGGTTTATCTCTCAATATATTTTTTGCACTTTCAATCAACCTTCGCTCATTAATTCGGCTAAAAACTTTGGGTCGTCCACTTTTAAGTAAATTATCAATCAATGAGGTATTACTGGATACCCCTAATTGAATGGTCTTTTGAAACACTACATTTTGGGGTTTAGTTTTTTGAAGTTGAACGATTTGTTTTAGACATGTTGGTCTTCTATTTCTAACTGGTTAATCTATTTTAGCATGGGAACAAAAACTAGCTCTTAACAGAGTCTGGGTTGTATTTCTGATAACGTTGTTTTGTTCTGATTTGAAATAAGAAATATCATTTTGCTTCAAAATGAAAAATAATTTCTTTGATGTGAAGAATATTGCTTTCAATCGGAAAACCTCTCTATCAAAGTAGTTGTACTTAAGATCAGCTACTTTTATAGCTTGGCGGACTTGTGAGATAAAAACCTATTAAGTATTTTGCTTTCAGATTATATTTTTCTAACAAATATTCAAGGTTAGTTTTCATTACGAAAATCTTAACATAAAGTAATTCCTCATAGCTTTGCTTGAATAAAGAAATCAGTATGTGTGCATTGAGTAAAGTGTACCTTGTCCAAATGATGTATAGTTTTTGTCGTTCTATATGCATTTATTAACCATCATCTGCCGATCTCAAGAACTACTATAGATACCTGTTATGCATGTTTAACATAAGTACTCGGCAAGGTATTAAATTGGGCACCGCAGGTATTTTCAGTGGTAACAGTTCTACGTGTAGGGATCAATAGCTTGTGATTTGATCCCAGGTGATTTGTCAGGTATGTACAATAATGCTCCTTCGACAAATGTATTGGGCACGCGCCCACAAAATAACTCTCTATTATTGGCATACCTGCCCCGTATATTGAACCTTTTATCCAATTGTAATGGAAATTGAATTTGTCAAAAAGTGCTTGTAGCACACAAGCCAACACTGTTAGTGCTAAAGTTGTATTTGTATAAGCTTACCCAAGTAACATTGTGTGTAGTATAATAAACGCTAGAATGTCCAGGCCATAAAGGTTGAATAACCGTTTAGAATGCATGATGAGCAACGTATACATATAGAATATAATAATAATCTATTTGAATTGTTATTAACATTTTTAGTTTGTATTAAGATAAATCAATCTTCAAATTTAAAATTAATTTCAAAAATGTAATTAATCAATTATTCTTCTATATTTTTGTAATTAGTTTTCTTTCGAAGTAGTTGTTGTTAATAACAACGGAACGTCAAAGATATTCTAATTGTTTGGTACTATAATTTCTGATAATCATAGACGAATGACATTAAATTTCTTCTTTTTTTTTAAAAAAAAATGTATAATTAGTTTTATGTTTTATGATCTGATACTGACGTACATTTACTAGTTCAATTATACAGCAAAATTCATTAGATTTATTTAAAATCATTAATTATCTATAAAATTCTGCATTACCGATCATAAATGTTTAATATGAATTGAAAGGGCTTGCTTAATTTAAGCATAAGCAAAAATATACAGCACTATTTTAAAAAAATCAAGTTACCTTGGGTTAAAGTTAAGCAAATGTTCAGGACTATAGTGGACACCTGTATATAATTACATCGATTTTAGTTTCACTGTTGTATCAAAACAAGTGTGTACGTCTACACAGTAAAAAATTGCGTGTAGAAATTAACACTAAAAGTGGTCTCTATAAGTCCACACTATTTTTGGTAAATTTTACACTGTGAAATTTGGTAAAATTTACCAAAACAATTTGGTAAATCCTACACTTTAAAACGTGTAGTGTAAGACACCTGCCAGTGTAAACTACCAAGAGATGATGTACACCTTTGGGTGTTAGTTAGAGGTACACTACATGGGTGTAGTAAGGTGCTTTTAGCTGTAAATGTATATCGTACAGTATATATACGCTAAGCACTCTAATAAACCTAAAGTGGTGAAGTGATCTAAAAAAAACTTCAATTTGCTAATATAAATTTATTTGCGAAATATCTTTTTGTATAAAACAGAATTTAAACATTTGCTTCCTCGCAAAACGCACAATGTACAGAACAAATGACATGCACTATAATATATGTAAACGAATACGAACACTAATGATTAAACAAAAATACGCCTTGGAACAATATATCAATAATATTACTAATAATAATTAAGGCTAAATAAACAAGTTATGCAATAAAAGAAAAACCATTCTACAGCACGGCAAATTATAGTACGTTGATATTAACAAATATATATATATATATATTTTAAGTTTCTAACTTTCCGCTACCAGTTAGGTTAAGGAATATGGAGTCAAGCACCTGACTGGAGAGAATAGACTAAACAGGGAATTACATTCTACACGATTGGTCATATATGCATAACCTACAATGTCATAAAAATCTTGTAGAACTGACAAATATTTTAGGAAATACAGCAACAAAGAATATAGGTTGTAAACGATACGTATTATGTACCTACCTACATATCTAACTATTGTTCAAAATGGTGTAATTGGTTACTTACAGTTTGATATGCAATGTCTATATGCCTACGGGATAGGCGAATCACTAATACTCAGCCATTTAATCATACTTTTGCATTTAATTCATATTAACATCATGGTTGCAAAAAACATGAAATATGTACGTATAAACTATAAACATCTTAAAAGCAGAGGCACAGGATTCATGTTTCAATACGAATCCGATCACGTGTCAATTGTCCGTTAGTAGTCTGTAAGTTTATCTCTCTTTATTACATGTACCTGATATAGCAATTGTTCATGCGCAGGCGTACATACGTACGCTCCTCTCTTTTCGAAGTCAACTTTTTACACCCCCAGGTGTAAATATTTCAAATATTGGGCAAATATGTCTTTACCTAATTGATTTTGGTAACAAAATGCAACTTTAACCAAATTAGGTGTTAATTTTAACACGCAAACTTTTTGCCACTTACTTTTTGAGCTTTACACCCAGAAATTTTTTACTGTGATAGTGTTTAAAATATGAATAGCTAGAACAAATGTAAATACCTACAAACTACGCCGCCTTAACCGAAAGCTTGCATAGGGGCCATTTTTTACAAAAAGGTAAATAACGACGTTGTTAAATAAATAATATATAGGGTATTCCATTTAAAATAACGGAGTAGGTATACTTTTGTCTACTTTTGTAATACTGTATAGTCAGGAATATTTTTAGGTAGCATTGGATTCTATAAAAAAATTTTATAAGAAATTTCTTTCTAAAATGACAAATAGAGCTGTAATCAAAGACCCAGTCTTCGATGGGACAGCCTGTACATTATTGTACGTAATGTTCTAAAAGTGCATTATCTAGTTATTTTGGAATCAGCGTTAATCGAAAGAAATAATTTTCCAATACCAACAAAAGTCAAAAGCTTTTATATGTTATTTTTATTGTATCGCCTTGTGCCGCCGAGTGTTATTCCACTAGTGATTTGGTGAAGAGCATATCTTCCAAGGTTTACCTTAGCCGAAAACACTATGTTTAACACTGCTCTTCACTTGTTTCTACTGAAGATGGCAACTTAGTTGCCGAAATACGTATTTAGATTTGTTATCTAATTTTGTGGTAAGGGATTTTTCACCTTTCTTTTGGGATTTTTGTTATAGTATCGCCTGCTATATGCAAAATCGTAACCGCTTACCTAACGATAACAAATGAAAGAGCAATAACTGCAGGCACCATAATTGAAGCAACGGATGAATTAATTCAGCATTTTCGACTAGGGAATAACGAACGGCAGAAAAAAATAATTCGAAAACAACGGAGGCAAAGAAAGAGGGAAGCCGGGAAAAGCAATTAAATTAATTCAATAAAATGCGAGCGACTCATACATTAATGTTCTAAACAGAAGAAGAAACGGAGGACCCTTCCTTTTTCGGGTCGCGTCGACTAATTCGATGGAACGTCGTTTGTATCCGTTTAATTTTTTTTTGTGCGTGTGGGGTTCTGTTCGTCCTGTCGTCGTTCTTTTTTTTATTATTCTACCGAAGAGTGTACTCGATCCTAAAAGCGATAAATAAGAACGTAAACAAGGTACAAATGAAATGCGAAATAAAGCGTTCGGTGATTAATGTAATTTATGACGTGGAGGAATATGAAAGAGGACGGGAGTTCTAGCTGCGTTTACCGACTCTTATCTCTCCTTTAAGACCCTAGCTCGTAAATCGTTTAATTTTTAGCCGGTGCCGTTTTAGTATTTATTAAGATTTTATTACGAATGTACCGAAGCGTTCGCGTTCTAATTGTATTTGACTGGATTTCGTTTAATTTGCTTTTAAACTGGTATTCGCATCACTTTAGGTTCGCCTGTTACCTGCGAAAAAATTTCTGACGAAAATTAGCAACGTATCCAAACGTTTCATTTCTAAGAATAGAAAAGTTTTTATAATAATGGAAAATATATAAGGTTTCTGTGAAAGATCCTCGCAGTACTGAATTGGATAGAAAGAGAAAGATAGCATACAAAAAGTTACCACATATTCCTTGTAAGTCGATTTAAATCAATTTACGTGTACAACGTTGCTCAGTGTGGATGCTATACGGCTTTAAAGTTGTTTTCTTTTTATTTTAAATTCTTTATATTTCTATTTCATTTGAGGAAAAGGTATAAGGAAATGAAGGAAAAGTATAAGCTTTGCATTGTGTAACCTATTTATTACAAAAACGGCTGATAGTCTAGTGGCTTGCATACTTGGCTATCAGTCGTGAGGCTGTGGGTTCAAATCTCACTCTGGTCTGATGATTAGGAGTTGCCCCCTCTTCTAGAGAAATACGCTTTATTAGCAAACAAACTATTGTTGATAGGGTTTGAGAATTTGTTTCACAAACCGGCAAAAAAACGATTCATTTCCTGCACATGTAACAAAGAACTGATATCTTGAGGTAATTATGCATGTTATAAATACAGCACTGTTCTTATACTGTACTTTATCTTATATTTATTGCTATTTCTTCTTTAACTCAAGATCCTGCTTAAAGATCTCCCTTAAAGGAGCTCATGCAGTTCGATTTCTTCATTTCATCACGAAAAATTTAATCGTGTGGGTGTAAATGGACATACAATACCAGAGATGAATCCTGCACTGTAACGAGCAAAATTGATCATTAATCAAAATGTGCCCGAATAATTAGTCCCAAATTGATTGATTTTTTTTTTATAGAAATTTCTGGTCCAAACTTTAAAGCGTGGTAAATATTATAACTTATTATAGCCATTCATCATACCGGGTGTCCAACCTCAGCTGCAACGGTTCCTAGCCAATTTATTATTGCCTTTTTGAAAAAGCTTTTCAAATAATTGTTGCCTCGAATCATATTCTACATATGCTAAAATTAGTTTCAGTAATGGCGGACTTCCGGTTGTACCGGAAGTAGATACTAACTTTATTATTTTAAATGGAACATCCTGTATATTATTGCACTTTTGGATTCCTTGTTAAATTGAAATAACAATACGTTATTTAATATACGCATTGGGGCTAAGTTGTACCCTTTCCGAATTATTTGACGTTTTTCGAAAAAAAAAAAATACATTTGCAGTGTCTTCGGTGTTTGGAAATACCTGAGGAAATACGAAAGTTAGAAAGATGCGGTTTTCGGTTTTCGTATAACCTTGAAACAGAACACGTCTTTTATTTTAAAATTGTTGCGATTAAATTACAGCGTTATTGAATAGGGATCTGTAATTTTCGAACTTTAAAATCATGGATAACTTGATTTTTTTAAATTGAACAGTATAACAATTTTTACATAAATTGATGTAAAATTTAATTTGCTTTCGATTTCATACGGGTATCATTGTGTCTATCTCCAACGGTTTTGGAAATATTCGCGATTTTTCAGTTTCTCATGATGGTATTGCGAAGCGTCGCCGCTGGCCACCTTCCCCTCGCATTTCACCAGGCTTGGGACTGGCAGCAATAGTACTGGCATGCCTAGAAAGTAACCAACAGAACACAATAGGACCATTTGAAACAAACAAAATTGTCTAAAAGATACTTGAGATGTTTAAAGCGGCATCTTTAAAGTCAACGTAAGCTTGAAAAACAAACTAGGTACTAACTGTTATTAGTGTTCCAAGTGTCAGAACTGACATTCAGAGTACTGTTTGGTAACATAATAATTAAAGATGTTGCTTACTCGAGAAGAATTAGTAGATATGGTTTTCGTTCTCGGTGAATGTTACAGAAACGCTTTGTTAGCGTCAAGAGTTTACGCACAGTATTACCTGGGGTATATACTGGATCCGTAGCACATACACAACGGAACGGCAATAACTCCGTGCTTACGGATAAAAATCAGTTGCAAGCTGCGAAGCACGGAAGACACTGCAAATGTCATTTTTTTCGAAAAACGTCATGTAATTCGGAAACGGTACAACTTAGCCCCAATGTATGTCTAACGTATTGTTATTTAAATTTAATAAGGAATCCAAACCTGCAATAATATACAGGGTGTTCCATTTAAAATAATAAAGTTAGTATCTACTTCCGGTACAACCGGAAGTCCGCCATTTCTGATACTAATTTTAACATGTGTAGAATATGATTCGAGGTAATATTTTTTCAAAAAGACAATAATAAATCGGCTACGGACCGTTGCACCTTAGGCTGGACACCAGGTACCTATATGTTGGGTAATATTTTTGCAGTGGTGAATTTTTTAAACGCTGCATCTATCAAGTGATCAAATGTAATCATTCTGAAATGCTTATGAAAAACCGCCGCATTTTGGTTCACTTGCCGTTTCATAGTCTGCCCTCGATAATCTTTTGAAACCAAGTGGTAATTTTCGAGATTGGTATACATATAATATTTATTAATGAATGTTGGTTTTTTCTTATAAGCACCGATTCTTTACTTCGCTACTTATTGCAGTAAAAACATGCATATCTTAAAACTCGGCAATAATGTAATAAGAATAAACAATAAAGCTCTCATTCTAGACTTGTAATCGGAAAAACATTTTTGTTGAGTAGCATGCTGAGAGAGCTATTCTGCATATCTCTATGAAATATCTGAAAATACCGAATTACGTTTGATATAATTCAATTTGAAGAAATCATTGCAAGAGCGAATAAACTCTCCAATTTAAAAAGAAAGAATATTTGTTGCACGTATTTACGAATTGAAACACTACAGGATAAACTTCATGGAAAATGTCATAAAATTGTTTTTATATTAAAATACACATATTTACTAAAATAGAAAACAACATTTACATCCACATATTTTTAATTGGAATTTTTTTCTTTTTTCTTTTTATTTAAACTATGTTGAATTCCCGTACACAATTGTAAAACACATATACTCGTTATGCAATTTTAATTAAAAAGTATTGTATTATAAAAATAACGCTGACGCATTTTGTTTGGTAACGTTCAGTCTGGAAAAACGTTTTTTTTTTTTTAAATGTATTTAATCCAATGTTTGTGCAATTTTAGAGAAATAAAAAAAGGAGAGACGATCATTGTTGGTTTTACCGAAAAGTCATGATTATTGCGTGTATTTGCTTTGTGTCTCTAGCCGGCTGTTTCACCCAGGAAAGCAAATAGTAAAATTAACTAGCTGTATAATTGGAAAATACTCCGTATATAATTTGAGCTTTGCAAACTAAATTAAATTCATTGGAATTTCATTGTTAAATTCCATTATTATCAGTAAAGTGTTTCGTGCAACTTGTTTGAAACTGTAGCTGAAATAGCTTTCTTGTATGTTTAAATGTAATAATTATAGTAATGTTGCGATTAATATATTCAAAGGAAAATAATTAAGCCACAATATTTTTGATGTAATACATGCAAGAAAAGTCTGGTTTATGAAAGTTATAAATAGATATTACACTACTTCTTAAAATACAACAAGCAGTATTCCACACGATTTCTTACAATAAGAGATTCGTCTGTTTAATTAATTCTATTAGCTATAATGTATTATTAACTCAATACTGAATTTAGAACCTAATTAGAAAAACATGTTGATACATATTCGGATTGTAATGAATAGATGACATGCTAAGAACACATTAAAAAACCAAACATTGTAGGGAAATTATTTATTATATGTATACCTATAGCGTGATTAGTGGAACGCAATATGGAGCAATTCATGTATAGAATAAATCAATGGTTTGACTCAACAACGGTGCTCCAAAGCGGTATCGTGCTATTTCCTCCGAACTTTTTGATTTATTTCGTCGATTAGATATGAGCAAACCCATTCCCTATATACATAATCAGACGTATCGCTTATAAAATCCAATTATTTAAGTGCACCATTTGATATTTATATCAGTAGGTATTATTAACGTTAGCCTTTGCTTGGAAAATTGTCTTCCATATATAGTCGTAAATAATAAAGAACATACACACAGTTGGAAGTAGGAAATATGGAAATATTCAGCCATAACGTTTAATGAATATACGTGTAGGATGAATTCAGTATTTGTAGATTATGTTTTCATGGTGGCATGAGGGTTGAGATTGACCGAAATTAATTATTGTCACTAGATACTCTATTATTCCGTTCTCATAAGTATAAATGTAGAATTTTAAAATACAGTTTATTTATTGCGGTTGTCTACATTTTTGAAAGTTTAAGTATATTATATTAAATATATATATATATATTGCTCATATATACATTCAGGGCTTTGCATTCGCTATAGTTTATCGTCAAATACAACAATTTATAGTAAAATTCTACCTGAACAATCACGTAATATGTATCGTCATCTTTTGGAAATTTTTGTTGTAGTCAAAGTCTATAGCAGTTTTGTATATTTTAGCTGAAATGACATTGCTTCTTTTTACGTTAGTACAGTATAAGTACACATTATTTAAAGACCAAAGATTTTTTAAGTCAACTGTTTTTGAGATATTACAATTTTCCCAAAATTTACTTCTCCTTTGATAATGTTTGGTATATATAATGGCGCCTGCCAAAAACACACGCTGTGTGAGCTGCTCAACATTATTTGGTGACAGTGAAAAATATATTAAGTGTTATAAATGTTCGGTTCACGGGCTTCATCATAGTTGCAGTCCTTATAAACCAGCTGAGATAAAATTTCTGGATAATAATACCGACTCTATAAAATGGTTATGTTCAGACTGTAAACAAATCGGAAACAATGACGACGTAGTGGATATCCTGAAAATAGTAAAAGACATGGAATCTAAGGTAAAACAATGTCTTGACCTTATTAAAAAACAAGATAAAAAAATTGACGAGCAAAATAAAATCATTAATGAACTACACAAATCACAAAGTGTGCAGATTCCTTACAACACAAGATCGGGTAAACCAAGAAATCCGATAGATGACACCAACGGTCCGAATAACATCGTTCAAAAAGAAAAATTGAAAGAAGAAGTAAATACTGCAGACTCGGTTATAAATAAAATACAAGAGAAAAATACCAAGAAGAAAATAACGCAAATCATAGACAACGATACAGACAAACAAACAGAATTATCGAACCAACAACAAATACAAACGACAAAACAAATCACATACATTAAAAATCGAAGACATACTGTAACTGGTAAAAAACAGAATACAACAATACTAACGGCGGCAAATAGGCTTAGATGGATATTTGTCTCACGCTTAAAAAACACAACAACTACCGACGATGTCAAAAATTACCTGAAACTAAATCAGATCAACATACAAAAGTGTGAAAAGTTAGATATTGTAAACAAAGAGATAGCTGCATTTAAAATTGCAATAGAGGAAGAGAGATATAATGATCTCCTTGATGAGAATTTATGGCCCATTAACACCATCATAAGACCATATAGAAATTTTCAAAAGAGAGCCTCGCTGGAAACAAAAATAGTTTAATTCAAAAACAAAAATATTTATTACTACATCAAAACATACAAAGTGTTATGCCTAAATTGGATGAATTAAATTGCTTTTTACACTACAATGCTGAGAAGATACATATTATAGCTCTGACCGAACACTGGCTCAGACCAACGACCCAAAACTTGATGTGCCTTGATGGATACTATATGGCATCATGCTACACTAGATCTTCAAAATCTCACGGTGGCTCTTGCATTATTATCGCTGATACCATTCCATGCGAGGAGATTAGCCATCTGAAAAACAAAAGCATTGAATTAGACATTGAATGTAGTGCAGTCAAAATAAAATCACTAAAAGTTATACTTATGAATATATATAGACCTCCGGAGGGTGATCTAGAAATTTTTTTCTCAATCTTAGAAGAGATGTTAAATTATGTTACAGACCGTTTCATTACTTACACCGTACTCTTATGTGGTGATTTTAATATAAATTTTCTAAAGGTAGAGGACAGAAATGTGAAAAGAACTATTGACATTCTAAATGCATTTAACATGATGCAAACTATTGACGAACCGACCAGAGTAAACAAAAATTCATCTACTAAGATTGATAATATATTCATAACCGCAAATGTTGATTATGTGGCAAACGTAGTTCCTACTGCTTTGTCTGACCACTTTGGTCAAGTGATAGCCTTCGACACCAATTGCGGTCTCAATACTTTACAAAATAACTATTACCAAGAGAAACGACTATTCAGCGAGGAAAATCTGCAATCAATAGAACATGAAATGAATACTGTAGATTGGTCTTCATGTTTAAACAGCATGGATATTAATATAAGCTATGATTACTTCATAAAGGAATTTACTCGTATAATAGATATGTTTTCACCAAAAATTAGAACAAAAGAAAACCATGGCAAACTGAAAAAATGGTTAACTCCAGAAATAAAAAATAAATGTCAAGTCAAACGTCAATTATATCAAGGCATTCTCCAAAATAAAGTAGACAAGAATTACTACAAACACTTCTGCAAACTTTTGAAACTGGAAATACAGGAGATGAAAAAGAAAATAAATTCTGATTATATAATATCATCTAAAAATAAACCTAAAGCCACGTGGAACTTAGTAAAACAAACAACAGGAAACGTCAAAAAGCAACGTAACACAGACTTGGAAGCCATACGTGAAGAGTATAATTTAGGCAAGATTTCTAATGTAGCAGATCATATAAATAATTTCTTCATAAATATATGTGCAGAAACTCATAAAGGAGGTAGACCTGATTTTAAACACATAGCGCATGCTCAAATGACATGTTTTCTAACTCCAGCAAGCTGGCGAGAAGTTTATGACGCTACAATGTCTCTGAAAAATACCACATCTGTTGGATATGATGAGATTCCCACCATTGTTCTGAAGAGGACAGCACATTCCATAACTGATCCACTACTACATCTTGTAAACATAATGTTAGAAACGGCTATTTTTCCAGAAAAGCTAAAAACAACAATAATAAAACCATTATTCAAAAAGGGTGACCCTGGAAATCTCTCAAACTACAGGCCCATTGCTTTATTATCTAATATTTCAAAAATATTCGAAAAGATTCTCCAGACACGTCTAGTTAGTTTCCTCGAAAAGAATAAGCTGCTAAATAACAGGCAAAGCGCTTACCAAAAAAATAAATCCACCTCCACTACTATATACCAGATATTAACGGACATCTATGAGGGTATAAATGAAGGAGAGGAAGTGTTGGGTATATTTGTCGACCTATCAAAAGCTTTCGACAGGGTAGACCACAGCACGCTCTTACAAAAACTAGAGAGAATGGGTTTTCGAGGAAGAACAGAAGCTCTCATAAAATCATATTTGGGAGGGCGACAGCAATGTACTGTAGTAAAAGAAAATGGAATAGCGATATCATCATCGTGGGTTACTACGTGTGAGGGTATACCCCAAGGTTCAATACTAGGACCAATCCTATTCCTAATTTATGTAAACGACTTACCGGAAATACACCATAATAGAATAGCCCTTTTCGCTGACGACACATCCCTAATTATCAGGGCTGCAAAGGGCGGGTCTCTCGTCGAGGATGTTACACATGCACTGGACGGGATGGACACCTGGTTTTCACAAAACAACCTAAAACAAAATATTGATAAAACAAAAACTATATTGTTTACAAATAGAGGAATGGATACAATCAACTTACCGTACCAAAATCAAATATTAACATCCTCGGAAGAAGTTGGCTTTTTGGGGTTGGTGGTGGACAGTCGTCTAAACTGGAAGCCTCATATCCAACAACTAATTAAGAAAATAAGTAGCTTCAGTTACGCTCTCAGAATCATAGCATCAACAGTGAGCCGTGAGGCGGCGATGTCAGCCTACCATGCCTACATCCAATCCCGTTTATCCTACGGAATAATCTTTTGGGGAAACAGTGTTGACGTGCAATCAGTGTTTATTTCGCAAAAAAGGTGTGTCCGCAGTGTCTTCGGTCTTGCCCCGCGGGACTCTTGCAGATCGGTTTTTGTTGAGCAACGAATACTTACCATTTTTGGACTTTATCTCCTCGAATGTGCAACATTTGTAAAGCGCCATTATAATCAGTACTTTGAGAAGTTTGAACTTGCACACGCGTACACGACCAGAGGAACTGTAAATAGATTTCTAAGTCAACCGCACACTAAACGGGCAAAAGTGCAAAAAAGTGTTGAATATCAACTTCTAAAACTGTATAATCACCTTCCCGACAAACTCAAGAGTCTGCCTTTAAATATTTTTAAAACGAAGCTTAAGAACTTTCTAGCTCAAAACGCTATTTATAGTATAGAGGAGTTTCTTAAGCTACGGATGGACTGCTTGTGATCACTGAACTGTGTATATGTTTGTATGTTGTTTATATGTTTATATTTACGTTTTTTACATATACAGATGTTGTGTCTATGTTTTCTTGTTTATTTTGACGCTGTTCATATATATTTTGTATTTTAAGAACAGAGAATATATATTATTATTATTATATTATTATTATTAAAGCGAACATAATCATAGAACTTTGACATAGGAGTGTGTTAAATTCTGTGCCAACAATAAGTAAATTTGATGCAGTGTGTAAATAAATCCATTGTAAATTGGAGTTTTTCTGATTATAGCATTCCATGCAGTCATAAATCCTCCATCAGCTCAATTTTTGGGGAGAATTTTGTTAGAGGGAAAGAGGGCTTCTTTTTATAAAATTGCTTATCTTAGAGGACATTATTTGCATAACCTACGAATATAACGAATAGATGATATAAATTACCCTGGGAATCAAACTTAAACTTTTTATAAAAACAAAATACATTTTCAGTACTTTTGAGTACGCATTTGTCGTAGGTTAGGAGAAAAAATAAAAATGCCGTTATTGAATTTTATCAAAAGACTTTTATTTTTGATTCAAGTTTTGTTTGTTATTGTGCCTCGAAACCCATTTGGTCAGCATTAGAGGCAGTTATTGTTTTCTAAAATTAATTTACATGACAATATATCTAATTTTGTTGTTCATATAAACTATTGCATTGGATTTTCCCAGTTGTCCATCCTAGTTGTTAACATATCTTTCTCACTGCACTAATGTTAGTAGTTAAATAGCACTGTTGTCTGCTTGTACACTTTTCCTAAATTATCACAAAAGCTTAATGGGTTTAGTTCTTTTAATCTGGTGCAATCTGGTCCTGATTGTCTCACAGTCACGGTAGTGGCACTTCAGCGTTTCGTATGTTGGTGGAACCCGCTGCTTTTGCTACTAGTACTTCCTAAATTTATTCTTAGCAATCCCTAATCCTTAGCTGATGTTCTTGTTGTTGTTTTTCTTTCAAACATACCAAAGAGCATTAACAATGTCTCTTAACATTCAGTTCTGGAATGTTTGGAGGCAATTGATTGTGAAACTTCACAATTAAAGACTGTATGTTGACTGCTAGTAGATCATATTTCATTTTTAAAGAACCTAGAAATTTCCTTGCAACAGTCAACCCATATTTTTATATTTTTGTTTTAATTGTATTTTAATCGAGGCTCAGGTATTTAACCAATTCTTAGCATGGAGTCCCAGAGTTTATTAATTCCATAGCATAATAATTTACTTCTTTTGTCTGTAAAGTTGACAAGAACATATATTTAGTGTTGTTTATTACACCTTGGAAACTGGCAGCTGTACACTGAGAGCCGAAATATAAACAAATGAGGTATTTCATTCGACAATTTTACAATCATTCACTGAGAAAAATGGATAATAATAATATGGACAACTAACTTTATAATTAGTTGTATTATAATTATATTAGGGCGTATAATTTTTCTAAGAAGCAATAATACATGAATGAATACTGGGATGATATGAGATAACGTATTATTGTCCTTGTGTTAATATCATTCATTTATATTTATAATACGTGGTAACATCTCTTTTTCTCCGTGTTGATTTAAATATACAGCGTTATGTAAATGTATGGATCCATTCGATTATTTTTGATATGGCTACTTAGCTATTAATTAAATGCAAATCGGGATTTCGATGAGTATATTTATATCCGAATCAGACATCCAGTTTAGCCAGAAACGATGTCAACTTTTTTATTTTAAGTGAAACATCCTGTATATTTGTACGAATTTCAGTAGAGCTCTGCTTCGGCGGTGCAACAATAAAAGCTTTGGTACCTTTTTGTTCAACATGGACAGAAATATTTAATTAAAACAAATAATTTTGAAATCATGTTTATATTTAGTAACCTCTGTAATTAAAATTCAGTACTTGACTTAAACCGTTAGAATCTGCTTATAGCCGTTCAAATATCAATAAAGGTTCAATTAACTGAAAAGGCACGTATTGTAATTCTGATAATGATTGGTTTTGGTAGCCACGTCAGAACCCATGAAGAAGTATACGTTTTATTTAACAATGCGCATCAAGATCAGCCTCCAACATCGTGAAGTATCCTCGGTAAAACACTGAGAAGGTATAACTCGACTGGAAGTGTTAGTAATTTATCGAAGCGCGGACGACCACGAGTTGGAACTAATGAAGTTAGTGCTCAAGATATTTCTATACCCTTAGAAGAATTACCACAAACTTCAGCTACATTCCTCGCACTAAACTATGACATAAGTTGCAGATCAGTAGCTAGAATATTGAAGCACAAAAAATATCGTCCATATAAACCACATCTAGTGCAAGAATTATTGGACGAGGATTATGATTACAGAATTGAATTTCGTGAAAGAATCATGGAGATTTGCCAAACTGAACAATATTTTACATATAATATGCTGTTTTCAGACGAGGCTTTTGTTTAAATGGCATCGTTAACCGCCGTAATTGTCGATATTAGTCAATAGATAACCCTCATTCGATGCTAGAAACGCATATATAATATACGCAAAAATGAAACGTTTGGCCTCGTATTTTCAGGAATCGTATCATTGATCCATTTTCAATACATGGTACACTAACTTGACAGAGTTATTCACATCTTTTACCTGATCAAGGTGCTCCTACTGTTACTGAAGATGAAGAAATACCTGAAAATGTTTGGTTCCAACATGATGGAGCACCTCCTCACTATTTCCTTAATGTTAGAAATCTTTTAAACGAAACATTCCCCAAATCGATATATCGTATAGAGGATTCATTGAATGGCGTGCACGGTTCCCAGATTTAAATCCTCTAGATTTTTTCCTTTGGTGTCATTTAAAATCTGTTGTTAATACTAGACGACCGCAAAATCTGGACGAACAGAGAATAATTGAGGAAGTGCAATTAATTCATGTCGAGGCTTTGACAAATTAAGGATATTTAGTAAAACAATTCTCTTATATGTGTTACTACCTTTCATTTAAATGGAAGCAATAGATTTAAAATTCCTTTATAAGATTTATTTATAATTTACACAATAATAATAAAAAAACCTCAATGAAATGCGGTTGATTACTAAGTTTGATTAATTAGTATGGAAGGATTAATAATAAAAAGCCAGAGTAGAAAAATGAAATATATCTGATTAATGCAAAGTAACTAATTAATATTTGCGTGGCTAAATGAAGTGAACTGCGTCAACAGTTAAAGTCTCATAACAATTGATGACTAACTATAGCTAGAAGAGGAGCTTTAGCACTTATACTACTTAAGCTGTCACGTTTCCTTACATAAGGTGCACGATGTAATAGTAATCTATATCATCCTAACAACACAAACTTCGTACTGCAATTTTCATTGTGTTAGGATTCAATAGAGTATTCGCATGAGTTACCAACATATTCCAAAAGAAAAAAATCATACACGAATCTGTAAGTCCTCCAAACTTCGAAAAGTTTCAAATAAAAAGTAAGATGGCGTAAAAAGGGCGTTGGTCCACAACCCTCCCTACATTCTTAAAAGCTCGCCCCTCTCGTTGTCATGGTGACCCTTTTTCAGGCGTCCCGACGCTGCAGGTGACGCTGCTGCCATGATGACGAGCACCTATAACTGCCACGTGAACGTCAAAACAACTACCGGCTACCCCAGCTTCTTCTCTAGTAACCAATTACGTGTTACATTTAGCAGACGCTAGTCAGAGTAACCGAATCATTTTACGTCGTATTTAAATTTATGTATGTATATATTTAAATTACATATGGCAAGTACATACATGGCATGCATACTCAAGTACATATACAAGCTCAACGTAACGCGGTTTGCAGTTTTACATACGTAGTTGATTTTTTGCGAGCACCACCGGAAAGATGAGCGTATTCATTTTAATGTCCTGCTAGAGTGGCATCCTGTCTGTCAAATAAATTCGTTACTATGCGGTCGAATAATTTAACAAGCAGTTAGTCTACGAATGGAATTTAAAAAAGTCTACTTGTCGGAATAGCTAACGATATAAATAACCGAAATTCACAAACACCTGGCCATATTATAATCGCATAGAGAAATGTAACGTTTACTTATAAATATTAATTATTCATCAGTTTGTTGTAATAATTGCAACTAATAAAAAAATGTCTTCAGTGCTGTACTACACACACTTTCAACTTTAACTAGTTTCTAAAGAATTCGTTCATATTGATTAGAAAGATTTTATTGTGGCAGCTACGAATAAAGTAGTAAAAGTTACGCAACGATATAGAAAAACATCAAAATACTGTAATGGTGTCATATATCCGCATAAGATTCTCAAAGTTTGGAACGTTACTCTGCTTCATATCTGCTGATAAAGAGAGCTGCAATTTGCAATATACAAAAATATGTAAAAGTATTTCTTCGTAAACGTTTTCTTTTTGACGAGAAAGCTTGTTTTCAACGTCCCATTGGTAGACACACCTTCAGGAAGAACACACTTGCCAACATAAAACAATCAGTTATATACTTTGGTGTGATTTTAAACAAAAAGTCACTGTCAAACATTGATGTATTTAATTACCTTATTTAATTGGATTAGGTCTTGTTTTTTAGTTACACAAAACGGATTTTACATTCAATGAATATGCTGATATAATTTCTGGAATAAAAATGTAAAAATGGCGGAATAAGAATATCAGATTCATTCTTCCAGTAAGCAAGAAGACCGAATTAGAGACGCGGTATAAGATGATTCTTCTTTTGGCACTGGACAGTTGGTTTCAACATTATACATCTCAAATAAAAAGACGTTAGAAGTAATAAGATCAGACGTAAATTCTACTAGAAACCTTCTTACAATATTTTCTATAAAGTTTTGCTAAAAATGGTGTGTTTCTTTCGCAGAACTTTTTGTAGCTTCATTTCAAATATTAGACTTAGGTAGATGAGTTTATATTTACGTGGGATGATGTGTTTAATAGTAATAATTTACACCATTAGGTGAGGAAAATCGCTACTGATTTCAAGAATGTTACCTTGCCCATTAATGTATGGCTGGGTATAACAAATCACAGGATACTTTAACCAATTTACCTCCCAAACCATCTTGGTGCCAATGGATATCTCAATGTGTTGGAACAAATAATTCAAGGAATTCATAACATGCTTTATATGCATGATAGAGTTTCTGTCAACTTTGCTCGTGTTAAGAAGGTATGGATGAATAAACATTACCTAAATGGATCTGTCACAGCATTTCGATATAATGGTTAGTGAGATCTTTCGACCGCAACTTTCTAGATTTTAGAAACTAGAGACAGAACATCGCTGCCAGGAATTAGTCAAGAATGACCCCAACGACTACTGCAGGCGTTGTCTCATAGATTGCATCTGTTTTTACAAACAGACTGATTTTAATTTGCGTAGGTAATGGTGTCACTGATTTACTATTAGATCAACATCCAGTAACGAATGGGTACTGCTATAAGATACATTATAATTATTCAGTATGTATTATTTTGACAAGAAAAAATTCTAGAAGAAACTCAAAAAACGTTTTCGAAAAACTACGATACCTACCTGCTATTGCAGTAGCATGCGAGTTCGTTATTGTCAAAAGCATGCTTCCTTCAAGTGGTTTCTAGGACTGTCTTATGGTAAGTAAAAAAAAAAGAATTACCTACGTACCTAGGGAAATAAGAAGCAGAAAAGGTTCTGGAAATAAAAGCACAAGGGGGAATATAACACTATAGAAAGTTAAAGAAAATGACAATGACAAACAAGAAGCTTAACGAAGGAAAATTGAGGGGCATAAATATTAAACTTCAAAATTTGATTTGAAAGATTGATCCAGAAAGAGTAAAGTTAAGGATTTATAAAACAACTTTTCGTACAATACCTACTGTTGTGTGGACCAGAGTACTGAACAGAAGCCATGAGAAAGAAAAATCCTTAGTCGCATATTTGGAGGAATAAATACTGTGGAGGGTTATAGTTGGAGAACCAGCAAGAAGATATACGATGTTTAATGAACAAAACATAATAGGGGTAGTTAAATGGTTGCAATGGCTTAGATTTATAGAACGAAGTAAAGTGGAAAGAAATAATAAGAAAAGAATCCAAAATTATAAAACATTTGAAAATGAAAACTAAAAACGAAACCTTATCGAATAAACTCAAGGCTTAAATTTTTCAAAACTTCTACATGTATATACATAGAGAAAAAAGATTCTTAAAAATAAGGAAATGTTTCTTTGCTCTAAAAGAAATCAGTTAATGCATATTTCTTTCAACTAGATATAATTCTACTTAAAAAAAACATTTATTAACTCATACAAGTGGGTCTTTTAAATAGTGGCAAAGCTATATTAGTAATGAAGCTACCACAGTTCGTGGTATGAAATTCTAAAGCTACTAGTTTCGACTTTCAATTAGTCTTGTTTTCTCAAAATTCCATAATATTCCATAAATTTCATTTAGTGTCTGCTTGACATGCAGTGGGATCGGAAACTGGAGAAAATCAACAACAAATACGTAGAAGTTAGAGATTCTGTGAAGTTGTGCGATTCGCGTTGGCCGGTCAAGGTCATTTGTTATATAGCAATTGTTCTTTCTTGTTCAGTGCAATTTCTTCGTGAACGTTATGAGTATTATAGAATTTTGAGAAAACCTGAAGAAGAGCTAGAAGAGTCTAAACTAGTAACTTCGGAATTTCATACTACATACATAAAAAATAAAACTATTGTGAAGTACTACAAACTGTGGTAGTTTTATTACAAATATTTCTTTGCCACTATTTCAAATTTATTTCTATTTTCCACTATTTCTATGAGTTTGACAATTAGGAAGAACTACGAATTATGGTAGTTTTATTAAAACTGAACACCTAATCCTGGACATCCAAACGTAAAGAAATATTTCTTTGAATCCTTTTTGTCGGTGTAAACTTATATGCTTAAATTTAAAGATATAATATAAAATTATGACAACTACGTAATAATCGACTTTTGTATATTTTTAGTAATTTATTATGAAATTATTACTGAAAAATGTATACAAACGTAACAATTTATGTTTAACTGATCAATTATTTAAATTTGGTTTTGGTTTAATCTTCTATAGCTCATTTCTCACCAAAATTAAATTATTCCCATTCTAAAAGTGGGGCTTATCTTGGGCGCTTAAATGACCCGATTAAGTGCTGCGACTAATTGCATTATACGCTCGTATTAAAAATTGGTTTAATGGGTGGGATAAATTCTTATGTGTTGTGGTAATGGATTATATGGAGGACCCTTTAGAAAAGGCAAAGATACTCAAACCAGTTTCTTGGTCATTATTCACAATAATTCTATTATTGAATTAAATTTTATATCAAATTTACTCATTTAATTAACCTTTTAACGCAAGATGTTTAAAGATAAACGATTCATAAAGGATTAATAGTATAATTAATCAAAACTGTGATTTTCTTTATTTCATAATATCTTACTGTTTTCATTACATTTACTATAATTTAAGGGTTCTTTTATTGTTCAAAGTTAAAGGAGAGCAATAATCATTATTTATTTTATTTAACATCTTGTTCAGTATTATATGTAAATAATTAACCCTACTACTGGTATTTCCTTTATTATCTTGTACATTATAATGTAATCTGTCGCTAATTAATATTACTATGAACTCTTGTTTATTTCCGATGAATATTTGTTTGTATTTAATAGGTACCTAATATATGTAAATGTTGTTGAATACTGTTGAACTAAATGAATAAATAAATAAATAAAAATAGCAGAAACAAAATTTCAATTATAGGCGAAGTCCAGCAGTGTTGCTTAGCTTAACCTACGGATATATGTAGAAAAAATTAATATTACTTGTACAGTTCACAAATAACTATTACAATGCTTGCTGCAAATTCAAAAAACTTACACTCCTATGTAGTGAGGTATCTACCTTTCAGGAATAATCTTTTTACGTGTTCTCTAAAGGACATGATATTTTATTTTTAAAATTTGTAAGGAATGTCATTACAATAGTTTGCTGGTGCATAGGAGAAGGACCTATTGCACATTGCATAATGGTGATCTACGGTTAGATAAGCGACATGGCATAGGTTTTGATCATGAACCATACCCCTAGGTATCAACAACTCACTGATGTGTCTAGCTGAACTCTTAATCAAGGCTCTATTAATGAATACACATGCTATCCATTTTTAGTCAACCGATACGACTAATCAAATGAGAAACATGAAATCATTAGCCCTCTGCTAGAGAGATTTCCGAATACAGTTGTTTAAATCTAAGTTTATTATCTGTCAAAAGCCCCAAGTTTTTGACTGTATCTGTAGCTTGTAAGATGTTTCCTTCAACTTTAATAGTGACATTGTCCACGGGCCCATGCCTCCTTTTGGAAAAAATGAGTATTAATGACTTCGAACTATTAATCTGCAGGCAGTGATTTTTAGATATCTTGACCAATCTTTTCAAATCGTCATTCATTTTGTTGACACTTAACTGCAGTTGGTTTACATTAAAGCTGCAATAAAGTTGACTGAAAATGCAAAAAATGGGGTTTGCAAAATTGAAGGTTAGTATAAAAGTCTATACAAACCAGCGTTTAATTATTCCGTTTAATGAGAGGGTTTGTTTATAAATTATGCTCTTAGATTTGTAATTATATTATGAATGTAGATTTGACATTTATGCCAAATATATTGTATTTATTTTTTGTAGAAGCATTTCCAATTAATGCATACTCTTAATTAGTGGCAAAACAAATCGTAGATAGTATTATTCTTTAGAGTAGAATTTTTCTCATTTAGATACGTTTACTTTCCTTTTATTATTATAAAAGAAAGTATACAGAATCATAATCCGGTTGTTCGCGATCCGAATCTCTACCGAAAGGGGATTACTACGTTCGACATTTCACGATCAATAAAATATGAATTTAAAAATGTTTGCCAAAGACTCCGGGAATCCGTTTCCGAGCAGCGGCAGAGTGAGAGAGGAATAGCTGGGGAGGAAAAAAGAAACTCCGGAATCCGGAGCTGGCGCTCTCTCCCGGCATTCACTGCCCCCTGAGTCTTTCGCACTCATTATTGAACAGAGCTGCAAATTGCTATTTCTTTTCAACGTAAATTGCTTCATTTAGTAGAAAGTTTAATGAAACGAAGGTACCCCACTCTGGTGAGAGATTTACTCTTCCGTCGGTCCCCTAATTATGAATCTTTTACTTGGCTGCGCCCTCTCGTGATCCTGAAGAGAGAGAGAGAGAATATTTAAAAACGCGGGATTAACAAAAGAAAGGCCAGTACTCCATAAAATATGAGATAAAATAGCTTACAGCCATTCGCTGATGATGAGGACGCTATGTAACGGGAAATAATATTTTTGTTTGGGACGAAAGTTCTTTTCAGCTCGTTCGGCAGTTTTTATTTTCAGTGTTGTTTTTCCTCTCCCTAGTTCTTGCGATGAAATTCGCTTTGATGAATTCGCTGTTTGCTTATGGCAAGTTTTGAGCTTTACCGTCTTTGTAGTATTTTTCACGGAATTGTTTTCCAGCAAATTTTGGTTTCAAGTTCTGTAAGCTTTTGTTCTGCATATTTGTTTTCTTAGACGTAAACGTTATGCTGATTTTAATACGAGCATTGCTTTGCTTCCAATAGAATGTAGTGTACTTAGTAGGTAGGTACCTAGCACAATAAATACCCTCTATACTTGTTCTTATATGATGAGGTAAATGTAAGTAATATTATATAAGTTGAGTGATTAGATTTTCTTCTTCAAGACTTGTTAATTATAAATTTATTCTGGGATATCCAATAAGTCAAACTGATGAAACAGTATAACAATATTTTAGAAACATGGAAACATATATAAACACATTCTCCACACAAACAATATATTTTAGAATAAACGTTGAATTTGAATAATAAAGAAAAGAGAAAGTAAGAAGCTGAAATAATAAATCGAATTAGAATTTGATCCAGGATATTCCTAGAACTCTGTAGACTCATCATGGCAGTTACTCGTTTCAATATATTATTTTTTGTATATTTAAATAGTTCTAGAAACTACTTACACGATGTCTGTAAAATAGTGGAACATACGCATTAAAAACAGCAACGATGGTAACTTCTAACTTCCTCTGCAGAAGAGGGCCGTTTGCATAGTTGGACATGACAGCAGAAAATAGTCGTGCCCAAGATATAAAAAGGACTTGTTTGCGTTGAGATGCACTTTATGAATAGTGCTGCGCCAGTCGACAAATATATTTAAATTTTTTTATACACTACATACATCATTTGCACATGAGCCGCAACAGTGTCATAAGTCAAAAAAAAAAACAAAACTGAAATTTGGCATAATTATAGTAAGCGATTGAAAATAGAACAAAGTTTGTTCTGTAACAGTGTCACAAGTTGATATTTAATCGCTGGGTGGACACTTGTGTCGGTCTGCACTTCAGGAACTGTCAACGAATATTTTCAGCAACAGATGCATAAGTTACCCTCGAGTTTTCATATGATTTACATTAGGAGTTTGGGAGAAATATTTTTGGCAACTCTGGTATAAGGTAACTAGTGATTATGTTGCTGTACCAATCTGATGTGATCTGGCACGTGTTTGTTTCACATGTCTATTTCGTTCCAGTATAATTACAATATTTTGCGGAAATAAAATTTTCAAACTCTTGGTTACTGTAGTTACTATAGCAGATATGAGTAAAATAAAAATAAATTTAGTAGATGTTAGAAAAAAAATGTTCATTAATCGTTTAGAAAATTTTTCGCCAATGTTTTTAACATTAAGTAGAATTTTTAGAAACATTGAACAAACTCCGAAAATTCACGTAGATCTGGAGATGGCCAGTAGTGGTCGAAACATGTAATCTGATTGTAAAAGAAAAGAAAATTTTCTGAACGATGCATGAACGATTTTTCTAATATCTACTAATAATACAATACATCGTTCAAGGAATAAAATATAAAAATAAATTTGTTTCCTGAATTTCACTTCATGCTGTAAAAACGTTAGAAATTCCGTCCATTAATCTATAAGTTTTGATGTTAGGCACACGCAGAATGTACGCGATAATTTGCACTCATTATTTGAAAAGTAAAAGAAGAAAGCATTGAAGTTTGGTTCAGTATACCCCAGCTCAATGGATTCCTATAATCGGAAATTCCAAGAAGACGGGTAAGCCGTACAAAGTTATAAAACTCGTTTATAGCGAATTTTCTAAACTAAAAAGTCTGTTAGAGTGCATGGTGAACAATTTTATAGTAAACGAAAACGCCGGAAAGGTCATTTTGCATCATATTGCCATGTTATGCAATTATTTTCTACAAAACTAGTTACAATACTCGAGAAGTGTACAGATATACAAAAGATAACAACCAGAAAACACATCAACGTTAGAAGAAAACCTCAAATAGAAAAAATCGAACTGATAACAGCATACACAAGTCCTCTTCAATATCTCAAACTAAACTGGATGCTTTGACTGAACTATGTAATAAAAACCATATTAAAATGAACTATCAGCAATTTTATAGATCTCTAGGGTGCAATATCCAACGTGCTACTGTCGCGCAAACAGTGATAATTCGTAAACATGTTCTCCAAAAAGAGTGAAGTAGTGCCAAGTGAAATTTTAAATTTACTTTTATACCTATAGATACAAATATTTTTAAGTTGTATATTAAATAAAATATTCTGTTGTTCAGCCGATGTTTCAATAATGTTTGTAATTTTCACTTTGGGGCTTATATTATTATATAGTAATTTAGTGTTGATTTCAGTAAATTTTCTAAAATGAGACATGTCCACAAATATTCAATTTAGCAATTATTGTTGGTAAGTTGGTAAATTAGTTTTGGCTTGATAATTTTATTTCGTTAAGCGCAGTTTTGTATCAAAATAGAACGAAAAAAGAAATATTTTCTTAAATTAACGCATTACCTAGTGTTTGTTTACTTTTCAATTGACGATTTCTCTAAATTAGTGTTCTGTCACTTCTGACACTCTTGCAGCCCATTGTTAGAAAAAAAAAATTCATGTCGTCCGCGTTTGCTAGTACTGGAGAGTTAAGAGTATGCAGGAGTTCAACAGTGAAAATGTTGAATAATAACGGGCTGGGGCTTGGGACCTCTGGCACTCCGGATTGCAACCTCTGATGTATGGTATCAAACGTTTCGGACAGATCTGTGTACTTGACCTTGTTTATTCATCACCTCGCTGATAAATTGTGTAATGGATGCTAAAGTGGTGAATGTTGATCGGTAAGAAATAAGATCGTGTTGATGCACGACTAAAATGGATCCTAAGCTCTTCTCTTCTATTGAATGTAAAGACATTCAATAGCTTGTACACAATCACACATTTAGAAACATAACTCATATGGGTAAGTAAAAATTAGTTCAAATGAAACTTAAAATAAATGTACTTAAATATAATAAATATGTGTGTATAGCACATGCAAAGGAAGATGGAAATCTTTTCATTGTTCGCAAACGTGAATAAAATTTAGAAATATATACAGAATGTTTCAAATCACTTGTGCACAATTGCACAGTTACATAGCAAATATCTTAGTGTAAACTTGTAAAGGCAATTAAAAAATATTGTGGTTGAGCGAGCTAATTTTATGTCAGCGCCTACAAGTGTGAAGGTGCGTTCTATAATCCGAAACTTTACTCAGCAACAAAGAAAAAGCATAAAAACCTAATCGTGCTTTATGCACTTGATTTTTTTATTGTAGTCTGAACGAGAGAAGTTGCTACAGTGTTGCTCTGACAAGCTGTAACATTTAATAAGTAAATCTTCGTATGCAGATCATAATTTCTTAAATTCATTTAATTAATATTAAGTATACGAATGAATAATCTTCAGAAATGGTTTTCCCACTTCTCCTTTAGCTATTTTCGTTTGGTGAAGTTTTCAATGAAGGTGTAGAAGTGTCTGTTAAGTGTTTTGGCATGGCATACTTCAAGAATGGATTGGACACCATCGATGTATTCCTTGGCTTCAAATTTTCTTAGAAAATGGGTTATGGGTTTGTCACCAATAATCAACTCAACCATTGCCTTAAACTCAAACTATCCTCTTCTAATCTTTCTAATATTCTTTCTGTGCAAGAATCCAAGTCTTTAAGTCCATCTTAATCTCTAGCACTCATAATAATTTTTTATTGTCTTTATCCAATCAGTATTTGTATTACACTTTTTCAATTTTAGGGTTCATTACACCTTGTTCTTCAATCACATTTTCCTTTCAATTTTTTGTGAGGTTACCTATAAGGTTTATTAAGATTAAACTATCTTTGGTCCGCTGGTCAACAAAATTAAAAGGGAGGTCATAGTAAAGTGAAGTGCAAATTACAACACATTTATTCCATGATACAAATCTTGTGAGGAGAGTTCAGAAAACTTCTTCGTAGCTAACAAAATAAAAAGAATATTAAGTAAATACGATTATATATCAGAATTAGAAGGGAAAATTATTTCAAAAAGGTCTAGGGGAAAATAGTGCAGCAAGTGTGTTATAAATTAAGGTAAGGTGGAGTTGGCGAAGCAAATACTGCATCGAGTTCAAACAGAGTAGAATTCGAAAGAATCAAAATGCCCCACCCTATGTCCTTATTATCGAAAAGTTCGTTACTAATGACAAGCAAGAAACTTCTATATACATTTCTAAGAAGCGTCTAACTTGGAGAAGATATCTAAAATTCCGCAGATTTAATTAAGATGCACCAATCGTAAATAGATATCAACGGAATATCTGAGAACGGACGTGAAATAAGTGCGTAGGCAAACAGGAGATGAGTTGGTCGAGATGAAAATTCTCGTTTAGGCTTCCATTAGCGTCGTTTCCCTACATCCTTGGGATCTGATTTGCCGATGTTATTAAACAGAAATTGAATTTTAAAGAGACGTACTTACTGCGAAACGTTGATTTGTTTACACGTCTGGATATGGGGTGTGAAATGAAAAATTCTACATTTGAGGGCAGCAAAGGAAACGAGCAGACTACGAAACCATATTCGAGGACGAAAGTTAATTTTCTCCGACGATATTCGAATTTGAAATGCATAGCGGTGTGCCGTTGCCGACATCATCTTGATTAAAATGAAACTCGAAGTCGATAAGATAATATTACTTCATCAAAAAGGAAAAAAGGAAACCTGGTATGTGATACCAATACTGCAATTTTAATGGTAATCGAATGTATTTGTTGGGGTAGCGTTTGAATGTTTTTCTAATGTTGTTACTTATTTGCCCGTCACAGCAGTTTAAATTCGAAAATAAATCAATTTGTTTTTAAACATTTATACTGCAATCAGTTCGGAATAAAAGCCATTACCTAGCTGTCTTAATTTTATTACCCGAATGAAATACCTAGTCGTAGAGGAAACATAAATTTTCCATTTTCATTTAATGCTTAAGGATGTACGCGTACAAAACGCGATACAAAAATATTAAACGCCTGCTTTGTTTATAGCGAAAATAACAGAGCTTAAGCGATCTTTAATGAGAGCCGTAAATTTTCCTGGTCCTTACCAGACGCTGGGATGGCTAAAGGAGACACAACTAAGGAGGGGCATTAATAAGATAATGAAACACCGAGAATATGGCATTCAATTAGTGGAAAATAGACGTTTTTTTCCTCGCTGCGATAACAAGTAAAAAGTAGTTGGGGAAAGATGGCGTAATGGCTAAGTCGTCGTCAAAGGACGATTTATTTTCAATGGATAAAATGTTTAATCTTCGTTTTACTCTTAATTAGAAGGCAGAGTTCACGAGAACGAGAAATTTGAATCTATCTAGGGGTCTGTTTCCTAATCATTCGCGCAACCCAAAGAGAAAGAAATGTAATAAAACTTTTCCAAAGCGTCGTTCTTATTACGCGAAGTAAATTCCCTTTTACTTGAGATAAAGTAATTACATTAACTATCTTTCTTCTTTCAATGCATATTAGTACATATCTCATTTATAATTGACGTTTCTTTTTAAATAATAATTTCAGTAAATGAGTTAATAATATAAACAAAATATTTTATGTTTGCAGTATAAAATGAACTTAGAAGTGATGTGGTAGACGGAAATAACTATATTAACTTGTAATAATGATACAACAAAGTTAGTCTGTCACTGAGCATTTGAAACCGAATGAATTTTTAGAAATCATTATACAGAATGTCCGAAAAATACGGTTAAACTTTCGAATTGAAAAAGTGTCGAAACTTTTTTAAATACAACTACTTATTTTTCTCTTTCTCATCAAACTGCTTTGATATATCTAAGTTAGCTATGACCATTCTAGAAACAATCCAACATTGATGAAATGGCACTTAGTTTTCAATTATAAACAATGCCAGCACGTTTAAATTATACGTACGAAGATTATTTAAATTTGTTTATTATTTATGGAGAATGCAATAAAGTGATAGCTAGAACATGTGATACCCTTGCCGCTTGGTATCCTCAAAAGTAAAAGCCACCACCAAACATACTTAAATGAAGAATACAGAATTTTAAAAACTTTAGAAATGGATCGGTCAAAGCAAAAATTCGTTGAATTGCCAGCTTTCCTAGAAGTTTTTGCATTCTAAATACGTGTGGATTCGAATCGCTGCAGTAATGAGAATTGTGCCGTGTACCATTTTTTGTAAATTTAACTTCATCCGTCCAGATAATGTCCAAAAATAATAATAATATAAAATAAAAATAATATCTTGAGACCATGTTAAAATAAATTCACAAAAACTCACTCTTCTCGGGAAATCAATATGATTAAGTTGTTGAACCATGGAAAACAGATATGGGCGAAACTTATGTTTACGCAGTATTCTGTGTATTGACCATTTAGATAATCCTGATTCCAGTGCAACTTGTCTCAAAGACATTGTTTGATATGCTGTGAAGTATCCCAAAATGACGGTTTCCATATGTTTGGTGACGGCTTCTGCTTTTGAGGATCTGTCAATGCTCTGTATCTTTCGTGGTTACCTATTTATTGTGAAACTCTTTTTTTCTCTTTTATGAGTTTTCTAATTCTTCGTTCTACAAGTAACTGATTATTCTTTTTTTCTTGAAGAATTGAAGTGTTGAATTTATGTAATTTATAAAGTTAGAATCACAATAAAATGATACTACTATCATATGTTTAAAATGAAAAAATATATCACATTAACAAAAGTAGTTTTGAAGAACAATGTTAAAAAAATTGAAAATTTTGAAACATTTTCTAATTCATCCTTTTTTCCGAGCAATGGATATCTCGTTGATTATATTTTGACCATGATTTCGCTTGATTTTACCGTTATAGATAATTTTCTCTTGTTTAGACTAGAAATTCGAAGAATTTATATGCATATCATTCTAATGACGCTCCTGTCGAATTTGCGCAATATTTTTTCGTAAAGCTTATAAGCAAAATTCACAATTATCTTCCATGATTTTTGCGATGAATATTGGTATAAATACCTGAAGGCTATGAAACAAATGAATAACAACAAAACCATAATGGATGTTATTAGGTTTTCAATTTTATTTCTGAGGATTTGTCTCTATGAAAAGGAAAAGAAAATCATTTTGAGGAATCTTAGTGGTGAGAAAAATATGAGACCAGTATTATTAGATGCAAAATTGATTGTTGTTTAAGTGAAAATACAAAATGAAAATTGATTCTTTCTTTTCGACTTTTCCTCCCTTAACCTTATACCGATTTATATATTCATAACACGTATTTTAGAAGACCTAGTACGGTCTAGGTTTCAAAAATCGAGGATTCCGAGCAAAGTAGGTAGAAATGAATGAAACTTCTTTTCTGAATTCTGGGCTCTCGCTAAATTTATTAGCTTCATCAGACAAACAACAGAATATAGTACATAAGATACCAACCTCTGAAGATCAATTAAAGAGAAACTTAGAATGAGTCAGTACATTCATAACAAATAAATCTAATATAGGCATATAACGTAGACGGGCAGCATACGCAAATAGGGGACTAGTAAGTATTTTAAAGCAAAAAACCATTTATTATTAAACTAAAATGGAAAATAAAACTCTTTACAATCCTCGGGGTATCACTTGCATAAGGATGTACCCTATTACTTGCTAATACTTGTAATTCTTACTACAATACCAACAGCTTCAATTATTTTCATTAGTTTTAAGATCTTATTAGTGAACGACGTTGAATATTATGGACGCATTATATTGTATTAAGAAACTAAAGATAGCGAAATTTCTATTCCTAAAAATGTTCGCGAGAACAAGAGAGCAACCGAAAGGAAAGCGCTGAAAAGGGCAAAATCTCTGCCTGAAACGTCAACCTTAACATTGGAATTTTGAAGTGAAGGCGACAGGCACACCATGATTAAACTTGGAGCTGATTAAAAAAGTTAGAGTAACTTTTCGCATAAGATCATTATGGATAGGAAGGCACGATGCTTCCGATGGCTGTGTAAATAAGAAACCCTCAAAGGGTAGAGAGAAATTGAAAAATGGCGACAGGGGGGAATATTAAAGAGTTCGGTCACGAAAGTCAGGCGAGGCGGGGGCCGGAAAATTGAAACGAGGCTGGAGGCTGGCAAGAAGGTGGATAATTAATCAGAGTAATTGAAATATGCGGTCACGTGTTGAATGATTCATCTCGTGGAAATTTGTCGCGTATTTAACGATCTTCCAAAAAACCGAAAGGGCATCAACCGGTAATAAATCGTTGCGTAAACGCTGTGTTGGTTTTTCTAATATTTCAAGTTAATGAGATTAATAAAAGTGCGTTATTTTGATTTATTTACATGTTTCTCAAATACTGATGATTTTTATTTGTTACCTTTCTTTCAGTTGTAATTCCATTTGAACGATGCTCCTTTTTAAACAATACTAAATACTTAATCTACATGTAAACATAATAATAACTATGTATTTTAACTGTGTGATAGTAGTACGTCCAACCATAATCTATGGAGCGATAGGATTGGGGTAAAAAGCGCAACAAGCCAGAGCCACAACAACACTTACGTCCACACAAAGGATTGAAAGTATGGCAATCACGGGAGCAATGTTATCTTCCTTGTCATTGGCATTGGAAACTCTTCTGGACTTACCACCTTTCCACATTGTTGTGGAAAGGGAGGCAGAGTTAACTATATTCCATATGGAAACAAGGCCAGAAAGGCCCTTTTGATAAGCTTCAGTAAGAGTACGACGATGTTCCAAGCTGAAGTTGCCGCAATTCATTATTATGTCAGAGAAATAAAAAGATGGACCGAGTCAGGTAAAAGCTTCGCTATCTTGTTCGACAGTCAGGCACCACTTAAAGCGATTAGCTCAGCAAGTGTTGACTTTAAGCTGGTTTGGGACTCTGTAAGCGTCCTAAATGAGGACTAAAAGGAAACTAACATTGGCCTGGGTTTTCAGCCACACATGCGTGCAGGGAAATGAGGCGGCCGACGATCTAGGCAAACGAGGTTCCTTAAGGCAATTTATCTGAGCTACTCCTTTTTTCGGCATTGCCAATCGCATATTAAAAAGTCCATTACCGAGTGGACACGTAATAAGTGCAAAGACTGGTGGCAACAGTCACCAGGATAAAGGCAGGCAAAAGATTTCTTAGGAGAACAGAGGCCTGAGTTTCCTAAAGACCTATTGAGTAAAGGCAGGAAGACTGTCAAAATAATAGTAGGTCTGGTCATTGTAGATTAAATAGGCATATGTATAACATAGGGCTGGCGGAGGACGCTGTTTACAGATTCTGTCAAGAGCAGGAAGAAACCTCAGTTCATATGCTGCGCCATTGTAAGGATCTGGCGAGGGCATGGTTTCTAGTACTGGAAGTAGAGAACCCCACAGCGAAAAGCTACATAAAGAAGCAGCTCTCAAAGATGATAGGCCTGATTAAGAAGGCAAAATTAGAGAGCGCATTCTAGGACAAAGGGGATCACAATAGACCTGAAAGCGTCGCGGTGAAATAGGTTATAAAGCCACCCCAACTCTAATCTAATCTAACCACATTTCGTCTATGGCACATTGCGAATCAATCGCCTCATTTTCATGCCTGTGTGGCTAAGAAGCTGCTGGAATCGGTCAATTTCAGTATGCTGGGAACATCATCGGACATGATGTGTACTCGACCAATGATCGATGTATATTTCACGACGTCCTTTCCAAACAGAAAGGAATGGATATGTAATGAAGAAACACTGACGCAAGCAGATATCTGCTGGTTTACGGACGGTTCGAACAAAGAGCAAGGTGTTGGTGCAGGAGTATTCTGTCGTATCCAGTTAGAAAATAGTATAAGCTTGTGCAACACACAATAATCTATTCCTAATCTGGGTATCTGGCCACTCACTCGTTCATTGCAATGGTAAAGCAGACACTCCTGTGAAAAGGGTGCTTTGAGGTATTTGCAGGGACCAGAACCTGCCATTGGCATAACACTTACGGTAGATAAACAGCAAATCAGTGTACGGGCACATCAGCACGTGCTGCAACATTGGAACATGGAACATGCAAAAAATTGTATTTCGTATAATTATTTCAGAACCAATGAACTAGTAGAACATTTGACCGTAAAAATGTCAAAGTAATTATTACCTCAGAAAGCACTTACACAGAATTGGACTTTCTGATGAGACTGAATGCCGACTGTGCTTGGAGGACGAAGAAATAGTTGAGCATATCTTCTGCCACTGCCACGCCTCAATAACTGCCAGGTGTGCAATCTTTGGTAAGGTTGAACTTTCCCTGGAAAACCTGAAAAAGACCTCATTCAAAAAGATTCTGAGGTACCTTGGAGGCCTGAACTTGTTGGATGAATTTTAAAGATAACGGTTTGCTCTACAGTAGGCCCTAGCTAGTGGCCGCAGTGGACGAGACGATTAATCGAACCATGCGGATGTTATTTCTTATACAATACAATACACTACAATACACAATGTGTTTTAAAAAAATAGTTTCAAATGCGTAATGTAACAAAAGAAACTTTATTGAATTCGTATTTGCTTTAACATCCTTTTAAAACTAATTAAAATAGGAAAAATTATAAGCAAATAAATACTGACTTAAGTGTTACTCTTCTGATAATACCATCGTATCGCTTTGACTACATAACTTTATGAAACCAATCGTATCACTTCTAATTAATCACCCTATCATTGCTACCCATATTTGCTTGCCAATTTCAAACGGTCTATTTGAATTCAAACGCGGTAGAAACTCAATTAATTTTGGTCACTGTTATTCGACTGTGTAACTATTATTCAGTCGTTTAATTAAATGAGCAGAAGGTAAACGATGTCCTCATCGAAACAGACCAAGTATTTGTCACCAAGTACTTCATTGTATTTCTTCTTCTTTAACCATATATAGAGTAGAATAAGCATTTATCACCACCTTATATAATAATTTGAAACATAGGAATTAATGTTTCTTGACTTTGCAAAATAATTGTTCTGGAATAATTCGAATTAAGTGCAAAAGCAAGCCTAATGCTTATCTTATTTGTTTACTTGTAATTTCACGTAAAAAATAAATACCTAAAATAACTAAAGTAAATTAAAAAAAAAAATATGGAATAAATACACATATAAACGGTGTAGTGTAGTAACAAAGTTCACACATAAAAGATTTAGTGCGGTCACAGAGTTCACATATGGGAAGTTTAGTGTGGTAACAAAGTTCGTACAAAATAAAATGAGAATAGTATTAAAATTTATGGAGCTGTTACCGTGACAAAAACGGTAGTGTTGCATAGGCATACTGGTTTGAAATTTTGTATGTTTCAGCTGTAGAACACCCAAGCATCCAGGTTGCCATACATTTGCGGAGGACTTCTGCCCGTTAAAAAGGCCGAGTGTGAAGGAGTAATACGGTGCCATGTAATCTGGTTCTAGAATGCATTTATGCAAGTTATTGGTTGCTATTGATAATAATCGGTAGATGTTTTGATGGAAAGTAAATAAAGGGACAGAACAGCTTTATTTCTAATAAAATATTTCTCTATTAATCACCATTAAATACAAAAGAAGCGCACTAGGAACATAAAAAATAGTGTTTGCATTACACATCATACAGAGCCGAAAATGTAAACCTTTGTTTATCCAACTATTTTGTGTGATTTGAATTAAAATTAGCATTGATGGTGTTGCTTTGGAGTTTGCAAAATAGCAGATCTACATACTCTTTTTAAAGAACAAAAATTAACAACAGACGCCATTAAAGGCAATATTATTGAAGCAATTACCGTAATTGTGAAGAGTTTACATTTTCAAGCATCTCTATTTACGAAGAAGTAATTAATTAATATTATATCGCGTTTTAATAGCTCTCTTTGCATTCAAACGTTATTATTCTTCAATTAAGTTTTGAAAAGTAAAATAAAGTACTGATCTACTTAGTGAAATTACGACGTTTTACTATCAAAACATTTAATAATTTAATTTAATATCGGGGTTTTTGTGCGAGTTGTTTAAAACATCAATTAATGAGGGTGTCTTCTTTAAGAACCTCTGGTAATAAATTTTGCTAATTGCTTTATCATCCACTTATTAAATTACATGTTTGGGTCTCGTACCGAATTAACGTGCAGCATAATTATGGGGAATTTGACTGACGCGCCACGTCACCCCAAGTTTTCTATTGTTTCTCTCTCTACGTCACACATTACTCTCACCTATCCATCTGAAAATGTTGAATATTTTTACGTCACGGTTCCAATGCATTTACGCACACAAGTGCGTACGGTATCCTTGATTCACCCTTGCGCTGTTTATTCCCTCCCATCGTATTTTTTGCCATTTCTTCCCTATTTATGATAATCCCACCCACAGCAATGGCCACCGGGTATATTTTTCCTGCGTATTTCTTTGCCCCTCGTTAAGTTTTCGTGAATTTCCCCGGCTTCTGATGTGTATGGGAGCCAATCGTTGTCGCGAGGGTGTTGTTTAGCTCGCCCACCCGAGCGAGGAGAGCTGCAAGTTCCGACGGAGGCTCTCGGTGAAATTTCTACATCGATTCTGCCGTACCTCGGTACCGGTTAGATTATGTTTGTCATATCAGTTTGCAATTTAAATGTCTAATGGTTTGCCTTTCGCGTGGCACTCCAACATAAATCTGACTCGTAAGACAGGAACGTACTGTTTTAATTTCATTTAGAATTGAATAAAGGATTTTATTATATATTTTATGTTGTTTCTCTTCGGAGCTCTATCATTCACTGAAACTAAGATCTATTGTTTCCGACTGTTGTATTTTCTATTAACAATCAAACATGCTACATAATGGCTTACCGTCTTGCTTTCTAGTTTATTTTCTGGAGAATTTATTCTATTTATTAAAGCACTCTCAAAACAAAAGGAAATTAAGCCACTAATTTGTACACTTTTAGTTAGATCCTGCGAATTAAATACCTACTCGAACCCAAAGTTGTAAATATCTGCTACATATTACTTTAATGGATTTATTTACACCTATTCTATAGATCTGAAGGTTTCGAGACCAGAATATGTGCAATGTACACTGATTTCCAGAAAAATTGCAACACCTAGAAGCTGTTTAACGATTTTATTGAAATTTTCAGAAAACGTCTACTTCTATGAAACAAAGTTATGATTAAGTTTTAAAAACAAAAGAACAAAAGCTTTAAAAGTTTTTTCAATAATGAGTTGCTCCGCCACGATTTGTAATGCACTCATCTAGACGCCTTGGCATGCTATTAATCAAGTGATCTATAGCTGCTTGTGGTATATCGTCCCAAGCTTCTTGAATCCGTTGTTGAAGATCGTGTAAATTATCTGGAGGGTGCGGTAAATTACCTATTCGCCTACCAATGATATCCCATACATGTTCAATGGGCGACAAATCAGGCGACCGAGCAGGCCATGGGAGGACGACAATGTTAGATTCTTCCAAAAACCGTGTTGTAGCCCTTGCCGTATGAGGGCGCGCATTATCCTGCTGGAAAATGGGATTTTGCAGCCCCTGAAGATATGGAAGGCCAACTGGTTGTAGCACATTAGCAATGTAACCAGCTGCGTTAAGGTTGCCGTCAATAAAGACCAAGAGTGATCTGCTACCATAACATATTGCACCCCATATCATAACTCCTCGAGTGAGGGCTGTGTTGCGTTCCACAAAAAATGTTGGATTTTTACGTTCTCCACGCATCCGTCTGACTCTCCTACGACCATCGTGGGCCCACAAGCAAAATCGGGACTCGTCACTAAACACAATTTGATGCCATTCCTGCGCTCAATTAACCCTTAAGTTGCTCCACTCTAGTCTGCGTAGACGGTGAAGTGGTGTAAGAGGAAGACATAAAAATGGACGATATGAACGCAATCCATAAGATCTTATCCGGCGATAAACAGTTGACATTGACATTCTGAGTCCCGTACCTCTCATTCAATCATTTGCAATTGATCGAGTTGTTGAAAATCTATCTCTTGTGGCCAAAAGTCTTAAGCGACGTTCTTCGCGATCTGTAGTCCTTCGAGGACGTCCAGATCCACGGCGACGATGTTGAACCCCTTCCTCGGACCATTTGGACCAACACCTCAATACCGTTGAAACATTTCGGGTTTACACGACGAGCAATTTCTCTTAGCGAAAGTCCGGCCTCTCTCATACCAATAATACGGCCACGTTCAAAATCACTTAATTGGACAAAATGTTGATGCTGACGTACTCTCGGCATTGTTATCAAGTGCAGAATGAAATTGTGACGTAACAACAACAATTTGCAAACTTGACAGTTACTAAATGGTCTAATACTTCAAATTTATAGTTACTATGTGCTATGGAAACAACCTGCAAAAAAAAAAAACCACTGGCTAGATTTTATTCAAATTTTAATCATCAATTTGTTTAATGAAAATAAACGTTTCCTGAAAATTTCAATAAAATTGAATTGCAATTTTTCTGGAAGTCAGTATATATTATAGTCAAAATTCTATATTTAGCTTCTCCATGGAATGACTGGTCTATCCTGGATTTGACCAGCGCCTTTTGGCAAATCCCAAAATAGATTCTAATTTCGGGCGTTGACTAATGCAGTTTTAGTTAAATCTAGGAGTACTTGAACTTTCCAGTCAAAGGTCGAAAGTAAAATAATCTGTTTTGCTCTTTGGCTAGTTTGTCCTAGAAAAAACTCGGGCGCCGACTTAAACAGGTTTTTCTTGTTAGCCTCTCTGCTCCCGACCATATAAGCTTAAAGATCTGTGAATCAAACTTTGTTGTGACTGAAAATGTGGATAAAGAAGCTATAAAAATGAAGTTTCTACAGAAAATTACTAATTTGAAACTTGTCACCAGAAAAGAAGCCACCCTAAAAAGAGACTGTTAAACCATTATTAACTAAGGAGATTTACACAGACATGCGAACGTGTTCTGACCGTAAATACAAATCCATTTGAACTATCAAAATTATTTGACAATTTGCTTTTATTATTTTTCTCCACATACAAGAAATGCACACGAGATAGCTCGCGTTTCACTTATGTCTTCTGCACTTTTGACGCGCTCTCTGTGCTATTTGCTAGGAACCAGATACAAGAATTCAAAGTGAATCTTCTTAATTTCAAAGATGTGCTCGATGTCCAGCTGTCTTCAAACAGTTCTTCAAAATTGTGTAAATGGAAAAGATCAAACGCACTGTGCAACTCAAAATGTCACAACCCATAATCTTGGCAATATAGAAAGTAATTCTATTGTTAATTGTTATAATGCAGAATAATCATAAATAGCGGTCCCTTTCTGATTATTTTTCAATGCATTCTTATAATATTGAAACAATAAACATTAAAATCCAGAAAAATATGCTTTTATTATACCTAATACCTGAATCGAACACATTCCTATACCAAATTTAGAACTGACTGGTCAAACTATGATTTCATGAAATTTAGTTTCATCGTTTGACTTTTGTTACCGGTCTCTCATAGGATTAGACATAAATTCGTAGAGTCAAAGGTCGAAATACACTATTGGTTTGCCAAACCTAGCAGAACCAGAGCTTCAGTGTTTGACTATAACATATTCAACATACGATTAATTGCACAATGAAGTACGATACAGCTGATACAGCAACGAATTTCTTTAATAACCTATTTAGTGGTTATCGTTCTTTATCTGTACTATCTGCCTAGAGATCGTGTGCCATTGGATGACTCTATACTTGCATCTTTAAGATTTACCCTTGATGTACGCTTTAAACAACCACTAAATGTGAGCAAACTTTTGTACAATCTATTGTAAGGAACTTAAAACCACAGTAAAGCTTCACTCGTTCTTCGGTTGAAAATATAATTTCACAAATTTCTAAACCAATTACCTCGAATAAATAGCCTAGTGTAGCGTGCAGTGATCGGATATCCTGTGTCAGGATAAAACTTAATATTATTGGAATAAAATTCTGAAAAAGTACTTTTGACGTTTGCCAAATTGAATTCTAATTGAATATATATATATATACAGTGAAACCTCTCCTAACAGACACCTTTTTCGAAAAAGAAAATGTTTTGGAACGGAAATATATTAAATCAATGTATTTAGAAGCCCTTTGTAACAGTAACCCTCGAACGGAAGCGGATAAACCAATTTTGTTACCAAGACATAAACTTACCTCTTTAGATCGGACACAAATCGTTAAAAATAAAGGAAATCTTTTTCAGTGTTTTTTTTTTTTGACTTAGGAAAACATTTCAACATTTATCTAAGTCTTTTCAATGATTATTTTATACATTTCCTGTCTGTTAACCCAATGAGGCAGCATTTCTCTCACGTAAGCAAGAAAAACGGGTTATAAATTTTTTTGCAACACTTTTTCTTGTTCTTTTTCTTTCTCTTGTTCTTTGAATGAATTCACGTTATTTTTGTTTTGCATCCGGTTATAAGTGCAGGTACAAAGTAACTTGTTTTGGATCCCTTTCATATTGTGTTGTCTTCATCATTCACATTCTTGTTAACTATATTTTGAAATTTTTATTATTTGAACTTTACATTAGGTATTGTTCTTTTTTTTTGGTATTTTCGATTGTTGATAAATTAAGCAAAAGAGAGTTAAAAAAATGCTATTTTATTACGTCATATTTTTATCGAAACGTTTCGGTTCTTTTTGGTTCAAAACCTTTTTCAATCATTTCTTTTTCTTATACATTAGGTTTGTATGAGTTCAACTATTTTACAAAGTTTACAAATATAGAGAATAGATTACACATTTAACAATATCCACGAAAAACATTTAAATTATGTCTATGCGGAGTGAACTAAACTAACTTTGCTGTTAGAAAATTTAATACCGTAAAATGGGGTGACTAATAAAAATTTTGATCAACTTTTACATGTTTTTGTGTTTTTAAAGAAAGGAAAATTCAATGTTCTTTTTTCAAGACAACCCACCATGGGGTACCTAACTTTAAAAACGTTGGATATTAAAGGTTTATTTAAATCTCATATATTCGGTGGGTAAGAAGGAAAAGGTTGAAAGTAGAAAAATTAATGACACTTGAAATTTAATCCAAAATTTTTTTTTTGGATTGGGATTTAATTGTCGTTATCTTATAATGTGGTAGCACAAAAAAATGCTGCAGCATTTTCACTCTTGCAACATACACAGGTTACCATGAAGTGTTCAGTATTATAAAATACCTAATTTTCTTACAGAAGTGCTAAAACTGCACGTAGTCAAAATTCTCATTAATTCTACGCAGTTTGCATGTAACACTTAATTTAGCTTTCGTTAGGTACATTCGAAATAGACCCGTCACAAACTCTTGTAGATTACCAAAAAACGTCACCTGCATATTAGAGCTTTGTTCACAGATACTTTCAAGTCAACCCACTTTTTCAAATCACCTCGTTTTACGGTACCTAAACACATTTACATTAATACACCACTTGAAGTGAACCTGCCTCTCGAGATAGGAATAGCTTCCGGAAGGTTCAGCTCGATGCAGTATCCTAAGATATGTATCACGCGCATTTAATCGACTCGCTTCGGTCCAATCTGAAAGGAAGAAGTTTTTGCTGTATTTGAGAATAAGTAAAGTTTTTCTCACTGATTGAAAAATTGCCATGTGATACCATCCATCCAAACAATTGCGCAATGCGCCATTTAATTTCATGTGTAGCAGAAATTTTTGACTGTCCTTTTCCGATTATCTTTTCCGTGGTGCCCAAGATTTTTTGTCGTGGATCACATGTAGTCCACACCTGTTTTTTAGTTTATTTGCTGTTTCTTTTAATGCGTTATATTAAATTGAAAATTTATTAATCATTGTTGTGTGCTCCTCCTCAACTGACACCAACGAATTTGTCCGATCCGTGATTGTCCCTAGTAGAAAGCTTTTACTCTATACCAGTATAAAGGAATACTTATAATCTTTAAAATAATCCATAAGAAGACATATAAGCACCTAATATACCAAACCTACTTAACGATAACGTACAGCAAACTAGTAAATAAATTACTGAGCACTTTCAAGACAACTGTCAAGTGAGATTTATGTTAATATGTTTGAGATGAAGATGGTCACTTGCTTGGTCTGGTAAAAAATTCCAAATTCTGTTAATACGAACAGTTTCCCTTTTTCCCAAGCCATATTCCGTGTGACTGCGATGGCTTGGTAAGGATTGGGTTTCTATTACTAGTCTCGAGGAATCAAGGAGCAGATAGCTATGTAAAGAAGTAGTAGAGGCAAAATTAGAGGGGTAGCTCTGGGCTATCACGGCAGATCTGAGAAGATCGTATTTATGGAAGGTGTTGTGTCCTAGCATCCCCTCTCATCTCCTATAAAACCATTCCTTAAGCTAATTCTTCTAAGAAAATACTTTGCATTTTTATGGAGATAATTACAAAAAGATTTTACTAATTCAAGTAGAGGTTATTCTACTATTCCTTTATACTAGTTAGATCAAATATTGAAACTGAATTAAGAGTTCTCTAAAATTTCTTTAATTATGAACACTTTGCATGTAATTTGGGAATTATTATTGTATTATTTTAATTCAACATGTTGTTCAACAATGTTAGTTGTAGGAAACTAATAATAAAAAGGACTTATTGCTATCAAGCTTTTGTTCTGATTAGTTTCAAGATTCTCTATTATGATATTTCATAAATGAATATTATTTTATGATGTATTGTTACTTATGATATTAAGTCATACACTTGAGGCTAAATCGTGCAAGATTTGCTATTGATAGTTATATTGTGGATTTATGAGACGCAAGTTTAATTATACATAACGGATTTCCTTTGTTTTGCTTAACTATTTATTGTCTATACTCAACTCGTCTAAATCTAAGAGATTATCTAAAAAAGTTTTAAGGAAGACTATTGCGTAATCCTAATTATTAACGACCAAACCGCATAGATGGCAGCACAATTTACTAATAACAAATAACTAACCCTCCGATATATTTGTCAAACATGGATTCTATCACTTAAAAAAGAATCTGACAATACAGTTAAAGTAATCTGTGAAGCTTGTTTTAACCTAAAACTATCTAAATTGTAGATCTACGCAAATCAAACATACGATAATAACATGTTTCGAATAAGTGGCATATCTGTGTCTTCCCCAATTTCTATTAATATATACTTTAATTTACTGCTGCAATGGCTATAGTCTATCGAATTATCTAGTCAAGAAGAAAGAAACTTGGCTGGGAAACCCTTTAACTTCCTCTTACGGCAGCGTTATCGGGCGTTTTTCAGTCATGGCAGCGATAGTGCCGGCGCTGGTAGCCGATCAATATTTAACCGAATCCATTACAACCCTTTACTATTTACAGCGGTCGGAACTCCCGCGAACAGGAAAGAGACGCACGTCGAGCGACGGAGGGAGACAGACTGAAGAACGTGAGAGTGGGCCGAAATTAAATTGAGAATACAAATGCGGATGCACGTTTAATTGCGGTGTATATACATCATTTAATTTGTAGCGCTTTTGGAATATTACTTTTGACCGTCTGACTGCTACCATCAAATATTATACGTGCATACGTTTACGGGAAACAACTTACGCTGTGCGAATTTAATGTTTATGGCGTATGGGAACATAAACAGAAAATAACGCCGTGTCTTTTGCTTTCAGGCACAAATATAAGCTCTAAATTGCGTCTAATTGTGGTAGGTACTAATTTACATAATCAAATATCCATAAAGGAAATTACGAATATTTGCATCTTATTAGTACCTACTTTAGGATTACATTTTATTTTAGGGTATAAGAAGTGCTTCTTGCGAAACATTTCAGTTAAAAAAAATATGGTAGTAGTTTTTGGACGATTAAAATTATAATAATTCATTAAAATCTTAGAAAATATTGTTTTTGATAAAGTACTTGCTTTTCTGGAAAAAAAACAAAGTATTGAATTCCGTTCAACACGGACTTATTAAAGGTATTTCATTCGGTCCTCATGGCTACTCTGCTAGATATTTATCACCATTTAGACAGTGGGAAAAAATGCTGCGGATATATGGACCTCTCCAAGGCTTTCGACCTTGTCAACCATCAACTACTGTGAAGAACGTTGAATTACTACGGACTGAGGGGCGTCATACATCGTTGGTTGACTTCATACTTGACAAATAGAAAGCAAATAGTGTTGATAAGGGAGATACTTTCAGGTGTACCACAAGGTTCGATATTTGGGCCTTTATTATTTCTCCTGTTTATTAATGATTTACCAAGAATAAGTAATACGGGTACTTTTACTATGTACGCCGAGGACAACTGCTTTCTGCAAGCTGACTCAAACGCTGTTGAACTTCAAGCAAGTATGCAGAACAATATAGATATTTTTGTAAACTGGTTTTCCACCAACCACTTAAAATTAAATGTCGAGAAAACAGTATTTATAAATTTCACAGCAAAATTGTCAGATATAAACGGCAGTCAATTGCTAAGGGTCAGTGGAGAGTCTATCCAACAAGTTCAATTCATGAATTTTCTGGGACTACACATTGAAGCGCTTCTTGGTTGGCAACAGCACATAAATGAGTTATGCAAGAAACTTTCACAAGCTTGCTTTGTATTATACAGATTGTCCGAGGTCGCCAGTGTCGAGATAATAAAAAATTATTATTATGCTTGTTTTGAGTCAGGCATCAGATACGGTCTTATGTTTTGGGGAGGAGCGTCTCATACCATGAGAGCTTTTCGACTTCAGAAAAGAGTTGTACGTATTATAACGGGAATGCCAAAGCGTCACTTCTGTCGGTTACTGTTTAAAAAGCTTGATTTACTGCCACTTCCATATTTATTTATATTTGAATTACTCACTTTTATTAAAAGTGCTAACTATAGCATTCCACGCAACAAGGATTTTCTCGAATAATAATCGAACTTGAAAATAATCCAATGTATACCTACTGGCATCACTGGCTACTTTTTCTTTTTTAGTCAAACATGTTTATTGGGAACGAGAACCTTGTTTCTTTAGTCCAGCTAGGGGCGCCAGTTGATTGTCAGCCTAAGGCGTCTTGAAGTCTTAAGACGTTTCGGGGTATGCCATGTTACACAAAGAAAATAAGTACTAACCAATTAAAATATTTATTTTATTTTAATTGGGACCCACTTATGGAACTACAATCACCTAATAAAAAAATAAGTATTCATCCATATTTTTCTAAATCTGTAAACAAATATAAGTATCCCATTTAAAACAAAAAAACCTTTGTCAATTTATGAAAAGTGTTATTGGTATCCAATGTTCAGTAAATTGGATAGACAATGAAAATTTTGAAAGTATGCAGATTCCAAATTCTTAAATACTACTGACTTCAATTATACATATAGTTTACAAACAGAAAAGTGAATGATTTTGTTGCACTATACAAAATTGTAAATGATAAGATTGACTGTTCATCAGTTCTTGAAAAAATACAGTTTTATGTGCCTCGTGTGGGCTCCACATGACAATGCAACCCTTTTTTACAATAACAATGTTAAGGAAATTAATATTTTTTATTTAAGTTTAGAGAAATTCAATAACATACAAAGATCTACCAAACGAATAGAGCTTATGTTGATGGTGGTTATTAATTACTTTGGTTATGTAGAATTGTGGGCGTACAGTGCCTACTGCTATGTCCAGTTTATTTTAGAAAATTAGTACTGAATAGAACCACGTCACACATAAATATAATTTATGTAATATTGTTTATGGGAGTTGTTTTTTTTGATATATCTATTAGCTTCCTAAAGAATGGCAAAATAAATAAAATAAAAGTAAAGATAATCATGGTATCCTTTATTTTGTATTATTATTTATAGTGAATAGAATACAGAAAAACTAATAGCAAAATCACTTTTGATGTGCTAAAAACGTACCAGTGAATTACACATTTGTTAGATTCTGCAAAAGGAAACCATGTTAAGCTTATTAGGCATCTGATTAAAAAGTCTTTTGATTTGGCAAAGTTTGCGTTGGAATCAAAATATTTCGGAAATTTTTAAAAAACGCAACAATAAAATAATGATAAGAATTGATCAATATTAATTTTGAAATCAAACTCGAAAGTTTTATTTGTTGACTGTAACTGTGAAGTTAAGTATTTATAATATAATTTAGCACTTTACTTAAAATAATTTTATTAGTAAATCGCAAAATAAACTAAATAATCTTAAGTAGTTTGATGGTTAAGCACGATGTTAGAAGTTTTAATGTTAGTTATGGTTTTAAGAATACTCAAACATTGCCAACACCTTTCCTGTTCCTGGTCGTTTTCCGCAGGAACCTATAAATATTCTTGAGCGATTTATTTTATGTCTTTTAAAGAATTGAATGAAAACTAACTCTAGCTTTAACAAAATTTGGAACCAATTATATTTTATTCATTTTAATAGTTGTAGTGGAGAAAATTCGTTCAGTTGTTTTTGAGAAACCCATAATAAAGACATTTTTTATAGTAGTTTTGATTCCGTATCTTCAAAAATTAATTTAAGGAACATTACGTTTTTTAAAAAAGCTGGGCTTGAACTATTCATTTCAGGAAATGGTCTGGTAAAATAGAAAACGCATTTTTTACACTTCGTAATGTCAAAATTTTACTAAATAGGTGCTAGCTTGAACAAAAACAAGCCCTAATATTATTATTTCAGGCTACGATTATATATGTAAATATATGACCTCTACAATTGTTTATTTCTGCGAGAAAGGGAAACCTTTTAAGCTTTATCTACTCGCATTTCCCAAAATTAAATCATTTTAATTTTAGTAAGAAGATAATGCCTGCAGTTAAATTTTATTGATTTTATGTTCTAACAAAGAAAGATAAGGGGTTTAGTTTTCGACAGCAACGCAAGCTGAAAGAGGTAAAAATACTTCCTAGATTTTATCAGCACCCTAGTTGCCATACATACATTACTGTCTTCTTTCTCGTAGTGCAGTTGACAGTCCCTTGGAGATATCTCCCCCACCTTTAATATATTTTTGAGTTTTCCCCTTTAGTTGACTGAATGCCATTGTATTTCCCCGAAGCCATATACTTGCCTTCATAGAGCAGATAATGAGAGCCTAAGATGAATAAGTGTACTTAGGAAAATGAGTATTACTATTGTTAATAGCTAAAATACACAGAAAATTGTTTATATGAATTACTGCTGAAGATTTTTTGTATGCACTATTAGATATAGGATCCCATCTGTAATCAGTAGCATTTTATATATTTACGTATAAGAGTTTCTTTAATTTAGTAGTATATACGAATTAATTTCCTTCTTAAAACATTTCGTGATTTATGTATTTAGTAGTAATAATAATACCTTTTACAAAAATACTCATTGGTGGTTGTATGCCAGTTTGAGAGTCAATTATCCACTAAATGTGGAACACTTAGTAGCTTGTTCTGTGTAATTAAAATGTCGGGTAAATTACGCTCCGAAATTTATACACCGCACAATATAAAATTATAGGTCGAAAATCTTTTCCCCACCACACGACGACCTGCGACAAAAACGTTCGGTCGGCATTAATTAATAACGTTTCTCGGGTGGTATTTAAGGAACGTCGAGAAGCTTAATGTCGCCGAGTTTGGATAATTTTTCTTAAAATTACGTGACAGCATTTTCTGTGTCGCTAGTTCCGCTAGTAAATTTTCATGATTGACTTTATTTTCTTAGTCGTTCATAAATATGGATTCAGACGCATTAATTGCTGAACAATTTGTGAAAAGGTATTCTAATGAGTGTTTTAACTCGGTTTTTGGTTGTGAAATTGGGCTTTGATTAATTACTTTTATCCTAAACAAGTTTTTTTTTTTGTTTGCATTTGTAAGAGATTGTTTGAGATTGTTCAGAGTTGATACCCCAGTTTTGGAAATACTGAAGTAATTAAATATTCGTTAATGAGGTCCTTCAGCTAATAGATGAACTAAAGAAGGTTCCTCTCACAAGGATGCTACGTGATGCCATGGCTCAGAAATATAGCCTGAATAAAAATTGTTAGGGTATAATACCAGCCAAGAGGGTGGAAAAAAAAGCTATATCGGTGAGAAAGGACCTGTCTTTATACACTGACGTCTAAAAGACTGATAATAGTGGCAACGCGGGAATTGGTATACGGGAGAAAATGCCAGATTGGGTACTTCGCCTGGCTTCAGCAAAGACGGTGTTCTTAACGCAAGTTGCTATAATTGAATTGACCAACGTAGAGTAAGACCATCGCTACATTCTTTGACAGCTAATTAACACTCAAAGAAAAAAAAATCTGAGCTACCTTAAGGGTTTGAACTTGAGGATATGATCTGCTCTACAATATTCCTTACGATTTATCGAACCACAGGGATGCAATCCTCCTTTTTCAGTACAATTCAAATCAGCACTTAAAGTGACCAGTTCCGCAGATGTTCACTGGAAACTTGCTTGGGACTGCATGAACGTTCATAAAGGAACGGCACCCAAAGGAACACTAGCCTTGGTGTTTAGCTATACAGACGTGAAGTGGAAGATGTACTGGCCTGACGAGGTACATACGTCAAGACTGTTGTTGGAATTATATATTCCTTCGACACACATAACGAGTCCTGAATGGTGGCAAAATTCACCAGATTAAATCAGTATTCAAAAGAACTAAGGCTTACTTAACTAAAGACTTGTTACTATAGACTAAACTGCATTTGTAGAGCAATGCAATGGCTTGACAAGGATAAAGTTTCCGTGTATCTATAACAAACATATTCAGAACTGTGGCACTTATAGCACTACACACTTTAGCGCACTTTACTACAAACTTCACTATACTCGACACAGGCTTCAATAGCAAAGCATGTTTCAGAAGATTTGGAAATCGTCATTCATAAAATAACTCGTTTTTGAAGCTTGAATTCATGGTCCAAACGAAATAACTATATGATCGCTTAAGTTGGAGTTGTCAGTGCGTGTAGTATTTTCATATGAATGTGTTTAAGTTTTGTACCAACACATAGACTTCAAAGATCTATAATTTGCAATTGGTTTGATTGCTCTGCCCCAACCATTATCGTTCTTGTCATCATATTACATAAGACATACGGACTTTGCGGGAATTAAGTTGGTCAATAACATAAACTCAGATAGATGCATAGAATATTCATACAAAATATGAAATGTGCAAAGGTGCAAAGCAATACATAAGATATCATAAAGTACTCCTTTGCACATTTGGTCACCCCTTGGTGTTGCTCTAATATTTGTTTAGATTAGAAACAAATAAAACCAGCTTGTTGGGTATGTGTGTCCTTTAAATTTGAAATTTTTTAAGTTCCAAATGCTTTGAATATATAATTTTTATAATAGTAACGACTTAGATAAAGGAACAAGGGGATTACATCAAAATCCAAACACTAGTTACATTGGCAAACGCATCATATAAACTGAAGTGCGTTATTTGTTCCGCAACGATTACTTTCATTCCAATTAACGCACTGCAATTCAATATTTATCGCCAGAGCCAGCATAAAAGTGGTGCACTTCGAGATTTATTGCATGATCGTGTTTGGAGTGACGGCTACTGTACATGCATTTATAAGTAGTTACACCAGTTCTCCTTCATATTTCTACATACAAAAAGAGAGTTTGCGTCATGCGGGATGAATTTATCGTAAGGTTGTAAATTGCTTCAGTTACAATTAATTTGGAGGAGCAATCAGTATGTAAATCGACATACAACCAACGCACTGCGCACTTACCTGCAAACTTGATCTTGTCTGTTTATAACCTAGCGTTTGGTTTTAATTCAGAATTTGCATATTCGGTGATAAACTTCATCAGTCAATTAAAATTTATATATATTTCTATAAATATAAATCGATACAAGCAATTAGCTTCTTTTGGTGTGGCGGTGATTTTGTGAGTGACTGTTCCATTAAGCGTATTACCAAATTCTTGATACAAGTTGCAATACTGTATAATATAAGACAGTTATTATCCATATCATTAATCATATAGTATCATGTCAGTAATTTAAATAGACCATATAATTATTTTACACATAATTTTCTGTTCAATTAAAGTCGACATCCGTTACACTCTTCCTCACCATTTTAAATTTCCTGGTAATTCACCCACACATTTAAATATAACGTTTATTTTATTTAAATAACTTACCAAACATCAAAACCAATTTGAATTTCAATTAATGATAGTTACAAGTTTAATGCAAATAGAGTGGAATATACATACAATAAAACGAATTTCGATGAAAAAGAAACGTGCTTGTACCTCTACCTCTTTCAACACTGTTTAACATAATAGTATCCTTAATTGTTGCTGCTTTTTCATCATTTACCATATTGCGTTATTTAACATCAGTTTTATTTTTATTTCTTTCCTTGTTTCCATGTATTTTATTTTACAAGTTCACACCATAAAAGTTGTACAGTCGTGGCAGGTGATTTGTTGTTGAAGTTAATAATCTAATAGTACACTACAAGATACCATATCTTGGAGGCAGATATAGTCAAACGCACTTTCCACTTTGCATTTGCTAGTATTGGACGTTACAAAACAGCTGCCGCGTAATAAGGGTTCTTATTATGCTTCTGGGTGTAAATAATTGGCAATTACTTGCAGTAAATTGACAAGGTTGTAATACTAACTATCTATTTGTTTCTGATTTTTTCTTCGAGAATTTTATCGTGCATACTTGCAAATGTGTAGGTACACAGAAATGTCTGAAAAGCCCCCATTTTTTAAAACATTACATTAGAATGTTAAAAAAAGAAACAACTAGCAAGGGAATGTTGTGAAGTGACACTCACTAGTCGGATTGAAACTTGGCACATTTGCAGCGCCCATCGTAAATCGCCGCTTTTCATTTTGGCGGAAGCTCACGTTTGACGATGAAAACTATTCCTGAAATGTCGACGATTTTTAATTTACACCCTTATGGCGAATAATAAATAAAATATGTCGCTAAATGCGCCCTTTATAAGTTTATATATTTACGCGTATGTCTGTACATATTTGCTGCAGCTCCATGCCTAAAAAAAATCATGATTTCATAAATATTGCTGGTAATAAATTTTGGAGTAAGCAATTCAAGCGCAAACACGCAAAGAAAACAATTTAGTTGCATTTTATTTATATTATACTGAAACTTTACTTACTGCTAAACATTAAAATCAAAAAGTTACGAAATCGAATGCCTTTTTGAGAGCAACACGTTTTTGCAATGATGGAGGATTAAAGTCAGTGTTGTTCGCTAGATTTTCCAGTGATCTTGAGGGGAAAGTTTCACTATAGACAACATGACAAATATTTTGATTCATGTTAAGAGTTTATAGAAGTAGAATGAAGTCTTGCAGGTCTTTTAATCATAAACATTTACTACTTTCAAGAAGTCCTTCGTACGCTGTGAATTCTTTTAATAGATTTATACGTACACACTTAAATTAATATATTTACAGGTATTTAGAAATTCTACAAAGGTAGGTTGGTTATAATTTTGTATGAATTTTTAACAAAATTTATATTCGTCCCTAAATGTTCAATAATTGCTAGTTGTACCAAAGTTTACAATTGTTTTAAAATTTACAACATTTTTTTCCCTGTGCAGAAATACGACAGATAATGAGAAAACTGTTATTGTACCTATTTGACTGCGAAAGTATCGACTGTCAACCGAACATTGATCAGAACGGTCACATGTACGTTAACAGGGCATAGCTGTCTAAGGAAGCATCTTCATAGAATAGGAAGCTTTAAAGATAAACCTATATGTAGACTATAATATATAACCAGGAAGAAGAAACAGCGCTCCACGTAATTTTAGAATATGTCGCGTTGAACCAGCGAAATCTGGTATTGCTGGGGGCCACGAGTTTACCGACAAATCTGTAAAAAAAAAAGATTTACTTCACAGCCTAGCTAAAGAGATTAACTTATGTAAAGGAAAAAACCTGATCTGTACTTGTGTATATCTCTAAACCTTTGAAATACAACACCGAAAACATCGGCTGTACAAACCTACCTAAAGTAATAAGCCAAAACGGGCCAGTTTGCGTATTGACTACAATATAGCAGTAAGATTTTGCATTTTGCAAATACTACGTTTAGGGTAAATGCAAATATTTACCATTAGATGAATTGATAGTTACTGATAATAAAACTATACTATTCTATGCTATACGCTTATTGTTAGTTGAGAGAGAAACTCAGTTTCAGGTCAACAGCGACGGAAGAAGCAGCCCTGAAGATGTCCCATGCAAGTGTGAACGAAACGTCGGTCAGAGGAAGTGCCAGGGCGCGGTTACAACTCGGAAACCAACAAGTGAACAACGACCCCGGAATTCTACGTGTAAGTTTATTGCTATTCTAATCTACTGTTTCGGTAAATTGTTTGGTGGAATAAATTATATCTGAATCCACTAAGAAAGAGGTCATAAGAACCTCAAAATCGTAGAAAGAGGAAGAGGAGATGGCTTTGCATGGGCCGCACCAGTGTCTTACATAATATATGGATGTTATATATTCCCTAATATTCAAATAACAGAATTTATATATTTTCTGTAAGTATTAAGAGACAATATGCGGAATAGTAAAAAAGAAATCATCAAAGGAGGTGACTTTAACGCTAAATCGTACCCCTGCGGCTCTAGCATTGAAGACAAAGGAGGTTAGCAGAATATGATTTAAGGGCACATAACACTGGGAACGTACCAGCATTCCGACAAGATAGAAGCGAGTCGTTCATTGACATAATCTTCAGCACAACAAAAATATAGCCAGCAAAATTCGTAACTGAAAGATCATGGAAAATGAGAGTCTTAGTTGCCACCAACACATTATATTTGAAGTGCCAAACTCTTTTCAAGGCAGCAACCAAATACACACATATGATAGAAAAGGATAAAGGGTTAAAAAAGAGAGAATGGGTGAAGAGTAGGTAATTTTGTTTATTAACGAGAAAAGCAAACGACATTTGCTCTGCAGTCATGATGCTCGAAATCAGTTCATTGGTGGAGGAAAAAAATCGCTGTAGTAAGGAAAACTACCACACAGAGTAGGAGGGTAATGGTTAGAGCAAGTAGGGGAAACAATGAGGGTGGGAAGATAGAAAAACGTAATATCTATAGGAAAGGTCAAATTTGAAAAAAGTCATGGAGGAAGCGAAGAGAGTGGCCTGCAAGAAATTAGAATAAGGTTGACAACGAGATTTGGGGCATGGGAAATAAAATAGTATCCAAACAATTTAAAACAAGATCCACTATAGGTATGACTGATGAGAAACAGCTCGAGATTGGCAAACTGCTTTTCATCACACATCAAGTGCATGAATGGGTTAGGCTTGAAGTTGAAAAGGAATACCTTTGTTCACATTAAGGGAATATATACAGGCTATAACTATTGGCGGATTTTACTAAAACTATTGCGACACAACATGCACCAACTTGCCTGGAAACTATGAACAGACTGCTAAATAGAAAGAAAAATGAGACAAGAGCAAACAACGTATCACCCTGTCTGTGTCTTTAATGTAATGGGAAAGTTATTTGAACAGTTAATACTCATACGTTTGAGATAACAAATAGAACTACATTGTGGCCTGGCCGTAGAATAACAATAAAGCAGAAATCTTATAGTGTGCTCTGATCACAATCGATGTGCAGAATGCTTTTAACTTGTCGGCCTGGGGTGGAAATCTTTATGAACTTAAAGAAAGGAGAATTGCACCCTATCTCTACAATATGATGCCCAGTTACTTCCAAGGGCGGCCACTCTATGTCGGCAAGAATAGCAAGCTGCAATTCACATGTGGAGTACCGCAAAAATCAGACATAGAATTCGCTTTATGGAATGTATGGCTTCATGGGAAAGATTTGAAATTGGCACCTCACAAGACCGAAACAGTTCTTCTTGTAGCAGAAAGAACAACCTTTTTCAAAGCCAACCGTCTTTAAAGTATCTTCGACCACACGTGAACAGAAATATGGCAATGGGCCGACATGCGCAAAGAGTCGCTTCAAAAGCCTCCAAAGCTTTAAATAATATCAGACAAGTAATACAAAAGATGGATGGGCCAAAGGAAGAATCTAAGCGAAATGTTTTCTCAGTTGTGCAGTCGGTCAATGATGTTATGTGGTGCTCCAACATGGCTGTAAGCAATGGACAGAATCTGTCACAAGCAAAACTTATTATTGGTGCAAAGGAAAGTAGCACAGTTTCCATCGCGGTCCTTCTAGTCCTAGCCAAGATCCATCTATAGATCGCAAAAAACCAGGTACTGGCGATAAAGAGCGGAATTAGCAAGGCGATCATACAGAGTAAAGTGGTAGACGAATAGCAAGAATAATGGGGAAAAGAAGAAGCTATTGCAGTGGGGACGAAAGCACCATAAAGGGCCTGCGATCGTGGTTAAGGATGAGACGTGGAGAGGCGTGCTTCTTTTTGACCCAAATTCTGACAGGGTATAGTCATTGCAGGGTATATCCTGTTTGAATGCCCAAACATGGAGTCCCCAAAGAACGGAGGCAGCACATCTAACAGGAAATATCAACGCTGAAAACTTGTTCCAATTGGGAAGCGAAATAGAATGGAGGGCTGTAGTGCTCGGAAGATCTTAACCCAAAACACAACAAATAATGACGACAACTGCAGGCTTGGATAAGCTTCAGTGAATAGTCCGACTAACTCCTGATGTAATCCTCTCGAAGTAATGCACATACGGTTCCAAGGCGATTCGAACTTCATCAAACGAGACGGTTTTTTTAGTCTTCAGAAGATTTTTCCTCTCTTGCGTAAAAAAAATTGTTGTTCGACGAATGGTATTTCAACAAAATCGGTTCGGTAAATTACAGTAAATTTTTCGTACAACAACAAATACGTACTTATATACATAATTTAGCAGTTGATAACCAAAGACAATTAGTATCTATCAATGATTCTGACTGCAACATCTTAGGTAAAATTTACAGGTAGTACATGTAAGTATTATATTTTACGCAACTATATACCATAAAATCTCATGTTTTCTTGTTACCTGTTTACTTTTCTGCTTTTGACTTCATAATTAAAGTAGTCGAAATATAGCAGTATAATCAACTCGACCGTCTGTATACTTATTTACACAATAATATCTTTTAGCAAGATCCAAATCAGCGTACAAAAATATGCTAAAAGAAATTTAAACTTAATTCAGAAAATCTAAGGATAAGACTTATTTTTGCCAATAAATCATTGCGAGTACTTATTTAAACAACATTGCCAACGGTAATAATACACCAAACCAGGACTTCACCCTGGTATTAAAAAGTTCGCATTCAATAAAGAGCTGATACTTTGATTATCCGTAAATACTAGCACATGTATGTACTTTTGCGCTTCCCGTGAAACCGCCTTATTTACCTTACGACACGTTAATTATCCAATCGATAATCATAAATTTCGTTTGTTCCACTGCGAGGAAGACGCCATGGTATAATTGCCATATTACTTTAACGATCCAAAAGTATTGCTTTTGTGTTGTAATTTGCAATTATGCTTTACATGAAACGAAACGATCATTTTTGTTATTTTAACGCAGGTGCGTACTGTGCTTGATAATGTATGTGAAAGACATATGCTAATCTATTTATTTCAGCACAATTATTTTTAATTTTATGGTATAAAGGTGGTTAATTTGTTTATAATTGAAACTTCCAAGTTTATTTATTTGATTATTAAAACTCGTTTTTAATAACTAATAAATAAAATGCCGCAAATATGAATATTACTGGTGTTCCAAATGATCAAGATAAAATACTTTGTAATATATCAAAATATATAGCCCAGTGCTTGTGATTCTTAATCATTTACGACTACCATTTTAGGCCGGCTTAATTTAGCTGATCTCCAATGGCTTGCCGGTGCAAAATAAACACATATTTTTTCCTGTCAACGTGTCGTAAATTATGTTGCTTCTGTAATTCGATTCTGGATCGATAAATATGAACAGGTCTCGTATAGGCATATCCTGCTCATATTAATTTATTCTTTTACGAGGATCATCAAAAGGCTTCCACAAATTCCTCAAGTAATTTGTAATCTGATATATCATTAACAATGAGAGCACCTGCAATTTGAATAAACCAAGAATTGGCCATTATGTTTTGCAAATCCGGCCAATTCATTCACGATGTTATTATACTTTTCTTAGCTTGAATTATGATCATGTTTCACGTTTGTGTAGGTGCAGGTACTTACAAATATACGGCGGTGAATGCGTGAATACGTTTATTAAAGGAAGAAAGGAAACGGTATGCTCCTTTAGATTAAATTTGCGCGGTACTAAATAGGAACTCCTTATCGTCTTCATTTATTTAACATATCCTAATTTAGTAAAGCTCATTGTTGTGGAATATGCGTAATGTTAAGCGAGTAAAATACTGTTAAAGCGGTGACACGTTCCATAAACATGCTGCGAATACAGGAAACGTTAATGCGAAATGGTAAGTTGTATGGGATTCTAAAGGAGTGGTTCCAAGTTTACAAAATAAAAAGAAAAAAATACATGTACACAATACAATAAAAGCGAGAGATATGATGAGAGATTGTTAACAATACATATTAATGATTATATAGCCAGGAAGATAAAAAGGTCTTACTCCAAAAAAGCACTTTTATTGAAGCAATCGGTTTCGTGTATTAACAGGTCCTCATGCTATAGGTAATTTAAGTTTAAAAAGTTGTTAAATTATATATAGCCTGATGATGTGTTAATACACTAAATTGGATGCTTTAATATAAATAATTTTGTAAAGTAAGATATTCTTCATGGTTATTCAATATGGATCCACACTGCGTTATTACTGAAGTTATAGTAATAATTATTATCAGGTTTCGACAATGGTTTAAAGAGCTTTTTTTTGTTTTCCGTTTTCAAAAAATCATTCAGCGCGAACTGATATTCGGCTGTGGCACTAATAATTTGCGCATTAAAAGCCAGACATCTTTCTATTGACAGATCAATTTTAATGAAACAATTAGAAGTTAGCCCATTAGCCATTTATAATCCTACACTCAGGCTTTCTCTTCAATGGAATGGGGGTACAGCATTTCCGTTGTATTGGCTTCAGTTAAATCTTCATCTTGCTATTCAAGCAAATCCGCAAATAATGTATTAAATGTGTGTACAATAACCTAATGAACTATTGACTTCGTGCAACTGGCGTTGGAATTTCTGCAAGTGATTTGGATGTTGGATGTTGTTGCTGGGCAAAGCTTCGGGTTGTGGAATACACCTTGACACTTCTAAGCGCTGACATCTATTTAACGTATTGTACCAACCCCACTGAAATTTCGCTGAACCCGAAGGAGTTTCAACCTCCGGTAGGGATTTTTTACGCGCCTAACATCGTATTGACACGGGACCTACGACTTTACTTCCTATCCGAGAAGAAGGCATGTTCTGATTTTTATCCACAATTAAAAATCACCGCCTCAGACTGGGATCGAACCAGCACCTGCGGGTTGAAATGCGAGCATGCAAGCCATTCAGCCACCGAAACGGTCGCAAGTGATTTTCTTTGCATTACATATTCTAAGATATTTGTTTATCGTTAGTTTTGGATCCGCGGGTAAAAGAATTGTCTGCCACAAATGCAGGAAATAGTCACAACTCTTTAATCCGCGAATTACAGAACCGCGAATAAGAAACTTTGACTGTAGTACAATAAATATAAGAAACACCTGTTATGTAAGAAGATAATTTTATTGAATTGCTGTTAGTTTAGTTTAATAGAACTAATGGCTACAGAGTGAGTACAAATGAAACAATAATTTCTCGATTCGTTTTCCAATCTTAAATAACACCCTTAGTGCTTGTTCACAATGGACGTAGATATAACCGTGCATAACATTAACGTAGTGCATACAGCACTTATTAGACGTGGTGGTTGAATCGTTTGCGCCTTCCACTCCATAGGCGGTGGTTCAAAATATATACACTCCGCCAAAAAAGTATCGCATAAACTAAAAAAGGGCATTTATGAACCAAGATATTTTTATACGTTCACAAAAAGTTTGCCTCGTGTATGTGAACTATAAAAACACTAACAAACTAATGGAACTTAGCGTTTTTACTTTTTTTTTGTCTAAAAGAACACATTTAGAAAAATGCATATGTGTAAGGTTTGTTCAGTTGTTTATTGAAAGTCTTCCTATACGGACAAATTTTAAAGTGCGAAGTCAGAGTTCTGTACCAACGCTTTTAAAACTAAAATGAGCAATTTAACTTCAGAACAAGTGGCTGCTATAGTTGCTTTAATCGAAGATGGACGATCTCAAGCATACGTTGCTAATTTGATGAACATCAATCAGTCAAGTGTTTCTAGAGCCGTAGCCAGATATAAGGAAACAGGCATTTACAGTAGAAGACCTGTACCAGGTCGTCCAAGATGTTCTACTCGCCAAGATGACCGCTATTTACTACTACAAGCATTACGTCGAAGACATGTAACTGCGAGACAATTGCAGAACGACTTGGCTAGAGTCAGAAATACTCGTGTAAGTACTCAAACTATTCGGAATAGGTTACGACAGAGTGGATTAAGAGCTAGAGTAGCTGTAACAGCCCCTCGTCTCACTAGGAACCACCGAGTGGCTCGCTTAAGGTTTGCCAGAGAACATGTAAATTGGAACATTAATGACTGGGCCAATATACTCTTCACAGATGAGTCAAGATTTGGTCTTTACACTTCAGATAGGCGTATCTCAGTGTACAGACGAGACGGTGAGCGCTATTCGCAGTGTAATATCAGACCTAGACCTAATTTCGCTGGTGGCTCTATTATGGTTTGGGGAGGCATCTGTTTAACAGGTCGTACAGAGTTAGTACCAGTAGACAGAGGTACACTGACTGCCCACAGGTATATAACGGACATTTTAGAAGAACATGTAGTACCATATGCGCCAATTATAGGAAACGAATTCATGTTAATGCACGATAATGCACGACCGCATGTTGCAATAATCGTCCAGGAATACCTTAACGATGTTGGTATTCCAGTTTTAGATTGGCCTGCGGTAAGTCCGGACATGAACCCTATCGAGCACGTGTGGGACCTCCTTCACAGACGGATACGAACCCAAAATGTTGCCCCAGCGGACCTGCATGGACTAGCAAATGCTCTCCGTGACGAGTGGGAGAATTTGGATCAGGCTTATATACGGAGGTTAATCGAATCTCTGTCAAACCGTATGCGAGCGGTCATAAGAGCCAGAGGTGGCAATACTCAGTATTAAAAGCTACTGTTATGACATTTTTCTTTCCAAAATTATAATTTCTTGTTTTAATAAAAATCTCAAGTATGAGTTCTTGTTTTTATTTGGCCTGTATTTTATTTAAACAATCATAGAAATTATATCTTAGAGCGCATTAAAGTATATTTACAACTTTATGCTACAAAAAAGATTATGCGATACTTTTTTGGCGGAGTGTATAATAAAAGTCAGGTCTTCTTCTCGAATAGGAAACAAAGGCGTAGATCCCGTGTCAATGCGATGTTTAGCACGTAAAAAATTTCTGCCGGAAGTTCCAACTCCTTCGGGTTAGCATAAGTAGTTCAGATCAGAATTTGTTCTTGGTTCTTTAGTAGTCCTAAAGTTTTATCTAGATATATTATTATTTAATGACCAAAAGCACCCAGAACAAAATCTGATCTAACAATATTTACATACACCAATGTGAAAAGTGCTCGTATAAATTAAATTTAGCACAGATTAAAATTTTTACAATAAATCAACAATACATACAGTTTACTTGGAAACAACATTTTATACTTTGATACTTATTGCACAATGTCTTTTAATCAAGTTTCTCACTAACAAAAATTTTGTAGATAATGAAATTTGAACCAAATTGCGCGCAAACAGTATGAAGAACCGACGTTCTCAAAGGCATCTATAACATTTTACGGAAGGCATGAAGTCGTGTAAAACGCGCACCATCGGCGTGATCCAAGAACTTACATTACTTAAGAGTACAAAACTTCGTAATCTCATTGAAGTTTTACGTCACTAACGGTAAAGGTAGCCGATATTCACCAAAACTTGATTCTGTAGTAGCAGTAGTTACACTATTGTTTGAAACCTATTGAGTAAAGAACAGTAATGCACGTTATAGGGAACGCAAGAGGATATGTTTCTGCAGCGATATTCTTTAAGGTATTCTTGCGATGACATCGATACTTAATTAGGCCTAATATTTTCGTTGGTGGGAAATGATTGTGAGAATATGACATTGTGCAGTGTGAATAACAAAAATTTCTTTTCACAGTAACCAACAGAGCTTGACTCGATACTGTGTCGTGTTGGAAGTGTAATCCTTCACTCTGCAACTACTAAGAGCCACGTGCTCCTCACACATTCTTACTGGCCACAAGAAAGGAAAACATGCACATTTAAAAAAGCAGAGAACTAACGATACCTTTAATAAAAATAGATCTAAAGTAGTTTGGATTTTTTCTTCAATTATTCCCCCAAAATTACTTCGTTTGATAAATAAATACCTTTCCATATATGCAACAGTATAAAACGCAGGCGAATCTTAGTTGGATAAACACATCTGTACAATACACAAATTAAACCATATGTGGTAATACTTACCAGAAAATAACAAAGATGATGCTTGTACGATATAAAATAAAATTATTACCGGGAATATTTAAAATACTTTAATCGCATAACTTCAAATTCGCAGAAATCAAGCTCGCATAAAATGCGACATCACTGTACTAAATTAAATATCTCGTCATAGATAAAACTTGCATTGTCCAGCAATTTGTTTAGATAGAATAAGCTGTTATTTTTAAATGCAATGAATCATTACATCACACTTTTTTTTTCTTAAAACAAGAATAACTGTAATTCAGCCTGATTTACATATTTATAAAATAACGAATTGGTTTTTGATGTAACAGTTTAATTTCTTCAAATGTAAATAGAATTTTAATATAACGCTAAATAATTAAATGAACACCGTTAACTGAAAAATTATAATTAATTATATTATCTATTTATTACTTTTTGTAAATGTGTAACATTTTTAGGTTTATCGACAATCATTTTGTATCACAAGTGGAAATGTTGTGTCGCTTAATATTTATTTTCTATAGCTTCTCGGGCTTCTCAAATATTTTCCTTACAATTTTTGTTAAACTTTGTATTTGGCTGTCCATATTTATGGAATTATTGAATTACTATATTTTTACTGATTAATTTTGTCAAATGTGGAAATCTAATAAAATATTACATATACATATTATATATCCAAGTAATATCTAAGAAATCATTCATTTGTTTCTTTTTACCTTTTTAAGTTGTTTAAAGTGCTACGTTTCAAATTTTTGGTGTCTAAAAGTATTGAATCTGGTCATTAGTATTAGAGATTTCTGAGCGGAAATCCTATATTTACTGTTCTTTATTTTTTAGAATATTGGGGAATTTGCATTAATTTCATAAATAGCCATTTTAAATTTACAATTTATGAAAATATGCTCGCGTTAACCAATATTGTTTTATTGAGTTTTTCTTCTATTTTCAAAAATTTTATAAATTAAACAGTTAGGCGACTTATTCCATAATCTCTGTACTGCAATTTATGTTAGGTAGGTATTGGTAATACGCACACTGGAAATAACATCCATACCCCTTTAAGTCTGGCTCACCACTTATTTTACAGATTGTGTGGAGAGGGTTTAGATTCTGTATATTGACTAGTGCCTGCAAGAGGGCGCCACTTGGTCTACCTGCTAACTAAAAACATAAATTATGTGATTTGTGTTTATTTGTTATTTGATTAAACCTATGCTGTATTTGAACAAAAATATTATTTCTAGTTTATGCAGTTTAATTTTATATTGTGTACTATACCTATACGGTAACAATATTTAATTATAATATAAGGAATGTTAGAATTATTCATTTTTTGTATAGTTATATTATTTCAAATTTCATCCTATATTGAGACGTATCTGATACATATATATTTTATAAATTCCTGTTCTTTTATATAGTATAAATTAAAATTATTTAAATGATATGTCATTATTATAAATATGTGGTTACAAAAAATTCATTGCTTGCGTAATTCATGCAATGCAATCTTAATAGATGGCGACAGTTGTTCGCAGTTCTTCGTTAGTATTTGCTTGAAACTTTATTGCTGTAAGAGAAAATTATAATCTGTCTTACCATTTATAATATAATATTTATTGATTGATGCAACAAACTAATTTTTCCTATTTTAAGATACCAGTTTCTCTCTATTTTAGATTTATATTTTTAGCCTTTACATACTATATTATATTCATACATTTTTCTCAAAAACGTACTCTAAGTGCTCATGTTTATTAGAATTAAAATAGAAAAATATTAATTGACACTCTGCTGGCTATAAATCACCGGCGACAGTATTAATAAAAAAATAACGATTATTCCTTTATTATTATCGTCATATAAGAACCATAAAAATCGCTCTTTGCAGCATACAATTACCGCTTATGTGGGCATAGCGATGCGGAAACCGGGTCATATGTACGGCATTCACGTTCCAAGATGGAGACTAATAGTAATTTGGAACAACCCCCATTACCTTAATGTCTCCATAATATTCGCGCAAAATTGCTCACACAATCAACATCAACATGCCCGGGGATCATTTTGCGGTCTTTGTTTGGCATAAAAATTAATTCGTTAAATCCGGGGAGACATGAATATCCATAAAGGATGCGGCATTTACTTACTGCACGAATCGATCGATGTAAGCCGTACCCTGGGCTTTGATAATTGTGGGAATAAATCAACGTGCTACTTATTTATCCGAATACTGACAATAATTGCGCCCTTTCTATATTGAAGAACAAACCTAATGTAGTTTTAATCACATAAAAGAATGGCTGTATCTGATGTGATAAAGGGAACAATATTCTTAGTATTTCTTGGTGCGGTCGATATCTTAAAAATTTCAAAGAATTAGAATTGATTAAAGATTTTTTATATCAGTATCACATTATATTTATTTATTTTTATTTTACTGTTTATTTATTTTTTCGACAATGTTGTCTTTACGTGGAATGTATCAAAAAATTATGAGATTATTCCTCACAGTACATCAATAGTGGTGTGAGAAGCATAATTTTATAACCACCGACGGGTGAAAAAAAAAAAATGCGTGATCGGGTTGTTGTAATATCCAAGTGCAATAAGAAACCATATTTCAATTAGTATTTAGCTACTTCCTAGAAGATTTACTTATCTACTTATGCAATTACATTTTGCGGTTATACTAGAAATGATAAAAACTATATTGACTAAGGAATATTGTATCAGACATGAGAAGTATTTATGGTGAATGTATTTATTAGACTTGAGAATATTGATGGGTACATTGTGAGAAGCAGTAGGATGCTACTCTTCGCTTTGGTTTTTGTTTTAAAGTAAATGTTCATGTTTAGATACGATGTTACTTTAAGAGGCTTTAATGCCCATTTTTCTGAATCATATCAAATTATATCTGATTTAATTAAAAAACACAATTTTTAATTTTTGGTTACCTGACACTGTCAGAACCTTATACATTTTTATTATTCCTCATTTATTATTTTTCAATTGTTTAGTAACTGTTTGGACCAGTGCTTATATCTGCAAGGGTGGTAAATGTACTCATGTATATACCAAAGGAGGTATCTACAGCGAGAAACCTAAATATTTTAGAAGTTATTTTATCGAAAAATCTTTAAAGCAAAAGAATTAGGTGTTACATTAAGAATTCTATAAGATGATGCAATAATCACTAGTTTCAAGATCATAATAAGGTAACTTTGTCAAGTAACTGTTTCAATCATATATAAAAGAACTTAATTTTACAGACAAATCATTAAGAGTGACCATACCTAAGACGCTCCATAAAAATAAGTTTTAAAAATACTATACCTTCTCCTTGGAAATCATGGTGTGATCTTGTGCAAACCTTGATGCTCAATGCTAAGAGTAAGACATTTGATTTTTAAAATGCTAAGGTGCCCAAAATTAAACTGACCACTTTATCCGACCTTATTTTTTATTCTGAATAAATTTAGCGTTTTTAATCTACCTAATAATGTAATAATGAAAGTGCTTATTAGCGTTTGCATTAAAAATTTAGTGCTTCCATGTTGGCCGCATCAAGTCAATAAAAATTTGATAATATCAGGTTATTTTTATACCATACAGACCTCATCATTCCTACATTATAAAACTTCTTTTGTTTTGTTGTTGTTGTTGTTGTTGTTATTGGCCTTGGCGTTAGCCATTAGCCACGTACAAATTCTTTTGTTTTATTAAGCGAAATACATACATATTGTATATGTTGATTCGTACTTTAAAACGTATTTTCTGAAGCTTGTTCTGGAGTATACGATTATGGCATCTTAAAAAAGGCTTGTTGCGTTATATCCTCCGATAATTTAAACAATGTACTCTTCAAACCATTTTCAAGAAGAAAATTAATATACAGGGTGGCACCGAAGACGCATCGGGCCGTAGCTCCCATATCATACAAGGTATCGAAGAAAGTCTAATTGTAAAAATAAAATTGTGCATAATTATCATCGTCATCTTCCTCAAACATTTCTGGTAATCAGTGGGGTGCCGTATTCCAGTGGCGTACAAAATTTATGTTTTCTCTTTTAAATGGGATACTCTATATTTGACTACAGATTTAGAAAAATATGGATGAATACTTATTTTTTTATTAGGTGATTGTAGTTCCATAAATGGGTCCCAGTTAAAATAGAATAAATATTTTAATTGGGAAGTACTTATATTTTTTTGTGTAACATGGCATACCCAGAAACGTCTTTAGGCTTGAAGGCGCCTTAGGCTGACAATCAACTAGCTGGACTAAAACAACAAGATTTTCGTTCCCAATAAACATGTTTGATTAAAAAAAAAAAAAAGTCGCAGGTTTTGCGGTTATAAAATTTTTTTCACAGCGAGACCACCAATCGTTTGAAATTCTTTTCGCCAGGAAGTAAATTGCACCGGTCGGCGCCTAGATATCGAATTTTTGGATAGACAATAAGAGCTTTTGTACCTCCGCACATTTTTTATTTCAAGAGATTTTTGGAAACAAGATAACTTTTGGTTGGCATTAGTATTTGTTATTTTTTTCTATAATTTCAAATGGCAATCCCATAAAGAAATTACATCGTTGGATAGCCGAAATTGCAAGTTTTCCATTGGTACCGAAAAAGAAAAGACAAGGCATTTTATAACAAAATTAAAAAAAAAATTGTTACGTAAAAAATATGGGTTGATTTTTTTGTATTTTCTGCTCAGACATTTTAGCCAGAAGAAAATAGAATGAAACTTAAATTCTATTTAAATATTTACAGGCTTCTTATTTAGCAAGGAAGTAAATAAAACAAAATTTAGTAAAATGTTTATATTTAGCATTTTCAAATTATTTCTGTTGGATGAAAATAAAAACTATTTGCTTTATATTAATCTTACTCAACAAGTGTTTTTTTTTGCGAAGTTATTACAATTTCACAAGTTAGTTTCTACCAGTCATTAAAAGAGTTAAGTACTTAATATTGCATATTCTGAGGGCAATTTTTATTAATTAGCTAAAGTGTAGATCAACAACATCGCTCCAATGCATAAGATGTTAGTGAAAATTATATAAGGTAAACCTTTAATTCTTTTTGAGAATTTTACGTACTTTAAGAAAAAGCATGCGAAACGCAGAGAAGGTTTCTGGAGGTGTGTCCAAAGAAGAAAGTGCAATGCCAAAAGAATTTACTATTGGTCCTGAGTTTGCAATATGAGCAAAAGATAAAAAAGAATGTCAAAAACCTTCAAGGATTGCCCGTAGAGTTGTTAGTGTCATCGGAGCACTTTTCCTAGTTGCCTACTTACAAATATAAACGAATTACATGAAGTTGTAGCTCTATGTTTGCCCAAGGAAGTCTGTAACAAACATATAAATTCAAATCTTGATTATATATGAATACCTTTTATTTTCTTGGTCCTTTTCCATTATCTTCTTTGAAGAATTGCAGAGTATTATCTACACTTGCTTATTTTATATGTTCATTTCAAGAAAGGTAAAAGTAAATGAAGGCTTTAGAGTTCATGACATTTGTTGAATGTTAATTTTTAAAATTTATTAGAAAAATTGAATTCCTACACAAATCTTGCCTCTAATGCGGTAACATCTTCTTCTCGACATGTGATGTAATATTATATAAAATTTGGATCAATATATCAATAACCTTGATTTTTTTAATGTAATAACCATCTTCTTTTGCTCGTTGCTATGGAGGTATACTTTTAATAATCAAGGAAGTCAAATATTAAAGAAGGCGTTTTAGCTATCAAAAAAAAAAAAAAAACCCACCTAGAAATTTAATAAATATATATCTGCCATATTTTCAGTCGCTGCACATGGCAGGGTGGGCTGCTGCATCATTAGCTTGACATGTCGCAGAAGCGGAGGGAAAAAAATCACCGTTAAATTCACGTTTTCTCGCTGCCGCAGCTACCGCTCGACTATTTTGCTTTCCTTTGCTCGATTTTCATCTTTCGCTGCCGCCTTATATCTCGGCCGCGGCCCCCTGGTGTTCCCAGCGAAGCGCGATCCGCATCCATGACTGCCCTTGGTAAGAAAGATGTCAGTCATTTATCAAGAGGAAGACGGTTTTCGGGGGTCTGGCGGAGAATCATTTTCTCCTAAGTGATATTTTTAGAGAGTGCTAATCAGTCTTATGTAACCGCCCTCTATCAATTACAAAATCAATCAGCTGAGTTTGGCAGCGCCACTTTTTCATTGTTGATGTCTCTCTTTCTCGCTCAGTTTATGTTCTCGAGCTGATCGCTTATTCAATATCGAAGAAGAATGCTGAAAGTTAGAAGAAGACGTGAATGGTGGAGGCGGTGACAATGATTGGATAAAAGAGAGAAAAAAGAGTGTATGTAAAATATGGCGTTGATTACATTTTATATCGTTATTTTTTTGATGAGATTTCGAATTTTTGATGTTGTTTATTTGATATGAATAATTAGGTTAGAAGATATAAGATATAACGTGAGCTAACGAAAAATATAGAGGACTTGTATATGTTGGCTGTTTGTTTAACTAAATAAATACTGAGGAGTTCAAATTTTATGATACATTGACCATTGATATAGACATAAATAGTTGTCACAATTTCTACAGAGTTTTTGCACTTACTTGATTCTTAGTTCTTGTATGATCCTATACCGAGAAAAATACTGGTCGTTATATCAATAATCTACGTTTTTAGCGTAATTTTTCATTAACAATACGAAATGTTTCATTCTTATGACATAATATTATCTACAATCTCGAATTGAGTAATAAGAAGATTCATTAGTGAAATAATAGTTAACAATAAAAGTATTAACAAACGGCCTTTCATAAGTCAACGCATAAAAGTGAAATATACTGATAGGGAAAACATACATAAATTATACCTAAGAATTTATACCAACCATAAATACCCAAATTAGTAAAATTTACTAAATAAATTGACAGATAATCAACAAATATTTAATCTTGAAATACCTTCTAGGTATTTTGATTAAAATAGTCAAAAAGAAAAATAAAAATAGTAACTTTGCTTGCAACAGGTACTTATAACACCTCTAACATACATATGTTTCGAATTCCTGAAGTCGTTTCAGCTCTCATGAAGTGTTCCAAACATCAGCAAACAACCACCAGCCAAATTGCCTCGATTGTTGAATATTGCCACCAGGATTACAAACACCAGGATTAACTCAGAGAAGATTACACACCATCAAAATAACTGGTTTCATATCAAATATGTACCAAACAGGAAGTTCTACCATTCAATGTATGTAATTTAAGTTTTTGCAATTTCAAAATGATAAATAAACAAATTTCTAACAATTTTCTGGATGAATGTTTCGAAAAAGTACTTTACTTCTCAGAAGATCGAAAAAGAAAACAGCCCTCTGTTATTTCCTAGAACTACACATTACTAAGGAAAGATCTCCCGGGCAACACCAAATAAGAAATAGGAATATCATTACCACAGATACGCACGAATTAAACACAACGACTAAGACCACTTTGAAAAATACAAATACATCGCCATATTCATGGTTACATTAACTAAAATCTACACGACCAAGTAAGTTGCTAGTCAGAATTTGACAAAAATACAATACAATGATACAGTTTTATAAAACATTTATATGAGCTAAGTAAAATAAAATTTAATAATAGTAAATTCTTTCGATAATCCAAATTTAGTAGAAAATAACATAGCAATATGTACACTTGAAGTTTTATTGAACTTTTTTTCTAATAAATATGAAATGCTGAAATATTTTAATTAAAATAAAATACAAAAAAATAAACTGCAGAACACTTAAGTTCGTAAGCCAGCATTATTCGAAATTCCATATGAATGCAGATTGGACTTATGTGCGGGTGGATAACTGAATATGTGTAAATATAAACTGATTTAACATTACTACAGAGGTATTTACATTAATATTATAGTAGTTATCGTTGACACGGGGTGAGAGGTTATTACAAGGTTATATACATGTATTTATATAACTGAGAACCTTAACGTAATAAACAACACAACAATTTAGTAAACAATCAAGAACGAAAGATATCGCAAATATTTTAGAATATTTGAAATTGCATTTGCAAATTGTTCTGGTACCTATCCAATTTGTTCTAAGGTCTTCTTTTACTTGGGTTAATTTGTTAGTACCTTGTACAATATTAAATTGTTCCCCTTATATTGTTTAAAAACATGATATAAATACCTTCGTTCCTTAGCTTTTTACAAACTCTACTTTAAATACCTTTATAAATAAAAAAATTGCTATGGTTGCTGTTCTCATAATCTAATTTTCGGTTTTTGGTACTGTTTAATTACAGTTAGGTATGGATGCCCATACGAGTTATTTAATTATATTTTAACAGCTCTAAACCTGTAGTAGTGTGATTAACGTAAAAATAAATTGAATTTTGTACTCTGGGGAATAGTTCTTCCTTTTTTTTTATATCCGTGAATAGCCACACCTTGTTATTCTTTTTCTATTCTCGTCTCCCTATAAATCCAGATCCATTGTTGCAATACAATCGCACAGCCACCGTTTCAAAGGTCTCCTCTATACGCTGGAAATGACAGTCCTCCTCCAATTACTCCCGATTTGACTCAATAATAAATGTAATCGAAAAATAATGAACACACAGTTTGCGGACATTCCCTTAATGAGGTCCTTAAAATACCCTCACAGCGTGACGCCAGCTTCTTTCAGAACAACTTCGGCGCGCTAGGCGGGAGAGTAGGGATTCAGTTAGTTGAAATATGTCTTTCATGAACGTATGGACCTTCACATTGACAGAGCGGATATAATATGACGTAAAAAAACAAAATGGCTTAAAACTGGCGTTGTAATTAATTTAATAATGTATGCATGTCACCTACTGCGCTGAAAGAGGAACAATTATACGAATTTCTTTACAAAGATAAAATTACATCATCATAGTACTTATATAGTATTCTTATTAATAGTTAATTTATGACACAGGTATATCATGATATAGAAATGATATATCTGGTGAACACCGTAAGAGAATACTTATTGTTGCTTAATGGTTGTTTGATTGACTATCTTCATGTCAGCAATAAGTTCAAGTTAGGTGAATATAACTTATTCTTAGTAATGAGCGACCGTGTAGTTTGTTGGTAGGTAATTGCAATAGAGTTGTGTTTAAAGGGGATTCGAACACTTCCGAAAACGCTTCTGTGTAGGTTATTTTCTTCTTTGATATCTTGAAAAATTAAGATTTATGGCTTTAAAATTATTAGTATTCTATTCAGGAGCATGTTCTGAATTATTTGTTACACATCTGTATATGCTAAACTTGAAAACGTTTACTTTGACGCTAAAAGGCTAAGTTACCTCCTATATACAGTTGGCTATTGGAATATAATAATCTCCATGTTCCCTTTTATGCAAAACAATATCAACAACAGCAAAATATCCATATATTTATATAGGATTTCTGTTTCTGATTCTAAATATCTCTCCCGGAAGAACGTTCATTTGCTATCGTATTGTAGGAAGTAATCAGTTCGATTTCTTCAGTTGGTTTGGAGGAAAAGGAAGATGAATAAGCATCTATTCAACTCCTTAGAAAAAATTAAAAGAGAAAACAATCATTTCAGTCTATGCGAGTGGAGGTTTTCTTACGTTTTTCCGTGTTTTAACTGTAAAATGACAACTTTTACAATTCCTAATTCCTATTTTATATGTTTGTTGCAATCGATTCTGTAGTTTCAAACATTAATGGAAATTGTGGTTCGTAAAAAAGTCGAATCTAAACTTTTCAATTTCAGAAAACGCTCAAATGTAAGAAATGCATTTTTTAAAATTCAAAATATCTACGTCTCCTTAAATGAGAGGAAGAAATTTTCTACCTTCATGTTTGAAGGGTTTTATATTTAAATTTTTAATGAAAAGGAGAAGTATATAGATATAGAATTTGATGCCAGTGTATATTGGATTATTTTCAAACAGAGTTAATCGATGCGTTGGAATGGTGAAATGCTCTGCACCTCTAGTAAAATATTCGTGAAAATCCATGTGAATGCTAAAGTTAACACTTTTAATAAATGTAAGTATATGCCATATGGAAGTGGCAGTAAATCAAGTTTTTAAATAGTAACAGAGAGGAGTGACGCTTTGGCATTCTCATTATAATACAGTCCAGCATTTTTCTGAAGTCGAAAAACTCTTAAGGTATGAAACGCTGCTCCCCAAAAGAGAAGACCATACTTAATACGTGATTCAAAGCAGGCATAATAATAATTTTGTATTATCTCGACACTGGCGACCCCGGACAAGATGTATAATACAAAGCAAGCTTGTGAAAGTTTCTTGCATAGCTCTGTAATGTGTTCTTGTTAGCCAAGATATGCTTCAATATGTAATCAATTCACGAATTGAACTTGTTGAATAGTCTTACCACTGACCCTTAGCAATTGACTGCTATTTATATCTGACAATTTTGTTGTGAAGTTCATAAACACTGTTTTATCGACATTTAATTTTACGTGGTTAGTGGAAAACCAGTTTACAAATATATCTTTTGTTGTTGTTTATGCAAGCATGACAAAAAAAGAAAGTTTGATGGAGCAAGGGATACTCTGAAATATACCAGAAGGAATGACAAAACAACAAGAAAGGATTATCATCGTTTATTTATAATAAGAAAAGGATTTGATCTAGGAACTAAGCTTTATCTTTACATCCTGAGGGTAATTACTTGTTATAATAAATAATAATCGTAGACGAGCATGTACAATCTCGTCAGACTATTACTTATTTCAGATGAAAAAGTATGCAAGAGAATTAAGAAGGAATTCTTATTAAATTCGTTACGATGTTATGGCAAATTATCGAACTATTTCTACATGTTTCTAAATAAGAACAGGATGTTGTAGGCCGACGATAGGCCACTCAATTTGCGTTAGTAAATTAACGCTGATTGGTTAAATTAAAAGTTTGATAAAGAACAGTCATTATTAGCAGATACGAAGTTTCGCCTCATTAGTGCTACTAGGTGACATGCTGCATTGGTTATAGGAAGAAAGTCGTATATGTATTTAAGGTGAAAAAGTATATATGAGAATCAGACGAATGAATCTCGTTAAATTCGTGAAGATACTATGCTAAATTTTCGAATCACTTCTACAACATGTTTCTAAATAAGAACACGTAAACCTGGAAGCACTAATGAGCCTTGATAAGGCGAAATGCGGTGTCTACTAATAATGATTATTCCTTACCAAACTTTTAATTACTCATTTGTTTAATATCTTTTTTTTTGGTTTTTCTAAGTTGACTATCAGAAATTTTTAATATATTGTTTACAATTATAACAATAATGTCCCTACTTATTTTTTTTTTATTTTGGTCCTAATTAAAAAGTATGTGAATTTTTCTGCATCTCGTGTATTTCTACTATTACCGTACACTGTTGGCGAAAGTTGTGTCCATATATGTATAAGGTCAGTTGGTTAAACTATTTGTCATACACTATGGTAAGCTATCTATAGGCATGTCAAAATCTGCAAGTCTTTGTAAATCTAAATATTCCTTTTCTAAAAATTCTGTGGCACAAGATTGGCCATACAATATTTCCTTAATTTATCTTATTTTTCTGAGATATGTCTCATGCATGCCATTTAATTATGTATTTGCATTCCAATTATTGTAACAAAAAAGTTAAAATAGTATGACCGCACAATTATCTGTGTGAAAACATAGACCATTTTTCTTATATTTATAGTATTGTGTTACTAAATTAAAGTTAATAAATATATTTATAATATATTTAGTAATTACAAAAATAATAAGAATAAAAAAAAATTACATTGTCAATTTTCCAAGTAGGTTGTACGTGAACAACTAAAATTCCAGCGAAGCCTTCTACGATATTTGTTCCCCTCATATATATGTATATACCGGGAGTGTTTGGACAGGGGAGTGTGTGAGAGGAGAGAGAGAGTATTGATCTAGTGAGTTGCTAGCTAGCGGTAAACTTCCATTCTTTTCCTTCGGAGCCAGTAAAGCTGTATAGATTATGTAGGTGGCGGATATGAGGAGATTCGATACGAGGTGCTCCGGTACTGTGTGCACACTTTTACTCCGTCTCTGCCGTTACGCTGGGCGCGTTCTTTTCTCCCGTTTTTTCCCTCCCTGGCAAGTTTTATCTCTCTTTTCATTCGGCGAAACACTATCGTTACAGCTTTCCCATTTTCTCCATCGACGTTGATGTAATCGCTTCGAATGTGTTCCAGTCGAGTAATGTTTTAATTAATCTGAAACAAAATATTTAAGTTAGACTGAGAAGAATTGTATTAGCTCGTGCGGAAATGGAATTATTATGGGGTCCATGTGAAGATATACATTTTTACAATAATTTAATTTAAAAGTTTAAAAAAAATATTTAGAAAAAATGAAAGTATATATAAGTTATTCAATGTTAATGATATTAGTAGCGTAATTAGGGCAACACATGAGTGAAAAATATTTTAATCGAAAGTGTATAAAAAATTAAAAGAGTAGTTAACATCAGCGAAATCTTTAGAATACCGATATATAAATTATTATTTCTGCAATATGTCAATTACAAAAAATATATATACTATAAAGAGTTTACAAAAATAATAATAATAGTATTAAATATAATCTTATAGCTAAATGGTAAATTGGTATAAAAGTTTTGCCTTAAAATGACTAATTCCGCATGATTTGAAGTTTAAAGAAATGACATTATAGTTCTTTATGAATTTTAAACATAAACGATAACACAAACAAGGTCTTTGTGTGAGGAGAAGGAGATACAGGACTGCAGAAATGGGTGGCTAGAGTATATATCTGCAACATTATCCACAAATCACTGACTATGAAGTATTGCATTGCACTGGAATAATTTTGTTGAATCGACCTCTGTTTTGTAGTATAAATCATATTACAATTTTTGATACTTAGTTGTAGATTATTTTGCCGATACTATTAATAATGGACAAAGTATTTTCAAGTAAAAGATAATTCTGTTGTGTGACTTGACTATATCATATATAATATAAAAAAGAAAAGCAATGGCTTAAGATTTGGGCCTTGTGGCACACCAGGCGTTAGGCGAAAAATGTTAGATCTAGTAAAGCAATATTCAAGTGCTGTATATAACGATAGGACCAAAAGATATCAGTGAAGTAAAATAAAATAGTCGATTTCGTCAAAAGCTTTTTGAAAATCTGCATAAACTACCTACCTTTGCCTGCTCTTATCTGTTCAAATTTTTTAAAACACACCAAGTAAAATAAGATAACTTTGTAGTCATTCATCGTCTATCAATAAATCCTCGACGGTCAAGCAAAGATCCTGTTAGAGGCATTGCGAGAACCTCAAGGAAGCTTCAGAATGTGTCAAGCTCACTAGAACATTATCCAAAGAGCATCAAAGCTCAATGCATACACTGAAAATAGAAGGCGGAGGCTGAACTAAGCCGGTAAATAAGATCATAAAAGAGCTGTTTCGGGTTCGTCACTCGGAACCTAGGAGTACCCATTCATCATACTGCAATAAGACCGAACTGAAACCTGCAAGGCAGGCATCCAGGCAGCAATGGCAAGTAGCAAAGGAAGTGCTGAATGTGGAAAAGATGAAATGGGCAATTAATTCATTAGAAATTGACAAATAACACAACCAGTGAAATTCATGGAAAGACCTTTATTAAGAAACAATAAATAAAAAAAATTGAAAGCTACCAAAGTGGTTATCTTAATTGGAATAAATTGAATAAATCTAAATTAATTTTCTTAAATGATTTCTGGGGCAGGATTTTTGTTTAAAGTTCACCACATGTTAGGACGCTTTTTATATTTTTTGTAACAATCGAAGGTGAAAACTAATCTCAAACATTGCTTTTTCAAATGAAGGAGATTGCTGTATCATTCTTCATTGAAAAGGTCGTTCCAAACGAATTACAAGGCATTAGTTGTAAGTGGTAATTCACAAATTGCAAAAAGCGGAAAAAGTAAAAATAAACTTGTTTTCAAAAATCTAGGACCAACCATTTTTGCAGAGTTAAAATTTAGTTAAACCAATCGAATGCACTTCTGAGTAGTATTTATTCGTGTAATATTTGAATAGAACAGACTGCAGAATTTGAAAGACTACAAGATAAAAATTACACACCCCTGAAGTATGGCTTTCATTTTTTCATGGCTGAGATGCGATTGCCTCACTTTGATTTGACACTGTATGTCAATTAGTTTCTTTGGAATCTGGCGACGTAGTTTGAAAATTGTGCCACATAACCTGTAATGGATGTGGACATTCTTCGCCATGTGATTTCCTCGTGTTACACTTCCAACATTTTCAATTTAAATTTTAAAATTTTAACTTCTAATAATTTTAAATAAACGGTAATGCTTAAAAGGATGTTTCTTGTATTCGTTGCTGCGTATTCTTTCACGGCTTTCTTTAACATTATGTCTCCAATTATGTAATATTTGCTTCTAAGTAGTTAATGGCGGAATTGTAAGCTAAAGTGGTTCGAAAGTTGAAAAAAATGCAGTTAGTAGCTATGTAAAATAAATGAAGATCAACAATATTCAAAAACACGGTAACCCTTGTGTTATGCTTGACTGGGATAATACGATATTGAGAAATATTGACTAAATATATTTAATACAGTATAAATATTTTTTATATTAAAAAATTATGTTAATTATGTTAAAGTTAAGCTTGCTTTCTTTAAAATATATAATTGGTTGGTTAAAACTTTAATTAAAGCCGTCGTAGAAACTTTATACCAAGACTTATAACCCTAGATATCTTATTAATTAAAGACATAATTTCATACATAAACCGCCGTAATAAGCCCCTTAGGATTGTTCACGCGAGCTCCCTTACTTTAACCTTCGAACAACGAGAATTAATGTAATAGAGCAATGTAATTATAGAAAGTTATTACAGTAGATACCTAATTTCACAAGGAAAGGGAAGAGAAAAACTCCTTTAGCTGACAGCTTATTCAGTGAAGCAAAACAAATGTCATCCAAACACGCTAGGGTTCTCCGAATAAATAGGAAAAGGGTTGACGCTATCTGTGTACGTCTCATTCCGAAACATATTCGACCACCAACCGCTGCTTACCCAACTGATATATTAGCATACTTCAATATACATTTATACACAGTACCTATATTCGCACGCATCTATACTCGCACACATTTGCGATGCATATAAATATGTATTCACTGAAAATATATTCAGCGTAACACCTCTTAGCGTTTGATATATACATATTTTATTGCGATGCGAATAAAGAAACCACTCCGAGAACCATTCAATATGATTAATTGTTGTTTGATATTTTCACGTAGATATAAATTATAAATTGCCTATTCTACGTGGAAGTGAATGGGTTGTTTGCCAATAAGTTTCACGGCAACGTTCCAGCTTGTGAGATAAAGGTCAGTGTTTTTCGATATTCTCGTTTACTATTTATGTTATAAAACTATAAAGATAGGTTTAACAACATGAATATGAAAGGTACATGTTCGCAGCAGGGGACTAGGCACAAAAGTAAAAAGCGAAAAAAAAAAAAGAAAAAATTCCTGTATTTCGTAGTAGAGATTATCTATTAAATACGTTTTAACGACCTTATGGAAACTGATATCATTCATACCTTTCCACTTTGTAGGAAGTAAATTGTCAAAAATTTTATTGCAAGATATCTAAAAGAGTTGAGTTTTTGAGTAATCTAAAGTGAGGATTAATATACTGTTTGTCCCGTTTGGCGACAATAAGAGTTCTTTTTATAATAAATCAGACATTGTAATATATATTTATTTGTTATGGTTAAAATTCGTTGCCGTTTGATTAAAGTCTGCAGGAGTTTCTATTATTCATGTTTGCCATCACTCTAAGTGCTCCCCTTCTGCAAAAGTAATAAAGTCTTCATGATGTGTGGAGACCGCTCCCCCACGGGAGGATCCCATAACTCGCGACTGAGTGAAACAAGTCATGATATACCATTAACAGGACATTGGAGGTTAAAATACCCGCTAAATTTCTTAAAATGGAAATTGCAGTAGAAAGACGAGCGACCAAGACATCCACGTGCAACCCCCACCTCACTCTACCATTCAGAACCAACCCAAGAAGGGTTGAAGTTGAAGTTTATTTTTTGTATTTTATCTCCATTGAGGAGATTAATACTAGTAAAACACGATTCAGCTTAAGTAAGAACTTCTGCTGATAAAACATTAAGTTGTTTTTTTTGTACTTATTGAGATGGTAGCATTCAGGACATGTTACTTTTTTAAAATTAATAAAATCAGTGGTGTCGTTGACATATATAATGAAAGAAATGAACCCTAAGACAGAGCCTTGAGGGACGCCATACATGTTGTATTTTAGAGAAGATATTTCGTTACCATTAATAACACATTGCTATCTAGTTTTAATAAAACTCTCAATAAATGAAAGAGGATGGCCTCTATTCCATAATGGTATAATTTCTTTAACAACAAATCATGCGACATACATGCGAACGTTTTTAGCAAGTCCAATAAACGAGTTTACAGCAGATCCTTCGATACGGGATACAAATCGAGAATTATTTAAAATGTTTTTTCCCCAAATTTTTACCAAGTCTATTTTTAAAAGCAATTTCTAATACACGCAATGAATGCGCTTCTTACAGTGTGAAATCAATAAATAAATGCTTGTGTAAATGTAATTGATTAGTGATGGACAATACAGATACTAGAGAAAATAGGCGTGTAATTGTTCGGGGAAGAATGGTTTCCCTTTTTAAAATCGGCTTAACTTTATTTATTTTGAAATAGTATGGTTGTAATCTTAGAGATTCTCAACAGTAATTGTGACATTGATCCTCAGAGAGCCACGAGAGCTGGCAACATCACTCTATCCATAGTATTACTTACCAACAACTGTGCATCGAATGCTTTTTCACGGGAAACAAACTATTGAATACGCTATTTCACCCATCGGCTCCCTTTCCGGAGAAGCACAAGAGAGTACTAATAAGGATTATAAGTATTTCAGGATGTAACACAGCAGAAAAATATATCGAACAGCTACAAACCAAGGTATTTTCCATTTTATGATAATAACTTCAGATTTATATTGATTTTAGCTGTCACCCCAGATATCTTGGCTGTTGTTAGAGATACGACAAAATGTTAAAGAAGAAAAGTTGTTTTACATCAAATTCCCTATTATACGCCTTAGAATAGAAAACAATTGAGCATCAAATGTGTTAGGTATAGTAAATACATACAAAGTTTTAAATGGAATGTACCCAATTTTATTACGTATTTTAAAACTCTGAAAAATTCTCAAATAACTCAGATCTTACCTTCAGTGCTAGCCGGCACCGCAACGCAGCAATCCGCGTTGTGAGAACGCTATGTGTGAACTCACGCTTAGTTCATTTGTCATGTTTGTTTATAATAATAATTTGAAAACTTTTTAAGCATGGTAAGCGGTTATAATACTCCTAGACGATATAGCAATTGTATACATTTTCTCAATATTTTTTCGATTTGCATTATTATAATTGTTGTTATTATTGTTAGTATTGTTATGCAATAAATATTTAACTAAACCACTGGCAACTAATTTATTAGTTAACTAAATGATTACCAGTGTTACAAAAGTAATCATTTAATTTCTCTGCAGGAATTGTGCAAACGTTTACATTATTTTTTGATTAAATAATATTAGAGATGGTTACTTTCTAGTTAGGAAATAATTAGAAAGTATTAAATTACAAAAAATGTGTTTTAAAAATGTAATAAATGTATTCTTAACTTTTATGGAATAAAAAAAAAGAAAGAAAAAAAAAGTTAGACAACGAAACGCTAGTCGAAAAATATAAAATATTTATGATCGTATAAATGTGTTAACTTAATCGACCTAACTCCAAAACTAAAAACAATTCACAAGCACAAAGTTAAAGATCAAAATAAATCATTTTAACGAAACAGTAACCTATTCAGATAACTGAAGAATGGTTTCATAGGTATATTTATGATTTAAAGATTTGGGTAAATAAGATTAAAGAGAGGAAATAGATAAAAAAATTATAGTATGTAAAGTATAACTGCCGATCTAAATATCCTATTTGATTTAACATACTTGATTATTGATCAACTTCCTGGTGTTGTAATTGGTATATACCATTGCTACTTTTTATAGAAATATATAATTGGTATCGATTATATCATAATTGTATTCAAGAAGAATCAGAATTAAAGATTTGACTATACGTTGTTAGTAAGTTGTAGTAATTTCAATCTAGCACCTTGTTAAGGAATGATTTGGTTTTTTTCATTGGTATCGTCTTAGCGTATGCGTTGTCGTATATTTTCTGATGTTATTCCTGCGGTGTACATTAGCGGGCGTATCTCGCTGCGCAATTTGCAAAGTAGATTCTGTGAAGTAGAGAAATTGAAGCAATTACGTTTCAATACATCCGCTACAACATTGCAGTTTATTTTAGTTATTAGATGTAATTTGTTGCACTTGCGTAGCCGGTTTCGCTACCACATTTACCCCATGTATTTATATACTAACTTGACGCTTTTGTTCAACTATATAATGTAATGCATGCACAAGGTCGATAATTGGCTATTAATACAATTTTTAGTAGTATTTTTGACCAATGTGGTTTGTATTATAGGTACATGCATATCCATATTATTCGTGATCGATACCGAAATATATCCACCAGTATATTCATTTCCTTCTCGTACTTTCCCTCCTTAAATGCAAAATAATTAATCCATCACGTTGTATTTGACGCTGTTCCTTTGTACCACTTGACTTCTTAATTATCGGCCGTGATTGATAGATTCGTAATCAGGAAATTAATTGGACGGTATTTTTAATATAATCACTGCTACGTTCACGTGCAGATATGAACATTCCATTGCAAACGACCGTTATCGGGAGTCGTAGATTACTGCAACTACCTTATTAGTACCTAGTGGTGGAATCTCTCCGAAGACCCAATAAAAGTAAATTCATTGTCGGTTAATTGGAAACCGACTTGCAGGAGTTAGGCCAATCACGAAATGTCCTGCCGAACGAAGCATCGGCCAGAGTAATGGTTGCTATTTGCATAAAATTACCAACACAGTTTAAACGAATGCTTAGCACGCTGTTATCTCATACGTTGATTGAAATTAAAGATATTAGGAAGTCTTATATCCTCACTGTATACTTTTCGATTGAAACAATGATTATTGCAATTAATCGGGTAGTATTTGAATTTTTAATGGCTGCTAGTTATTCTTTGTGATACCTTTTTATCGCATTAACATATTTATATTTCAGATAGCTTCATAAATCTAATTAATATTTTCGCTAGTACAAATACTGTAAGTGTGGTAATGTTATCTATCAAATAATGTGCTTAATTATTCAGATGAATTAGAAAAAGTAATTTCTTTTATTTTTTATACAAATAAATAAATAAATTATTATTCCAATACAGGTGCTATAATAAATGATAAAATAACAGAAGAATAAATAAAGACAACCTTAAATGTTGTTGATTTAACCTTCATTACACTAAGTAGAATATAATAAAATACAATTTCCAAAACCAAATTCAATAAATTATACATAAAGCAATAGAAAACTGACTCTACACATCACATAAATTTGTGCTTAGTTTGTAGCTTGAAAAAGGTAGCAACTATCTATCAAAATGTACGTAGCACAATAAAAATGTGATATTCACCTACAATTCCAATTATAAAGTACCATTTTATTAGTATTAACAAATAGATCAAAAAAATTAAAAAAGAAAAAATGCCATTAACTCTTTCAGTAATAAGTATATGTTTATCAAACAAAGCAAAAGCTAAAACTCCCCTTAACTAATTATTGTAAATAGTTTATCAAAACAAATCGGCTCTCAACCATAGCAAGTTTAAGTTTACATATGGATACAGAGACTGCTCGGTGATTATTTCTGACTTTGCCGATGATTAAAACATAAAAGTAAATAAAACTTAGTCTGGTTGTTATTTCGGAAATTAGTTTGCAAATATGTATCTTCTTATCAGTTCTTTGATATAAACAGTCAGATGCGCTGTATGCTAGAGCAGAGGGCAGTAGAAATAAATGTGGGGGATGTCAGGGTCAGGGGGCTTGTGGATCGAGGCTGTCCCCAAGGAGGCGTTTTGTCACCACTATTGTGGAACCTTGTGGTAGATGACCTTGTCCGTTTGCTCAATGTGTCTTGCTACTACACAATCGCATATGCGGACGATATCACGGTCCTAATTGATGGAAGATTCGAGGGTGTGCTCTGCAGCGTAATGCAGACCGCCTTAAGATCAATCGAAAATTGATGTAGGGAAGGTGGCCTCTCTGTAAACCCAGATAAAACAGAGATGGTACTCTTTACCAACAAACGGAAAGTTGAACAATTACAACCACCACAATTGTTTGGTACTGCTCTCAGTTTTTCAGAGGATGTCAAATATCTGGGCGTTGTGTTTGACAAGAGGCTGAGCTGGGGCAAGCACGTCAAAACAAAAACTGAAAAAGCATGTATGGCTTTTTGGCAGTGTCGCCGTATTTTGGGTAGGACTTGGGGACTCTCCCCGAGAATTACCTTGTGGCTGTACACTGCCATAATAAGGCCCATGCTAACCTATGGCGCTCTCGTCTGGTGGCCAAGGGTGAGACGAGTGGTCGCCAGGAACGAACTGTCACATGTGCAGCGCATCGCATGTCTCAGTGTAACAGGAGCAATGCGCACAACGCCAACGGCGGCAATGGAAGCACTCCTATGTGTTCCCCCTCTGGACTTGTTTGTGGAGGAGGCGGCGCTTAGGGCGGCTATAAAATTGAGATCCCGGGGTCTTCTGGACGTGGCGGGTGGAGAACGCGGCCACGCGAGCATCATTTATGAGGCCGCCGCCAAGGTGCCTCTCCTTGGTGCCGCAAAGGATACTGTGCCTCCTGTGTTTGCCTTTAACAGGCACTACCATGTTCTTATTGACCCTGAGATCGAACTGCAATTTTCGATCGCCATCTTTACAGATGGATCGAAAACGAAAATGGGGACAGGGGCAGGAGTTTTCTCCTCGGACCTTGACCTCAATCTAGAACTGGCGCTGGGCAGGTTTGCCACGGTTTTTCAAGCCGAGGTGTTAGCAATCCTGCACGGCGCCGAAGAAATTTTAGCAAAGGACATTAGGGGACGGCGTATTGTCCTTTATAGCGACAGTCAGGCTGCCCTTTAGGCTCTCAATAATTATAGGATCGCTTCGGGCTTAGTACTTCAGTGTCACAAAGCCCTAGAAGCGGTCGCTATCGACAATGCCCTGACACTCAAGTGGGTTAAAGGCCATAAAGGAAACCTAGGTAATGAGGCTGCTGATAGGCTGGCGGGGCGGGGCTCGCGCTCCCACTTTGTGGGACCGGAACCAGTTCTCCCTATTTCGTCGGCTACACTCAACACCATGATAACGCAATGGATTTCCACTCTTCATGAGAAGAGATGGAAATCCATAACCACCTGCCGTCAAGCGCGTGAGGTCATCCCCAGGCCGTCACCGAACACAGCAAAATACTGCCTGCAGCTTTCGCGCAGTAACTTACATCAACTTGTGGGGCTTCTGACCGGCCACTGCAAGCTAAACAAACACATGCACCGCATGGGTTTGGCTACCAGCCCACTGTGTCGGGCATGCTACCAAGAAGACGAGACGCCGCAACACATTTTATGTGATTGCCCAGCGCTGGTCCAACTTAGAGGTTCCATACTGGGGGAGTACTGGCCCAGTATGGCCGATTTTGGTGGCGCCTTGCCTGCTGCTCTGCTTGAGCTCACGCTCAGTTTGGGCTGGCTCGAGTAGGCTGTGGGCGAGCGATGCCACCTAGGGGAGGTAGCACAATGGGCCCGATAAGAGTGGCCTAAGTGCGCGTGTTAACCACCTTCCCCGACCTAAAATCCAGAATCCAGAAACAGTCAGATACTCTAAACTGTATGTATCGCCTGTTTTGGACGTTACTTAAAAGGAGTCTAAACTTGCTTTGGGACATTCTAACAAAGTTACTTTTAAGCAAAGGAGATTTTATAATAGTTTGCGTTTATTTTTTGATTTCATTTTTAGAAATTTTGCTTTAAGGATGTGTAGATACTGTTTATATTTGTATTCTTTTTCTAACAATAAAACTACCAGTTAATATAAAAATTATTATTTAATTATGAGAGCAAATACTACTCATTTGAATACTGGTTATCTTTATTTCCATTATATATTATGGCCTGCAGCTGTCGCTTTATTTACGTTAAAACTATAAACGAAATAACTATAATTTCAAGAAAATAAAATACAAAGTTTATGCCGACCTGTAACTAATACCTCAGCTTAATTGGATAGTAAATAACACAGCGGATGTGATTCGAAACCGTTACATCTTTTATTGAGGGGATTATTCTCAGTTTATGACTGATATGCATATCAGGTACTGTCGTTATATTATCTATTACTCACAGTTAAAATTATGAAGTAGGATATAGCTCTACCTACTTATATTTAAACGTTCCTGATTTTTATGAAAAACGATATGCGCGAGAAAGCTTAAAAGATTGTTAATGAAGTTCCATTTTCAGAATTCACGTGTGTATAACTTGTTTTTGTCTTGTGCATAGAAACAAGGTAAAGTAATTGGTTTTTGTTATTGTCAGTTGTCAAATATTTCTTACAATACAATATATACATGTAATGTTAACTGAAGATTTTATTGATTTATAGCTAGTGTAATGAAGGTTAAAATGTCCTTAAAGATACTGTTTATCATATACCAATAGTTGCTGTAGTATATTGCTGTAAATGTACTCTACAAATTGTAGAAGAATGGACCGAGGAGGAGGGCCTAAATGCCTCTAAAACGACCACAATAGCATCCAGGAGAAGGGGGAAGTTAGATGGTCTAGCACCGCTAAAGCTCCGGAGGAAATTTTCGTGTCATTCTTGAATCCAAGCTTACTTAGAGCCGGGAGCTTCAGAGAACTAAAAGCAGGGCAGGCACAACACTTATGTTGGCTAGACAAGTCTATGAAAAGATATGAGGTTAAGACCAAATGTAATGTATTCCAGATCCATGATCACTTATGCATTTCTATATTGGTAGACAAAAATCCAGCAATAAATTGCTGTAACAGGACTCACAACAGCAAGATACAGAGGCTTACGTGTTTAGGTATAACACGAGCGATGAGGACTATATACTCCTATAGCGGCAATGGAGTGCCTCCTAAACCTTTCTGCTTTCAATTTGATGATAATGGGGGAGGCAAGAATCGAGCATCTTAGATTGAAAGAAATACCAAGCGGCAGATATGCAGGATCGGGACACAAAAATGTTGTCCAACGTGTGGAAGGTAACTTTTTCGGAATGAGATCAGACCACATGATTTCGAGATATATTTAACATAAATTTCGAGGTGGAAATCACAGATCAGGTAAGCTGGAGTCATGTCGACTACAGAGACAAGCTCTGCTAACTGATTTGGTTTACAGACGGATCAAAAAACTGAGAATGAAATCTGAGCTGGAATTTACAGTAAAGTGAGAAATACAATGATCACAATTTTACTAGAAAAATATGCCAGTTTTCAAGCAGAAGTATACAGCTAGGCGATGCTGAAGGTATTAGTGAACCCCAGGATACAATCAGAACTGGTTGCCGAATGCATTCGAGAACTGAATGGCATGGTAGACCGCAATAAAGATACCTTACTGTGGATGCCCGGATATTTGAGAATCGAAAGAAACAAAAAAGCCGACGAGTTGGCAAGAAAGGTATATTCAGCTTCATTTACGTGGCCAAAAACTATTCGAGACGCAGTACGAGAGTAGGAAAGTAGTTGGTTCCAAGAAAATCAAAAAGAACACTGGAACAACACAACCAGGCAAACTCATGGGACCTTCATCAAGGGATCGAGAAGAAGAAGAGTGAGAAACTACTAAAACTAAAACGCACAGTAGCAGGTTTGCTAAAAGGATATTGTGCACTGAAAGGACACCTACAGAAAATGGGGATCAACACCGCAGATATTCAGTGCATACCGTATAATAGAGTGAAAGAGGAACCGGAAAGACAAGCAATTTTTGGTAAGAGACCAGTATAGACTAGTACAGGACATCAGGATATTGGGATGGCTGGCATAAACTAATGGGGAAAGGGATTGGGAGCTATAATACAAAAAGCCAAAAGGCTGTAGTGTTTCGGGAGATTTTATGTCAGATGTCTTCCACAACAAATAGTGATAGACAAGGATATATTCTGCGCAATGAAGGATGCACTTAATTTATCGTGAGCTAACAAATATCGATGTTGATTGTGCTTATAGAAACTGATAATTATAAGCTCCTCTTTCTGGTGGTTTCCCCCCATCTTGTTTTCCTATAGGTATGGTTCTCAAAATGGTCTTTAAGGTATTTACTTATTAATGTTCCGTATTTCATGTTTATTTATTATTTATAATCGTAATCCAGAAATCTGTGTTATTTTGGTTACCTAATTATTTTGTTTTATTCGCTTCGGCTCTAGTTTCATATATGTATGTTGTAGTAATCCACATTACACTTATACACACTGTCTATTTTGTGTTTTAACTCACACCTTTGATATATCGTATAAATAAAGGCAGTCTATACTGATTTGGTTTTATTTTTTTGCGGTTCTGGTGAGAAAAGAAACAAAATTCGCTGTTGTTGCACAGACAAAAATCTACATTGTTTGAGTTTATGTATGTGACAAATAAGGAAGCTGTGCTACTACATCGTTCAAATAGTGTGGTTTGCCTTTGTTGAGCGCAAACTGTTTATGTAGTGTTATAATTATTATATACGCAACTTATATTACTTGCCCTTCTATGCTGCCTTTACTAATTTATATCCAGCTAGTACCCATGTAGTTATCGCGTATTTAGTATTGTATATTGCGTTTCTTGCAAATATCATTTGCTATAGTGATTTTTTTACTTTATGTTCTACATTTCATATTAAAGCAACCCGCAGGCATATAAAGTATGAAAATACTTATAAAAGCATAAAATCCTTCTATACTATAATGAGATGCTAATGCAAGAAAGATAGTTACCTAGTAAATGACGGAACATCTAGCTGTACCTTGGATTTCCCAAGCATTCCAAAGAGGAAGTTTACGTAGGTAGAAAACTTTCTAGAGCCAAGTTGTTTATTACTTGCTCGAAATGGTAAAATTGCCGACTAAATATTTTTGTTGCTACTTCTTTGTCATTTAGATTAACCTATGCCATATCTTAATTTTAAATGTTGCCAGTTTGCACCAGTGCATTTATGATAACGCACATAAATGCGTATACGTTAATTTCACGTGTCGTTAGTTTAAATCCACCGCTATTGCGATAATATGTAAATTTCATTGCAGTGCTTTTATGCCAACAGGAGTAGCAGCCGGTTAGCCTACTGGTGCTTACCAATCTACTGCAAAAGATAAGAAAAGTCGATGGCGCTCGCTACTAGCTCCTGGAGAACATATTGAATTAATTTTCACCATGTTTGAAATTGTGCCTTCGAGGATATTGGTTTTCTACAGATTTGAGATTCCGATCGATTTACTGCATATTAAAACGTGTTAATATTAATAAGCTGTGTGTGTGCACTTCTCTTCCTGGGCGTGGAAGATTTAGTAGGTGGATGTATATTGTGCGAATGACGAGGCGCCGGAAAATGGATTTTCTATGAAAATTTCAATGTAATGTAAACCGGCTGATAGTAAGAATTTTTCCTTTATTAAAATTTAGACAAACCTAAGATATTTTATAATACGCTTTAACAAGCTTCATACATATCCAATATCCGTTTCATTATATAGATTTAAAATATTAAGTCTTATCAGAATAGTATATTGAGTGCGCATATAAAATTTATAGTACAGTTAGATATTCACCGCTGTTTCGCATTGAATTTTTTTCCCTAAAATCTATAAATGAGCTGACGGCTTTTGTTTAAAATTGCAGGGAATACTTTCATTATAATAATCTTGCTATTACTGTTTCGAACTCGTTTTATGGCACACACAAACAAATAATATGAAGAAATATTTTTTTTTAATAAAATTTTAAAGAAAAACGTTTTCTAACAAAGAAGGCTTTAGGGTTTAGGGTTTATGGCGCTACTTCTGCGTCCAGCGATGGAACTATAGGCCGGTGTAAGATAGTTCTGTTGCAATGTTTAAAAAAAAATGGAAAGAATGAAACTGGTCGAAAAACTAAATATTAAATCTCCACACACACAAGCAAATCTGCTGACAACAAAACCCCAGAGACAATTACAAGACTTATTAGAAGAACTGGAAAACATAGTTAAATTTTTGTTGTTGTTATTATATCCAATATAAAGAAACAAGAAAATTAAAAAAATTGTATAGTGTCAATGTTCTTTGGATTAATACGGCACATTAGAAAATATTATGGTAGGCTGTTTCTGTCCATTCGCTACATAATCTATATATATTTTTAAAAACTATTATCTATTATGTGTGACAGACTTGTCCCTGTTTTAAGCTGCGTTCGGTTAAGAGCCAGCGTTTGCAGTCCAGTACTGAGATGTTTTTCGCATACTCTGTTTGCTGTGTTTCTGGCTACCAATGTCGTTTCAGTAAAACTGATGTTTTTTTTTATGATCCACTCAGCAACTACACCACGTATCGCAGATTTGGTTATTGCCAGGCCTGGTTTAAATATACCCAAAGCTTTTTCAGAGCTCTTTCTTGCTATTTGGTCTGCAATTTCATTGTTTGTTATGTCCGGTATTCACATCAAGTTTAGCCAGACCTGTTAGGTCTTGCCGGCACTTCTAACACTGGCTTTTAGGTTCCTGATAGGATTCTACTATTCTCAGGGCCGCTTTATTATCGGTTAAAATCAGAGTCAGTCTATGCTATCTCCCTCTTCGATTTCACATGCTCCTAGGTGCAACGCCCTTGAGTTGTACAATGCAACACAGTTTGTGAGTAGATGAATGGACGTTTCGTCCTGTTCCCCACAAAATCTACATTCGGCTTCCTTCGCTATTCCAAGCCTGCTTAGATGTCCGTTCAGTTTACAATGGCCTGTAAGGATCCCTGTCAATATCCGAATATTATTTTTACTCAGGTTGATGCATTCTGCAGATCTCTTCTGGTTATAGGTACCCAGAAGAGTTTTAGCTTGCCTCATTCCCTGGAGATTCTCCCAGTATTTGGATTTTCTCTGCTCTACTTCATTTTTCAGCTTCTCCAGTGTTATGCTGCTACTTATCCCACAAAAAGGTTCTGGCCCAACAAAAGGTGTTCTAGCCCCTCTCTTAGCGAGATTATCTGTTATTTCGTTTCCTTCCACTCCCGTGTGTCCCGGAACCCACAAAAGGGTTACCTTGTTCTTTTTGCCCAGCTCGTTTAGTTTTTGTAGACACTCCCAAACCATTTTGGAGTTACCCTTAGACCGCATGTTATAAAAATTACTTTAATTATAGTTTCTTAAATAAAACACCTTGTAATTAATAATTGCTCGCAAAGCCTGTTGAATTTACTTTTCGAACATATATGGTGTTCCTATATCTATATCTTTGCATTTTGAGCCACAAACATTTATTTTTTATTTGTTTATATGTTTTTGTCTGTACTTAGCAAGGTAACGGAAGTGACGCGTTGACAGTTCAATTCGACTCACAATTCGGTAAAGTGGCAGTTTCTATACTCAAATCTGTGTGGTCATTTCGGATGTGGTAGTTGAAAAAATAGATTACTAGAATGCAAGTGCAAGTGTGTTACTCGTGTCACTGTCAAACGTCCATGGCCTAATAAAAAATGAAAGGGGACTATTTTTAAGTAATTTTTTCTAGCTCAAAATCGCCACGATGTAGATATAAGAAAAGTAAATTTAACAGCATTTGCAGACAGTGATTAATTATGTATAAGGTGTTCCATTAAAAAAAAAAATTCCAAGAAATGCCTCTAACATGCGGACTAAGAAGGGTGACGTGTGAAACACTTTGTGTAATATAACTAAATTTAAATAACATGGCAAGTTAGTACAAGCTTCCCTTAAACCATGTTCAAAAGCCGAAATTTTAGTTATTCAAAAGAGCGAATATAAGCGTATTTCTAAAGGTTAAATTTATTAAAAAAAAAGTAAAAAAGTTTTATGAAATTTAATAAGAAATCCAACTATGGTAAGAAATACAGGATGTTCTATTTGAATTAAAACGGCGACACTGTTTGGATAAAAATATTTTAGAAACGTACTTTACCTGGAATAACTTCCACATATAAAAATTAAATTAATCTGATGATTGGTTCTTCTAATATGCCATCGGCCTCGGGACAGCTGGTATACAAAGCAGTAAATCATATTAAGGAACACATAACTGATTTTGAATTATATAGGCACAAGACTAGGCAAATCAATTTTATGATAATTGCACAACATAAATTGACGTGAACAAAACAAATCGCCGGTTTTAATGACTTTAGAACTTTATAATACTCTTCCATCATCCCGAGTTACGGTCAGTTGATTGTTCTAAACTGTTTAAAGGTTTATTACAAAAAAAATACATTAAAACACATTCCATTAACGTACATATAAATAAATGGGTAGAGTTGATGCATATCTGTGTATTGTTGTCAAGGAACATGACTTTTTTATCTTGGTTTTATTTTTGTAGGTATGTTTGTGGTATACATACAGGCTGAGTTTTTTAAATGGCAAAGTTCATTTACGGGATAACTGCTAATTGAATAAGAATTTTGATAATATATATTGTTGTAATAGCTTCACAATTCGAAAATATTTTTACATGCACTAAGCTCGTCAGGAATTAAAGATAATTTCTTTGAAATGGAACATGCTGTATATAAGTAACTTATTATATTCCACACTAAATTCCGATTATCTTTTATTAGAAATATTTTTCTACCAACTGCTTAATTTTTCGAGTACCGTCAACTTTCCTTAAAAAATGGCGGAACTGCATCTACAAATTTATCAGAATGTTTGCTCAGCTAACAGTTATCTAGTAAATAAACTTTGCCATTACTTGGCAAACTCACCTGTACATATGTATTTCGCTCTATCTGACGATAGAAACCAATGTAATTGACATACTGAATAAAATAAAGTTATTTGTATTACTATATCCACGATTTATTAAGTTTTCACTCTTTTAAATAATACTGCAGATGCTTTACTTAAATTTAAAACTACCGGAGTATTCATACTGATGTTTTATGTTGACTTAACATTTTCCTCTCGGAGAGAAGTTGTTCTTAACAGCAGGTTTTGGTGATTAATTCTGCAAAAGAAAAATCGCATTCGTCATTCCTAAGAAATGATTCGACATTCCGAATCGTCGGCCCAGTTAAATGTATTCAAGGAATACGAAAATTCCAGTCAAATCAAATCCTCATTTACATCACGCTATCTTTTCCGAATATCGAAATATGTTAGTCGGCGTTGGTGTTTGCGTTTTCAATTTAAGCAAATTACGAGCGAAAAAAATCCATTACGCGCTTCATTAATCCACCTTATTTATTTCAAATTATTCTGCATAGCCGATGTCATAAAGGTGCTCTCCTCTTTTGAATTTCAAATCGCGGTGATTTGTATTCGATATTCAAATATGGATTTTGACTCGCCGTATTCCACGAGCCGCGTCTCGCCCGTCTCGAAAGTCTGTGGGCCGCCTCCTGGCTCAAAATCTGGACCCGATCGCGTAAATTATGCATGTTCGTCGACCGCCCGCTGGCAAATAACCGCTACTGCCACGTACGTACAATTTTATGGTCGAACGTGATGGTTTACGTTACTGCATTAGTGCAATGAGTGGAGATTAAGTACACGGGCGCGTCATATAAAAGTTTTCAAGTAAATGTACGGATGTTTGTTTACGACTGGAGCGTGTCGTTAACTCTTGACCCTGGTTTATCGTACGTTCTGTTAAAAGCAACTTCTCCTACGTGAGTGAGTCGAATCTTATAATATTACTGTATAGGCTAGGCAGAATGTAAGCCAACATAGATACATTAACATTTTAACAATAAGTGCAGAGACTCTTCAGTTAAAATATAATTTGGTCGTAAAGCGAATTAAGCTACTGGACGTATCTTCTGTCATAAATTTTTCATTTACCAGCGTGACTTTCATATTTTATTATATATGCATGCGTATGAAAGTAGGTAATAAAAGTAGACAGCTTAAAATATAGCTGAATAAGACTGATCGTAATAAATATTAAGTCATATCAACCATTACTTTTTGTTTCTTCGTACGGCGGTATTAATATCCTTTAATTTATGTGGTTATCTGTTTTGTACAGGTGACTTTGAGTTTTATGCATAAATACACATAAATTAACACAAGTACCCACGTAATGAAATGCAATAAATTTATAAGCACCTATGATTACATCCGTTTTAGTATTAACTAGCATACTATTAGCTAATTTTATTGTAAGAGGTTTCAAAACTTCATTTTCTGATTCTGTAATTATTGATAAACAGTTCTATTTTCCTATTCCTATTTTTCATTATACCTTGAGCATTTACACACCGGCAATAATTGTCAAATTCAGATTTAAATAAAGGTACACTTCCCAATTATGATGTCGAAAGACAGAAAATATGCTAAATATCTTTCTAACACCTTACATTTACAACCACATTTTATTAACTAAATTTATTTATCTCTGCAATACTAATTATTTCATTATTTATATTTGGAACTTTTTATGGAGCTCCGACACCTCCATGACTTCTTGCCTTTTAATTTCATTGATTTGTGATATAAAGCTTGTGACACAACTGATTCCTGACGTTTGACATCCAACAAAATTCGCAAGCGATAGGTTTCATTAAAAAGTAACACATCATCATTTCAGTGTGTATTTCGTCCCAAAGGTGTAGTAGGTTCAATTCCCGTTGAGACGGCTTGTTTTCCAATTGCGGGTAAAAATCAAAATATGCCTTCTTCTCGAATAGAAAGTAAAACCGTAGGTTTCGTGATAATTCCTACCGAACACTAATTTTTACACATAAAAAATCCAAATTAAAAAAAAATCAAAAATCTTTTTTCCTTGCCTTTCTGTTCGCGAATTCATTTATTATCCCATTCAAATCGAGTTTCTCAGTGTCTTCGTTCTCTATAGATAGTAGTGAAAGATCACATCGGTCTTAGCCTGCTATAGATTTCAGGCAATCTTTGATAATTTTGAGCTTACTAAAAGTCCTTTCAATATTAGTAGTTCTAACAGGTAGCGCAAAAAATAACAAAAATAAAAGATACTCTTCAGTTAAGTAACTTCAAGTGCTTAAAAGCTAGGTCAAAATAATCTTTGACAGACATTTCGTCTCTCAAGTAATTTTTTGCGATATATATAGTAACTTATAGAGATGTAAATTTATTTAAATATTTCAGAATATTTGTTATGAATAAATCTGCATTTACTAATTATTTCTATTTCATTGCAAGTTAAAACAACTTTTGAGACAAGAATATCAAATATACTATTTAATTATTTCATAATGTCAACTTATCATGAATTTTTGTAAATACTTGGTCAGCTAGAAAATTAAAAACATTAACTTTAAATAAAGTTTCAGTATCACATAATCTATAATCACTTGAGTGTTCATCAAAGGTTAACAGGCTACCTTCCGTTGACGTTTTTGTACAAATTTTGTTCTTAGCTTCAACTTTTACTTCGTCATAAGATGATCCTAGTATGCTACAGCTTTTTGTACTTGATCTAAAGTTTTTACACATTTATTTAAATCTATACCTTTCTTTTGTGATTCTTTCGAAGCAAAATTTACCGATGTAAGAATTTTATATAAAATAACTGTAATAAATACAAATTTAAGGGATGACATTTACTTCTTAATTGCATAGGCTTCTTCGCTTTCGTTTCTTGTTTGAGATTGTAATTCTATCTCCGCTAAAAACTTAGTAATAAAGATAAAACAAAGCTTTACCAAAGTAATGGCTGAAGTTCTCGTTGACCAACGAGTTGAATTTAATCTTTCTAAAGTAATTTCTGACTCCGATGTAAATGCTGCTAGAAGAGCCCATGTTTTCATACTTCGGCCAAAAAAGAATAAATATTTTGTAAAATGGTAAAATTACCAACTACGTCAAGTACGACCAAATTTAATTATGACTCGCATGAGCATTTACTCCATTGTGGGCCCCATTCATAACACTGGCTCCATTATATCCTTGACCGTAACATTTCTCAATTGGAATATTTAGGTTCTCTACATTCTTCTAAAAAAAAAATGTTTGCCTGTGCCGAAAAGCTTCTATTGAAATTTTCTTATGATGGACCGTGAGTAATGAAAGGTAGCGAACTCTTTGCGAGAAGGAAAGTAATTTTAAATAGTCTTCACAGCACCATTTTCCAAAAAGACGTTTAACTTACTAACCAAGATGGCATTCAGTTTTCTCAATACCTACTTAATAACTGAGAAAAACTGATCTTTTTCGGCGGCCAAGGCTCCTGATTCCTTGGGTCCCTGGAACATTGCCCCGGTTTGCCCTACCATAACTACGCCACTGGGTGCATTCCATTATCCAAAGTTTCACCCACTAATAAATAAAAAGTATGTATGATCTAAGGTTTATATATTTTGTGATCCGGTGTGACAACGGTGGTTTGTTGGGTCATTAGCTACCAAGTAGTTAGTCACCGTAAAATAGTTAGTTTTCTTTTAATGGCGACACTACCCTTCTTTTAGGTGCTTTAGAATAAAAGTAAAAGTAAAAATTTGATAAAAATAACATATTTGGGAGACCAAGACTAGGAGGCGAATTTAGCCAAATGCGCTTGAACTTGTGAATATCTTGGTGACTGGCCTGATCAAACAAGGAAGCTTTTGGAACTGAGCAATTGAAAAAGTCTACCTTTCTTTTGATACACAATATGTACTTGTTTTTGCTTTATTTTGCGTCTTTGACAAGAAATACTTAACAAATATTTAATCGAAGACTGGCAAAGAAATTTAAATTCCCACAAAAGCAGCTGAAATGCATACAGCTACTACGACTGAGAAAGTGTAGATGTGGGATTTAGACTGATTAAAACTAGTAGGGTAAGGTATTTATTCAGTTATATTTTAGAAGACGGAAAATTTATTTTACTAGTATTTAATTAAAACAAGTGTAATTCCATCACGAATCTTTTCGCACAAAGGGTTAGAATTTTAAGTATCACGGAGATGTAATTGCGCTAACTTTAATTTCAAAGTAAGATTGCCATCTTCCCATTGGATTTGTATATTGGGGAGACTAATACCTATCCCTAAATATAATAAAGTTGTTTCAGATTTTCGACAATACCTTTCTTAAAAGCTCTAAAAGATGTGACCTCATAATTGGATAATAGAAACGTGAATTTGTGTTACAGTATTCGAACGGTAATAAATGCTAGTTGGGGGAAGCCATCCCTTATCAATTTGGTGCACTCGAATTTTACGCATGCGTTCAACCGAGACCACATGCGGAACGTATACAGGAAACAAAGCCATCAGCTTTGCAGCCATGAAAAAGTGTGTGCACATATATATACAACGATACCGGGTGGGTGGGGATTGAATATTGGTAGGACGATAGTGTTTGGGGGACCGCAATTGATACCAATTGCAACTGAAACCGTGCAACGAGCTGTGCAAATCGGGTTCTGCCAGCTTTTAATTGAATTTTCGTTTCAATTGCCTTGTTTAAAGCATTATTTATTGAATAATATGGTAGGATGTTTAGTGAAATTAATTATGTTACTATATATGCATATATCTAACTACAGTTTTAGAAATTCATTCGAAACTATAGACGCACTCATATGTGATTTAAGTATCGATGATATCGGTAACTCTTATGTACTTAAAACGATTTTTTAGCACCAAGGTAATATTCAACACAGTTCATACATTTTATATCCATAACAGTGATATAAAGCTATTTTATATTAGAAAAGGTATAGAAGAATTAACTGTTCTAACAAGGAATTATGTTCTATACTATATAACCTGCTGCATGCAAAATCGCATGATCCGTTTGAAAACTAATATTTGAATTTGCACGAATACATGGTCTTTACGTAGCAGTTGCGCGTATATAAGTAATATCAACATACAATAAAATACTGTAGGATATGGAAGAGGAGATTATTACAATATGTTACGGTACGACGATTTAACTCGTATGGAACTTTATTATTATTTGGATCGGGCGACATGCTTTCAGCTGAGTATAAATAAAATGGCGATATTAGAATTCGACGTTTATTTGACTGATACTCATCTACAGGATATAAATAAACGCAAACTGTCTTCATATTTATCGATAATTCCCTAGCCATACTCCTTTCCCGCTGCATAATATTTGTCCTGCAGGTTATCTTGTCTAATAAATAATTTATTAATCTGCAATCTTTAGTTTTACCTTGTTTTGGAATGCGGTAATTTATTGCTGCGATACAAATAGTCGGTTACTACCTTCACGTAATTTACATCATTATGGCAGGGAGTAATAAAGCTACAGTACTTCTGCTGGTCGGGCAAATAAGGAAATATTAGGATATTTCGTGTACATATAATTACAGTAATTTAACTGCCAATGTTCTTGCTGATATTGTAGTAGGTACCTGTTAGGGAAGCGTTTCTATGATAGCTGTTCAAATGATGTGTACCACTAGAAGTGATTGACAGCTAGATATGTATACATAGAATGACCTTTACCTCGAAAGTAATTAAACTAGTTAAATATAAGTACTAAATTGTTGATTACTTCATGCGGTCGTTAAGAAATTTAAGCATATCTATTACTATAACATGGGGATGCATTGATCAGTTTTGAAACTCAAAATTAAATAATTCGTCAAGTTTTAAAGAATACATAAAAAAACAACAGCGTCGGTCTCGCTTTCTCTACACATTCTGTAAATTTGAATACTGAATAATTTTTCAAAAAAACAAAAAATTACAAATAAATAAAATGGTCATGATGGAAGTAATGCTAGATTTGATTACCGTTGATTTTACAATGAAATTGTAAAATAACAACTCTGGTATGCATAAGAAATATATAAAAAAATTAAAGAGGATCAGTATTTCTATAGTAGGTTAATAAACATGGTTTAACTGTTTGGGTGACTTTGTACAAAGAGAAAGCTCGCGTTCTATCTAAAATTTTAATTTATTCTCTATGTTTTCTACATTAAGACGGAACATATGGTTGTTTCTATATTAATATAAAAAACAAAAATTAAACACAAATACGAATTTAAACTTTAAACTTCAATAATTTCAGCATCGGTATCAAATTGATAAAACAGGTTTCCATCGCAGTCTACTTGGGTTCAGGGATTTGCCAGGATTTCATCACTGAGAAAAATGGATTGTAGAAATTAGATAGTAAATCTCTTTATGTTAATTAGTAACATAATTATTGTCAAAACGACAATATGTGGGGTATTAAGAGTAAAATAACCAGATGTTACCATGCTTATAGTAAGAGGTAAAATCTGGATGTTACCAGGTATTCGATGCATATTCAATTTCTAACATAAATGTTCGTAACGCTCTTCCCACCCCTTGCTCTATTCATTGTCGATCTTTACCGAAGAAATCGACCAATAAGCTGTATTGCCACTCACACGTATTATGTACGTGTGATACAGGTGTACGTATTCGTGTCGGTGCATGTTTGTGTCTGCACAGAGAAAAATCCATGTTGTAATATTTACACTTCATTGTTTGACGGAAATTGTAGTAAGAATTCCTACTATTGTGCAAAATTTTAGAACAACGGCGTTGCATTTTCCTATATCACGGTTACAAAAAAAGCAATAAAATTGTTTAAAAATATTGTGTGACAATCTTCTACAAAATATAGTGAAATGTTTTACAATATTTTACAACAAGTGAATATAATAAATTGCATATAATGTAGTGAAGACAGTTATAATAACAGGTGTAGCAAATTTACTGTGTTGTGTTTATTTAGGTTAGGTTAGGTGCTTGCAACAGTCACCTTACTTTGATTATTGAAAACGGCATTAATAATGAGTTGGAATGAAATGAATGCTGTATAGTTTTATATCTATATAGTAGGAATATCATAATACTCATAATTGGTTTAGCTACATAAATATGTGATACTACAGCTTTTGTCGTAAAGATGGCGCTACGCTTGTTTCATAATCTTTGAAATTCGTACTCAATGTAAATTGTGATCGGTAAATGTGGCTGCGTAATATCTATATGATGCTTATACATGGTTAACGTCGTGTAAAAAGTACTGTGGACAATCGCCCACAGACGAGAATTACGAGGCGCTTCAATACCGGTAGTACTCTACAGTACACGGGCCGGTCTGATTCCCGCAATCCTGCCCGATACGACGGCAATTCGCCCGGCTGTCACCGGCTAATCAAATTATATTAATTAATTATAATTAAAAATTATTAAACTATATTTATTATAGTTTTCATTGTTAACAGTTATTATCAAATATAGTCAGCGCTACTAGACATTTTTTCACATTTACTAACATGTATGCTCAAATTAATAATACAAATATAGTACACTTTACCATACGAGTTAATAAAAAGTATTCACAGATATTTACTATACAGATATTGTCACCGGTAATATAAAATATGATTGTCCCTATAGGAGCTATAAAATATATTAAAGTATACTATATTCATGTTAAAGAGTACTATCTATTTCTCTCAGTGGCAATTATGTCTTTCTCTTGTACGACAGAAATAACTTCAGGAATGACTTTGAAGTTTCTTTTTTTATGACAATTTCTTTTAAACCAACAAGAACAATTTCTGAGTCAACGTCTATTACTCTACATATAGGTATATTTGTAGATTTTCTAACCGGGTTGTTAAGAAAATTTTACCAGAATGTACTGGTCAACTGTGAAGCTTCTTGGCGAAGAAGATCTGAATGAGAGGGTATCTTCTGTAGGCAACACATACACCTGATGTCCTCACATCAGCAGTCGTCTGTATTTTGGTTTTTTTGTTTTGGTATTTACTGTCATAGAAATACTAGATCTGGGTGCGACATCGATTCTTTTTTTATTTCTTTTTGGTCAGTCAAGGTTGTCCGAGGTGTAATCAAGGTTACCTTTCATATAGCTTTATAATTAAGTCGTAAAACAATATTTATCAAGAAATAATGGGTAAGTACATAGTTTATAAACATGTTATCAAATACACTGAATACACAAACTGAAAATATGTCTTGAGGGTAATTCGAAATTTTTTAAATCTTGCCTTTTGTGGGCAAGAAGTGTTGCAGATAAATTAAATATGTCAAGATTTTTTGTCGGAGGAAGACAGATCTGGCATAGGCATGTGTCACCTGTGCACTTAATACAACGAGGCACTTGCAAAGGTATAACTGCCGGCATTTCCAGATCCGCAGAAATTCGAAAGAAGGTTTCATAACAAAATCTAATAATCAAAATATCCCGAGGATTTTAAGTATCCTCATGTTACGGCACTACTGTTGAAGGTCATTTTATTTCTTCATACATACCTAGATGTACACCCACGGACACCCAAAATGTCCGATCTAAGTCACAGTGTGAGCGCAACGTTCCATGCACCAGAGTTGCAAGCGGCGTTTAGACTACGCATTAGACCAGACATTTTGGGTGTCCGTGAGTGTACATACATGTAGCTAATTGTTGTCATTATTAGTTATTCAGTTCAATCTCCTGTAAATGATCTTACTCATCTCTACATACTCTATACACAAACCTATACACTTTAAAACACCTTACCACGAATTCACTGCACTGCATGGACGCACGTTTCAATAATCAGCAGTAAAACAGCTAAAAGTGTTTGAAAGTGTGTAGTGTCATCAGTGCCACAGTTTTGAGTCAACTTATCATTTTCCAATAGGTTCCAATCGTTGCTCAACTTTAAAAGCTAGCAAATTTCTTGGGCGCTTTAATTAAGTTCCTGATGTCGTTGTCATTTAAACCTGACAATATTTCGCTCATTAAATCTGTCTAATTTAGCTCATCCCATTTATCATACACGCAACATTATTTATTAGTACTACTTACTGGGATCCTTATTTACGCTTCCTATTTCTTAATTTATCCTCAATATATTTCTTATTAAACCTAATTTATTGGTCTATTAATAACCGATGGTAGTTTTCTACATGCTAATCCCATCGTGATTATCACTTTAAAGAGCTAAGCGCGCCTTCTACTGACGGTACAGTGCATTTTTCACGCAATGCGTCATTTACATTCCATTTTCTCGTTACTAGACATCATCGTCACTATGTGCACAGTGCTCTTTAGATCTAATGTCTCCCCCTTGCGACAATCAAATATCGATACTATTTTCCGCATAGCAAGGCCAAGTACTTCGTCTCACCTTGGATTCACATGTAGAAAAATGGCAGAGAAGGACACTACCGTTGTTGAGCAGGGTTTAATATATTTAAAGGGCAAAGGAATTTTACAAATGAAACACTTGCATATCTTAATGTCTTGACTGTTATCGCCAATGCAGTTTAGTAGGTGTTTTTGTTGCTTTCAAATTTGTGTTTGTGCCTAGTCTTGTTATTGTTTATTCATGTCTATTTTTATTATATACATTTGTTGTTTAATGTAAGATCTGGTTTAAATAAATAAAAAATACAGAAAATACGAAGTAGAGAAAAAATAGTATACAGACAAATTACAGTGTAGTTTGAAGTGAGTGAATATATCGTGAAAATGCTCAGGCGACAAAATCAGAGTGAATCGTTATTAGAAACGAGGGGGAAAATCATATTTCTATGGGGAAATGGGAAAACAAAAAGAGAAATAGCCCAGAAAGTAAACTTATGATATTTAAAAATACATAATATTATATATATAAAAATTAATAGGTATACAATCATTGACACCTCATAAAAAACAAATATAACCGAAATAAAGAAAAGCTATGTATATCATATCTGCTACTTGCGAATCCGAAAATAGCCGGAGCGCACGGTTTGAGGCATGTGGTAAAATGTATAAGTACATGGTCCCAAGCGGGAGACATTAGATCTAGAGAGCACTGTACATATAGTACACTCACCAATAAGTGTGAGCGCAACGTTCCGCGCAAACGAGTGGCATGGAGTCTTTAGACTACGCATTAGATCGGTCATTTTGGGTGTCAGTAAGTGTACATACCTATATAGTAAGTTTGAGGGAATCAGGTGAATGGCTAAATTAAACAGTGCGACTGTAACGCCAAATTGCAGGTGTGTGCATGAAATGCACGCAAGCTGCACAGAAGAAAACTGGTCGAGAAATGGTATAATTGTTGTTTCTTTTTGTGGATTATTATTAAGGTACCTAGATAATTACTGTTATTTACGGGTACTGGCAATATTACCAATATAAATGAACATAAATAAGAAAGTAACAAAGGCAATCGTATGTGGGGGAAACTGCGTATAACCAATTTTAAAATGTCGTTAAAATTTTGTAAGAACTGACATAGGTAGGTTGACTATGACGGATGTGACAATTATAATGTGTGTTGGTAATGGAACCGGTAGTTGACAATCCTCCGGTAGTTAACTTATTTAAGTTTAAGCACACAAAATAAGATCAACTTCTTCGGTATAGATATTTCCCTTATTATTTACGGTAGTGTATGCGGTGCCTACTTTTTGTTTATCTTCTAACTGGAATCTTTTATCCTTTTCTATGTCTAATATGGCGATGAGCTACAACTGTTTGTTTCTGCCTTGCGAATTAAATTAATTGGTGATTAAAAGTGATTAGAAACCAAGCTATTTCCAAAATAAAATTTTACTAAAATGCAAATTAAAAAAAAATTCGATGTTGATGGATAGTTAGGCTGGTTTATCTGGTGAATGGTGAACTAATTCTAACTCCAGGAGTTGGAAGAAGCTACGACTGTCGTTTATTAGTGAATTTGTGATTTCTAGAGAGTTCCGTATTTGTTTGATTGTATATCGAGTTTATGGTTGCCTTTTTGTATTTGCTCATTTAAAAAAAAAGAACATTAACACGGTGCTATAATACCTGTAGTAGAGAATGCCAGGTTTTTGAGTTGCAAAGGTTGATTTCTTACTTTGTATATTTCTTAACTGTGCATCAAACTGTGTTCTGTTTCAACTGTACCAGCGTTAATGTTTCATCTCGCTTATGTAGCAGCATTATATCCTGGGGTCAATATCTGATTATCTTTGCTGTTTCGTTGTGCAGACATATCTATTAGAAACAATGCTATCTGTGCGAAGAACAATAATCGACCTTCCGGACCATCTGTTAAGAAATGCGGTATTACAGCTTTATTTTTATCTAAATGCGCTGGATAGGTTCAAAACACAATAATTATTTTGTTCATAAAAATGATGCCATTATAGCTTATGATATCAGAATATCGGCTCACAAATCAAGCTGATAAGAAAAGAGTGCCACTTATGTTTGCATGCAAGTGTTTAAGAAATTACCCCAATTCAATAGGTTTCGATACAAGAATGCAGTGAAAGCGCATTTTACTGAGCCTTGTTTCTGCAATATTTTTAGAAATCTACTTAAGTATACGTTACTAGTTACTAGTAACTTTTTTTTATTACTCTCAAGGATTATTTTTATTGTATAATGTATTCTTAACTTATTTGTTTAATATGTGCCAATAGAAAACCGATATTTATTACTGAATTTATATCCATGGTATGTTAGCGTAAGGGTGTTTGTAACACAATTAAAATTCAAATCTCACTGATTGTTTGTACTTGATACAGCAAATTTATTCGTTAATTTTTTTAAATTTACAGTAGTAAAACCAGGCTGGAAATTGTTTGTATTCTCTTTTGTTTTGAGAAAATAAGAGGCACCCTGACTTCTCCAATGAAAATCATGTAATAAGACAACTTACATATTGAAGTTACTATTTGCGTTCAAAGTGCGTAGGTACTCTCCTTATTTTCTTTACTTTACTTACTATCTTTGAGTGAAAAGTACGTATCATGAATACTTACAGAAAAAATATTTTTCCACCTCCAAAACTGGAAAATGTCGTAAACTAATTTTTGCTTATGTGCCTTGAAAGAGAATCATTCTGTGATGTTAAAATAGAAATATTGTTTCTGGTACTTACATTTTATACCATGAAAAAGTCAAACTTTATGAGTCTTGGTTTGCACTGGTTTTACCTTACTTTGCGTGTTTTTAGTACTTATTTACTTCATAATATACTTCCAAATAGAATATCCAAAGAAGCTAGTGCGAATTCTCTTGTAAAGCAAGTACCACTAATAACAAGTTCAGCTCGCTTGCTTAGAAAAACCTCGTTCGATTTGAAAACTCTTTTGAATTCATAAACTTTTCAGGAAATTGAAAAGCGAAAAAAAAAAAACGTTTAGCTACGAATTTTAGTTACTAATATTTTAGCTCTTTACTGATACTAAAATTGACCGACAATACTAGATGTAGAGAATCCTAGATACTCTAAAATCCATTTATTTTAGTTTAATCCCGAAAATTAGGTTGGAACAGATAAATTAGTATGGGACTACAAAGTTATTTGCTTACTTCAACATTAATTGTAGTGCTAATAAAACAAACTAAAAGTCTACTCTATTATTATAATTTTCAGTGAAGATGATGTTTATTAAGTATAGCTTGGAGCAAAAATATTTGTAAAGTTTATTTCTTACGGGCGGGTACGGCTTCTTGCTGCAGCAACTGTAGGAGTGAAATTATACTGGTTAGTTTAAGCTCTCTAAGTGAATTTTGCAAGAATTGACAAAATTATTTTTGAGTGTCAACCAAATTCAAAGTTTTTATTTCATTTGAGCTATTTTGTTTAAGTGGTTATTGATAAAACCCAAACATGAATATGCTTGCCAGCCATTCTTGCTGGGTCAAATCTTCTTCCTAATCATCACTATGACCCCAGAGAGATCTGGTTAAAATTAATAGAGACGAGATTTGAACCAACGCCACGCGATAGTATTGGAGATCCTAAACAAGGTCTTAAAAACTCGGTTATCACAGAGACGAACAAACAAATGGAAATATGTAGTATATTCCAAAGTATTTTAGAAAATTGGGATTTATAATTCTTTTTGAATATGTTTCTAAAAGTTTGCATATAGCCTTAGCATAAAGTTTCAACAATCTCTTCGAATAGCTTTCTTGAATATTGTGCCAACTAACCTCACTGTTTAATGATATGTTTTTAAAAATTACCGCCACACTAGTGGTTACTTGAAGTGCATTAAAATAAATTTTGAACGCCGAGCGAAAAAATTAGTTTTACTATATTTTAATAATAAAAAAATTCCATGACGTTGGGCTCCTGCAAAAAATAAATTACATGTTGATTATTTTGTCCTTAAATATCTCTTTATACCTTATATCGAGAATTTCTATTAAGCGTAAATACAAAAGTTCATTTTTAAATTAATTTCATTTGCTTCTATTATTATCGTTACTTCTAATTTGAAATTTAATTTTAAAATAGTTTGCACGTTGAGAAATGCGATAGGCCACATCACCACAGTAAAAGGGCACACCCCGTTTATGTGCCATTGCTGTACATATAGATATAAAGTAATTACAATTGCAGTAAACCTTAGAAGAAACATTTTTCTTCTTCGTGGCCCATTAGTGACCCTAAAGCCTGCCATTTCGGTAATGGAGTATACAGCGAGTCATATTTTTCCTCATCCACGAACGCTTTTTGCTCAATTAATTCGAAGTGAGTAATTTATATCACCAGCGGGGGTTTACCACGCGTGTACACGCAGTAAGTATTTAGAAAATAGCTCACGCGTTATGGTTTATGGTGCACCGAGTCATTATGGATAATTACTGGATTAACTTAAATATCAGACGTTAACATATTACCCTATCTGGGTGAAGAAACTCTCGTCTATTAAACTAGTTAAGTTTCCAGTTACGTGCGTGGCGTGTGTGCCGTAAGAATTAAAAAAAAAATGGTTTATTGCGTTGCATATTTAGTGCCGACAGTGACAAGATTCGCGGCGACCATGGAACTAAATCACATTAAATAGTAATACTAGGCTACAAGCAATTTAACGTACGCATTTATTTTAACTGACTTGGCCATTGAATTGAAAATGTAAATTGATACGCTACCGCGATCTAGAGTGTGCTAAATACGTTAAGCACCGGCTCGAGGATTAAGAGCGGAAATGTTAGGCGGCGGATATTTACGATGTTGAATTAGTTTTGATCATTATGTATGTCTAATTACGTAATTATTTATAGTATTTCGTGCATGTTTGTTGATAAAAGCCCTCTTTGTTTGATACTTTTAATTTAATTATTGGAGTGTATACACTTAAAAACATAAATATAGCTTTTAGACATCAACAGTAACTGCTCATTAAATAAATAACAGGTAGTATGTTATAAAAGTTTCACTTAAAACTAAACTATTATGTATATGCTAACATGTCTCGTGTTAAAACTTCTTTTAGACAGGATATAGTTCCGGAAATACATACATATATCAGGTGAAATAAAATTATTTGCATGAGTGTAAACAGCAGCAAGTAAAAAACCTTATGTCAATAGTTAGTTTTTCCTGTAAGCAACTTCCCAGTATAAAATGTGTTGTTGAAGCAAATTGTCCAATTTTGGATCAAAATATGTTTTCAAAATAAAATAGTCCCTCGTGTGGATCTCAACTTCAACATACTATTCTTAGAAGATATTTTTTTCGTCTAGTATAATAATTATACTTTGGTACGTTATGTGTCGATTAGCAAAATACCGTTTAGACACCGCCTCAGCCAGGCCTGAGCATTGTATGGAATTTTAAGTCGTAGAATTTGATAAAAACAGATATTTGACGTTGTTTGACGTTCAGGTGGCAGTTGCCTCAAAGTATACCTTGTACTATTTGATAGGTCCCCAAAACCGATCCCTGAGGCACGCCCATATTAACAGGTAGAGTGTAAGATTTAAAGTATTCTATTTTATTTTCTGGTGTGATGTGTTTTATTTTAACGATTGAACCCTATCATATAAATATGAAGCAAACCATGTTGCAACTATGCCTCTAATACCATACGCTTCTAATTTTTCCAAGAGCTTATCATATTGAACGCAATCGAAAGCTTTCTTTAAATCACAGAAAATACCTAGTACAGATTTTCTTTGTTCAATACCATCCAGAACTTTGCAATAAAAATTAATTAAGGCCGTAGATGTAGATCTTTCTTTCATAAAACCATGCTGAAAATCCGTTATGATACCATGTTTATCAAGAAAATGGTTAAGGCGATCCAACATGCAGTACTCCATTACTTTGCAAATGCAAGACGTCAAAGCAATTGGCCTACTTATAGTTAGAATTATCTTTACAATCACCTCTCTTGTATACAGGAATAACCATAGCTGTTTTTAGAATATCTGGAAACGTGCCTTGAGAAAAAGATGTATTAACTAAATAAGTTAGTTATCCCTATTCTAAATTTATATTTATAATTGCTTTACCGCTTGCGTTGACCTACTAGAATTCTGGCAATTCCGAATGGTGGAGTGGGACCTGTTCACGATTTATTGAACTATTATTTTTAGATTCTCTTTTGATATAAATGCTTTCAAAAGTGGATAATTCTCTCGGGGATGTTACATTTTTTAGTAGTTCGAGGTTTTCAATATGACCCGTATCATTAATATGTTGTGCCGCGCTGCATGCGTTAATTCTACCGTAACGGTAATATGCAATGTGTTCCTTAAATCTAGTTCCTTTTGCTCTTTTTGTCGTTCCATATTTAGTATTGCACATATTTAGTTGTTCACTGTCCGAGGTTAGTTTGTGCCTAATTTTTGCACTTTTTAGGTTTTTCTCATATCTTTTTATTATAGAGAATTATAATTTTTGTTTTGTATTTGATTTCTGAAAGTGCAATAAATAAATTATTTAAAATCAATTTACTTTTTTTCTTAGCTACATGTTTTAATGTGGATATTTTTAATAAGAAAATATTATTACTCTAGTGTCCGAGTTTGGCTTTAATTCTCTATTTTCCACGGAGATACATAGAGGGAGACCCTCTTCCCAATTTAAATATATTTTTTTCAGCTCCGTCGTACAATAATAGTGACAAAGCTGTCGCAGGACAAAGTGGTACTCATGTCTTAAATATTCTATATAGCTGCAAATACGGATTAAGTAAATATGAATACAGGCAACACCCTGTATATTCCGCAATACCTTGGTATGAAGCAACTACCGATATAAAACAAATTTTACGTTTAAAAATCGGCTCTGTTTCTTACCCTTCAAGAATTATACAAAAAAATGAAAACTGGAAACTAATCCAATGTTCTTCATATTCACTAAGTTGCATCAAATTCTTAGTTTGGAGAGTAAGTTTTATATTTTAATTATTATAGTTTGTAGGTATAGATAGAGAGATAATAATTCTGGAGTTGACACATTTTAAATTTATGTCATTTTGTTGCATGTTCTAAGAGGATACACATCCTCTACAGTCTTTAGTTGGTTAGTTTTATTATTAGTAATATTTCATTCCTACGTCTTCCATCGCGCATGGCTGGTCTTGTATAAGGCAGTTACGTTACTCAATTGGCATGTGGGGGGTTGTAAATCATGTGACTTCCGTAACTCTTAATAGACTTACTATTTGCCAATTATTTAGTATCGTTTAAGTCCGAGACTGGCATCAGTCTTCTACAGAAGTATTACGAGCTAGGACAAGAAATGTAATTGACAATATTCAGGTAACTATACGCGTTTTCCCATCATAACTTATGTAAGTTTTTATAGGCACTCGATGCTGTCACTGGCGCGCATAAACACTCGATAAAATTATAGTCAACAAGAACGTATTCACATCACTATGCATACATTCGTACCTATAAAACAACATTCACACAAGGCTCATTTATTATTTGACAAAATGGGCAACTTAAATGCACCGGTAGTCAGTAAAGCGTCTCGAATTGATGGGTAACCCCCAGAAAGATACATATGTATTCTTCCGCAACACCTTTCCATTGTAACCCTCCGAAAATAATTCTTATTAATCCTGGATGGTCCTGCTTTTTTATATGTACGCAGACATACGCGTCAATCCATCCGCCACTTTAACCCTTCACCCTTTAGTTTACCTACCCTTTCCAGTCGCGTCCGAACCTTTCTCAATCTAATTTAAATATTTATATTAGGTTTAGTATGCGTGCATCTTTACGCGTACGCACGTCTGAATATGGGATTGTATTACTTCTTGCCATTTTTGCTCTTATCGTCTTCGCATGCGTGCATACATATTTTAATAAATACAGCCTTCTGTATTCCAAATCACTCGAATTTTGCATAAACACGAACACATTCCCACACTACCGTACTGGGCTCGGTATGGTTGGTAACACTGCATTTCCGACACCCGGAATGAAATATTACCTTGGTATTTTACGATTAAAATCTCGCTTAATATCTCGTTAATGGCGGCGCGGTCCTCAATTATGGCGAAGATAGAAATGGATCGGTTATAAATTATCTAACATATGCGCGGATTAACGACTTAAGTAGCATACGGCAGTTCTGTCTACAACCGTCATTAATTCAGTTAAAGCAGGTACTTGCGTTGTTACTATGGAGATTTAATTTTCCTCTGCCCAGCGAAATTTTTAATCACTGCAAATGGCAGTTCCAGATAGGATAAATGCATTTTTAGGGCGAACGTAACAAATTCCAAATTGTACCGATATGCTGTCTTCTTTAATTTTAGATTAATTGCTAAGTCATCAAACACTGATTTGGTAAAAAAGATTTATACTGTGTTCTTGTTTTCTAGTGATCTTAAAGTGTTGGTTAGAATTTATTGCTTATTCGCCATTGCTTGAATTACTAACAACAAGTCTAATTCATGGTTATAAGTAAAAACACATAATAACTCCACTTGTTCATATTCCGCGTTATCCAAGCTTTCTCATGTGAAATATATTTAGAAATAAGTAGGATAAAATAAATTGTAAAAGTCTTGCTTAGTTTATTCTATTCTTTTAATATAAAAATCGTTACCACAAGATGTTTCGTTTGGTTATCATTAGGTGTCTACAAATTAAATTAGATACCTGATGATGGTTTACAACCGAAACATGTTGTGATAGAATTGTTTATATTAAATGAATAGAATGAACTATGTAAAGTATGCAAATTTGTTCAGCATTATAACGAAATATATCTTTATATTGCAAAATTGTAGGAATTGTAGGAGAGTAGCTAAAGAACTTCAAAATGAAGGAAAATTGAGGTTAGTTGGTAAGAGGTAAATGAGACAGTCTATAGAGCATGAACGGATAGCAAATGAGAAGGAAGTGAAATATGTATTAAATATCAACATAGGAAAACGAATGCATACAAGGAGGGAAGGGTAGTTCATTAAAGAATGCAAGAAAGCCACAAAAGAAAGGAATAAGGCCAAAATAGAAGGTAATCAAAATGAAATAGAAGAATAAAATAAAAATTATTAACAGAACAGAAAGATGGCAAACAAAATTTGTAGAACAAGAAAATGAGCGCAGCTAGAGGTTCGAAGACAAAAATAGGAAAGCACTACGCCAACAAAGAAATAAAAATCGCGCAAAAAGCGGGAGCACAAGGAACGATGTGGTTAGAACATATTACCTGAATGCTGAAGCAAAGAATTATTACAAAAGTTTTATGTGAAGGGGAAGGTACGAGAAGGAGGAAGGGAAGGCAATGGAAAAGGTGGCTTCAAGAGGTGAAAGCGGATAGCAAGAGACCGAGACAAGTTATATTGTAAGGATACTCTAATTTTTATTTAATTATGATTGCGGGTCCTTTTTCTTTTTTTTTGTCTTGTTAACTTATGCATCAAAAACCCTCGTTTTGTTATCTTGTTATTTATTTTTCATTTATTTTCATGTTTATTATAATTTATGTTACTAAATTTGGATAGGCTAACGGAAGAACGCCGTATACTATCCATTGCGATAGCTTAGGCGATTTAGTCTTTTTTGCATCACTTTGTTTGTATGTATTTTCTACTTTTACTTCTTACTTGTTATACTGAGAGAATGCCAATAAATATTATATTATATTATTATAAGTAGAAACAAATATACTAAATAATAAATTAAGAAAGTAAATTTAAACCTAAATATTAAGATCGTTCATGTGCTCTTGCAAGGAGTGCATCATAATTCTTTTCAAGTATTCTAAATAGTTTTAATTTGTAAAAAATTACCGCTTTTTTGGGTAAACGCTAATTTATGTAACATATCGGCATATCCATTGAATGATACTGAGTCAAATAGAGGCAAGCGAATTAACTAGAACTCACTATACTCTTCTCTCGGTTTTCGGTAATCAGTTCTTAGTTCTAAGCATACGGGTTTTGTCTGTATTCAATTTTAGACTCGAGACTGTAGATTTTATTTCGAATTCAAGTCTCTCAGGTAACTCCAAACAGTGGAATAAAGCTTTAATCTTAAGAATATCTGTATCTTAAACATTGAATGCAATCCATAAAATCTATGATAATGTAAAAAAAATTGGAACAAACGAAACAGTTGCTGCCAAGGCGTCTATCACTGCGCACCTCCTTGTCTGGATTTTGTAGAAATTAAAAATTCGGATTCTTTAGTATTTCTGAGAAGAATAAGAAAATAAAACTCAAATTGAAAAACCAAACGCATAAAATAATGACATGAATCCTTGTTACTCACTATGTTTAATCTAATTTTTAAATTGAAAGAAAAGTAGATGAAAGCAGACGCAACTATGTTTTTGTGTGGCAAATTTAGAACTAAACAAGGTCTATATGTGCCTGTTGAAATAATTGGCAAGTATAATTATATTAATCAAGCAGAGAGTTTAAACATTTCTGCGGTTACTATTGGAAAACTATCAAGTTAATTTGAGCTGCTCAAAAAGGTTAATGGGGCGGAATATTGAACAGAATTTAAAAAATTAAAGGATAAGTTGAAAACAGTTACTATCCTTGTTAAAGATCTATAGTAAATATTCAACCTAACAAAACTCCAGGGAGATAGGTCAGATTTTGATATAATCAACACGATTATATCCAACTCTGACCTATCTCGATACGCACAATTCGTTTGTTATATAATGTTATTGTTGATTTTGTAAGTATAATGATTATAATTGGCTGCTCTTCGGTTCTCGGGTTCTCTGCCGTGTAGAAAGTTTAAATTACTTGACGTTTCGATCATCTTGTCGTGATCTTCTTCAGAAGTGAAGTCTGAAGAAGATCACGACAAGATGATCGAAACGTCAAGTAATTTAAACTTTCTACACGGCAGAGAACCCGAGAACCGAAGAGCAGCCAGCAACGACGGCCGTGAAAGCCAAAAGACTATGATTATAATTGTTATACTTGCAATTAGAACTACGATATTAGTGTAATAGTATTAATCGCCCAAACTTGTTCACGAATTTTGTTTCGAGAACAGCAGAATCACCTACCGGAACACGAAGATTAGCTTGTGTGCCCATAGGACTTTTCCTGAAATCTCTATAGCTCTACACAACTCTGTTCTAGAAAAGGAATTTATGGATACGATTTGGCGAATACAACTACATGAATTAATAAATTTGGAGATTGTAGTATTCTTCTAGTTGCAGATTATATATAATTATAATCAATAGTCGTGTTCCGTTTACAAGTTTAAACCCCAAGTTTCGTAAACTTTGATGATCCAGGATTTCTGGTTTCACGTCGGCATATCAATTCGCAAAGGCTTATAGGAACGAAACTTGTAAAAAGAGCACGACTAATGTCAACGTGATTACAAAGGCAATAATAATCTTTACGATTATAACCGTAATACGTTTATGCAGGATTCTAGGATAGGAAAAGCAATATGGATTAACTTAAAAGATACAAATTAGAAAATTAGAAAGAATTCGCTGGAATTTAATAACGTAAATATATTAAATACTTTTATATATTATATAAGTATTATTGGATATAACATCACAGAGATAAATTGGCTCAAAGTATAACAAACGTATTTACAATGTTTTCTTCTAAAAATAAATTTAGCACATGGCTAAAATAGTAGAACAAAAAAAAAATTGATAGCTCTTTTTTACGATTTTTTACCTCCACGGCATGATTATCACGATACTATGAAAAAGCCTTATTTTATATTTTTAATAAGTTGTTTTACCACTAAGCAATAGCATTTTGAAATTGCTTTCATTACATTAACTCATTTAAAATAACACCGAGTTAAATCAAATGTATTGAGTAGTTCTCCTAAAAAAGATTTAGGTGCTATGTTTTTCGTTCAGTTTGAATCTCCTGCATTTCCGCTTAATTTATCTTTGGCAACATTATTTATTACGTATACTCCTGTTTGAAATTGTTGTTTAGGTACGGGCGTGTTAAAAATTTCATCCAGTCCACATTACTACAGCCCCCCATGTGCCATTAACGGGTACTTTCATGGGCTTTATCACTCCAAGATCTTCAATCATGGCCAGAGCGAAACTTGTTAGAGAGACCTCCTCTCATTCATTATAAACTAAGCGCGCGAGTCAATACGCATCAGAAACGACACACAATAACGGCAGTAAAAGGAGATAAGTATGAACATTCGCGTTTTGCAAGCGGGCCTACCTATACAAAGGAAATTGATACATATTTTTTGCGCCTTTGATGTCTAAGAATGCTTTTATACTTAGCGAGAGGACGTTGCTTTGTGATTCGTTTTATTGCGACATTAATTATTGAAATATACGTAGCGGCAATAAAGTAATGGCAGATTTTCCTCTCGATTCTGTAGATGAAGCTGGGAGGCTTACATAGATGCATAGGGGCGGCATATTAGAAAAGGTTTACTTGCAAAGAAACAAAAATAACCGAATGACATCAACAATGTTAATCCATGTCAATTATGAAACATAAAATTGTTTCTCAGTTAGCAACAAAAGATTTTTTTAATGTGGAGTCAGATTCTGCTAAAATCTTTTGAGCTTTTGAGACATATGTATATTAGTAGAAATGTAAATGAATTTAAGAAGTCTTTTAACGATTTATTTAGCATTAATTGGTAGCAGACAACGTAAAATGGCGGATATTGTGATGTTGAATGTCATTGAGGCTCGAGGAAAAGCATTTTCAGCAACGCTCATGTTTTAGAAAATAATATGTATTCATTAGTAATAAAAAGCTTTTACAGTTAATATTATCAACTTTGAAAGAAGCAATAAAATAGTAGTCATACGTATTTGAGAATATGTAATATAAAACAATTCGCATTTAGTAAAATAACGTTGTAAAAAAAAATGAAAATTTTCTTTGAAGTAAAATTATTTTGAATTAGCTTCACAACACAAATATTAGTCTTTGTAACAGTTTCAAATCTCTTTGAACGATTCCTGATTTGTAGTATACTTTGGAAAGAAGGCTAAAAGGAATCATAATAAGTTGCATCTATAGTGTAGTACAATAGAGACAGCTAACAAGAAGAAAAATAATAGCTTCCGTTATTTAACTTTCCTAATAGATAACAATTTTCCGAAAGTAAAGTCCAGGATTATTTTGCATGTTAGTCGTGACACCAGACGTGCAAATAATATTTTACAAGTGTAAACAATTTGAGAAACTAATTGTTCATATGGAGAGTTGAGGATACAATATTCTTTTGATTGATTTGCGTTAAACAGCAAATGCTGTAATATATGCATACATGTAAACAAGAACTTAATGCAACGCTTCGTTGATCTTTTCTTTGGTTGTCCATGTTTTCTTTATGCACATCTAATACTCTGCTTTTTGCTATAGTTGAAAGATCACGAACTATGTATTTCTATTGTATTATGCACATAGCTGGAAACATGTCCTTATGGATCCCAAGTGAAGACATGGATATTCTGACATAAACTCAGTTGATATCTGTTAAATGTTTTGCCTTCTCGAGGACTAGTGACCACCTAGCACATCAACTATACCTCAAATTAATCTAGAAGAATAATGTGTCGTATACATTTTCTGTTAATAGTTACATGGGTCATCTGGTGTGCAATTTATGCAGTGTGAACTTTGGTCATTGGTACAATGCGCCACAGATTAGCGATAAATGGGTTAATATATAGGTGTTCAATTTAAAATTTCGAAGTCAATATACATTTACATACTGTTGGGTCACTCTGTATAGTCAGAAATATTTACAGGTAAATTGTATAACATTTTTGTGAAAAAGATTTATTGAAAAATGAGAAGTATCGCTACAATTAAAGACCTAATATTCACTGGAGCACTGGTGCTTATATAATATACTGCGATATGTAACTATTTTAAAATTATATCTGATGATACGTAATTATAAGTAATATTTAAGCAGTTGGTGGTAAATGTAAATTTAAATAACCCTGTTTATAGGATATACAAAGTATTTTATGCACAAGAATATATTCCAATTATTTTCCAATTCTTATGTTCAATAATGTGGAAAAAAAGATTAACAGAAAGCAGAAAAAATACAGTCATTATATTCTGCTTTATTTGACATCTATATACTATGTATAACATTTTCGATAAAAATATCCGATCATTTGTCCAATTATCTCGCCGTTCAAGGAACAAGAACTCCGAGCAGGTAGCAGGTACAAGTTGGACTGGTTTCTCAACATAGACACACCGACATCATCATCGTCCAACTCAATAAACGTAACGACATGTTATAATTGGAAAGGCAATATTCAAAAATAACGACATTCCATTGTTATACTGAAATATCGGATAGAGACGAGGATAACGCGCTTTGGGAAGGACAGACGCAATGTTCCTACCTTCTTGCAGTGTATACGGTTTCGAGCAGATATGTTCCCGTATTTCAATTTGATGTTTTTGTAGTAATAAAAGAGTTCCTATTACACATCGGTATGAGTTTACGCTTCGGCGTTGTGAAATAATAAAGATAGAGAAAGAGGAAGGATGAAAGACGGGTATAACAAAAAGAAGTATTAAAAGAGGAACGAGAAGATGCGAAGAAGTCGAACGAAGAGGCTCGTGTCGTGTGTTCAGATAGATGCAAATACAAACTGCACGTGTGTGTGTGTGTGTATAAAAGACTGACTCCCCTTTTCTTGAAGTATAATCAATACAAAAGGTGGAGGAACATCAGAGGGAGCAGCAGAATGTTGGAAAGGGTGCCGTGATAACTTGCTAGGGTATATGTGTGTGTGAGCGTTGCGAGGACAAAGAAATGCAGAAAATTCATAGATTATATTCAGTCACTTGCAACTACAGCAAGTGTTGATGAACTATGAATTGACATACTTATTTAGGTAGTTCTTTTTAAAGGAAGACTCATTTGTAATTCAATAATTTTAAACTTGTTCATGCATTTCAGTAACATTAAAATGAATGTGTAAATAATGAATTATGCCCCTGTCTTTCAGAAAAAATTACTTTGTATTGCGCGCCAAAACATGCAAGTATGTATCTCTATAATGGCTATATTTAAATTGAATTTGAAGTTGACATTAAAGCTTGAGTTATGATTACTGATAATTTTGAAGCAAAAACTTTGGGTTTTACTGTAATTTCTCTTCTAAAGGAGTGCACTAGACACCACATTGCGTTTGAAGTTGAATCTCTTGACAGCTTTTTTCTGTAACTTCATTTTCTATTCTTTTCATTATGCGTTTATTTTTATTAATTTTGTTCTTTATGCAATCTATGTAACTTCCTCTATATTATATTGGTATACTGGAAGATTTTATCTATTCATCTATTCATTATCCAATGCTTTTTAGATTGTTATATATATATACTTCAAATGATCTTTTAATACCTTTAATTTCAACAAAAAAATACTTGTCGTGATCTTTCTGTGTAAAACTAGTTACAAAACTAAACATTAAATTTATCAGCAGTAGGGAATGTGCAACAGATTTTCGCTGGCGCACAACTATAATTGCCGATTCAAGTCATACTCCAGTTGTTAAATACAGATACCTGATGATCTTATGCACATAAATATCCCAATACTGTAATTCTACTTGTATCAAAACGTAATTTATGTCCTTTGTTAAACACGAGCAAGTATTAGATATCTCTAAATATCTGCCCACTGTTAATAAAATTTATTGGCAACAATTGCAATTCTGAACAAAGATTATCATAGCTTGTATATGAATCACATTTACTATTTTCTTTATATTTCTATTTATAATGTGTATACAATCAATTCTACACTGAGAAAAAAGATTGTTCCAACCAAAAATAAAACTTTTTGTGTCAAATAGCTACCCTATTTGTATATGCTCAACACTCTGTAGTTTTAATTCAAATACTCAAAAATGTTTAAACTTATTGTTTAGCACAAAAATATGTGTTCTTCTATCAAATATCTTCTACGGTTTGAAATTTTTGCAGCGCATGCTTGAATGAAATTAGTTCTTTCTAACAAATACATCGATAGTTTTAATAAAACAATCATTGCGTTTGGGTAAAATACTAGCAATATTCTATTCAATTGACAGTCTATATCGTATTAAATAGGTACTATAGAATATTGTTCCGATGCAATAGTTATATTTCCAAGAATAGATTGGTTTTCTGGTAATAGGAAAGTATAAAATTACTATTAGCTGTAAGTTCAAACAAATACAGTAAATTTGGACACAGCAATCTCTTTATAATAATAACTACTTAAAATTATAGCAATGGCATGTTCGGGAATTAAAAACATTGAACTAACCAAGTAGGTATATAACCGCAATCAAAAATTTTTCTATAAAACTGCTTAATTTACGAATTGCAAATTGGGCTGATCCGATAAAGTGTTAGCTTCTTGGGTAGGTAGAAAATTAAAAACGCAAATAACAGTTCAAGATTAAAAAGCTTATATAAATTTATTGTGATATTGTAAACAAACAGGTAGGTACATATTTCTTGTTATCTGAAAACACTATCTATCATCTAAAAACTCATAAACTGTTTACCATCAACTTCATGTGTATTTCGTTAGCTTCGTAATGTGAATGCAAATAAACGTTCTGTATATCTTCAAAATAAAATGGAAAACACTCAGACGAGGTGCGATTATTACGATTTTGTATACTTGAGGCACAAAATCAACATAGTCCATTATAATAAAAAAGTTTTTAGGATAAAAAATGTTATTTAACATTACAACGTTGGAATCACGTACACTTTCTTTTCCAACTGATATGGAAAATATATAATAAGCATTACGGTAGAGGTCTTGAAAATTTTTGACAATTGGACCAATTTCTAGATTACTAAATAAATCTTTCTGAACTAGTACCCTGTGACAAAATGCTAATGATTTCTAATAGCTGAAGTGTATAGTTTATTTTTCCTCGACCTAATATCATTTGCAGCCATTTTAAAATGTTTATGTTTTCCTTGAAATGTGAATGAAGAGCAATTAGTTATACGTCCAATTAGTTGAATAGCTCTGGGATAATGCACCAAGTGAAACATAGTTTAAGTGAACCTATATTTTCTATATATGATCTTTACTATTAAATTTACATATCCATTCATTGTAACATTTTGGCATATTCACATATTATACAAATATTATATTAATACATATGCAATTACTGACATAAACTTATACCTAATAGTAATAATACTTACTGTTTTTTATTGTATGGTACAAACACGATGTATTTGGCAGGCCTAATACGACCCAATGACACAATCAGACGGGAATCGGCATAAACTAACGTTCAGTAAATACCGAACAAATTCTAAATGCGATGCAAAGCGCATACGCATATTGCGAAAACACTTTCTATTAAATCTAACACCTGAAATATTTGAATAAAAACAAATCGATTTTTCCAACAAATATATATATTTTTTTTCAATTAATATGTTTTTTGTTTTGGCACTAAAACAATCACATTGTTTCGTTCAATGCTTTCAAATATTCAAACGACAAAAAATATTGAATCAAGAAATATATGTTTTAAACTTGTTGCCTAAAGTAGTTGTTTGCACTAAAAATTGAAATAAAATGAAATTTTTATTCCAACATCGAACGTTATTTGCTTTAATTAAAAATAGTTTAAATCAAATAAAAAACTACTCAAAACTTCGGTGTTTTTTGACATAACCAATTCTTTTTTCTCACTATATGGTAAATATTCATTAATTAAGGCTTTATAATAAAAAAAGTATTAAGACAAAATCTTGAAATGTCGATTACACAAAATAAAGTGTTTGCGACGTACCCCTTTATTCACTTGCCCCTTCAATTGTCAAGTGTGCAAATACAAGGACCAAGTTACGATTTATCTTTTTCGCTGTACCTTATTTTATCAAACAATCACAGCTAAGTTGATGACATTTTTAAATGAACATCCGTTATATTTTCTTTCGAAAAAAAAATAAACATTAAAACAGTTGTCTGAAGATATCAATGGGTCTAATGTGGCTAATTTTTAATGCACTATCATTCTATAGACTCTATGTAATTATCCGTAATTACGCACACGATATTCACCACACGAATGGTTTTGTAGGTATAAAGCTTTTTTCCACAAAGAACATAAAATATACATGCGATCAAAATAAAATCTAATTTACGTATAAGTCTTAGGTGTTCTAATCCATACCGAATGGAATTTAAATTACACATTATTGATTGATACGTCTGCTTCCTAGCTACATTATAACATGAAATAGGAATTTTTCTACGAATCCGCTGTTCTCTCTATCGTCAGATATATTCTCCCGACCACATGCTGGATGTTTCTGTTGATCCCCGCCGCCGCCGCCGTCTCTGTACACGTAACAGAGGAGCTAGGCGGCGGCGGTTCAACGTGCGTCCTCGTATTTTTCATTTTTCTCGCGAACGAAGGAGATTACTTTTCGTACGCATGAGTTCACATAGGTATTGTTCTGTTTGTTTCCACCATCTTGGTGGAGTAGAGATGTGTTGTGTGCCGTTTCTCGTGCACACGCTCCCGCATCGATCGGCCCCTAGCACGATCTCCCCTGAAATCAGGGACGTATTCGGTGAAAATAAAAAGTTTTGTAAAAAAAAATTACTAAGGTTGTTTATCATTAAGGCTAGACGTTGGTATTAAAAGGTTTTTGTTATGGTACAATCTTCATAAAAATGGGTATACATATTATACCTTTTAATATTTTTCACAGATGATCTGGTTTTAATAACTAACTCAAAAAATAAAATCCATCAACTGGTTAAGATCTGCACAAAATAAAAGGAAAATAAAAAAGAATAAAACAAGATAATCGACTTAACAGAGGCGTTAAATGCAAAAACAGGACACTGATAATAATAATAATAATATACGAGATCTTGGAGAATATAGTAGTGGGGTGTAGAAGAATAGAATGCAGAAATATCAAGTAGAGGATACAAGTTAACTACTCACTGAACTAAGCAATACTGAAAAAGTAAGATACACACAAAGAAGTAAAAATGAAGATACATAATGTTATTGCATGTAAAAACTGGACTTTGTGCAAGAAGGACGAACCCATGATAAATGATAAATGTTATGGGAATGAACGATTTAAGAAAAATAGCCGAAAAAACAAAATAAGATATAATTAAAAACCAATACATCAGACAAATAACAAAACAAACATCAAGATAATTAAAAAAGTAAATAAGAAAAAAAAGTGGATCACAATAGATCTGAAAAGGTCGCGGTGAAATAGGTCGATAGGCCACCCCAAACCTAATCTAATCTAATCTATATTATCTAGTATATTTCATAAAATTTATCAATTATCGGTATTGGTGAACTAATGCATGACAATTACATATACATAAACAGGACTATGACCGAGTTTTTACACTAATACATTAAACGATGCCAAATGTTCTTCCTAGTTCTTCGAATATGGATGACTTCTACATTTTTATGATCTATGAGTCGATATTTGCTTGTAAAATATTTTCTGACGATTTACTCAACAGTATCCACATGGACTTTCAAATATAGACACCTAGATGCTTCTAAAGTGCCAAGGAGCACCAACAATACTTTTTATTGTCGGTACATAATCTTTAGATTGCTTGTTTTGGCACACCCCTACATTTGAATACCATACATATGCCCAAACTGATTTTTGATTATACAATTTTCAGTATTCTATTATTATTCTGTTGTAGATTGGCAACATGATTGTCGTGCTAATAGCTCATACATCTTTTTGACTCTAATACTCAGTTCAACTACCTAACACGGATTCTACATCGAAGTTTGCATTCAGAATCATACCTAAACATCTTGCAGAGTAAGCTTGTGGGATATGAATATTATTTATACTGATAGGCGGATGTTTGGTTTTTGCAGTGAAGTTTACGTGGATTATTACATTACATTACATTTGATTTAATTCTCCATTTTCTAGGAGAATTATTGATATTATCAACGGACTAATATAGTCGTGCCGTCAACAAAAGTTATTTATTTACTAAAATAGGTGTATCACTGGTATCTAACAACAAGGTATTGGATCGGATTCAATGCACTACTTTTTGATACACTAGTTTCATCCTTTAGATTCATGTAAGTAGGTTTGGTCTTGCTACATTATAAATGCTCCATTGTGGCTCATGGGTATTGTTTGGGCAATACCTTCTTTAGAATGTAATGAAGTCCATCAAGCTATATTTGATCAAACTAGATGTTACCCAGAATCATTTGAACAGAAAAGGCTAATAATGGTTTGTTTGAATCAGAATACAAGTAATGTGAATGTAGAATACTCTAAATAATTCTCAATTTAAATTTGGTGATGAGTGTAGATGGTTAGAAATATAAAAGTCTTGGGCAATTCAGAAAACGTTCCAATATTGGAACAATAGTTCTGGTTTGGCACAAGTGAGAATATTGTGTATTGCCTAATCTTGTTAGAACCAAGCAATTACTTGAACTTGATCGTAATTGCTTGTGCATTTGCAGGTTCGTTATATGGAAAACTCACGGCTTTGGCTGGAGGGCCAGAAGAAAGTAAAGCACATGTTCTATAACTGCACCACAAGAGCTAAGTATATAATCTTCATGCCACTTTATCAAAAGCTAGTGATTGTTTGTACACACTAAAGAAATTCGGACAATTTATATGGAAACCGTATTTTTTTTTAACACTCAGGAGAGTGTAAAGGTGTACAAGCCCTGCAGATGTTTATAAAATCCCATCAAGCGTGAAAAATAAATTATGAACAAAATTGCCTTAAATTGATACTGGAATTTTGCCACAATTTTGTGGCGTTTGCAGATTTAAAAAAGATGTTATTACAGCTACTTGGTATATTAACCTGTATCTGCAATATGTCAATGGCAATCTTCTGTGAGCATCAGAGTTTTTCATGAATTACTTGTCGATTGTTTGCACCCCAAAAACGATTGTTTTATTTCTTTAGCATGTCTATTTAACCGGAAATGAGCTTCATCTGACAAGATAATTTTTTCTTTAAATTTATGAGATATTCGAATTAATCCAAATCCTAGGCACCAAAGTCATGACACTTGGGATGATTAAGTGGCTTCAGTTCTTAACCCAGCGCCATGTTGTGTAGGTGCAAAATCAAGTGCTTTTGAGCAGTGGAATAAACTGATAAGTTTACATTTCCGAATGGTGATAATTTCTGCATTGATAATTCACAACAGAATATGTATTTTCATAAACTTTTGGACAATAATTAAACGATAATTCTTATTCAATATTGTGTGGTACTTTTTTACTACCATTTATGTTTTACAAATTATTTACAAATAAGAAAACCAGTCATTGTGTCATCAATCATAGAATCCAAATCTAGTATTAAAAATATTTTTTTATTTTTGCGTTTACATTGTTTACAATTGTTTATTTAGTGTGTTGCATTACATTGCTTTAATGTTGGGATTTTAGGAATCCATTCCTGTCCTTAACCCTCACCCTCTGTTTTCTGCTACCACGGAATAGTATCTAACATTCAACCTACCACCTACCAAGCTTTCGCATTTGCCTTATACATAGAGGCGCCACCACAAATATTCCTTCTGAATTCCAAGTTGAACTTTAACAATGTCATGGTGTCACGAAGTTTTAATTGTTGATCGTTTGGGGTGTCATATGAGAGGATGAGAATTAGGATGTTACTACTAACCCACATTATTCGTCCTCCAATATGAATTAAACGTTTTCCCTTTCCAGTATTTAGAATAAAAATGGGATTAACAATCATACTTATGAATAATATACATTCTTTGAAGGTTTAGGTATGGCTGTTTGTATAACAAATAACAATGTATTTATTTTCATTTATAGTTTATTATGCAGTATACACAAACCAATCTACATTGAATAGATCTCGATATTGGTACCAATGCATAAAAAAAGAGAAACGTCTGAACCAGCTCCCCATGTTTATCTCGAATTTCGCTCAGTCATACATTTTTTTTCTTTTCATTGTGTAGTCGTGTGCGACCATTTTTTCGTTGGCAAATACTTGATGTGTTTTCCAGCATTGTGTGTGTGTGTCGGCAGTCTGGATTGCGGCCAGACCGCCGCATCAATACGACATACACATCGGAATCAATACATTTGGGGTTGGCACCGCGTGTGCCGCCGGCCCATCCAATAAATGCCACAACACATTTGAATTTCGATTCATGGGATTACTCTTCGCCGCTCTCGACGACTGCTATGCCGGAAAATAACGTTCCCTTTATCTTGTGTGCTGCGGAGAAGAAGAAAGAAAAAGACATTTGCGTTCCGTCCGCATATAACCTAAAGATTGCTTTATTGCAACGACAATCAATATTTATTGCTCTGTTTCGTTAAATGTGTGTGTATAAATTTCCGAATAGAAATTAACGCACCGCTACAATACTAATATATCTCATGTAATTTATTGTTCCTTGTACTCGACTTCCCGTCACATTGTTTACATTGCTTTGACGATTTCCAAGTTATAGCGCGCGAATACATACCTCCATGTATTAATTATTCTCAACGAAATATTGTACGGATAATAAAGAAACTTTTCCTGTAACAATTTGCACCATTTAAGAGACTGACCTTTAATGAATGGTTAGAATCGTGAAATTGCTTATTCGCAAGCAACCACAATATAAGTTAAGTATAAGAAGCCAGGATGACACAGCTTATTCGCATTCAAGCACAGGAGGAAAATAATGATTCTAAACGAATTTCTAAAGAATCCTCCATTTTATTTAACCCTAGGAAGTTTTGGCAGTTTGTGAATTCTAGATAATCCGAATCAAGTAATGCTAATACTATGGAGGATGGTAGTGGTGACACCTTTGACAATCCGTCTTCCATCGTCATTGCTTTTCGTCGTTTCTTCCGGTGAGTCTATTTGCTATCTTCGAACACTTGTGGAATCAATCTTCATCTTACATCAGAAGCATAAGTTCTAAGTGCTTTGAATTCACTAAAGTACAATTTTATTTCAGGTAGCGATAATATTGCTGCTTTTATGATTAAATATTTCGCCCATGCATTTGCTTCTCCTCTAGCCTACTTGTTTAACTTTGCTATTAAAACTTCCACACTTCCTTCTGTTTGGAAGACTGCCAGATTAATTGCGGTTTTCAAGAACGAGGAGCGTGATGCAGTTTTTAATTATCGTATTGTAGGATACCCTGTATAATTTATTTGTGTGTTATTCTATTTATGATATATGTACATAGTGGTGTGTCACAATTTTTACGTGTTTCTTTTTGTATACTTTACTTTTTATGTTTTGCCCGTATGCGTCTTGTAAGTATACACATTGCAGTACTTGGGGTCGATGAATAAACATCAGTGCTTAAATTGTGTATTATTTATTAATAAAAGCCCAGCAAAATAGCAAAATACACAACAATATAGCCTATAGCGCTATTAAATAATTCTGCCAAAGCGTTTTAGAAGTGTATCTACAAAAAAATCTATCCACAAATCAAAACATGGATTTCCTACGTTCAACATGGTTTCTATGCTCAACGATCTACGGTGACTAATTTGATTACCATCACTCAATATTTGACTGACAACATCGATTCGGGTAAACCGCTTGATGCTATATACATATACCGATCTCACTAAAGCTTTTGATCGAGTCGATCATATATATCTGCTACTTATAGCAAAATTAGATTGCCTGAGATTGTCATCAGCACTTTTACTGTTTTTATTCTCATGTTGATAGAGTGCACTTTGTAACGTACCTCGGCTATGAATCTAAGCGTTTCATACCAACTTCAGGGGCTCCATAAGGAAGTAATATAGGACCATCATTGTTTTTAATTTACATAAATTATCTGTGTGTGCAACTGAATTGTCCTAAGTTGATGCTTTGAAGCTGCACGTCACTGCCGAAGCCTCACAGGATTGCGAGGTAGGTATTTAACAGGTTTTGCGAAGAATAATTAATAGACAGACTATTCCATAAAAAATATATAGTTCAAGGAAGTAAAAGTAAACGTTATCTCCAAAGACCAAAATAGTATTTCATTGATATATAGGAAACGTAAATAAAAAACAAGCAAAAAAAAAAATGACATAATAAATATAGTGTAGACCACATCAACTCATTTTCTCAAGGGAGATATTTCTGGAGGGAATGAAATAAGCTTCATAATATAGTGATAATACTAAAATTAAAAATATAACAATATTATTATCTGTTCAAGAATGATAATAGAACGTTTTCAATAGTAAAAATCATGAACATGTAAATAATCATAACATTATGACACATATCACCAACTAAATTAAATCAAAATACGCAAATACAGTGACAGTTAATAAAGAGGAATTCAAAATCACATACAACTAGTTAGAATCAAGATAGACGTGATATTTAGCTTTGATAATGATAAAAAGTGCTACACATACTGTTCGTTGATTTCAGGCAGGCCTTTGACAGCATCAATAGAATCAAACTGATAGAGGAAATGGAAGTAATGAAAATACCTGCAAAACTGATAAGGCTAGTTCAAATGACAATGAAAAATTCTAGCGCTAAGGTCATTACAACAGAGGGAGCCACAAATGAGATCAAGATCGAGGTAGGAGTGAGACAGGGTGACGCGTTGTCATCAACGTTATTTAATATCGCTTTGGACGGAGTAGTACGAACAATTGGAGTTAAGAAAACAATCTCGCAGAGTTCAAATCAACTGGTAGCATATGCTGACGATGTCGCGTTAATTGGTAGAACAAAGAAAGACGTAGAAGCGTGCCTGACGATACTGGTTAGCGAAGCGAGAAAGAGAGGGCTTGAGATCAATGAGAGCAAGACCAAATACATGATATTCTCGAGAAAAGGGACTAGCACAGATCACATCAAAATAGGGCCATACAACTTCGAGACGGTAAAGAATTTTAAATACTTAGGAGTGACAATCAACAATGAAAATAGAAAAAGTGTAGAAACAACAGAAAGAATACTAGCTGGAAATAGGGCTTACTGGCGATACAGAAAACTATTAGTTGATAAAAACATCAGTAAAAATACGAAAATAAAATTGTACAAAACAGCCATCAGACCAGTAGCAACTTACGGAGCCGAAACGATGTGTTTAACAGCAGGAGACGAAGAGAAATTCAGAATTTTTGAAAAAAAAATATTGAAGAAAATTTTGGGGCCAAAAATAACAGACGAAGGGGAGTACCGACAGTTGATGAACCACGAGATAGAAGATATCGTCAGGGTCATAAAATCTCAGAGACTACGCTGGTTTGGGCATATGCAACGAAGAGAGTCGGAGAACCTTATCAGAAAAGTAAGTGAGTGGAAACCAATGATGGACAGACCAAGAGGCAGATCTAAGACAAGATGGGATGATCAAGTTCGTCAAGATATAAAGAAACTTGGAATTAAGGAATGGGGAAAGGCAGTAATAAATAGAGAAGAATGGACCAGAATAACACAGAAAGCAAAAAGAGACAACAATTTATAGTTGAGACTGACCAACACGATGCCAAGCGGAGTGCTTCACCGTAGTCCACAGAATCTGAAGAGCTCCTCGTAAAGGAGCGGCTACCATTCGATTTAGAATGTATAAGCCATATATATATATACATATATAATGATAAATAGTGACTTAATGTGAATAAATTAAAGTAAATGCAACATCTTACAATCAGAAGTAAAAAATAAAGTAAGAGGTAAAGTAAACCACATGAATAACCGAAAATAATATGTCACAACAGTGATACAACAATTTGTAAGGGTAAAGTGTAAAACGGCCTGTATAAAATAAATAACTAAATTCAAATAACATAGTTAGTTATGTTCCCTTAAATCATGTTAAAAAATTGGACTTTTATTTATTGTAATGAGCGAAAACATGTTAGTTTTCTCAAGATCACATTTTCTATAAAAAGCTGAAATCAATTTATATATCAGAAGCGCTTTGAGATAGGTAGAAGGAAATAAGTAGAAACATTTTACGAAATTTAATCATTAATCCAACCATGATAAGAAATACAGGATGTTCCATTTGAATTAAAAAAGTTGGTATTAGGTTTAAGTACAAGCGGCAATAGTACACGTCTCGATTGAGTTTCTACGTAAAATAAAGCAATCAATGTTTGAAGCTAGCAAATGAAAAAAGCTTTTGCAGGACTTTTTCTTTAGCTGGCTTATTATAGTCTTTTTTAAATGAGATCTAGGTATGGCCCAATATCAAAAATTTATCTAGTTTTGCTTTGAGAAATTACTTTAACACATTGCATCCTTATTTTTAAATATGATGAAGATTGTCTATATGGAGGGAGTGATTGATAAAATCATTATAAAATCTTAATTTTTGTCCTGTGTGCAAGATTATGAAGGCATATTTTCGACTATAAATATAGATCGCTTAAATGAGGGTGTGCCTTTTATAGAACAAACAGATCTGGAAGTTTCTACTTGATGTTACCTCATCATTAATCTATGACGCGTAAGTGTCTTTCTTTCAGCAACGCACAACAGGAAATGTTTTATTATAGTGGAACTGCAGTATATTTATAAATTCTTCAAATTTCGCGTTGAAATCCTCCGCACCATATACATCAGTTCATTGCGCAGATGAAATAAAATATTTAAAAATATTCTCTGACAAAAGTGTTTGATTTATTTTGAAGTTCACAAAAATGTATGGTCAAATAAGTAGTATTCCTAACCGAGCCAACAATATAAACTCTGTTAACATTGGAAATTCTCTATAAGTATTTTGATGTCGAATCTACTGAATGGGAGAATGGCCGCAAATCAGTCATCCTCGACAAAATTAAACCACTGTAACTCGATGGTCTTTTTTTTGTTAGCAATACTACGTATCCTATTTACATTTTAAACCTTACAGCAAAGAGAGCGAACAGTTTCACTTTCGAAACACATAAAGACTCGATCCCGTTCTATTTTTATAGCGTAATACATTCATTTGTATTCTTTTCATTGTGTTTTTCCTCTAGGGTTAGTTCTTATAGCTTTCAGAATTTCCTCTCATTTCAATTTTCCCTTAAGCCTTTTGTTTCACTACCTTTTGAAGGAAAATCAGAAAGCGTTCCAGTGCTGTAACAATCATCCTGATTTGTGTTCACCTAATTATGTCAGAGTTAAGTAATTACTTGAATTTAGCCATAAAAGTGTCAAAATATTGTTGTTGTGTTTACAAGTTCCTATAAATTGTGGAGGACGATGAAGCAATACAACACGTCAGCTGCCACTGCTCAGATGTCTCGAGAATCAGGTATATGATTCCTAGGAGGGATGACTTTTCCATGGAACATCTAAAAACATGTTATTGAACAAAGTTTTGACCTACTTTAAGGGAATTGTTTGATGAAGTCCAGGATAATATTCATTTTACAATGGACCTCAGAAGCCGAAGTAAATGGAACAATTACTTTTATCTACTAATTTTATCAGCTTACAATAAGAAGGAGCTTTTAATCAAACTATGGTTTCTTCTAAGGTAGTTTTAGTTTCTGGTTGGTTTTAGAGTTGTCTGTCTCAACAATTGAATTTCAGACTTATTGGCATTAGTATGTTTTATTTGTCTACCTGTTACATTGATAAATATAATTTTCCATTTTTTGTCGAAGTAGCACACAAAATCTCATTGTCCTTTGCTAAAAAAGGCGCTATCTAAACTTGTTATTCATTTGATATCAGATTAAAAGCTTTTGTATGCCTGGACACCTTCGATAGACATTTATGCGCAAACACAACTCTCAACTTATTCAACAAGAATGTCCACAATGTCAGCACCATGTATCACGTAAATTACGAAGTCATTAAAGTATCGCCTGCACTTATGCCTTAACGACTGCTTACGTCAGTTAGTGTAAGAAACAATGTTTCAATTTCGATTTTACTGCGAAATTGAACTTACTGAATCACCATTTCCCGCGGAATAGGACGCAGTTGGTGTAGGTATTTCATCGCCGGTTAAAATTTTAAAACGAGCTTTCTAACGCACATCCTAATGATGTCGAAGATTGCTTCTACAATGCGTTCTGTGCAAAACTATGTAGTTAAATTATTGAGTACGGCCGAACCGTAAACCGCAACGTAATAGTCATTCAAAGTGGCATTAAATAAAATTATATAAGCCGCACACGTAAGCAATAATGGATTATAAATCTTTAACTTTTAGCAGTGGTTCTAGCTACATTCGTGTTCACATTAGGTATAGATTATTACCGTTTGTCGACGTGTTTACACTTGCAACCCAGAAGGCATCGCGTTCGTAGGGGCAACACGGAATGACTACTACTACTGAAATTGCATGTGTTCGTGCTTTTGTTTGACGCCTCGAGAAAATTACAGATAATTTTAATTTAATTTGAGGTTAATGCGATTTGTAATCATGAAACTTAGTGTTTTGCATTTTCATTAAGTTAAGGCAATACGCTAATTATTAACTTATCCTTAGCTATATAAACACAAATGCCTCTATGAATATATTAAACTGCCGGTACTTTATCTAGATTAGTTACACTTAAAACCGATTTGTTCGACAATACTAAAATTTGCTTAAAGATACTAAAGAGAAGAGTTAAATATCGGTAAACGAATATTTGATTACCTGAAATAAATTATTTGTTCATTTAACCTTAGTTTATAAATTTTTCTTAACAATATATATTTTATTATTGAAGTTTTTCAGTGTACACGAAAGCACTTTTTGTATTGTTGTTGACTTTTGCTCTTTTTTTCATTTTAGAATGGTGTAAAAATGTTAAAAAAATTATAGAAAACGTGCTCTTATAGAACATGTAGTTCAATTATTTATTACTACTTCAAAGATAGTAAATGTGTTAAATTGAACTGTTGGTTGAAAGAAATTAAAAATATTCGTAAACTAGTTAGCAAATACAACAAATTCAGATTTCAAAAACATTACGAGTGAGTTATAAATCATTTAATAAACAATGCTTGTGGAAATTTGAATTTACGGTGGTTACAAATTAGCAATGAAAAATAAAAAAAAATATTTTTTCTCATTGGATGTTACAATAAAGATAAAACAAACGACGACGCAGTGCTGAAATGATTATTACCGCACACCGTGCTGTAATAAGATATTAACGCACTGGTGGGATTCTTGCCGAAATGTAATCTGGGCGATTAATGTGCGAATTAGAAAAAAAAACTGTAATCTATCGTCCATGGACGGTAATGTAACGGAAGTGATGCGTTGACCGTTCATTTCATAGTTCAATTCGATAAAGTGATAATAAGTATAATAAAGTTGTATTTTCGGATGTGGTAGCCGAGAAAACTTATTACAAACCTAGTACTAAATTTCTTCGATACAAGGAAAGCCGTTTTTATACACATATAACGTAAAACTGAATTTGTATCATTCGCTGAGACTCATCTTCAGTATTACGTCAGTATCAGTCAGTACCAAATAACTGCTTTGTAAATGTACAGGTCGTCTACCGAGCAATGAAATGTTTCAGGAATGTATGGTGATTTTGAAATTCTGATACAAATATCCATTATGGTCCTATATTGTAAAATCTCAAATTAGTTACATTGCAGCTAGATGGCATTACATAACCTATCTGTTTTAAGGGAAATCTTACATTCATTGGGTTTTTAGTATCAATGGCTCTTTTGTGACAGTTTTCCATATAACTACTTTACGAGGTAAAAGTAATAAACCTAAGGTGAACGTGGTATCTAACACTTAGACACTTAATAATAATAATAATAATAATAATAATAATAATACTTTATTGTCGTGGTTTTCAAGAAAACATTGACATTGTTAGTAGGAGAGGACAATATATAAACAAATATAAAAATACAAAATAAGTAGCTATATAATGAACACTAATGATGTTAATATGTCAAATAGCTATCGAAAATATTCCTCCACAGTGTAGTATGTGTGTGCCAGTAGATATTTCTTAAGTTCTCTTTTAAATTGAGTTTTTGAAGGGAGCGCTTTTATATATTCTGGCATTTGATTGTATATAATAGTAGCTTGATAAGTAGGGCTAGATTCATAAAATTTGGTTTTATGAGCTGGAATACTTAAATTATGGCAGCCCCGTGTCGTCATACCGTTAAATATATCACGATTTTTTGCAAATTCAGTCTCATTATCTTTATAAAACATTAAGACTTCATAAATAAATAGACCAGCTAATGGCAGAATACCGAGGGCACCAAACAAAGAACGACACGAATCTCCGGGTGCAACTCCCATCATAACTCTAATTATCTTTTTCTGAGTCACAAATAACCTCCTCGCAGATGCAGTGGAACCCCAGAAACCAATACCGTAACGAAGCCTAGATTCGACGTACGCATAATAGAATAATTTCATAGAGTGTAGACTGACACTACTTCGCAGTGATCTAACAGCATATACTGCTGAGCAAAGTTTGTGGTGAAGGGAGTCACAATGTTGTTCAAACTTAAGGCGTCGATCTACACACAATCCCAGGAAGTTAACACATTCGCTCTCAGGTATACTTCTACCGTCAACGCGCACATAGACGCTTGAAGAGCCACTACGAGTCACAGGAACAAAATGCAGTAGACCAGTCTTGGAACCGTTCAAAACAAGTCCACTTGAGCAGGACCAATCTACCATGTTGCCCACGACGTTATTACATAGTACCGATGCTTCCGATACCGACGCTCCCACCACAATACAACTAGTATCATCAGCATATTGGGCCAACGAAGAACAAGACAGGTGAGCCCGAAGATCGTTTGTGTATACCAAAAATAATGACGGTCCCAAAACTGATCCCTGCGGAACACCGCGAGATATCTCAATTAAGGAAGATTCTCTCGTCGAAATCATGTTAGCAGCTTCACCCGTCACACTCACCCTGGTATACCTATCTGCCAAGTACGATGAAAAAAGATCATGAGCTCTACCTCTCACACCCAAGGAATAGAGCTTATCCAGAAGTAATCTATGGTCTACCGCGTCAAAAGCACTCGACAGATCAAAAAATATACCAGCTGCAACGTTCCTTTTGTCTAAGGCTTCATACACCGCACTCAAGACACTATATATAGCACTACACGTTGAGTTTCCGGCTATAAATCCGAACTGCGTGCTGGACAGTAAATGATTGCTAGTTAGAAAATTCATAAGGCGGGTGTTAATAACATTTTCATAAATTTTAGAAAAAACTGAAATGAATATCAGGATGAACGTAGGTAAATTGATAAAACATAATTTAATGTTAGAGAATGCTAGTGTTTCATCTCATTCTTTCTGAATCGTTAATTCCCTCCCTCAGGGGATCAAAAATATAAGCAGCCTTTTTCCATAGACGTGCTCTAAAAACGTAGTTAATCATGTTATATGTATGGTCTAACCGAATATTTTAATGCGCCGCAGTTGTGATCTAGTTTTTCCTTTTAACTATTTAACAGTGAGCTCTGTAATTTTTACTTGTGTTTGTGACGTTTAGTTTCCCTTTCTTTATAATTCATGTGTCTTTTCAGTACTGACAAATGATAAAAAAATGTAATTTTTTATACATATATTATTACCTACTTCTTAAAAGTGGTTAAAGAATGATGTTTAGGAAACTTAAATCTGAAGACTTTTAGAACCTTAAGTACAAGAAAAAAATCTACCCAACGCTTTGGAAATATTCAGTGCAGATGTCCACTTACAAGGTTAATATTATGAGTATGGGTATCGTCTTGTTGAAAAATTTTGCTTTCAGCAAATTTCGATCGAGCTGGTACATTAGAAAATTGAGGGCTGTTTGGTTAGAGTGCAGTTAAACCAATATGCTGCATATTTAAACATAGTATATGTTAACTATAGCTGCTTGCCGAAAACAAAATTAAAACTTAAATAAACGAAAAATGAAATTACGTACCTTGTTGTTGGTTTTCGATTAAAAATGGAAATCCACTAATTTTCGAAGCAATTGTCCAGAATTAATAAATAAATCGTGCATCGGAGTGATTGGATCTATCCAATAAAATATGTATGGCTCCACTATATTGCTATTCGTTCCTCAAAATATCAGTTTTTTTTAATTATTGGCTTGATGGGTATTTATTAATTTATCAACATCAAGCGGAATTTAATAAACATTTAGGAGCCTAGGTGTGAGTTAGTTATCACTAAAAGTGCTATAGATATTGAAAAGTTATCACAAATAGATGCACGAAGTCAAATAAAAAGTAGGATATCCTTTTAAATAAAAAAAAAAGTTGATTAGCGCTGGCTGACGGACATCTAATTTTAAAACGAAAAATACCAGCACAAAATATAGGCACCTGGCACATATATTCTTTGGAATTTCAAAATGCTCATTCTTTTCAGAGATATGTCCGAGATGGTGTCTTATTTGTTGATCACCTTATAAAATTTCACAATAATAGCATTAATTACAATACATATGCAGCATAAACAACTATATTAAATATGAGGATGCAGGTTTAAATTTGATGACATGAATCATGCTGTTGAAGATGATGTGTCTGGAGCTGTGGGGATGAATGCTTCACGAGGACTGTATCATTTAACTCCAACACTAGTTTTTGTTTTGTTTAATTGAATGTGTTCGACGGACCAGTGAGCATTAAGAAAATACGTGCAGGACTTTAAAAGTTTAATGAAATTCACTGAAACTAAGAAACAGAACACAACTTAACCTAATGCCCCTTACTATTAACTGAATCAAACCTGCTATATTATGCATTAAAGGGGTTGTTAGGTTGTAGAACTTTGAACTGTGTAACCATCGCATAAGTAGCTGTCCCTTTAGGCTGTTGTGACTACATTTATCGATAAAGATGTCTTATATTTTGACACTACCATAGATGCGTAACTAAACGCCTAAAAGCGATTTCAAAGAAACATTGTCACTCTTAAATTAACACTTAACGAACTATCCAGCACCGCTGGCAGGTGTTACTTTCCTATTATGTTTAGATGTAATGGATAGGAAGGCTTCGTTATATCCGTACAGGTGTGGGATTCGAATTTCCACAATATTTGGAGGATTTGTGTGTAGGCAATATATTTCTTAAAAATTATAAACTCCTTTCGAACTCACCTACATACGTGCGTTCGTAATGTGGGACGCAGGTGTCTCGGTTAACCTCCCTAAATGGGAATCGTCGCTGTTGTGTTGGTGGTATTTAATTTGGAAGAAGGTATTTTTCTTTTTCTCTTACCAGGTCGCAGGTGCTTTTTGCTTAATCATACGTCCACTAATAGTCGATATTATCTTTCCGATAATGAGCGGTATTGAGGAGGGAACTATCATTTACATATCGGTATTTTATCAGCTGATCAGCGGGTCGGTAATCGTTTTTTATTAAGTGACACGTACTCCTTATCTGAAAATTATTCAATTCCGACGGTCGAATAAATCGACCGTAATAAATTATGGAGAAATTGATATGTCAAAACTTTAATTCCACTCTGCTTAACTTTGTTGAAGCAAACGTTTTGTTATACATTTATACGGAATATAAGGCAACAGAAATATGTATAATATCCAGTTACAAGCAGATGGGTGTTAAATGAAATATGTATTTCAAAAGTAAAAAGATTGTGCGTTAAAAACTAAGTGAAATCCCTCATCGAATAAGGATTTTCAAAGTTTTTAAACTTCTGATAGACATCTGAAAAGTTGTGCATGCAGGAATTAAATACAGGCTTCATAATCCGAATTAAAGTATCAATGATTACTAGATTAGAACATTGCAATATTGATAAACTGACGCTATATCTACACGTGCAAGAAAGAATATTTAGATGATGAAATATTATAATATTAAGATTTCTTAAATGAATGCATGAAATGGTACATGTTCCTAATAAAGATATTCATACCAAATTTCATGGCATGGATCATTTTGTAAAAATTGTCGATTGGTTTTAGTATACACTTTAATGAAGATTTGGTAAAATTACTAACAATAAGTAAAATTAAATTTACTGGGTAAATTTCTTACGATAAAAAGGGTCCCTAGTAAAAATCGTTTAGCATGGAAATTTCATATGGAGCTTTACTATGTATTTAGGAAAATTCCTAAACATACATAAGGAATTTTGTAAAGGAATATCCCTAAAATTTGTAATTTACCGATAAAGTTTACTACGTGTAGGTATTTTTTCGATACTAATGAAGTTTATAAGTAGGAAAATTCATACCTAATGATTTTTACAAGGGACATTTTTTATCGTAAGAAATTTACCCAGTAAATTTCATTTTACTTAGTAATTTTCATACACTAGTAGTAAATTTTCTTGGTGTATTTTTACATCAAAATAATTTTACTCGCACAAGTAAAATACCTGTACGGTTTCGTGGTAATATAATTGCCCCGAAACCGTACAGGAATTTTACCAAATCTTCGTTAGAGTGTATAAATAGACAAGTTGAATAATACATTCATAACCTCTACTTCAGCGTAGCAATATGACTGCAATAAGCAATATGTATAGCCATTTACTTAACATTACGGTAATACACAAACTACAAATATATTTTATATACCATGTCGACGCATATTATGTGCTTTTTTTGGCACACAATTAGGTGTATTGTGTGTTTGTATATGCACAAACCTATACTTATGTTTCAACGTTTGTAAATTATGAAATTGCAGCTGCAGGTCACCCTCAGTAGTAAGAATGTATTATTTAACTACTAGATTTATTTTAAATTAGTCACTTACTTCAATATGCCTATAAATAAAATAAAAAGAACGATCACTGCCACTTCCGTGCGTGCTATGTGCTATCTATCTGCAAATTGAACCCATAAAATTGAACATGCGGGCATTGTAAGTATTTGGTTTCCTAAGTAAATTTCCTAACTGTGGATAAAGTCACGAAGTAATTTAATAAGATTTTCACTTAGCACTTTTACCTACAATTGAAAAATACTGGTCGATATGTGGGAAATTTTCAAAAGTATAGGTAATTTTGCTAAAGAACGTAAAACTACCCAGTTATTGGTGATTTTTCCCCAAATGTTACTGGAATTTTTAGCAAGAATCCTGGTAAATTTACTAAATTTTTTTAGTGTGTACCTATACAAGAATAGTTCCTCCTATTCGAAACGCTAAAGCAGGAAATTGCAACTTTTGAGAGCGAAAGATCAGATATAACGCGATTTAGTTTTGCCCTATTCAATTGTTTCCTGCCTCGTTCTCCCATACATTTCTTTTAGACCGTCTAAATCTAATTCGAACGTATTTCTTCTACGTATCTATGTAGGCATATACGTAAATATTTGTATGTGTATGTGTGCGAGTTACACGTAGATGTACGCGGCACTGGGAAGATGTTTCGCTTTGAAGGCAATAAGTCCCTGATCCTGCATCTCTATCCAATTGCGGAGGAAGAAGAAAGCGAAAAAGAAGGAATAAAGCTGAGGGTGGCGTTGGGATGGCAGACGCAGTTTCGGGGAGTGCAAGCAGCCGAGAGAGCGAATGTATGAGGAATTATTCCCGAATCAGCTCGGTCGAGGAGGGAGCGCTTCCTTGAAGGCGAAGGGTCTACGCCAGACTCGCACACAAATCACCAGAGGAAATATATTATAATAAAATGAGATGTAGTAGTATAGTCCACACAACATCCGCTACCTCTACGACGAGGAAAAATTTTAAATTAAGGTCTTTCTCTTTTTTTCCTCCATCTCCGCTTCTTCTGTTGCCTACTTTCTTATATACTTTCGGGTATACGCTTACGTATATACCATTCACATACATACGCGCTACCATAATATCATCCCGCTTCAAATGATGTACATTTCTTAGAATAACATTTTTATAGATTAAATTTGGGCGTGCGCAAAATCCTCTTTTCTTGTTGCTATCTTCGTTTTCATTACTTATGTTAGGTAAGTAAACTAATAGCCCATTAAAATATACATCGCGTGTATACTACAACCTAAAGCGATAGTTATGTCGTGTTTATAGCTCTCAATTGTATGTAAATCATTGGCATTAACTCTTTAAGAGGAGTGAGTAGAAGGCAGCAGTCGGAAAACAGGCTTGTACGTTTATTTCTTTTTCAATATCTTCACCAACCTAGGCTTAACATTTAAGAAAGAGGGTATTTACTAAATAATAGGGAGCTCCACCTCCTTCCCTTTCCCAAAAAATAAGAACGGGTGATTTAGCAACTAAGAAGGTTACTGTTGTTCTTACACTGATGCTATTAATGACTATTTCATATACTCTTTGCCCATTACTGGTGTGAGGGACGTTGGTGGTTTATTTGGGTGCCAGAATAGTTGATTCGATTCCTTATGCAGTTTCAGACTGCTGGCGCCGGATGTTGTCTCCAAATACATTAATGATTCGGCTCTGATGGACTGGGTATCAATATCATCAAAATGTGCTCACCATACATTTTACTTGATGTTACCTGTATTCTTATTCATTCATTCATAACGTTAGTGTGGACACTTTTAGTCCAGGCACTTGGTACTCATTGTACCGTCCCTATTAAATCTCTTACTTCCACTCGAGCAGCTTGATGTTCTCTATAAAGACCAGTATCTTGTCCAGTGGAAACTTGAGAACCTTCGAAGGCTCCAATAGATCGCTCCCGAAATGTTTCTGCCGCAGTACTTTCAACTCATCATATGTGCAGATTACATGTAAACTCGTTTCGTCCTGTAGCTCACATCTTCTGCACCTCGGTTCGCTTACTCGACCTGTGTTGTATAGATGCTTTTTCAGGGGACTGTATCCAGTTACCAGCCCAGTAACGGTTGACTTTTTTCTTGCTACGTCTAATTAGGTTATCAGAGAACTTGGTATCCCCATGCCCTATTAACGCTTTGGTATGGAGGTGACCTTCAGTCGTCCTCCATTTATTTGTACTTCCTTTGTCTAACCAGGTCTAGATCTCCCTTTTAGCAGAATCCTTAGTAATGCCACATCCGGGCTCTGGACCTATAAAGTGTCTTTTATAGCCCTCCTTGGCTAGTTCATCGGCTATTATATTGCTCTTTATATCCTCATGTCCCGGCACCCAAATCAGCGACACCGTGCGATCCTGTGCCAGTGAATTGAGGGATTGTTTGCAGTCTCTAACTAGTTTCGACTTAGTTACAGGGCTCGTGCAGTCTCTAACTAGTTTCGACTTAGTTACAGGGCTCGAGACCGCCCTGATAGCAGCCTGGCTATCAGTCATTATACTTATTTTCCTCCTCATGCAGCCCCCCTTTGCAATCATTTCTGCGGAGGCTGCAAGGGCGAATACCTCTGCCTGGAAGACCGTCGCATGCTTCCCCAGGCTTATAGATGCCCTTTGATTTGGATCCATCCGTGAACCAGTCATTAAGAGCAGTAATATCCCTACGTGTTTGGTCTCTGTTCGGTATAGAGATTTCAGCCTTTTCAGTGAAGATAATTTCGGGTGCCCTAATGTTGGGATGCTAAAAATTGTTGGAGGATCGCATTCGTAGCCTCCGCCCTCACATTAATTAATCGCGCTTATTCTAATCTAAAAACACTGGATTTCCACAGACCTGATTTTAGTATCAAATTAAAAATTTTACTTTGCTAGACAATGGTGCTATCTGTATTTAATTATTGTGCTGTAGTTTATAGTTCATGCTTCGATTCGATTGACATTCAACGGATACCAAAGGTTGAAAATACCTGTATACGTTTTATATTTGGTCTAGTATACCAAGTCTCAATAAAATCGATGAATGAAATTTGACTGTTTTCCCTTGTTAGTTATGGAGTTAGACCAGTTAAGGTGTATTTGGTACCAGTTGCTCATATTTATTTCAATGTGAGTCTTATTAACAGTCGTATAATGAAATGGGTGTACCTTTTCCCATACTTCAACTGCATGGGTTAGTTCTTTCCTCGAGTTACGATACTCTATATTGTTTCTATACGTATCTGCATGTTTAAGCTTCATTTTGTCTTATTTCTATTCTTTAAGGACTTGCAACTGTTTTTGCAGAAATATCTGATGATCATAAACGACTTGGATTCGAAAAATACGTTTGCTGTCTGGGTTAACATTTCGGAAAAAGTTGACTCTATGAAAAGCGTCTTCCACAAGCTCATTGTACTTGTCTAATGCAGCCAGAAGATCTTTTTATAAACTCCTAATCTTTTATATAAGACACTACTGTTGGAAACAACTGTTTCCTTAGTATAACCAAACAATATTGATTTGAAGCAAGTATGTTCAAACATACCGTATTTACCGGCAGAAGACGAGAAGGCACCTGAATCGTTTTCATTGGAACAGATACCTGACTATTATTCTTCGGAGCAAATACCTAAATTTTTTCCTCGGAACAAACGCAAGAAAGACAAGCTCTTTGACTTTGTGAAAGTATTTAAAATCTAAGAAAGTTGTTTTATTATTAAAATCATTATATTGTGTCATTTAAAGAAAAACACCATGTCTATAGTCAAAATGTTAATAATGGCCACAAATAACCAATGTAGTTAGTGTAATTTTTCTATTTTTGTTCTCTTAGTAGATAGCTTAAAAATGGTGAAGTTTTTAGTGATAAATTTAACATTAGAATCCTTGTTTCACATAAATAGGTATGCGTTACGTGTTCAGTTTTATCATCACAAATAGTTAGCTAAACGGCATTTTCCTATAATAATAAGTTATTCTTGCTACTGTCATTTCATTGAAATTTATTTCATTTACTATTTTTATTCTATAAATCTTAGTTTAGTTTAATATGTGAGTATTATTAGTATCCCTTCTCCTAAAGTAAGACTTTTCTTACAACACAGATGATTTATGTAAGATACTGCAATATAATTATTTATTAAATAAGAATTAAATAAAAGAATCAAATAATTGTTTCATACATAATTATTTTAATTTTTTATTTTTTTACACAGTACAAAGTACTGATTTATTTTTTGGCATCCACCATGGGGCTCACCCTGACTTGTTACAAAAGTCTATTCATGGTAGAATCAAACATCCAGAGAAAACTTTACAGTTTGAAGTTCAGATTTACTGCTGATGATGATAGCTTTACTAGTGAGACGTATCTTTAGTGTAGTGGAATTTGTGGTGAGGTGTTTAAAAGTATGGAGGACCTACCATGGGGATTTAGTGTATTATTATGGTTTAAGTTCGGCAATGTTGCAAAGATTTATGCTTGTTATGTTTGGGATACTTTTAAAAAACTGAAGATTTTCCTTGTTTGCTCTCGTAGAAAAAAACTCAATACACGTCCGCAAAGCCACTTTCGGTCTCCTTTTTGACGATATACTCACCCGAAATTTTTAGGTTGTGGAAGGTTATCATCAAATATCTTATTTCTTATCGGCACTCTATCGCCTAGATTAAATAAATAATATGTCTAAGCAAATTATGAGCCGCTTCGGGCAAAATGTTACTTCGACCAGATGATTTTTTTTGTTTATTTATTTATAGGCGTCTTCGGTAACTAAGCCCATACGTCACAGTTTAAATGACTAAAGTTAAAATTAATGTAGATGTGATATTTTTGCAGAGTAATACTAAGTAGATTATTACTATATATATAAAAAGATATACAATTTAATTACTTTTATATAATAAAAAATAATTCCTTATATTTGATAAAGGTTACTCTTTGATACTCAGAATTCGCTCAGTTAAATGACTAAAATTAAACTTAATGTAGGTGTGGAATTAATCAAGTAAAGAGAGGGACATACATTTCACATCTCGGGGCATATCGAGATGATTAACAATAAAACACACAAAAAAATCGGCCAACGGATAAGAGGTGGATGAAATTATAAATACTGATTGTACGAAAGTGACATTTTAATAATATTTTTGATAAATCAATACCTCTCCTATTTATTTCCTATTCTCCTGATTATGGAATTAGTCAAAATGGGGTTAAATTTTTCAACAAAGCACTGCTGCATAACGACAAATACAAGTTAGGTTAGTTTCAATTTTTAATGTTTAAAAACCTTTGTTTAAATTAACTAAAAAAGTAACAAATCATCATTTTCGCTCTTTTGATTTAGTAAATATTATCATAAACGTTTAAAACCATTTCCCCCTTATTTTCTCCTTCGTTAACAATTAATGAGCGACACTGGTTCATACAAATTCCGACAACAATAAGGAAACGATTTAAAACACGACAGGAGTTGTAAATTTAATAAATTACCGGCGGGTAATGAATGAAATTGTACGAAGCAACAGTTTTAATTGTAAGGGTCGGTGTTTTTACGATGGGGGCGGTGAAAGGAAACGAAATTGTTCAATTAACCGCCGCATCTCGACGACGATGAAACTCTTTCTTAACTTTTCCTCGGTCGTCTTTCTTTTTCGTTTACTTTTCCATCAAGAAAATCTCACCGTTCATTTCGAACGGAGTTCGTTAAGCGCGGTGAGATAAAGAGAGACGGCAAGATCGGGTAAAGCACTAAGAGACCCACCGATTTCCCACACCCACAGTCTACCGCCACCTGTTGAAGCGGTAATTAATTTAATTTACGGGATCACGGACAATTCATACAGCAGCAAAGCGTACGGCTAGGAGCGCCATCGACTAATGAGTCGGTAATAAAGCAATCTAGAAGATTCCGGACAAAACAAAATTGCGTTATAAGTTATCGCTTTATTCTTGCAGTTTCTACTATATAATTTACTAACGATGAAGTATCCATCCAGAGTTATTTCTTAATTCTGTATTTGCTTCCCTTGTGTGCTAGTCAGGTAACCAGGTACTTTACGAAATCGTGACACGACACGAAATTGCACTTTATAAGTGATTATATTATAGGGTAAGTAACGATGAATGGTAATAAGTTTCCAGCTGATGCAAACTAGGACGTACTTTAGCAGTTAGACTTTAATAAGCCATATTGTATTCGATACAGTTAAATACACAGGATGTCCCATGATATGACTGTTACAGCTTTAGGCTGTGCTGTTGAAATGATTTTAAGACAAGAATGTCGAATGAATGTATGCTCAAAACTCTTTCATAATTGAGCTACAAGCATTTGAAGTTTAAGATAACTCTACTAGTGCAAGTATTAGATACCGTTGTAGATTTCGTTGTTACTAAATGTCAGGATGATGTGAAGAACCAATAGATACTTTATATACTGACTTCCAGAAAAATTGCAACACCTAGAAGTTGTCGAATGATTTTATTGAAATTTTCAGGAAACGTTTATTTTCATTAAACAAATTGATGATTAAAGTTTGAATAAAATCTAGCCAGTGGTTTTTTTTTTGCAGGTTGTTTCCATAGCACATAGTAACTATAAATTTGAAGTATTAGACCATTTAGTAACTGTCAAGTTTGCAAATTGTTGTTGTTACGTCACAATTTCATTCTGCACTTGATAACAATGCCGAGAGTACGTCAGCATCAACATTTTGTCCAATTAAGTGATTTTGAACGTGGCCGTATTATTGGTATGAGAGAGGCCGGACTTTCGCTAAGAGAAATTGCTCGTCGTGTAAACCGAAATGTTTCAAGGGTGTTTAGGTGTTGGTCCAAATGGTCCGAGGAAGGGGTTCAACATCGTCGCCGTGGATCTGGACGTCCTCGAAGGACTACAGATCGCGAAGAACGTCGCTTAAGACTTTTGGCCACAAGAGATAGATTTTCAACAACTCGATCAATTGCAAATGATTGGATGAGAGGTACAGGACTCAGAATGTCAATGTCAACTGTTTATCGCCGGATAAGATCTTATGGATTGCGTTCATATCGTCAATTTTTATGTCTTCCTCTTACACCACTTCACCGTCTACGCAGACTAGAGTGGAGCAACTTAAGGGTTAATTGGGCGCAGGAATGGCATCAAATTGTGTTTAGTGACGAGTCCCGATTTTGCTTGTGGGCCCACGATGGTCGTAGGAGAGTCAGACGGATGCGTGGAGAACGTAAAAATCCAACATTTTTTGTGGAACGCAACACAGCCCTCACTCAAGGAGTTATGATATGGGGTGCAATATGTTATGGTAGCAGATCACCCTTGGTCTTTATTGACGGCAACCTTAACGCAGCTGGTTACATTGCTAATGTGCTACAACCAGTTGGCCTTCCATATCTTCAGGGGCTGCAAAATCCCATTTTCCAGCAGGATAATGTGCGCCCTCATACGGCAAGGGCTACAACACGGTTTTTGGAAGAATCTAACATTGTCGTCCTCCCATGGCCTGCTCGGTCGCCTGATTTGTCGCCCATTGAACATGTATGGGATATGATTGGTAGGCGAATAGGTAATTTACCGCACCCTCCAGATAATTTACACGATCTTCAACAACGGATTCAAGAAGCTTGGGACGATATACCACAAGCAGCTATAGATCACTTGATTAATAGCATGCCAAGGCGTCTAGATGAGTGCATTACAAATCGTGGCGGAGCAACTCATTATTGAAAAAACTTTTAAAGCTTTTGTTCTTTTGTTTTTAAAACTTAATCATAACTTTGTTTCATAGAAATAGACGTTTTCTGAAAATTTCAATAAAATCGTTAAACAGCTTCTAGGTGTTGCAATTTTTCTGGAAGTCAGATGATTGACACTTAATCTTCTACTACGCACTAAAAAATATTTGCAATTCCTACAGAAAATTCCAGTAACGTATAAGGTAAAGTTGCCAAAAATTGGGAAATTTAAGGTACACTTTAGGTATATTTTCTAATTTTTGGTAAATTTATCCTATACATTACTGGAATTTCCTGTAGGAATTGCAAATATTTTTTATTGTGTAGTTTCCGAAAATTTTCTAATGGACTTAATGTTGACCGCATAAGAGTATGGAGAACTTTACATAATTTCGGTTTGTGCCAGTACCATATCTTTCCTGTACTAGCTCTCAAATCTGCTAACTACGCAGCAAGATTTGAATTTAATCGCTGGTTAGTGAGAAATCGCTTTATCGGAAAATATTGTTTAGTGATGAATCTTCCTTCACCTAAGATAGCATCAATAACATTATTCACATCTTGAGCAGTTGATAATTCACGGAAACGACAAAATCTCTCAACTCAAGACTGATGCTGTACTTAATATTTTATTACATTAGTAAGGTTATCTAAAATGCTTCTAGTTTAGTTAAGAAAGGGTTTTGGGTGTATATTCATTAAAGATTTTTTACTTGAAATTGCTTCAGGAACATATTCTTAAGCTGTGGCAGTCATGTCATAGGACATTCTGTATATTAGAGCAAACGCGCTGAAAATATTGTTAGCTACTAGTGAATGTTGAAATCTCTAATAGGATTTTGTAATATGTCGAATTAAATTTTGTTCTTCTTTCTTTATTTATTATTATGAGGAGACAATTGAAGAAGCAAGAAGCAAAAGAGTACAGGTACATTTCTGCAAGAGTTATGTGCAAATTTAAGTTGCCCGAATTTCAAATTTGTTAATGGCATAAGTTTCGCCACATGTTTTATTTGCGCTTGTAATATTTTTCTTCTTCCCCATTGAAATTATTATCAATATAACTTTTTAATGCTTTCCATTTTCAATATGAAATTATGACTACCTGACCCACATCACCTTTTTGTTACCTGTACCGGAAAATACGTCAGATATCTGACCTAATTCATTTTGTTTTCAATTGCTTAACAAAATATCACTCAATATTATTTTAAATATTAAAGAGATTGGGCAGAACTTTGTCATGTTTTTAAAGTGTTTGTTTTATTTCTTCGAGTAATGACAACATTACATTCAGAAAGTCAACAAAAACGGATATAATAATTGACTCTAAACAGAAACAATTGAAATTAAAATTAAAAAGGGTGCAAATAAAAACATCAATTCATTTCATGCATATGAAAAAGACAAAAATCACTACCAGAGGGTAAGACATCTAGCAAAATTCGTTGATGTTATAGTAAGCTTTTAACTGAAGTAGGCGTTTTACATGCAACTTGTAGGTGGTAATTGATAACTCTTTATAGTGCGCGGGTAAAATGTTATAAAATTTAATAGCTTGATATGTACTAGTCTGCTGAGTTGCATTTACTTTATGGTAGGGTACATGTAAATTACTATGATTTCTTGTTTCATGATCATGTAAATGCGAGCGCTGTGTAAACAAATTTAAATTTTCTCTTACATACACTAAACAGTTATAAATATACAAAGAAGGTATAGTCAGTATTTTTAATTCTTGAAACAATTGTTTACAATGTTCTCTTGGTGACTTTCTGTTAATTATTCTAATTATCTTTTTTTGGATTTTGAAAATTCTTAAAGCGTGAGGAGAACCTCCCCGTAGGATGATACTGTAATTGACTAAACTAAAAAAATTAGCATAATATAGCGTTACCGCTGTGTTCGTATCGGTGAGATCCACTATCTTTCTAATTTGGTAGGCATATGTATTTAATTTTTGGCGTAGTTGATTAATATGACATTTCCAATTCAAATCAGAAGTTAAGAGAACAAACATTACCCTGCCTCAAACTAAAGCTTATTTTTTGTGTTTTACTCCCATTCAATTTTAACTTATTAGCATTATCAGAATTATTAGCTTGTGTAATAGATATTTCTTCACTATCAATTAAGCCATTTATTGTACTTTGATTACTGCTGAGAGTGGTATCGTCAGCAAATATTACAGTACTGCAATGATCCAAATAACAAGGTAAATCGTTGAGGTAAATAATAAACAAGATTGGGCCAAGTTTGGATCCTTGTGGAACCCCTAAAGATATTTCTAATGTAGAATTGCTATTTATATATAATCAATAAATATCATCGAAAAGTGTATGTGTTACACCACTGTTTCAGTTTTCCTGCTCTTCTGAAAACACGCATTTTCAAATTAAATAATTCAATTTTTGATTTAATAGCTTTAAAGCAATACTATTTTGTGCCCCAGCACAACTACCCTTAGTACTAGCCTTGAGTTCCCAAAGCACTGTTTTTTTTTTTTTGACAGAGCTTAAAAAATAACTAATGTAGTGATTAATTCGATCTCTGAGATTTATTAACACCAAACTTTCAGGTTTTTTTATCCATCAAAATATTAGTATTATTAATTTCAAGATTAACCTGTTCTCCAAACAGCTGTAATCTTTCATGTTTTCAAAAATCATTACTTGCGATTTGGACGGATTTATACAGAAATAGAAATGCCGCCTTGTGATTTAAGAGCTTTAAATCATAGTTGACTTTATTTACTTATTTCCGGTGCCAACTTGTCCCATAAAATGAGTGGTATATTTGTATACCATCTGTATATATATTGGAGATGTGTGGAACAAAAAACAAACCGGGCCTAGTATTGATCCTTGTGGAACTCCTCCATGATTTTGAGGTATTAGCGAGAATAAAACTGAATTCAAGTGGGCGCATTGAAATCTATCGGGAAGACGGCTTATTATTAAATTCATACAAAAGAGACCCAACTCCAACTATTAAACTTATTGGTATGGATGACCTGTATTTCAATGTAATTTTCTTACGTTTATTGTATAAAGTATAAATCATTTTACTCATTTATTCAACTCAAGCTTTTCAGCATTTACGATGTTGTTTTTGTATCATTTCTGGAGAATGAATTATATTTTTGTACAAAATAATAGCTGCTCTTCAATGTAAGTATGGGTAACTTAAAATTATATGCCTGCTCTTATCAAGTATATTTCGTTTTACGAAATTCCTTAATCTATTATTATAAAACAATAATATTTTATGAATTTTATTGATATCATTAGATCAGCATCCTTCTATTCCGGAACACGTTTTTCTTGACAGTAAAGCTTTAAGATTCACAAGCAAAATTGGATTGTAAATGTTAATTCATTTGCCTGGCTAGGATGTAAGATTTTTCTTTCTTTACAGAAAGGTTAGGGAAGCATATAAATACGTCGCAATTTATACTTTGCAGATCTCAACGTTCCATTCTGCAGGAGAATGTCGGCAATTCGTACGTTTGAGTCTGAAAGGCTTACATATTGAAAACACATCTTGTCCTGAATACAGAAGAGCAGACATTCCAGTCGCGTCCTCATAAAACTCCAAAAGGATTCCTCCCGAATCGAACGGTATATATAGAATGAGACACGTATAGCTCAAAACAAATTTAATCACGGCGACATTTCCATCAATCCATCTTATTTTTTTCTGTGCCGTTGCTTTCGTCCTTAGCTTCTATCTCATTCTCTTTTTTTCTATCTGGGTTCACTCCCCTGATGGCTTTCTTTGCCATTTTCCGTACTGCAGAACCCCCTCGCACATCTATCTCAACCGCCGTCGAAAAACCCACCCCTAATCCGTTCGCCCCTTCACCCACTTCTTCGCTCTGATGTGTAGGACGCGAATACAGGGAGTATGGACGCTCGGCGTCACATGTGCCACGTACCGAACGACGCCGACTGCCATTATTCTGGAGCAAGGGCAAAGGGCGCCACCTAATGGCGTTCACGTCTGCCAAGCTCCCTTTACACGCTGCGTATATGGACGTATTGTCTTTCTGGGGCGTTATTCAATTTAATGAAATGACAAAATTATCAATTTGGTTTTTTATTAAAATATACCGAGTTGATAGGTAATTTTAGGAAGTCAAATAGGCTGTTGCTGTAGAGTTTGCCATTATCAAAGGAGTTATTTATTGCCTTTCTCTTGTGGGGATAAAACTGCGCACGTTGAGAGAAAAAATAGGTCGAATAAATCATGTATACAATTTAATATCCTATCATGGTAGAAAAGAATCCTTAAACAAAATAAATTAGGCTTTTTAAGCATATTTCTTCTTTATAAAATAATGTTCACATTCAAAGAAATAGGTGTTTTCTAATGAGAGAGTATTTAGGTATAATATTAATATGTGTTTCGATATATTCGATATTTTCATCGATATCGAGATATCGAAAGAAACTTTACAGTATCGAATCAAAATATCGAATGCTGATGCCCGATATTGTTTCGTTGGAAATTATAGCCATAGATAGTTTGTTTTATACCGTTTGTCATTAGGAAAAGTGAGGATACTACCTTTAGCTACGTATGCATATGTAGAGGGAAGGAGGGGGGGGGGAGGGTCAGTGTTTCCATTTAATCTCTCTTAGGCATGTACATTTCCTTATTCTATACTTAGAAACTTCGCGCGCCATTAATATGTATAAGGGCGGTTTTATCGTGAAATACACACACCTATATGCACATGAGTTGTAAGTTATCCTCACTTTTCCCAAAGCCACTCAGTATATCTTTTTTTTTTACAAAAGTATCATATAATCATATTTTTTTCGTTTGTCCTATATTTTCTTACAATTATTTTATATTACGTGATACCATACCTCCCATTTTCAAAAATTATAATCTACCACGGTATTCTTTTATTCGTTTTTCTTTCTCAGATGTAAAAAAAAATTTTAAGCTCGTATACAGGTTACAATCATAGAATAAGATTTAAAATTTTAAATGATGTAAAACATATTTTCAATCTAAAACCAACTAAACAGTAATTGGTGTGTACACCACATGTGGTTGAAGAAGATTAACTTCTTGCCCCACGTTTTGAGAACGTACGTTATAATGACATTTCAATCGCCAGGCTAATGCCTATGTAAAATTAAGCACGCTGGGAAGGATGGTGGTAAAACCTCAAGAGAATTAGAAGAAGTAGAACAAGAAGAAGATTCACCAAAATGTGACTTTTGGAAAACCCACATGAGGCAAAAAAAAAGGAAAAGACGGAAGCGTCAGAATTTATTCGTTATTTCACAAATCAAGTTAGTCCATTATAATGCAACCCACTGGAAACTTGGGAAGACATGAGAACAGAGACATGAGTTTCTCCAAGCTTCGAGGCCAGAGTACAGAAAAATCGCATACACCTATTTCTCGCTATGTTAAGTCGGATTTGGTCGGATTAGACTGAGTTTAACGTTTGACTTGTCAGTGTCAAAATGCCAAAATTAACAGAAAATGAACAAGTTTTAATACTTTCTAACTTAGAGAATTGATGGTCTATAAAAGGGCAGCAAATAATTATGGCATTGTGTATACTCGAATTTTTCTGCACTTGAGGGTCAAGCAAAACCCGGCTGACTTGTGGGTTTTGCTTGACTTGCATTATGGCAACCTTTGCCCATTTGAACGATTGTTTTCAAAAGCAGGTAGATATAACAATAAAGGAAACGTACATTATAATGACATTTCAATCGCTAGGCCAATACCTATGCAAAATTAAGCAAGCTCAGAAGGATGGTGGTACAGCGTCAGGAGTATTAGAAGAAGTAGAAAAACCAGGTGCACCAAAATGTGACTTATGGAAAAACCATAAGGGGCTTGCACGTGGGGCAAAAAAGGAGAAGACAAAAGCGTCAGAGTTTTTCCTTTATCTAACAAATCAAGTCAACCTATTACAGTGCAATCCGCTTGAAACTTGGGAAAACATAAGAACAGTCTTTCCAAGCCTGTACGGTTGAATACAGAGAAATTGCGTATATAAAGTTATTATTTGCAAGTAGACATTTACTAAATTTTACCTTAAGAAAGCGATTATGTGAAGCACTGGCTTTATCTCACTTTAATTATTGTGATTTTGTCTACGGTCACTGTTTACTTGAGCGTGATAAACTTAGAATTCAGAAAGTTTAGAATGCTTGTTGTCGTTTAATATTTGGCTTACGTAGGTATGATCATGTATCTGTAAAAATTAAAGAAGTTGGTTGGTTGAGGATGGATATATTGATATATTGATATTGAGGTAAGATAGCATCTGCATGGGTCGTTCATCCGTCCCGTCCACCGTGGCCTCTAGGGCCTATTGTAGGGCTTTAGGATGGAAGATCGGCGCGGATTTCATTTATGTAAGTTTGTGCATTGGTTGTTGCACGGTACCATTCCGATCCCACTTAAAGAATTGTTGATTCCGCGTACTACTATTCATGTTCTCAACACCAGGCATAAGCACCAACTTTCCATTCCTAGGCATGCTACTACTCTGTTTCGAAGATCCTTCTGCTATAATGCTGTTGTGTTATACAACTACCTATATACCGGAACACGTTAAACTAATTCGGCCTTCTTACCGCTCTAATAAATTGTTCAAGAAATTTATATTTTGCTGTCAGTGACATTGTTACTCTGTTCGTTTGACAACTACCACATTAATATTTATGTATCATCCTTAAATACTTGCTATTTTTATTTTCACTGTAGTATTTGATGCGTATGAATGTATTAATATACTGATGCAGCCGAGTTGGGGCGTAAGCGGTGCGTTCCAGGTGGAGCGCGGGCATTCACTGATCTTTGTATATATTTTTTTGTATTGTAGTAGCGAGCACCGGTTAAGTGAGAGTAGCTAGACTGCGCCGGACTTGCTTTTTCTTCTTCTTCAATAAAGACATTAAAGACATTTTATTATTATTATTATTATTATATTTTTTCGCTATGTTAAGTCGGACAAGACTGATTTTTGCATTAGATTTGTCAGTGTCAAAATGTCGAAATTAAGAGAAATAAATTAAAAATTAGTTTTAGTGTAAATGAATGCTTTCAAAAGAAGAAATAATAATAATTTGGCAAACATAATAGTTATAAAGCTCCTTTCGTGGAATAAATGAACGAATGAAGCTATAATTTAAGAAAAAGAAAAAGGTAAATCATTAGGCTAAATCAAGAACAAAATATTATGATGAAAATTAGATAGAAATCGAACAGTAATAATTGTGAATTTACTGTAGCAGCAACAAGAGTACAAGAGTCATACGGATATTAAAATAACGTTTAATTAATTGATTTATATAATCAAATGACATTGTCAGTATGATTATGTGTTCGATAATGTGGGAATATCGATAATGCGTTTTTTGTTATTGATTCTACACCAAATATCGCAGCGGAAGAAATATAAAAGCATCACTGATTTCGCCTTTCTCCGTTCAACCTCCACTCCGGAAAGGTGCGGGGGCATGGTGGTAAGGGGGGTAAAAAAAATCTCACCCGCGCTTATTTGATGTATCTGTAAAGGACACATTTAGAGATATATAATTTAATCCAGGAATTTTCACCAATGTCTTATGTTAGGTACTACAGTCCTTGCTGCATCGTTCATTATCCAAATTACAACACTTTTCAGAATTAAAATTGATTGTCGTAGTTTATATGTGGAGATGATCTGTGCTCATTATTAGCTATTACTCACTGTTATATATGAAATATTTATACGCAAGTTGTATGGTTTTAACATACAATATAATTTACGGAAAATTAAAGCTTTAGCTAAAACGAGAAACTGCATCTATTGCAGTTATGTTGCTAACTAAACTTTTCTTCATTTAATTTACGTACCTACCAAGGTAAATAATGACTACTATTGAAATTATTTATAAATTATTTTAGGTAAATATTTGTCTTTCAGAGATATTTACTTGTATTGGTCGAAATACTTTCAATAGAAAACATTTTTTAAACATACAGTAATAACTCTCTTGCTTGCTCTGTTTAATTCCAGGTAGCCACAATTTGCATTACGCATTAATAATCAGATTAATCAAACAGGTGATGCATAAGTGTTACCGAGATACTCTATAATTAATATTTTACAATTTCGAAGGCGCGTTTACAGACCGCCGTACGACTCGACATAATTCATCCCGCAGTTTACACAAAAATGCTGCGTCATGAATAATTAATGCAACGCGAAAGTGCAAGTTAGGGTACGCCCCGTGTTCGCGTTGCTGAATCCTCGACCTAAATCGTTATCGCTACATTTTCTGCGAATGTGCACAACACACCATGCGACCAGGACAACGATGATGAATATAAATGTAGGAAAAGTAACGCAGGAGAATCTCCTCCAAATTAACACCGCCGGCTGCCTGCTATACTCCTCCTCGTTCTGACTAAAATAAACGAAAATGTTTCACGCCGAGGAAGTCATAATTTATATATTTTTCGAGCATTATTACCCCGCAGACATTAACGCTGTCTCTCTCCGGCGAGGCGGTTTTCTCTTTTTGGGTAGAATTTTGCTGCTATTACTTCTTTCTTATGCGTTGGATGCGGAAGGAACTCTGAAATATTTTCAGGCGATTTTCTTTCTCTTGCTTCATTTAAATCGTTTATGTAGAACTAGAAATATTAGAAACGATTAATTTTAGAAAAGCAACTAGACTATCGAATTGCAAGTAAAAGACTATAGATTAGATAGTAATTTATTATTAAAATGATTAAACCGCGTTGTGCACCCTTATCTACTTTTAAAACTCTAAATAAACGGTAATGTAATAATAAATACACGAAAAAAAAAATTAAAAAAGGTCCATTTGCCTTAAGTATCCGTTGTACAAACAGAAGCAATATACATGAATCACTGGAAATATAAATAGAAAAATTGGAAACATTTCAATTGCAGAACATACTAAAACCGAGGTTCATCAGCAACTCTACGATTTGAAATAGACGGTTTTAAATTGTGTACTAATTTAAAAATTGCGGCTTTCCTTGGAATTCGGGTATTTAGTTGCAAATAGATTCCATATTCTTTAAAGAGAGTTGCGAGCATTATACCACCACATCATCTCAGGTCTCTCCTTCATAACAAGGCATTTTGTGTTGTAAGTATGAGATTTTGTTTCAACCACCGCGCTTCCAACGACAGATGTGGTCAGAGGCCAAAGATTAGACTATACGCATTTAGGTCAGGTCCATACCTCGTTTCTGAGTATTTTTATACTACATCGCTGTTAGGTATTGTAGGAGAACGCATGCCTCCCCGCCGTTTACTTTGCTTAGATTAGGTCTGTATATTTTAAAAAAAGTAAATTTATGCGGCTAATTCTTGAACTAGCTAGATTATACTTTGCTCTGTGATATCAGCAGAACGTTCGATTGTATGGATTATTATATCTGTTTATGCAGCGTGGTTGCTGGCTGATTTGCTTCATATCTTACAACTATATAACAATAAATATATTAGAAACCTTGGCTTTTCTTCGAATAAACATAGTAAAACGAGTAAAGATAAAATTTATAGCTTAAGATAAAACTATAGTGTATTGATTGTTCCCCGCTTTATAGTATAAGGTACTCAAAAACTGCGAAACAGAGGCGCAAGACAAGTATTTAATAGTATTTCGTAACGAGTAGATTTTAGCTTGCTGGTAGTGATCTCACATGGACGAAAATGTTAAAAGAATAATGGAGAGAGGCTAAAATGTCTTGAAGAATACAATTTAAGGATTATGAACTGCTTTTCCAGCATCCACTGAGCGCTGACTGCAGTTCACCCCATTTTTTACTGACATCTAAACACATTCTTCAAAATAACGCAAAACAATGAAATGGATCTCTCTGAGATAAGACATACCTAGTCTAATACCTTAGAAGAAACAAGAACGGTTTATCTACATAAGCGACAATGAGAAACTAATAAAAGAACATAGAAGACCTACAAAAAAATGTAAGCATATAATAGATAGTAGTATAAAACGTGTAGGGCTGGAAGCTTTGGAACGACATGAATTTAAATGAAAATCATACCGGGGAATAAAAATCTTGACGACAAGATTAAAGCAACGAAATAATTATATATCAGGATTATATTTGAGATCCATAATCTAAAGAATAATATATAAGTATGTTGAAAATGGAGGTAATTAATACCAGAATATGAATGAATCATACGTGGAATACCAGGAAAATGAACACACCACATTGAGAAAAAAAATATCAGGGCAGAGAAAAACTTGTTGCAGGTCTAGGCTATACTCCGACAGAGCTCCTGAAACATTTAAAGAATGTTTAAATGACAAAAACAAAATATTTCCAACAATTATTATCACTCATCATTGAGTTACCGCAAAAATTAGAATTGCAGTAAGTAAGGGCTATAAGGAACAATATATTTTCTATAAGAACAGAGAGCCCAAGGAAATTTGAAGATCTATTTAGTCTTGCGGTCAATAGCATTCATATACCTTAACTACGAAAAACAATATTTTCATGCTTTATAATTATCCCACCTCTTCCTTAATCCTTTAACGCCGGAATTATTTATTTTTTGTTAAACTTCTGAATTATAAACAGGGTGTTTTTATGATAGAATAATACAGTATAAACCATATTACAGGTTTATTTTGTTGACACTAATCATTATATGGGCCGTGATGATATATGGACACGCTAGGCATTTATGGTTACAATTTAGACAAATACACAACAATAAAGATAAACAGATTTAATTAGGTAATATGTTTCATAATAACAATACACTCCACAAGTAACGTACGCATAGTCTTCGTACAGTGAACAGCAGCACATCTATGTCGATTGCAAGAGGAAACTAAGCGTCCAATGCCATCTGAACGTAGCTCATCGGAAATTCTTGTAGAAATACTACTAAATTTTGACGTAGATGGTCTACCAGCCCCATCAGGTAAGTATCTAAATGTTGTCAAATAGTGCTTGACAATTTCACGGCAAAATTCTTATTGAGAAATATTGCTACCACTTTTTCTCATTATCATCCATGCGTTATGCATGATGATAACCATGTAAACAAGGGCCAGTACCATTTTTTTCCGCTAATTCCTTTTCTACAGTATGATATATTTTCATCCTTACGGTCGGTTACACCCATAATTTTATTATAATTCATTATCAATGCTGGTTGACTTATTCGGATTTTTTCTTTTCTGTGCGACTGTATCGCGTTGTAGTACTAAGAGGTTGTAAATCGTGACAGGTGGAAGCAATTGTTACCACAGAATTATCAACCCATTTTACAACAGTGATGTTTTCGTCAATACAGCTTTTCTGTTCATATGTTCCCCTATTTTCTTTTTTTAAAAACTTTTGAAGGAGTTAGAGGACATTCCTTTTGAAGTCTATTTTCTCTAATAGTATACCTGTGAGCATAACCACGCTCCCTGAGATGTTTCAGTAACGACATACCTGTAAACAGATTATGGAAGTCTAATTTAATTGGTAGATTAGGAGTTGGTAGAGAACTAATGGTGCAGCAGATTTACCAAATTCATTTTCATAGTTGCTATTTTCTTTCGGATTCTTGCCTTGATACACAAACTGCAAATTTTATATCCAAAGCGAATTGGTTTTCCTCGTATAAACTGTTTACAATTGTGCCTTCCATAATATGCTACCATATATTCATTAAAATTCATGTGTTCTTTTGGCTGCTACAGTCTCAGAAATCGCGTTTGTAACTTATTCATTAGTGGTCTCAACTTCCACATCTTATCAAATTCGTCACATCTATTGTTATCCGCAAAATGGATAAATCGGCATATTTCTAAAAATCGATCTTCTCATACTGGTAAATACAAGCTCGTTTCTAGTATCTTGAGATGCTTCCCAGAAAGACCGTTTACTAGGAACAGTGATATATCCTGATAGAACTAAAATTGCTACAAAAACTTTCATTCCTTCCTGTGAGATACGTGGATCTCTGCAAATTTTAAAAAGAGCATATTTTTAGGATTGCCTGGCTATAAATTGTATGATTTCTTCATCAAATATTAGCTGAAAGGTTTCTATTGGTGTCATGCCGCGATAGCTAGAGTAATTTTGTTCGGAGATCATTACCCTACTGTATACAAGCAATTGTTTCACTTTTAAGCACAATAAATATGTAAACCAACACGCACTTACCGAAAACGGATATCAGCGGCAGCGTCCGCGTCAATATGTGTACTTGCACTCGGTTCCATTGCACACACAAAACTAACGGATCCCCAAAATAATATTCTAAATGCATATCTAGCAGGTATAAACACCTCCCCCTAAGCCTCTTGAGCGAAAGGTTCGCCTTATCTGTGTAGTAAATGTCATAAACTTTTTTTTGCCACTAAATGTTTGCCGTGATCATAAGAACAAGTACGGCGCTAACGGGTTAATTATTATATTTTCCTTGATTTTTTTTTAAAGATTTGCCCCTGAATTCATATATACTTCTAGACATACATACTCCGAAAATTCGCTTATTTTCTCCTTATCTCATCCAGTTTTACTGAGTTCTTCTTTTTTTTTTTGTCAAAAACACCGTTGACATAACATTATTAACATATTAAACGTATCTCTGAATTTCATTCTATTCTAATTCTAGTGTTAGATATATGGTAAGCTGCAATTAATTCCTTTCCTAAAACAAAGCTACAGTCTTACTCTTACCTGAACATTTATAACACTATAAAAACTATACATTTTGATTGTAGACGTTGCACTGATCGAAATTAAGTTACTAAGTAATTAATACAAAGCCTTAATAAATAAGCAATTGAATAGAATAGCCTAGTTATAAACAGGGAAATAGAATCATGGCCTACCATATCAGACTTTTGCCGTCGGAAAACGAAATGCTTGGGGAGGCGTTGAGGTGGCGTCCGCCCTGCCGTCGGGAAACAATTGCTAGTGATTCCAGGAAGCCACGGCCATCGCAGGAGGAGCTATGAACGGGTGTAAGTGCGATGCTCCACTGACCGACATAATTAGTTCGAGTAAAAGCGGCGAGGCTAGGAGGAGCGTAGTACAAATTAGGGGAGAATGAATGCAATGTCAAGGTGAAGAACAATGAGGTTCGCGGGTGTTAGGGACGCCAGGGTATACTCTGGAAATGTGCGCGAAAGAGGAGGGGGAGGAGACGGTCACGGGGATTAAAACACGAGCTGTTCTAATGAGAGACGAAGGGGCGAAAGTGAGCGGGAAGTGGTGGAGCGGCGTACGCGACCATTGCACTCTCACCGAAAGTGTAATGAGAAAATTTGCATAAACAGAGATTCGTTGGTTGGCCTCTCTCTCTTCTTGGATTTGTAGGATAGGTCAAGAGATCCCACCACGAATAGAAATGAAATGCTTACGATGCATTTCTTGACCCAGTTGTTTTTAATTCTCGATGGTAAAGGTTAATGGAATGTGATTGCTAGGTAAATATTTCTTCCTCTCGTTCAGGTAATCAATATCGTAATGGTCGATTCAATACTTCCTGCATTCACTATAGATTAATGTTCTGACAGTTACGATGTTACGACTAAAGTAAATGGTGGAAGGAAATGTACAGTTTTATAGCTAAGATAATCAATCTCCATTTATTTATTAAGATAAATACTAAGAAATAATAAAACAGCAATTAAACATTTTTTTGTATCCAAGTTCATAGTGAACGCATTTTTAATATATGTATAATTATCATAATAATAGAAATGTTTTCTTTCCGTTGAATTTATTTCACATAATACTTAATACATGTCCTGTGATGGGTCGAGACTGTGGCTTGAAAACTATAACAAAAATCGCCGAAAACACTAAGTTTAACACTGCTTTTCACTTGTTTTCTACTGAAGATGGCAACTTAGTTGCCGAAATACGTATTTAGATTTGTATCTTTAATTTTTGTGGTAAGGGATTTTTTCACTTTTTCTTTTGGATTTTTGTTATACTTAATACATGGCGGAAATAATATTATTGTTATTTTAACTAACAACAAATGATTTGTGTTATGCGTCTTTAGCATCATCCCAACCGGGTGTTTCCCCGTTATATCTAATGATGTAGATATTTTATTTGTTAGCGTTGGCCAGAATGGTGGTAATTAAAATATCCGACGTAGATAGAATAAGGGCAACGCCTAGAAATATTTTGGCGGTAATCATTTCTGAAAACAAACTGGGGTATATCCAGCGATTTATTAGAAAAAACAATATGCTAGAAACGAGTTTCAGTTACGTACTACTATACTACGGCCATTGAAAGCAGACATATGAGACCTTATCTTATCGCCGTATATATGCTGTGAGTAATTGAAAAGATCAACGGCTAATTGCGTTCGCAAAATATAAAAAGAGAATTTCTATATAAAAAAAACTAATACGGAAATTTCACGTTTCTTATGCTAAATTACGGAAAAAACGAAATAATATCAGAAATAAAAGAAAACCATGTCTATAGCGACAGTAGCCAAGATACAACCCTAAGATAAAATATAAGAATTCTAATTAAGAAGAAAGATGCATTTAACTGTTAAATAGTTGACTAAGTGAACAATTTTTTCTAAACAACTACCAAAAAATGTCTACATTCATTTGGTCAATGATAAGTAAAACTAGCTTTAATAGTATGGTAAACAGTTTTGTCTGAAAGGTCCTAAAAGAATTAAATAAAATACTTGTTAGTAATTAAATTTAAATTGCCTATTATTAATTGAACTAAAGATATTGACATTCGAGCGTTATTATATTATTCAAATGTGATTTCCTCCTAATTTCTGAGTTCAGTTTTACATTCATTTTACGCCAAGTTGCTATTGTATAATTTATCACCAAATAAAAAAATATATATGGATATGTTAATTTCAAATGACTTTATTGTGCAAAAACAGGAGCGTTTGTAAAAGTATTAAGCATGCGGATAGAAAATCAAATAAACATATAACAGGTGAAAATGATTAATTATTGTTAGGATTGAAGTTTTAAAAATCCAGGCGTATTAATGTTCATATTAATGTGTAGAATAACAGCAATAAATTCTAAATGTAATTATCATTACCTACGTGGCGTAAGTATATAAAATTGATTGAAATAAACCTACTATATTGAAAGCTAATTCAATTACAATAACAATTCTATTTTCTAACGTGTATTGATTATTTGAAAAACAGAGAATGCTTTCTCCTTCTTGTAAAAGATACCACTATTTTATAAGTGTTATGTCGACATAATTGAAAATGTCAATCAACAGAAATTTAAACTACAAGAATACCTTATTTGGTTCTATTGATTACTTAATATAACTTTCAATGCTCTTCTACGTTTACTTACCTTTACTAGGAATGTTGTTAATGTAACCTTTGCGTTCATAAAAAAATTAAGTTCTCTAGAAATTAATAAGCATTAATGCCAATGCATATGCAATTAATACAAAAATGTGAATTAATCTTTAAATTAGTAGCGAAAAGAATAATTAAAAATCTAACAACGTTAGATTAATAATTCCGGATATATTTCTACTATAATCAAGTAATAAATGAAACACAACTAACAGGATACACTTTCACTTAGATATGATTATTAACAGTAGCACATATATATATATATACAGCAAGAGAAAATGGCACTAATATAAAATAATTTACACTAAACATTAAAAATAACTGGAAAAAAGTACACGATGTACACTCATTGAATAGTGGAGATGAAACTAACATCAACTGATTGAATCGCAGCCGCTAAACGTTGAACTACTCTTCTGTTAAATCTTGTCAGTCACACCTAGGACCCTTTCTGTTTATCCAAATTCATATACATAGATGCATACATTAAAACCTATTGTATTTTGCTAATATATAATGCACGGTTGCTTGCCTGCTCCGCATCCCGTTTATGCATAATATTAGCAAAGTTTCCTTTCACTCCATGAGAAAAGGTGTTTCGTAACAGTGCGGGACCATTTGCATAAGAAAATCTTTGCGAGGAGATGTGTACGAAGGCACGGCCCTTTGGGACAGGTGAAGAGACCGGTAATTTGTATACCAAGTAGATATTCTAGATCTTTGGAACCTAGACTGTTTAAACTAAGTTGTATCAATTTAATTGCTATAAAGTGAGAAGCTATAAATATTGAAATTGTATAGTTGGTGCAAATCTATATTGTGCGACTATTAAATATAGGTATAATCTGGTAAACAAAGCATAATACGGATTTCATGTTATTGAAAGTAATTTTAGTATCATAGATAAAACAAGATAATAAAACTAGTGACAAAATGTTTTATATTATATTATAATTATGAATAAGATGTAAATTTTATTGCTACCCTATGAGTTATGCGGTTTATTATTTTTAGTAAATAAAATTCATTTAAATTGTCAATACTTTAAAATCTTAAAGTTTATACAGTTTACTAAAGAATGAAGAGTTTTAAGTTTCAGGTTAGGTATATAATTGTAAAATAAATAGTGGACAAATTTGTAATATCTTGACAATCATTACTTAAAGGTTTAATGCGGTTTTTAATTTGGATTAGTTTTAGAAAACGTCTCACTTTATGTTATTTTCTCTTTGTTTAATATTGTAGTTTGTTCGAAATTCAAAGAGTGGTTTTTATTTAGAGCGTGATTTTTTGAGGGCGATGGTATTACTAGAATATTTATGCCCATTAAGAAGGCCTGCAAAATGCTGTATGGTTTGTCCTGTGTCTATCTCATAATCATTGCAAGGAATTTTATATATAACACGTGTCTGTTTTAATTTTAATAGACATTTTTCATATAATAAGGTAGGGTGGTCTAAATGGACCCTAGTTTCACAAGTGTTTAAATTAACCCTGTACCATTAACACAAATAGACCACCCATTTGATACTAACACTGCTTGTGGTTACACGTAAGCCTGGTTAGTGTTACAGGGTTAAAAAGTACTTTTTTTTATTAATTTTGATGTTGGCATATTTAAAATGTGTGCAGCAAAAAAGATAAATGAATTTTGGAAACTGTTGAAAGCCGATGAGTCCATTTCTCCAGAATTTATGGGGTATCTGATCCATCATCGGCTATCTTCGCTTTGGTTGACGATATCCGCAGGTAAGTGGCCACCGTTTCAGGCATTTAACCTTTTTGTATCTAAATTTTATTAAACTGTAACTTTTCATTTCAGAGCTATACGGCTTGTAAAGTAAAAGGTTTAGGAAATACAAAACAGCCAACATTTCTGGCGATATAAAGATTTATTTATTCAACCAAACAGTCCATTTCTAGTACGTTAAATATAATGTCTTATATTTTAAAAAATGTCATTTTCTCGCCGGCGTTAATCCCGGTGCTTTCTCAAAATTTCTCCATATGCTTTACTCTCACTGTCCCATTTGCTGTAAGTATAACTTGTACTTGAAAATAGGTTCCATTATAATTTACGGTAACAGATGAGTAGGAATAACTAGGAATAATGTTGTGAGCTTTTTCTCGTTCTACGGACAACTGCAAATCTTCATGTCATGTTTCGCTATTACAGCTTACAGAAGCAAGCTTAAACAATTCAGTACTTTTTCTGCTCCTCTTTGGTGCTATAATTCAACCCAGACTAAATGAGTATGGTCCATTTACCCCAAAAGCACATTTTTACAGGTGTATCCTATCTTATAACCTACTAATGTTACAATTTGCTTAAATACAACATGTATGTTTAAAATATATAGTTCACTTGCCTCTAAACATAAAAATTAATGCATTCTTTAAAAAATCAGTGCACAATTCACTATAACAACGGAAACCGATGACATCTGCAAAACACAAAATCTACAGTGTGTGCTAGACAACAATTTCTAATAACTATTAGATATTATCGAATCGCAAAAATTCGTTTTGCAGCGCTTAGAAGCCGTTAGCTACTACAATTGCAATTTTAAATTTTGTAGTGGGATGGCCAACTACCCACAGAGGGTGATTTATCCAATTTTGACTTACTACCAATGTCCTGTGTTTCCATCTATTTCATGTTCTGTGAGTGTCGCTGCCAAATATTTATATTTTCTTGTGGTTTTGATAGTTTTCCAAATATATTCAAAGACTCTTCCGTCTATTGTCATGTGAAGGTATGTTCTGTACCAATGCAATAGTTTAACCAAGGATAATGTTTCAATTACTATGTTCGGAAAATCCCAGATACTAGCTGGCCAAGCAAGGGAGCCGCTCTCATAGATGGTTGGTCTAATTAATAAGGCAAAATCAGAGAGCATTGCATCGTTTAGGATGAAGGAAATAGCAATTACTCTCATCAGAAGGTCTCAGTGAAATTGGTTTTTATGGCCACCCCAAACCTGATCTGATCTATTGCCATATATTGAGTCTTTCAGCGTCAATTTTCAATCGCACTTATTAGACGGCCATTTATGACGTTCCTTAGCTGAATTTTCGAGACAAGAATCCATATACATTTTTAAAAGTTTAGGAAATAAATAATTATCGTGTCGCAGGCCTTTGTTTACTTATATTTTCTAACACCAGAAATACCAGGAATAAGAATTAGATAGAACGATGATGTTAGTAAGTTTCTTAAGATAGAACTGGATTAGAGAAGGGCCGGAAGCTTCACAATAACATAAATACAAATGGGGAATGAAAATGAATGACGATCAGGAAATTGAGGAAATCGTTGTTCAACATTGGTTAAACTTGTAGATGATTATTATAGATGCTGATAATTAAAAGATACAATTTACGAATTTTATCCCACATTAATTATATCTACCTATTTCCGAAGTGAAATTGAATTATTGAATTGATATATAACTTCTTCTTCATAAAATTTGTACATTGAATAAATGCATATTTAACATTAGTGTTGGTTATATCATGTTTACTATCCCTCGGATATATATATATACTGCACTAACATCCCTGAATGTAATAATCTATAGTAAGCGAAAAATCTGCAGCTCTTTCCCACAGTCAGTATATTACCTTGCGGCAACCTGATTAGCATAAGGACTTCGTGGTGCGATCGGCGACAACCCTTCCGATGCAGGTGAAGGAACACCTAAGGTTAAGTTTTAACGCGGAAGAAATTAGCAAAAAGCAGCAGAACAATGCGCACGGTAATTATCGCTGCCAGCTCTGTAAATTGAATTTGCATATTCAGGTACGAGGAGGGGTGTCCGGATTTTCTGGCGCGGGTACCAGCGGGACGACAAATACAATGCGTACCTCGCGAGTCGCATTGTTTCCTTTCGGTTTTTCATTTGCACTTATTTTACGATGATCCCTGTGACTAATCTGCATATGCTACCAGGTACTACGTATGTACGTACGTACAATGACGCATGACGGTTTGTTTAACCGTTTTTTTTTCCTATCCGGATATGAGTTCCTATTTTGCATACGGGAGTCCTATTGTGCAGACATGTATCAGTCAGTAGTGTTCGAAACATAAATAGAAAGACTGGCGGAAATAATGCTTAGCTATTATTGTTCAAAAATCAGTAATATGTTATATACCAAGTTTTGGGGTAAGGAAATTTTAAGAAAAGAAGATAATGAGATGCAGTTTTGTTGTGATTCTTTTTGTAGGTGTAAAAGTCCGAAGAAAAATTACAGGCCTCATAAAATTCACAAGTAAATAAAATTTTGATATTCACCAACAGGTTTTACGATGTTAATTTTTTTTTGTGTTCCCTATAACTTTGGTGATTCGTTAATTCAATGATTGGAAATAACCAGAACTAGAAAAATTGAATCCAAAACATAAAAACCAGCGTAGGCTAAAACCAAATATCACTATATAATCATACGCGGACATTAGGGAGAAAAAGGTTAAAGTCGCAAAAAATTGACAAAATAGTTAAACAGATAATCGCATTTCGATCCATTTACTGCTTGAAGGCCAACAAGTATCTAATATCAAAACAACTGCTACATAAAGACTTGCTCGACTATAACTGACGTTTCAGGACATAACAAACGGTCACCAAATTTACGATGCTTCTGGCGCTGAATAGACCTAGGTGGCACGTTCAGATTTGTCAAAAGCTCTGGATGTGGTGAATCGTGATATCCTGCTAGATAAACTAGAAAAATAGGGCATAAGAGGATATACAGGTGTCCCTGCGAAGATTGCATTTTTGATTAGAGCTTCATTTTGCAGTTTATAAAAAAACTTTTCTACAAAGGTTTTAAAAAAATATATCTGACTATAGAAAATATATAGACTATAGCAAAAGTAGGTGAACTCATACTTATTCTGTTATTTTAAATGATATACTCCATATATTACTCCATTATTGATTTTTAAATTTGCAATTTTAATGTTTTTTAATGTCAAAATAAAACTTTAAAATACTAAAATAACTATTGCTTTACAGATTTTTGTCTAATTATTGGACAATTTTTGAAAAAGCCAATGTTTAAAGGTTTAATTTCTATTTTATTATTACAACTTCTGCGAAACCAAGATGCATTTAAGGATTGTGAATGAAACGGAAAAGAAAATAATACCCAAATATCAATAGAAGTCTCTAATTTCAATGATATATTTATAACAACTGAATGTCGTATTAAAAAGGGATATGAGAAATAAGACACAAATTTAGATGTAGGTATAAATACTTGAAATTAGTCCGTGACTACTCTGTCTGACTGTTAATAGCGCACTATTGATTGGAACACGAATCGCGATTGGATTTGCTCTGTACGGCATACGGGCACCGATAGAATTGACTGGACACAGTATTATGTTTTATTATTAATATATTTGTTTTGTAATATCAGCATGTTTTTGGATATTATTTATACACTAAAAAATATTTGCAATTCAAGACAGAAAATTCCAGTATATTTTCTAATTTTTGGTAAATTTACCCTATACATTACTGGAATTTTCTGTAGGAATTGCAAATATTTTTTAGTGTGTATGGTTAGCTATTTGATCTGCTAGAATATCATATGATATTGTATATCATTAAATAAATTTGAATAAAATTTATAGTTTAATTAAAAATTGGTTAGTGTCCACTCAATTCTGTCGGTGATTGTATGTACGACACTGTGTGGACGTCTCCGTGACGCAATAGAAATACGCTCCCGTCTGGGCCCTGTTCATACTCTTGCCTTGTTTGGACCCTGACCCGCGGACAAAACATCCCAACTCATGTTATTATTGATATTTTCTACAAGGTTAATAATTTGCAGTTTATATTTCAGTAAATTTCAGGCATTAAGAGAGAGAATGTCTGTCAACCACATTCAGATTAACCCTGTTTTTGAAATGAGATATAAATCGTTGCATATTTACACATGGGCTGAACGAGTTATATTCCAATGCGGCAAAATTGTTGGGACGGCAAATATTTCCTTACTTAAAAGTAAAGGCAGTGCCGGATATTGTTTGTACTTGGAGGATCTTTCTTTTTTAGTCAATGACAATGTGAAAATATGATGTGTTTTAAGTATTGAATCCTTTTTTTTTGCATTTTCATTTTACTATCACTTTTGTTTACCGCTTTCTGTTGAAAATATCTGGCAGCACTAGTGGGTGGGGGGAGAGTAAGCCAGATCTAAGAAGCTCGGGGCGGCATTAACTGTAAATACGCCACTGGATATAAAGGTGATCCGAAATGGAAATTCTTGTAAAGGCAGTTTAACAGATTGATCTTTCATGTATTTGGGTTGTGTTTAGCTATACCGGAAATATAAATATCATATATTCAATAAATATATATTGTTTAGTTAATTCAGATACGGTTATCTGAACCATTTTTTCTCTCCATTACTCTTTATTGTATAACTCGGGGGTAACAATAAATGTATAAGTAAAAAACTAGTTCAAAAACATAGTTTCATTGTCATAAATAATTTAAATATATATAAATAGTGAACTCAAATGAATTTAAATTCATATTTGAACCTGAACTCTAAATTAAACTTAAATCAAACTTAAACCACCGAACTATACAACCACAAGACGAGGTTCAGATTAACTCTGCTTTACAACCTAAACCTCGACTACAAAAAAATAAATATATATGATTTTAATACCTTAACTCCTAAAAAGAAAAGCAAAGCAAAAATTTGACTCTATCTATTGTGCTCCCACTTTTAACTAATAAAAGAGCCCACAGATAAACAAACCCATCCCAGCTACACCTGTAAATATAAACTGAAAGCAATGTAAATCGAAATCCCATAACAAAAGAAAAACACACATCAAAACAACATCGAACGCAATTTTCGCCTAAAACCCGCGTATGGTAAACTCTTTATGCTGTCCGGTAGATTGTTATATTTCAAATAAATATTAAAGGAAAAAGACATTGTAAAGATGGCCATTTTATGAGGAGGTGGCGAGATTAAGCCTCGAAATCTAGTTATATGTTATATACATCTGAATGGTATCTGATTTTATTGTAAAGGTATGGAGGGGTTTTAAGAGTGAGGATCTTGTGATACAGACAGGCAGTCTGCAATTCTCTGCGACCCCTCATGCTGAGCCAACCCGCCTTCGCGATCTTGTGAGAAATATGTTGGTATTTGCGTATACCGTAGATATATCTGAGGCAGCAGTTCTGCACCTTTTGAATTCTCTGTTCAGTGATGCTGTCAGTGACAGTGTGGTATATAACACCACAATACGTAAATTAGATAAGACAAATGCTTCACAAAGAATTTTCTTAATGTTGATATTTAGAACAGATCTGTGAGGATAAAGAACACGAGGATTGAGGAAAGAACGCTGTATGTATTTGTTAACCTGAGTGCGATATCTGAATGTGTTGTCTAACGTCAAGCCCAGACTTCTAGCTTCACTAAGGATAGGTATATATGGAAGACGACAATGGTTCCGTTTACTTGGAGGAGGAAACTTCCAAAACTACAGTGTCCAACCATCTTCGGCTCGAAGATAGTGGTCTCTAGTGAGGTTAAATACCTAGGTGTTATTTTGGACGCAAAACTGACGTACAAATCTCACCTTGAATAAGTGTCGAACAAAGCCACAAAGGCATTTTGGGCATGCAGAGGAATGTTTGATAAAACGTGGGGGCTAAAACCGGCAATGGTGCACTGGCTGTACACGAAGGTCATTGTACCCTCCATAACCTATGCCTCGTTAGTCTGGTGGCATAAGGCTAGTCTGGGCTACGCGGTAAACGCGCTCAGCAAGGTCCAAAGAATTGCCTGTTTAGGCATCACGGGAGCCATGTCCTCGACGCCGACTGCGGCCATGGAGACCATTCTTGGGCGTCCTGCGCTTCAATTGGTGTTGCGGTCAGAAGCTACCCTGGTAGCTTACAGAGTAAAATGTAGCGGGTGTAAAGGTTTCTCTGGTAAAACTGGAGACCATACCAGCATTTTCAACTACATTGAACAGACAGTACCTTTGTCCACTAGGGCGGACAAGTTCCGCCTGTCTTCAGCTTCACTAGGAAATACTCCGTAGACATTTCCAACAGTGAGGTCTCCAAAGCATACATTCACAGACCGGGGCGATGTTCTCATCGCTGGTTTGTGGATGCCTCGAAGACGCCGAACGGCACAGGCATTGGGATCTGGAGAGATGGAGAACCGAATGGCGAAGCCATCAGCTTAGGGGGCTCCACTTCCATCTTCCATGCTGAAGTTATAGCCATCCAGACCTGTGCAGAGAGCATCTTAAACTGCCCGCATGGGAATGGATCGGTCGAAATTTTTTCCGACAGCCAAGCTGCCCTCAGGGCACTACAGGCTGTCAAATTTGCTTCCGAAGTGGTACTGAGGTGCCATAGGAAGCTTGAAGAATTGGCGGAGCATCACAGCATTACGCTGAGATGGGTGCCTAGTCACTCTGGGATTAGAGGTAACGAAATTGCTGACAAACTAGCTAGAGGCGCCAGTGGTCTACCGTTCACTGGTCCAGAACCGTTGTGCGGAAGTTCCTATGGCGGTATCAAAGCCTTTGTCAGATCTCAACTCGCTGCTAGTCACCGCTCCTATTGGAATGGACTAGTCGGCGTGAGACACTGTAAAATCCTCGGTTTTTATCCGGGCGACGAAAGACTCCGCAAGGCAGTCTCTATGAGCAGGGCCAGACTAGGACTTCTTACGGGAGTCCTAACCGGCCACTGTTCATTAAATAAGCATTTGCACCGAATGGGGCGAGTGGACTCTCCCCTGTGTAGAAACTGTGGGAGAGCAGAAGAAACTCCTGTGCACCTCTTTGCCGACTGCCCGGCAGTGGATAGGGAGAGACGGAGCTGTCTAGGGGTCGCTCGATTGGACGAACCCAGTATAAGAAAATTAACTCTCGACCAACTTGCGGACCTGTTTGTTCGAGTACAACCAGGTCGAGAGAGTTAAGACATCATGGGGGCACAATAGGTCTTAAGGCCGAGCTGCCTCACGGGGTTAAACCTGCCCATGAAAGCAGAAAAAAAAAAAAAAAAAAAGGATAGGTATAGTAGTATTTTGTATACAAATATTAATTACATTTTTTAACTGATCACATACCCTGGCACTGCCAAACAACACTACTTTAGATTTTTTGGGATTGATTCTTAGATTTCTTGATTTTAAAAACGTGGAGATAGCATCTAAATCGTTATTGATATCAGCAACCGCGTTCGCCCATGTACCTGGCTTAAAACTATAATAGAGCTGAGTATCGTCAGTATAAACATGCAGTTTGCAAGCTTTAATAACACTACCAATAGAGGCTGTATATAATGAAAATAATAACGGTCCAATAATTGAGCTCTGGGGCACACCTCTTTTGATCTGCGATGGAACTGATCGTTTACCTGCTAGGTCCACCGTTTTTATTATATTAAGTAACAATTTTGAGACTAGTTCGATAGAATTTTTGCTGAAACCAAAATCGTGCAAAACGTGGAGTATAATATTGTGTTCGACAGAGTCAAAAGCCTTGCTGAGATCGAGCAAGGTCAGAGCAGTAATGTCTCCCCGATCACTAGAAGTGAGTATATCATCTGTTAGACCCAGGAGAGCCGTCTCACAGCTGTATCCTGTTCGAAAACCTGACGAGGCTCATCTATCTTCGGCAGAGGTACCTACATACTAAAAAAATATTTGTAATTCCTACGGAAAATTCCAGTAATGTATAGGGTAAATTTACCAAAAATTAGAAAATATACCTAAAGTTTTCTAGTAAATTTCCCAAATTTTGGTAATTTTACCTTATAGGTTACTGGAATTTTCCGTAGGAATTACCTATATCTTTTAGTGTGTAGTACAATGGCATGCCTCCACAGATCGGGAAACACGCTCTCAGTAATACAGCAATTGAGAATATGTGTAATATAAGGAATAATAACCAGACAACACATCCTAATCATTAATATATTTATTCCATCGATTCCTGCAGCAAATAGGTTTTATAACTCATTTTAAATCAATAAAATTTTGCAAAGTAAACAAAAAGGAAAATATATCACAAACGAAGCCAATCAATTATCAAACAAGAATTAGATAATTCCATATTAGAGTTAAATTCAAGTTAATAACTTTAATATATCATAGGCAGATTAGAAGGTTTCGGGTAAGGCATTTCTGTACATGTCACTATAATGATTATACTGAAACGCCAGTAGTTGATTAGTAATATAATAGTAACCTCTACTGTTCTCACTTACATAAATTTAAGAGTGATCGTATCGCATTAATACCAATTATAGTATGAGAAACGCCGCTTTCACTCAACTAAATTACAAACACCCGTTATAAGTTATACCGAAATGAAACAGGAAAATATTTTTTTTACTGATGAGAAGTGTTTGATTTTTTAGAGTTATAATTAAAACATCGGAGAATCTGCAAATTAACACCAATTAAATAAATCTAAAAGCCTTCGAAAGGCTGGTAAATGGGACAGATATTAATAATGTAGCTTCTTTAACCTTTATAAAAACTAACGCATACAATAAACAGGAGAGAAACGACAGAAAAAGTTTAATAACAGGTGTATGCGTATAAAACTTAGGCGGCCTATAAATTTCAATCTAAGATCGTTTAGTCAGTCCATGAGAAAGTAGTTTTTTCTTTCCAGACACGTAACCCTTGCAGGATCGTTCACCTCTACTGGGTCTTCCGCCTCTATCTTCCCATTTCGATTTGTATTGGCTCGGAACGTACAATATAAATACAGATGTCTTGCATATAGACACACACACACTAATTAAGGTAAATTCAGATAATATTATTACGTTCGATGGTAATTTTATTGTTCTAGTTCACTTGAGACATTACCGTGATGCATACGGTGAATGTTTAAAAGGAAGAACACGATCAGAAACTATTTCGATTTCATGTCTAGACTACGTCCAACGTGGACATTGCGCAGATGTTGTATCTGTATAAGTAGAGAATTGAAAGGACAAAAAGGAAAAAATATTATATTATCACAGCTGCACTCTAAACGGGGATAATTTTATTTATATTACTACATATATACGTGCCTTCATATACATGTACAAATAACGATGCAATATCTTTCATGTTCAATAGCATATGGCTTTGTAATTATGATTATTTTTATATATTTTCTTCGAAGGCAATTACCTTAGATACATACATATGCTTACATAAATATTTTAAATTAAAAATATCCTGCCGTAAGGATAGTTTGTTATTAGTAATGGAAGCGTATTTTGTGTGGCAAATGAAAAAATTAAAAGTTAATTGCATGTATTAAGGTGGGTATCGGTATAATTTTCAGTTCATTGAAGGATACATAAAAATGTTTTACGTATGCACCTACAGCAGTGGGGTTTAATGTAGATATAAAGTGAGAGAAGCATTTTTACTTCAGAAATAATCTTTCTACAATTATAATAACAATACTAACGCATATTGTATTATTTTCTAGTGCTGGTAACGAGACTTTAAAAAATTAAATGAGTTACGAATAGTAATACAGGTTCATAGAATAAATCTACAGGGTTCAAATTGGAGTCCCGCTAATATACATTAATGTTAAACCAAATTGAAGATGCAGGCGGTCAAATTCGCTTCCGAAGTGGTACTGGGGTACTATACGAAGCTCGAAGAATTGGCGAAATATCGCAGCACCACGTTGAGATGGGTGCCTAGCTAGAGGTGCCAGTGAACGACCATTCACAAGTCGAGAACCGTCGTGTGGGAGTTCTTGTGGCGGTATCAAAGCTTTTGTTAGATCTGAACCCGCTGCTAGTCACCGCTCCTATTGGAATTGACTTCCCGGCGCGAGACATTGCAAAACCCTGGAGATTCTTCCGGGCGAGGAAAGACTCCGGAAGGCAGTCTTTATGAACAGGAACAGACTGAGACTACTTACACGAGTCCTAACTGGCCACACACATGCACCGCATGAGGCGAGTGGACTCTCCCTTGTGCAGAATCTGTGGGGAAGCAAAAGAAACTCTTGTGCACCTTCTGGCTGACGGAGTTGTCTAAGGGTCGCTCGGTTACAACATCATGGGGGTACAATAGGTCCTATGGCCTAGTTACGGCTGAGTTACCTTACGGGGTAAACCTGCCCATGAAGGTCAGAAAAAAAGAACTGAGAATTGTTCACGCAACACTGAACATTGCATATTAAGCTTGGTTTGTAGGCTTTCATTTCTCACTGTTGGTAACGTCAAATCGTCAAAATGAAATAAGAAATTCCATAGCAATTTCCATAAATACTCCCAGTAGTTTACCAATTTCAAATATATTGAAAATCATACAAAACAGAATTACTTTCAATCGTGTACCGAATGGCGTTGGCAAAAGTGAGCATTACCTACAACCACGTCTGTATATAGGTGTAGAGTTTCACGATAACGCTTCAATAAGGCAGAAGTGAAGTTTCCTTATTTGTTAGGAAAAATTCTTCTAAAAGTAAAATACATGTACGGTTTTAGAGACACAAAATTTCCGTAAATTCGTGTAGGAATTTCACCAAAAATTTTTTAGTGTATACAATTTAAAAGAAATTTTACCTCACGGGTACGTTTAAACCCATAATCCTTAAGCAATATCATCTAGGTGGTATTTCTGTACCATCATGTGCGTGTATCTCGCAATTGGAAACATACCAGATGATGTGCATATAAAGCGTACATATTTTCGTCTGTTTTACATCCGGTAATATACCTCACAACAATAAACACACATTTTATTTATTAATCAATATCATTCCGCGGAGTATAGATTGTCGGAGGTAAACCGGATTTTAATACTTCTTTCTGCTCTTCATATAAGAATTATATAGCGAATAGTTTGGAAGCAATAAACCGCCATTTGAAACGTATACATCCAGACACAGGGAATGTTTCGGTAATATTTTGTGCCATCACATTTTGACATAATGTAAATTTATATGGGAGTTGACAAATGGTGACGTGATACGTTATTTATTGAACCCAAGATATAAAGAACTGAATGATAGCTCTAAATTTCTAAACATAGATACCGAATTGTAGTGATGCCTATTATATACAGATTATAATAAAGATACATCGTAGTAAAGTTATTTTATATACATAGGTATATTTAGGTCGAAACGATTGTCAGTGAAATACCTATGCCGTAATGTGAACTTTGTGGTTTTATATTCTTTTATAAAAGTTAGAAGCGGAATAAGAACTGATTTGAATGAATTGAAAATTATTGAACTTTTAACCGAACTTCTCTTCAAATTTTATATAACATCGATTAACAAATTAATTCACAATAAATTTTAACACTTAAGACTGATCACAGTACATTAAGATAAGCCTAGCCATATAGGCTTATTTTCTCAGCTACCTTTTCAAGTCTATATGATTCCTCTTATCCGAGAAAATACTTTCTAATTTTGCTGTTTTAATGGCACTTAACATCCTAAAGAACAGCTCTCTATGCAGTTACCTATGTACTCTGGAATTTCCCGAGGCCAGCAGTGAAAGCTTGGCTTTTCTAGACTCTTGTATTGGCGACCAACGAGGATTTTGGTTTCCGCTTTGTTTTAGTAGAATCTGCATCTAGCTACTTTTATTACGTGGATGACTAAACATTTGTTAGGAAAATGAAATTAACAAAAATCATGAGAGGTCAAGACTAAGCTTGCCAGAAAAGAGCACATTTTAATAACACTGACAAAATTAACAAATGAAGTTTATTTCATTATTGCATTGATACAGGTCTTACACTAGATCCGAAACTTGCTATTGCATGTTCTGTGGAGAGATGAATCTTTGTTGACTAGAGATAGAGCATTTAATAACTGAATCTATTAGATAGCATGCAACGGACTAATAGCATTACCAGCAAGATATTTCCATTTTACTAATATTAACGCAGCAGTTCAATTAATTATCCTAGACCCTTCCTCAAACACTACAACTAATAGCTGGATTCTAATGGCTATCAGTTTGAGCATTTAATATAATCGTTGCTAGTATTATTATTATTAACAATATAAGTATTTTATGACAAGTTCACACAAAAAGTAAGTAAAGCAAGTAGAATTAATACCTATCGAGTTAGCTAATTTTGAGATGGATTTATGAGGGAACAAATAGAAAGTATTCGTGCCCGAATAAAAGATATTTGAATTTTGTAAGTATACCGGTATCTTTTTTTGCAAAAGCAATGTCTTTCTTCAAATTAATGAATTATCTACGAGTCTACGGTGTTTCAGTGCATCGTAGTCTATGTCAAAATCAGGAAAAGCCTCACTGAGCTGGCCGACACGTGTTCGGAAATAGACCCAATTTTCATTATTATCTTGTTTATCACTCTTGTGTGGACATTATTGTGATAAACTGAAATATTGTATGGAACGATGCTACTCTCGTTACAACTAATGTGTCACTAACTTACCTATCACAAACGATATTGTATCTTAGTAGCTTTAGAAAAAAACTGTTTTAATTAACGAAGACGCGGAAATAAAATCAAGACACAAATAATCAACACAATATGACACCAAACCAGACCAAGCGTACTAAAGTCAATTGTCAACATTGACTTTGTGGCTCCTTTGTGGCTATTGAATAAAAGATAATAAAAAGACAAAGCTCCAGTCTCACAATCTCAATAATTTAGTAAGGACGACTCATTTCGGGACAATACTGCCTTCAGTCAGCTGGAAGCAGGAAGCTGGAAGAGATTAAGATTGAAATTAATTAAGTAACAATTGGAAAAATTGGAAATTAAACTACTTACAGATATAAATTAGCAAATAGATATGGTAATTGGAAAAAAGATAGCATCTGCATGATTCAACTGATACCCCCGAGCACTGCATTCACGTCCTCAAGGTAGGTGAGAATGTTTTTTGGATGAGGTCCTTTTCAGGTGTTCTAGGGAGAGGTTAACATCCCCAAAGATCGCATACCTGATTTTCATCCCGACGGGACAGAGTCTGTACTCAACCGTGTATTTGTCCTCCAAACGTAGCCGGCATTCGGTCTCATCATAGAGCTCGATTCTGTGCAGGTGCTTTCTGAGTTTGCAGTGGCTGTTAAGAACAATTACTTTAACATGTTCACGGTCACGCTCAACTAGTTTTTTGGTTCTAACATGGTTAGACAAAATGCACTTTTTCCCATGTATCAAACCAGGATAATTGTATAAATGTTGGAGCACTTTCCGATTTGTCCATACAGTGATTTGCTGTTTAGCTACCGTAGATGCTAGGCGAATGGCAGGTTTTTGCCTCTGGAAATGCTATGCAGCACCTCTTTTCGCAAGAGTGTCCGCTTCCTCATTTCCAAGAATGAGTGAGTGCTCACATACTCAGATTGGGGATAGATTACTAGTCGTCCCCAATATATTTAGAATGTTTTTTTTTCAGCTCCAGATCAGCTTCGATCATGCATTTATGCGCCTCTACGCTTTCAGCACTACCTGTGACTGAAAATTTCATTTGTGTCAGATGTTTTTGTGGTATATATTGCAGCCTGAAAAATCGTTGTGTGTTGTCCAAGATTGTAGTATTTTCTAACTTTTGGATTACGACGGAATATTGTTGCGCCCCTGCTCTGTTTTCGAACCGTCCATAAACCAGCAGGTGTCTGTCTGCATCAATGTTTCTTCATTGCACCTCTATTCCTCTTTATTTGGGTGAAGTATGGATCGATCATTGGTCGAGTACACATAATATCCGATGGCATTCCTGGCATACTATCAGAAACGACCATTTCCAGCAGCTTGGTAGCCACACAGATGCGAGTGTGTGGGGACTGATTCGTTATGTGTGATAGGCGGAATGTAGTTAATCTGGTCTGTCTCTCCACAACAATGTGAAAGGTGGTGAGTCCAGAAAAATGTTCAGTGCCAATGACGGTGTAGGAAATACTGCACCTGTGATTGCCATACTTGCAGTCTTTTGTATGGATATAAGTCTTGCTGAGCTTTCTTCCATCATGCTATCGCTCCATAGGTTATGGTTGGACGTATAACCATCACATAAAGCCAATGGATTAGCTTCAGAGATGTAGTCCAAGATGTCCCACATATTCTTGGGCAGGTCAATAAGGGCACCCTCGCCTTGCGAGTAATCTTTTCCAAATGTGGAATATCAAATAAGACGTTTAGATAGTTTACATTATCTGCAAAATTCACGTTTCACACTCTGGATAGTGGGTGATACCAAGTCCTTCAGTCTCCTCATTCTGGTGAACGGCACTATCGTAGTTTTGTTCGGGTTACAAATGGCGTTAATCACCTGGTGGAGGGCTAGAGGGCTTACCTTCTCTACCGATCCTCTTAAAAGTATTACAATATCATTCGCATAGGCATGCACCTTGGCTTCGAGGTCTTCAATGATAGCTAGCAGGTCCTCTAAAAGTAGCGACTACAACAGTGCCGATAAAATCCCACCCTGCGGACATCGCCTATTTGGCCTGAACTGGACCATCTCGCTGCTTATTGTCGTTATAGCAAGCCTATTCGTAAGCAATGGGGCTATCCAGCCTGCTATGATCGGTTCTACGCCTCGCGTAATAACTATAATTCGTAGATATGAAGGAATTGTATTATTAAATGCTCCCTCTGTATCCACAAATGCTACCATGCTTTCGTTGAATTCCATTGAATAAAATCTAATGTTTTCAGAAGAAATTACATCAGGCTAATTGGACGATAGGAACTGGAAGAGGTTCCGATTTTCTTATTTTGGGAATATACACCACTCACACTTCCGTCCACCTTATTGGTATATAATTCCAAGCAGGACTAGCTCTAAAAATTCTAACCGGGTGAGAGACTAGTGCGTCCCTTCTGCAAGAGTGCCGGAAATATGCCGTCCTCGCCTGGCGTTTTGTCTGGTTTGAGCATGTTAATCGCCCAGTTAACCGCATTGAATGTTACTGCTTTCCTACTCCTCCGATATTGGTTACGTCAGAGATCAGGTGGGTTCTATTGCTCAGTAAAAGTTAACTTTATAAGTATAATGCACACATTAATTTTTAAAATTAGAAGTTTAATTAAGATTAATTAGCTATAACGGTTAGTATAAAGAGGTTTTCAGTAATTCAATTTCCAAAACACGTGTAAATACTTATAAGCAAAGCTATAATTCTTTCTTTACATTTGAAGATATTTTTATTTAAAAATCTAATAAACGTTGAAGACGTAGAGAAACGGTTGCTCTTGCATTTTTTCCTTAATATGAGACAACATCCCAAAATTTAATACGTGTAAATATTCCTTTTAAAATAACAAAATAATAAGTAGATATTTTGATAGAGTTAGGTGGCAACAATAGTGGCAATTTGACACAATTTTTTATGTAAGTCCTAAACTACCGCAATTAGTAACTTTAGAAAATTAACAGGTTTATACACATAATACCTTACGTAAAATGATTTAATCGCCCAATTGGTACACTGCAACATCGTTTGACGTCGACATAAAGTTCCTACAAAATTGAATTATGTGGTAGCAACTGTAGTACCGAGCCAAAAGAAAGTAGAAAAGCAGTCTCCTTCGCATATACTTATATATGTATGTATATACGCGTACATAAACGTGCAAAGACGAAGGTAGCTGGCGAAGGTAGGTAAAGAATGTGCCGAGAGAAACATTTCCCGAAATAGACGTAATATCCTTACTGGGGTGGAATTATTTACATTATTAAAATTTCAATTTGAACGTGCGCATGTTGGTTGTAAATTGTAATTTTAAACGTCCGCTAGCTTAGTTTTATATTGCGAACTACTTTCAGCCGGAGAATACGGGTAGCGGAACTGATGGCGCCGCCAGAACGCAGACTTGTACTCTAGCAGTAATAAGCTCTAATACGGTGATGTATGCACAATAATGGTATGAAAGATGGAATAGATTTAAGTTTTGCGGTTACGAAAAGTTACTTTTCGTTTACTTTACGAGCACGTTCTTACACGTATAAGTAAAACGAATATTTTGCTGTACTTTATGGCACGATGCAAGTTATGAGGATGTTATGTATGAATAAGATGGCAAATAAACTGATCCGATAAAGTATCTTCTGGAAATAAATAGTTGATTTATTTGCAATCAATAATATTACATGGAACTAAGTGAAAAAAAGGTTTTTTTAATTTTTATGCATGTTCACGTTTCTGAGATGTCAGTATTTTACGCACTGAAAAAAGTATTGCAACTGTATTAAAAAAAGCTTACAGAAATTATTAAGATTCTGTATTAAAGTACTGTTTATAACACATTTAAATTAAGAGTTTTAAGATTATTCGCAAAAAATACAGGTGTATAATACATTGAACACCTGAAATAAAGTAAAAAATACATGGTAACAAATTGCAAATAGCACGATACTTGCTACAGTAAAATTTACCTGAGTTGGCGTATGCGTGACAACAACAGGCTTTTCCATGGAGTGTGACACTTACGAAGAAATAAGGAGAATCGGTATAATTCGCATGCCAGAATATAGCCACCCCCACGATCTTCGCCGATTCATCGAAAAATTGTAATTCAGAATGCATTGTATGCCGTCCATTCACTAGGCTTCGGCCGCTTCCGCCAACTCAGCTGAATTTCACTGTACGTCAGTATTTTATAAATAAGTACACACAGTGCCGGTTTAAGAAACTGCATCGGAGAAGGCGGAGAAGTTCATGAATTCAGAATACCATTTCATTTAGCCACATTTTTAAGGCTGCTTTAAATTTACGGATTTAATTTTGTCTGGTATAACATTATAGATTGTTATACATTGATATGCAATTCTTCTTCGTATTTTTATTAAGTGAGCTGTATGTGGCAATAATACCGGGTGTGCCATTTATCTGGCATCGGTGGATCGTGCCTTACTCAATCACTTAATCGAAAAATGTTTCGAGTAAAAGTTACTTGAGGTGAAGTGCTCTATAGCTTAAAATTATTTTAACATATACAAGGTGTTCGGTATTGTCGGTACGTTATGCAATTCCATTTTTTCAAATTGAACGTACTGTATATTATTGCATTTTTGAATTCCCCGACTCAAAAGAAGTCACAACTATCTAACATACTCTACGACAAAACTTAATACTTTTTGAGATATTCGCCCTTTTTGTAAAAATATATTATTCGCACGATGTTCTTAATAAATAAATAGCTCCCTTATTAACTGTTATTTTCTAATAATTTTTTGGCAGCAATCTAAGGCACCTTTAGATAATATAATAGATACAAAAGATTTACATTATATTATACAGGGTGTTTTTAAAATACATCTGAATTTCAAAAACTTTAAATGTACAAAACTCATTTTTTTCAAATGGAACACCCTGTATATTTTTATGTCGACGGATACAATTGAAAGGCATCTTTCGAAGATACATAGCATTGCCTATACCTAAACTTAATAGTTTTCGTAATAGAGCATCATTTACTACAGGAACAATAGAATAGGGGACCCAACAGATCTTTTTGGTTGCAGTGTGTTATCAATCTTACATCTACATAGATTAATAATGAAATAGTAAAGAAAAACTATAATAAATAAACACAAACACGAACTGGAGCAAGTTAAAAATTATAAAATAAAGCAAAAGTAACCTTAAAGCCATTCTTCAATGTGACCACCTTCGTTATGTAGGCACATATTTATCCGTTGTCTAAATGACGATTTCACCCTTAAGAGTATTTCTGGTGTTATTCCTTGAAAAGCAGTTCTGATCCTATCTTTCATATCTTCAGGTGTTGTGGGTGTTCTCTCATAGACACTATTTTTAACATATCCCCAAAGAAAAAAATCTAAGGGTGTTAGATCAGGCGATCTTGGTGGCCATGCAATAGGCCCTCCTCTCCCAATCCATGTACCATTCCACATTTCATTTAAAAGTTCTCGAACTGCTAGGTGGTTATGGCTAGGGACGCCATCGTGTTGGAACCACATACGTCTTCTAGTCAGCAGTGATACATCTTCTAATAAACCTGCTAACTCGTTTTGAAGGAAATGCCTGTATCTAACTCCATTCAGATGACCATTGAAGAAAAAAGGACCAATTACGTTTGTGCCGATGATACCGCCCCAAACATTCAACGACCATCTATTTTGGCGACGTGTTTCGAATACAATATGAGGATTCGAGTCTGCATAATAATGAACATTGTGTCTATTTACATATCCATTGTTGTGAAAAATGGCTTCGTCAGTCCACAGTATATTATTGCATAAATCTGGGTCTTGGTCAATTAAATTTGAGATTCTTCTACAAAAGTCTATGCGTCTTTGATTATCAAGTGGCAATAACTCTTGGTGCAGTTGTATTTTATACGGATGGAATTTATGCTTTTTTAATATTCTTCTTATCGAAGACACGCTGATATTTAAGTCGTTTGACATTCTTCGTAAACTTATATTTGGGTCTTCTATTACTGCTTGTAAAACTCGCATTTCATTTTCTTCAGTGGTAACAGTCTCCGTCCGCATATGTGACGCATATTTAATTGTTCCTTCACTTATAAATCTGGTTTTTAAGCGTTCGAAAGCTCTAATTGATGGATATCTGCGATGTGGATATTTTTGCTTATAAATTCTAGACGCTAACAAACAGTTTCGCTCACTCTCACCAAGAATGAATGCCATATCGACTAATTCTTCATTAGAATAGTTCATATTTAAATAAATTACGCAACAATCCGTAACACAAACAATTAACAACAAAAACGATTAACAACGATAAAAAATCAGAACAGAATATTGAAATAAAGATTAGGAATAATTTTACGATGATTTTGACAGTTACTCTCGTATGTACTTTTATTTTGTTTGTTGTCATAGGCAGAGCCTACTAAACAAATTTTTCTTAATGTTTCAATTCGTTCTAAGGTTCCTGTAGTAAATGATGCTCTATTACGAAAACTATTAAGTTTAGGTATAGGCAATGCTATGTATCTTCGAAAGATACCTTTCAATTGTATCCGTCGACATAAAAATATACAGGGTGTTCCATTTGAAAAAAATGAGTTTTGTACATTTAAAGTTTTTGAAATTCAGATGTATTTTAAAAACACCCTGTATAATATAATGTAAATCTTTTGTATCTATTATATTATCTAAAGGTGCCTTAGATTGCTGCCAAAAAATTATTAGAAAATAACAGTTAATAAGGGAGCTATTTATTTATTAAGAACATCGTGCGAATAATATATTTTTACAAAAAGGGCGAATATCTCAAAAAGTATTAAGTTTTGTCGTAGAGTATGTTAGATAGTTGTGACTTCTTTTGATTCGGGGAATTCAAAAATGCAATAATATACTGTACGTTCAATTTGAAAAAATGGAATTGCATAACGTACCGACAATACCGAACACCTTGTATATGTTAAAATAATTTTAAGCTATAGAGCACTTCACCTCAAGTAACTTTTACTCGAAACATTTTTCGATTAAGTGATTGAGTAAGGCACGATCCACCGATGCCAGATAAATGGCACACCCGGTATAGTAATAATATATTTGAGTAAAGTTGGTGTCGTGAGAGACCACTCTCCAATTTACATTCTAAGAGTTCACTAGATGCACCTCACCCGAAGTTATTCTCAGAGTTTCTTGACTCCCTAAATGAGAGTATCCTATTTACATTTAGCTTCAGGTGATTTGACGAAAACCAGTTATAAAATGCTGCTATATATCTGCCAACATTCGCCAATCCAACATCCGCATTAACCTACGTCACAGAGAAGAAATCATCAGCAAACAGAATCGTAAGTTCCTGAGTCACAGGTGATAGGTCGTATGTACGGTAAGAATAAAAGCAGGACTCCTAATCGGCTTCATCCCATTCCGACATTACCTCCTTACTATTCTCATATGTCAAATTAATTAATTAAATAAAGTATGTTATGGTAGAGGTAATAAAAGAAACTGTCTTTTCGTTCTTATTAAACACAACGCAATCTCTTACATCAGCAACTGAAGTATGGCCCTAGTAGTAGATCTGTTTCTTGTGTATCAATTTTGATTTTCAAACAAAATATATTAACAGTTTACGTATAAATTGTGCGATCCTTTATGGACTAGTTTCTAGATTATTCTAGAAATGAATGGAATGAATGCTGCAGGTCTATAATTTATCACATGTTCATGAATAGGTTTTACTCGTGTATATCTAATCGCCAATTATAAAAACGGACCATATGAACAAAATCCATTAAAGAGCTTTCGATAAACTGTTAAAGTTGTTACAAGGAAAAAATAGAATATAAAAAAGTAGAATTATGTCGTTTGTTGAGATATTTTGCAGTGGAAACCTAGTGCAATTTTTATGCAGGAAATTTGTGTACTTGGCCGAAACTAAAATCTGCTGTAACTTTTCTGTATCTGTTTTAAAGGTATTAAGACTTTATGCAGTAATATGTCATAAATTAACAATTATACAGGAATTTCCATGTCATAAACGTCTCTTTATACCCTTATAGAGCATAAAGAGTGTGTTTACTCCCTATGGCTATAATGAAACGTCAAACAACTACATTATATCTAATAGAAACATTTTAAACTTTTACAAAACAAAGAGTTTTCATTAGAAATCAAAAATTCTACTTATTTTATTTAACATATAGAATATCCCCGAATTGGGTTCACAATAGGTATATTGTACAAAAAAGTTTTGGGTTGGAATTTCACATTTAGGAAATAAACCTTGCTTGGTCTGAAACTTACAGTTGACCAAAAAGTATTTTATTTTCAAGTAAAGTATCAGAAACGGTACTTTACCTGAAACGCAAATGTTATTAAAAAAAGTTATTCAGAATAAAAAGCTACGGAGTTATGTAAAATTTCAGAGCGTTCGGCCTACTTCGATTTTGTATCAGGTGAAATACTTACATTTTGCGTTCACAGTACGCCAATGTGTCATTAAAGTTGTCCAGAACAAAAAAAATGTGGCGTTATGCAGATTTTCGAAAAGATCAAGTAAGTTATATTAAATCCGCGTCGTATTCTTGACAAAATCAAAGTTGGTCGATCGTTCTGAAATTGTGCATAACTTCATTTTGAGCAAGTATTCTTAATAATACTCTGACTATTGGAAAATAGTTTGTGCCCAACTGTAAAAGCCTGCTTGATATTAAAAAATCGAAAGTATACTAAACATAAGTTTCACCCCACACAGGACTTATTTCCACAGTTTTAAATTCTAATTAATTTTTTTTTTCTCTATTATACCTATTGTGAACTAATTCCGGGGACAGCCTGTATTATGTTAACAATACAATTTGAATATTTTTTACCTATATTAATATATGGAGATACAACCACTCTACTGTAATTAGACATCATATTGGAATTGTCAAAATTGTCAATTTTAGTCAAAGCAACGCTAAATGTCGGTGAAAAATTGAATTTACTTTATAAATACTTTTATAAAAACCGTAATCCGTGTATGAAGTTATATATGTACCCTGGGCGTAACTTGCTTTTAAATAACGTCTCGCACCATAAAGTTTTATTATGCCCGCGGTACGTAAATAACTAGATATTATATCAGAAATTATGTAGTCTTAATATCGTATATTAAGACTTAAAAAATACTAAATTTCTAATTATCTGAAAAATTCTTCATTCAAGTGTTTTATTCTTCACTGCATTTTTAATCAGCATTAAAGATACTGAATTTTACTAATTCAATCGAATTTATAACCTCAATAATAACAAAATTAGTCATAGTGCGCTGAAATCTTTGAACAGGCTGTACATTAAACAAACTCCACAGTCTTCGTTAACAACTCTTCTCTAAAACCATGTCGACTCGATCTTTGACTTTCTCACGAAAATGTTTGCTGGCACGATTGTTCAAAAATCTTAGAACAAAGACTTAATATTAAAGTGGGCCTTATGTCCTTCTAAATGTTAACTCTGTGAATGTTTTCCGAGTGCTGGTAATGTAATAGGATAAGGAAAAAATAACAATGTGTAAAACACTAGAAGAGTAATACTATTTAATTTAATTAATGATAAGATCAAATAATATATTAATCTTATTTTATTTCAGGTACCATACTCATACTAGTATTTAACTATATCTTTTTTTAATTAACGAGGTGTTGCCCATAGTTATAATCCTGTGCTGCTTATTACTGCTGTATATTTCATAATTGCATTTAATTACTAAATTCAGTCATTATGATTAACATTAAATGCTTTTAACATCAATTATATTCCAGTTTTTTCAACGTGTTGCCAGTAATGCGTAATTGTATCCGTCATTATACACATTAAACTTTCCTAACTATGGGTTGGAAACGATTTAATAATCGCAGCGCATAGTTAATTAAAGTGTATAGTTAGTGTGTAATAAAGGGTATTTTAGTAAATTAAGATAATTACTCTTTAATAGATATCGTCATTCTAGTTTCGGATATAATGTTGAAATTGTGGCCTGATTATTTCATAAAATAAAACATACAAGCTTTAATCTGATGGTAAATGCACCTTTGTGTATTTATAATATGTCTTTCGGGCAGAATTTGTTTTTTTTTTTTGTTATTATGAAAGGAAGTTCTCATACTATACTTTGTTTCTTTTGCTGTTATACTACTTATATGTTAAAATTTATTTAATATTTCGTATATGCAATTTCTATTCTTAAATTATAGGATTGCAATTATAATAATGTAATAAAAACAAATATCTTACTCTCTAATAATAATAATAAAAAAAATGGTACAACGCTTTCCATAAGCTTCCATCATTCTCAGAATCACCAGAGCAGAAATTAAACTTTCAGACGATGTGCACTTCTCATCACGTAGGACGCCATTGCCTTCAGAGCGTTTATAAAAATACTTGCGTTGGGCGCAACGCGGCGACGCAATATTCTAATCTCGTCGCTCATGTACACGTGAATGCGCGAATGGCAGGGGTGGGGGAGATTCACCGACAGAAACGAGAAAATCGATTTAGTTATCCCCGGAGTACGTGGGGTGGGGCGGAACTACCCGGCTAGAGATTGCGATTTTTCTCAACAGAGAGCAGCACAGGCCGATTCCCAGTTCGGCAGGTGGTTTCTGCGGGCGTGTACAGTCGATCGAAGCAGTTTCCGGAAGGGAACGATGTTACTATTTTGAACGTGTAATGTTCCAGGCAGCATGGAAAAAGTAATTTATAATAGTCTATACGATTTTTAAAGAAAATTACGCTTTTTTGATTGTTATATAGAAGAATTATCTTAAAAAAATAGATAATTAATCTATGAAAAAGGAAATACTACGAAAGATAATAACAATAATCTCTTGTAATTCATTTTGATCAAGATACATTGATGTTAGACACGTCGAAAAGGCAATGAATATAAGATACAAAAAAAAGACAAGAAATGTGTTATGTAACATTACATAAATCCAGTAACGAAAAAAACAATAAAAAACGAAGAAAGGGCCATTGAAAGTTATCATTAAGATATTCGTTTACCGAGTAATAGGCTTTCTTATTTGACAGTGATGTGATTCTTCTTTTGTTACGTTTTTCTTTACGTTAACATTGATGGTTTTTATATCTGTTGGAGGATGATTGTATCTATGTTTAGGTATTTATAGATCCGTGTTAGATCTGGTATTATACTTGTGTATGTCAATATAATTATAAGTGGCGGATATTATAAGTAAACGATATTGTTGGAAAACGTGTTTGCAACTTTTCGATAACGTAGTCCAAATATGCATCCAATGGCTCTCTTTTGTGCCTCTTTGGGCTGCAGAGGCATTGCCCCAACAAACATGTCACTTTTGCCATGAAGTTGATATGATAAAATGTTGGGCAAGTGGTAGTGTTTGCTGTAACCCTTAGTCTCCTCAATCCCTTGATGAGAATATATTACTTTCCCAGCTCAGAGACTGGTCCAGAGTAAAATCAAGTAGTTTTTCGACATTATTTGTTCAATAGACTTCTTTCCCATTTTGGTATGTATGCTTTCGTTTATTTCTGCATCTGATGTTGAAAACTGCATTATTTTGGCTTTATTTAGATTCATAGGACGACCATTTTTGGAGAACCATGTTTCTATATTGTTTAATTGAGTCGAGCCACTTTGGGTCAACTCTGTTATATTTGATTTGCTGTTAATCATTGTGATATCGTCCGTGTACAGAACCAGTTTACTATTTATAGACCCTTGAGCTACTACAACGCGTAAATGGACTCTATTTGAATAATTATGATCAAATTTTGCTATTTGCTGTCGGTTTGTATTATAAGATAACAATTCTTTGTAGCTTTTCTTAATTCCAACATATCAGAAGTTTGCTGGGAAAAAAGGGTAAGGTAGACCTTCTAGCTTCCAAGCAAGCTTACTGTGGTCTATGGTCGCCTAATGTAGCAAACACAATTTTTGCATCATCAATCCTCGTGTGTAGTACGCCTAGGATGGAACTAAGACCAGTTATGGTAGAGAATTCTACGAAAACAACAGAAAGGCTATTCATATTACCTTCTGGGGACGCCAGATCACTGAAAAAGCGCGTTACTGGAGATGATTGCTTAGATCCTCTGCTGTGGGATGATAATTCTTGCAGTACTGGTGCATGATTATTTTCAATTGTCTGTGGCAAACATTGGTTAAGTAAGTATAGGCATTTGGATGTAAGTTGAAGAATTCTGGCCATCAAAAAGGATTACCACAAGACAGAACCATAAGAGGTGAATGAACTGCAAACAACGTGAGAAATGTATTTTATAAGTAATTCCAAAGATATAAATTTAAATAAATGAACTGTAGCTAAACTGAATTAAGTATTAAAATATGTTTTTGTACACTGGTTATATCTGTCATATAAATCCAGCATCTATGTATAAATAAAAACATTGGCCAAAATTTACTTAGCAAATGCATTTTTATCCTTTGCATCAAGTATCATTAACAATATTCTTACATTCTAATAAAGTCTTCTTGGTTTCTGTAATCATTTTTAATAGCAAATTTTTAGCTAGCTTTGCATAAGAGTCTTGCGTTAAAAGTGTACTGATCAAAATAATATCGTTAATCTAAAATGACCACCCATTACCTTTGTTAGAATTCAGGTAGAATTGCAAACAGATATTGCTTTTACTTGAAATCTAGGAAAGGTAGGACTATGGCTATTTTAGGTAAAGGAGATTATTTTGATCGTGTCAGTTCTCTTTCTTATGTAATGCTAACTAAAAATCTGTTATCAAAAATGATCCCAGAAACCAAAAAGGCCTTATTAGAATGTAAGAATATTGTTAATGATAACTTACTATATACGTAGAGTAACGCTATCAAATCCACTGTTACTAGAACGTATTGTGTATGGAAAATACATAAACCAAGGAAGAGTACGAAACCCACTGTTTCCAATATCACTACTTCAACTTACTTGTTGTCCAAATGGCTGTCTGATAATTTTAATCACTCGATTTAGCAGTTAAAAATTGATTTGTAATTATATACATATTGTGCAAACTAAAAGATCCATTAAAACTCGCTACAAGGAACATTTGGGCCATCCGAAGTTTAGAAGGTGTGGCAAATCTAGTATAGCCCTACATATACTTGAAGAAAACCGCAAGGTAGAGAATGTAAAATTAGTTAAGAATGTAAATAACTACATACATACATGCAATTAAATTGTTTGGAAGGTATAGAAATATATAGGTAAGAACCAACACAATTTAATGGATTCATTGAATTCATAGTTTGGTGAATGAAAATGGAAGAAATAGATTACGTGGAGTTAGGATTAGTGATCACTATACCATTCTTCAGGTACAAATTAGGATAGTTTTGGGGTAGTTCTTTGGTTCAGTTATATTGCTTGTTTTCCACAAAGATAATTAGAACTTTTGTATCAATTTCATCTATTCTTCAACAACTAATAAATAATACATAACCTAGCTAGAACCATGGTGGCTGGTTGGATAACTCACCGTATGATTTAAACTAAACAATGTGAAAGTGTGTAATGTGAAAGGAGACATGCTCTTCTTCACTCCACTAAAAGGGTGTTGTTCGATTTTTTGCCGTGCGGTCAAAATCGTACATATAGTGTGAAAAGAGCGTAAGGCCTTGTCGATTTTGTCAATTTCGTTGGTTGTTGACCACGGATTGTTTTGGCGTTTCAATGGTGGCAACCTAAGCTGTCCTAAAGGCACTTTATAAATACAACTAAGCTGTTATAACCGAATTCTGGTTTGGTACCATTTAATCCACTTTTCAAATGCTTTTGGTGTCCAGCATAAAAGTATCATATTAATTGCTTATCTGAAATCCAGCGCACAGCTTTTAAATCTGTGTAAGTATACTATACTTTCCGAATTTATTTTACAGTGCACGATTGCTGTTAACGTTTTATACATAGTTGTTAAAAGTGTATCTGTGATTCAGAAAGATATTGAAGGAATGGACACTTAATTAAGGAAACCTTTCATTCGGTTCCAGAATTCTTTAGTAAAAGCTTTGATTTAACTTTAGTCTCTATATTTTTACTTTAGTTTCTCATTGTGCAATTTATCTTCTTGGAATTTATTTTAGAACACAAAAAAACGCTGTTATTGGTTACTGAAATGCAGAGCATGAAATACAACAACATTTATGCTTAAGAACGTAATCAATCCATGAAAAAAAACTTTTCTTTTCTTTGTGTTTTGCATAGAACTAAAGCTAATAGGTTTAGCGTACGTCAGAATTAAATCATAGTGGTGGGCACTATCGATAGCGACTATCGATAACTATCGATAGTTTTGACTATCGATAACTATCGATAGTTTCGACTATCGATAGTTGACTATCGATAACTATCGATAGTTGACTATCGATAACTATCGATAGTTGACTATCGATAACTATCGATAGTTGACTATCGATAGTTATCGTATTCGATATGAAATCAAATGATAGTGAACTATCGATAATTGCTGATAGTAGACTAACGATAACTATCAATGACATAATATTCGACAGTAAAATAATGTAAATCCCTTATAGAACATTTAGAAATGGATTAGTTCAGTATTGATAAAAATTAGCCAATTAATGAGACTTGGTCCGTCTGTTGATATACGGATAGTGTCTAACAATTTTTTTTCGCGAGATGTGATTTTGAGAACTGTCTTGTATAACTAAAAATAGCGTGAAAAGTGCTTTTAGATGATAATATGGATGATCCAAAAGTAAGTGAATGTAAGTCGGGAAGATAACTAAACGTGTAGATACATAATAAATTATATTTTACAGGAATATAATGAGAATAATTAATTGCGTTACAATCATAACAGTAATATATTGTATAATTTATGTGAAAATTTGCGCAATTGGTTTTGCAGTCTTCTGACAAGTACTTACAGTGAGCGGCTTCTGAATCCCTGATATATTAGCCAACCAAAATTTGATTTTAAAAATTAAAAGAAAAAATGTTCTAACTTACCGATTATATATGTAAATGCTCAATGCTGCCGTTAACACATTCTCACAAAGCAAATATGGGTATGACAATTGAAATAAATAAAATAAAATTGAAAATAAATATAATTTAAAAATAAAAAGTAAATAATATTCTAATATATAAAATAAATGCAATTCTGTTTATATTTAAAATGCCTCAAAAAACGGTCATAGTCTAAACAATATATAAATTTTTGTTTATAAATATTAAAATTTGCCCAAATTCAATGGAAACACGACAAGCATTCTTTTAATTTATTTTTCTTTTCTGAGTAGCCTAATGGTTTGTGTCATTTTATATTGTCTTGTTAATTAAAAAAGAATGTGTTATGAATCATCAACTACTCATTGAGTAGAACTAATTATTCCTTCTTTTGTAATAGCAATGTGCGTCAATGTGCACATCTAGTACACTAGTATTTATTTATTTTTATTAAATTTTTATTATATTTATATATATGTATATATTGACGATACATTGTTCTTTACAAATGGCAATAAATTGAATTTGAATTTGATGATGAAACAATGAACCAAAATACTAGTGTTAAGACAATTTCCATTAGTATATTAGTATAACTATCGATAGTCGACTATCGAGAGTTATCGATAGTTATCGATAGTCGACTATCGATACTTATCGATAGTCAACTATCGATAGTTATCGATAGTCAACTATCGATAGTTATCGATAGTCAACTATCGATAGTCGACTATCGATAGTTATCGATAGTCAACTATCGATAGTCGACTATCGATAACTATCGATAGTTGGTCCGACTATCGATAGTACTATCGATAGTTGAAAATATCGATAGTGCCCACCACTATTAAATCACCATTTTATTATTTTCTTTTTTATGTTGTTTTCTTGTATTACTTACTGCAATTGATCATTATTTTTAGCTAAAGCGCACCTTCCTTAACTTATCGTCCCTCAGAAATCGAATTTTAGGGCGTTCAAAAAACGAGGAGCGATCTGCTAACAGGCGCTAATTTGGTCGCCAGCAAATTTAACTAATCGAAAGTAACAAATATAAAGAATCAGGCGGAGCAGAGCTACGCTACGGAATTGGCTACAATTAAAGTAATTACGAAGTTCAGTTGAAGATGGTAATTCAATTAACTGGTTGAGTAAATGCAACGGCACTAGCGGCGCATCGGAGCGGAGAACTTTGACTTTCAATTCTCCGCATCTTTCTCTTTCTAGTTGCGAATTAATTTAATTGCAACCCGCTCCTGCTACTGCCGACCGCGGTCTTGTACTATTTAATCACTTTATCGCGGAGAGGACAATACATGCATTAAGTGCTAATCAGCATTGTTTCTTGTTTCAATGGTTTAGTAATCCGATTTTGTCAAATAGCGATATTAGTGAATACGTGTATGGTGATATCCCCATAAAAAATGTAAAAGATTTCAATAAATAAAAAAGGGGGACATCTTGGTGAGATATACATCATGTGCTTACATTATTGTTAATTATTCTGTAGTCTCTGTTGCTGCGTTTCATGTCGCATACGGTGTAAACGTGCTTTGTTTTTTATTTATATATTTTTCAAGTGAATCTAGTCTGTGTTTCTTATAATTTTTACCTCCGCGCCCCTGTTGTAGTGCAGAATTCAGCGGCATATGTAAGTATGGAAATTAAAGAAAGGGTGGAAGAAGTTAAAACGTAATAACTCGAACGGAAATATAGCCAGAATGAAAGAGGTTAAGCAAATGGAAACTGGCAGATGATGAAATTGACAGAAAATAGGGAAAAGCAGACCTAGAACCACATAAAATGCAAGAATTAGGAGTGTATGATAGATAAAAGGCCTACAGAACTGCAATTGATTTAAAAATTGACAAAAAATGATTTTAGCCGTAAGTAATGATTCTTTGAACAGAAATTGAATGTGAGCCAATGGGCGAAGTGTTTGAATATCAGATCAATTTTTTTTTAAATACTCCGTAGACAGATTTGTAAATATCGTACTAGGGAATCCTCCTTGGATGAGGGACAATTCTTTTACAATATCTTGAAAAGGATGATATATGGGTAGGAATGACTAGTGGCCGAATTATAGTGAAATTTTTTTCTTGATTTACTAAACTAACGCCGCCTGAAATAATATCTTTCAGGCAGATGGATAAGAAAAAGAGCGGAATTAACTGGCCGCATGTTTCCGGCCTATAAAAAAGCCGATGATCCCTTTGATACCAACTTTTTTTTTTCGTTTCCTTCGATTGCCGAATACTCGGACACCCACAGTAAAGTAACTCCATTGCAGTCTGCCAGAGTATTTTGTTGCACAATGCAATATTGCGTATGCCTCTGCTTGAAAGCCACTGGCATATCTTTCTAGTGAAATTGTGATCATAGTATTTCTCGCCTCACGGTAAATTCCCGTCCCATTCTGGGCTTTTGATCCAAGTAAAGCAGATCAGTACATTTAGCCTGCTCCTGTAGTTGGATTAATTCCAATTTATACGATCCGTTAAATTTCTGTTACATGGATATATCGCAATCATGTGGTCTGAACTTATTCCCAAGAGCCTTTCACACGATGGACAATAGTGTTGTGTTCCAATCTTGCATATCTACCACTTGGTGTTTTTAAAATCTGAGATGCCCCATTCTTTCCTCCTTCTTTATCACCAAATGAAGAGGAGAGACGTCTAGGAGGTATTCTATTGTTGCTATAGGAGTAGTCCTCATTGCTCCTGTTATTCGTAAACACGCAAGCCTCTGTATCTTACTGATTATAACTACAGCAATTTGCTGCTGCATCTTTGCCCACCATAACAGATGTGCATACGCACTGTGATGTATGTCCAACACATCATATTTGGTCTTAACCTCCATATAGTGTTGTCTCCGCTCTTAATTCTCTGAAGCTGTCGATTCCAAATGAGATTGTGGTCACGAATGACACCAGGATATTTTACTTTCTCAGACAGCTTCATTTCTCCACTCCTTTAGCGCTGTTAGACCATCTAACTTGCTCCTTCGCAGGAATGCGAATTGTGGTCGTTTTGGAGGGACTAATGTTTAGGCCTTCTTCCTCGCTCCATTCTTGTACAACTTGTAGAGATTTCGGAATTTTGTCTCGTACTACCTGGTTGAATTTACACTGGGTCAGAATGACAATATCATCTGCGTATCCTATAGTTTTATGCCCTTCATTGTGTAGTCTTACTAGTAGCTCGTTCACGGCCACATTCCACAGCAGAGGGGACGAGACGCCACCCTGCGGACCCTATCGACCCGAGCCACCAGTGCTTCTCCCATGATAATTGTGTAAACTGATCTTTCTTTAAGCATGCAGTCTATCCATCTGCTGTTTGTTTTGTCGATCCCTTTTTTCCTCGATACTCTCGGGATTCATGCTGCGGAAATATTCTCAAATGCTTACTGTTTGTCCAGGAATGTGCACACCGACCTGACATGCATACTCGTCTTGATGCAATGACCGGTATCATAATACATCTTCCCTTATGTGTTGCCAGCAGTTTTTTTTTAGAATCTTCGGCATAAATGACATCAAACTTATTGCTTTAAGACGCTTTACTCAATTTTGTCGCGTTTTGCAAGGAATAAAAGTAACTTTAATAAGCCTCCGGGCAGCTGGTATGGAACCCAGCACGAGACTTTCCCTGAGTAACATACTAAGTCTTTGCAACAAAAGTTCTGCACCCTTTTGTAACGTAATTGGGTAAATGCTATTCGATCCAAGCGATTTCTATGGTTTTAATGAGTTGTCATTTTCACCACTTTCACATTTATCACTTTATTTGCTATCTGCCAGTACGCCCTGGATACCTACCGTGCAGTTTCCAGTTCAGCTTTATTGCAGTCTAGCAGTGCCAAATGGTTGATTTTAGATCCTGGGAAATGAGCTCGAAAGGGTTATTCTTTGGTCTCATCTGGCGTGTTAACGTACCCTCGGCTTTCTGTTTTCAGGGTATGTATCGGGCTTTGACGTTCTTAATATAATAATATTGTAGTAAGTCTGGTAGATTCTGGAATTTGCCCAATGTCCTCATGGTGTCTCCTCCAGGATTCTCTCTTCGAATTTCTCAAAATTTGCTGTTATCAGTAAGGGCCTTTCGATATTCATCTCTGGCTGATGTTTCCTTAACTCTATTGAACTTTTTCCTGACTTCCTCCCTCATGTCTTTATGAGACTCCTTTGTTTACCATGGGCAGTTACTATTGAATGTTAATGTAGCAGCATCTAGTGTTTGCCCTGCTTTTGATCCAATTGTTCCAATGTTGGAGCACTTTCTGACTTCCTACATAGACGGTTTCCAAGGTTATATCTTTTATCTCTTATACGTTAGGCAGTGTAGCTGAAGTTTACAATTTCTTTGAGTCTAAAAAGAATATAGTAGTAACTATTTAAAACTGGCTTTTAATGCAGAACACACAAGCAATATAGATTATCTTCATAAACGAATTGACAAACACGGACAATAGAATAACAGTGGTTATTCAACCAGTTTATTGCTATATGATATAATTATAATTAGTTACTATAGCATATTATCTATTCTGCCCTCCAATGAATCTTCATTTGAAAGAGGAACCCTATATTGTTAAGGATCACATTCCGTAAAATCACATAGGTGGTAACAATAGTCAATTTTCTATTTAACGAAAGGAAATGCTGCATTAAAAAGAGATTCCAAGAAAGCTAATTCCACGACCAGATACATATATCTGTACGTTATAAATTGGTTAATCGTTACGTAGATTGCCTTCTGAACGCAACCGATCATTCAATGTTACAATAAATAGTTATACACCTACGGCTACCGAGCAGAGTAGACTAATTTTATATTGCAAACGACATACCATCTGGATAATTAATGAGCTCATATCGAAAACCAATAATTCATTGTATCTAATACATAGTTAATGAAGCAATAAGATATGCCCGCATAAATAATTTATGCCGGAGAATAGATTAACAGTCCGAATAAAGGCAACCATGTAATAAAAATGAACAATTACATGACGGATTAATAAGACGCTTAATTACGTATGCAATGTATGCATAGTTCAACCACGCTAATGCCGGTATGTTAAAAGAGTGGATACTTGCAAAAAATTCTACCTAAATGAAAGTTAACCACCACTTGTTATTCGCACAGGTTTGTCGCAGGGTAACATATTGGATCCTCTTTTGGTTATGATTTGTGGAATATCTTAACCGACTCTGCATATGCTCACAAACTACGACACTTAACATAAAGAACATAACAAGAAGAATTAATTCTTTATGTTAAGTGTCTGTTTGTTGGTTTTTATTTTTGTGTCAATGACTGTTGTTATTAATTGTTTATTAACACAGTTTACTTCTGTTTTAAATTATATATTAATTGAAAAAACTATTAAAATAATCGAAACGTTTTATTAAAAAAAAAATTAATTGCTTTGTTTCATTAGCCATGCACCAAATAATATGACTAATCAACTTGATACTTAAATACAGGCTAAATGTTTTTAAACCTAACCGTCGTAAAATTACAATATCGACTTGAAAAAATGATCAACGTCAATAACATTAAAATTTTAGTGTTTCATACAAAAAAATATAAATATAGATATGATTAGTATTACTAAAAATTTTATTTTGAAACTTGCATAGTAGTCACGGCTGTTTATGATCTATTTAAAGAAAATATTTTCAGCAGTAGACTATTTTAAATAGAATTGTGTATTTTGTATGAATCCTGTGTCCTTCTTGGATCACTTTGTATTAAGGTTTCCTAACTTTTGTTTTATTTTTTGATTTGACCCAGGCTTTTGGCATCGTTGATCGTAGTCTTCTAAGCTATCAATTTATGGCTTGAGGGGCCGTTGCGGTCAATGGATAGCTTTTTATTTAAGCGAACGTTCTCACGTTTGTCACCTTCAGAGCTGACGATGGAAATGATAGCTTTTACAAGTTACAAACACCTCAGGGTGTGGCCCAGAGATCCATCAAAGGAGCACTTTTGTTCATCTTATCTGTTAAATAAATGTTTTTCTGCTATAACTGTAATTTGATATTCATAAAACACTATACAGAGTGTTCGGAAACAGTTGAATATGGATTCCTTTAAACTAACAGAACTTTTCTTCAGATGGAATATGGTGTCTTTCATTGCAGAAATAAATGCAGCACAAAATCCTGCCTCGATCGGTATTAAGATTTGTTATAGGTACTTATTCTTGGTAATTTTTGAGATATTAACATCTATATCATAAAACCGCCAGAAAAATGCAAGAGTTGTAAGCAAGGAAACCGGATCTTTTCGTTCACAATGCTCATTGTATCATGTTTCAACACTGTTCTTATTTGATAGATAAGATATCAGATACTTTATTTCTCTGCCATAGCACTCTACTGACGTTTTTCGTATTTCTAGAACACTATCTGAAATTTTAAAACACAATATTTTGTTGCATATTTAAAATAAAATGAGGGTGTTGTATATTTTTGTAAAGTCCGCTAAATTTATTATTTGATAATAAGATAGCCTACTATGGTTCCTTTAAAAAAAATTAAATAAAAATTAATAGGACGGAATTTGTTAAAATTTAGACGAATTTCAAAAAATAGATTTTGCTTCTAGATCCCAAATAAGATACTACATCAAACGTGTCTAAACTATTTTTCGAAATTTTAAATACAAGCAAGTTATAGCGCTAGGCATTGAAGAAGAATATATTTAAAACGGTGAGATAAATTTAAAGTTTCACCAGGGATTTCATTTAGAAAAAGTAGTCCTGGAATATCTACCAATTTTTTTCATATTTCTGTTGCAATATATGTTATGTACAGAGAATGTGCTCTGTCCAGCTTGGAGATCTCCTACCGAACATCAATAGAATATTAGATCAAACAAATTACAGCTGCTCCTTGCATATCTTGGGTATGCTTAAAAAGGGTCCCTAATTTTATTTATTTTATTTATTTATTTTTATTTTGTTTCCGTAATACAGTAGTGCATAGAAAACGTCAAATTCAAAAGTAAATAGGTACATATAAACAAGGACAAAGTAAATTACAAATATACATCAAGCAATACAAACAATAACAATTAATATATAAGACAAGCAAGAGAAAAATAAGTAAACAAACATTTTTCGTGTTATTAGTCAGAACTAAAAAAGACTAGAAAAAAAATCAGTACAATTATATAGTACCTTGTCAAAAATTAATTTCTTAATTTCAGTTTTAAATTTCTTTGTTGGCATTTCATTTAACTTTGCTGGTAAGTGGTTAAATACTTTTATAGCTTGCGTTATTACACTCTTGTGAATCATTGTTTTTGTAGTTTGCGGAGGCAGTAGGAAATAATAGTCTGACGATCTTGTATTATAGTCATGCAGGAGCGCTTGATTCTGGTAGAGTATGTAGTTTTCCTTCACAAACACTGCGCACTCGTAGACATATATTCCAAACAATATACTTACCTTACAGTATATTGTTTGTTTTAAACACCTCTCTACAGGATTCTCTATTTTAAAGGTTGAAAATACTGCGGATGCACGCCTTCTGCAGCACAAATATTCGTGATGCTTCCACCGATGATCCTCAGAAGATAATTCCATATCGTAATCTCGAATGTACATAAGCAAAATATGCGGATCGGCTTGCACTGACATTTACAGAACTTGAAATCGTACGTAAGGCATAGCTAAACGAGGAGATCTTTCCCGCCAAATAGTTAATATGTTCTTTCCAGTTCAGCTGTGAATCTATGTGCAGTCGAAGGAATTTCACCGAATCGACCGCGGTAAGTTCACTAATTATTACTAATTATTTCATATATACCTACACTTAATTTAAGCTTTATAATATAATGAAATTCTTAACTTTTCCACAATCTTTTAAATTGTTTTCTGAAAATATTTGATAATTATGTTATTTGTGCTAATACAATTTATGGCTTCCATTATTTTATATTGGATTGTCTCTTATTCATTTCCTCTTGAAATAAATGTATTTATTTATTTGATTAAAGAGTGTTTCATAAACGAGGCGTTTAGCACTACATGGAAAGTTACTGCACGTGCATACTTCACGAGCCAACAGAGAGCTCTTAGAGAGGAAATAATGTAACTTGTACATATTTCAGTTCCGTATGCGTCGTAACGTTTATTATCCATTTCGTTTGATAAAAATCTACATTATACCATACCCAAGTTATGACTGGCGCATAACCAATTACAACATTCATAAAGAATTGCCTCCAGTTCTTTATGACAGGTACACATGGAGCAAGCCTAAACTGACACTGTAGTTTATTGGGTCGTTTTAAAACACTTCCATTCTTGCAACTGCACACATGCCTCGCGTTACATATGTAGTATTCACAATTTTCACGTCGATTCCAAGTCGTCGTCCTCCAGGTCATAATTACAATTATTAATGGCAGTCATCGTAAACGTCGAGCATGTGTAACGCAGAATTGTCTTTTAGTATTATTTTCTAGGCAGGGCAGAATCCATTGCAAGCTATTATTGAATATTTTAATTACTACATATGTATGTCGCTCATAGTATCTCATAGTAGGCTTACATATTGACTTTTATTCTTATTTGGAATAAGCTGACAGGAAGTAATTTATATTCTTGGGTTAAGCATATATCTGAATAATTCCGTTGTAAGAACCATAAAAGTAAGGCAAGAGACACGTATATCCACATATATCTTAAAGGCATATTCTTCAGAAAATGTTTGAAGTATGTGGTACGTAGCCAACTTGTACATGCATATATACGAATAGTATAAATAATAATTGCAGTGTATTAAATACCACGTATGTATGAATAATATGCGTCATTAGAATTCTTTTCGTTTTATAAGCTTAAGCTTAAGTTATTCTAAAGTAAGATTTATTGTAAATTCTTAATATCTCCGGATATCAACAGTGAGCATAACTAATACTGCGATCTCTTCTTTTTGAGGGGAATATAAAGCTTCTAGTATTGTTTTTGAGAACGTTTGGATTGAATGTTTATTATTGTTCTACATATAACTTTATTTGTGTTTACTGTTAAGTTAGACAAATATATTTACTGACTGATAAAGGGTTGCATTCAATCGTATTGAAATCAAACATATATTTAACTAATAGCATTAACATTTACACTATAGAGTAATCGTTGCTGCGTACATAATTTTCAATTTGTAATACCTATACAAACTGGGATTTCGTTAACGGTGAAAGACATGGCATGAAAGTTTATTTGTTTGCACAAGAAAAAGAAGAAAAAATGAGGTATATGTGCGCTATAGAGAAACAGAACATCGGAAAATAAATTTTGTTTTCTAGTACCTATATTTCGTATAAAAGAGACCGAAATAGTACTTTACAGGTATTATGTAGGTATATTTTTACGTTCAGGAACGTTTAAAGATCGTGAGGGTTTTCTGACACTCAATAGTGAACACTATTTCTAATTTTAAGATTCATTTATAGAATAGATAGAATACAAATACATAAGGAAATAAAATATAAATAAATAATATAATAATGGACACAACAGTTATCCAGGAAAAACTACCTGGACCAAGCAAATGTTCAGACACTCTTCCTAAACTGTGAAATGCTGAAACTTTCTAAGGGTTTTCGTTAACTTATTATAGCATTTTATTTCGCAATAGTTGGGACCAGTACAAGATTTATTGAGCACAACTTTATTTACAAAAGAAGCATTTGCTTTAAGCTATTACCAATTATGTAAATAATAGATTTGGTAACAATTCTAATACACCTACTGTAATCTATTAGTCAAATATATAGCATCTTATTGGTTAAAATGACTTTCCCTCGATCCATAATATACATAAGTAAACTTTTTATTTTTATTTCTAATAGCAATTATTGTGCTTATGATACGGTTTTATTAATATTGTTCAAACATTTATGCACGTAATGTTTATTTTTTTGTTATTAAAATATTGAAATTTAAAAAATTTTGTTGAGTAATAATTGATATGTTGTTACTGATGCATATTTTATATTTAAAACGCCACTTGGCAGTCTTTGCTACATACCTGTTTATTTTATTTTTTTCTAGATTTTATTCGTTGAAATAGTATTTGTTTTCTCTATCATTTGCAACATATGTACTTCATTACAGACTGTATAGAATTTGATGCAGTATTTAATTAAAATAATAGGCTACAACAGTTCAATTTGCACAAGCATTTACGTTCCATTTGAAATTAAATTCTACTGATTTTATTTCTATAGTTGCGCATTATTACACGTTATTCTGGTATTGAATTGCTATTTTATTATTATTAATAATTTCAGTGGTTGAATTATATTAAACGAAAATGTATGTGATTGTAATTATTATTAAATCATTAGTAACTTACCCTGAATTATTTGCATTAGGATTTGTAATTTAATAGCATGCAAGTTGAATGAAAAAAAAAAAATTATATCAAAACCCTACCAAAACCGTCAATATTAATTTTAATATGAAGTGATTTTTTTATTAGCTTGCTAACAGTAATTATAATAAGAACTAACGCGCCCACTGCAACAGGTAATTCCAAAATTGAATTGCTGTGAGAACTACGCCGAGAAAAAAACTATAAAGATATGATTAAATCATTTCACAGCAAATGATTTAATCATATATTTACAGTTTTTTTTTTCTCTTCCAAAATGTTGAAATATCTAGTCGTATTCTCACTAATTTTTCGATACTACTAAGCTTATGAAACGGGACTGAAATCTCATTTAAATGAAAGCATTAATAAACAAATATATAAAAACTAATTCAAGTACCTACCCTCATTACCACTGAAACTAGAAAGAATTTTGTAATCTACAACTGCAAAACTATTTTTGTTAAAAAATAAAAGAAATTAGGTATATTGCAAAGAAAGATCGTCATTTGAAAAACAACATAATTATGACGTATGTATATATGGGCAATGGCCGCATAGGCTTATCCAATGGAAAATGGTAAACGTAAATCATGTATGTATGTACCTATGTTCATTCTATCAAATAGGTATCCGCATTTCAATTCGATATAAACTCTATCTGTAATACCTGTTAAAATCGGACAATATGAGTTATTTTTTAACACGTATTCTTTGTGGAAGAACATTGGCGTTATAAGCAGTAAGCTTTTTGTTTATTCTTAGTCATAAAGTTGAGAACTCATTTAAGAGGCTTACAAATTTAGCATCAAAGATTATGTTAATACTGTTCAAGCACCTAATCGAAGTAAAATTAATGTGAAAAAATATCCTAGGACGATTTTTAAATACACAGTAAAAAAGCAAACTCAAAAATTGTGCATTTCAAAAATCGTAAAACATATTTTCACATATATAATTTCAATTGACAGAATTGACAATAATCAGAATGGTTTTACAAATTATGGAACTAATAATTAAAATAGTATACTCACTTAGTATTTATTGCCATGTATCTATTAATAATTATTGTGAAGAATCCTACTTCACCTTCAGCAATCCCGTTTAAATTAAATAATTATAGAAATAATTACGTGAACTTCTCATAAGGGCGTAAGTGCTTACGCTTAATGTGTAGGTATGTCGTCCATTTCTGTATATCTGAGTAATTAAAAATATATTTTCTAATTAGAAGTTCCTCAATTAATCCTTATGAAATTACGTGTGCTTTAATGAGGCTGTATAAGATATTAGAATCAATAAGAACGTGCTTCGCTTTCCTGGTGTGTTCAATTATCAAGGAAATTAGTTAAATTACGTGTATTTATAATGCGTAATTAATGAGTATATGCACGCGGATAATTGAAGTAAGAGGGGTTTCCAGAAAAAGAAGTCAGAAACGGAAAAATTAACTGTTGGATCTATTCACCTTTAGCACATATGATGTAGTTCTACAGATCCCATTATGGTTCTCATTACTTCCAGGCCGCATACACTTATTAATTATGTGCTATAGTATGAAACCACTACTAAACTAAAAAAGTAGGAATTCATTTTACTCAAATATTCTGCTAGGGAGTTAAGATTTTCTGAGATAATTTATACAAATTCTTTAACGGACTGACTGATTGGAATATTTCCAATTTCTTGTATAATTTTGATTTTGAAATTTGCATAACATGTTAGTCATAGTTTCTTTTTTTTAATTTTTTCATTTCGGGCAAGTATTTAAGTTTCAGGTTACCTTACATTTAGTGACATTGATCACTTTTAATTACTTTCATTATCACCGTCTATGTATATAATTTATATCCATTTCATTTATTTTTTCGGTTTTTAAACTTGAAAACGTTTTTTTTAGTAGTACATTACACCTATACATATACTAAATTTTGGTACCAATATATGCGCTATTTCGTGCTGATACTATGTTTTACGCGTAAACACGTTCTACAATTAGTGCAAACAAGACCTATTCTCGGTTAGTTCTCGAATACACAAGTTGTCATATTAAAAAAAAGAGCTGTAAAAGGCTGATGAAATCAAAGCCTGCGATATTTCGCTTCTTTAAAGTATGGCTCCATCAAAGGCTTCCGTAGGTTCTAGAAAGCAATGAACATCAACCTCTGCTTTGCGGTAGGACTGTAAGTTATGTAAAATGGTTATGCACATGGTTTGCGACGATGATATATGAGGTTGTAGTGTGGTGGTGGAAGAGATGGTAGGCGACGATAGCCAAAATACTAAGGAGCATACAAAAGACTGGGTTGCCTGTTTGCCACGGATGCTATAAACTGGACTTCTAATGCAGCTATGGAAGTAATTCTAAACTTGACACACCTACACAATTATATAAACCTTATATAACTCTGTAAGTACTTACAAAGTTATGTATCAACAAACAAATGGGAAAGTGCCGACAACTAAAAGTATATTAGATGAACAAACGAAAACTTCCGTCAAAGGGATACCAAGTGATCCAATGGTTTTTAAATATAATCTAAATAAAGAGATATCAGGTAGGAAGACGTGAAAGGAAGAGCCTTTGATAAGAGCGGATTTGAACTGAAACATCGAGGGTTCGAAAAGTTAGCTTCAGTGGAGGCACAGTACAGTGTTTCAGGCTTAGGTTGCTGCAATACATTCCTGCGTCAGTGAAATAGGGATTAGATTAAATTAGAGTTGGGATGGTCGTAAAGACGTATATCATCGCGGCATCTTCAGGTCTAATATGTTCGTTGCATCGCATTGGCTGCAAGTATGGACTGAAGTTTTTCTCACTTTTGGCAGAATTTTGACTATCGTCTTCCACCAGGCCATGCAATACCTATTGAGTCAACAGTGATCAGTCGATAGTCATATTATCATTTTGGCAGTCTTCTTATCTCTTTGTGTTGGTGTTGGTGGTTATCACTATTCTTTGGATTTGTAGATGGGTTTTGCAATCAGCGAATGCGTAATACCAAAAAATGGGATGGCTCCAACAAATAAAGGACGCTTCTGACTAGATCGTCTGTGCGGTTAGAAGCCAAAGTTATTGTTAATTTCCTTTGGGTGCTTAGGCAGTATCAAGATCTATAGAATTGATCGCTTTAATTGTTGACTATTTGTTAGAAAAAAAAACGCACCGCTTTTGCATAATACGCCGCCATACCAGTTCTCTGAAGCAGTAATGAATTGACAACCGCAGTTTGGCACGCTACCGTGCCTTTGATGAAGGTGAGATTCCTTTATCAGTTTTATGATTGATGGTATTCCATTTCGGCTCCGTTGTTAACTTTTGATAGTCGCCACCGTGCGATTTATTTCACGGTGCTTGGCTGCAGGATGTAGACTCAGCGGCTTCTTTTATCTAACTGTGCTACTTCTATTGTGGCGACAGGAGTTAACATCAACGTATCTCTAGCATACATCTAAATTGCCCCAAACGCTTACCACACTTTTGGCCACCACGTCACTGCTCCATATGTTATCATGGATTTAATTGGTTTTGTGTATAGCCCCAGAGTCACTTTAAGACCGAGGTCTCAACGTCTTCCTAGCAACGTCTTCCTAGCACACCACCTCCTACACCTGTCTAAGGCAATGATGGCCTTGTTTGTTGTTATATATGGATTCCCTAGAAGCCTTTGGTTGAACTATACCACAAGGTATTTTGCTCCTTTGACATCAGAATCATTTCTCTCCCTAACACTAGCAATTGTAAAACTCCCAGCGGCTATTTGCTTACGAACGTGACGATCCGTGTTTTCAGAGCAATTACTGATAGTCGTCGTTGTGAACAGCAATTCCGATCGTATTTAAACCGATTGGCGTTTATTGTACAAAAACCTTTCAAAATCGCCTTCTGATTACTGTTGTGACATCGTCAGCATAACCTAGACAGTAAACATCATTCCTGATTAGTTGTATGCTAGAGAAGGCCGTTGAAAACAGGGCACGTCTCTTCTGCTTTGAAATGGTCTCTTAATATCAAGGAATTGCAGTAATATATAGACTTAGACTTTGCGCCTTAGGTAAAATCGTCACCGTATTCCCTTACATCTAGTCAATACTTAAACGAATTAATTGCGTAAGAGTCTAGAACTGTATAAGCCCCTTAAATGAGAAAAGCACATATAGAACACCCAGCCACATGAGCATAAAGGGAAACCAGGTAGCATAAAGACTGGCCCGACTACTATCCTCAAAGCTTTTGAGTGAGGCCCTTCGTTCCTTCGCAATGAAAGTAGTTACAAATAGCAGAACCTATCAAAATTTAATCATGGTTAAAAATAGCCCCAGAGCGAAGACAGGTGAAGTGACAAACTGTAGCAAACAGAACTGGAATTTATGGAAGATTTATTATAAAGAATTAACTAAGGACTACTGACCGATCATGGGCATGAGAGAGGATGTCATTTGCAGGTTCCAGCAAGAGCAAAGTTTATTCACTATTGATTTTTAAATGTTTAGGACAACCATGTTATTTTGTTACATTTTTAGAACAAATAGCGAATTCAACGAATTTCAGCGTTTTCATCGAGAAAGAAAGTCTCATATATAATCACCAGAGGATAAAATATTCTATTAAGCAATTCTATTTTCCACGGCTCCCATCTTGTACTGGGACAGTAATTAGATGATGAATTTAATTTGCTTCTACATATATCTTAGATTTTACTGTAACGAATCCTATTCTGCGATTTCCATTCGTCATACTATAAGTATTGTAAATGCTGGGTACAATTCTTTCATAAATGATAAGAACATCAAAAAATAATACCAATGCAAAACATATGTATCTGTTCTTGTATATACCAAACCGCCTTTCCGTATATCATTTCGAAAAGGCTATTAATTTGATGGACATTTAATAATAGTCCCAAGGAAATTGGACGGCTCACGCAAGCTATACATATATATTCTTAATAAAATCACAAATAACGGGTAGCCGGTACAACAAAAAAGCTTAATGTTTATTTTACCAAGCGAAGGGATACTAAAGAATGCTATGGGTGGACGGGTCGGTTTGTCTTCATTTTTATGAATGAAACGATCCGGCAAACAAAAAAAGGGAAGAAAGCCTCGAGTAGGTTGAAATGTGGTCGAAATGCAATGAAAGTTTAACAGTTTTGCAGTTTACACAATTCAATTGCGGCGATGCCAGATGTTTCGTAATTTATAGCTATTTTTGTTCTTGCTGCTTTTTTACGTTTTATTGTAGTTCAATTTAGGCGGAACTTATTCTATGGAAGAGGCATCTGTAATATTAACCGCTTCCTAGAACGTTTATAGCTCTGGTCACGAAACCAAGAAATTTAATAATGTAACCTTTAATCGAATGGTGGAATATTCCGTAAAATTTAATAAATAATTCTAGTATCATGCTTGTCTATGTTAGCAACTTAAACGGGCATTGCATATAGCATTGCAATGTTTAATGCAATAAACATAAATGTAATTAATTTTATAAAGATTGTTTTTCTGTTTCGTATTGTATTCCTTCATATTATGTAAGGGCCCAAAAAAATTAAAACACTAATGATTAACAAAATATTTAGATAAAGCATTTGTGTTATTTCACACTAGAGCACAATTAAATTTAACAAAGTATTTGTACAGCTTCATGCTCTTTAGTGTACCTCAAACCTAGCAAAATATTAATTCAAAGATATCCGCTTACTTTCAGCTATACAGGGTGTCTCTGAAATAAGAGTACAAAATATTAAAAATGGGAAACCCAAATTATACTGAATAAGTATCCAAAAATTCGTACGCCAATTGCAATATCGAATATACAATTAAAAACTCATTGAAACGTCACGAATGTGCCGCCCATGGATCCACTATCTGTGTTTATACTATATCTTAAGGTCATTTGTAAATACAGCTGTGATATACAGATAATCATTGTATGCAGCTGATACGAGTCAACGACTCCAATATTATTACGTACGCGATATTTTTAAGCAAATTTCAAAGAAGATATTGAAAGTAAAATGTGGAATCTATTAATGAATAACTCTATTCACTTGTGCGTAATCTGATCAATGACAGCTGTCTGAAATAAACATCATTGCGGTGTGCCGTACTGCGTGACACCCCCACTTGCCCTGCAGCATCACGTGTACTTACACCTGCATTTCTGTTCACAATATCCAGCAATTCTTCTTCGGCTCGTAAAATTCGACGTGGTCTTTCACGTCCGCGACCTTGGTAATTTGGTAGCAATCGACCAGTTTCTCTTAATCTAAACACGGTATCCTTTATACACGTGTAAGACGGGGTTCTACGATTGGGGTATCGCTGCCGGTAGATACTTACAGTTCTTCGACAACTTCCTCCTGCTTCGCCGTAGACATAAATCATATCGAACAACTCGCGTGTGGTAAAAGCCATATCCGACGTGTTCATGCGTAAGGATCCAGACAGACTGAGACTCAGAGCCAGTGTTGCCAACCCAGAAATCCCAAAATCGGTAGGACCAGTCGCAGAAAATCGGTAGATTTAAGGAAAAATCGGTAGGTTCCAAAAATAAAGGCATAAATGTTAAATACAAATTTTATTGATTGCATAAATAGTTTTTATTAACAAATAAGTACAAAAAATATTTAATGCATAAAATATAACAAAAATAAGTCAGCGATATCTAATCTAATATTCAGTTGAACTAGTAGCTAGTAGCACTAGTAGTATACATATTTTCCTTGTTCATATATGACAATAATTGTTTATCAAAGGGAAAACTATAGCAAGTATTATTATCTATATATTTCTTAGTATGTAATAATCCTGTTATAGACTCTGTGTTCAATTTATTGCGTTTCTTGGTTTTCATTGAATTTATAGAAGAGAATACTCTTTCTACAGTAGCCGAGGAGTGGGGCAAAGCTAATATGTTAAAAACAAAAGAACTTAAAATATTGAACATTAGAGATTCATCACCCAGTTTTAGTTTTTTTACTTCTTGCCAAAATGACACTACATTATCTGAAAATGACTGAATTTCGTCTGTATTTCTTAATAATCGCCACTCGGAGTCAAGTGCTTGCAACTGAGAATCATTTATTAAATTAGGGAATAAAAGAGCCACTTCAGAAATAGAACTTATTGAGCCAAGCTTGACAATACTAGGTTCAAGAAAATTAAATAACTTGATTACATTTCCTTTTAATGGAAATCTCTGAATAATTTGTTTGCATGCCTCTGTGTAAAAATCTAAACATCTAACTCTAAAAAATTTTATTTGGTCACTTGTTAAATTTAATTCTAATAAAGATTTCGAAACATTTGCGCCATAATATACCTCTTCAATAGGCAAATAATTCTTAGGATTATTGTATTCGACATTTTCTAAATCAGTTTTTTTCAAATATTCCCTCTTAATGAAACAATCAAATATGGCTTTCAAAATTTGTGAAACATTTCTATATAATTTAAATAACTTCGGGGACTCTGATTGCATTTCCTTGTTCAGATTGTTAAAAAAAGGTAAAACAAATTCCAAAAACTGCAAAAACAACTTAGTTGTGGGATCGTTTAATTTTTTTAAAATATTATCTGCGGCTAAAATATCGTTATTTGTTACAGCGTCTGTAAAAAATAATTGTAAGGCTCTATATTGCTCTGATATTCTACAAACGACACTATGAACTGATAACCAGCGAGTTTGGGAAGGATGTAAAATTTTATGTACTTTAACATCGCAAAATCTTTGAAATTCAGTATATTCAGCTATTCTCTTAGGACTAGAACTAAAGTAATTATATACATCTCTAAGCAAATCTTCGACAAACCGCGGCAACTTTTCACATGAATACGAAGCGCACAAATGGAATGAGTGACAAATGCACTTCATAACAAATAATGAAGGAACATCACGTTTTAATAGTGTCATTAAAGAATTGTTAGACCCTAACATAACGTTCGCACCGTCCGACGCAAACCCTATCATATTATTTTTATAAGGAATGTCATTTTCATTAAAAAATTGTACTATGTGGTTATATAACGTTAAAGCATCCGCTCCCGATAGTTGAATTAAGCCCAAAAAACTATCCTGAATATTATCAGAGTCATTAAAATATCTCACCACTAAGCATAAATGTTTTATTGTGCTTTTGTCCGTTGATTCGTCCACTATTAAGGAAAATTTCTTTTTTCTTAGATTTTGGCAAGTCATTTCAAAACTTTGACGTCCTAGTACGTTCTTAATTATAGCAGAAGCTTTTGTTCGACCACATGATACTCCCTTAGCAATTTTCGAGTCGTGATAAATTGTTGCACATAGTTTCGGAAGATGTTCCATCACGTTAAATGGCAGATCATGTTCAGCAATAAAGGCCGCTAAACGTATTTCCGCTGAAAAAATAAAATAAATTTATTTATTAACGTGAATAATACGATGTTAACGGATATATCTCACCTTCCTTAACGTCTTGATCCTGTGTAGCAGTTGGTTTCATAAATGAACTAAATGAAGTAATATACTGTTGTTTTACAACAGCTTTACATTTCTCCTTGTGAATATTTCGTGAACAATGCTTACTTATTGAATCTTTCCCACTTTTTATATTTATGTCCTTATTACAACATTTGCAGAAAGCAAATTGGTCACCTTTTTTACTTTTTTGCAACCACCCAGCAAAATCGGGTATCTTTTCCCATTCTTCCTTATATGTTTGAGAATATTTAATTTTTCTCAACCTTTTTGGTTGACTAGAACCTTCATTGCTTGATGAACTCGACATGTTTACCCAAAACGCAAAATAGAATTGTTATTTTTCAACCCCAGCAATTCGTTTTTATACTACATGAATGAGCAGGGTATTCCCATAGTTTCCTCGATAAATAGAGTTAAAATATTGGGAATGAAGGATATTCCCGTATAGCACTTTACCCGCTGCGAAGTTCAACTATTAGGAATGTGATATAAATAGGGGACTCCCCAATGTGAAATTTCTGTATTAGCATCGGTTTTAAACATATACACAAAATTATTATTTTTCTAATTTAAACGCGTTCACCTAATCAAAATTTTACAGGAGACAAAAAGATTTGAAATTAAATCAGCTACTTTTGTAAGGAAACTCATAACAATTTTTATAGATAATGTAAATAGATATGTAGATAAAATATAAGCGAATATTTGCTCATATAGGTAATTGTAAGGCTGTGATTTTCAACATTGTAGCTATACTTTAAATCTGTATGTTGAATCGTATTTAATATATATTTCATGTTGCAAAATATTAATATAGAACTTGTTCTAAGTTGGTGCTGAGTTTCTAACAATATCCTCTGCAAAAAAAAACACTGTGGGCATAGTTTAAATTAGTTTAAACTCGTCACTTTTATATTTGATTTATTTATATAATCACTTAATTAATTACTTAATTATATATATGGTGACATACAATAGGTTTTATACGTTGTCACTTAAATGCATTTCAAGGTATAAATAAAAAATAGTATAAAATAAAAAAAAATCTTAAAAATCGGTAGACGAACTCTGAAAATCGGTATATCGGTAGATTACCTTCAAAATCGGTATATCTACCGATAAATCGGTAGGGTTGGCAACACTGCTCAGAGCGTAGTTATACGTCGCGTGTTGCCTGCCCTACCTTCGTTGGTTAGAAGTGTAGTGTCTCAAATACCAGTGGCGTGACGGATATTTAATAAATATCTTTGCCATTTTTTCCCTCACGTATGCGTGGGAATTTTGGAAAAATTAATTTAGATAAAAGGTGTAATAAAATTAGGGCTCCCCATTTTTAATACGTTGTACTCTTATTTCAGGGACAGCCTGTATATGAACTTGGCTAAGAACATAGCATTATTTTTATCTTAATTACCATATGCATCAAATACATTTTTAATTAATTAATGACAATTTACTGGTCTAATTAGAGATAAATGGATTGAGGTAATAAGCAAAAAATGAAGTGGATCTTACAATTTATATGCTTCATATACATAAATCGTTAATTTTCAATCCTTTAGAATTGTAGGATGATTTACAATACGTTCGATACTGTCATATAATCATAAAATTCTACAAGCAAAGTGTATAAGGTAATAAGCGCTAATGAGGAAAAAACACACATTATTAGTAGTTAAGCTTGGAGGTAATAAGAAGTCGTGGAAGCGTTACATTGCAACAACGGCAGTATTTACGTGAATTGATATGACAGTCAGTCTCTTTGGAAATAAAAATAACTTTATGTGTATTTGAGTGAATGGAATTATTCTTGCATTTTATGTATGAGTTTCTATTCTACAGTGTATTGCGCTATGTGTTGTTGACAGATGTATTAGCGTGATCTCATAGTTAGCACTATAAAACGAGCCTTTATATTGCTGCTTAATTTTACTGCTAGCTTGTTGTAACTTAACGAATATAAATACTTACGCTTAAGAACGTGTAAAATACAATGTTATGCACGTTACCGTGTCGCTAGGATTCCATTCTCTCAAGCAATAGGGTTTTGTTTATTGCACGTAAAAGTGGTAATGATATACAAAATAGTCGTACGTTGCTAATTAATTTTAAAGAATTTGTTTAATAAAATCTTAATACATAAATACATAGCCAGGCCTGCAATAGATACTCAAGATAACTCAGTGTATCTCATAGATGTCCGCTTACTGTCATCTGGAAATAATGAGGGTCATCTAAGGACATATTCTTAACTTAGTAATCATATGCGGTAAATGAAAGGAATGTTCCTCATTTAATTGATTAATGATAAGGATTTTTGACAGGTATTTTAAAAAGCAGAACATGGATGTATGTTTTACCTCACAAAATACGTTGACAATTCTTTCAAGTAATCCGAAAAATAAATCAAATTATATCGACAATTTGGCATTTGCAAAATTAGATGCGCGGATTGCAATGAAGTCTATATTGGACAGAAGAAACGTCCAATCAAAACTAGATTTTAAGAAACATATCATGGTTACGGGGGCATTGAATCATCGAGTGTTGCACAACATATAAATGATGCCGGACATTGTATTAAGATAGAAAACCTTGGATTAATAAAAATATAACTTCTCCAAGAGAATTAGATAAGTACAAAGCCATATGCATGAGCAAAGATTCTATCTTAATGACCCGGCAATATGCTTCTCTGCACATTCGGTTTTGATGGTTTATTGGGGTAAATAGATATTGTAGCTGTGAGCCACTCGAATTAACATGTTTCTGGCTAAGATCTGTTGCTATCGATGATAAGAAAATCCGGGTAATCAAAAACCTAAAGCTCAGATACTCAGACTGACTAGTTTTCATCAAATCACTTTTTATCTATAACGAATAACATAAATATTTATATTAACATGAAGAAGAAGTATAGATACTTTAATTTCCGGGCGCTAGATATAGTTTAATGCATTGAATTCTTGGTTTTAATAGACTATAAGGAAACGAGTACTTAGAGTTAATGAAATTTCAATGTTTCGCGTTTCGATCAAGTAGAATTCACTAAGGTACCTTTTATTAAAGCCATATGCTGAAATAAGATTGAAAGAAGTTAATTACGACAGAAATAGGTATAGAATGTAATTACAAAAAATATACCCACGTAAATGCACATGAACGCATATGTATGGTATGTCTTATTATTTAACATTTGTTGAACTTGGCAGTATTGGTTAAGATAATAATTTTGCTTTTAGAAAACGTATTACATATATTATTGATCCACTTATGTGTGGAAACTATTTACTCAACAGAATCGCTTTGTAAATACAGGACAAAAGTTTATGCAACTCGGAACTTATCATTTTAACAATTGTAAGTTTCTTGTAGTACGAAAACTTATAGTAGTCTATAAATTAAAGAGATATTCCACATTTAAAGTGGCAAAAGCATAGACTCGAAAAAGATAAATTGACAGTAATTATATATAATATCGTGTTTCTGACAACAAAAGTAAGAGATATGGTGGAGCTGTAAACGGATGAACATAGAATACATGTCTTTGTTTGTGATCAATTAATCATTTCTATCGTTATATTTTATAACGCTATTTGAACGGTGTATACCTACAGTTGAACATAAGCACGATATATTATCATTAGACCAAATGCTGGTCTTTAGATGAGTTACAGTTCATTAATTTTCAAAGCACGCAAGATTTTCTGTAAGTTTAGAAGTTTTATATGCTAAGAACCTATATATAACACTATATATATCGAGTTGAGAGGAAATATTATGGTATTACGTTAAAATAAGGAAAAGATGTAAAAGATGATTGAATACTGGAGAATGGTACCAAAAGAACTTAAGAATCTCCTTTCATCTGAGTCAAAATTTTTCGAAATGTTTTATTTCTTCATTACACACACAGCTACAATAAAACATAAATTACGCAAGACATGTGATAATAAAAGAATTAGGTTAATTATTAATTAAATATACAATAAAATCGTAAATATAAAATTACAAACATTTAAAAAAAAACAATACTAATGGAAAAGACCAACAAAGTTGGTGAAAAATATATTTCAAATTTAATTTAAAGGCGAGAAATCGTAGAATTAGAGCAAGGCCGCCATTGTTCACTACAACTGAGTACGCAAGCGCAAGTGAGATTGGTGGATTAATCCAACAAAATTAAACTGAAAATGAAATACAGGAACCAATCAACTACATAGGTCTAATCTCGATCATGTCTATTATTATTGAATTCATCAGACGGAGACTACTGATGTCGGCAGTGCAGTCCGTCATTCTGTACGGGTCAGAAGTATGGGCGGACACAGTCAACAAGGAGCTGTACATAAAACAGCTAGCCCAGGTGCAAAGGAGGGCCGCTGCCCTATTCTATTTTAGGCGCGGTCACCAGCGCCTATCCTACGGTGTCGGGATCCACGGTCCTTGTGGTGGCAGGGATTATTTCGGTTTCGCTCCTTGTGCAGAAAAGAAAGCGATTCTACACCACAAAGTTCCAAACCGGAGAAGACAGTTCTCGTAATGAGAGGGAGAATAGCCTAGCCAGGTGCCAGAGCCTATGGGAGGACGACGAGAGAGGTCGATGGACTGCCAGACTAATCCAGAACCTGTGCCCATATGGTCACGAGGGGCCACGTCGAAGTAGGCTTCTACCTCACGCAATTTTTGACTAGCCATGGGTACTTCAGTTCCTACCTCCTAAGTATGCGTATATTGCGGCGAAGTAGATGATGTCCACCACACCTTCTTCGAATGTCGAAGGTGGGCAGAGCGGAGGGAGGTGGTGGAAGCTAGGTTTGGTGTGCTGTCACCAGACACAATCACCTCGAAAATGGTGGAGAACGAGGACTTCTGGGGATGGGTCTTCTTTTGAAGGAGCCCATCACTCGTGCGTAAATGCATTTTCACCTCCGCAAAAAAAAATTATTATTGAATTCATTGAGTTTCTTACTACAAATATTAGGTAGGACGGAATAAATACGTCTAAGGTTATTAATGTCGGTTCTGAAATGAACAGTATTAAAGTGGTTGATATATGCCATTTCCAATAACATTTGCTTCTCTATAATAGCGGTGTTGTGTTCACACACGTGTATTGTACAGTGCAAAGATTGTCACTAATTGTAAGTACTGCCCCAAAACACTTAAAAATTTGGTCATTACAGGTTTACGTTGGATTTTAAGAGTTGTTTTGATGACAGTTCGGTCTATAATAGCTATAAGCAACGAATATCAAACATTGGTGACACTAATGACTTCTTCACTCTCTTTTTATTTGTTCCATTGAAATTGCAATATAGTAACGTTAACCACAATCCTACTCTTGCTTGGCAAAATGTTTCATCAGCTTCTACTAGGTTGTGTCGTGCCTTTAAAATTGTGTTTGCAAAATGAAACGCCAAAAATAATCAAACGATATAAGATATCTCCAAACTAGAAGTTTTAAATGTATTTACTGAGGAGAAGGAGATAGAAGTAACTTTTTGCTAACTACGATTTACGGTAACAATGTACTAACTGAAACAACGTCTGCACAAAAATGATACATTTGTGGTACTATCCCGAAAACTATAAACTTTGATAATGCCGCGCGATGGAAGCCTGTAATCCTAAATCGTTATAGTTTCGGCTTGTCCACAATATACTTCTGAATAAGATCGTTTGAATTTTTGTTGCAAATTGGCTACAAAATCGAAGTTAAAAAATGGACTCTAACAGATTTAATTGATAAAAATTTGTGGAATCGTAAAAAAAAAAGAAATTCAAAATAAATTCAGAACAGAGCTTGGCCTTATTCTGGATAAGCCCAAGCCAGGTTTTGGATCTACCAATAACGGCAACACTGCCATGAGTTTTTTCAAAAAGTTAGTGCTGCCATCACGGCAGGGAGTAAACCAACGTTACCTTGATTCGTAGGTTCAATGTTTTACTCTCTGGCAATGATATTAACACCAAAGAGCTTCAAAAATATGCTACTGGAACCAAAGGCATATGCAAGCGTCTTTATAGATGGTATGATATGTACAATTTACAAAAATACCTAACAAAATTTTACAATCTGCCTATTGGCCAACGTACGGAAGAAGCATTGGAGGGTCGATACAGAGACTGATGAAGATTTAGAAAGCACCACACACAAAACAAATCACGAGTTATCATACACCAATAGAGACTTGATGACCATGCTTTTAGATTTTTGAAGATTTTTAATTTTGAAGAATTGGACTCTTTTTGGATAGCGCACTCAATGTGCTCACTGTGATACTGTTTCAAATATGAAACAGCAATCCACCGTGTAGTCAAAATTTGTTTCTTAACGCCTAAATCTGTCCATACCGACCTCCTCCTGCATCATGCATAGGATGCACCTTCTCGTAAATCATATATATTACAAACAACGTAAAAATAATAAATTTTCTGGTCAAACACTTCTGTTAGTAGCAATAGTGAGTTAATAATAATAGAATAACAACATTGATACAATACGGATTAAGTAGTAGCTCAATGGAGTCTAAACCAAATTACTCGTTTAATCTAAAAAATAAAAGAATTATTTATTCACTTATAAGGCAGCTTTACTAATTGAAAGTTATTTATCGACATCCTTTGATTTGCGCTATTGCCCCTAAAAAGACACAAAGAAATGCGTAAACGCTCTGTGTCACTTCACTTTGCACTTCGTAGGTATTAATTTAAATTTTTTTGTAATGTGTTGTAATGTTCTTTGAGAAAGCTTCTATTTCGCATGAAATTTTAGTATTGTCTATTAGTCAAATATGTTTATTTCAGTCTATATTATATGTATAAAAACTGTGTTAAGGTATACGAATAGGAGCATAAATACGCCAACATTCAAAGTACTTATGCAGAGGCGTTCAAATTTAAATCTCGGATATCCGGCTGTGACGACTGCCTATTCTCTTTTAAGGTAACCTGTTTCTTCTCACGGTATCGTAAGAATGGTCTGGTATCCTATATCCCGACATAATACGACCATAGAGGGACGCATTAGTCTATCTCTGTAATGATATGCAAGGGCATGCATACATTAACAGGAAGACAGTAGGTGAACCCCTTTTAAATAATGAAAAAAAAAGAAAACAGAATAAATGTTGTGTTTTTTATTAAGCAAATAACCCGAGATCGGCCGTTCCCATGTACTCACCCGCCGGCTCCGTGAGATCAGACCCTTCAGCTCATTATGATCATCAGGAGAATGCTTACCTTTATATTAGACATATGGCCGCTGCTGTTGCCTGTCTCTGATTTTTTGCTTTTAGTTTTACGGGTGTCTACATTGCGCAAGCGACCGACGACATGCAAGGGAGTTAAAATCTCTTTTTAACGTATGAAAACTATTTCTTACTTGGATGTGATTAGGACGTTGTTTGCGCTTACTATCCAAAATCAGTTGGTATAAATATAGAGGTTTGTACTATGTAATTGTAAGAGAAAACAATAGAGAGAAAACAATTTGTTTTTCAGTATTTTCAATTTCTGTTGACACTTTTTATTGATTTGGTTGTTTGATACAATATTACGGTTCTAATAAAGAAATATCTATATTTCATGAGTTTCCCTTTCTACAATAAATCACCTCTTTCTATACTAGACTCTCGTAACATGAATAAGTTCGTCACAGTATAATATAAACTTGTTAAAACAAGCTCTTTATTCATTTGATGAATGCTTTTTTGAACTGTTTTCTATTACTTTTAAATATGAATATTTTATGTTTTCACTTAAATATTTTAAAAATGTTTATAAATATGCACATTAACATTTTTAAAGCGCAAAATAAAGCAATTAAACGAATGTTCATTGATATTATGAACAATATACAGTAAGCAGATTGGTGCAAATACCCGCGAATTGATGTGATTTTGGATGTTATTTCTTACAAAATATTGAGTTCTCAAGATTATCTATGTAAAACACTAACCGGTAGGCATAAATCTTGCAGGTGTTTATTTAGAAATAAATTCTAAAAATTCCCTATACCTGCAATAGAGCAAACCAATAACCACATATGAACTACATATATATAGTTTTTCCCGAGTTTTAACCTTGGAATGTTTACATTCTTTTTTTTAATTCCATTGGGAATATCTGCCGAACCTGTCCCAATAAAGTGCATCTACTTACTCCCAATAATTTTCATAAATATACATGGCTACTGAAAGTAAAATACCTGCTGAAGGGAAACTTATGATATAATGTTAATACCACGAAAAGCATTAGTGAGCATTAAGACCACTTATTAGTTTGAGATAGTAAATGAAAGAAAACACGAAAAGAAAATAATGAAAATAATTGGATGGAAATTCAAATTTCACACATGTCCTATACTGTGTTGCTCTGACTCGAATAATTTCTCTATAGGTTATAGGAGGTGGTATAACTATCGCGAGAATTCAGAAAGCAAACGCACACAAATTTAAAAGAATATCTTCAATTTTACTACATCATTTCGAGCAAAGTTAAATTAAATAAATAAATGTACTTAAATTTGACAATTCACAAGGAATGAGTTTCTTTTATTAAGATTTACAAAAATGCTCAAATGCTTTAGTGAAGTTATATGTATGTGTATACTGATGTGAGTGAAATTTTTCTGTTGAAACTCGAAAACAGTGATAGAGAATTTATTACGGTATAAGTAATAAAAAATAAAATAAGTTGTTATTTGATTCCTTTGGCTTTTTTATTTAAATATTTCAGAAAGATAAACACAAGTGAGATCAGACAAGAAGTATTAATCTTATTAATGCAATCCCATCATGCACAAGGGTTACAGAAGATATTTTACTGTTTGGAGTGTAGATTCAGTTTTAATAAAATTTACTTCTAAAAAACACTATTAGTAAGAAAGATTAAAAGGTCGAGGTTGGTAAGTGGTTAGTTTGAAGTTATAACCGCGGGAGTTAGATAGCAATTGATGTTAATTGGTTTTTCGCCAAGTTAGTGAAAGTGTTTGGTCAGATAGTGGTATAAGAAATTTGTTGTGCAATATAAGGAATTTTGAAAAAACTAACGCCAGGAATTGAATGTTTATTATTTGTAAGTTTCAATCGATCTATGGAAGCAATGATATTTACAAATCTGACAATTGATTTTTTTTTTTTTTGGTTCGTACTACAAATGCTTTATTGGTTAGTGCGTATAAATAATTGCTTTTAAGTTAGGATTTTAGGTCATGACAGAAATGCATAAATTAATTTGAAGCTTTTACTAAGAACGTTTAATTAATATTTTTTATTTTTGTTTGGTATAGTCAATATACAACCTGTGGCTTCTTTTTTGTTTCGAATCATCATTGACCAATTTATCGTGATGTTGAGTTGACAGCAACAATATACCGTTGTCCTTTTTTTTGTATATAACACGCTAAAATTTCTTTATGGTTATAACTAAATAGAAATAGGACTCAAAGGAATGTTCTTCTCTCCCTTTGGTTATTAGCATTTCGTGAAGAACATTTATTCAACATCTGTATATATAATGTTAAATTCTTGTTAGAGAGATTTTGTGTCACTTGGAAATCGGTAAAGAAATTATCTGTCTGCGTGATTCACAATATCAGGTGTAAAATACAAAAGAAAGCTATCACGAATGGTAGATATGTCTTTGCTATAACACGTATGTACATCCGGGCTTTCCAAAAACTATATTCTGCACACATCAGCAAATATTTTGCAGGGGATTTTATGTTGTCCCGATTATACCATTTTAAATGCATGTGTCTTGTTATTTACACGCATTGAATCTTGAATCAAAATCCGCTGTCATCTTCTAGTTCTTCCTGGTCCAGAAATTCATAATTACTATTGTCGAAAAATACAACTTCCCCTGTTTCTGGATCAGATTCATATAATTGCTTTTCCATTTCCGCATCTGTAAGGTAACATTTTGAAAGCCATTGCATACTTACTAGCAGATACCAATTCACTTTATATTACACCTTTTTTTTAGGTTATAGAACCATGTCATGCGTAATGGTATTCGAACCTTTACTGCACATGCGAACACATTTACGTTCGGGCAACCTGGGTACAATTTGGAACCAGATTAATTTATTGATTACATATATTTAGTAGAAAGCTTGCATTCTAACTTGGAACGCACCCTCTAGAGAAAATGGATACGCTTTGCCTTCTAGAGAAGGTGCGTACCCCTAGGGTAGCAGCTCGCCCGTTAATCGCGTAGAATTGATATGGGAATTTAAAATATAGTTTCAATCTAATAATTTATCATCTGTATTTTTTTTTATTTGTTAATGTTTTCAGGTTTTCAATTTTTTTTAAAGGTGGTTTTCTTTGGAAAAGTCGACACTACGCGTTTTGTTGGGAAAAAAAATGTAATTTCTTAATTTTTGTGTTTTTATTTTTTTTTTTTAAACGCGTCTCACTGTAAAAAAGAGAGAATGTAACATAAAGATCCTTTTCATATAAAAAGAAACCGTCCAAATTTTCGACTTTTTCCGTGGATTTTCCAATTTTCCTTTTTTTCCACGGAAAAAGTGTCTTCTTCTTTCATTTAAACCTTGTCCTGACAATTACAAATACAAAAAGGGAAAATCAGCCAAATCGGTCAAGCCGTTCTCAAGTGATGCTCCGTCATACATCTGGCAATTGATTTTTATTTATGTAGATTATGTTTATTTATTTATTTATTACATACAAGGATGGAATTACGGCACCAAATATTCAAGTTTTTTTATAAAGTTTCTTTTGTGAGCAGATTGGATACCTTGTCCCTTCTTGTAGGTAAGGATGTTTATGAGAGAACGGGTATTACATTACTTAATTATAGGTACGTATATAATTATAATATATGCATCATTTGCAGTGAGAAAAATAGAAAACTAAAGCACAACTTCCTAAGCATCACTACTTTGAACTTTCCTGTGCACTCTTCTCAGTTGAAAATTTATTAATAATTGTCAATTCAATATAGGTACGTGCCTGAATAATAACAATTGCACATGCTAATTTAAAATACCCGCGAGCAATAATACCTACTCATGCTCCGTATTCTTAATTAGATGAAATTAATGTGTAAGGAGGCCGATACACCTGCACTCCTTGTCAGTAATAATTACACGGTAATTTCCCTTTTTTCATTAAGAAACGATAATTAGAGTAAGTGGAAAAACGCATTGCTTAATTTTTAGGTTATGTGCGCATCTCCGTAAATACAAAAAAGAATTATCCCAGTTAATTATCGCTTACAATCATATGTGGCACACGCACGAACACAGAAGGTGGAAATATTAAAAATGATATATACACAAAGCCATGTGTCCGTTAACGTTCGCAAGAAGTATAGACAGAAAGGAGAGACACACGTATAGTGAATGCGGACGTACTATTCCAAACATCAACGCACGCACACCTCTTAGCGATGATCGCAGGTAGTTCACCGAATATAAAGGGATCAGTCATTCAGCTGTCAATATAATAATAAATGGTGCGTAATCGATCGTTTAGAGTTAGGTTGTAGTTTTGTGTAGGCTTTGTATTGTTGGTAACACCTTTTTTTCCACCTGTTCCCTACCCACTTGATTTTTGGGTCAGAATACCTGCCATGAAATTTATGTTAATCGGACCAGTGGATGACTTGATCTTGTACTGTTTTCGTGGTTTCGTTATTGTTTCCGTAATCATAAAATTACAGCGTGCCCACTGATCTAGATTGAATCTATTATAATGTTTAGGAACTCATCAAATTTAATGGCGGATCGATTTTATCATTTGTTTGTATTTCGATTAGCATAAATCAACAGTAAATTAAGGATTTTAGATATACAATCTTAGATATTTTGGTTTAAAATAAGGTGTTCCAAGCGAATGCGTTTATGAGCATACAAATATGCTTACACCTGGTATAAAATAATAATCCCTACTTATTGTTAGTATATTTGGCTTTCTTACAGTGTAAAAAAGATTCTAATAATAAAATTATATGCAAAATCGTTGGTAACAAAGTTGTTGAAAATTTTACAGATAATAGTATTTTTTTGCGCCTCCGTTCAGAAACACTGATTTTGCATTACTTTAAATCGGCCGGAAACTTACCATTCTCCGGCCTAGGCCGGCAAAAGATCACTAAAAGTTGGCAACACTATAATCAAATTGCTGACATTTCTGTGATTAATTGTAGATTCGATGACAGATGACAGAATTTTCGTTACACAAACTCTTAAATAATTCAAATTCTTTCCAATTCGATTTTTGGAAGATTTTACAAGTAATAAATTGTTAATAACTTGTTAGGCAACCTGTGTAATATTAGCTCGAGTCTCCATTGCCCTTATTACTGATGAATATCAATATGTACCAAAACTAACCAAGAAAATTAAAACGTCAAAATACTAAGGTATCTTAATCCGGGTGTCAAACTCAAATGTCATATGTGTAACATATATTGCCAACCTGTAGGTACTGTTAACGCGCTAGCGTCAATTTTTTTATTATTATTTTCAATAAAATTAACGGCCAGAAACTCTTTTGCGAGTATTCGCACTTACATACAAACCGTACTCGCACTCGCAAAACTATAGTTTCTGGCCTAGTGATACAAATAACTATTAAAACACAAGTGTCACAATGACGTTTATGTAATGCGAGTACAAGTTTCACAAGCGGCGAGAGACTCAAAGTACGAGCATTACATGTCATTGTGGCACACATTTTTTACAGTATTTTTTCTAATTTGCATATTAATCGCCTATATTACGTTCCGGCAAGAGTCCCCCCCACCACGTTAATGTCTCATTACAGCACAGTATGCTGTAATAGCCATATCAGCACTGCGTCGTCTTTTGTTTTAGCTTTATTACTACATATAAAAATTTATTTTGTACCTACAGTAAAATTTCTACCTTCCAATAAATTTTATATGTTGATGTATTGTTATCTAAAATTCATATGTAATATTTGTATCAATTGTATATACCTGTGAACAGTCAAATAATTTCCAAATACACTTTTATAAGAAAGAAACCAAAAGTAGAGAAGTGAATATTGCTTGAATAAAGTATAAATATAAATTTTGCAGCAAAATAGTTATACAGAGATTTCCTATTTAGAGCAACCAACGATACCAAGGCAAATTTGTAAATATTGAGGAGTTTTAATTGTTAAATTTTACTTCGAAAATCACTATTAATATTCCATGTTATCAAATTCACACCAATATCATAGGCTGCATTAAATAACAATTTAATTGAAGGCATTGTATCATGCTTACTATAGAAATATTCAATATATACAGAAATGAAAATTAAATCAACATACAAATACTATTGATTACATTAATAATCGTGCTATTACTTCAGAAAACTATTATCATTTTGATGTAATACAGTATTGAGTTATAAGAGAAATAGTGTTCTAGCTTCACAAGTTGCAGAATGTTCAATTATATGAAATAAACTAATTGTAAGAAAGCTAAGTAAGTAAACACATATCTTATTCAATTACTGAAATCATAAATTTGAACTACAGACAATTTATAACTTATAAATAACATAAATATTTATATGTAAACCTTTAAAAGTCGACACCGAGTTACCGATTACCCTAAGTTGCATCAAATTTTGTTCTGAAACAAAAAATAAAAACAAATGTTATCTCGATTGTTTTATTACAGCACAAGTATTTTCAGCTGGCGGGTGCCCAATGGAGTAAAACACACCGGAAGAAATATGGAGAAACGCTATAATAAGCACGCGAGAACATATAGCCACTCCCACTGTCAACTGTGATTTGTACAAAATAGGAAAGTCACTTGTTGTTGTAATATGTATCTGCAGACCTGTATACTGCTCATTCAGCGAGCTTTACCCGCCTCCTGGAGCTCGTGACATAAGATGCGCGTGGGCGTGGGGTTTCCGCCAATAGAAAAGCATTGTGCTGTACATTACACGTCAGTAAACAAAATGCCAAAGTATAGCTTGCGTAAGTGAAAATATTTTACTGTCAAAAAAAAAAAATTAATAAAAAGTTGAGATAATTACTAAGCATTACTAAGTTGTGTTATTGTTTAGTCTATAGATATTTGCCATAACATACCTAATTATACAATAAAACGTACAAGAAACGTTCCTTTATACTCTTCTTTGGTCACTGGTTTTGTGTTTTTAAATGACAATAATGTAAAAGGAGACGAGGACTTTTCAATGAACCACTGTGTGAATTCAAATTGGGTAATCTCTAAGTTTCGTACTTTTTGTGGGGTAGAATGATCCCAGAAGCACAATTGTGACATTTTTTTTTTTTATGAACAGACACCATGACTCTGTGTTTTAGCTTATGTAGACTCAACAAAGCGCATCGAAATTCTGCAACAAATAATCATTAAAAACGAGTACTGAACCATTAGAAGCAAATTACTTCCTATACATTACTTTTTGCAAAAAAGAATACATATTCCATCACAATATATTACAACCCTCTAATTTATTATCAACGCAAATGCATTCTTTTTTGACAAAAATAATTTATTGTGCAAAGTTATACGTAAAGTGAAATGTGAAAAATGTTGGCTACTAAATATTAAGTTGCGATAGATAATACATTCTAAATCATCCCTCCATCTATTTGCATTTATGTTTACGGAATATGCAGTAATTTATTATTCATAAAAACATTAGGTTGTAGTTAACATTTGCAACTATTTCCTTATAGAATGCCCTTCAAAGTACTACAAAGTACAGTAACACAAAGTGATAGAAGGAGAAGTGTGTTATAGTTAAAGTTATTTGTGAAAGTCATTTACTTAATTCGTTTGCAGCACTCATATCACACCGATAAACAAGGAGGAACACACCAACTCTACTATAGTAGAATTAACCTTAGTTGGCGGAAATTCCGTATCTACGCGCAGTATACGTCACGAGCTCGAAGAGGCGGGTCAATTCAACAAATGAAATTACCTATGTCTGTTCTATGTATATGCGCCTAACAACCAATCACATTGCGGAGTCTTAATTTTGTGTTTTTGAAGGTAGTTTCATCCGAAAATTCAAGTAAAAACACCGTTAAAAAATAAATAAACAGTGCAGGTAGTTATCCATGAAAGTATACGTACCCCGCATACTGTATGTATAGACCTTCATATGTAAACTATGCAGACCTCTGTACATGATTTTGAGTTCAAAATATAGCAATTAAAAATTTATATTTTTGAGATCTCCCAAATAGTATCAATATATTTATGTTGTTTCATGTGAACTAAATGCATTTGAATGAAATTTATACTTTTACTAATTTAGTAAATCATTTAGAAATTCAGTATAGGTAATTGCAAAGATCTTTGTTAAGAGTTTTCATGGGGAGCACCATTACTGTTTCTCTAGGTACTTACATTTACTTTCTTAGGTTAGAGTATAGACAATGTAAAAAATAATTCACTTTTCAACAAGATTCTTTTTCAGCAGATTCTTATACTTTGTTTTCTTTTTGTACAGTAAAATTAATAGATCATGAGTAAAATTATATTTGATGGGGAAGAAATACCCGAAAAATTTGCTAGTTTAACATTCTTTAGTATTTTATTTCGCAAACACAAAATTGTGCACGTTCTTTTCCAGGTATGCTTTAAGCTCACATGGAAAAACAGTAAATTTTACAGAATTTTTCCATTTTAAATATTCTAGAAAGAAACAAAACAACGTTTACATATTTTCTTGAATATGTAATATTTCCGTTTTACCATAGTTAAATGACTGTAAAATTTTTACAGTATAGGCAGGTAAAAATATAAAAACTCCTCCAAAATCGTTCTGAAGAATCATGGAATGCAATACCTCCCAGTGCATACTAAACAATAACTATTTGTATCAGTCTAAATTGGGTACCGTCTGCAAAGTACGATTTGCATACGCTCAGGTATCACTTACGCTCAACGTCTAATGATAAAAAACAACCCAAATTTGCATATGCCCGTTACTGTTGTGCGTGATGGGAAACTGACATCGCAAGATATCCCTCCATTAGTCGGACTTGTTACGTATAATTTCTACTGGCGTTTCAGTTACCCTCTTTCAATGGCATCACTAACTGGTTCCTAAACTGAAACTATACCTATCCAAATTAAGGATAGCATTGCTCGCGTGCATATATTAGCCGTTTTTTTGCATGGATCTACTTATTGTTGGGAGTGAAATATAAATTGGTCCAGCCGTATGCATCCGGATATATACGACCGCCGTGTATGAAAAGAACAATTGAATGACAAGGTAGATAATTATTTTTCAACGTCCGATTGTTCTGGGGTATAGAAGTTTGTTTGGCGTTTTTTGTACGATACCCATATAGGACGTTGTTGAAGCGGCAGATGTGCGGAAACTGTGTATGCGTTCTAGACACATTGTAAAGGAAAATAAAATATTCTGTTACATGAAGCTGCTGGTATTTATTGTATAGAGTTGCATTAAAATAATTAAAACTTTATGGTTGCTCGTGCAAAAATTCATTAAATATTAGCCAATCTTTCTATGTTGCAAACTAAAAATATAAAAGATTGACCCATTACTACTCCAACATTTATTACGTACTTTACACCTGCTATATTATTTCCTTAAATCTTCCTTTGTCTTTTAGTTGCTTTCATAGTGTATATATATTCAATTGTCCAAGACTGGGTGTGAGTTCATATTATATTACTAAAGCAAGAAAGAAGGCCTTGAATCTCTTTAATAATATAGTTAACTGATTTCATGCGATTACTAAATTATCATGGAGTATGAACAATAAGAAATAACTGAAGCATAAAATTATAAAGTTAATATAGTATAAATATTCAACAACTTAGTTCTATTAATTACTTACTAGATGTTAGAAGACAGTCAACATGAAATTATTTTGGTATGCAAATACAAATTTTTATAATAATTAACTACCAAAATGTATAATTTATAGTTCTTTATGTATACAATACAAAGACAAAATCTTTAAAACAGTGCAAGAACAATGTACTTAATATCTACATAACAATTATTTACATTTAATATTTTAAAATAATTAATTAGAATAAAATATTGAATTAAAAGAAAATCTCAAAAAATTGTAAAGAATCGAATAATGTTTGTGAATTTAATGAATATTAGTGATTAAAGTATTGTTGTTTCCTAATTTCGACACCTCCTAAATTACTTTGAAAATTATTGAAGTTGTTGTTGAAGGATTAGTCGAATTTTGATAAGTCAGAAATAAGTTGTGGAAAGTGCGTGAAAGATCTAATACTTTCACCCAAAGCAACGGTAAAGTGCAATTCTAATAGCAGGAAAATGAAAAATATTTTTAACAGTGTAAACATCTGTAAGAATGCGCTATTATAACTTCAAGTTTATTGTCTTTATTAAACCAAATTGTATTGTCATTCTTAATAAAAGCATGTATTTGTGCTTTCATTGACTTTTAAAAATTATAATCAATTATAATACACTCCGCCAAAAAAGTATCGCATAAACTAAAAAAGGGCATTTATGAACCAAGATATTTTTATACGTTCACAAAAAGTTTGCCTCGTGTATGTGAACTATAAAAACACTAACAAAATAATGGAACTTAGCGTTTTTACTTTTTTTTTCTAAAAGAACACATTTAGAAAAATGCATATGTGTAAGGTTTGTTCAGTTGTTTATTGAAAGTCTTCCTATACGGACAAATTTTAAAGTGCGAAGTCAGAGTTCTGTACCAACGCTTTTAAAACTAAAATGAGCAATTTAACTTCAGAACAAGTGGCTGCTATAGTTGCTTTAATCGAAGATGGACGATCTCAAGCATACGTTGCTAATTTGATGAACATCAATCAGTCAAGTGTTTCTAGAGCCGTAGCCAGATATAGGGAAACAGGCATTTACAGTAGAAGACCTGTACCAGGTCGTCCAAGATGTTCTACTCGCCAAGATGACCGCTATTTACTACTACAAGCATTACGCCGAAGACATGTAACTGCGAGACAATTGCAGAACGACTTGGCTAGAGTCAGAAATACTCGTGTGAGTACTCAAACTATTCGGAATAGGTTACGACAGAGTGGATTAAGAGCTAGAGTAGCTGTAACAGCCCCTCGTCTCACTAGGAACCACCGAGTGGCTCGCTTAAGGTTTGCCAGAGAACATGTAAATTGGAACATTAATGACTGGGCCAATATACTCTTCACAGATGAGTCAAGATTTGGTCTTTACACCTCAGATAGGCGTATCTCAGTGTACAGACGAGACGGTGAGCGCTATTCGCAGTGTAATATCAGACCTAGACCTAATTTCGCTGGTGGCTCTATTATGGTTTGGGGAGGCATCTGTTTAACAGGTCGTACAGAGTTAGTACCAGTAGACAGAGGTACACTGACTGCCCACAGGTATATAACGGACATTTTAGAAGAACATGTAGTACCATATGCGCCAATTATAGGAAACGAATTCATGTTAATGCACGATAATGCACGACCGCATGTTGCAATAATCGTCCAGGAATACCTTAACGATGTTGGTATTCCAGTTTTAGATTGGCCTGCGGTAAGTCCGGACATGAACCCTATCGAGCACGTGTGGGACCTCCTTCACAGACGGATACGAACCCAAAATGTTGCCCCAGCGGACCTGCATGGACTAGAAAATGCTCTCCGTGACGAGTGGGAGAATTTGGATCAGGCTTATATACGGAGGTTAATCGAATCTCTGCCATACCGTATGCGAGCGGTCATAAGAGCCAGAGGTGGCAATACTCAGTATTAAAAGCTACTGTTATGACATTTTTCTTTCCAAAATTATAATTTCTTGTTTTAATAAAAATCTCAAGTATGAGTTCTTGTTTTTATTTGGCCTGTATTTTATTTAAACAATCATAGAAATTATATCTTAGAGCGCATTAAAGTATATTTACAACTTTATGCCACAAACAAAGATTATGCGATACTTTTATGATTCAAAACTAAATTATGCGATACTTTTTTGGCGGAGTGTATTTAAAAAGGAAAAAAAGCCGCAATTTGGGCAAGCTACAATTCCTCAGCGATGTTTTCACTATCTGCGCAGTTTCTATTTTCAAGCTAATGATATCAATATATAATTATTAGTCTTATGAGCATAAACATTATACAAGAACCAAGTTTTACTTGAAGAATCAACTTTATAAAATATAGTCAAAAAATATAAGAATTACTAACAAAACTAATAAGGTTGGTGTACTAAGTAGCAATATGTAACACAGGAAAGCAAATGTTGCAATCAAATGTTATGTGACAAAGGAGACAACATCTCGTGACGTGAAATTCTTGACGATTGGGATATAATGAGGTATATCCTAGATTAACTATAAAGCAAAAGATTCTTTTATTTTTCAGGTTTTATGCCATTGCATGCTAAGGTTCTAGGGCCTGTCATAAGAACTTGATTTTATTCAAACACAATTACAGTGGCAGCTTTCGTGCCAATCCGAACATGAAATGTTTAATTTGCAAATGGGATTTAAGTAATGGGTAAAAGGTAATTTCTGGGGCAGGATTAGAAGCGCCGTCCGCGAGAGGTGGATTACCGAACAATGTCTCGACACACCGAAAACTTCTTCGCAGTCTTCTCCGTCGGATGCTCGTCTCTCGCCGGGATTATTGTCTCAGTAATCCGGAGATAATGAGCGTACCCACTTTTGTAACAGTAATTACGACCGGATTTCTTTCCTATTGTTATGAAGTGTTCGTCAAAGTGGTTGTACGGTTACGAGCCGCTGTTTCGCTTTCCGTCCGTTCAACAAGTGGCCGTATTATTCTCAAATTGGGCTTTTGTGTTTCGTAAAATCTTGAGAGTAAGAAGAGGTTAGTGCTGACGTAGATTTAGTTAATTACGGTGCCCTATATTGCACGAGAAATGAGCTATAATTGGTTATTTTACCATTGTCATGGTTTTATGATTAGATTTGTGCTAATCTAGGGTTTTTAGTAGAAATAAGGAAATGAAAAAATAATAAATAAACAAATATATCTATTTAGTCTGCAGTGACCGGTTAGTAGAGCAACTATTATTTTAACACTCTTCCTGTCTCTACTCAGGAAGCCCTTCGTAATTTCAAACCTTAGCTTCCTTAAAAGCTGTTTTACATATCTTTGCACTAGTGTCTTTTGTCAATCACACTTTGGACTTGTTATGTATCCATTTGTTGATGGTCTTTGTTATTTCTGATTTGATAATGCTGAAGGAGGCGCTGGCTGCATTAAATCGCTTTGATGCTCCTCGCTTGCCAGTACATCTGCCACCTCATTCCCTTTCAAGCCATTAAGACTGGATACTAAGCCAATGTGTGCTTGGGCTGTCCCAAACAATTTGGAATCAACCCTTGTAGGATAAATCCCTTTAAGTGTTAACTGGCTGTCAGAGAATATAATATAATATTGAACTGCACCAACTTCAAATTGGAACCATCGGGTATCCTACGAAGCTAACGGAAGTACCTGTTCTGAGCCTTTTCTTGAATATTTCGACTCCTGCACCATTATCAGTCTTTGATTCAACATTTTTACCAGTAAAAGTCTGCTCTTACGGCGCTCTCTTTGGTATTAGAACCTATTATTTTTGAAACATCCTTACGAGAAGAACCTCCTTTAGTTCTTTTTATCACCAGCGCCGTGGGAGGTGCTGATCTGCACTTGACTATGCATTAGTCCGCAGGTTGCAAACCTAGCCGTTCCAGTATGTCAACGTACAGCGTCAGCAGGCTTATAATTATTTGCATTGCAGCAGTAGGAGTGGATCTCCGTGTAGGAGAGACACACAGGGAAACCAACCTTTTCATGCTCTTAAGCGTTTTGGTCGCTCTAATTTCTGGCATCATACTACCATATTACCGCTCCATATCTTATTACCCTTAGATCATCTCGGGTCCGAGTCCTTAGTTTCTCTTGCGTTGTTGTTTGTTTTTAGGGCAGGTGGACTACATGCAGGTCTTTGATCGACTATACATTAAGGTAGCTAATTCACTTTCTCCTCTCAGCACTGGCCATTGTAAGTCTTCTGGCGCGTTTCTCCTTGTGAACACAATTTGTGTTTTCTGAATATTTATTGATAGTTTGGCTTCCTAATACCAGTTAACATAGATAATAAAGCTGTTTGCTTATTAGAACTTTTGGAAACCGCCTAATGAATATAGTTAGAACAGAAGCATATCTCAGGCAGTAAAAGTATCTCCTGATTATTTAAGGAAGCGATGCCGGCGCCGCTTTGCAGGCACCCCCTTCCATATCTGCTTCGACGGTCGCTTTGGCAATTGTGGATGTGATTTTTTTTTTTTCGTTATTTATTGTAGAAATTTCGACTTGATGTTTTTCCTCCGTAGACCCCCAATAATGGAGTTCATGAAAGCATTGTGAATACTCGTTCAATGTCTAGAAATGTAGCATAGGTATATTTTGTCTTCTATTGAGTAGGAAATTAACCTGTTGAGGTCGTTGACCGTACCGGTTGATACCTATCCACCAACCTTCGAAGGGTATTTGGTTAAAAAAGGCAGACGTACAGGTCTGCATGAGTTTGGCGTTTGATTGGTTATCTTATCCTCTACCCTCACATGCTGTCATGCAGCTGGAGACATATACTGTGAAGATCTCAGGGGGTGTGGTATGAAAACCAGACTGGGACGGGAAATACTGCCCAGAGATTTGAAGCAAAAGTCTGCTCAAGCGGGCAGTTTTAATAAATCTTGTGATCTTTCGTGCCTAACTTCCTATCTTCCTATTTTAGCTTCTTCAACCTCTGATCACAAACACCGGTACTTAGGTGGTACAAGATTAGGGGGGAACATAAATGTGAAGCAATTCAAAAAAAGCTATGTTTTACAACGAGTACAAGAATTATGTTGTATCATTTGTACGTTGGCAGTCTTCCAATATATTGTTTCTCATTAAGCATTTAGGCAATACAAATGTGTCTCTTTCGAATGTCCCTGTTATGCAAATTTTATTTCAGACATTGAATTATTGTTGCATTTTTAATCAGGAGATAATGTGGTAGGCATTACTATACAGAAGTGCATTAAGTATTCGCTATGCAATTATATACTACAAGTCAGAAAACTTACTTGTACTTTAAATTAGGTCTTCTTGACTGATTGCATACAAAAGTCGAAAAGGCTTTAAATTATTACGTACCTACCTGCTCTATTTTATTTGCATAAAATTAAAGTCACATAATTATAAAGCTGGGTAGAAAGAATACTATACCTGGTGCAGGGTAACTTGCCATTTCGAGGTATACGGATTGTCTTATGGACGGGTATTGGCGGTAACCGGTATTCCTCAACTGTTTCCGTATTGTGCGCGCGGACCGTTTTAACAAAACGTCGCGCCCGCTCGTTAAATAGGCAAATGAGGCAGTGCGACAAGTTTCTCCAACTTCCCGGTCGTCACAAACGTTGATGAACGATCCCCGGTTATCGAAATACAAATGCCGCTGCTGCCCCGAAAAAGAATACAAAAAAAAAAACGTAGCGAACGAAAGAAAAGAAAAGAAAAGGAATAAAGGGTTGGCGGTAATAAAGCAACTGTACTCGTGAGCGCGCATATATTAGATGACGACGGACTGTATGCAAATGAAGAACTTCCACTTTGATGTCTTCCAAACGACACATGTGTGCATATATTAAAAGGCGCGTATGCCATGGGCCTATTAAAAAAAAAGAACTAGGCGACATTTAGGACAATGGCAAATGTTCCTAACGTAATAAATAGAGAGAGGGCCGTGCAACGTGCACTGGAAGAACAAAAAAAGAACCAACTGGGACAGGAGCTCCCGAGTTGCACGGCGGCATTGAATACATATTGAACGAAATGAAAGAAGAAAAAACCTTACAAAAACAAGGTGGTACATGATTTAACGAACCAGTTCCCGAAATGGAAGACCTTGATGTTGACGGTGTTTTAGACTAGTTGAGTTGTGTCGCGTATATCGTTCATATTGGTACGCGATACTGGAAAAGTGCGTGGTGGCTTTACACATTACCCGGGCGCTTGAGTGTGTGCTCGTTTGTGTGTTTGTGAGGATATCAGCTGGCCTCTGGTCAACATACGCGGCACATATAGACCAGCTGGACGGCTATATCGATTATCTACATACATACTACGTTGAGTAGTATTTCCTGTTGTTGGTGTTGTTTTTCGTTCCTTGTGTTTTGCCCGTTTTTTCGAAAGTAGTGAGTACGTACCTGCCTAAATTGTATATTACCTCTACTACCTACGTATGGTTGTTTATGTGGATTATGTAAATTGATGTGAACTTAACGATATTTTAATTATAAAGCCTTTGTGATTGATGGAGAAGAAATTATTCCCTATAATCTTTGTCCTTTTGTTGCTAAGAAACCGAATAAAAGCTACTTATCTTACATGGACTGCTTGTAGTTGAGAAATAACATGCATTGCTCACGAGATCGCTGCTTTGAAACGCATCAAACTGTTTACTACTATAAAGTCTAACTTTGTTCATCTCTGTATTTATATAACATTTTATCACCGATTTCTTTAAACAGCAGAAATCAGAAACAAATTTAAAAACACAATCCTAAAGCAAACTGACCATAGCTGACACAGCTAGCACTATATATACATATAAAAAAAGAAATTTTATTTCCGCTTTACAAAAAAAAAGAATCAAATTTGGGTTGTCAGCTCTTCAATACATTAGGATAGAAATATAAGTCGAGTTTACATTAGTGAAACGGCCTACAAACGATGCAATTGATAGTACTATGAGATAAAAGTGAGAAAATACAGAAAAAACTACTTCTCATTAAAAATCAAAGTCGATATTGTATCTATATATTCCTTATAGATTTATAAGATGCAGATAATCATGTTAATAGTTTTCTTCGTAATGAGCACTATAGACTGATAGTTGATTATGGTTAATTATTCCTAGTACTATTGACACTATCGATAGTTGAACCCGACTATCGATAATTAAAAATATCAATAGTGTCCGACACTAAGTTTTCCTAATATTATTTAATAGTTTAAAACCTATTAAAGTATATTGACAAATATGAGTAGCTAAGTCCTTATCTTGAAGGAAACCCCAAATTGTTTAGCTGACAGCCAAGATTCTTTCAACATTATAAGTGACTTTTTATGTTAGGGATAAGAGGACAATTTGTTAATAAAAGTAGACATTCCTGAATCTCTTCGTTTAATACAACAATATTAATATTAACGATTTAAATAGGCATTGAAATAAAACTGCTCTTGAACATTTTGCTGTAAACCGAATGTATTCGATTTTTGTTTAACGCAATATATCGTCATGAATTAATCAAGGATTAGTGGTGAAATCATTGAACCTCATTTCAAATTTCATACGCAATTTTAGAGTTTGCTTAATTATCATTTGGTCTGTGGAAAGGTATAATAAATACAAATAAGTAAACAGTAGCCATATTGAAAGTAGTTGGAGCTCCAATTTCAAGAATCCGAGAAAAGTGGATTTTATGTCAAAACTGAGTAGGTTGAGTACCGCTCACTGAGTAGGATTTATTTTATTTTAAACAAAAGTATCAGAAAATTTAACCCCGATAAATGTCAACCGTTAAATTTTAAAATTTTTAATTTTTCAATCGTTCCCAACATATTTATTGTGTTGTCCTTTCCTTTGCAAGGCCACTGTGGTTTCATATACATTCCTGTAGACTGAAGACACAAGAATTCCCAAATTTATCTGAATCTACCGCAGCTCTTAAAAGTAAGCTTGTCCAGGACTCTTGGATGATATGAATAATATCTTATTCTTTTATAATAGATAACTTTCATTTGCAATGGAGTACTTATCGGGCTCGATAATAAATCCCTAAGGTCTTTGCTTACTTTTTTGTCGCATCATGAGCTATCATCCGAAAGTGAGTTTAATATCTAATTAGAAGTTTAGAGGCATTTTCAAGACGGCGCTCAAACGTCCTTTACTGAGATTTTAAAATTATTTGTTTATATTAATTTCAAGATGTTTAATTGTTAATAACAATGAAAACTTATAGTATCTGCGTCAAACGCAAATACTATAAGTATGAATATAAATGTAAAATTTTAAAAGCGTTAAATGTAACGAAAAAGCAATTGTAAATGTTACGGAATAGAAATACTTAACAGACCGGTGCCTCATTGGTATGGAATGCCTGTTTGAGAACATTGGCTTGTAAAATCTGGTATTCTTCAGTGGTAAATATACCAACACACTATCAAGGAAAGCGTACTAGAAATAGAAAGCAGTTTGCAGAAAACATATAAAAAATAAAGTTTTTCCCCCTTTCCTTGATTATTGTACTAGATAGCATGGCAGTACAGCGTACAAAAGATTTGTAGCACAATTCCATTTAATTAGGCGTTTTCTTTTATTCATCGACTGATTGAAGCGATTAAACTGCCCTGGATGGCAAGCGAGTAAAAGACGAATAGATGGATTACAGATTACTCCAATTTTCTTACAAGTTGTATCGAACATAACCAGGTCTTAGCTTTAACCTAAAATTGTGTAATATCGAGAGTTCAGATTACGATTCCACCGTAGATAACAGTAACAATATTATGTTATGCAGTTTATACGTAATCCAAGAACCAGTTGATGGGTTCCATTGTACTAAAGATTATTATGCGACAGCAAAGTAATTTTCTTTTTCCTTCGGTAGCTTTTTCTCTTCCCATCTTTACCGATCCCTTCTTTGGTCTTCTCTTCCCTTATCTCTTCTTTTTTCAATCTGTCCCACAAATACCTTTAAAATGATACATAGTGCCTTTTCTTTCCTCTTCTCTCTTGACTTTTGTCTAGTTCCGCTCCCATATTTATGGAAACCGAATGCAAATTTTCCTTTTCGAGTGGCATATCTGCCAAATCAGTATCACTACTATTTTCCAAAGCATCATCTAAATACTATTCAGATTGGAGACTAGATATCTTTGTGCCGCTTTGCATTCATAATATCAAAGTATTCTCAAGTAATTTAGCTTCCTTCTGTTGCATTTGACTTTTTTTAATTATATGTATAAGTATTTAATAAATTGCGATACTTTACATCACAACATCTACATTTAAATTTGTTGTTGTTTTGTTTATAATATCCCTCTTTCCAGAGTTTTGTTTTTGCAAATGGGTTTTAAAAATTCTTCTTCTTTTGTTAAACGTAATTGCAGTAGACATCATATTAGATTATCGGGCTATTTAAATTCCTTATCTCTAATTTTCTAAATTGTAAAAATAAAATATACACAACATAAGCGTTTAACCATGACCTTGAACTTACTGTATCTTCCTGCGCAAATTGTGGTTCTAGACATTTAAAATTGAAACAATTAAACACATTTTACATAAATTCAATATCTTGCTTACCATTTTCTGAATATTCTATAATAAATATCCATTTATTTCGTATATAACGCCTACTTTTTCTATCATACATACTTTATAACGTTAGTAGGCCAACCAACAACAATTGGCAGGCCAAGCAATCCCAGGTTAGCTAATTTGCTCTCTCGCGCTTAAACATCGGATTTATCGGTCTTTCTAGCCAATTGAAATGAACGCGTTTCGATGGATGCATTTGAACTCATTGATGAAAATACGAACACCCTATACTAAATTCGTTGTTAGTTCATCGATGAATAAAAAACCAATTGCGATGCATTTCCGACGAATGCGCTTATAGTTAGTTAATCGACTAATAAAAGAAGACAGCTATTTATTCCAATTTCAGCAAAAGTTGTAATTTCATTAAGAAATACTAGAACGATTTTATTGACGTCTATCGCCAACAATAGTTGTTTATAGAAACTTAAAAAAATGTAAACCTTACAATTTATTTACGTGCTAAATTTGTATATTACGTTATTGCAATAATCAGTGCTGGTAACCTGTATTCTTGCGAGGCATTTTTAGTTTGTCATATTAGGGATACAAATATTAAATATTTATTTAACTATTTTCTGAATTATAATTATATATCCAACTGATATTCCAATATTTAATAAACATTCACTATTTAAAGGAACAGCAATTACATTTCTGACTTCCTAGTATTTTGATATCCCTAACCATCCCCACAACAAATTTGATCATTATTCTTAATTTTTCTTCTTATTCTTAGGTCATATTGTTTTCCGGAATATTTGTTTGGCATTCTTTAGTTTTAAAATTGTACATATCTATTTTAAATTACCATTCATAACTTAGAGATTCTATTACAAGTTTACCAGCAACTTTTGAATTGTTTTATAAATTTCTGAACTCGCCTTTGATTCAAGTCTTTGAAAGCTAATTCTTAAGTTTTGTGAACCTAAAAAGCTACTTGAATACTAAACCTCAGCTACCCGGGAACATGTCAAAGTAGGCAAGAAACTTTAACAACTTCGAAACAACACTATCTCTTTCTTTAATCAGTTATGTGCAGTGTAATATGGCGGAAGTCTCAATAATTAAAGGATATAATAATAAAAAAAATATATAAAAGTAAGAATTACTTTGTTCATCTACAACATTGTTTTGTATATGCAAGTGAAATAGCAGGTTTTAAAGCATAATCTGCATGGAGATCTTCCGAAGTAGTTAAACAATTTTATTACGTATGTATAGAATCCGGTGTTTATTGCTTACCCAATTTTTCTGTCGGATATAAGCATTGTTGATCCTTCTTCCAGATGTATAAAGAAGCAAATAAACTGATTTTAAGATTATGTAATTATGCCCGTTAGCGTTCAAAATTAAATAACACGCAAAGAGCTTAATTTACTTTCCGCTAATAAATAAAATTAATTGGCTGTTTATGTATTAAAATCAGCTGCAATAAAGCAATTTCCTTTCCAGAAATAACACTTATGGTGCCTGTAACATATAATTATTGATAAAGTACAGGCGTTCGAAAAAGCAAGTCCGTGCAAATTAATTAGTAATTTGTCGATGTACGTGTTATCGTGTGTACTATCGGGCTACCTAAATCTTACAGCAATTAGAAACCTTTTCTTATCGTCTCGCTGAGAGTCAGCTCATTTGCATTGAACCTTAATTAATCTACTTTAAGACGTCCTCGGAGTTTGATCAGTGGATATGCACAGACCAGTCAGCCAGTTAGTTCGTATAATTTACAAGTAAAAGGAGTAAGGTGACATTTCGCTCGGGTTTCTTTTTATCAGTCGCGGGGTGTTGGAACCTTTCGCTCACCCCAAGAAGCCATCAATCCTGATTAACACGTCAGCGAATTGCCACGATCGCAACATCTGAAAGACTCCTGCTAAACGCGACTATTTTTCATGCTGTCACTTTGGCATAATGCATTACTTTACCTTTAAAGCGGGAGTATACGCTTCGAAATTTTCAGTCGACTTGGATTACATTTTTTTTTCGGGTGGCTCGTCGTAGGTGTCTTCGTTCCTCCATCTTCTTGCTTCGGTATGGTTGATCGTGAATGTGTGCGTCTGCTGCGTGAGTGTGCGAGCTCATTTTCTGAGTTCAGTGACGCGTCACGGCATTCGCACGATGAATGAAGTCGAGAATGATATGGGGAAGCCATCATCTTTCGGATTTTAATCTTGCGCAGTAGGCGGTCTTTTTTAATATGCCAGTTATCCTTATTATTTGCCCATTTATTTCAATAATAGTGTTAATATAGTTTTATAGGAATTCTAACACGTTTGAAACGGACATATTTTACTATTAATAACGTCTGCAATAACCGTAAAATTTATCAACATAATAAATTACGCACATTTGTACAAATAACTCCATTAGAATGTGTAAGGAGGCTGACAGTCTTTGTTCTTAAACAGCAAATTCTTGAAATATTTAGTAAAATATTTATTGCTTATAACTAAGGTTATAGATACATTCTCACTATACAGTAAAAAATGATTTGTTAATTTAGCAAAATGCCTATAGAAGCTTACTTGTAGTTAATATTAACACATTTTTTTGGTTGCTTATCAATACAAACAATATATTATTGTTATATTTAACTATATCCGCAGTGTAAATTTTATAAATGATAAAAGTGGACCTGTGGGAACTAAAAGTTGGAATTGTATGTAACATTATATTCCTTACTGTGTAAAAGCCCAAAATCTTAATCATAACAGATTTTAGCTTAGTAATGATGTCTAAGTCAACTGAATTCAAATAAACTGTATTAAATGTAGTCCTCGGAAAAAATTAAATGCTAACCACGAGAAAACTATTCATGCTAGATATAGAGAACTGTAATACCTATAGTTTGAAAGGGGATTAAACTCTAGGTTGGATAGTTTCATCAGATATAGGGTGTTCTATTTAAGATAAAACAAGCGTTTATTAACACTAAGTCGCTGTGTAACTAAAATTCCACTTAGTTGAATGATGAACGTAAGTAAATGTGTTTAACTTTGGATTACACAGTAAAAATTAAACTTAAATTTTGTACTGCAATTTCATAAATTTTAAAATATCTAACAAACCGAAGGTTTTAGGAATATGGAGTATTACATAAACTTGCCCTAATTTGGTGTTTAGATTCCAAATATGGCATTATATACAGCGTGTTCCATTTAAAAAAGGTAACTTTGTTATGTATGTTTAATCTCGAACAGCCTGTATAATTCAAAATAATTTTAAATTGTACATACAAAGGTCATTGAACTAAATAAAAAAGATTTCAAGAAATCCTATGCTTTTCCATATAGAGCCGGCGGCGCGGCGGCGCACAGTGGTCAATGAGAGGCAAAAACCTATAATTTTTTATTTTCTCTAAATATGTTTTTATTTTCAGTACGTCTTACTTAATAGTCTGCTACTATATTTATAACAAAAGTATATCAAATTTTGGTACACATGATTTACAGTCAGAGAAATATTGTCGATAGTTGATCCGTCTATTATTTCTGCCATAACATTTCTAATGGCCTTATCTCTCTATTTATTGTACAAAATTGAATATAAATTTGTTTATTTATGTTTATACTCATTAGTATTCGCGTTCAATAGAGTCGCTTTCCCTTTTATTATAATTAACAAATGAAAATCTTAGAAGAAGATACAAAATTAGCTTTTAAAATTTAAATAGGGCACAAGTTTTGAGTTTTTAAGTATCCTCTAGACTTCTAACTAAAGATTAAAGTCATTTTCAGGTGCGGAAACCTGCGGAATACCTTCTTAGTTTACATTTTTTGGTAAGATAAATCTCAGTGACGCACAAATTCAATTTGTTATGAATAGCATCTCTTCACGTAGGTACATACAGTTTGTTGTGAGCTCGGATTTTCATGAAAAAAAAATTTAACAAATACGGGCCTATATATGCCAGGTTTTTTTAAAAAAATATACTTAAGAAATACTTATTTAGAATTACAAACTTTGATTTTAATCAATTGAGCCTCAATCTTACATAATAAAAAATATGTTTAACTATAGTTATAATAATTTCCTCTAGTTTTCCTTTGCTTTTCAATCGGGAAACACGTTCTACGTATTTTTAATAAATTCAGAATGAGTGTTTTAAAGGTTTTTTACCAGGAACTAGTGAACGTTTTATTAGAATGTGACCGTAAAGTAGATAAATGTTTAGAATCCATTTTTGCGAATAATCTAACACCAGCCAACTTTGATTGCATTCGAAAGGACCTCACCAAAACATTTATACCACATTTTAATAAAAGGTGGAAACAAAAATCGAAAGCACTCGATTTCCACGATGATGTTAAAGAACTATTGTTTTAAGTTATATGTCGATTTAAGTAGTAAATGTATTAATTTTAATATGAATACTTATATAGTAAAAGAGTGTAGTTCTGTCCAATCTACATTTATTTATTTAATATTTTTTTGCGAAATGTTTTGCTCGTTAATAGAGTATCTTCAGGCAAAAAACGTCAATGATTTGAATTCACAAAAATGATAAAACGTCAAAACGTGTAAAATGATGTATGATAAAAATTTTATAATACTGAATGAACTATAAAATATGATGATATATAAATTAATGTCGTCTATATTTCAAAATTGTATATATATTATTTTTCTTAATAAAGTGTCCTTTCACATTTAATTACTGACCAAAAATTATCTGGACTGTTTCTTAATCAAAACCGGTTTGCTGCATAGCACTCGTATTCCGAAATTTTCTAAAATATATTCAAATATATCGAGAAATTTAGTAACATGAATGTCTATATAGATCCTATAAACGTACGAAAGCACAAAATATCGAAATTTGTTGTAGGTTTTAATCGCGAGTAATTTTTTTCCGCATTTGGCGAGTTCTGGACCAGTGTGCGCCGTATTTTATATTTAATGTTTCTCTCTTTTATGTAATCCAAATCGCTTATATTTAATCTCATTACACTGTAAACATCATTTAAAAATTCCAATACTACGAAAAGTTACAAGCTTTTTTCCACAAAAGCGCGATTCTAGACCACTGTGCGGCGCCGTATGTGGTGGCCCAGCCTGTATATCATTACAGATTGTAATTAATCATAATTTTAATATAAGATTTTTATCCTATAATACTATGTTAACTTATGAAATATTAGCAAACTTACAGCAAGTCGTATAGTGCCAGTAAAACTTCGTATTCAAGTAAATTTATTTAAACTCACTTATTTTGGTGCGATAAATTTGTGATATCTTCTTTTGTAAAGATCTTTTAGAGGCACCGTGTATATTTACGATAAAATCAGTTCGTAACAGAAATACACAAAACCATTAATTAATACAAAATTTCAATTTATTCCTAATAGTTGTTTATTTCCAATTAGTGTTGCATCAGCAAAGAGTATTAGTAAAATAATTAGAGGAATGCACCCCCAGCTAGTTTAGTAGCTGGAATCGGTTAATTATTGTTCTTTTGAATTTGAGATAACATCTTTACTTACAATACACCATTACTAATGTGGAAGTATTTTAAATATACGCTGTGTACTTACAGTTGACATAAAACTTTTGAAAACCATGAGATTATGTAGGAAAGTATTTTTATGCTTTTTATTGTATTCATTGTATTTTGTTGAAAATGTAAGTTTTTCCACATTCCCTTTTTAATAGGGAAATACAAATTTATTTTTTGTTTATTATTATCATATAAAACTAACCATTTATTTTTGCCTTACTAAAATCATAGTTAGACCTAATTAAGCGCCATTTGAAGTTTTTTTTTAACTTGACATTTCATTAAAAACAAGTATCTCTGGTGAAAACTGATTTTGAACGGACAGTTAAATATAATATTTATTAGTTTTTGTGTAAAATATAAAGACAATTACATAAATATTTTAGGATATTCATTGTAATCCTTAAGGATGGAAAAAATATTAACAAATGCTTCGGTAATACAACAGTAAATTTATATTTTGGAATTAAGTTTTGACACTTTAACATTCGAATTCTTTTTTGTTTAATTTCTATCTAACAATTAGTACGAGATGATGGCGAAAGCCGAAACACAAGTAGTACTAAATAAATAACTGTGAAATACAGCGAATTGAAAGAATTCTATTATTTATTCATTCTTAAACCATACTTTAGGATATGTATTAAATAAAGTCACTAATCAGCTAAATAGGGCTTATTATTAGTCGAGTAATGTATAATGCAGCCCAATTATTTCTCGATCTCATATTTTATAATCCTAACTATCTGTAGCAAAATGTTTGAAAGAATAAGTATCTGTATCCTTAAAGTATCTCCTAGAGAGAAATAACAAAAACATTTAAGAACAAATATAAACAGGGCTTACTGAGATATTTCACGCTATTAAAATTTGTTGTAGAAATGTAAGACTTAATGTAATATTTTAGTAATTTCATTTGGCTTCGCGCCTAATTTATTTGTTTAAATTGAACCATTTCAGACACTTTAAAGACCTCTTCATAGTATTTCTTTTGTTTGCTGCCTTCATATTTCATTTCTAATTATTTACAACCTTATATGTTTACAATTCTAATTTTTTCTAAGTTGAAAGGAAGTCGGATAAAGAACGTATATAGATTCTTATAAAGAAATGGGGGACGTGTGGATTTGGCATCGACGGATATTTTTCATCATTCCTTTCCTCTATCTAAATCTCACGAACAGGGGACACAAATATATTAAAGGAGACAGTGAAATTAGGGAGGCGAGCGCGGGAGAGAAACGACGAGATTACGAGAGCGGTCCACGAAAACTCGCTCCTACAATAATTCATCTTTTTTCCACTCTTTTCTTCTTCAAGAAGGCGGTCTTCGTTCTTCGGCTTTCTTTCCTATGTATGCGTGAGCGTGTTAGTTCTCCGATTCGCGAAAGGACACGATAGAGAGCGCGGGGTGCCCGCTCGCTCTTCGCGATAGAGACGGGATGAAAGTGAAGGCGAAAACGAACACACACAAATTTAAAATCCGCAAATACGTATATAAGGGCGGAAAGATGGGGACGAACGGGCGGCGGTTGGTTTCAGGACGACGGGGGCGAGGAAGAACGATGGAATGGGGTTGAATTGGTGTGCGCCAGTGAACGAGGAGGAATGATAAGAGCCCGCGCTTCCACTCGGTGAAATACGGCGCCCTCTTATATATTGTGTGATATTACAAAAATACCTTTTTGGTCTCCTCACCCGAACGAAGATAAATAATTAAAACTGTTCGGATATCAAATCATGCACAGTCGCTTTGCTCGTCGAAAGGCCTACTTGACGCGAATCGCGTGGAGACGAGGAAGTTTTGGCGAGGGTAGGATCGGAGTGTGGGATGAATAATCGGTTGAAAATGTCTAATATTACATTATTTTTTTTTTTGTAATTTTGGTAAAGGTTGGCGTATAATGATATCAGGAATGTCCAGGGGGAAAAGTAATAATAACGTCGCATCGATAATGCTTAGAAATACATATTTTAAAATATATGAGTACAATATCTATAAAAGACTAACAAAAAAGTCAAGTTTGTAATTATGTTGTGTTGCATAAGCAAAAGAATGAAATAAGAGCCTAAAATTTTCATCTCTTTTTTTTAATTTATGTCTATAACTATAATTTTACCGTTGTTATGGAAATGAAAAATATACAGAGACGGTATTAAAAACAGGGCCCAAAATGTTATAATAAACCATATATAATTAATAAATACTAATACATAGATGAATAGTAGATATTAGATAATGCTTAATAATAGCAATGAATTAGTTACTACAAAGTGAAATTGGAGTACCATAGGGATCTGTGTTGTAACCAACTCTGTTGCAAGTTCTATGTGACAGAGTTCTGTATCAGAAGTTGAGGGTGGATGCTGTACCTAACTATAACTTTGCTAATAACCTGGAACTTGTTTTAGGAACTGAGAATATGGATAATGAACGTTTAGAAGAAATTGTTAATAGGATGAGAAGCTGTAAATTAAAACTAGCGCATGAAAAAGGAACTGAGGCGTGTTAGTTAAAAGAGGAAGAAGGTGAAGTCATACAACTCTTAACTTAAATTGAATAATAGTTGATCTTAATAATAGAACTTCAAGATCAAATTTAGATCAGAAAATTAAAATTGCTGAACGAAAAGACTAACTGACTCAGAAGCAACAGAAAGGCTATCGTCTGTAGTGTGATGCACAATTTTATATTGTAAGGACCTCCGTTATGGATTTTTGGATAGGTTCTCTAGTCCACATTTGACGCTATTGTTAACACTACGTTGTAATCAGTGGACAAACGAGGTGCAATACATAACATGATTAAAACAATTATAAAGCATAAACACAAAGAAGGATTGGTAGTTCCCTCACGACCAAATGCACAAGTATATTAGTTGCCGAGTTGTGTAATTTGATACTAATACCCATGTTTTGGAGTAAAACTTCATTTTTACAATGTAAATTTGCCCTTGCGGAATTAGCAGTAGGTATTGCAATAACTCTATTTCGGAGTTTGTTAAAATTCGAGGTAGTGTTATCAGTACACTTTGCAAACATAAATTAACTTAAGGAAATTACTTTAGCTTTTTAAGAATAAAGTCTCAATAATATAAATATAGTTTTAAACTTTAACGGCATTAATACTGCATTAATTCTCGGGTTCTGCTTTGTTGTATTTTCGATTATATTAGAATTTAAAATATTACCTGATGTTTGCCAACTTTTATGGTTAACATAATATATATATATATAGGATATATAATGACAAGTTATTGGCCCACTCAATAGCGTCGTATATACATAGGATTCAATAATGATGCATCAGAATTAATTAAGAATTAAGTAATCTGTCGTTTCGATATCAAGAGGTAATTTTGAATAACAAGACTTCCAACACTTTGCCTGTGCATAGTGGTGTACCTCAGGGTTCTATTCTGGGAATTCTTTTATTCACTCTTTATACATCCAAGCTTCATAAGTCCTTTAAGCATTACCTTATCACCTCTACGCAGATGATACTCAAATGCATTACTCATCTTATCGTGAAGATTTAATTGCTGCCAATGCCACCATAAACTCTGACTTGCAAACATTGTCAAAATGTCAGCCCAACATTTTTTACGCATAAATACTGAAAAAACTGCCGTTATTGTTTTTTGGTAAGAAGGCTGATATTGATTTTGCAACACAAAACTTGCATCTTGCAATTTATAATATACCATCGAAGTGTAGCAATACTTTCAGAAACCTAGAGTTGTATTCATGGATTCAGAACTCTGATTTAAAAAACAGGTAGGGCACTGTATCAGAAAAGCTTATTTCAATTTGAAGAAGTTTTACACCCATAAAGATTATTTGTCGATGGATACCAAGGAGCTTTTATGTGACGCTTTGGTGTTTTTGCACTTCAATTACTGCGATGTTGTCTATGCTCTTTGCTTGGAGGCTTGCACGGCATACAGAATACATAGTGCACTTCCACAATTTGAAGCAATGCAATCTTAATTTTTGTTCTTTCATGTATTGTGTAAATTTAGCATGGATATACCTTCTATGTATGTACCTATGTATCTCGGTTTACTTGATAAGATATTATTTTCATTTTTTTGGGCGACCGGTTTGAAGAGCAGAGTTGTCTGAATTCGGCCATTTGTTGCCCCATTTGCAGATTTTAGTTTCTCTGTCTCTTGCTGATTTTCGGTTGTTATGGTTGTACAGTTGGTACAATAATGAAGAAATAATTATTATTATATCGTTATTCAAGTTCCAGATGTGTTCAATGATTGTTATGTATCCATTTATACGCAATCCAACATTGTGGTTAGGCTCTTCAAGTACAGTTTTTCAGATATGATTTATCATCCCTATTAAAGCTATTTTTATTTTTGTAAAATAAACATAAATAGTCAATAGAAATTTCAAATCATTTAAATTTTTTCATTGACATATATTGTGCCTCTTTCTATTTTTGGTGCTTAATATTCGGAACTCTCGTAATAAATAATGAGAATACTTTTATTATTATCTCAGTAATCGTTGATATTCGACCATATATTTATTTAACTCTTTTTTTCATTTTTGTCACACTCTTCTGAATATTGGCGATTTCTGCCCAATTATTACGTGTATTAAGTATATAGGTACGCCAATAAAGATTCAAGAACTTTTACTAAATCCAATTTACAACGCTTTCAAAAATTTATTTTATCAAAGAGTATTTGTCCTTAAAAATTCTATGTGTTCAATAATCCAAATTTATGTATTTATTAAAATCCTAAAATAATCTAGTAACATTGCTCCAACATATCATGCTATTCCGAAGCTACACGGCAACCTTTCTTAAGAAGGTATAAAAACATAAGATTTGATTTTTTTTTGCAGTTTCCGAAAAGGTGGAGTTTGTTGATTCCATCAAAATAAATATGAAACAAATTATGTGTGAGCAAACATAAGACGTCCCCCTATAAAATGAAGTCCCGTAATTGGTTTTTTAATTATTTTGAATTTAATAATTGCAAGGAACAACAAAAAAAGCTCTTATTGCGAATCTGTTTTCTCTCCTTTTTATCATTTTTTTTTTATTTTTATGATTGGTAAATATTCTAGTAGATTATTTTTTACCTTGCTACCTACTATACAGGAATTAATACACATATTGTTGAAGGAAACGTGTTTAAATGGATTTTCCTAAAATATATTGTGAATTTTATAATTTTTCCTCCGAAATAATCGGATAATGCGATTCCTGTACTACTCCAAATATTTAAAAGCAGTGAAGGAACCCATAAACATGCTTTAAAACTAAGAAATATGTAGATGCACATACCTACACACAAACAAAATTATTTTGGTTATAGTTTTATTACTTACCTACATTTAATTTATTTTAGAAACCTGTTAATATAGCCCATGTATTGCTGCCTTATTTAGGTGGCTCCTTGCGAATTCGTGTTTATCAAACGGCCATTTCGAATCGTTTTAATGTAGTAGCGTTCGTTTGCTGGCGTTATACAGGGCGCATGCTTCTAACACACCCTCACGTCACCTTGGCGACCAAGCATGCGGAACTTTTTCTAAATACATAGTGCGTTGGGGTGAACTATCGGCGACCCTCGTCCTTAAACTTACATTATGCATATGTGGCCGTCAGTACCTTAAAAATGGCGCTTTTTTTTTCATTATAACAGTAACGAATCGCAAATGTGCAAGTCTATACATATCTATACCTAGTACCTATTTGTAGGGATAGAGGATATAATATGTATGCTGTTTTCTGTATAAATATGTAATTATAATTGTAGCGAATCGAATAACTAGGTTTTCAACTGCAGTTTGAATACAGACAGGTACACGTATGCATAATAAATTATTTGCAATAGTTACCCGTAATTATGATAATATTCTGTTTTAGTGCATTCATCCTTACAAACATCTAGACGTATATAATAGCCTATAACATATAATTTTTTTGTTAGATGTTATCATTCGAAGAACAATTAGTATTCTCTTCATGCTGTGTGTAATTAGTTTGCGGGTACATACATTCTGCGTGTTAATTTATGGGTTACTTGTAAAATAGAAGAGCGCCTGTTTTACGATGATAAGGTTCGATATGAAAACAATAACTCATATTCGTACCTTTGTTTCAGACATATCTGCGCTGGCAGATCAAATTTAATTCGTTCGGTAAATTAATAGATCATGCCTGTTTAACACACACTAACAATTCACTCTCTAATCGTGAAGCGCTCGAAAAGGAAGTGAAAATGTATTTTTTTTTACATTTGAAGTGAATGTACCATCAATTATCTTACGTCGTATTAATAAATAACATTACTTTCCATCTAAAGTAAGTAGGTACCTATAATAATGAGTACAAACGCGCTGTTTAAGTTGGTGGTATGAATGTTAATTTAATAGCTTGAATCTATGACATCCTATTTGGAAAAGAATATGTTTACTAGACATATGGCGCATATAGGTATGCGCCTATGCAATACAGTTTAAAAATGTTTTGGACTACTCTTGTTAATTAAAAGAATGTGAGAAAATCCAACTATTTTTATTTGTCTAACTTTCATTCTATAATCGGACGTTATTTGCTCTTTACCTAATAACATGAATAAAAACCGTTGTAGGAGTTTAAAATGCTTTGAAAATGTAGGCAAAGTTAGTTTTACGGATTTTACATCCCATATTATTTCTTTTAGATACTAGGAATTCAAAAAAAAGTTAGTTGCATTAACTTCCACTATTTATTCTGATTTATCCTGGTTTGTGTTTGGTAAGAAAAGTCAGTAGAGTATTTGGCGACTGATACACACAAGTTGTTAAATATGAACATGAATAAAAGTACAGCAACCAAAGATATATGTAGAGTTAGGTATACCAATTGTCCGCCTGCGTCCGCATTATAGCGATCCTGTAGTGTAAGCGAGATACACAGAGGTATCCGTGCATTAGAACGGTAAAGAAGTATACGGATTATTCGACTGGATTACATTAGCTTATTGCTATGATGCACTCGTATTTGCTAAGAAATCCACATTTCTACGCTGTCGCCGCACAGGCGCATGAGCCGTCGCACACGTGCTGTCAGATGCATTTTATATTTCGTCGGGAGAACTACTCGCTCGTACTATTTAATAAAACGCGTTGTTGGTAGGTAGATAACTGTTGTTTTAAAAATGGAGTACTATACGCCGCGCCGGAGCAAAAACTCTTCATGATTAAACACTTTTACGGAGGTAATTCCGCGGAAGTAACTTGGGATTTTTTGTAGCTAATTTCCCCGAAAGTCAAATTCCCAATGCAAGCACCATTCGTAGGACCGTTAATCGATTTGAAACTACATTTTCATAAGTAAATAATAAAAATAAAGTTGTTCCGGATAAGAATGTAAGCGATATAGAAATTCGAGTATGTGCTTTAGTTGAAGTAAATCCCACTATGTCATCTCGACATAGTAGATACCTACAGTTACTTGAAAATAATATTATTCCGGCAATACGGGAGCGATTTAATATAAATGAAGTTTGGTTTCAGCAAGATGGTTGCCCAGCACACAATACACGCATTGTAACAAACTTTATAAACGCGGTTTTTGAAAACAGATGGATCGGTAACTCGGGCCCTATTAAATGGCCAGCGCGGTCCCCTGATCTAGCTCCAATCGATTTCTTTTTATGGCCATTTTTACATAATACAATATACGGATACGGTGATCAACGGCCATCAAACCTAGAGGGACTGCGCGCGAGAATTATTGAAATCAGTAATACTGTCACAGCAGATATGTTAATAAATGTTCGTCGGAATTTTTATGATCGGTTGGGTTACTGTTCTTATCAAGAGGGAGGTTTATTTGAACACTTAATAAATTAATTTACTTCAAATTTTAGTATTGCTTAAGAATAATATTCTCTTTTAGCGGATTGCAGGTTTATTGCAATGTTGAATACAATTCTGTTTTAAGAATTAAATATTTTATTTTCCATTATTTTATTATAGTTGCGTTTTTAGATTTTATACTTGTTGAACAATATTATTTTAGTTTTTATTTTAAGGTTTAGGAGTTCTGATTATTTATTTTTGATTTTTTATGTTGTTTATGAGGCTGTGATGAATTACTTCACTGACATGTTATCAGTGATTATCTGATGCTTCAAACAACTAAAAATATTTACTTATATCGGGAACACACTACCTCTAAGAGTGCTTTTTATTTTTCAGGAATAGTATTTTCTACCACATGTAATGTTATTAATCACTTATGCTATAACATAGAACTCTAAAAGACTTTGATTTGCCTATATGCCCCAATACATTTATACGTGTAACTTATAATACGTCCGCTATCGTTTGTAAATGCCATCCGCGTGCCGCTAAGTAGGCGTGGCAATTCAAGGTGGCACGCCCATTTATAGTCGATCAGTAGTTACCAATACATGCATCGTGCTATGAACGGTTGTCACACTGTATATGCCCATAGGTAAAAATATGGCATGATTTGTAGAAATAGAATTATGCTGAACTTTTTTTTGAGAAATTACATTCTGAGGAAACCCTAAATTTGCAGAAACTGCCAAGTTGATGGACTTTAAAATGTTTCTTTTTTGACACATGAAGGTATTTGAATATTCTCATATTAGAAAAAGATGCATATAGCCAAAATTAATGGCGAAAGGCATCTTTTTTAAAACAAAATGTAATAAATAATATTTGTTCGTTTCGAAAAAAATTTCTACGGTCAATGCTCATAACATTGTAGCGCTAAGGGCCAGAGAGACGAAATTTAATATAATTTAAACACTGTTCCAATGTATTATTCCCATAGCAACTCCTTTATTTAAGCATACATGTAAGTAATCTATATACATATAATTTTCTAGATAAAATCTTAACATTATTTTAGCGAAAAATGCAATTAAAAATACCAGATAACAAAATTTGAAAAAGAATTTAGTTTCTGCTTTATTCTAAATTAAACGTTCAGGATACTTATATATACTTCTGTGCAAAATGCTTTTTATACGAAATATTTTTTTCACGTTGTTGTTCTTTTGAAAAGTATAACTTACAGTTAGCCTTGTTCGCATAAAAGACTAATTTTGTTTCAATATTTAATTCTCAAATATCGTGGTGTCTTATTAGCAAATTTTTGTTTGAATAATGTAGTATCTGACAATACCATATTAATTCAAAATTAGATCTTTGTAAATTGCGAATGTTTGTATTATTTCGTCATTAAAACATTTTTCCGAAATTCTCCAATATCGTAACTGTTTTCTTCTCAGATTTGGCAGCATCAACAGCATTTAAAGCAGTATTAATCCTATACGAGGTAAACCGAAACCTAACGAGGAGAAAGTGTCGTATATTTTTCTTTTTACTGTAATAAATATAAATATATTTTTTCGACTACCACAACCGAAAGTATAACCTTACTATACTCATTCGAGGAAAGAAAGCGCCACTTTAACGAATTTAACTATAAATTTCTATGAATTGAACTGTCAAAGCGTCACTTCCGTTACTTTACCGTTCATGCACGGTAAAGTACAATAAGTACATACCGAATTAAACTACCAAGGTGTCACGTCTGTTACTTTATCGTACTTTTCCATGAAGATTCTGAAGTTTTTCTGGGTGCGCTTGTCAAAATAGCTGTCAAACAATCTGTCGTTGAAATATGAGTTATCTGTATTCTGAATACTACAAATGCAAGTAAATTGATATTAGTGAGTGATAAACATGTGATAATCGCCTGTGATGGGTGGAGACTGTGGCTTGAAAACTATAACAAAAATCCCTAAAGAAAGGTGAAAAAATCCCTTACCACAAAATTTTGTATCAAAATCAAACAATGTTATATGAAAAATCGTCCTGGATCATCTTGTTCTAATTAAGCAAATGATTAAAATTCAACAGAATAGTGGGTGTTTCATAGCATTTATCTACTGCATTTCTTATGATGCCTTGCAGCCAGATTAATACGCTAAGAATTTTCATAAAGAACCTCATATATGAAGAATTGTTTATTTAATGATTTCCATTCCTTATTACTGAGGAAGTCGATAGTAACTTTCTTAATAAAAATTATTTCAATTAAAGTACGAATGTTACTATTGACTTCCAATATAAAAAAAAACGTTAGCAAAAAGGTGCAGATATTTTTAAGTAATTTTTCTCATAAGGTTCTCTTATCAACATATTTGTCACATTGATCTAATTGCAATAAATGTCGACAAAATGATTGAATCAGTGAACCAGTAATCTAAATCTGTATCATCGCAAACATACAGAATTGATCTGCCATATTTGGTGTTTTGGTTATTAAATTAAATTTATACGCTAACAAAGTTTGAATAAAAATGATACGTGATAGTTTGCACAACACATTCTGATTTATTTAACATTGAAGTGCTAAGGAGCAATACGTACGTAAAAGATATTCGTCTTTACGATGGGAAGTAGAAAGCAAAAAAAAAACAAATAATTCCTTGTGGCATTAAGGAAAGTAAATAAAAAACTTACCCCCAAATACTTCCATTTTGCAGGATGCCAAGTTATTAGAATATGAGATACTCTGTATAAGCATAATGTATCAATGTATGAATATAAATTCTAATGCAGCCGTATTGTATTTTCGACAGGTAAACGTAGCATTACATAACTGATTTTGTTATGGCTTAGTTTTCACAAAAATTAAATAAATAAGTAAAAATAATAAATAGTGCGTATACCCTGTAGTCATAGAATAGCAAAAACAAAATATAGAATGTTTTTGCGCGTCCATATAAAAAAATAAAACAAATTTTATAACAAAATGCAACTATCTTTTAACCGATTAATTACTTTTTTTATACATTGTGATAATTCTAGTATTGTATACTATTTCTGTTAAAATGTCCAAAATATAGCCATGTACAAATTTCTATTTGGACATTTCTGGAGGATATTAGAAGTTTGCCGCTGATATCATGAAAACAAATTCGCAAATACGCCTTCAAAAAAACATTACCTAATGTAGATACCTGAGTATAGTACAGGATTCTTGCACATCTTTCGATAATGAAAATTTAAGATGCACGTGCTAGCCAAAAATATATATTTTTTATTTGTGTCTTTCGTGCTAATACACTCCGCCAAAAAAGTATCGCATAATTTAGTTTTGACTCATAAAAGTATCGCATAATCTTTGTTTGTAGCATAAAGTTGTAAATATACTTTAATGCGCACTAAGATATAATTTCTATGATTGGTTAAATAAAATACAGGCCAAATAAAAACAAGAACTCATACTTGAGATTTTTATTAAAACAAGAAATTATAATTTTGGAAAGAAAAATGTCATAACAGTAGCTTTTAATACTGAGTATTGCCACCTCTGGCTCTTATGACCGCTCGCATACGGTTTGGCAGAGATTCGATTAACCTCCGTATATAAGCCTGATCCAAATTCTCCCACTCGTCACGGAGAGCATTTGCTAGTCCATGCAGGTCCGCTGGGGCAACATTTTGGGTTCGTATCCGTCTGTGAAGGAGGTCCCACACGTGCTCGATAGGGTTCATGTCCGGACTTACCGCAGGCCAATCTAAAACTGGAATACCAACATCGTTAAGGTATTCCTGGACGATTATTGCAACATGCGGTCGTGCATTATCGTGCATTAACATGAATTCGTTTCCTATAATTGGCGCATATGGTACTATATGTTCTTCTAAAATGTCCGTTATATACCTGTGGGCAGTCAGTGTACCTCTGTCTACTGGTACTAACTCTGTACGACCTGTTAAACAGATGCCTCCCCAAACCATAATAGAGCCACCAGCGAAATTAGGTCTAGGTCTGATATTACACTGCGAATAGCGCTCACCGTCTCGTCTGTACACTGAGATACGCCTATCTGAGGTGTAAAGACCAAATCTTGACTCATCTGTGAAGAGTATATTGGCCCAGTCATTAATGTTCCAATTTACATGTTCTCTGGCAAACCTTAAGCGAGCCACTCGGTGGTTCCTAGTGAGACGAGGGGCTGTTACAGCTACTCTAGCTCTTAATCCACTCTGTCGTAACCTATTCCGAATAGTTTGAGTACTCACACGAGTATTTCTGACTCTAGCCAAGTCGTTCTGCAATTGTCTCGCAGTTACATGTCTTCGACGTAATGCTTGTAGTAGTAAATAGCGGTCATCTTGGCGAGTAGAACATCTTGGACGACCTGGTACAGGTCTTCTACTGTAAATGCCTGTTTCCCTATATCTGGCTACGGCTCTAGAAACACTTGACTGATTGATGTTCATCAAATTAGCAACGTATGCTTGAGATCGTCCATCTTCGATTAAAGCAACTATAGTAGCCACTTGTTCTGAAGTTAAATTGCTCATTTTAGTTTTAAAAGCGTTGGTATAGAACTCTGACTTCGCACTTTAAAATTTGTCCGTATAGGAAGACTTTCAATAAACAACTGAGCAAACCTTACACATATGCATTTTTCTAAATGTGTTCTTTTAGGAAAAAAATAAAGTAAAAACGCTAAGTTCCATTATTTTGTTAGTGTTTTTATAGTTCACATACACGAGGCAAACTTTTTGTGAACGTATAAAAATATCTTGGTTCATAAATGCCCTTTTTTAGTTTATGCGATACTTTTTTGGCGGAGTGTATATTGATTAAGTATATAATAGTTTTGTTAATTCAAAATTCGTTTAAATACTTTTGGTAATACATCCAAGTCATAAAATGGTTGGCAAAAACAGTGTTTTTGTCTTCTGATGTAAGAAATTACGTTATTTTGTCTTTACAAGGTTAATTGTGAACATAGATTAAACTATATTATTGGTAAACAAATAATTTCAGGGTAGTTCAATTGCCTTCTAAGTATCTATACTTCACTTAGGTGAGCAAACGGTAGAGTATAAATTTAAATGTAGTTTAACTAATAAAGAAAGCTTTACTTGTTACTGTTAGATATTTTTTATATATATAGGCAAGGCAAGAATACGGGATGTAATATATTCTCACTCACATCACAACATAATTTTCGCTCGATCATTGTAGTTAAACTAATCTCAGCAATTCATCATTCCCCAGTGTTGCCGCTAGGAAGGTAGCTAACCGTTTTACATTCCATCAACACCGATAATTTATAATTACGTACGTTTTATGAATTACGTTCTGTAGGCGTATTTTTGAAAACCAGAAAATCGTGATATAATCTCGCGAAGCCCATGCACAACAATTCATCAAGATACCGATCTTGAACATGGCAGAAAGTCCTGTTCTTGCTAGTATTTCCTTTGTCGTCGTCACTGTGACTTTCATGCATCATGCACGCATAATGGGATCTCATATAATTAGTTTTTTGTATGTTCGATGCAATGATATATTTTAATATGTTTCAGCTATTTAACAACAACCATTGTAAAAGTTGCTTGTTTTCATCTCTTGATAAGTTTAATAATTGGTGTGTATACAAACTCATGCTACGTTAATATAACAGATAACATTATGAAATTATTTAGTCCAGGAAGGATACTACAAAAATCGCAACAACAGAATAAGTGTCAATTAGCGCTTCTAGATTCTATTTGCCTCCGCTGTCGATAAAGTATCCGTAATGATGGCGATATATCAATTGCGAGAGAGTCGCATTAAAGCACAAAAAGAATGAAAAAAAAAAGGGTCCCATCCGGTGGCGACGACGCAGGGTCTGGAAAACGAATCAATTGGACAACTTTTACAATTCGCGCAAAGTTTTGATCAAATTCCAATTAGATATTTGAAACGAAAACGCTGTTCCATCTTCGCGAATCAGCGACTGTGTCAACTACAGAAGTCAGGCAATCATCTCTCGGAACGTACAATATATAAAAATCAAGCGCAAACATGTTTGAAAAGTTTAAACGAGATCTCATTTTGATCTGCTCGTCTTTCCCTTCCACTGTCTGTACGTCTCTGAGCTTTTGTAAGGATATGTTAGTGAGGGCGTAATTCATTGGAAATAAAAATGATGCTGCGTAGGTGCATGTGTAGGAATCTATTGGATAAATCATTACTTGGTCTGATTATTCATTACAAATAAAATGTTTTAATAAAGGAATGACTGTAATGATTCTATGAAACCCATCGTTAAAATGGTAATAATTATATAAATTTGTATCAACATTATTCTTCATAAAATTAAAGAAATTTTTTATACTTTTTGATAAACTACCAATAATAAGTAGTAGCTTTCAGCGTTTCATTTCTACAAGAAAGTGAAGGCGTTGCTAAAGAACGTATCGTAAAATATTTTACAAACTTCACTGCTATAAAACTGGCTTTCTAGAACTTCCGAATATTTGGAATTACTTTATTAAAGTAATCTGTTTAAATTATAATATAATTCATTATATTACATGAAAATTAAGTGAAGTATATCTTGGAAAGGTTTTCCAAATTTGGGCTTTCCTCATGACAAGTCAAAGATTGTAAGTGTTTTTTATATAATATAGGACTTAAATATTAAAAGAAAAACGTCACCGCAAAAACATTTATTTTCTTTATTAGAAATAACATGAATTGCAAAGGTTTTCTGGGAGATGAGTAGCATAGTCTGTGTCCTCGGGTATTCCGCAGGTAGTAAACCAGATTTATCTGCCATTGGAGGAAAACCGAGATAGCGAGGACAACATATTGGACTTATCCAAAACATTCGACTACTAACCGATAGTTACTTATAAATAAATTGAATTACTACCGAAGTGAAGGGCTGGACGTTGGACCTTATGAAGTTATATAAGCTGGTTCATTTTTTATCCTCACTTTTGGGATCTCGGTTGTTATTGAAGATAGACGATAGGTTTAAATTTGGCAAAGATCCCGAAAAGAAAGTAGCATTATAACAAATGATGTTTAAGATTTTTTTTAAAAAACTGAATAATCCCTGTTTTGTATTTTGCCGTCAGCACTTTTATTTGGCCTTGCAGAGAAACACTAAAGACATATTCTCAAGGCCACTTTTAATCTTCTATCTAATGGTGTAACTTCAAATTTTTGTACGACATTTCGTTTTCTTCTGGTCACCATCAATTTTCTTCTTTCTTATAGGCGCCATATTGAATTTTGACACCGCTAGAGAGAGTTCTTTTTTTCTGATTTCAACCATGTGTAATATGTTGACAAACATTTTTGATATTATGCTTTAACTGATTTCGTTGTGTCTGTCACTTACAATTAGTTTAACTTGTTTATTTATTTATTTGTTGGTTTATTTATTGCTGAACATTATTTTTTCTGATATGGCATATATATCCTTGGAGAAGCTCAAAAAATATTCATATCATATTGAGTTACACCAACAACAAGAAAATGATTTTTATAGAAGAATATCATTTTGCCATAATGTAATAATGGTTAATCCAGAGTTTACATCTATCATTTTGTTTTCTGACTGTTAATCTTTATAATATGCTCCAAAATTTTTGGTGTTTAAAAAATATTTATCAATCAATCCTTCTTTGGAAAAATCTATTTTGAACTATAATTAAATAAATAAACCAGGTAAATAAATGAACAAATTATACTCACAATCAGTGACAGATATAGAAAAAAGTAGTGAAAAAGGGCAAATAATGTAAAAATAATTACTAGCAACGCATTTACTAGTAATTTGTTATTTATGAAAATGATTTTTTCATAGCTACTATGATTATATTGTTATAATCGTAGTAGCTGAAAAAGAAAACACTTAAGTAATTTTATGCAATTTATCATAAAAAAATAATTATCTCGTAAACTATGAATGATGGGAATAGCAGACAACGCAGGCATACTCAAGTCTGGAATGCACAAAAACATAATAAAAGGTCATGTATGTCATTGTAAATGCCAAGAATGTGATGAGCATACGAAAGTTTATGATCAAAAACCCCTCCAAGATCCTTAGTAGTGATATTTCTCTCTAAAACAATGTTGTCATAGTAACAAGTCTGCGTGATAGTTTTAAGTTTGCGAGGAAATGTTATAACCCTACACCTGCTGACGTTCATGTTAGGCTTAGCAGCACTCCATCTACATACATACAATATCAATTTAATTCTGGAGATAAATACAGTCATTGGGACATTGATAAGTCAACACAGATATCGTTAATGAAGATAAGGAATAAAATTGGACCCAGATTAGTGCCTTGAGGAACTCCAGAGATTGAGAAGACAAAACGAGAAGAGTTGTGGCCCATATATCTCACATAATTCTTTCTATTTTTAGATAAGAAGTAAACAGAGTAACAAGTTTAGTTGAAAAGTCAAGGGCGTCCATATTATGTAAGAGGAGATTATGGTCAATACAATCGAAGGCTTTTTGTAAAGTCCATGCAAATAACATCGATTTGTTTATTCAATGTTGGTCAATATAAATTGAGTACATTCAACTAAGTTGGAAACAGTCTAGCGTTTACTAACGAAGCTATGTTGACGGATGTATTGAAGGTTAGATGCTAGAGTAATTCATTTTTCAAAAACCTTAGCAAAATTGTTGATAATAGCAATCCGGCGATAGTTAGCAATTGCTTGTTTATCGCCTTTCTATAGACGTGGACTAAACACGTAGTTTTCAAAATATCAGGAAATGAAGCAGTGCGAACGGAGAGATTGGGGATGTAGAACAATGGCACAGGAAAAACATAACCGCAATATTTTAACGAAAAAGGAGGAAGTTGATCAGTGCCCACGGTAAAATGGTCTTTGAGGCTCCTTATGACTTTAGAAAAAATATAATTGATAGATTTAATACAATGAGTATATCAAATTTACACGCCATTGCAATAGCTTTTATACAAGACAGCCTCAGAAATAAAATATGTAAAATACCATTCGCGAATTGTATGTAAAATTTTATGTCGTTCGTGCAATTTCTTTGTCAGAATTCCTTCCCGAAAAGAAGCGATGATTTTAAATCGGATTACTGGAGCGATATTTGGCGTCGGAATTCGCCTAGTGTGTGGGGTTTGGTATGGAATCGTGAACGAAATTCACTCGTTCGGGTCGATCTTGGCGATCTCGTTTAGGAATAGGGTGAGTTATCGATCAGCTTCCGATGTAAGAAGCTGTTCGCCGGCAGCAGTCATAGATGGAATAGTAATAAGTGGGTGGTCGCGAGCGCTTTTTCGTCCGCGCCGTGCAGGGGTGGAAACCGAATTAGGGATCAACCGAACAAAAACAGGGGAGTCAAAATGGTATATATACGTACGCGCGTATATAGCGAAAAGAAGAAAATGTCCGCCATCCCAGCGGCAGTTTCGATTTAAGAAGGTACCTACATAGAAATGCGGGGGATATTATTCTGAAGCTGCTCTGGATTGATAGCTTGGTAAAATATTCAACAACACCTGGTGTAATATGGAAAGTAATCTACGGATTCTAGATTATTTATTTAATCACTATTCCTACTTCGCTTAACATAAAACATTCTTCATTTTTAATCACATTTGCCGAAAATAGTTTAGCATGTTTATGTTTTCTAATCACTAATTCTATTAAACAGACGTTTGAATCTCACCACCGCAATAATATACTTCATTCGACAAAGCTTGACAGATAATCTAAAGCATATTTCAGAAAGAAGAATATGAATAAGGGATTGAAGCATTACATAAACCTTGAAGCCCAGCCTTTGTACTTACTCGTTGTTGTTTGGCGTTAATATTTGGTTCCTAAGATATTTAAACAAACTAGATGTAGTGTAAAAAATCGTTTATTTTATACTTTTTCTAATCAAATCTAACTGTCAAAATAGAATCGAGATCATCTCTTCTAAAGATGGAGACTCTGCAATGCGTAATGGATTGGTATAATAAAATGTTGCAAATGCCAAGCTCCGCATTACTTCGCCATTGCATTGAGGGCTTAATATGCTTACATAGCACACCAAACAAAATTGAAATGATGTGCAACTTTTACTAGTTCTATAAAGTATTAATACATTTTTGATTATTGCCAGAATTTTGAATATTTCACTTCCGCAGAATAATTTAAAATTGGAGGCACAGAACATATGAAAAGGTTATTTCACCTGAAACTGCTTATAGAGTGAAATTTGTTGAGGGAAGACAATTTTAATTAAATCCATAGGATAGAATGAATTACTCTATTTATTTTCAAAGTTTTACAACCAATCACAGGACAATTTATATTAATTGATTTCTAATTGCAAGAACTCTTATAGGTTTTGATACTAAAATTATTTCTAATAGAACCAAGAACCGTACAGTGCATGCTATTTTTTCAAAAAATCGCTTTTGCCAATAATGGAAGGATGAATCGCAGTATGGGATGTCATTATGTACGGATGTAATCTATTGTTAGAAATTCAAGTCTGATGATAATATTATGGTTGGGTCTTCATGTGCAAGTGAAGAACCACTTGCAGTAGCTTAGCTTGTAGCTTGTTTGCTGGATGACTCGATGATTGAATTTTTAGGTGCCTGTGAGAAATTGCTTTTAGTGAGTCAGCTCAAAATATTAACTATTAAGTTTGATGAAGATTCTATTGTTGGATTTTTGTGCCAGTAATGTTTGTAACTCAAGAAATCAAGTTTGAAATTATTCTGTAGTTGGAGTTTTATATATATGTGAGACTGGTGATTGTGTTGTTTCTATCTTAAGAATTTAAGTCTGACAATGATGTTATGGTTGGATGTTTAGGCAAATGTGAGAAACCGATGATAGTGGTGTTTGTAGCTCAGTAAATCAAGTTGTTCGATGATGTTTCTGTATGCGCATTGAAAAATCGCTGCCACTGATATTCGCAGCTCAGGAAATGAATTTTGACAATGATTCTATACTTATTTCCAAAAAGCTTGAAGATACCTGATGATATGGTTGAAACGTCGCTTAGAAAGAATACGAAACAAAGAATAAATTTATATCAACTGAAAAATGGGCGTTTTATTCCTGTTAAGCCAACCAAGAGCGAAAAAGTAATAAATTTTAACGATGACTTGTTGAGTTGAGTTTTTGTGTGCATATGAAAAACTGCTGCTAATCCTGTTTGTAGGGCAGGAAATCAAATTGCAGGATGATTCTATGGTTGGACTTTCATCTGCATCTGAGAGATTGCTGCTAATAGTGTATCTATGTAAGGAAATCAAGATTGATGATGATCTTACAATATTTTGATTTTTGACAGGGATCCATGTTATAAGGAAATAAACGACAATGAAAATTTAAATGTGTATAAAAACAAGAAATATTTTATAAGGAAGCTAAAGGAAACCAATAACCAAACTTTCATTTTGGTTTTTATGTGCAACCTGAAGACTGCCACTACTGGTGCTCGTAGATTGAGAGGCCAAATTTGATAATGGTTCTATGTGGGATTTTTATGTGCATATAAGAAATCGCTGCATATATGCGGTAAGTTTGACAATGATTTTATGGTTGAATTTTTATGGGTATATAGAAGAAGTGCTATTTCTGGCTTGAGAAATCGAGTTTCATTATGATGTCCCGTTTGAATTTTCATGTGTAAATAAGGTATTGCTACTGATGGTGTTTGGATCTTGGAAAATCGCTACTTGTGGCTTAGAACATTCAGTTTGACGATCACTATCTAATATTGTTGCACTTTTATTTTTATTTGGTCAATCCCTATTGATGGTGTAGATCATAGAATTTATTTTTTCGGAGAAAATATCATTGCAGATCTAAAATATAATTAGTGCTTTTTATGAAAATAAAACTGACGCGGTAATAGTTCTTAAAAGAAATCATCTAATAACAAAGGTATGAATAACGTGCTTTACTTTATTGAATTATTAAATAAACGATTAACGGATTATTGGCTTACAAAATAAAAATGAGCTTCCGACACAATTATAATCTTAATAAATAAAGCAAATAAAGGGTCTTTATTTACAACACAAATAACAAGGAGCTGAAAAATCTAAGTGCTATTTTTCAGTATCGGAAAAGACCTCATAATAAATGTGATTAATATACAATACTCTACTACTACAGCATTACCAAAAAAAAAAGGACGCGTTAAGATTTATGTAAACATCTTACGACTCCGACGTCGGTTTTAGCACCGGATCCCAGTTATTAATCCGCCACTTGAGGCGTGTTTATTAATGAATTTGGAGATTGCCTGTTCGGTACGACTAACTTTGGACCAATTTGCCCTCGCTCATCGTTTCATCGGAATGCGTTCTCGTTTACGCAAGATTAGTGAGCTTCTACAGCTAACACCACTAGTGAATTTAAGCAATTTATGTTCCCTTTTTACACGAAAATGTGTGAACTGTGGTAATGAACTAGTTGCTAAGGAAATCATTTATGAAAGAAGAATACAAATAGAAATGTTTGGTTATTAGTATACGAAATCAAGTATTTTTAACATTAATTAAAAAAAAATTGAACATAAAAATTTAATTTTAGGCATTTAAAGCAGGCTTGCATGTTTTTCAAATATAAATAAGATAAAACATTTGTTTAAGATCTCTTACAAAACCTGATCATCGCAGTTCTGGGAAAAGATTGGGAATTTTATAAAAATGAAAGTTAGTTCAACAACCGTCCATGCCATGCAAACTTTGTAATATGAATGTACCTCCATTGTTGTTTAATGCATTTAGTATATTTAGAACTCTTTGTTGCCCTGGAAGTCCTGGATCCACTGGAATAAATTCTACTACTCTAACAACACACTTATATTATTTTCTTCTGGCATTTGGGTTAATAGACTAAACTCGTTTCCTATAACAATCCTGTTTACTCTAAGCTTTAGTCCTGAATGTAGATCTAATGCCTAAGCGAGATACTACAAGTCGATATAAAAAAAGGTTCTTTATTTATTACCTACTTTATTACTGTCTTTTATTTTTCTTGCAGCGTGCCTTGGATTGGTACCTATTGATAGTGATTCGATAAATCGTTCCGTCCACGCGAGCTTTAGGGTCTATTGTGTAGCAGATGTTGGCTTATAGTTCACCCAATAATCTCTTTTAGGTAGCTCAGAATTCTATTGAATTAGAACTTTTTCAGGGTTTCCAATAAAAAGGTAAATTTTTTCAAAGATCATATGCATACATCTGATGCCTCACCTTAGCCCGTCAAATACAGCCAGCAGTTGAAGTGCTTTCTGAGCCTACAGTACCCAAAAGATAATTTACTAATTAGCTACCGTAGGTGTCAGACCAATAGGTTCTGCAGCATTCTTTGTTCCAGGGCGTTTACTTCCCCATTTCCTTGAACGAGTGCGTGCCCAGATATTCTGATTAGGGGTAGACCACTAGTGGTCCCCAACATATTAAAGTTTTTGCTTCTGAGAATTAGCCGTGTTGAATGCCACTGAAGGTCTTTGTAGATTTGCTGCATACATTTCAATGACATAGATTCCAGCCTGAAAAATCGTTAAAAGTTTTCAACAGCTGTAGTATTATTTGACTCTTGGATTGCGGTTTTTCGAACTGTCTATAAACCAGAAGGTGCCTGCCTGCGTCAGTGTCTTTTTTTTATTGTTGCATCTTCATTTATTTTTTTTTTCTTTAAGGAGATATAGGGAAGAATACATTTGAAAATCTTGATTGATCCCAGGTTTAGTACACATTATGTTAGACTGCTGACATGCCGTCCGAAGAAACAGTATGTAAAAATTAATTGGCCATGTATCAATGTTAACCTGGCCAACTTCTTCAAATTGTATGGTACCGGTGATGCTTCATACACCAAAAATTTCATAAGAAATGTATAACATAATCTAGGTAATTTGCCCTTTTTATATTTCTGTATTAAATCAATAAAATGTCGATCTTAGACTCGTGAATGCTGTTAAAGGAATATATGCTTACACGACAATAAGTTAAAGTGATACCTTGACCACCACTCAGAAAATCATTTGCGTTGTTAAATAAATTCTCGCAATTAGTAATCTCCTGAAGTACTTATGAATATCTTTGTCCAAGTGACAATAATCCAAAGGACGTTATGATATTGATTAATTAAATTTGACCAATCTTTCTTCTAGGGCAAAGTTAATATTAACTCTAAGGGAGACTTTTTAGTGAGGATCAGTTAGAAGTTCATATTTGGAAAATAAAGATTTGGATAAAAATATCACAAGTATCTAAAAACTAATATTTGTAGAATTTAGATGTTGTATATATGTAAATAAAGATATTTTAGTTTTTGCAAGGATTTATTGAACTAATGGTACATTTTCTGCTATCAGGACACCACTATCAATAAGAGTGACATGTCTTGACGTGTTGGCAACCCCAGGTGAGGGTTCAGAATTATGTCAGACTAGCCTCACCACAATATGAAAATAGCCTTGTTCTCCAATACCCGAATTCAGTTTTCTTCTGTAATTTAAGATAGCAATATTAGCGATATAATTTCCCCGCAACATTTATATTAATTTTAATCGAATTTGCATAATGTCGGATTATTCCTGCGCTAGCTATTTTGTTTCGCGGTGATTTATTGGACGCGCGCAGCCGGGCCTCTCTACTGCTGTTTTTAATTGAACTAAGGCGGCACATGGCATGACGCTCGATAAATAATAAAAAAAATAAAATCGTTTCGTACAAAACAACTGGGATTTAATGAAACGCTTTATGCCTGACTGTACGAGAGATAAAATTGCGCCGGTAAACACCGTACAATTGACACTGGAGGCGTGGCGATTTGTTTTTATACGAAGCGGATTTGGATGGCGCGATTTTATCGGAGCGCTAATAAACATGTAAGTGCATATCTTTACTTTTTGTTCAAATTAATTCCAACTATGCGGTGATTTATAGTTACAACACATATCAAAACCCGTAATCCCAAATAATTATTTAATATATAATAATATATATCTTCTAATGCTGCGAACGAAACCTTCACCATTATTCATGGTGAATCGTCCATATCATAATACGGCTTCGAGCAGTAAGCAATCAAAAAAAGATCGTTTGTTAGATCCTTATTGAAGGAAATCATTTTATTCATGTCAATTTTCCTCTGTAAATAAATAAATGTAGTCTCTGAATAGAAATAAAACTTTTAATAAGTAAGGTCGTCTCAATTTTTTGATATAATTGCGGTACACTTCCTTTTTCAAACCAGCAAAATGGTAATTCTAGGTCATAATTAGATGAATATGATAACTACATATATTTAGTAGTGCAGGATTCTCAATATGTAAAGACTAACTGCATTTTTATGGGTCTATAACCACCTTCCAGAAATCCTCTCACCACTATTGCATTATTACTGACGTGGAATGAATTTATAAAAAAAGTCATTAGTATTACCTACGACTATAAGACCTAAATAACCGGCTGATAGTATACTGGCTTGCACACTTGGCTATCAGTTGTGAGGTCCAGGGTTCAAATTTCACTTTGGTCAATTACGATAACCGGTTTTTCCAGCGTCGTACTGATGATTAGGAGGGAGATTTGACTCTGCGGGGTTGCCTGACAAGCATTTTAGGCTTTATATACTCAAAAAAAAAATGCGAAAATAGGAACTACATAACTAGAATAGAAACAATACTTCTTTTTATACAGTAGACGGTAGAATGTCCTCTTTATAAACGTTAAATAATTGTTTGTGATTCATGAAATGATTGAATAAACGTCTAATTTCGATTTACATGTAGGATATTAAAGGACAAAAGTGTCTCCTGAATAAAACGTTGAAATACATAAGTATACCAATTATTATTGTTTGTAGTAGCTTAGAATAAAATTAGGTTAACTTATGAGTTATTAATTCCGATTGTGAATACACACAACTTTTTCTTATAAAAAACAACGAAATTTTACAAGAAGTCTCTTAATTAATTGAATAAATAAGAAGCGATGGTGGTGTAATGGTCAGCATAGTTGCCTTCCAAGCAGTTGATCCGAGTTCGATTCTCGGCCATCGCAACCTTTTTATTCTTAATCTAAAAGACAAAACAACTTTGTCTTTTTTTTGCTACTTATAAATACTGTATTGCATGTTGACAGATTGAACGTATATTATTGTTTAAATTAAAAATAAAAGTATTCAACTAATTCATATCTCTGACACAGAATCGCATTTATTTTATGCAACCCATGTCAATGATGTGTGTATATTTATTGAATACAAATTCCCCTAATGCATTCGAAAATATATTTGATTAAAGAGAAACATATAAAATGACATAAAAGTAGGTATCAAATTACGTACAATGTGAACGTAGATAATTAATGAAAATAATTGCCGAAGAGGAATTTCTTTCATAAACTGCAGAGGGCCTCGGAGTTATTAGAGCGGTCTGAAGATTGTACTCTAAGTTTGTTAATTAGGATAGCCTAAGGCTATCGACGGTTATACGGTGGCCTCGCGCTTATTATGTCTCCCTCTATGAAGTTTTTCCAATTAATGAAATTTAAATTATACCAACCAGTGTTGGGAATGAAATCAGAAACGTGTCGTCATAATTACTTCGGTGAAACCATTATTTCATTTCTATAATCATTTTAGGTTTTTCATTATTATTAAGTTTATTAGGGCAATTAGTACCATAATTTTAAAATATCCATGCATAGTTTTGATAATCATTATGAATAATTCTATGTAGCAGAAAATTCTGATTTGTTATATCTATAAATGGGCTGAAATTAAATAATTACATTACATGTCAATCGAAATTTCATTGATCGATGCTATAATGAGCTTCAGTTTTCTTTGAGGTATTAGAATATGATATAATCCTTCTTCATATACATATGTCAATGCATATACGATAATCGAATCATTTCAATGCAAATAAATAATAAATAAATAATTTCTACATGAACCCTGTACCTAAATATTTCGTTGAAAGTGGAGATGAATGTTAATACTTCTTTTTACAAGTACTGCAAAAATCTGTAATTTGTAATGCGTGACAAAATAAACATCACAGGCAACACATTGTACCTCAAATAAACGTTTAATTTTGTTTTATATCAACAGTATAATAAATAAATGTTCAACAACCGTTTATAATATACAGAGTCGTTGAAAAGGCGTTTAATATCTGGTTACATTGAATGTATATATACATAAAGATATCCGGTTAATACACAGTTTATCATATAGCAATAGTGCTCATAACAAACGTTTTGTGTCGCGAATTCTTTGGCTTTGACTATACGATACACAATGTTGCTTGGGAACGTGCCAAGGAATTAAGAATATAATAAAGGGTCTTTTACTAAGAGGTCCCACTTTAAATTTCGCAGCATTTTTGATTTGTTGAATAGTAGCCGCATCTGCGGCTCCGACAATCGAAGAACAGTAGTCGAGACACCTCTTTATCCCCAACCAGTTACTGTTAAGGTGTGGTTTTTGGATGGGTAAAGTCATCGGATCTTACTATTGGGAGAATGATTACAGTCAATGTGTATCGCCACCGTAGAATGCTAACTGACTTTCTTTGTCCTATATTGGACCATATGGACAATTTTTATTTACAGGAGGAGTAGGCGCAGTGCGTTGCAGTGCCGTGCCATCATAAATTCCCTGGCCGCGTTATATTGCAAAACGCGGACACAAATTTGGGCCCACCGACGTGAAGGAAAGGGTCTTGCAAACAATTGCTGCTCTCATAGCCAATATTCCCAGCTGATATTCACCAAATAGAGCTGCAGTTGTGCGAAAATGTCATGCAAAACTTCCTGGAAAGCATGACCGTTTGCAGACAGAGTCGAGGTGGGCATTTACTGGACATCGTTTATCACAGTTTATAGTTTAGTTTATAGTTTTTTTTTATATATCTTATTGTATTAGTCACTTGCATATGTAAGTTATTTAATGATAGCCTGTTGTCCTGTAATTGGATTTGTATCTGTTGGCCAACTTAATAAATTATTCTTATTCTTATTCTTATTCTTACAAGTAATTGCCGAGTTTGTATTTTGAATTTTGTACTACTTAAGAGTAAATAAATATGTTTTTTAAAATTAAAAAGACTTCTTACTGAAAAACATTTTGATATAAAGCTGTTCTACTTTTAAAAGTCTCCAAGCAACATTATGGACGTTCATTTTGATTTCTACTAATAGTGTAATAAAAAAATATATCCCTTTATTATACTAGGTTTTCATTCATTTCTCATTCATTCATGACGTTAGGGTGGACACCTTTAGTCCAGGCACTTGAGCTAGGTGCTCATTGTACCGTCCCTATTAAATCTCTTACTTCCACTCGAGCAACTTCGTGTTCTCTATAAAGTCCAGTATCTTGTCCAGTGGAAACTTGAGAACTTTCGAGGGCTCCAATAGATCCTTCCCGATATGTTTCTGCCGGAGTACTTTCAACTCCTCACATGTGCAGATTACATGTGAACTGGTTTCTTCCTGTAGCTCACATCTTCTGCACCACGGTTCGCTTACTCGACATGCGTTGTATAGATGATTTTTCAGGGGACAGTGTCCAGTTACCAGCCCAGTAATGGTTTTAACTTCTTTCTTGCTGCGTCTAAGTAGGTTATCAGAGAACATAGCATCCCCGTCTCCTATTAGCGCTTTGGCTTGGAGTTAACCTTCAGTCAACCTCCATTTATTTGTACTTGCTTTGTCCAACCAGGTCCAGATGTCTATACTAGGTATAAATCAGGTTTAAACGTTTATTAAGCTGTTTTGGGCTTACGATCGGTTATTCTACCTTTATAGCATTGACACTTGAATGTTTATTATACGACGCACACATTGTTGTTTGGAACATGTTATCATTGTATATACATGGAAACAACACAAATACTTTTGTTTGAGACCTTCGTTTTAGGGTAGTTCTTACAAGACATGTGTACTGGATTACATTTGCTACACCTTCAATATGTTGGTGGTTTCTCAAAATATATTAATCATGTTTTCGTTTTCCGTATATCAAGAAAGGCCTCTAATATTGGCTTTTCTCAATTCATGCTTTTCTTCTTTTTTTTTGCTGATGCTATTTGTGCCAATACCTGGAAAGTACATAGTTTACCTTTAGAAAAAATAGCTGGACCCATGAACTGATTAGCAAGAAAGATTTTTAAGCGGTAGCAATCAATTTTGGGAGGACAGTGACACTATACTAGTGTTTCATTCGCACACTGTACTTTGATTACAAAATAAATACAATAGTAAAACGCAATCTTAGATATCTATAAACAATATGATTTTATGAGTGAGAAGGAATCATGCATTTGCATACACAAAATTCATATAGATATTGTTTAAATGTCTCTGATGTATGTCTATTTTATATATTATTACTAAAATATAAAAATAATTTTAGAATGATAAAAGGTCAAATTTTCAACACACGTTATGCAAACGGAAAAGGTCACGAAAAATGTCAACTCTCAAAACTTGTACGTCGGAAAATGTCGATACATCCCCACGCAATAAAACACATATAACATCGTTTCCAATTAGGGAAGAGGCATATTTACAAAACACGCGATGTAATATTTTGAAGGCGGCCCAGCGTATTAAAAAAATATTCTAACTGGAATAGGGGAGAGTAAGCATATTGGTTAGTATCAGATTACGTTTTCTCAGGGGACGTCTGAAGAAACTATTGTTCTTCATTTGTCTCCGCAGGGATGCCCTACACAAACTGGGGATTTATTTCCCCGCTCAAGATTATGTAAGCATTAACGTGGAGACGTTGTACTAATGTTTGCATAAAATTATCGATAGCGTAAGTAAGATTCACGCGATAATCTCTGAGGGATATACTTTAAATTATCAGTAGGTATCCAACGACAAAGAGAGAATATAGGTATTTGCATAGATAGAGTACTTCATAAATAAAAGCACAGAGAGCTATGACACAAACTACATTATTAGATCACAATTGAAACAACGTAGAGTGTGATTAATATCATTCCAAATGGAAAAACAAAAAAGAATAAACGTAAAAAAAAGAAACGGGATCTTGAATGATTTAATATATTTTAGCAAAGAATAGATCAACTGATTTTTCAGTCATTATAGTGAACGTAAATTAATATTCTTGTACAATATTGAAACCATTTAGGTTTTCAACATAATTCAAAAGAAACACTAGCTGTGGGCCCTGATAGAATGCCGATAAAATTAATACAGTATTGCAGAGATATACTGCAACATATGGTAACTATAATCAATATAGCCTTGCAGTAGAAACTAAAGTCCGATTTACTAAAATAATAGATTATAAAATCCATTTTTAAAATGGTGATGAATTATAAAATTAAAAATTATAGACCCATTGTAAAAAGAATAAAGAAAGCAGTTGTTGTGATAATTACTAAGTTTTCGGAACCAGTTTATTTACATCGCCACAATATATATAAGAAACATCGACAGCAAGAGACGAATGTGTACCATAGTTATTTAACAGACAAAAAACAGGTCAGAGTATTTCTAGATTTAGCAGTGGTGGCAAAAAGATCATTGCTCTTTTGTGTTTAAAATGGGCCATACTATTACAATGTGTCCTTAGCAGAAAATTTTGAAAAAGCTCCTGAAAAAAACGCTAAAGAGAAAAAAAAAATAGTTTCACATCATGACGACGGATGGTCGTACACACCAAATTGAGTGCTCTAAAAGTCAGCACTATGACCAGTCCACCGCAGTGGAATATTGAAGAAACCTGATTTATGAAGAATATCGGGAAGAGTGGCACCATTGTTTCATCAAATGCAAAAATGTATTGATGTTAAAGAGAAATATTCTGAAAAACGATAAAATAGCTTAATTTTTTTTAAAAAACTAATCATTGTTTGTTTACAGAAGTGTAGTTGCACATATATTAAAAGTATATAACAAAACTAGACATTGAAATCTATGTGTGAACAATATCTTGTTAAACAATGTTTGGATATTATAGACAATTCCTTTTCTAAAATATTTTATATGTCAAATTCTCAGACTCTTCTACAAATACCGGTGAAATAAATAAATGGTGAAGGCGCCGGTGCATCAATAGACTATACATATTATTAACAGAATGCTGTTAGTAACTCTTGATTTGTATCTTGATTTATACAAATTGCATTAGTATAACTACAATAAACCCAACAACTGTTTATCTAGATCATTCTATGTATTAAATAATGCATCTACCTACATGCATTTCTAAACTTCAGTGTTCATATCTCCATACTGAATAATATTATATTATTAAAAATTTGAATCGGTTTTACATAATAAAGTCGTTAAGGCGGTTACTTTAATGCTGGTTCATTATCTGTCTACAAAAATCACCAATAATATGATTAGAAAACACCGTATATAATTATGCTAACAATCCAAAGATATACACACATTGGTTTGCGGAAATTATATTATGAGCATTATTTACAAGAGAGTGGTGAATGTAAATCCAATTATTTCAATTATAGCAGGAAAAGGTGATTATATCTTGACTATTAGATATGCAGAAACATATCCGTCCTTTTGTATAATAGGTGGTCGCACCTCAAGAAATGAAATATCATGGCAACACATTGCTAATCAAATCTGTGCACGTTAAAATCTAGGCAGACAACATCATTGGGAAATAAAGTGAGTCGTCGAAATGAGTATTTTTCCCAAAAAAGTACATAAAATCCTATGGGATGCAGTCGACAATGCAAAAAGAAACATACGTATAAGAAAATATTCTCATGCAATATATAATAATGATAGTGTACAAGAGAAATATAAATACATGTGTGAAGTATGGAACATATTATATAATCGTGAATTCTAATAATAATGCTAATAATAGTAGTAGAAGCAGTGAAATTTGTTAACTTGGAAAATAAGGAGCAACACACACATGTTAAAGTATTACTAAAATATTCTTCCAAACTGTAATAAGGTAGGTCGATCAAGTATTGTTTTAAGGTTAATTTGAATTGATATTAGGTTACATTTCGAATGGTGTAAGGTAAATTCTTTTATATTTTTATTCTAATGTACATAATACTTTTAGAAGTCAGAGATCTACAACAATACGTTAATAATTTAAATTCTTTAAACAGAGACCTGCATGATATTCGTTGTGACACTGCTGCCATTGCTCCAATGGTGGTTCTTTTGGTTTATTTGCAGCGGTCTAGGATCCCAAATGAATAACCCACATTTTAATTTTGATTCTACATCAGTGATATAGACCTGTCTTAGAATATTTTGGTGTACCATGTTTTTTGAATGTCGCAGTTTAAATACGGGAGATGAGATTCACTCAGTACAAATTATTTACGTGAGTGTGCCATTTAAGGTCGTATGATAAATATTTGCCTAAAGTTTTAATAGAGGCTGTCTGATTTATTGCCTTATTTCCAGTAAGAAGATGCAAAGGAGGCAAACGGCGTGTTGGATTTGAATTGAACAGAATATATTTTATTTTAGATATGTTCAATGATAGTTTGTTAGAGATAAACCATATGTTTAACTTATTCAACGCGACGATTGCTTCTTCTTGAATATTATCTATTTTATCATTAATTAATACCGTGCTATCGTCTGCATATATTACTGGTTTGTATTTGTCGAAGAATGTAGCGATGCTCATTTCGGCCTTAAAACCTTTGAAAAGAGAGAGTGATCGTAAATCACGGTCAAAAGTCGAGCACTGTCACTTTCGACAAACGTAATTGCAGAAGGCCATAAATTGCTGCAATTCGATATGTCCGCCGCTGGTGGTCGTCTTTTTTCTCTTGTTCCCTACTAAGTAGGTATTTCAGATACATTTTAAACTAACGCAAATGAACGAGAAAATAGGCTCACTTTCCCATAAAACGGACAATATCATTGTACATACAGGGCATTCTCACATAGTCACCAGAAGAGTACGAACCAAATATACACATAGTTAAGAACAACAAGTTTTCCTTTTCTTTCACCTACACCACGTTGTCATAAGAAAAAATAGTTACGTACATAATCTCATAATAATATTTATTTAGAAAAAGAGTTACATTGTGGATAAAGATTGAAAATAATATTGGGGCGGCACTCTTACTGTTACTGGAAGTTGTTTTTTCAGATAAGTATGCAAGAAAACATTTTAATGCCACTCTCTTGATTCCAACAAATTCTAACTTCTGTGTAAGGATAGAGTGCTGCACATAGTCGAATGCTCGACTTAACTCACAGAAGATACCGAGCGGAAGTTGCCTATTCTCTGTCTGCGAGATTTTGTATGGGTACATATTTATCAGAGCGGTAAGTATGGACTTGCCCTCTCTAAAACCATGTTGCCTGTCGGAGAGAATACTTTGCTTTTTTTCAAAAGAGAGTCTAGGCTGGGATATGGGTCTGTAGTTCTCTTTCTTATCTACTGCACCTTTTTTGTGAATCGGAATGACCAATGATATCTCAAAGCAGGAGGGAAGAATACCTTCTCCGTATAAGCTATTAATTAGATTACTAATGGATGCCATAAGCCAGTATTCAGCATCTTTAAGAATGTGTGCAGGTATCTAGTCTAAGCCTTGAGCGCTCTTGTCGTTTAGTTTGTTAAACAGCGTCAAGGTTTCCGCTCTTGCGAAGGGAAATGGGAACCTGCTATGTTGGTTATATTTAATGTGATCTTGAGTAACACAAGTGTCTATTATATTTCTATTTAAGGAATGAGTTAACCTACACTCATTTGCTTATATTCCAACCAACCAAAGATTTTTGCTGCGGTCACAATGACGTGAGATAGAGAAAACATACGCAAACTAATTTTGTCTAAACATATACAGAGAAAACTGTCTAATACCGGGTATTATATTTTTTATTACGTATAGTGACAGCGACAGTATTCTACGAATTTAATACACAACTGTTAATAGCAATTATTATAATGTATAAAAATTGCAGTCTTGTATTAGGTACTCCGTATAAAAAGTTATTTAGAATTAATGAATTTATTTGTTCACAGATATCATTAGAGTTTATATCCAGTATTGTTATTTTATAATACTCATTATTAAACTGGATAATACGAAACTAACATTCTTTTTCGAACATATTTTTAGTCCATATAATCAGAAAGATGTGGACAACACGGGATATTTATATAGACTAGTGGTTCTTATCACTGTAATTTGCGTAGATTTCATTGTGCACAGACTGTATTCGTCTTTCACTATGGATTTTAAGAAAAGGTGAAAAAAAATGCTGGCGATGCATTATATACGCAGTTTTGTAGCAAGACTTTTCATCAAATAATTCACATTGCATAGCAGAATAAAGGGTTTCAGAAAATGCCAACCCGTCACTTTATAATAACTTTAATAGTAATATCGAAAACTCCAAATATAAATTATAGATATCGAACATCGGCATTTAATTCTGAACATCTACATTAATAATTTAGAGCACCATCATGAACAACCATTAATCATACCCACAATATATAGATCCAATCACCATTACGGGTCTGAAAAACAGTTTTCAGGGCGAACGTTGAATAGTTCCCTCCGCGAGTTGTACCTGATGACAAACACGTCTCTCCTTTCGGATATAACTAACGTTCGTGCGTGTTTCATGAAATATAAAATAAGATATTTCCAAAAATGGTTGACGTATAATAACTTTAAATTACACAGCACAGATATTAGGGAAAACACGCATCGTATACACGATCGGCTATAGAACTACATATTGTTTTTAGTAATGTCTGTTATTTCTAAATTATTTAATAACAATCATGACTGAGAGGTCTCACGCGATCAGTTCATAATTGTTTTTTCTAGCCCTTTTTTTTCTAATTGCATAATAGGCATCTACTATAGTTTCGTTTAGATAAATTAATTCTAGAAACGAAAACGCTTATAAATCTATTATAGAGAAATAATTTATTTGTAAAACCCAGTTGATGCCATACGCAGATATGCATACAAAATGTTATCACTTAAAATTATTTACAAATACCCATATTTGGAAGTGATTTTCACTATTACATATATTTTTACAAATCTTTTCTCGTCTATAGGTATATCTTGTTATTTTTAGAATACCTGAAGATGGCACACCTTGTCCGAAACATGTCGTATTAAGTTATTTATTTAATGAAATTGTATGAAAAGGATTTCTTAAGTCTATTTAATTCATATAAATTTTACATTCCATTCTCGAGATTCTTTTGGATAAGTATGGATATTAATATTTGTTAAATGTATTCTACGTTTGTACCATTTTTCTGAGTGTGCATCGTTCATAGAACTTCTTCAGATAATAACAATTTCAACATTATCTATTATTTAAATGTTTTTCACATAAAAAATAAACACAATAACAGCTCATTGTTTGCGAATGTTAGAAATAACTATTGTGCAAAGAAATGGCAAAATTTTGTGATGAATTATATAAATCGGTTTAGGTAAATGCCCTCAAACAAGGCATATTACATACGTCTCTTATTGAGTCATGGTAATTCACGGAACATAAATAAATAGATGCACAACTACAAGAACAAGTTAGAAGTTTTCATCGATATAATCCCTCAACGCTATGCAATCAACCTTGTTTAATAACCATGAATTTTTGAACTGCTATAGAAAATTTCAAAACGAAACGAGCTTAAATAATGAACAGACACATGTTGTTATTCTTCGGAACGATTCCTTTATGTTTTGAAACGGCGTATCCATCACGTAGTCTCTAGTATACCGTATAAGTGGTAGATAATGGTGGATGTTGTTAATATTTCATGCCGCACGCCGCCACCTACCCCTCAGGGAGCTCATTAGAGGGGGTGACATTGTCGCGGGGTCGTCGTTATAGCTGTAGTGGAAGCAGAAGCTCGCCGTCAGAGTTTGCTGCGATTCCCACGACGCGCCACTTTCGTGATTGGCCGACATCGGAAATGTGATGGCGTTCTTTAGCTTTCATGATGTAATGATTTCTTATCGAGGAACCGAACATCTTTGTTGTAGCTGTGCATGTTATTACGTGACACGATTGATTATGGTCCGATATAGCCTGGGGCTGTTGGCGGATAGAAGATTTACCCCACAATCTTTGGTATTGTTCCGAGATAAAAGTATTTTTTAGTTTTATTTACTTACGAACAAACTTATTATTCTTATTATCTAATTATTAATTTTTTGAGCTTCAGTAGATAGATGAATGTTTTGAAACGTTTGCTTGAACAAAATATAATAACTGAAAATTTTGTACAATAAACGCACAAATACTAATGATTCGCAATTTTTCCATTTACGGAAAACCACGAAGCGATTCATCCCAAAATTCAAATGGACAATACCAATGCCCTTCTTGGTAGACCACAATATCTAGAAAAATAGCTACATACAGATATTTCTATTGAAAAATTAAAAGGTGGAACAACTTAATACTTCGTATTATCAAAGAGGTTCTTTAAAATTTGTAGCTTAATTGCCTCACACATATCAGATACCATTGGCGAATTTTTCCATAGCGTGATGATAATTTATAATGAATGAAAATGATGAGGCTGATGGAATGAGCTACTTATTTAGGAATTTAATTATACGACAATGTACATTGCCAATTTCCTTGGCAAGTCGGAATCTCGAATACTCAGACAAGAGGATACTATGGGGTTTCCCAAATCAGACTATCCACCTTATCATTCGAATAAATGCTAATATAATTAAGTTAAAAGAATATTACAGTAACATACACCTAATTCTGTTGAATTTATTACTGATTAAATTTTTCTTAATTTTCGAAATTATGTCTTTTAAATGCCGAGCATAAATGTGCATCCAATTTTTAATTCTGAAAGTTTTACATTCTTGTGCGAAGTCATCTCTACATATTCATGTGATTTCTACCCGATTGCAGATCTTCAGCTCCTCAATTGCTGCAGGAGTACTTTTAAAATTTGTATCTATATTATTATCGTAACCATATTATTCATACACAAAATAACTAGATATTTTCCAGTAACGACTATAATATCAAATTTTAGCAGGGAAATAGGGCTTTACATAAGAAACGTCACTGGTATTAAGAAAATAAGTCTGTAGTGTAGTAAAATTTAGCATTGGCATTTCTATGTTTGAGTCTTAATTATGTAGTACATTACTACATTAAGATAACAGCCAATAATATATAGTTTGTTTGAATGTTGTATGTTGTTACATTAACCAGCAACACTGAAATAAGTGACTGCCACATTAAGCAACAAAACAATAGCAACTCCTACCTTTTTCTTTCCACAATATATTTATATGATGTTAATTGACTAACTTAAAATTGTAGTAAATATTCTCAAACTATATTCATTACAAAATGATATTCTATGTAGAAAAGTATTTTTCTCCATGTGAAGAAATTATAGCAATTTCTTACAACTTCAAAAAAGAACACAGCCAAATTAAAGGAATGGTTAAAAGAAAAAAACAAGTCAAAAAAGTTAATTCCTTGCACAAATTCAACAATATACCAACAAGTAGATAATACAGTACATCTTACAAACTCCACTTACCATAAGTGTCACTATCGTTTTTATCACCAAAAACAAAGCTAAATATACATTATTGATACATTATACGCTTATATCCATTGTGATCTTTTTGAGCAATGTACATTATTACATGAGTTTGATTTTCTTGATCAGACTCGATTTTGTTACCATGAAGCTCCTGTGATGGGTGGAGACTGTGGCTTGAAAACTATAACAAAAATCCCAAAAGAAAGGTGAAAAATCCCTTACCACAAAATTAGATAACAAATCTAAATACGTATTTCGGCAACTAAGTTGCCATCTTCAGTAGAAAACAAGTGAAGAGCAGTGTTAAACATAGTGTTTTCGGTTAAGGTAAACCTTGGAAGATATGCTCTTCACCAAATCACTAGTGGAATAACACTGAAGTAGTAGTGTTATTCCACTAGTGATTTGGTGAAGAGCATATCTTCCAAGGTTTACCTTAGCCGAAAACACTATGTTTAACACTGCTCTTCACTTGTTTCTACTGAAGATGGCAACTTAGTTGCCGAAATACGTATTTAGATTTGTTATCTAATTATGTGGTAAGGGATTTTTCACCTTTCTTTTGGGATTTTTGTTATACCATGAAGCTAGTGTCCTCTTGGCACATATAGTCGTGCATAAGAAGATATAAAATCAAAATGAAAGTTTCGACCATGTAGTTTGGATAATAATCTCAACCCTCAGTAAATTTTCAAAAATTTATATGAACGATCTTATCTGAATCCCGACGACAAGATGCGGAAAGTCAAAAATAGAAAAATATGTAGTGATCTTAAGTTATTGAAGGTTATTTGATGTGAATGCCTTTAATTTTGCAATTTATAATATAAGAGAACTTAGTAGTCTGTTAGATATTCCTATTTAAAAAAATCGTATTAATTTAGAGTGGAACAAAGATTATAAGTAAATACACATGTATAAAAATACATTTAAATTAACTTTTAGTTCAATACATTAATTCATTCAATAGGTAGTGTAAAACAAATACGACTGTTATTTGATTATTTTAATCTAGTATTCAGCAAATATAACGATTTAGCTGGTATTTAGCTACAATGTTTATTATTCGTCCCACCACGCGTTACACCTGCTAAAATTCAGAATAATTTCAATCAGTAATCCCAATAAAACTGATTAACGATTTGCTTAGATCGATGAATATCAATAACCTTTTTTCTGTTTTATGTTTTCTATATATTAATGTGTCAAACATTAGTTGAGCTTCTATTTGTAATATCATGTTACTGAATGTATTGTGCTATGTTCTGTGTTAATAAATGTGCTATTTTTTCTTTGTTTTTTCTTTAAGCTAAATAGTAAAGATATTTTTCTTTTATTCCTAATGAATATATTTTCATTTTTATTTTTTGTACCTATATTTGAAACCTTTCAAGTCACTCCTAGCTGAAATACTGAATTAGATAGGTAACCGCGGCCTAAACAGTGATGATCTGCACTTGGAACTGTCAGAAAATTTGACACATGTCGCATTTCATACAAAATTCTCAGTAACAATTTCATCAATTTAAATCAAGCAAAAAAATTGTAAAACTAAAAATATGGATTTCAAGGCACTGGGAAGTAACTTAATGAGTTCATTTAACGAAGGAAAGTTTATTGAATATTTTAATCGGCAACAGTTGAAGGGATCGCTAGGATCTGAGATCGATATTTCAAGCACATCTTTAGTCACACATAATATTGCCCGTCAGCCATCTTCGAGCATTACACGTCAACAGAGCCTAGAAATACACATCGACTGCGTTCTCTTATCAGATGTTGCGTTGAAGGTACTGAACGGTAGATATAGGAAGTGCTTAGGAATAAGGGTTTGTTGGCACTTTATGAATTTTGAATCTACGACGCCTATAATTCAAGTTCGCCAGAATGTCGTAAAGATTGCAGATATGCAAAAATACAATATAACACTAAATGACGTATTTCTAAATCACTTGTGCAATCAAAAAATACAGTTCGATGTTTACGGTGCTTTCGATAATAAGGAAAAGCTTTTAGGTAGATCGGAAATGGATATGAAAGATCTGTTGCAATGCACACAAAAGGAGGTGTCGCTACAACTTGAAATTCTATCGCTAAGAAAATTTCATTTCTTCAAAAGATGTCAAAATCTCAACAACAAGATGGGAGTTTTGGCTTTGAAGTACTGTTTAAAACCATTAAGTTTAACCGAATTGCCGAAGGTACTGAATAGAATGGAATTGGAAGAGTTATTCTACAAGTTGCATCATGCTGCTTCTTCTGAATTACTAAAAGATAGCAACAGCGTTTGTTTGTTACAATGCGATAGTAAATCACCTTCTTCAATTCATGAGGCTAAAGCGAAAAACTTGGGCGTATCAGTATCGGATTATGGTTTTATTTACAACCTCTTAAGTAACATTATAGATAGCGATGAATTCTCGCCTATAAAGGAAGAACCCCATATGAGAATGCTGAAGAAGAAAGTAAATTATGAAAAGACGTTAGAGGAATACGCAATTTTATCTGGGGCAAAACCGGAAAACGTATTTATGAATGAAGAAGTAAAGATTAGAAACTATGAAAAAGGTTTCAACTACGAATCCGCAGTTATAATAAACGTAATGTCCCTTAAGCTCAGTGAAAAGAAATACCCACTAAAAAATAATGAAGTACACGAGTTCTATGTGGAATATCAATTTCTCTCCAGAAATGGCAAGGATATGGAGACATTTAGTTTGCCGTTATTGGAGAATAGAACAATAGAGTATAATTTTAAAAGGACATTCTTGATCGACAGTAATCGTAACCACTACGATTGTAAAATGTTGGCGAAATGGATAAGAGACAAGAAAGCAATCAGATTTATTGTAGTGGAAGAACCAATTGAGGATGTTAACAGGTTTCAAATTTGCAAGGAAGTTGGTTTTGCCGAAGTACATTTGTTTGACTTAATTCAAACCGAAGACAACGTAGTTACAGACCTATATCCCATAATTGACGCTAGTAACCCTAGTGTCCGCATTGGTCATCTCAAAATTTCCATTTGGGGGGTGCAAGCGATGAGAAATACGGCCTTGAGGGTTCTAGCACCTTACATTAATAGATTATCGAAACGTAGGAATAATACAACAACTGAAATAGCATTAATATGATGTAATTTATAAATCACAAATACACAAGAATTATAAAGGTAAATATATGTATATCGAATAATAAAAACATAAGATGGTAGGATGGTTCATTGCCTTTAATTATTTCCTTTATCTACTGAATTTAAAAGTATACCTTAACAATAGGCATAATATAATAAATTATATTAATGGTAAAGAAAATTAATGAAATCCCGTAATTAGAAGTATACTGTACTATACTTTTTTTAAAATTTCGAAGAATAGTTCAAAATTATTTAGAAAAACTATGACATTCATTTCACTTGTAATGTGGAGTTTACTTGTAATTATCAAAATGGCAAAAGTATTCGAATCTGTAATGCACACCAACCTAATCAATCTCCGCATCATTTTATTTCCTGAAGATCTACCAATGTATCTTATATATAATTAGTCAAAAAATAACTGAAGCCGTTGATGATGGTGGTCAGATATTAGTTGGGCGTTCGACATTATTGGTCATTTTTTACTGTTGCATAAAAAAGTCATCACTCTGATTCAATACCTCATTGGTTCGCTTTCAAACTCCTACTTGAGGAAAAGACAAAACTACAGCTACTTCAATAGATACTTCATCTTGTTTATCACTGACTTAAGAACTATCGATTTCGAAGATCTTCCATACAATTTCTTTGAGGGAGGATATCCGATTTTTGACATATTTTAGATGCAATCTATATCTGGCGCCTCATAAGCAAACTCGATATAGCTAAATGTTGCTTTCAACCTTTCACAAGATGACAAAATTACTGGCATTCAACATTTAGTATTGATGGGATTTGGCTTAAAAGACTGGCATCCGTGGAGGTTCTTAGGGTAGTTTTCGACATTCACCTCACTCTTTGCTACGCAGTCTTAACTATGCGTGCAATTTTCTTAGTTTGGTGGTATGATTAGAGACTTTAATAACCTATCGGCCTTTAAATCATTTTCTTTTAGCTTATATTTTCCGTGAACTGAAATGTGCCCTTACTGCAAACAGTAGGAGCACATTTCATCATATATAATATTCAAATTGAACGTGCACAAAGGAAATTCTTAAAATATTTGAGTTTTCAGATGGATGGCAGATATCCTAACAGTAATGTGGAAGATATACAGTTATTAATAAGACATGCATTACACCTTTTACGGAAAGGTAGTTTCGAATTAGTGCCTCACTAGTTAGAAACCTTATTAAAAATTGCAAAGACACCCTTGATTTTCTTGCTCGGCTTCGACTTTTGGTGTCTAGACTTACATTAAGATCAATCAATACCTTTTATTTACAACTACTAAGACGAACATGTTACAGAGAGCGTCGCTTTCTCATGGTGCAGGCCATCTAGATCTTATTCTGTTTTTAATTATGTATTTGGTGCTAACAAACTTACATCCCTATATACCCGAGGTGTAGGGTGTGCAGTTGTTTCATTTATTCTCCATTTCAGTAAGTAAATCTTCTCCACTTTTCCTTGTTTCTAGCCATGTCCCTTGCTTGTGTTAGAGTTAGCCCCCTTTCTTCTAGTATTTGTTTCACATTGTCGTCCCACGTTTTCCTCAGTCTTCCTCTAAATCTCTTCTCGTGTCTTCCTGCTTCCCATGGTTGTTTTACGAGTCTTTCATTTCCTAATCTGGTTAGGTGGCCAAACCATTTAAGGTTCCAATTTTGTTCCGTTCAGTGTAATATTTGCTTGCGTGCAGCCTTTACCTGTTACCATTATTTTGGTTTTGTTAGCATTGATCTTCATATTATTGGACTTCAGTGATGTATTCCATATTTCTATGTTTGTCTGCAGGTCTTTTTCCGTTTTACCGAATATCACAAGATCATCAGCGAATGCACATTCACTCAAGTATACTGGTTTCATATGTCGGTGTCCTATATATAACTTCGATGTTTTTTCCCTGGTTTCCTTCATCGTATCGTCCAGTACTAAATTGAAGAGAACTGGGCTTAGTACCCCTCCTTGCCTTAGACCGCTGTTAACTAAGAACTCTTGTGATTGGCTGTTTCCCATTCATACATAATTTCTGTTTTCTTCGTGTATATTCATTATTGAGGCTATCAGTTTATTGTCTACGTTCCCCTTCTCCAGGATTTCTCGCACTTTAGCTCTCGGAATTCGGTCAAACGCTTTTTCCAGATCCACGAATGCCTAATACGTCTCAATATTCCTGTGTAGCGATTTTTCTCCAATTTGTTTGAGTGTGAAGATGTGGTCATTTATACTACGCCCTTTTCTAAAACCACTCTGCGACTGCTCTAGTGTTTGCTCTGTTTGTTCTGTAAGTTGTTTTACAAGGATTCGTTCATACACCAACAGACTTGCAAGGCTTTTATTCTTATTCAACATACTATGCATTGCATTATTAAATATTATCAAATGTCCGCTAGGAATTTACATCTGTAGTGTGTCAAAATCAGGCGTGGCTCGTGCTTACGTCAGTCGGAGCCTATGAGAATGATCGTAGTTCTTCGTATGCTCTCGTCAAATACGCGTCTATATGTTAATATGTTAATATATATATAATCAAAATACCTATTATCTTTATTATACGTCTGTGTGATGTGATACAAAATTCTATTTCAAAATTAATTAAATAATAGGCAACCCAATAAATACAGAGTACCTAAACACATATATAAACATTGTAACTGGTTTATTCAAGATCAGGCAGATGCATTTTCAGAATCACTGCTAAAATTCACGGGAAAACTCAATGGTTCTATATGATTAAAGATATAATAATTCTTTAATGATGTTTTATTGCCAAACATATACTTTACATATATACGAAAATACTAAATACATACGTAAATACTAAATAATATAAATCATTACAGCTTAAACTAAATCTCAATTAAATGAGAAATAGAAAAAACAAATATTGGAGGGGTGTGCACATTGCTAGCAGAGCTGTTAGGGCAAGATTAATATATCGACGTGATATGGTAGTTTTTGAGATGCTATAGTGAAATCTGTTAAACTGCCTTGCCGCATCTCGAATCACAGTAAACTTTGTGATAATAAATACAAAACATTAAACAAACATTGAATAAGTCGAACAGAGATTTATAATTAAATCCTTTTGATGGGTAAGTATTGAATTTCTTAAAGTAATACAATTATGCACATTTTTCTTTTAAATTTAGTTCAGAACCACTGTATTTGATATGCATACATGTGTGACGACACCGTTTCTAATCTAGATTTAATGAAAGCGTAATAAAGAGCAAGGATAAAATTGATGAGGGAAAGTTAATTTTTTATTAAGGATAATATCCAAGTCTCTCGTCGAATAACCCTTCGATATACAACTTCAGATCATCGGCGAATAACATCATTGGACATCGGAGTTGAGAGCGTAAATCGTTAATATATAGTGGTGCTAAATTACTGACTTGTCGGAGTACGCCTGAAGTTTGACAATGATAAAAATGGAGGTGAACAGCCAACATTATCCAATCTACTTATGGGAAATGTGTGGTCAGTACGATCAAAAACTTTGCTGAGGTCGATATGTATAACCTCTGTTTATTTTCCAACATCGATGTTTTAGGATAAATATTCCGAAGTTGTAACTAACAATAATCCAGTTACTGTGGATTGCCAAGTGAAAAATTCATACCGTTGACTTGAAGTCTATGGTTACGTTTAATTGTAAATGATTTGTACATGCATTTCTCGGAAACTTCAAGAAAAATGTTTAGGAAAGCTATGCTTGTCACCGCTTTTGAGAACAGGCACTAATTTGGCAAACTTCCTCAGAGTTGGATCAGACAAGTAGCAAACTGAGAAAGTAAACACATGAAAGCAAACCTTGACAATAGAAGTTGTCGTATTGTTTGTTATTGCAGTGTAATTTTCCTTCAGCGATTTTATAGCCTACATAATATGCGTTTGAGTTATAAATGTGAGGTGAGTTACATATATGACTACCAGCTTTGCAGTACGTATCAGTTAACAGAGATAGGGTATCTAATTTGAAGGTATACCAATCATCCCTTATAGTAATAGAATTTCTTTTTTCATTCTTCTTTGAATGCAGAAGCAACTGAGATTAGATGAAATGGAGAATTCAACAGATTACGAGTACATACATATAAAGGTTCAGAATCGTTTCTAATTTTCCCTTCATACTTTTATTCAAGTTAGCTAAGACTGTCTGACATTTGTTGTATAAATATGACGATTAGTTGGCCTATATTTATCCTACGTGATTTTGGCTGCAAAGCCATCAATCATAAGACTACTGTCTAGCACTACAATTTGAAATTGCACATCTGAATTGAAGAAAACTGTAATACAAAGTAATAGTATTTCTTGCTAATTCTCGCATTATGATCGGTGTAGCATTATATCTTATACTAAAAAGATTGCATGTAATGATAAGTAGACAGAAGTGAACCACTTAATTTCCTATTAATTTTTATTGACAGTATATTTACATTAGCATCATCTTTCAAATTTAAATAACTTGAAGGTAAGTTTTCGTATTAATTATTGTCATAAATTTCTCGGGCATGTTACGTGGCAGGATGCTTTTCCTTCACACGTAAATGAGTTGGATCCCGAGAAGCGACATGGTGCCGTCATTAATCGACATTGCGATCATAATCAACAATATTAATAACACGATTTGTGAAAATACGTGTATCTATGTATGTATATTGATATTAAATTTGACCAGTTGTTGCCGTCACTTATCAGGATGGGTTAATCTAAATGGTAAAAACGTGCCGTAAGAGAAATTTTAATTATTTCTGTTCATATGTCGAATGTCCATACGTCGTGGTGCTCGTGCGTGTACGAGTCCGGCTACTTGCGTGCGTGGAGACCGAAAATATCACATTTAATTCGAGTTAAGTGTGTACTAAGTAAATCATCTGTTTCCTGATGAAACCCGCCTTGAAGCAAGGCAGGTGTCCAACTGTCGTTAGAAGCGAATTAGTGGATGGTCACCATTGCCAACCGGTCGTCTACACCATCGTAGCACGAAGATGTTTTATTTCTACATCAAGTACGTTAATGCGTTGTGTATTTACAATTTAAGTACAGTTTAACGGAAAGTCCTTCGCGCGTAGCATATTAAGTATTAATATAAATCCCACTATATTGGTAAACTCAAATTAAAAATTTATGATAGTCAAATTCTAGGTACTATAACGAAAAGGAGTAATAATATATCAATTTAAAAGGAATAAATTAAAAGCTAAAAAGGCATTTCCCGTTTAACATATATTGGTTCGTGCGTTAAGTATATGCATAGAGCTACAAATGAGGTAAAACTAACATACTTGTTTATTAAAGTACTATGAGTCATAATGGAAATGTTGAGAATTATTGAATCTGTGCTTTTAAAAGAAGATAGTTCTTTTTGTATTCCGAATTTATTAACTTATAAACACACCACTTTTGAACGAATTTGGTATTCTATTATATGCACATAACAATAAGAGAACAAAACAGAAATTCTATATTTCTACCTAGTCTTCTTAACAATATCTGGTTAGTAATATTTCCTGTATAGAGCAACCACCGTTTGGTGTTACATCTAGATATTATTATAAGGATACAAAATTACTGCATAACTTGCCATAAATGCCGTTTAGTTATTTTAGAAAGGAGATTTTTTAAGGCAGAGTTTTTCATGTCCTGACTTATAGAAATTTAATGTAAATCCATTGCGTCAAACTAACTCCTAACGATTTGACTCGTCCCACAGTGCAGCTAGTAGAGCGGGTTAGTGGACAAAAATCGAGTCATGGTGTATTATTGGATGGATTGATGCAAAGTGTAATTTTGCATCATTTTTAGTTATAATATACAGGCTGTTCCTATTAAGCAAATCAAGAAAAATCACTTTGAATATGGTAAAGTAAAGACTTTTCCGATTACCACCTAGTACATATGTATGTATGTTTTTTTATACATCCAGTGATCAGAATAGTTTGCTGATATTTTCATCTAATCTTAGCCAATCCACAAAACATAATTTACTGGTAAGTTTAAAAGCGATTGGATGTACGAAACTTTCTTTGATATATATACTTTTTCCAATTTTTAACAGAAACGGTTGTAACTCGAAACATACAAAACTAATTACTTTGGTAATCTGGGGATAAATAGAGTGTGATTAGAGTTGTCTTCCATGATATTAGAATATACAGGCTATTCCGTGTAAAAAATGTAATGGTACTGTACCACATTTTTTATGAAACACCCTATTTATCGGAGTATATTTTCTGCACAACTAACATTATATAAGGTGTCTGTAAAAGGTCTTTACCCACGCCTACCACATATTCCTTAGACCAAAATAACCCAATTTAAGTGACCTTACCCTAGTCCAAAGTCGCTTAGTTTGGGCGCTATACGGCCTTGAAGTTAAAATTTTGAAATCGTTTTTTTATTATAAATTCAAAACGGCTTATGCGATTTTAATAAGATTTGGCATGGTCAGTTAGTTCTAGGGTACGAATGTTTTGAGAAAATTTCAAGAAAATACTAATACCGGAAGTGAATGAACAACCCATGACTATTATGAAAATTAACATAATTTTTTTTGCTGTCTATAGTAGAGACGCGAAATAATTTTTATTCGATAGAGTATTTAAAAGCGATCAAATTATGTCTCTTGTAAAATTTTCTAATTTTTATTCGTTTTCGAGAAAAACGAAAAAAAGTGCTTATGGTCGTGCGTTCGAAAAAAGCAAAAAGTAATCCAGTCGTCTATGATTTCTATCATAAACAAATGAATTTCGCATGGCTAAATAATAATAGTGTCAAATCTAAAATACCGAAGCGGTATTGTTCAATAGCAGGTGGACGATTTACTAGGTTTTCAGTATTCATTTCTTTGGGCGTAGCTGCGCAAATGAAACACTTGGAGGTGGCATTTGTGTTAGATAAAATTTTGCAAATACTTCCATCTATCATTGTGAACACCATTTTGAAATTAATCTTACATATATGGCCGTTTTCTAATTGAATTTTACAGGTTTGGAGTTGAAGTCAAAGCGCGTAGCGCACACGAAATTTTTTACGATTCCTAGCGATTTCGTCCAATTCTTTATTAAAGTTGAGACAAAATAGTCTACTAATATTTTTTATTTCTGTTTGATATAGTTCATTGCACTCTTCCACATCGAGTATCAAACATAGTCTGTGAAAACTACTGACATTCTATCGCTCTTTTTGCACTCGAAACATATTTCCGCCAACTGTATGTTTGTTATGGTAACTCGGTCCAAAGAAGGAAAAATACTATGAAAGTCGCATGCAGACGCAGATAAACTACATTGCAAATTATAATGCAGGCATAGACTAACTAAAATATTCAAACAGTACGAGATGATATTTCAAGTTTTTTTTTAAAGCTCTATCAAAGTTAGAATTTAAGGCAATAAACTTGATTTCTTTAAAGTACGTACCTTGGCCTGAAAATTCCATTCTTGGCGGTGGTTTTTGCGTATGGTAATGCGCTACACACAAAAACTAATCTGATATACGTGATAGGTAAAGAAATAAATACAATGACGCCTGTTAAATTGACAATCAATACAACAAAAAACTGACTAATAAGTTGGGACTGATTATTTCAAAAAGAATTAATTCCTGATATTTGGCCATTGCATCGACTTAAACAAAAAGTACACAGGGAGATAACTTTATAAAATTGTCTAATGCTTATTTATAAATATGAAATGATAAATAACGGGCTAAAAATTATTTTGATTTTTTATTTTTGTCCATACGACGATGCAGTGTGCGTCCCATTGACTGCAGTCAATGGGATATTTTATACATCGTATATTGTCCTAAAATTAATCATATAGATATTCATTATGCTTCTAGGAAAGCATTAAATCTTGTTCAGTCAGATCTTCTACGGAAGAACTATTTTCCCAGAGGTCGTCTATTTTTTTTTTTAATGGCTAGTCAATAACTAATTTCCAATCCTTCTTACCGATTCGGCACTGCACCTCGGCAAATACTTCAATTCTGTAGATATGCTTTCTCAGTCTGCTGTGATGTGTCTATAAAACCAGACACATCATAATTTTCGTAGTAAAGTTCTTAGTGAGTTCTTATTTCTGACATGACTCGATGAAGTAAACTTTTTCGCATCCAGTAGAATTGCTCCAAGGTTCAAATTTTTTCGAAATATCTTTGTTTTACTACTTTCAACTTTAGCTTCAACTGCTATTTATTCTATAAATATGTCAATCTCGAAAGTGTGCCAATTGCGCTAAAAAAAGGTTTCTACTATTAACATAAGAAACTAGAAATTCAATATTACTTTGCTTCTTCTGTTTACATATTAAAACGCAAAACATAGATGAGAAACATATAGACAATATCTGAAATTTCTGAAATAATGCTTTGCATATCAAAATTCAAGCTGCTTGAGTGCTTTACATTAGCTTAAAAATTTACTAAAAATAAGTGGCAACCAAGAAAATTAATTGGCCTTGCTTAAAACAGCGCTATCATTTGTAATTTTCCCTAATTCATGTTTTACAAGTGGGGGAGACTCTTGTACCTTATATGTATGTATGTATGTTTCGAAAATTACTTAGGGGCATTGCTCTTCATGCCAACCTGTCATAGATCAAACAATAAGAAGTTAAGAATATTTTGTGTGCTGTTAAGTTTATCTAGCCATATATTAACCAGGCACTTTCTTCCAACATACAGAAGCATTCGTGTACCTTGAAACAGGGTATTGTTTTCATAAAAACACTGTAGATAACAAGTAGGTTGTACCTATTTTTGCTAATTGAATTCAAAGACGTATTTACAATAAAAAGCTACAGGAAATATTTACGCAAAAAAAGGAAGAGCAATACAATTTTAAACACCAAATAAGAGGACAACAAATTAATAGAAAAAATCCCTTTGGGAATTGGTGCAGTATATCTGGATCAATCAATTACTTAACATTGTAACCAGGAAAAGAGAATCTAAATGATATTATTCCTTTAGTTTTGGCAGTTCTGTTTCCGGTAAGAGGATGTAGAAGAGCCCCGATGTCTATGTATACAACTGAAAGTAGTATATGGTTTCAATGGCACTCTTACTACATATCTCTAGTCTGACTTCTTTGGGCAGATGTCCTACTACCAAGTTGTTTCTCTCCCTTTGCAGCAACGATTTTAGGCGGTACTTGTGCGGTACTGTAACCAGTCTCGTCTAAATTCCCAATTCCTTCAGGCGTTATCGGTGCAAAACGGCTGTGGACGTCTTGTCATCTCACAGTTCTCTCTACTAAAGCTGGTTGCACGAGCCAAGTAAGTAGTTTCCAGTTTTCTTCACGTATTTTCATAGGTGTAGCATCAGTTAGAGCTAATCGAGCAGAGTTGATCTATCATTCGCCTTCTTTATATAATCAACCAGAGAATTTCCTTCTTTTTTTGTTTTTTTTTTTGAAAATGCTCTCTGTTTTGACCTGCTAGTCTGAACGGTTCCCAAATTTCTTATCGGTAGCAAGTCTTTTCTTCTCGTTTTGAAATATAGTTGATTAAATGAAAATTTATTGATTTCTTTAATTACATTAAAAAATGATTTACAAAATTTTCATTATAGTAAAAAAAAATAATTAGTATATATAAATAGCAACCCTTTTGTTTTTTATGGTGTTTTTTCCTATCGATATGAGAATTACCAATTTATTAATAAGCTATCTATTACAAACAGTTTTCAGCACACTTTTCACATCCAAATGGCTTTCATATTGAAGTTCGACTGACACACTTGACTCTGGCTTTATTGCTTGCTATTCCCGCAGAATTTTTGCAGCAAAATAGGTCAATAATTACTCGATAAGGGTAATAAACTATTATTACCGGAGTGTAAAAGCCGAATACTTGGTAAGAACGCCGATAGCATCAAGATACTTTAGATTGTTTCTATCACATGTATGTTCCTAGGTACAAGACCTTCACTGTTTCAAGATATATGAGGATTTTCCACGATGAAAACATGCACTTAAATCTATTCTACACTATTTCCTGTGTTAGGCCACTTTAGAAACGATAATTATGGTGTTCAAGAGTTCATACCTATTACTACCTAACTTACCTCGAAAATTGCAGACATAAAAATGATGCCGCGTTTTTGGAACTTAAAACTGCTGAAGAGTAATATTGTCATACCATGCCAGTTGAAAGCATAATTAGGTGTCATATCTGATAGGCCGATATACTTATTTATCAAAATAGCCGCTAGAAAGCAGCACCTGTCAAGGTGCACTATGATGAAGGTACGACAATATACAAATTGCCATACGGGATTTGTACATTTTTCTTTGTGTATATGCTTCTCATTTAGGTTACGCAATATTGACATATTAAGTTACATTATAAATGATTATAAGCTGAGTTTTACCACTAATAACATAAGCGTTGATTGCCTTATACCATCCAACTAATAATTAAAAAACCTCAAAATCGTGAATGTCGGAAACTCCTATCTATTACCGAAGGTAAATCAATATCAGGATCGCTCGGAAAATATAAGCCATTATCTATTGTGGTGGTGAGGTTTGTGTGTGGTGTATAAGTTCTAACAGGTGTTTACGAACAGGTAGAAAGAATTAGCAGTAAATGTAGTTCAGTCGAACTCGTTTCAGGTAACAGAAGTGTCAAAACGTGAATTTAATCTCATCGAATCATCTAATTCACAATTCGACGCTGTTAATGTAAAAAGTTTTCGGGGTGTTTTCGGGGGTAGGTGCGTATACACACACAAAACAGTAATTAAGAGGCTCGACTTTGGTGCTTTATAACCGCGATGGTATTTCCAGTGCGTGTTGGCTAATGTTCCTGTTCAGACAGCGGTTTTTATAACCGGAAATGCGTTACGGTGGACTTAAAAAGTTGAATTTCTGTATGGTGTTATAAATCTTGTAACGTTTTAAAAGTCGAAATATAGATAACGACAATGGAAAGCGGTAAGTAAGTATGTAGATTCTCTAAAAAAAAAAGTTATTTTATGTCCTTCAGAGTTCTGAAAACATCTAAGGTTGAAAATGAATTTTCTCCTAAACTTACAAGATTATCAGCAATAATAAATGCGTAATTGTTCCGTCTATGTATCTTACGTGAAGCATACAATGTACTCATCTAGTATTGCATTCATAAAAGAAGAGTTATGTAAAGAGATCGGGGAAAATAAAAATTTTACTGAACGGTTAATCTAATTCTAACGGCCAGGAAGAGCATTTTTTTCTTTCATCCTAGAGCATCGATCAATTCAATGTGCTGATTGTATAAGACGGTATAAAATAATAAAATTGTAGGAAGTCGAAGGCGTGGCTTAATTGCAGACAGCGCACACGAAGAGAATAAATCAAACTTCCTTCATCGACAAATGAAATAGCGGCGACCGACGGCAACGGTACAGCAGAAGATGCAGCGGCACCAGTAGCAAAAGAAGTGCTCGCGCGAAATGTAATAGACTTGGATAAGTAAAATCAAATTTACTTCGACATCTACATAAAATCGTAAATTTTCTTATTCCTCTCAACGACATCTTTCTTTTTTCTCTCTTTTATTCTCCGTTTCGGTAACTCTCTCGGCTTTGCACTGTCTCTCCTAATACTTCATTCCATTTCAGAGCCGATTAGCGTTGGCGGCTGGTTTAATGAAAGAATCATTGGAGATAAATTGATGTTTAAGCGGACTTTTAATGGGGATAATTAGATAATTTAGTTCCTAGATCCCTTTAGAAAGATTTGTTCCTTAATATCTCTAAACTGCCGAAAAATGATTTCCATAATTTTGTGTAATTTTATCTGCTAATTTGAGTTAATTGCTTACCCTAGTACCAGTGATACAGTATATTATATATTTCCACGAAATATCACCTGCAAGATGAGATTTTGAAATAGATTGATTGATTTCAGGTTTTAAAAGGGATTATGTGGAAATTGCAAGGAGAATATAACACTTCTGACAGATTATTGCTGTAGATAATCAAAAGAATCAGAAAGCGTTATAATGAACTTAAAGGTAATGTTGACAAAATTAATTATTCTTGTGGTTTTGCATTAGGCATATATGCTGTTTTTTGTAGTCTCAATAAAGGATCTAAATGATTTGTTGCCAATGATAACACAGTACTCAAATAACATTGTTCTGGCATGGTATTAAGTTCTAGCAAATAAATTAGAAATTGCTCTTCTCTGCATTGGGGTGATCGCAAAACGCTAGTTATGCCACGACCTTTTGTTGGTATTCGAGAAGATGTTTAAAGGAACACCGCCTCTTAATTTGACATATCTTTGAGAGCAGCAATCGGTGTAGCATAGAACGTGGACTGTGGCATCTTTACCTCTTTGTCGGAATCCGAAAGTTGCTTCTTCTGCGTGTCTGTGGGGCAGACCGACAAATATTATCTCAAAAGTCTGTTACCATTTTACCTATTGAGTTAGATTAGTGAAATCTGGGACATATGCCACGGTAAATTTGTCTTATAAGATTGGTGGTACATTTAAAAAATGTGCAATGAATCGTTAAAAAGTGAGGTTAGAAGACGTAATATCCAAACACGTTATTTGTAAAAGCGGCTTAGAATTTAATTCTGATGCAAATTTTTGTGATCATATTTAAAAAAATTAAAGAATCACAATTTTTTCCGAATATTCTTTAATCATTTATATCATGCATACTTCCTTTAATCCTCTAAACTGTGGCACTGATAACACTACACACTTTAAAATACCTTACCACAGATCTCACTACATTGCATGCACATCTCAATAACAATGCAAATGCTGATGATGGCATGCATATTTTATCGTTTACTTTCTTAGGTATATATCAATCCATTAAATGTTTGTTCATTTTTTATATTCGACTGCTTATTATATATATATATATAAAATATTGCTTGGGTACACATAACTTATTACTATGATTTAGCTATGTGGTTAGCAATAAAACTATTCACATAAATTTGTTGATTAATAAATTAATAACTTTTCCACTTCATAAGATCAGATTTGACAGAGAATTATAGTACATTCAAAAGATCGCGATCTACAATGGTTATTCTTCTACGGATGTACTCCGTCGGTCGTTTAAGGAGAGTTCAATATAAACATTATGTGTGCAGCTCCACGAGTTTAAGTTCATTTGAAGCCCGCGATAAAAAGTTTGTTAAACTACCTTCGCACCTAATTTCGAAAAGAATAGGTTGACATTTTTAAAGACACATGTTTCACTGCACAAAATATATTACAAAAATTGTTAGGTACTGCGAAGAATAAACTGACCGTCAAGGAAAGGTCATTTATAAAATTGAGTGTGAGGACTGCAATAAAGTTTATGTTGGACAGATAAAACGGGCAATCGGAACCAGATTTAAGGAACATATTGCACATTATCGATACGGGAGGTTTGATCCGGGCCATAATATCAACATTGAGAACCTCGAGCTACTAAAAAATGCAACATTCCCGAAAGAATTAAGCGCTTATGAAAGCATTTATATCAAAGCAAAATCTAAAAAATTATTGAATCGAGAACATACCCCATTGTAACATTCGGTGCTGATGGCTTTATTAGGATAAAAACACATTTCTTTGTATGAGTTCAGAATTCACAAAATTCTAGCAGGGCAAAATGTACGCGGTAAAGGGAAAAAAGCACTTGTAAATATAAATTTAGGGTAGGGATAACGAAGCATGTCTAGATATTTTATCGTTTCTTAGTTCATTCGGTGTTCGGTTGAAAATGGAAATCCACGAATTTCCGAAACAATTGCCCGAATTAATTAAATTGGTGGAGCGCAGAGTGATCGGATATCTTGTACATCTAGTCATGTGAGCGTAATTAATGAATATTGAACTCGATACACCAGAATTCTATCTTACACAAAATACCACTACAATAGTATCAAGTCTTGAATGAAAAATGTAGATTGTCAATTATTACTTAATGTAGTAAATGGCACTAATACAGGGACAGTAACACATTACCTAATATTCAGTATCCATCAACATATTTATTAAAAGGCTTATACGACTTAGGGCAGTTATTTCAATCTCCTAATAAAGTTCCTAATAAAAATTATTAACCGAATAACTTAAATGTTAGATGATATATAGATGCATCCAGAGTTACTGCCACCATATTATCTGAAAAAGGTATCGTACTGTACCTAGTTTAATGATTTCATCGCGAGACTTCTTTATATAATCCAAAGATAGGCGTTTGGGTTGTAATGTCCCACAGACGAATAATTGAGCCTTTCATTAATCCACTGCACGATGATGAGCTTCATGATGAATACTTTCAGCAAGATAATGCGAGGCCCCATGTTGCTGGAGCAACCACTGTTTATTTAAGGCAATTTTATGATGAAAGGTTAATATCAGATGGATAACGACCACCACCTAGGTCTTGTGATTTGCGTCCTTTAGGCTATTTCTTTTTCCCATTGATGAAGAATTTTTAAAACTCCAGTCCACACATCAGAGGAATTACGAGAACGTATTGTTGAAAAGTGTCGCTCGGTGTCATCTGATCTTTTAACTCGAGTTTTTAATAATATGGGCCGACGTGTTAACCTGTGCATTCAAGAAGAGGGAAGACATTTTCAACACCTTTTATAATTTTTGATGCCTACCTGAATGTTATTAATTTATTTTTTTTTTGCTGTAATGAACCTCATTATTTTGATTAGTTATTAAAGTTTTTTTGGGAATTTGTATACTATATTTTCTTTATAAATCTCAACAAACAATATAAAAAAAGGATTAATTATCATAACCTAAAAAGGATGTCATTTTTTCTTGTGTGCTTATGTCATTAGCATAACATTAGCGAGAAGCTACGAGCAATAGGGGTAAATAAATCTATAGATGGTTTTACATTCCATGACTATCGCGCTCTAAAGATTTTTGATCTTACTATAGAAAGCGCTACTTTATCGAATTAAACTATGAATTCAACGGTCAATGCATCACTTCTGTTACTTTACCATACTCTTCTGTGAAGATTCTGAAATTTTGCATGGTTCGGTTGTCAAAAGAACTGTCAAACAATCTGTCATTCAAATATGAGTCATCTGCATTCTGAACACTACAAATGCAAGTAAATTGATTTGAGTAAGTGGTAATCATGCGGTAGCACCACGACTGGAAAGTATCTTTCAAACTCGTTTGGTTGCTCACCTCGAGTCACAATCTCCAAACATGTTCAACAAAACGCCAGCCTTGATACGTATGTAAATAACTATTATTGCTTATTTTATTCGTGATATTGAATATTTAAGATCATTACGGTAGTTAATTGAATCATTGGATAATATAAGTTTGCATATTAGGTTATTTTAAATTTGCTGATATTCCAACAATTATTTATTTACATCACATCTGGATTTTGAGGTAATAAGGAATACCACCTAGCTTATCCACGTAATTCGAGTATTTCAAAATGTTTTTTTTAAATTACAAGTATTAAATATATATAAATATTCAACATTCTGCGCCAATACCTCGGCATTAAATACGCTAACTGCCAATAATCAAGAGGCTATTAGCTCCCGTTGAAAGGAATTCGCAATCTCGTATGCTAAAGAAATGACCACAGAAAGGAGATGCAGAACGCCTGCAAATATATCTGTGTAAACAAGTCAGGCGGTATGCGTTCTCTTTTTTCTCTCCTGCATATCACACAACATTGGAGAATACAGATGTCTATAAACATGTAATTTTAATATAACCGGGAGGGAAAAAGAAAGACGCAGTACCTCAATGTACCTTCGTATATTTTCGTTAATAACAGTAAATTTTCAAGGGAGCAGCATTATTAAAGTCATATTATTTTCTTCTCCGGCGAGAGCATACGTTCACCGTTTTTATTATCAACGGGGTGTAGATATTGAAGTTCTGCTCTCTGGGTTCGCTACAATTTCGTGTCCGGAGTTATACATGCCTTAGTAGGCACGTCCGCGGTGATGCTAACAGTCGTAAACCCGCCATGAAAACTGCTCTGATGTTCTGATAATCGTTTTGCTTCCTCCGCTCTGAAGACTCATTTAGCTCCGAGAACTCCGAGATTTTTTTACGTAAAATTAAATTTTGCTTTGCGCTTTATTCGAATTAAACGGCGGTATTAATTTGAATTTCAAATCCGTTGGTCTATTCAATGTCCGTTTTAAATTACACCGCAACGTACATACGTGTGCATACGTATGTGTATCGACACTGTTTTAAAACGAGCAGTTTTTTGTGATTCTAACATGAATCGGGATCGAATAGCGAATCGGGTCAATTTCAAAAGAGCATTTAAAATTTTACCAAATCTATATTCCCCTTTGGTCACTTTATCACTTGATAATGATCTTTTTCTGAAAAAATTCTTGGTTAACTAAATATCTCGAAAAAACTGGTTCTATTTGTTATTTCGTTCATTACCTATAACCTTGTTATTATTGATTTGAGGAAAAATGGAAAAGGAGGAGAAACAGTAGGTGATTGTGTGCTTAATAAGATAATATAACGAAACCTTTAATTTAAGGTATTTTTATATACATATTAACTGAACATTCAGTTCAGTTTTAGTACAGTAAAATTTGTGGTAAAGTGTTTGAAAGTGTGTAGCTCTTCTGAAATATTTGATATATACGTTTGTTTCTTCTGCTTGTGGACTGTATCGTTCGGGTAGGTTTGTGAAGAATGGAGAATGAACGAATTGTATTTATTGCTAATAAATTTTATTTGAAACTGTACACTTCTTACTACAAGTTAGATCTATTCGCCATTTTTCTTTCATGTCATGTCTAGGTTTGTCTGAAAAGGCGCTGGACCGATGGCGGGAAATTTAAACGAGGATCTTGTCACAACAACGTTATTCTTCAGAAAGTAGAAGCTGTAAAAAGTCAACGGCTAAGAAGAACTCTTCAGATTTCCTTTTTGGGCAGTTTATATAAGGCATAATATAAACCGCCCAACAAAGAATTCTGGAGATCTTCTAAAAACACCTTGGGATGATTTTTCAAAATTTGGAATTGGTTTTACGGGAAGTCGAAGTTTGTGAAACAAATTTCTGCGTATTTTGATGCTTTTCCTGGTTATTTTTAAAGGAAATCTTCTACGAGAATGTTCACTTGATGTAGTGCCGCGATTTTTGTAAAACATGCTAATAAAATTTATAAAATCAAAATATGAAGTGACCTTCATAAAATTCCACTAGTTTTGTCGTCGCAGTAGATTTGCATGGTTATTCTTTTTTGCTAGCTTATAGATTTTTGTTGTTTATCTTTTCAATACCTCCTTTTCTGCCTTGTTGTTTTTCGACTGTCACAAGTTTATTTCTTTGTAATCATAATATTGTTAACAGAAGAATTAATTAATTTGATATTGTCTTTTCTCTTTGCTATACTTAAATAAATTGAATATTGTTATTTTGATTAATTTTTTTTTGATTGATGGTATATTTTTTTTTTTGATGTCAAGAAATTATTTAATTTAAGTTAGCCCTGCATTGCAAACTATTGTTTTATATAAATCACCTATGTAATTTATGGATATAATATTGTTATTTTTTTTTTGTCAAATTCATGTGCACGCACCTCCAATGAAATTTGCGCATCTTAATATAAGATCACTTTCTCCGAAAATGGCCACATTAAGTGATAAACTAACTGATCTTAAGTTTGATGTATTGGCGCTCTGCGAGACGTGGCTCCACTGTAATATTTGTAATAATGATATTAAAATTGATGGTTACTCGTTTATTAGACGAGACAGGGGCACTAGAGGGGAAGGAGTTGGCATTTATATAAGAAATGGAGCTAAATATACTAGTCACGAAATTGAACAACTATGGGTTAGGATAGAATATAGTAACTTGAACTTTTTATTTGGGGTAGTTTATAGACTACCTCAAATTGATTACAAAATGTTTTTAAATTGTTTAGAAAACACTCTTGTTGAGTGTGTGGCACTTACGGATGTTGTGTATTTTTGCGGTAATATTAATATTGATTTACATAAAATGGACAGTTCTCCCACTGTATATCTTAGCGATTTCATTGAGTCTTTAAACCTTATTCAACTGATAGAACAACCCGCTAGGATCGTGGGCAGCTCCATGTCTCTTATTGAAAATATTCATTGTACCGGGAAAGTAATGGTAGGGAGTAGTGGAGTTGTAAATTGTAGTTTTTCTGACCACGACTTCATATATTTGACCTTTTGTTGTTGTTGAGATAAATAATCCCCACACAATTTTGTGTACCTACTATATTGAACGACCACTATGTGTGCTTTGTTAACCTTTTCTCGCGATCTATTACAGTTAGATTAGCATGATAAATACTTTAGTAAGAAAGTCCCAACTAAAAATTATTTTAAATGTTTTTCCAAACACGCCTCATTGTAAAGGAAATTGATAGAAACTTTTTTAAATAGCTTATTATTTCTCTTTAAGTGGTTCAAACAATTCTTCATTTAATTTAAAGCTAATTTGTAACGAATTTTCCTATATCTACATTAAGCTGCAGAATTTACAAGTTTGTACAAAATTTTAATGCCAATTTCCGTCGAAACAGTTACATTTTATAGAAGTTACTATTCAATTTGCGTATGTGAGTAAAACTACTTAACAAACCAATTTTGCATTGAAAGGTATTTAATGTTTGGTATACTTATCTGTAAGTATGCTTTTTTTGCAGAGGGGATTGATCCCAGCAATAGTGTAATTTCTTTTGGCTATTACTTTCTCTTTAGGCACATATCCTTATTTATTTTGCATCAATGTTACAGTTAAGGGTTTGGGAACTTCATGTTGCTTACAATCATGTTATCAATCTCTAAGTGAGATTTTGGTAGTTTATTGTTCATAAGTCTCAAAAATTTATATAGCAAATTATCTAGCGTCCATTTCAAAAGCGATTAATTTAAGTAAGTGGGTATTAAGGAACCAAACTTGAAATATGATTGGGTTTTATAGAACGCTATATACAATTCTATTCTTTAGGCTCTCATTTTGTGTTTCTATGTTTGTATGTAAAATACACAAGTATTATTATAAAGGGAAACTATACAGGGTGTTGTAAAATTAACGCCCGTGCTTCTGAAAACGAATAATATTTGAAAGCAGGTTCTTATCTACATCTGCTTTTACAAGATATTATCAGAACTACTGCCTTCTACTTTCAACCAAACTTTCGCAAAATTTATTGCTCTCTCTCTCTCTCTCTAGAGTACTTCGTCTATTGACGCTAACACCTATAGGATCGCGGTAAACTTGTCTTTCGAACAGCAAAGGTAATGGAATTCAGATAGAGAAATTTTCACTTAAAAACAAAATTTGTTTTTACTGTGTGGTTTTTGTAGTACAATGCCGATGATTTAGAAACCTTTCGATACATGCCTAAGCCGCAGTCACATTATCATGCAATTAATGCGTTTAACATATTGATGTAACTCACGATTATAGTATTGTCGTTCAATTTTAAACATACAAAACTAAAAAAATGTTACTTGTTAATATGATAGAAAAATTAATAAACTTTCAACATCGCCAGGTACATTATATTATGCAGCACATTAGAGCGACCGGGCGCTGAAAGCTATTATTATACACATTTTCATCAATAACTTGTTAACAATTTAAATTCTAGAAACACGGCTATTAATTTTACCACATCCTGTACTAAATGTAATAAACTGAAAATCACAACAAGCTTCCTAACATTTCACTTCTTACTAGACATAAATGTACACCTTGCTTTCTACATCCTTAACTTACACCTCATGCAAATACGCACATATGTCATCTTAATATGTGTATTTAACTGTTATTTGCGATTTTAACAAGACTACCGCGACATGGATGTATGCCTGTTATTACCAGGACCCGTAAAAATTGCACTGAAAGTATAAATAGATGAAACTTGTATATGAGTTTGGGTGGTGCGTGCCAAAGAGCTTGCTTTATGACATCATAGATCAGCACCGACTTAAGGACGTGATGCTCAAATTGTACTCGGATTATGTTACGATGTATGTTCCGATCTCACTTAGAGATAAATTTATGCACACCATACTATCTCGCTGTTCATCTTGTTTTCTGGAACGTAAGGCGGGTTATTCGCGATGTCGTTTGTTCGTTATGCAGATGTTTATAGCCGATGTTATGTGTGCCGTACCCGTGTACTGACCTCAAACCGTGCACAATTGAGTATCTCGCGATTTATTACTAATGGTTCGCAGAGGAAGTAATCAAGATACGGGACAATCGTTTCCATGAATGATGCGGTATAACCGAATACTCTTGCCGTGTCTAAGTCTAATCTTCATGGTTTTAGTGGTTAACAACCAGAAGTAAATTGTCAATGCACTTGCTATAATAGCTAGGAAACTTTAAAGCTTAAACAATGATAACTAACGTTTTAGATTACTAGCTTTCTGCAAAATACATGTTTTGTTAAGTATTGGATGTATATATGTATATATAAATTTGATTTAACTTCAAACTAAAAAAATGAGGGTGCATTTTTTTACATGTATATAAAGTGCAGATAAGTAAAAGGCAATTTACACAAGGAGTGTTTGAATGCCAGAATCTTATGTACAATGTCCAAGTTACGCTGCAGTTTATTACAACTTTTGAATAAGAGAAGCCATTCTGATGTAGTTATTTCTATTAGCTTTCTTTGAACCATTTAGTTAATTGTTACCAACAGGTTTATATTTTTGAATTTGTGATAAACCTTAATAATTTATTAAAACATTTGTATTTCAAGTAAAACACAGCAGGGAATTTTTTAATGACGGCTATTTATCAACTAATTTTGTGTTTGTGAGATTATTTTAAAGTTGAGGCCGGTATTTGAAACTTCCTAAGGTTCCTAATAAAAATTATTAGCTAAATTATTATAAGGTACTCTTATTAGCAGATGGAAATATTGGCTTTTAATAGAATAATATATTTAATCCTAATGAAAAATATAAAATAAAAATATATATTATCACACATCACATAGTTATTTTATAGTGTATTTGGCCGACCAAATCTTTTCTTAGTCGATCCATTTCGTGCTCGCAATTTCTATTTAAAAGAAACTAAGTCTCAAAATTCCAGGAATGTTGATAATATCACTTATCACAGATTTTGTTTTAAGGTTACTAGACATTTTAGTGTTCATTTAAGTGTTGAGAATATTAGAAAACTATTTTAATTTTGTTGAATTAGTTATTACTTAGCTTTGCTGTCCTGTGTGAATGTTATAGTAAATAAGTAATAGTTTTTGTTTCTTGGAATCCAATTTGTTCCTAATTTTGTTGCAAACATATTATGATCAGCTACTAAATAGTTCAGATTTCAAGTTTCTGTTTTTGCAACTATATATAGAGAACAATATATCATATTTCCTGCAAATCACCATTTTTCTTTTCTAATTTCTTTCATTTCTTATTTACTAATTGTATGCTTTTTACAATAATTACAATATTTAAGTGTAACACAGTATAATGCTGTATTTACTAATTTATTACTCTAAATAATGTACAAAATTATAAAGGCGTAAGACTTTATTTGTACATTTTGTGCTTATATGTATTGTATAAAATAAAAATATAAAAGCATAATATATTAGCTATGATTGCAAATCCTACCTGTTACTACTTAAAAATCGCAATACGAAATTACTGCAGATACTGCTTCATCAGTTTAATAAATCTACGTATGCAACCTGCTTAGCTCTACCTACCCTTATGTATTCAAAACTTATTTCCCTCTCGAGTTAGGACCCTACATTCTTTTTCGCTGTATGAAAAAATCCAAGCATCCGGCGAGTTAGTCTATTAAACCTCAGATGGCGCTCTCATTCCATGTTTTAATGAAGGTTTCGGGAAATAAAAACATAGAGGGGTTGCATTAATATCAAGTTCAACTTATTCCAGGTTTGTTCTTTTAATGTTACAATTAACTTGTAACACCTAAAATGTAGGTGCGTAAATCTAATAATATTTTAAAGTGTAAATTTATAAATAGTATAATAGTGTTCAATGATAAATAAAGAAAATATACACCAAAACAATTAAAACGGTATTATTAATCATAAAGAGCACTCGCCCACATTTGAAAGAATCCGGAATCGTGTTTTTATATTTGTAATCTCATATCTCATCGTACTATACCTTGCAAGATGTTGAGAACTTATTATTTTCTTTTTGTTTTCTTTATTCTTTTTTTTGTTATTTGTATCTGTACCTAGTTGCTGTGATTTACTATCTTCTCGCCACTGCATTTAAGATTCTCTTGGGAAAATTTTGCAGCCTTTGTTTATTATTGCACCCAACTTCATTACTAGATTTTTCAACATTATCGTTGTTAACTAGTTTAATAACTATAATTTACTTACGATGTCCATTACACAACGTTTCGTTTTCTTTTCTATCCCAAGAACAAATTATTAGAGAACATTCATATTTGAAGCTCCCTAGTGTTTCGTTCTTGAGATAGAAAAGAAAAAGAAGCATTGTGTAAGGGATATTTTGGGGTGACTATAACCCCTGTATATGATATTTTCGGAAAAAAACTAAAAATCGGTAAATTTTATTTTTTAAGGTAGATAGTTTATGGATTAAAGCAGAAATATATGAATTTCTCATTTACGTGGTCGATGGGTTAAAATTTGTTCTTATCTTAACCCTCCATCATGCACCATTGATCTCTTTACTAAATCAGAATATTCAAATTGTCAAGAAGAACATTTTACTTTTTAGTTCAGTTCGATATCTCTTCTAGTTCTAAAGATATCGTGAAAAATGTGTTATAGTGGTTTAACTTTAGAGGTAGGTATGTGATTTCCCCTACAAGTGAATATTCGCAGTAAAAAAAATACAGATCGATTATTTTTCACTGCTGCAATATTTTATCAAAATCGGAGGTGACCAGCTGGGTTGACCTTGCTAGTGGAACAGGTGATAACTGAATCCCTGTGTTTTTTAATTTCTCTTCTGAAGCTAGAATAGATTAATCAAAAGAGATTTTAAGAATATATTAATTTCAAAACATTGTGCCAAATTTTCTCTTCTATTATGATTAGTAGGTACATACCTATAGGTTATTAAAAGTAGTGTTAATCCTTTTATTTGGAATAGGATGTTAATAACAAATATTCTTTGAGGCAAACTTAATAAAACAAACTGTGGTAATATTTCTTTATTTTCATAATACAATAACATTATATTTTAAGTATTGGAAGTAGTATGTCCAATTAATCTTTATTTTCCGCTGAGTAGGAACAGGAACTAAATTGCTAAGCAATTTAGTGCTTATCAAACAACTCTGCAAACGTCTAAAAGTAAATAATACTTTCGATATGGAATATCAGGAGGATATAAAAGTAAAAAAAAAATGCAATAGACCCTTCAATCATGCAAATATATAAATTATAGTAATTAAACTCCAAAATTAATAATTAATTAAAGGTATATACTATTCTTTTAGCGCGATTCATAACTAGGTCAGTAAATTCCGGTTCAGAAACGTAAGCTTAGGAGCTTCCCAACTTGATTTTTTCAATGCAATTCTGCAAAAGTTATTTTAAATTGCAACATTAGCTTGTTATCTTGTTCACTTATTTTGTAAGCACGTGGATACGACTAAATAGTCATTTCTTGTATAAATTATCAACTTTTAAATATTTAAAACGACTATTACGTACATGTATCTTTAAAATAGAAGTAAATATTCACTGTAGTGAGCTTGCATCGTATCTTCTAATTGTAAGTCTGGTGCGAGATCCAATTTATTTCAGATCGCTGTTTGCTTTCATAATTGCAATACATTCTTCATAGAACAATGAATCTGCAATATCTTGTACACCATCTATAATATGGACGGCGATTTATCATTCAGTAAAAATAAAATTTAATCCGTGACGGTAAAACGGTCTACGATCGAACTTAACCTGTAAAATCTGCCACTTAAACACTCGAAAGGTCGAAACCCAAGCCTCCACGCAGAAATACAACGCTCAATTGATGCAGAACCTTTCACGATTATTACAGGCACTTAATTGTGGGACCCTCTCTTCCATCAATGCACAACACAGATCTATCTTTGTTCGCAGGTAGAGGACTTGATTGGATGTGTCACGGGATATAATTTCCGGTTCATCGGCGATAATTTTTCAGGCGTAAGTTGCGATATCCTTCCTATACGGATAGACAGATATGCGTGATATAATCAGGGCAGAAGGATGTAATGAATAAATTACAAAACGCATACTTAAACTATAGGTGTATATTGTCTGATCATAATTGATGCACAGAATACATTTTATACTGGGTATTCTTGGTAGTTTTCATTACCTTATTAGTGGAAAGTATTATTATACGTCATTACGGGTCTATTGCTCAGATCATAATCGAGTCCGTTATAACAGCTTTTTAAGATTCCTGTACCTGTATCCAATTACGTTCTCCAACTTTACGTTGTAAAGCTAACGCCTAGTTTATTTAATATTTAGGTATGTATATTTAAAGCTGCAGGCACCGAGTACTACATTTTATGCGTACCTCTTAATATTTATCGAAAACCATTGTATTTTTTACGCAACTAATAATATCTTTCATTTATTGTATTACATAAATCCAAAGATGTTGAAATAAAAAACAACAAATTACATTTGCAGCTGCTATAACACAGTTAGCTCGTAATTACTTTTCAAGAAATATATGGCAACATTTTTAAGATATTGGATTGGATCAATAACTTATTGTTAGTAAACAGTGTGACAATTTACTACTTGGAGAATGCACACAACAACTAAGAGCCTTCGATAAATACAACAGTTAGTTAGGTGTAAGCACCGGAGCACAGGAGCACAGCGGACAATGAAATTGCAAATCAATTGGCATAAAATACACTGAAACATTTTTACTGTACCGCTACCCTAAACTAGATTTAACAATAACCGAAACTGTGATACATAGTGGAGCTTTATAGAAACCATGTTAATGAATAGAGAGGTAGCAAACACATTTATGAAAAAAAAAACGGTCCAAACATGAAACAAAAACTTATCTCATATTAAAATACCTACCTTTACTAGTAAGCAGTAAAAGATATGAAAGACAGGATACAATAGATAGATACAACTTTATTCCCACAAGTATAATGTAAAAATATACAAAAAAAAATCAAAATACAAAAATAAAAAAGTCTAACGGTCAAACTGTTGATTTGATAGCGAAAAACGCTCTTCAGTGTCGTAAAATATATATTTCGTAAGCTATTCTTTAAAACTGATTTAAATTATTTTAATGACTATGCTATTATTTTTTAATGAATTAAAAAATTTAGCAGATTTATATTTTACAGACTGTTTGTGATGTTAAGATAGGGTATCCTTAAATTACTATTAAATCTCGTTGAGTAATTATATTTTTTATTTATTTATTTATATATTTATTTATAATAAACAGGCAACAATATAATAAATACATAGCTACATAATGTAGTACATGTGTATTAGTAGCGTTGCTGCTCGCCATCCATCATCCTCGCCACGGGAGCTACTATATCGGGCTAACGGTGTTGAGGGCCTCCTAGCAGTGTCTTTCTTCTAATATGGTCGTCGTTTAGATTTTACTATTAATTTTTATTCCTCAAAAACTGTTGTATTTCACTTTTATATTTGGGGTACGGTAATTCTTTTATGTGTTTCGGTATTTTGTTGTACATTTTTAATGTTGTTGTAGTTAGTGTTTGACTGTAGTTGTGGTGTTTATATTTTTCAGTTCTCAAGTGCGATACTCCGCGAGTTTTGTAATCATGTGTGTCTCTATTCGTTTGTAATCTTATGTTTGTTTTAATTTCCTTATTTCTAATTTTGTGTAGAAATAATACTTTATTTAGGTTTATGATTCCTTGTATGTTTAGTTCTTTTGTTTTGTCATAAATATGAATTGTTGGAGTTCTACAGTGTAAATTGTATATTATTTTAGAACTTTATTTTGTTGTCTTTGTATTTTTGATAGATTTTTTGTTGTTGTGTTTCCCCAAATGTTTATTAGGTAGTTAATTTTTGCAGCGAACAGGGCATGGTATAGTGGTTTTTTAACGGAAGTCGGTATTATATGTTTAATTTTATTTAAAGCCGCAATTGTTCTTGCATTTTGTTCAATTAGTTTCTGTATATGTCTATCCCATTTCATGGTATTTTGTAATTGTAATCCTAAATATGTTGTTTTATTCACTTCCTTTAATTTCTGATTGTTTATTTATTTCTTGCTTTTCCTTTTTTTTTACTATATATCATATATTCAGTTTTTGTTTCATTTATAGTTAGTAAATTATTAAAACACCATTCTTCCAAAATTTTGATATCTTCTTTAATTTTTGTTTCCATGATTTGTGTACAATGTCCGGAATAAAGATACAGGTGTCGTCTGCATAAACGTATAGTTTTCCATAGGATGGTTGCTCGAATAGGTCATTTAGGTATAATATGTAGAGAATTGGTGGAAGATTGGTGGCATTCCGTATTCTGCAGTCATAGGTTCACTCATAGTGTTATTTACTTTTGTCCTTTGTTTTCTGTTGGTGATATAAGTTTTTATTAAGTTTAATTATTTTCCCTCAAAACCATAATATTGGAGTTTTTCAATTAATTTTTCTTTTGAAACGGTATATAAATCTGAATGGGTTTTTAAGCGTTAGTTATTCTCCTCTGCATATTCCAAAACATTAAAAATAAATAAAGACGGCACACTTCCTGAAAATATAGTTTATAATACTATTTTAATGGCTCTCAAGCATTTTTTCGGAATTTTGAAAATCCTATCTAAATTTTGTTTTGAACTACTCCATAAGAGTATAATTTACTATATAGTGGAAATTAGTGTAATACACCAGTTTTGCTGTATCCACGTCAGTTATCTTAATAATCTTCCGTATTTAATATGCAGCAGCATTTAGTTTTTTACACATTCAACTTGATATCTCCAAGTTAAACCAGAATGGATGTGAATACCTAACAGTTTTGCAGTACTTTTATTTTTATATGTAACCTCAAATGTTTTTTTTTGTGTTTATCTTATGTTACGTTTCAAATTATCATATTGACACTAAAATTACGAATTCTCCAGTGAATCAATTTCCCGTTTATTTAAAGAGGTCCTAAGTTTGATCCTTGTATGACAACAATCTGCCTTCTATTAGTTAATTAGGATTCAAAAATCTTGAATGATCTTCTCTCGTGCCACAGCAGAAAGCTTGTAGAGTAAAATGTCATCAAGGACACAGTGAAAAGTTTTTGACAAAAAAAATTGCCGGAAATTTTAAAGAGTTTTAAAGAGAGATTTTTAAGAAAACCCATCAATGATATTATTGACAGCATACAGCATGTATCGTTCACTTATTTTTAAGGTGTCCATATTATTGCTCACAAAAATTTATCAATTTGTGTGGCTGATGGTCGAGTGACTAGCGCGCTGGTCCGGGGTTCGAATCCCAGGGCCTGCTCTCAGAGTGAGGTTTTCGTGGTTTTCCTCACTCCTTGGCAAATGCTGAGAGACAAACACCTTAAGTCGCTCCACGGGCGCAGGCGTAATAATAACTCATGGCCGGCCGATGCCCCCTGTAATTGGCGAAAGCTGTTGGGGGATGTGAAGGCATGAATTATTATTATTATTATTATTATTATCAAAATAGCTTAGTAGCATGTGTTTAAAAATTTATTCCGATAGAATAAAAAAGCTAGCTTTAAACTTCTGTGAATGTTTTTAAGGAACAAATATTAAGTCCTTAAGATGGCTTACCGCGTAACAGACAGAACACAAACAAGACGGAAACTCGTATCGAAAAAAACAAACTGTACTTTTAAAAATCTTCTTTAAGACTGATGAACTGATGTACGGCTAGTACAACCGGTTGTATTGTTTCTTTTTCGTTATGAAAGCTTGTTTCGCTGGGTACATGCTGAAATGCGGGTTTTGCATTAAATCACTTAATTAATCTAACCCAATATCTATGATAATGTGTTTTTCTTCCCGTGAAGTAATGAGTAATGTTAATGAGAGTAATATTTTTATTATTATAAGGCAGTCATATTCTTCAGTCATATTAATTTGTTGATGAATAAAGTTGGTGAACAAAACTTTACCATTAAAAAGTTGAAAGCAGAAACAAAACCTTAATGTAGTTCGTTTGGTTGAAATAAGAATTTTAGGTTTCCTTCAGTTTTTAATTGTTTGCAAAGTTATAAAAAGTACAATCTCGACTAGTCCATTTGGCGAAAGATCACCTTTAAGTAGGACTAGTGAAGAGATAAATACATATTATATGATGAATTAAGCAATTAATACCAGCAATGGCTGTGAATGAAACAAAACCGGCTGTATATTTGTTTCTATTAGGCTATAAAGTTGTCAATATAGATATTTACAAACATATCAGAATACACTCTCAGTAACCTCTAATCATAATATCTAATTGAGAATTTTAATAAGGTACTTATGATGTATTAGATCTTCAATCTACTTCACCCATACATATATGATATTCCAGATGTAGTTGTTTTCAAATCAATACATTTCCTATTAATCTAAATGTGTATTATAGGTATAATATATACCCTTCTAGATTGACGTTTAGATATTTACATAAAAATATAATTTCAATGACAAAAAGATAAAAATTAAATGGTATATGTAAATATAGACACAGCCACATCCATCATCCATCTACGATATATAGTAACGTAAATATTTGTGTATAAACAAAATTAATCAGATAAAAATATACGAGGTAGTATTATTTTTACCAAATATACAAACTAATATTGATATTAATAACAATAATATGTAATGACAAAGAAAATATATCCGGCAGAGTGTTCTTGGTCACGAGCCGGCGAACCTGAAACTTCGTCGTCGCTGGAAATGATGTATTACTATCGATTTGCATGGAACAAAACGTTGTCAGATAAAATGGAAACAACAAATCACATGCGTGAAAAATATAAATATTTTTCCTTCACTATGTAAGTTTCGCGTACGGGCGAACTATATGATATATTGTGCTGGTGAATTTTTACGAGCGTTTTTATTTGATTTTGACAAAACGTCAAAATTGGGAAATATATATTGGAGAATTATGGACGTGTGTTTTCGGAAATATTCTACTTTGATATTTATGATGTCGACGAACATGTGAACTGTGTATCGCATACACATACATAATAATATGATGAATATACCATAAAAATATTTGCTGTTTTCCCTATGTAGATTTGTTTGTTCTTTTATTTTATCTTTATGATGCGGCGGTTTCGCATTTACGGCGGAAAATTTATGACGTACTCCTTGAACCTTTCTACGTATCAAAAATCTTGCTGCATTTATTTGTTTTTGAACCTGCCTCACATTTGTTTGTTTGGTACTCTTGGAAATCTGTAACTTACATTAAGAAATAACAAAGCACAAATATTAAATGGAGTTTAAAAACAAGTCTGTTGTTTATAATAAAGTTTATATTAAAGTGTTTAGGTATTATTTTTATTGTTATTAATGCAATTAAACTAAACAAGGAGAACGAATGTAAATTTATAATATATTTCTTCTTCTAAAGAGCTCTAAAATAAAATGACTAAACTTCAGTGCTATTACAGTTTTAGATTTGATGGAAGGAATTCAACTATTCGGGTTCTTCAATAAGACATTCTCTTACGCTCTTACATGTATTTTATGTTTTTCAACTCTTCAGCAAATTTAAGGATATTCTAAAATTCCGAAAATTAATTTTTATTACATTCAGTTTCCAGTAATCTTGGGGTGAATTAGAAAATGCAACTATTAATCATGTTGATTGGTTAAAATCCTACCATATTTCGAAACTCGACCTTTAAGCAATTATTATATATCACCAACAGAAAGCAAATGACAAAAGTAAAGAACATTATGAGTGAGCTCACATATAACTGCAGAATTCGGAATACCACAAGCAGAAATCCTTTTCACATTCTCTACACACTATACGTAAATGATCTATTTGAACAATCATTTCATGGAACGACGACGACACCTATAGATATATTTTATGCCGGACACTGTATAAAAACTATAAAAGCAAAAATAAAAGAAGGTACCAAAATTTTGCAAGAATGGTATTTCAATAACTTACTAACTATAAATGAAACAAAAACTGAATATTTGATATATAGTAAGGAAAAGGTATAAAGCAAGAAATAAATACACAAATAAACAATGAGAAATTAGAGGAAGTAAGTGAAACAACATATTTAGGATTTACAACTACAAAATACCATGAAGTAGGAGAGACATATACAAAAGCTAATTGAACAAAATGCAAGAACAAGCGGTTTAAAGAAAATTAAGCATATAATACCGACTTCCTTAAAAAAAAAACATTAAGTATACTGCGCTCTATTCGCTGCAAAAACCTGCTAACTAATAAACATTTGGGGAAACACAACAACTAAAAATCTTTCCACGATACGACAACAGAATAAAGTAATATAAATAATATACAAGTTACACTATAGAACTCCAACACCGCATGTTTATGAGAAAACAAAGGAACTAAAGATAGGAGGTAAATAGCGTATTATTTTTACACAAAACTATCAATAAGGAAATTAAAACAAAAATAAAATTGCAAACGAATAGAGAAATACATGATTACAAAACTAGTATTGCACATGAAAACCGGAAAATATAACCACCGTAACTACAGTCAAACACTAATAACAACAGCCATAAAAATGTGCAACAAAATACCGAAACACATAAAAGAATTAGCACATCATAAAATTAAAAGAAAACTGAAACATATTTTGAAGAACAACAATTAATAGTAAAATTTAAAACTCGACCGTGTAGAAGAAAGAAAATGCTAAGAAACCCTCTACACCGTTAGGATGAGGGGTGGCCAAGCCGCAACGTCTTGATATATACATATACCGACTTATACCATAGGTATATTCATTGTTGTTTGTTTATTATAAATAAATAAATATCATCATTATTAAATTATTAACCTATTTATATATATGCCATCGTTATGTAAGACCTAACAGGTTAAAGAAATAAATAATTTGCGTCAAAAGAAAAAGTGAGTGTTATGGAGAGTATGATAGGTAAATTAAATATTGAATACACACACAAGTTAATTAACGTGTGCATTAGTGCAATTTTTTTTTTAAATTGTGTTAGGCCAGGGGCCTCCTTAGCTCAATTGGTAGAGTCGTCCGCCCGGCAAGCGGGAGGTGCCTGGTTCAAATCCGACATGAGGTAAAATTTTGAACATAGAAAATCTCCTCATATTAAAAATTACACGTTAAAGCAGAAAAGCATTTATTTAATTAATTAACATGTTTTTTTTTCTCTTCTAGAAACGTTAATAAAATTTTTATTTGTGTGTATTTTCCCACATTGACAAACAGATTGGATTAATATTATCATTATTAAATATGTTTACACGTCAATGCTATTAATGGAATTAATATTTGCACAGATCTGTATTTATCTGATACGTATATTATTATATTATTATATATCGGTGGTTTATGAAATTCGCTAAATTTTAGGTACCCCAGCATTGCTCTCTTAAAGCAAATGCCCTAGTTAAATTATTTGGATATGAATGAAAGCACGTTACAACATGTTATTAACACTCAAATTTTTCACATACTTTTTGTTTTGTATGTAAACATTAATTTCATTGCTTCTAAGTGTGTGCTACATAATTAAAAAAAAAAACTATCTGCATTTGGGGTACCTCTAGCAATATCGAAATATTCCGAGTTTTAATAAACCAGACATTAGTTTAGAAAAAGATCAACGACTCTAGCGTGGTAGTAGATACAAAAGACATCCGATTACTGCGCGCTACACGGCGCAGAGTGATCGGATATCTGGTGGGTCCGCATATTAGATAAGTCTGCAAAATTATCATATTTATTTCTCTAAATGAGTGGAAGTTACGTTTTTTTAATTTGCAATTGCAAAACAATACATTTATATCTCTAGTTTAATTTTTATTTGGAATCTTACAATTACAGATTCCATAGATAAATAAGATTAATAAAGAAAAGCATGTACTCTTTCTTACAAGCAATGTTCTCAGAATCTTCATTATTTATTTGCTGTTGGCCTCGTTTTCATAATTTGTATTTATAGTTATGTCTTTTAGCTTAATCAATCGGACTATTACTTGATTACTTTCTTAGTGCAAAGACATCGCTGTAGGAACTACCTAGAGAGTTATAAAACTTTTCAATGAACTTAGATCTTTTTTTATGAAATGCAAATGCTGTGTCTGATGCATTTATGGTAGCTCAAACTTCTCAGAACATGTATTGAAATATGTATATGTAGGTAATATATGTGTATACAATACAACTGTTAACAGTATGAGTCATATATGGTACCATGGTAGGATAGCAAATCTTTAAAAGTTTAATATTTAAGTGATCGCAACTACCTGCGTTTATCTTGATTTCTTTAATAAATTTTGTGATAGTGGCTTCTTCTACCTTTTAGAAATCAAATTGTTCCAAATAGTTAGGGTAAGTACTTTATTTGATTTAGAAAAAATTATTAAATTTGTAATGTTATGATCCAATGAAGGAATTTTATCTATGAAAAAGTTATCAAATTTATTAACAATTTCATTTTTTTTTTATTAGTTCTTATATTTAGTAAATTTAATTTCTTCCAGGAAGATGTATAATTTACAGAATATTGATGTAATTAAAAAATAGTATCTGCTTTGGATTAAGCGTTTGTGAGGCCTACTGTGCACAAACAGTCTTCGCACAATGTGTTACGTTTGTTCTTATCCACATCTCAATGATGGAATTGTATGATGGAAGGATATAGCAGTAGTTATATCATTTACCAGTATATATGTAAATTAAACCCTTGTAGTTATGTCGAGGTCTTTTCAAGAAAAATAAATACTTACACTATGTGGTATATATTGGGAAAAGAAAATATTTCTTCTTATTATTTTTATAACTTGCACCGCAGTTATTAAGAACTTCTGTTATATACATATAATGTATGAATAATATTTATGTCACATAGCCTTTCTAAATGACCGTGTGTGTAAGTGATATATTGGGTAATATGAAAGAGAATTTAATGATTTAACTTGAAAACAATATCCATTAAAATGAGTAATTAACTCGTTAATTATCATCAGATTACAGTGCTTTCCAGCTGGGTCGTCTCGGCTTTCAATTCCAGGCCTTGCCAACTGACGCTTCTCTGTTGTATGTCGTCCCAGTTCAGGACATAAATCACACGCACCAGCAAGACCTCTCGCCGTCCATTCGGGAGGTGCGAGCGAGATAGGGTTAAAACCGGAACAGGAACTCCGTAGTATTCAAATTAACCGACCTATCTTTGCATACGGCGACGCAGCAGTTGTACAACACTGTCCCTTTCACGTGAACAAAGAGACCCTTTCGTTTTCATTAGGATTCCATTCAGCGGATCTATCTTCGACACAATAAAAGCCGGAAAGGTCCCTTCTTTACCTGCACACTAAAGAGAAGAAAGGGTTCACCGGAGATCTTCTAGACGTAAGGTAGACCGTATGCAAAGGAGTAGTCAGCAGGTATGACATCTGCATACGTTTATTATAATTTCTTTCTTTGTGCAGACGGTTTTTTCCTTCTCTCCTGTAAGAGGGTACGACGTTAAAGAAGGGTTACAGCATGTGAGAATTCTTTGCCCACGAGAACGAAATAGTAGGTTTTTGTGTATGAAACAGGTAACACAACTGATGACGAATCTCTCGGGATAAATGATAAATTATGTTCGAGAATGGAAGCACGACAGGATCCTAGGGGGGACCTTATTTGAATATAATTCAAAAACTGTCAAACGCCCCTCGACGTCATTTGCATGGCGAGCTTTGCATCAGTTAAAGCTGCGAGCCTCCGGTACGCAAGCTTAGATACCTGAAAACATGCATGTACGTGCTAGTAACCGTTAGGACAATTTACAATGACTCGAATCAATACATGCAAATTAGATAGGTGCCTTTTTCACGTGACGTCGAGTATTATATAAGCTTTACGTGCGTCAAAAACACTTGAAGGTTATATAAAATTAATTTCCTTATATGTTTATGTTCATGTTCCTGACATTTGTACTATATTTCAGCTTTTGGTTCCCTATTTTCTAAAATTGTATATTAAATGTAAAAACATATAGAATACACATCTTCTTTTTAAAAGAATTCATACTTATTAGGTAATTTCAGATACCTAGATCTTAGTTATTTAAATCAAATTATTGCTGTACTTATATTTAAACTCGTTACACGTTTTTGAGCACAAATACAACTTTAATAAATGAGTTTTTTAAGGACGCGTCTTTAAATACGTATTTTTATGCAGTTTTTTATTGTGTTTGACGTTTTAATTGCTTTTCTTTAATAATAAGAAATTATATAATAACATCTGCAAATTATATAGATCACCTTAAATTGTCACACTGTTTACTATTTGCCTAATGTGACTAACATAAAACTACCGAACTACTAAACGTTTACTGCAATTATATACGCACTAGCGCTGTTATGGTTATAGAGGCATTTGTGTGAGTACTTTCATAAGTCTATTAGAAGCAGTAGCTTTAAAATAGGACATTAAAAGACAAGTTTCATAAAGTGTATTTTTGTCACACGCGGTCAAAATTGGAAAAATAAATGCGGCCAAATGCTTTTATAAATCGAAGTTGGCTATACCATTTTTTCTATTAGGTAAGTATAGTTTTTATTTTAAATTAACATCCAGGATTTTTTACTTAACAGGTTCCTAGAACTGAAAGCTAAATTTAAATTTGCAATTTGATTTGATGAAATTTTCATTTGAATTCGAAAGTATTCTAAAATTCTTAGATACATCAACGAAAAGTACAGTTTGCCCAATTTGCGTAACACAGAAGATAGTTTGCCACAAGCCCACTACCACATACACTGTAGTAGAAGATAAGTGCACAACTCCTCCCTCATTCAAATAGGGCGCGTCTTCTCTTCCTAGGTGTACTTATTTTGTAAATATAGATAACGGTCAGTGTGCTCTGCTACGATTATTCTGTTAATAGTGTAGAATGCCATTGATACATGCATTGTGTTGAAATCAGAGTACGTTTACACAACCAACAGCGAAATAAACATAAAATAACTGACAGGCACAGTTACAGAATTGTACCGAGCCCAATATTAAAAAAATGCTAAAAGCAGTGCTATTATGAGCACACTATACAATGTGTCTACGGTCTTGTGATTTTATTTTCATTAAATATCTTTAAATAAGATCGTTAACGTAAAGATATCTTAACTAAAGTTGCATATTAAGAGAGATATTAATGTTAAAATAAAATTTGTAGTTTTTTTTTTTATTTTTAAGTGGTAACCATAAAAACCCTTCTTAACGTTAAACCGATTAATCAACAACTTGTGCAAAGTAATTGTAAACGATAGGTTATTAGTGAACTTTTTACAAATTAGGCTGTAACTTTTCCCATGTGTCAAGTTGTTTCATTAGTTGTCACTGCATTGCTGGTTTGACATAATTTTTTCCGAATAAATCCTAATAAGAAAAGAAAAATAATCCATCGCTGCAACAGTTGACATGTTGTTAATTTATGATGAAGTACGCCAGAATTCTGCTACTGTGTATCAATTGTACGCTGAGCGGTTTCCTAACAGGCCAATATCTATTCCACAAAAATTGAACGCTCTAGTAATCTGTGCACGTGAAACTGGTCGAGATGGTCGACACCAACGAATTTTGGAAGCCGAAGAAGAACTCTTAAATCTTGTCGAAGAAGGTCCTTCTAGTAGTACTCGAAAAATATCTTGCCTAGTACCTAAATATATCAAATCGAATTGTCTAGCGAACACTGCGCGAGAATAAATTGTATCGTTTCCATGTACAAAAAGTACAAGCTTTACAACTTAAAGATCATCCTTTACGTTCCAAACTTTTCTTGTATTGGCGACTGATGAAGCAACATTTACACGTAACGGCGTAATAATACCATATTTTGGCTGTGGAAAATCCACATGCTGTTCGTCTTAATCATTTCCGGCACAGATTTTCGCTAAAAGCTTGGGTCGCATTGGCAACGGACAACTTATTGGCCCATTTGGGTTGCATATTCGATTGAATCGATTAGCTCTTGTTTTTGCAAAATCATTTGATGGAACTTTTGTAAGAGGTTTCTTTGAATGTACGTCGACAAATGTGGTTTCTTCATGATGGCGCACCACCGTATTCTAATCCTTTAGTATGCCAACATTTACATGTGTTTAATTTATTATTTAACCCCGTCGATTTTTACTTATTGGACGTTATGAAGACCAGAGTATATACCAACGACATACTTGATTTAGACGATCTTCGTAACCAATTTATGCAAATCCATGGATGCGTTTAATATGCTTAATCACCAGTTAAAACAAAAAAAATAAAAAGGCCAAATTTTGTTTGTAACATTAAAATCTCTCTTATTATGCAACTTTTTTTAAGGTATTTTTACGTTAATAACCTTAACTTAAGATATTTAGTCACACCTTGAAAATAAAATCACAACACCGTAAACCTCCGCATGCATATAGCGTGTGTCAAAAAATATGCGCCATGTGAGATAACATTGTTATGGACTTTCATAAAATCCTGATAATACAGAAAATTTCACGATTAACTTGACGAGACCCTTTTGAAGGAAATTTATCTTCTATCATATACCGAGTAAATTAAAGAGCCTGAAAAGTAAATTAGAAGAGCCTCATAAGTCAATTAAAAGAGTCCCAAGAGTAAAATAAAAGAGTCTCAAGAGTAACCAATCCTTTTTTCAAATGGAAAAAAAAAAGTTATTAGGAAACGCTTACTTATTCAAATATGAAATCATAGTCTCCTATCTCACAAATAAACAAATTGCTTTCTTTTTTTCTGAACCACGCTCTATGTATTCCACATTTACAATATATAATCCATCTAAATATTTGTAATTGATATAACTATTTAAAAAATATATCCTGTTCTAGTGCATTAAATTAAAATCTTTCTTTTTTAAAGGATTTAATTGTTTGGAAATAATCGGCTGCTATTTGGCTTAACAAATTGGTTAAGCATTCTCATAAACTAGTAAAATAATTATCTCAACATACTAAGATTAACATGTTCGATGGTATAATTAAGTTTACATTCCATAACATTAATTGATTGAATTAACCACATTATCAGCGTTGATATAATTAAACAAATCCTTTAACTGTGAGAAATAAAATTATTATTAATATATACGTATATTCAAACGAAGCAATTTCATTTTATAAGCTTCCCAAAATAGTATGCGTCGTTGAAAATAGAATACTCAAATTGTATACCTGTCAAAACACTTATTAGTGGCAATAATCGATACCGACACACTTTTCTAAATTAACACCGAACTTTTCATAGTCGCCTGTGTGATAATATTGATAACAGAATCAAATCAATGGCAGATTAATACTTTATGATATTGAAAGTTTTTGTTGTCGTTGTCAGCCTACTAAATTGAAACCGAATATTACGGTATAATAGAAGGATTAAATGTATTTTTTGGCCCATGCACGTTTTGACAGGGCCAATCTATATTCTCTAATTATGTTTTTCCCATTGTTGTAGCTGATTTGGTTTTCCATTTTGTGGATGATTAAATTCTGTAGGTGGAAAACATTTGTGTAGGTCGCCCTTTAATATTGTAGATTACCGTTAGTGTGAGTATTACAAATATGGCTTGAATAATAAATAGGGAAGTCATTTACCATTACTCCATTAATGAGTTCCTTTAATATTGTCGCTCAACGCTGGGTAGGTTATAACATAATGTATGCAATATTAATAAAATAGATAAATATAGTCATGAAAAATATTGCTTTAATATTCTTTTTTTACATATATATAACAAGGTGAAGAACCTTCAACGAATGCTTAGAGAGCATTTACTCAGCTATTTTCATACCTACCAATAGATCCTTTTGAGACTATTTATTTGATTATATAAATCAAGTAATTTTAATAAAACTGGCTTTGAAGAGGCTTATTGCTTAAAGGTTCTAGATGCAATATCAGTTTAAGCTACTATAATTCTAAAATACCTTCAGATTTATTGATCATTAGATATGAAATACCGGCGTTATTAAATTATTAAGAATTAATTACGTATTCAGCGTTATATCTATACGAATAAGGTTAGATATTACAACTAGATCGTCAAAAAAAATTTTTGATAAAACAAATTATACAGTTGCACATAGAAAAATAGATATTACCATGTATGTATTATAAATATAATGAACGGCATTAAAGCAGGGACAATAATAATTATTTAATACCCAATATTCATCCATATACTACTGTTTATTAGAAAAATCATACGTTCGAATATAATTATAATACAACTAATTATAAAGTACTAACTATTTTTTTTAGTGTAATAATGCTACTCAGCTTTCAACAGTTGGTGCATAACTACTGGCATAAATATACAGTGTGGCAACCGTTCATAGCACGATGCATGTATTAGTAACTACTGGTCGACTGTAAATGGGCGTGCCACCTTGAATTGCCACGCCTACTTAGCGGCACGCGGATGGCATTTACAAACGGTAGCGGACGTATTATAAGTTACACGTATAAATGTATTGGGGCATATAGGCAAATCAAAGTCTTTTAGAGTTCTATGTTATAGCATAAGTGATTAATAACATTACATGTGGTAGAAAATACTATGCCTGAAAAGTAAAAAGCTCTGTTAGAGGTAGTGTGTTCCCGATATAAGTAAATATGTTTAGTTGTTTGAAGCATCAGATAATCACTGATAACATGCCAGTGAAGTAATTCATCACAGCCTCATAAACAACATAAAAAATCAAAAATAAATAATCAGAACTCCTAAACTTTAAAATAAAAACTAAAATAATATTGTTCAACAAGTATAAAATCTAAAAACGCAACTATAATTAAATAATGCAAAATAAAATATTTAATTCTTAAAACATAATTGTATTCAACATTGCAATAAACCTGCAATTAGCTAAAAGAGAATATTATTCTTAAACGATAATAAAATTTGAAGTAAATTAATTTATTAAGTGTTCAAATAAACCTCCCTCTTGATAACAACAGTAACCCAACCGATCATAAAAATTCCGACGAACATTTGTTAAGATATCTGCTGTGACAGTATTACTGATTTCAATAATTCTCGCGCGCAGTTCCTCTAGGTTTGGTGGCCGTTGATCACCGTATCCGTATATTGTATTATGTAAAAAGGGCCATAAAAATAAATCGATTGGAGCTAGATCAGGGGACCGCGCTGGCCATTTAATAGGGCCCGAGTTACCGATCCATCTGTTTTCAAAAACCGCGTTTATAAAGTTTGTTACAATGCGTGTATTGTGTGCTGGGCAACCACCTTGCTGAAACCAAACTTAATTTATATTAAATCGCTCCCGTATTGCCGGAATAATATTATTTTCAAGTAACTGTAGGTATCTATTTCCGTTTAAATTACCGTCAATGAAAAAAGGCCCAATTATATGATTTCCAATGATACCTGCCCATACATTTAGCTTCTGTGGATACTGCGTTCGCGTTGGTATATTTAAATGTAGATTTTTACGCGACCAGTAACGACAAACTGCGCGGTTATGATGCCCGTGTAGGTAAAATGTTTCTTCATCTGTGAACAATACGTAAATTAAAAATTGGTTATCGTGATATTTATTTATCATTCTTTCGCAAAATTCCATTCGGCGATAATAATCATCGGGAAGAAGTAGTTGTGAACTTGTAAATTTGTATGAACGATATTTATTAGTACGTAAAATCTTATGAACCGTTGTTTTAGAGATACCTAATTCGCGAGCAATTTGTCGAGATGACATAGTGGGATTTACTTCAACTAAAGCACATACTCAAATTTCTATATCGCTTACATTCTTATCCGGAACAACTTTATTTTTATTATTTACTAAAGAAAATGTAGTTTCAAATCGATTAACGGTCCTACGAATGGTGCTTGCATTGGGAATTTGACTTTCGGGGAAATTAGCTGCAAATAAATCCCGAGTTACTTCCGCGGAATTACCACCGTAAAAGTGTTTAATCATGAAGAGTTTTTGCTCCGGCGTATAGTACTCCATTTTTAAAATAACCGTTATCTACCTACCAACAACGCCTTTTATTAAATAGTACGAGCGAGTAGTTCTCCCGACGAAATACAAAATGCATTTGACACGCACGTGTCCGACGGCTCTTGCACCTGTGCGGCGACAGCGTATGAATGTGGATTTCTTGGCAAATACGAGTGCATCATAGCAATATGCTAATGTAATCCAGTCGAATATTCCGTATACTTCTTTACCGTTCTAATGCATGGATACCTCTGTGTATCTCGCTTACACTACAGGATCGCTATAATGCGGACGCAGGCGGACAATTGGTATATTTTCAACCTTTTGCTTTTATAGCATACACTACTTGCCCTCATATACTGTTATTCATATGTTAAGGCATTTATTATTCATATCTTTTAGGGCTGGATTACTTTGCTATATATTTAATTTGGCATTATCAATTTGGTTAAATGCCGTGTTATCCTACGTGCGATTTTAAGAAAGACCCAAAAATTATAAATCAAGTATTACTGTCTATTCTTTTATTCTGTTCAATTATTAATAGATTATCAATTTAATATTTAATGTTCAATTTTATTTATTTCCAATTTAGTAGTTTCCTTTAATTATAACAATAAGTTGGATCAATTAAACCCACACTGATTTCAACATAATAAATATACTTTTTCATTGAATTTTTCCGGATGCTTTTATCAATAAACTTTTGTCATATACATATGAATCCATAGAATGTTTAGAAAAAAATGATGATCACCATTTTCTCAAATAATATGCGAATCTAAACTCCACAAATTTTCGTTTGTTTATGCGACCGACTATTACAGTAACTGAGATTAAATAAAAATTATTTGTGAACAATTCTGAATTACGTATCGCTGGATATGCTTCGGTTGCATAATCAATCGAAGATTTATAGAGCTTAGACTGGGCATTTAATCTGAGAAATATTGTACTAACACAGTATAGTATTATCCAATAGTCGCAACAACCGTCGCGTTTATCATTGTAATTAATATGAGGCAATTTTTATATTAATTCTTTTTTTACCACACGAGGTAAAATTTTTAATATAAAAATTGCCTCATATTAATTACCGTGATTAGCAGGATTTATTTAATGATATGTCTGTCGAATTTGGTGATACATGTGTAGGAATACGGTTGTTACATATTGCATTATTTTATGTTTTGCCAAGAAATTCGTAATAAACCATTTATTAAAATTTTAAGGCAACGTATTCACTTGAGGAAGAAAAATTAGAATACAATAGTTAATTAGTTTTTATATTCAAACCTGTGCAAAAGGATATGCATACAATGAAATCGACAAAAAAATTTCATTATCATGTTTTTATGGCAACAACTCAGTATTTTAAGAACTTAGTAACACTCAGATGAAAAGAAAATATAGAAAAAGATAGTAAAGGTAAGTAGTTTGTACCCGTAGTGTTGTTATAAAATTTACCAGAAAACATCGTGATGTTGAAATAATAAAAAAGCAGCTGCACCTTTTCTATTATTTCAAATGTCTAATATCTTATATGACTTTTCGAGGACTTAGTTGTCTTTTTCAAAAACAATTTTTCATGGTTTTATTATTTTATTTCACAAACTACAAGTGCATACGTAAAATACAATTAGTACCACAATTAATACTTAATTTCTTTTTTAAATTAAAACTAAATACTTTTCGTAACTAACACTTCTTTTTTGATTACATTTTTATTATATGTTTTAATGTTAGGTGTTGATAAAGTTTCAATTTTAGCTTTGTCATTGTTAGAATTTTTATTTTTATTTATATGTATCATTTGAAATATACGTTTTTCTCATCAGTTTGACGTTGGTTGTCGCAAATATCCACAAAAAAAAACATAACATACAAAGAAATACATGCCCGAGTTTGCTTGTGTCGTCGCCTGGACTAATAATCAGTGCATTGGAGGATATATTTATAAAAAATTGTGATACTAATTGTATTTCACGTACTTGTAGTAGGTTGTGAACTAGAATAATAACCACAAAAAATTTAAAAAGACAAATATGTTGTCGAAACGTCAACTGATATATTAAGATTATTAAGTGTTATACATGCTATATACGTCACAATGTTTTTTGATTAGTGAAAAAGATAATTTTATGTAAAAAAATTACAAATTCACAAGCCGTTCTTAGAATATTAACCTAAACCAAATATTTAAAAAAATATACAGGTAATCCAGTTCAAGAATCGAAAAACGAAGTCATTAAGTTAACCTTTTCACTGCTCAAGACGAGTGTACCCGCCCGCATTAAATAGAGATAGCAAAGTGGAAGAGTTAATAATAATAATATTTATTTTGTTGTAAGACACACAAGTGTATAACAGACGTCAAAATAAACAAAATGAAGTAATAATAATAAAACATGCAAAGTAAAGAAAAGAGTAATCATTCTTGAAGGTAGCAAAACAAAAATATCTATGCATATTCCAACATAAATAGGAAAACATAATAAAATAATAAAGAAAGAAAATAAATAAATAGTAATTGTAATTAAGTGATGGCTAATTGAAGATATAAATAACTAAGACTCAAAAAACTTGCAAGACAAAACAAAGAGAAAAATTAAAACAAAGTAACGGTTATTGAACACAACTAAAGTGAGAAAAAGAACTCAAATCTAGGCTACAATAAAACAAAAAGAAATTATTGCGCAAGGCAAAGAACTCATCTAAATTATAAAACTGTGCAACAGGAGAAACTTCTGTAAAACTGCGACAGGACGCAAAAGTTTACAACCGGACAATTTTACGAGGTAGATGATTGTAGACCTTCAGAGTTTAGGTTTATAGGCATTAATTGAATATGTGTTTTTGATTTCGAAACAAAATAAATTTGTAATTTCTTGAATTTAATAATAAAGGTAGAGCATATCTGAAATAAAATTTAATATTCAATAGCATAGTTTAGAGGAAAAAATATGTTTTTAATTGGAAAATTTGTTATTCATTCTATATATCGTTTATTAAAATAAAAGAGATATTTTGAAATATAAATATAATTATAATATAGTTGTTTTTGCGTAAATAATAAACAAAATTTTCTATAATAAATAAGTGTACGAATTATTTTACGATTCAGATGATGAATAATATTGTTGTAGAGAAAAACCAAAAATAGGTTTAATAAAAGCTGCAAATAAATCAAATAGGTCTACGTTAAATTGTGATTAATGTAGAATAATTTTTTTTGTATTAGAATACAATTATTAAATGTGCTTTAACTTTAGGGGAAGTAAATTATAGAGAAGAACATATTAATTAATAAAATGTATAAACTTTCATTTAGCGAATCTACGGCATTCGTTTGTTTAGATTTAAACGAGGATATCTGGGTGTAAATATTAATCAACTAAGCAAAAGTATTCAATTTAAATATGCAGTAAACATGCTATAAGTGAAATAACTATCACATTTGAGAACTAAATATAAAATAAAATGAAATTCAAGTTACAATTCCGTGTCCGTCGAAGCAAGCCATGACGTGAGTCGCCATTTGCAAACAAAACACACTCGCCCGTGTATCGGAAATAAAATCGATGAACGAATTCTCTCCTATCGCAGGAGTCGCGAGGTGGGAGCGACGACATTCAATCACAATCCTCCGCAAAAACCACCGATAAAACCTTTACCGGAAAAAAAAAAATGAACAATAGCGCGATGTGGCATTAGAATATACCTATGTGTGTATGGGACCGATGTGTGGCATTTACCGGCGTACATCGCCGCCGAGACTGCGAGAGCTCTCGGCATCCGACAAAAGCCAGCGCGTCCTAATTAACCAGACTTGCCTGTAATTACTGCCGGCTACACAACGGCGTATAAATGAGAGCGACGCCGCGCGACGCTTGCCGACGAGGAGAGTCGTCGCCGTCGGCCATATTGGCCATGCGCGTGGCGCTCTCTAGTGGGAGAATACGTACGAAACGCAGCGCCTTCTTAGTTCCTGCGACTGACGACGCTTCTACACGCGAATTCCAGAGACACATCCTCTCGCCGTCTTTGTCGGTAGCATTGGGGAACGCTACGGGGGAGATGAAATCATTTGAACTGGATTTTATGTTAGGATGGAAAGGCAGCGTGGAACCCGCGCACACACACATATATATACACACATATACACGTACACATAAGATGATGTGATACAAATTCAACATGCCATCGTCATTCGCCTGTTCTCCGCTGAGCTGATATGGTTTGGCATCTCCTTCCTTATCCTTTACACCGTCCGAAGACAAACGTTACGAATAAAGTTTTTAAATTTTACTTTATGGGTTTTTATTTTCTTTTTGTTGTGCACTCTTGTTTATCTTATAACCTCAACTTTCCCCGTCAAATTAAGTTGACTGCTTTTACGCTCCTTTTATTTCTGCTTTTGTTCTTATTAGCTTCTGAAGTTTAGTTTAGACAATTTTTTCCCTTCTAAACTCCAAAAAGAATACTCCATAGTATATTAGGCGGAAAGTGTTGATTGTCCTCGACGAAGTTCTTCAAGACAACCCTGAAAGCAAAGAAAGGTAGGATTAATTTTGAGTATATATTAAATGTGTTATTTTAGATAAATAGTGTTATTGCAGCATTAAATTAGTTAGTAAAAACTCAAATTTATTTAACGTAAACACACGTAATTTTACATAAATTATTGCGTTAATAACACTGCTAATTTTTAGAAGGAACAATTTATGTGATACTTATCTCTATTTCTAATGTTATTTAATCGTTATTAAAACCGACATTTCTTATTATTCATGGGACATATAAAAGAAAAATTACCTATATTAATTACCCCCACTTGATATCTTAATTAATGACGTATCCGGAAACGTTTTCTATAGGCATTTTACTCCGTCACAATTATCGTTCCAATTAGAACACGTCATTAATCGAAACCCCGGGAGGACATTGACACAGTTACACAGAAGCCCAGAACGTCACCGGCTGCCGTCGTTAATTGAAGTCGTTACCGCGAATAAGTCCTTGGATGTTGGAGTAGGTCGCGTACGGCAGCGTCGAGACGCAGACGTCTGTCTGGCGCGTACTAATCACGGACGGACGGACGACTAACGACCAATCAGAGAGGAGAACCGGGCGTCTGTATATACGTACTTAATAACCTCCGGAATGTCTTCTTCTCACTTTCATTTCCTCTTCCTCTCGTAATTCGCTTTCACTTCGGCGAGAACTTCGGGTATGTTTGTGTGTGAATGTAGTATCTACGTCTTAGGTTCATTTGTGTACGTGATTGATAAAGAATTTGTTTGTTTTGTTTTTTTTTTATATCCGTAAAGCCGATTGATGATTTCTGATTCGCTGTAGTAAAATTGCGGGGTTTTCGCTAAATAAGTCCGGAATTAATCAGAACACTGTATTTTAAGATCTGATTAGTTTAGCTTACATAAAACTTCTTTAAAGGTGGTTAAAATTAATTTTAAATAAATGAAATTTTGTCGACATAGCTAACTGTAGGAAAAAGAATCAATGATTTATAGTAAAACACGGAAATTAATAAAATCTACATTAGGTACAACATATCAAAAAAATTTAATTTTTGATAATATTTACCCTAAATAACAAAGTGTGCAATAATTACTTATGTTTCAAATCAGCATTTTATTGTACAAGCAGTGTTGCCAAATGTCAGAAGACATATTTCACTAGATCAGGATAATAATTCCACCAGAAAATCACTAGAATTGGGAACGGAATTATTTTATACTCCTAAATTATATTAAGAGAAGCAATCATAAAGTGTATTTTATAAATGCGATTTGTGTATTTTCTTTTATGTAATAAAATAACAAAGGTACAGTATTCCTACATACAAATAATATATTTTTATTTAAAGCATCATAATTTAAACAAATATCTATTTAAAATACATAATAATGATGTAAGATTAATGGAACTCATACAATGAGAAATCAATATCCTCGTCTTCGTTTGACATACCTTTCGTTTGTTTTAACTTTTTCCAAAATTATGTCAGGAATTTTATAATTGCGGCAATATTTATTGGCCCTTGTGAGGAACGGCAATGCAATTATTGCATTTAGCAAAGGTAACTTAATTCTGTTTCTTAACTTTTTTTTAAATTTACTTGGCTAAACAGTCTTTCTACCTCCGCGTTTGAATGAGGTAATAATAAAAGCCTTTCGCCTTTTTTTCTTTTTTATAATAGTAGGTATTTTTAATAATTTCGGGTTTATTTCATTTTACTTAAGTATCCTCTTTTGTATATTTACTTTGCGCACATATGTTACCTACTTTGAAATACGTGTAGTACACAAACAGCATTGAATTTGGTCTATTTTATTTTAATATATTAATACAGACGTTTATTTCTTCCACATTCTACATAATGTATGTATGTAAGTAAAATATTTATTGGCTGAAAGTAATCCAACAAAATTAACAAAATGCCAAAAAGACTAAATCGTTAATCCATAGGAGTCAGATACGACGTTATTTCTCTAGCTTCTGTACAAATAAAAGTAAAAAAATAAACCATGAACATCTCTGTGTATGTATCCATAAGTAACTACAATACGCAGACGTAGTCACCAAACAGTTGATTTCAACATCAGTTATACAAATCATTAATAGCGTCGAGATAAAAAAAAAAAAAAAAAGGCGGGAGCAAAATACTAACAAATAAAAAACATTTACTTTTGAAGCGCGATTAAGGTATTCGAAAATCAGCTTATAGTAGGTAGCTTAACGAATGTAAACATCAATAATTTACAACAATATTGTGTTTTATAAAAACATATTACATCTATTTTATTTTGCACTTTATTTATTTATTATGTATGCAGGTAATTTAATCTTTGTTTTGAATAAATTCACTAGAGTTATTACTAAAATTAAAGAAGATCCACTAAATTTTTCATTAGCCACTAGAATATGATTTGCGTGCACCAGACGTGTTTTCAATACACCAGATTTAGTGGAAAATTCACCAAGTTAGTAACATAGTGTACACAGTCTTTTTATTTAGACCCCATGCCGCATGCATTACTCGAACATTACTTAAAATTATTAGAAAGAACATGTATGCTAATTACTACTTCAATGGGAAGTCATATTATTACATTTGCACATGTCACCAATTACGCCCCAGGCTTAGCACGCAAAAATATTGCGTTGACTGTCAATTTAACGAGAAAATTTGCCTAACAAGCCTTTTTACTATCGCAGATGTTGCTTTAGACAAAAGTAGGTTAATGGTATGGTGCGAATTTTTAATTGACCTGAACATACTGGTATAACTGTCAATATACAGTTTAGAATACTGCTTACTGCGTATTGCACAGGTGTAACATACACGTGTTTTCATTTTGAGATGTGTCATTATGCTTTTAAAAACATTTCAACTGTATTTTATATATTATTATGGTTTAAATACTACACCGCACTAAACACATTCTCCTGTTTAGGTTTAATGAATATGGGTTACCAAATTAATTAAAGTAATTTAACCATGGCAAGGGAATAACTATCTAGATAAAAAAATATATACTACGTTAGGAACTTAATGATTTCCCTTTCGTGTTATAAAATAAAAATATATTTAATTTCAGGAGAAGAGCGAATTATTTCTGTGACTCCCTATTGATATAAATAAATTAATTAATGTGCGCATAATTTATAATTAAAATTTTTAATTTAATGAAGCACTCTTCTTTATGACCTGTTTCCCGAACACATTTAAAGCATACTATGAGTGCATGATTTTTTTCTCAGGGTCTGTAATTATACCATAATTATTAAAATTAATGATTTAAGTTTTTATATAAATAAAAACTTATTATTAAATTGGAGGTTTCAGGTATTGCAAGTGCGTAAATGACTTATCTTCATGGAGAAGAATGCTAATCATTTTAATTATACAATTAAATTAATTAATTATTCAGCTTCCTCACACCAATATTGTTTCATATTGTAGGTAAGCATAATTAAAATAAATTAACCCAACGTGGCTGTGATCAGTTTGTTTGCTAGATTTTTTTTCTCATAATCTGAATATTAATTCACAACTTATATGGAATTGCGATAAAAAAAATTGTAAGATGCGTTAGTAAAATATAAAAACTTTTTTCCTCTATCATTGTGATTTTCACGACAACATGCGTTAGAATTGATTGTCATATTTATAAATTTCACATCCAAATATTTTGAAACTATTATTAGCAACTTCAACATTGAATGTGATGCCTTAATGTTGGGAGACAATTAAACTTAAATTTGTCTTTTAAACATGTAGGTACGCAGAAATAATACAAAATGAAGAAGTTCTCTTTTACTTATCGTTACTCATAGATTCAAATACCTGGCACTTGGAGATACTTATCATACTCTCGCATATAGTAATAGATATAATAAATTTAGTATTCAGTTGTTTCAAGAAATAATTTTTCTTTTTTATTTTTTAAGTATCAAATATTGTAACACATTACGAATTAACATCACATAACAAAACCAGAAATCAGATTAACAGAAAACGAATAATCATCATCAATGGCATTTTAATCTAGTTATAAGTAATTATAGGAAAATCAATAATGTTTTTTATATGTAAATTAAGCATTTATACTTGAAATTTCAAACCGTACTCCTGAAAAGTCATATAATAGTAATCCCCTGTTTCTGAAATTTCCATTTGCGCACCATTACCTAAAACCCTGATGGATGTTATTGACAACTAAATAACCTTTTTTCGGACAGGGGTTTGTTAATCCACTACAGGACCTCTGTACCAAATTTCAGATAATCGAGGACGAAATTGATATTTCTAAACCGAATAGACCTCACTTATAAGGTGAACGGTATGAAATTTAAAACGTCTTTTATATTTTCCGAATTAAAGATATCATATCTTCTTTGTATATAATATAATTTACACTATTATTTCTTGGAATTTACTTTACCGCATTTTCATTTTAACAGATATTTATTACAACAATTTTCGTTTGGAAGCAGTGTCGTTAGTAAGAAACCTTTGGTTACTTTATCATTCCTCTATAATAAAGATCGACATTTTAGATTATAGGGTCTAGTCGTTATTGTTGGGATAACTAGCGGTTAGAAAAGAAACGGGAAAATAAAATGATATAGATAAAAAAATAAAGCTAGAATGGATGATTAATCGTTTTTAGCCCAAATGTTGAGAAGCTACGCTAATAGTTACATAAGCAGCGTCCGATAAAATAGGAAATTTTGTTGTTTGATTGATTGAATAAAGATATAATAACATAATAAAGAATTTCTATCGATATTTATTTCATTCCAGTGATATCCCTGTCGTTACATTTTTATAATAAATAAAAGCAAGATAAGGAATTTTTGAGCAATCTTCAAAAGTAATTTCAAATATAAACAAGAAATCTTTAAGCATTGGTGTAATTCTAATAGGTACCGTGCTTATATTTTTAATAAGTGGTATTCTTATAATATAAATCCATCAATTCTTATCTAATTTATAATAATTTACAATCATGCAGCAACTTTTAGGAGCAAACAGAGACAAAAACTATATTCATTAATAGGTACCAGCCGCTTTTTATGCATTTATAACTTACTTCTTGTATGAAACAATATCATTAAACCTACAGAAAAGAATTATTGCGAGAACGTAAATTAGTACCCAAAATGGATTACTTTATAATCTTTGTAATTAGTATTAACGCTATCAAATTCACGTGCCTAAATTCTTCCGCTTTATATTATTATATTTATAGGGCATAGGATAATTACATAATCTTCATCAGAACCACTATTATTTAGAAGAAGTATTACATGAAATATAGATAAACATACTTATACCCGTATTGTGTAAGCGATAACTGTATCGTTGATGAACGATTTTCGTTTATTAACGGTTGTGAGGGGTGTTGTTAATGGAACGATCTCACATCGATTAGTAGTTCATTATCGGATCACAGTTATTTTTCGAGAGTTTGTGATGTTGATAGAGTTTATTTGAGGTTTAGAGTTTGAACCACGCATTTACTGCCGTCCTGGAAGAATTGCAGAGGCGGTGAAGCACTTATTATGCTTTGGAGATCTTTCCTATTGACATTTTTTTGTAGAAAACATAATAAACATAATGGAAAATCTAAGGAATGCTAGTGAGCCATTTAACATTCCTTATGTATGATTTAGAGAAATGTTCGGATATTCAAGAGAATTAGCAAGCGAACTATTTCTCCAAATTGACCATTTTGTAGATGGTGGTCGGCGAAATACAAAATTACCGTCAATAATTCAAGTAAAATTTAAAATATCTTTATATATGTACATACATCAAATTAAAATACTCTTGTTTGGTCCAGTTGTTTGTTGCGTTACACTTTTATAGTCATGGCAGCTACCAAACATCCAAAGGAAAAGATTGATAGATAGATTATCACAATCATCAGTGAGCAGATGTTTACATTATGTAACTGGCATAATTGTGAACTCTTTTGCATTAAAATTTATTAAATTTATCCAGACGAGAGATGATATCGCTACTGTTAAAATTGGATTTTTTTTAAAGTTTAGACTTTCCAGGAGTAGTGGGTGCAATCGATGGCACTTATATAGCCATTGTTCCACCAGCTTGTGGAAGTATTCCGCCAAGCTTTGTCTATTTAAACCGAAATGGTGTCACGATCTCAACTACCGAATTATGCATGTTGCCAGGTTAAAAATTCTTAATATAAACTGCAGATATCCAGGAAGTGTATATGTAACCGCCTATTTGGCAAATGAGCGAAACGTTCAGGCATATGAGAAATAATCTTGAAGATGGTGATAGAACATATTGCCTGTTAGGCGATTCAGGCTATTCACTTCACCTATTTTTATTAACACCTGTAATTGGAACTCATCCAGAAACTTTTCAAGGACCACCTCCTTTCTAAAACTTTAGTAAACGATAAAGACTGCGTTGATCAATATTAGAAAATCATACTATTTCATTACATTACTTTTTTATTAGAATTTAAATGTCAAACTTACAAAAGAGTGTCGCACTTTTCTAGGTGTCTACTTCACACCTGTTCACTTAAAATTTTCGTTGAGATAATTTCTGGCGTTCGGATCAAACGAAAGAGTTACAGAATGCAGTACCCGAAATGTTCGTTGATGTTTCCGTTTGCTCTTAATCGTTCATGAACGAAGAATCACAGAATATGGGCTTTAGGGAAATGAAAATTAATTTTTTGTATAATTTTCGTCACTGATGCAAATCTGAAATACTCATTGCTAGAGATTTGAAAGTACCATACATTTCTGTAATAAAACCTAATGCCAAGGATATAATTAAATATTTAAAGAAAAATTGTTCTCAATTTAAAACATAACGCTGAATAACCTCATATAATGCACAAAATAGTTAAATAAACGTTTAATCTTTCTTTATTTCTAGTATAAAAAAGTAAGCATATTAAATTAAAATATAGTTTATTGCGCACCGATAATTGGTACATGATAAACTGTGTTTCTAGGTTTTACAACGTGGGTATTTTGTCTTTCATTATGGTAGGTATAAAATAAAAAATAAAAATTTATTGTGCCATTATAAACGTTTTCAATTTAATGCAAGTAAATATTACATTGGAGTAATAATTTAATACAAGCAGCACCACAAACGTTGAATAAACGTTTAATTTTGGTTTATGTTGATTGTACAATAAATGATAAAATGTGGGCACCATAAATTTTAAATTATATTATATAATGCACAAAATAGTGAATGAATATTTAATATTGGTTTATAAACACCCAATTTGTTTGGGAACTAATAAATGATTAACGAACCGGTTTTTCCAAAGAAGTAGATTTCTAATTTTTATTAAATTTATCTGTTCTTCTAAATAACACCCGCTACTTTTGAAAGTAATCTATTTTCCATCCACCCATTGTACATAATAAATTTAAATGATTGTAACTAGCACTGTAATGACTGCACTTGAACGTTGGTAATTTAATACACTTCCACCTCAAGCTGAGACAATAAGGTACGAAAAAAACTTACTAATGCTAGCACTAAAACACTGTCACTATCTTCACACTACAGTTGACATTAACGGAAAGGAAAAGGTGTAGCCGGATTTTATTGCACTTGACCTTCTGTTCAAACAGCGCTATCACAAACTAAACGATTTAAATTTAAGTTTACAACGTCGGGACACCGTCAAACGCGAGATAACCCCTTTAAGGGTGTGGCTAAAAAAATAAAAGGTGGGGGTTCATTATAACCCCTTCGTCAAAATTAGAATTTCAAGGTTCACCGGTCGTAGGTATGGATATACTATACCCATCTGCATACGGCATAAATTACCGAACCCGAAATGAAAAAAAACGGAAGGATCCCGTCGCATATGCATCATAATGCAGTCGGGGTACTACCTAGCGCTACCAACCCCTACCGGTTTGTCTGAAAAAAAATATAATTTACCCTGAATGGAATCTTAGAGAGGTCACCCTTTTAACATACGGAAAAAATATGATATAAACCATGCTCTAGTGGAAAAGAAAAATGTGTTTTATTATTAAAGGTCGCCACTGACAATGGGAGGTTTGTGTGTTATGTGTATAAGAGATTTGTGTGACCCCTTGTGTATGGGATGAAGGTTACACGGTGCTCTAAAAGGGTTGACGATATAAAAACGCCGAATAGATAATACTTCGTTTGGAAATACATCGTTTCTTCTTTTCATTCGTGTGTTTATTCAGACCTAGTGGAGGTTATCAGTTTGTGGAATAACTTCTAATCCTTCACTGAATCTACTTACTTCCCACTATCCATAGTTAATTACCTAACAGGAGAATTTAGGACTTTAACAGGAATTAGTTAAAATACAAACAAGATAGTTTGAAATATCAATTGTAACTCTAAAATTTTGTCACTGTTACAATAGAGAAAACTAAATAGTAATGAATTTTTAATAACACACTTTTTTTTAGATTCTTATAGTCTTTATAGTCTTATTAGAACTATTAAAAAATATCTAAACAATCTTTTGGTCCGGTTAAACTCATTCTAATGTTATTTCCTAACCTGAGGAAAACCAAGTTGTGGTCAAAACGTAGCTGTATAAATTTTCCCATATAAAAATAAAATTATTCAGCTAAAATTAGCTGTTTTTTTTTTTTGGTCCTCAATTAAGTAAATTCTTGGTGTCATTGGTCATTTGGATAGACGAAACAAAATTAATTCCATCGAATACATAAACTAAATGTTCTCCGATTACAGCAGACACTATTGGACGCAGAATATTGTGACTATCTACATTTTTCCCATTCAAATGTCTATTAATCGCATGTTCAAGTGTGTTCCACTGATGCGGTAAATTGTCGTCTATCTCGGGTGGCATTTTTATTTACATAGTTTTCTACTTAGTTGGAAAAGATGTCATCTAACATAATTCAGCACTTGAAAAGATAATATACCACGACTATCTAGTTTGTAGTGCCTGTCTCCAAGAAAAATTTATTTTTGTTAAGGCATAATTTTAATTATCGGCTACTGCTGTTACTGTAGTATTCGTCAATTATTCTTGAACATACATATACTTTATTTTCCTTGTCTCTGTTACGACGTTGTAATCGATAACTATTTTCGTGCGATGTGTTGCATAGGAATATCATCATTATAATGACTCCTAAAAGAAATGCATATCTTTACGGTTTAATAACACAAAAGAGCACCAATAGTCAACATAAACACATTAATATAAATAAATTACCTATTTCCTTTTGATTAGATTAGAACATTAGTATTGGAGAGATCAAAAATATGCTCCGCTGCCACCTTTTCAGATATTTCCTCCAAGTTTGCCTTCTTAAGTCGATCTATCACAGTTGGAAACGACTCTCTTACGTAGGTTGATGAAATTGGCAATTTTGATTACATTGTGTGCGTTTGAATTGAAGAATTAACGAAACATTTAACATGCTTTATTAACCTGCGTTCAGAAAATGGTTTATTTCCTTGATTGTTTTAAGAATACTAAAGTAATACCAATTTTTAAGAACGGAGATTCCATTCCAGTAAACTATATACCTATTGCTTTGGTAGCTATATAATCTAAACTACTAGAAACTGAAAATAAGAAGAACACTGAAATTGCTTAGAAAGTAAGAAGATTTCTTCCCAAAAACCAACTATATCTGCTTTAATAGATATGATGACGTGTATCACTGATGAGTTTGAAGCGGGTAATGGAGTCATGGGTAAATTTTTTGATTTAAGCAAGGCATTTGACTGTGTATCTCATGAATGCTTACTTGCCTAATTTTCCTTTTATGGTATTAGAGGACATGCTTTATCTTTTGTTGAAAATTTTATAAAGTATAGGCGTCAGAATGTGTGTTCTTCAGGAGTTTCTTCTTTGAAGCATGTAGAACATGGTGTACTCCAGGACTCTGTTCTGGGACCCATTTCTTTATCATTTACATTCATTTTATTGAGGATTTTATTAAGTTGAAACGTGGAATATGCTGATGACACTACGATCCTTTTTAGTAAGGAAACTTTACAACTTTTGAGCCAGTTGAGGTAGATATCTTTGGAGCAAGCAGAGTCATACTTTAATAGTATTAATTTACGCTTGAATAGAGACGAAACTCAAATTTTAATTTTTAATTTGAACACTCATATGGAACAGGATGATCCGGTTAAATGTCTTGGTTTATATATTATGGCAGATTGACATGAGGATCTCACATTGATGCTCTAACGAGTCGTTTATCTAGAGTCTTAAACATTTCAACAAATTTGATTTCGTCGATTAATTCTGAATCTTTGTTGATAGCTATTTTGGTTTATTCCATTAAGTGATGGGTTACGGAATCCATTAAGTCATACAAATATCTGTAATTAAAGTTTAATAACTTGCTTCCTAACAATTGAAAAGATTTAAATGGTAATAAATTTTAAGCTACAATTCAAACGTATTTAGAACTAATCCATATTATAAAATACAGGAGTTTGTTGATAACATTAGCACTGCATATTCAGATATTATACCTGTACATTTTATGTTATCTTTCTTTTTTTTTATTAATATTTGACATGTGCATACATTCCTTATGCCTCACACGAATAAATAAATAAATAAATAAACAAATGTTCTTGGGTTCTCCGAAACCAGTAGTAGAAACCTTGTGCCCGCTTCCTTCAGGGCATTCATGCAGTTCCAAACCACTTTGATGTCAATGTTGGAATCATTCTAAGTATTAACAAGCTGCCAGAGAATATGGCAATGACCTTATGTACATCGGTGCGTCGCTCTAGTACCCCAGTATGATATTGAATTGCCACAACCTCATCTAGAACACCATCGTGTTTTGGCCGAAGCAAAGCAAAATACACGTTCTGGGCTTTATTCTGACATATTCCGGCTCCTGCACCATTATTAACCGTCTTTGAATTGTCGGTACACCAGTACAAGTTTGTTCCTTCCAGTGAACATTCCTTCCAGCTTTACTATCTGGTATTATAACCTGATAATTTTTATGCAGGTTCAATTTTTGAACCACAGTATCATTTGACATAGCCCGACATGACGCCTACTATCGAAAGCTGCTAGATAAATCGAAAGGCACATAGGGCTAGGCATGCCAGTATATGACTGTGAAAAGATATAGTTATTGAAAGGAGAGGACACCGAGGTAAGAACATATTGGTGACAGCAACGTTTAAGCCTGGTGGAGGAAGTTTAAGACCGTCGATGTTCGAGTATTGAGAAAGAGTAAGAAAAGAGATATGACAATATTAACTAAGCAGCAATTACTAATCATATGTCATGCTCCCTCAGATATTAGACCATGTGGTGCACATTTTTGGGATAACTCATGCTGCAGGCATGATATCTTTGTATGCCAACTAGTGGTAGTGTGCTGCAAAGCTAATATATGCTATTTTTAATAATTTCTCCATTACGTTACATGAGGTAATTTAGGAACATGACCCCGAATATATACCAAAACGTCCAAAGCATCCATTCGAATATCGGAGATTTAAGGTTTTAGCTTCACCACTACAATTTTTAGAGTTAATCCGCAGTAATCCAGTTTTTCAATGTTATACTGTATCCAAAGCTGCGCGTAGCGCAGCCTTGTCTGTAGAGGTTAAGCATCATTGAGATCATTTAAAATAGTATGTAGCATCTTGTACCATGAATAAAACAAAAATAAATAAACCATGAGTCATAATAGAATTAGAATAGGAGAAAGTAGCCTTATAGATATGTGGAAATGTAAGAAATGCTTCTCTTCTTTTGATTTTTCAGAATGATCATAGTAGGTTTGTGTATGTGGCTAATGATTACCCTGTGCCAATAATATTAATAACAACATTCATAGCAAGTTCTGCCGTTGTTGCTAAAACCGTAAGACGAACATAGGCATTTGGTTTTAGATGGTTAGATTAAAATGTGTTACGGCCAACAGTTCATAGAACTTTTCGTTCACATTATTTCTGCCATTGAAGATTGCTATTAATTCTGAAACGGTGTTAACTAAAAGTTAATTACGCAAGTGATCCTTGTCTAACCACATATTTTACATTCCTCATTTTACGTTAGTGATGACCTAATTTTAGCATGTATCAAATGCGATTACCATCTATCTCCATCGTTTTATCTATTTATATTCTCCCTTACGTTAGAAAAGTGGTTTGGGACCGCTGTCCATTTAAAATATTAGCCTTGTAACCTTATTATTACACACTGTTATAAAATTTCTAAATAGTAAACACCTTGCCCTGTTATATATTTCTCTATTTCCACGCTAATATATCCACTTAATCACCTTTTTAATTCCACGAATTACATACAAGATGACGTGTGAGAAATAGCGGAAGGGATAAGTAATTGCCGGACATTTTTTCCCTACACGAATATATATACCATTTGCATTAAACGTTGAAATGATGTATGTGACGGCGATTATTGGAGAAGCAGGTGCCCACACTTCCGTCTTGACCGCCAACGGATGAGTTATGGGGCACCGTCTGCCCTTGCTATCTTATAGATATCTGAAATATCTGTGTAAGAAAGGTATTCGTTGCAATCTAAAGTATGTATAGAGAGGTATTCCGTTAGTATGATATAACGAATAGACCTTTAGTGTAAAAGTTAGGAGACTAGATAATAATACATGGTATAATATCATTATATGGAGTTTTAAATAACATTCTTATTACACCTTTCTATAGAACTTAACCTTAAAGTTAAGTATTAAATAATTAATGCTGATAATAGGCAGAAATGTTTAAACGATACTACAGTGAACACATTTTTAAAACTAATTACTTGAAGAACCAGCAATCGAGTGCTTTATAAAATACATGTACTCGGAAGGATATATTTAAAAACCGTTAAATGAAATTTCCAGATTCGTTTAAAAATGCTCACCCATTATGTACTATATTAGTTGGAAAAAATTGTTAGAGGATATTAAAGAAACAACAGATAGTTATCAATCATTTCCTCATTCTAGTACCCTGCATTAATTTGTTCACGTCTCTGGATGATTGATGGAATTAGTCTTTTGGGTTGATTTTTGTCTCCCAGAATTAATTCCAATTTTCTGTGGGTGTCTTTGCAGGACACAGTGTCCTGGTAGAAGGCCTGCAACTGTGTGATGATTCATACTAAGCTTTAGTAGTTCTTCATTCTCCTTCTTTCATTGGTCTTTAAAAAAGGTCTTTACATTATTTTTCCTATTTATATTGTTCCAGTATTCTTCGCATATTTATTGCACCCGACCCCTGATTTGCTTTCATGATGTGGTTTGAACATTTCTAGGGTAGATTCTGGCCCTATCCACAAAGCAAATAGTCCATCTGCAAATATTCGATTTTCGCTTCCCTTGATTTTCGAAAGTTTGGGGGTACCCACAGTAAAATTCGTTCAGTTCTCAAGTACAATCTCAAACTGATTTTGATCGTGTCTTGGGCTTTACCAATGCCCTCAGTATCGCATGACTGTTGCAATATAGGTGCACTTGGTTTAAAAACCCCTTTATTAGCCCCCATCTCTTGCATAATAGTACATTGCCTATGCTACTGCTTGGAAAACAGTGATCTATTTTCCTATTAGAATTATAGTTATTGTATTTCTTACCTTATTATACATTCTAGCTTTAGTACCGCCGAATATGTCTCTGTAGTTGCAAATATTTTTGTTACCGATAACATAGTCATATTTGCAGAAGATATAGGAATCGCAAATAGAAACTTTTAACTCTAAAAATATAGGACGAACGTCAACATACCATAGCCCTGGGAAAGAGTTCCCACTCAATTAAAACAAAAAGTAGGCAAATAGAACCGATCGAAAAACTCAAATACCTTGGAATAATTATATCAGAAGATGGAAAATTAGATGATAAAACCTTTCTAGTTAGATACCAGAAAACCCCTTAATAGCATAAAGCCAATCTTCTTGGAAAACAAGTCGATACTAAATTAAACAATGATGCGAATATTCAAGAAAGTATTCGTGTGTATATGGTTACAAATCATGGATTACAAAGGAAAAAACTGAGAAACTGAGAAAAAGAAAAAAACGCCAAAAATGAGATTCATAAGAAAGATAGAAAACAAAACATGACACATTAGGAACCACCGACAAAGACTAGACACAAAACAGCATATTGAAGAAGACCAGCTGATATGGCTCACTCATGTAAAAAGGATGAAAGAGAGAGGAACAACAAGAACAGAGTTTGATGTCAAAACAATAAAGCAGAGAAATAAGGGTGGATCAAGGAAAATGGATGGATGGTTAAGGAAAAGATACGAAAATACGTACAGAAAATGCTACTACCAGGAGAAACGACCCTAAGATACGACCTGCATTACGTCTTATATTCTTAAGGGTAAAGAAACAAGATTAAAGAAGAAGAAGAAGAAATAAGCTCATCTTTCTACAATTGGCCAGAATTTCTGGAGCAACATTTTATTCTTATTAATCATCTTTGGCTTTCAAATACACAAATAGGTTTCATATTCGCCAGTCGCAAATCCTTAGACAGCATGCCTGATGGAACTTCAAGGCATGCATGCAAAAGAAAGGTAGCTCCTGCAATGAATACGTCACTTGGAGGGAATGAATTATTTATTTTCCCATTTATCTGAAACAATGACCATTATGAATGTAATCAGTTGTAAGTAATAGTGACGAATTACGAATAGATTGATATGATATAGCTATGGATTGTCGCTTTGCTGAAAGGATTCCCATGCATGCACGTTACTGGCCTTGCTAAAATTCAAAGAATCGTTTGTACATTACTCCAAATTGCTTGGATCTTCCTTTATTACACCCTTTCCTTGTAATTATGAACTCTCCGTACGGTTACTGAAAGCTCTACTGAAAGTCGGGGAAAAACGATCATAAAATCTGCTTTTCACGAACCAGTACCTATTATAATTCACACCAGATTCATCGTTGACTTATTGATATTTATACTTTTTTGAAAGGTTTGCTTGTTTGTCGCTGGACGAAGCTTCTGACTCTGGAATATACCTTTACATTTCTAGGTACTTATATATATTGAGGTACTGCAGCATCCCCACTGGATCCAGGGTGTTTGACACTGTCGGCGCTTCTAATATTGTCCCGCAAAAAATGTTAGCTTGGAGTAGGTTTGGTGATACCTCCTCATTCTAGCACCAACGGTGGAACAGGGAATTTTCGGTTTTAATTCCTATGCGAGAAGATATATTTTGATTTTCACTCACAATTAAAAATCAAACCCTCTCGGTCGGGCGTTGAACCCACACAAAAGGCGTGAAAGGTAAACTTACAAACCGTTGAACTTCCGACACCAAGATTTTTTTTTACAGATAATTTTACCAAAAATAGAAATTTACAACAGCTAGGGGTTTGTAGTATACATATGTAAGAAGGATTAAAGGTACATGACATTTCCTTGTCCAGATTCAAATTCTCTCAAATAATTTTCTTGGACATAATAATTCAAGATTATTCCATTTATTTTTTTACTTCTATTGCATCAATCACATTTTAAATTATAAATCAATATATATGGAAAAACTGTTTCAGAAATTTGAGATTACGTCAGTGACATTAGGTAATCGAAGCCTTGCATGTCAACACAATCGAGGTTTACACGAAAAGCTTCTATATAGCATCGAATAAGTATAGTGATTTAGTGTCATTTTCATTTAATGTATGCTGGGCATAATAACAGTTTCCGAGGAAAAAATGTATGGTGTCGGAAATTAAACTAAAAGGAAAGGTTCTCCCCATAGATTTATTTTTTCAAGTTTTCCATTGTCACCATTTAATGGGATATAATTCTCTGTTCTAAACTTACTGTATTGAAGTCGCAAAATACTGGCGAAAGCGCAAATTGCAAGCTGTTTGAGATATTTGACTGAGTTTAAACTTTTTTGCTTATGTAAGTCTAAATATATTAGGATATGCGAATATCGGGGCAAATAAATGGAACCAATTTAATGCCGAAACACTGATAAATGGATACAACCACAACGTTCTGTGAAATCGATATCAAAGAAGGTAAGAAAGAAGAAATCTGGAGCGCCATCCCCAAAAATGAACATTAACGTGTTTTCGCGTAAACTCGAACTCCTCACGAAGTTCGTTAGCGATTCTGAATGAGGCCTCCTCGTCTTGCAGACGCTGCTTTTCTCTCTTTCTCGCACCTCACGCCCTCTTCCAAACTCATTCATTCGAGCCACACGGTACCGTCTCGTCTCCCCTCGGGTTCTTCGTTCGCCCCGTTCATCGTTTACAACCCAAGGAATCTTCGACTACTACTAGTACGTACTTTCCCCCGCGCCGTGTTTTTAAGAGATGAGTTTCCCATTTTAAAATTAAAGAGCGAACGGCGGAAGGAAGTGTAAACTAGACCCTGACCTACAGAAGAGGAGAGCCAGAAATGAGCACCTGGAAAATCGAATGCGAAGACGTCATAGGCATTTACGATTCCACAGCTTTTTTAAAAGTTTGCGCCAACCAATTTCTTGGACGGTTGGTTTTTCGACGACGGTGCCGCCGGTTATGTAATGAAAGTGTTTAAAATTCTCGTGGTGATACTTTCAAGGTTTTCTCTTCCTCTCCTTAAGATGTTCTAGCGTGGAAAGTTTGAATTGTTCGATGATGCTTAGAAGTATACCTATAAAATTGAAGACGTTATTTGTTTTTGATGTTTATGTTCTTTGGAAAGTCCATTTATAGTTCGAAAACTGTCGGAAGTGGAATCATTGTAACATCAATCAAGATACGTACACAGGGTGTTTTTCAAATTATATCATAAATTTCAAAAATAGAACTGCAATTAAAAAGTAATGGAATTATTTCGAAGCGAGAGAGCTCAAACAACAAAAAAATGCCTAGGTATGCATTTTGAAGGTTACCCGTAAACATTGTTTCACTACCACTGTTATTGAAGCCGAACATTGGTTATTTATTGAACAGCAAAGAATTCATAATGTGAAATTTTACACGCTGGGTTAGAAGGATATTCTTCTAAACAGTACAAAAGCCAACGCAAACGGTTGATTTTTGAACTGTTTTCAATAGTTGAAATCTGACGTTTCGGCAATGCCGTCATTGTTAAAAAAAACACATTTACTGGGATTTTTGTTGTTGTTTTAATTATTATTATGGAAAAATCATGACAAAGATATTCACTTTTATACGGACAGACGAGTTGTCAAAATGCAGTGGTTCCAATTCATATCTGCCGACTTTTACATCACATCAAATTTGTTTAAATATTTTTTTTAAATATTTCCTCAGCCAAAAAATCTAATTACAAATGTCGTGCGTTAGATTATTTACAGCGCTCTAACTCTTTCGGGTAATCGCCTTCGGCTTGTGCCTGAAATTTAGTTACCTCGCTGTAAATGACAATTACCGCACTCTAATGTAAATAACTATTTTGGCACTGCTCAATTTAGCGGCAAACAACTTTCTTTTAGTTGCGAGTATAACATTATTTTCTCTAAACAACGCTTTTATATGCATTAAAACATTTAACACGCGAAAATAGTCTTGTTTGTGTTGAGAACGTATTTATCATGTTCATTCGCCATTTTAACAAAGACTGACATTTGAGTTAGTTTCCTTAACGTTTTTTTTTTTTTGTATCCTATTTTCTATTTTATTTATTTATTTGGTCATTTCACGTGGCTAATATTAATAATCGCAGTTACTTACAAAAATAAAGGTGGCAATATTTATTAGGTACAAATGATATTAGTTGAGTACTATTTTACAAAGCCAATATTGCAAAGTGAAATATTCTCCGCTATTATTTTTTTAATCGTAGAAAGAATAAGCAAACAAGAGAGTTTTATTCATAAAACTTCTAAATAACGTCACACTATACTTACTCTTAAAAAATTTTGCATGTCCAAGCTCAAAAGCAACCGCCAAACTATCAGATTTCAAAAACAAGATTACATTATATCAGTCAGAAACAAAAAATACTGCGGTTCACTCAACGTTATCTTTAAGAAATTGTATCCTAATCCAAAAGACATTTACATATATATCCCTAACAAAGCTAACTATATGAGGTAATTTTTGTCAGCTTTAACACCTTCAAAATTTTATCGGTATAATAATAGCAAAATTAACTCGAGATTGTTAACTTAACCCCTTAGCGCTTGGCTTGTTCTTATGATTAGAGCAGACCACTTTCCGTGCGCGCCATGAGCGCCGATGTGGGGATGACTGTATTGCATATTACTTTAATAGCAGAAAACCAAATGTATATTTAATTATTTCTGATAGAATAAATAATAATAATAAAAATAAATTTACTTCTATACTTATATCGGTAACAAGCTCATGTTGCGTCCCTATTCTATCGCATATTCTAGTATATTACGAATTTCAATCCCATACCGGCGCACATGGCGCGCACGGAAAGTGGTCTGCTCTACTTATGATCACGGCAAACACTTAGCGGCAAAAAAAGTTTATAACATTTACTACACAGATAAGGCGAACCTTTCGCTCAAGAGGCTAGGGGGGAGGTGTTATACCTGCTAGATATGCATTCAGAATATTATTTTGGGGATTCGTTAGTTTTGTGTGTGCAATGGAACCGAGTGCAAGTACACGTAGTGACGCGAACGCGGCCGCTGTTATCCGTTTTCGGTAAGTGCGTGTTGGTTTACATATGGATTGTGTTTAAAAGTGAAGCAATTGCTTGTATACAGTATGGTAATGATCCCTGAACAAAATTACTCTAGCTATCGCGGCATGAGATCAGCTAATATTTAATGAAGAAATCATACAACTTTTAGCCAGCGAATCGTCAAAATATTCTCTTCTTTCTTTAAAAATTACAAGGATCCACGTATCTCACAAGAAGAAATAAAAGTTTTTGTAGCAATCTATCAGGATATATCATTGTTCCTAGTAAGCGGTGTTTGTGAGAAGCATCTCAAGATACTAGAAACAAACGTGTATTTAACAGTATGAGAAGAGATCGATTATTAGAAATATACCGATTTATCCATTCTGCGGATAATAATAAATGTGACGATTTTGATAAGATGTGGAAGTTGAGACCACTAATGAATAAGTTACAAACGCGATTTCTGAGACTGTACCAGCCAAAAGAACACATGAATTTTAATGAATTTATGGTAGCATATTATGGAAGGCACAATTGTAAATAGTTCATAAGAGGAAAACCAATTCGCTACGAAAATGAATTTGGTAAAGCTGCTGCATCATTAGTTCAAATGTTAGATGAACTACTAGAGTGTATTAAGAATCTACCAATTAAATTATACTTCCATAATCTGTTTACAGGTATGTCGTTACTGAAACATCTCAGGGAGCGTGGTACTATTAGAGAAAATAGACTTCCAAAGGAATGTCTGGATTGACGAAAACATCACTGTTGTAAAATGGGTTGATAATTCTGTCGTAACAATTGCTTCCACCTGTCGCGGTTTACAACCTCTTAGTACTATAACGCGATATAGTCGCATAGAAAAGGAAAAATCCGAATAAGTCAACCAGCATTGATAATAAATTATAATAAAATTATGGGTGGAACCGACCGTATAGATGAAAATATATCATACTATAGAATAGGAATTAGAGGAACAAAATGGTACTGGCCTTTGTTTACATAGATGGTGGATGCTATCATGCATAACGCATGGATGATAATGAGAAAAGGTGGTAGCAATATTTCTTAATTAAAATTTCGCCGTGAAATTGTCAAGCACTATTTGACAACATTTAGAAACTTAGCTGTAGGGGCTGGTAGACCATCTACGTCGAAATTTAGCAGTATTTCTACAAGAATTTCCGATGAGCTACTTTAAGATGGCATTGGACACTTAGTTTCCTCTTGCAATCGACGTAGATGTGCTGCTGTTCACTGCACGAAGACTGTGCCTATGCAATGTGTAAAATGCGACGTGGGTTTTTGTGTCGATTGCTTTGTTAATTTTCATACAAAATAGCTATTAAAAAATGAAATAAACGATACTTGTGGAGTGTAATGTTATTATGAAACATATGACATAGTTAAATGTATTTATCTTTATTGTTGTGTATTTTTCTATTTTGTAACCATAAATGCCTAGCGTGTCAATATGATCACGGCCCATGTAGTGATTAGTGTCAACAAAATAAACCTGTAATATGGTTCATAGTGTATTATTCCATCATAAAAACACCCTGTTTATAATTCAGAAGTTTAACAAAAAAAAACAAAATAATTTCGGCGTTAAAGGATTAAAGAGATTGCCATGATTTTTCAGCCAAAAACGTAATGTCTTTTTTATCTCAATGTCTCCGATTCAATTCAATTCTTTTTATAGTCTCCTTTTACCACAGAAATGTTTGTTATATATTTCCTGCAAAAATTATTTTTTTTAATGATGTAATCAATTTTAGTTGCCTCTGAGTACTCTTTTATATGGACCTAGACCGCCGATTTCACTGCAGTGTATGATTTTTTGTTATACTTATTGTTAGTTGTTCATCAATCCCCGAAGTTAATGTTCATATTTCTCTGTTCTATATCAACTTTTTTTTTGTTTCTCTTCGGTAGGTATTTTAAAAAATTATAGCTGCAAATCATTTCCTATTATTGCTTTATTTAGAAAAGGAAGAATGCTGATCTCACTAGTTTGTACGTTTTAAGAAAACAACTTTTTTCAAGGGAGCCGATTTTGTGAGAGAATTTATATATTACCGGATTTTTACGATTGTTTTTTACGTCAGGAACTTATAATAACGACAGTATTCTTGGTATACTTGTACTTATTTCCTACTTCTATCTTCTATGTATGGGTTCATTTTATTTGCTCTTTATCGTCTACAATTTTTTAAAATTTCAATGTGTAGGTATCGTGAAAATCTAGAGCGATTTCTATTTTTCGATATAAAAAAGGTAATATTTTTTGTCCGAAAAACGGTAGTAACCCTTTACTGTAGACTTCCATGGCTGATATCATCATATACCTTAAAGATAAAATATCCTAGTAAAGTCGCTAGAGAAAAAATAACGTCTATTAACAACATTTTTTGGACGATATTAAATCCATAGGAAGAATTTCCAAGAAATCATGTTAAACCAACTAAACAACTTGGATAAAACTTCAAGTAAATTGTTAAATACCTACTAAAAATTCCAGTAACGACACGGAGAATTAAAAATCTGTAATTGTTCTTACAAATTCAATTGCAGCTACAGCGAGCGAGTTGCTTTCGAATTGACAAGGAATCAAAACGAAACAGAACCACAACACAGAATTAAGCAAAACCTGGAAAATCTAGTTAGGAAGGCAAATAGTTTCTGCACGTTTTAACTTTTTTAATTTCAAATCAGGCTTAAATAATATTTACAGTGTGTTGTTGAGGTATTATCTAAATCCAAGTAATGCAAAGTATGTTTCTTCACATCAAAAGTGTAAATTTAACATTATAGTTATAACACGCAATCGTTAAAATGTACATTACTCTATTTACGTTTAATAGCGTCTCTTCTCATCGTTCTATTTAATTCTACGGTTTACTTTTTGCTCCGGTGCTTTCTTCTCACTCTCCGTCATTTTCCGTTAACGCCTCTGTTCTTACCGAGATCCCTCAACTCGAGAAGGGTTTAAAACAAGAATCATCTCCTTAAGCTATAACCACGACAGAGTTAAAATCGCCCCGGCAATCTACATATCATGAAGAAATATAAACTGTAATAGGTAACTATATTTCAGAGTATGTGTGTGCATGGCACACTTAGTATTGATGCAGGGTTGTTGCGGATGATCGGCATGGCCGCCCCCAACTGAAGCTGGTTGCCATGGTGACTTGTGCCAGGGCTCCGCCACTCATGGCCGACCCTTATGTGTAAGAGTCTGTATGTGATGTGGGCGAACGTGTGTGTGTGTACAATCGTATGTGTGTGCGTATATCACATATGAACATGCATACACTCTTTCAATAACAGAATCGTGCACATGAAAATGTGGTGAACTATTTGCATAAATATTTAATACAATAAAACGTAAGTTTAATAGTACGAACGTGGAAACGTTTTTAATATAAGTAAAGGGATGTGTATGCATACGGAACGCTTTAGGATGGCAGTTTGGACGCGATATGGGAGACCGTTCATATATTTCATTATAATATTGTTATTAGAGCTTTCTCATAAACGTCGTACACATATCTTAAATGTCGTGTTTAATAGTTACTGTTTACGGGCCTTTCAAATTTTCTAAAGTACAGGTTTTATTCAATTATTTTTAGGAGGATAGGAATTTTCTATTCTATTTTAATTCACCATTTGTTTAAGAAATGCCAACTTGGAAGCCAACTGACGAAAAGTTGTTCAAATACTACTGATGAAAAATGATAATTTTATATCTTTACATCTATATTATTTCAAAAATCGTTATTGAATTGTTTTTATTATCAGTATTATAAAATACAACAAACATTACCGAGTATCATCATTATAAGGTGTTCTTTCTTAAATATCTCTTTCATTGAATAGTGGAGCATATTGATACTGCTTTTGTATCTGACAAGTATTTCAGATCGATACACACCTTCCACATACCAATCACGTAACTCAGCGCTAGTTTATTTATTAAGAGACAATTGTGAAAATCATGAATCTCCATTTCAAGCAAATAACGAATGAATTAAGAGATCTAAATATGCATCATTATTTAATAATAATAATAATAACGGTTTATTGGCATCAAACATACTACAAAAATAAGTAAATTGTAAAATTCAATATGCCAAAAGGCGCAGGATCAACTGCTTAAACCATAAGCCGCTGTTCTTCATCCAGCACCATTAATAACGTTAACCTAATAAATAAAAAATCGTAAGCAAAAAAAATCAAAATAATTCAAGTCTAAGCACAAAAAGCATATAGAGAAAATACAAGACAATAGAAAGTTACAAAGGAAGATAAAAATATATGTTTACTTATTAAAGAAGGCACTCCTGCTCAATTGATGGGACAGAGAAAGCGGACTCAAACTACGCATACCTACTGGAACTTTGTTCCAAAGTCTAACAATATTATAACTTAACAATCTTTTAAAAACTTCAAGGTGGTGAACTGGATGAGTTAGTAAGCCTTTGTATCTCTTTTAAATAGAATTTTACTTAGTAACTTGGTTTCTTCAAATAAATGATTTTATAGAAAAAGATGATAGCAGAAAATTCAGCTCTTGCAAAGATATTTAACCAACCAACCCAATCGCGTCTAAACAGTCTTTACTACCATACAAAACCTCCAAACTACTGTAACCAAATCTAATTAAATGTGAAACGTGCTCTTTAAAACAAAGTTTGGTGGCACATAATCAGATGCACTGGAAACATCATCATTGATTTTAATTTCAATATCCTTCAAAATCGCAGCTCGGGTCTTTCCACAACCAAAAATCAAAGCAGAAGCTTTTTTATTAATTATTCTGAGATAATGTTCTTCAGACATGTTTACAAGTGACTGAAGGTCACCATTTATGTTTGAGGTGGCTTCATATCTCCAGGATTGAAGGTATAATATGGTTGCGTGTCATCAGCATAAAGATGATAATTACAATATTGCAAGCATTTAGTGATGTTTGAGGTGTAATTACATAAGGTAAAGGTCCCAGAATATTGCCTTGGGGAACGCCTGATATAATTGGGAGTGGTGAAAATAAACGACCATTATAAGAAATCTGTTAGGGTATATTGGCTAAGTAAGAAAAGAAAAAAAAATCTATTCTAGAACCTACCTGCTAAAATACCAAGAGCAAAAGATTAATATAAGAGAGAGGATATGAGGATATCCGTTTCCTCCAATAGATCTGCCAAGACCAAATCGTACGGAGGTCTATATTTCCAGTTCAATAACATATTAAAATATTTCTTTATATATATGGTTTTGTACGCATCTAATTTTGACGGTAGTAAGTAACATTTTTCATTAGTTCAGTTCAAATTTTGTAAATGCTAAATCTTTAGTTGTACATAATTGGATTTTCATTTCTGGTTACTTAAAAGACTTCTCAATGTTTTCTACATTCTTCACACACACAAATACCGGCTATGCCTTCTGAATTTTTATGGAAATGTAATGTGAAGCTCTGGAACTTTCCACATATAGTTTATATTGAATGTTCTTTAGGTTTCGGACAACTAACCATTATAGATTGCTACCTTTTTAATGAATTGCAATTCTCACTCAAATCTCACTTCATTAAGTGTCAATTTTATTAATCTGTATTAATTAATCTTCGAATAGGTACGTACCACACAAGCAGGGGTCAGAATGATCCCAACAGGTTTTATGTACACTAAACGCATTGTAAGATTTTGAGAATGATTTTCAAAAAACAAAAAAAAATTTAATGAGTAAAAACAACATAAATAAAACAAAAATACATTCGTAATAAAATAAAGCAGAGCTTGTTATAAATTCGACCATTTTTAATAAAACAAGTAAGAACATTTTACCTAACTAGGTAGGAATTCGTTTTAATTGGTTTACAGCCTTGGTGCACGTAAGATAAACCAGTTTCTATTGTTCTTTGCAAACTCAATTTTTGTAAATATTGTTTTTTTTTCTTGTGGCCTTCTCTTTTTCTCCACCACAATAAAAAATTCTTCTTTTGGACGTTTCTGCCCCTTCATTGAGGAAGTCGACGGTTCATAGCATATCAAAAACTGACTAGTCGTTGTAGGAAGTGATGGGTTTTTGATCTTGTCTGCAAATATGCCCCCATTAGACTTAAAGACAATCTTTTTTCTTTTGAATATTCTTCTTTTCAAAAAATTGTCACTATACGCACATGAAAATAACCTGAAAGGTTCATTAGCACAAAAAATACTACAAGGGATCAACATTTTATCATCCTTTGCAGGAATAGGCATTTGTGACATTATAATCTAATGTTATAATTAGTTTGCTAAAATCACTATCTATTTCAGCATCGTCATACATGGTTGCCAGAAGTATCACATTTTTTTTTTTCGGGACGTCCGAAACTAAAGTAAAGTTCTTCTGAAAACCAAACATAGATGATCAGAAGGCCCTTGCCTCGTTTGGTAGAAATTCGTAAGGAATTTGTGTTTTATCTTTCCTCATTGTCCCAAGCAATGCTATTTTTTTGCTAAGCAAATAATCTGCCAACTCATGGAACGTTACTAATTATTGTCTGTGGTGGGATTTCTGTATCGCTAAGCGTTTCACAATATCGACGCGTCTGTTACATAGGAGCTATGGACCAGTGGGTTTACCACGCATACCTCCAGTATGCTCGTGTGACAAGTTTCTATTTTTTTTATCCCACATTCCGCTGGTTTATTAGGAATAAATTATATCCAGGAATATCTTCCCTGAAAAGGGTGCATCTTATCTTTTCTTTTGAAGTAATTATTATTATTGCGATCAGATTCATTATCATCACTATTACTATGATGTGATTCATCACCATCATGGCTGATTTCTTGCTGAGATTCCGAATCGTGGTCGCTGAGGATTATTTCGTCGTCGCTTAATATCGTTATCGTATTCCCCAAATTCATCGTCAGAGTCAAGTTCCATTAACATCTTCAGAATTCTTCGATTATTCAGTTATCATTTTATGAATTTCTTCTTAAAACGAAGGTTAGAAAAAAACAAAGTAAAATATTTCTGAAAATATTACATTACCAAGCGCGCGTGGTCAAGCTGACCCCAAAGGGATTCCTCTTTGAAAAAATAAATACACACTAATATAGGAAGCAGGATTCCATGCAATCCCCACCATGTCTTACTCCAACGTCACTCTGAGAATAGACGTAAGGGTCCAAGATATTTTCGGTTTTAGTTTTAGATATTGTTAAAGAAGAAAGCGCCACTAGAGTCACTTTGATTCCAGTGATGATCCAGTGATACTCCAAAGTTAAGAAAGATTTTTCTTTCTGTGGATGCCTAAAATTTAATTGGAAATAATTTGATATTTTGATCTATTCTATTTTACAGAAAGGATAATACAACTGGGCCTGCTTTTCTTATAATTAGATAGATGGTGTTGTTGATCTGGAGCAAATAATCTTTTGGGTCTGCTGGGTTGTTGAAACACTCATTTCTCAGAGGTTGAAGCATTGAAATATCCCGATTTGCAGGTTCAGGGAATAATAAATCAAATATCTCTTTGTTTAAATTGATTAAATAGTCAAGCGGAATATTTTTCTTCAACGAGTGATTATTCAAATGATTCAGATGATTGCAGATTTACCCATCACTATTTTTAAATAATCTTGATTTTCATAAGCTTTGGTGTTGGGGTTCGCGTGTATCACGAGGTTTTACTGCTCGAGTGAGAAAAGTGTGACTATTTACGCCGTAAAAATAAATAATTATTCGATAACACGTTCATAAACATGTATTTAAAAAGTAACCACACCAACTACTTCAGATAGAGAAAAATAAAGCAGGAGATTGTAATTAGCAAAACTGTTTTTTTGGAATTTGCATATACTCATAAATAGAATAAAATGAAATGAAATTAAGTCTATATAAATTCCACTAAAAGCATATACGATGTCTAATGGAACAATTTATTTTCTTAACCCAGTGAGGGTAGCAGTCAGTCTACGTTTTAACCTCCTTTGGATGTGTAGCAGGCAAGATTACAAACTATTTCATAATAAGTTGACCTATATATCTTATATATGTAGTTCGTGCCTTCCTAATTTAGTAAAACAACCAAACCCGACTCGTATACAAATTAGAACCAATTTGGTTTTCGTCAAAAGCCCGTTCGTGTTACCTTTAATCTAATCTAACAAGAAAACTCGAGTTATATACAAATTAGCTTTGCACAATTAAGTCTCGGTCTGACGACCCTCGATTCAGACACGGCACCGCTGCTGGCTGGCACCCATGCATTGGCGGAGCGTCATTGAAATGCACGAAAGCCCCCCGGGCACACTAACAACGTCTGTCAAGATTGTCAACTGTCGATCGGTCACGATTTGCATAAAGGTAAGCTGCTCGGCCGTGTTTTACATACTCACAACGTCGAGTAAATCCCGGTCTTGCATTAACATCACAATTATTCCGACAAACAAACCGTAGAAGGGTTGCGGTGCATATGCAAATTGGAGACCGACTACTACCTTTTACCTCCTTTTTAACGGCCAACTCCAGCTAATACCACTCTTGCCATTACGGGCCCTACATACAAGCAGCGTATTACTGCACTCTACCTCCGATAGAACTCTCTTTGCCTTTTGCTACCTGAAGGTTTACGCAAATTGGTACTTCATGTTCGATGATTTCGTGTTTTAAATTAGCTTTAACTGCTCTGCGCTCTAGGTAGTATACGTTAGCAAAAATTCTCCAGTCTAAATCTATATTGTTGTTTATAAGCATGCACAATATACGAGGTGTTAATTACAAAACTTTAGACACCTTGGCAGACGATAATTTAGAGTATAGATGAGAGTAATAAAAGAAATTCATCAGCGATCGATGGTGGAGATATAGAATGTTGAAATTTTGATTTTACATCGTTAGATTTTACATTTGTTTACTAAAATAAAAATATCATGTAATACTGCGTTTTACATATTCCCGGTCGTGACTAGCTTCCTCACTCGCCAACACTCGCATATTCGCCACAACAACGCAAATAACCGTTTACATTTTACACATTCGTCGAATTACGACGATTGTTTTGTCAGTGGTTCAGCTGTTCATGATTTATTCTGTCAATGTGCTGTCAATGAATAACGTGGACATGGAATGTCAATCTAAAAATACATTTTCCGACTATGAATTCGCAACACTTTGTTTTATAAATAAGTAAAAGCAAACATAGTGTTGTAGAATACTTATATTTAAATTTTCGCTGATGTCTATTTTTTTAGATATAATTATTAATTCCTTCATAGTATATAAGTAAATATAATACAATAAGTCCCTACAAATGTAGGCAGATATATTCATATATATATAAAATTAAATAATATTTTATAGTAACACATGAAGCATTCGGTATGTCCTACATATTTTTCAATAAATTTTCTGCAGGTACCCCCATACTTTTGCGCTTTTCACACGAACTAATAAATCCTATAATAATTAAAATTGCAAAAATGATGTTTTTGCGTCCCGAGCCTCGCATTCACATAGGATGTAGTATGCGGTCTCCGTCATCCGATTAGACAGTCTGTATTGGGTATCTACGGTGTCGATCCCCATCTTCTGTAGGTGTCGTTTCAACGTGTCCTGCTACTATACGAAGATGATTCTTACTAAGCTTTAGTAGTTCTTCACTCTTCTTCTTTGATAGTTCCTTGATAAAAGTCTTAGAATGAGTTTGACTGGTTTTGTTGTTCCAGTGCTGCTTATGTTTTTCTTGGACCCAACTCCTTACCTGCTGCTAGAACAGGCTCCGTACCTATAAATGAAGCCCTCCCTTGTTAACTCGTCAGCTCTTTCGCTTTCTTCAGTTCTCGAATGTCCGGGTACCCACAGCAAAGTAAGTCTACTGCGGTTTGCCCGGCAATTCAGTTGCCGAATGCATTCCCAAATCGGTCTTTACTGTGTCCTGGGGTTTACTAATGCCCTCATACCGTTTGACTGTCTGTTGTAATACACATCCGTTTATTTTTCTAAGCCCTCTGATTGATTTCTGTTGTACAATGCAATATCGTGCTTGTCTCTGCTTGAAGGACACTAGCATATTTTCCTAGTGAAATTGTGACCATTGTACTTTTCACCTCATTGTAAATTCCAGCCGCAGTTCCATTCTCGGCCTTTGATTTGTCTGTAACCCAGATCAGTTCATCGAGCTTATCTCTGTAGTTGGATTGGTTCCTGCTTACCTGACTCATCTCGACATTTTTGTTGAATAGATATGTCGACATCATGTCGCCTGATCTCTTTCCCATTAGGTTGCTTTCTACATGATGGACAATATTGCTGTGTCCCAATCCTGAATATTTTTTTTTTTTTTTTGACGGGGGAAAATGCTTAGATGCACCATCAAGCGGGCAAAAGGCGCACTCGCTCCGTGTGTGGAACTTCCACCCACTAAAAACCCCCCTTTCGGACATAGCTCCACTCCGGTACCGTTTTGCACATATCTTCGGAGTGGTGTCCCGTATTTAACGATTCGTCTCGCTTTTCTTGGATTTAAGCACTCCCTCGATGAATGTAGAGATCCTCCGCCAGGTTTCGGGGCTCTCCATCATCTTTTGGATGATATTCTCGGGCGACAACTCTCCCAGCTCATTCTCCAAAACGTCTCTCTCCGGCCCCCACCTCGTACACTCAAAAAAGGTGTGGTGGGCATCGTCTTTATCGGAATCACGATACGGACACTGGGCACTATCCACTTTCCTCATTTTGAACAAGTAATCGTGGAAGTACCCATGTCCGGACAGGAACTGAGTGAGATAGTATGCTGTCTCACCGTGCTTTCTGTCTATCCAGATTGACAGGTCTTTTATCAATCTGGCGGTCCATCTTCCTGTCGTGGCGGTCTCCCATCTCTCCTGCCACAGCCGAATGGTGAGTCTTCTTTCGTCTGGGGCCGGATTTGTTCCCGTTTGCCTCAACTCCCATTTCCTCTTCCGTTCTTTGGCCAGCAGGTCAATAGGCACAACTCCTGCTATCACCAGGATGGCTGCCTCGGAAACCGTTCTATAGGAGCTGGCGATTCGCAGAGCTCCTCTCCGCTGGACTGCCGTCATTTTTTTCCTGTATTTCTCTTTGTCGAGGGCATCTGCCCAAATCTCACAGCCGTAAAGAAGAATGGATTCCGAGACCGACATTAGCAGCCTTCGTTTGCTTGCGGATGGTCCGCCGACGTTAGCCATAAGACGGCTAATCCTGAATATAAAAATAATGATAATAATAATAATAATAATAATAATAATAATAATAATAATTTATTCTGCTAAGACATTATATACATGTTTTGCAGAGTTCCTGAATATCTGCTATTTGGTATTTCTTGCAATCTGAGATGCTCCAATATTCTTGCCTTTCCCAATACCAACAAACAGAGAGGAGGGGGTGTATGAAGCATTTAACTGCCGTTGTAGGAGTAGTCCTCATTGCTCCTGTTATTCTTCACGCAAGCCTCTGTATATTGAGGTCAGTTATAGCAGTTGTTGCTGCACATTTGTCCACCATACTACAGATGCATAAGTGATCATGGGTTTGACCACGGTAACGTATGTCCAGTACATTATATTTGGTCCTAATACCCATGTTCTTCCATGAACTGCTGTCGATTCCAAGTAACCTTGCAGTCAAGAATGACACCAAGGTATTTCATTTCCTCAGGCAGCTTTATTTCTTCACTCCGGAGTTTTAGCGATCTAGCACCGCTTACACCATCTGACCTCCTTCTCGTGAATGGCATTTTGGTCGTTTTAGAGGGATTAATATTTAGGCGCTTCTCTTCAGTCCATTCCTGTACAACATGTATACCGTTCTGCATTTTGTCCGCACTACGTTGTTGAATTTCCCCTGTGTCAGAATGACAATATCATCTGCGTATTGCAAAGTTTGATCCCCTTCATTGTTCAGTCTTACTAGTAGCTCGTCCACGACCAGGTTCCACTTTTTACCCGAGCCACCAATGTTTCTCTCATTTGATTGTGTAAGCTTATCTCCTTTTAAGGATGCAGTATATCCGCTTGCAGTATGTTTCATCGATCCCTTTATTTCTCGATACTTTGAAGATTGATGTTGCGGAAATATTACCAAATGCTGCCTGTATATCCAGAAATATGCGCAGAAGCACTTTCTTGTCGTGCGGAGCATGCTCATGCCTGTATATGAGTTGATGTAACGCGGTTTCTCTGGATTTTCCTGCTTGATACGCATATTGGTCTTGATGTAGTGGCCGATACGACAATACATCATCCGTCTAGCAATTTTTCAAGAGTCTTCAGCATAAGCGACCTGAGACTTGTTTATCTCAAATACTTTGCTCCATCCTCTCTCCTTTTGCCAAGTTTTGGAATTAAATTAACTCTGATCAGCCTCTAGGCAGTTGGTACGCAACCCAGTGCGAGACCCCTGAGTAACATTCTAAATTTTTGCAACAAAAGTTCCGCACCCTTTTGTAACATACATGGATAAATATCATCAGTTCTGGCGATTTATATTGTGGAATGATTTGATTGCCCATTTCACCTTTTCTACATTTACCACTTTCTTTGCTACCTAGTAGTGCTCTCTGGATGCCTGCCTCACGGGTTCCAATAAGTTATATTGGAATTATTAGGTATTTTCGTTAAAAAACCTTTAGTTTCAGTTAGAAATTTAAGTTTCCTATTAACGTCTGGGCATCAATTTGGACGGTTGCTTTGGTTCATTGAGCTTGCCGAAGTGGTTGCACGGTGAATCTTACCAAAACATTTGCGTGATAATTCAAATCATTTAATAGAGGATGTACTTTTGCAAGTTATCAAAAACATATACTTACTTAATGTGTGTACAAATCTAACCAATTATTTGCTGTTTTTATTTAAATGAAATACTCGACGACCGACAGATGGATCGTCGAGATCGTTTTCTTTGATGACCAACAAGATCACCAGAAGTATCCCGCCCCTATGATTTTTTTTAGGGGATGTCTCAGGAAAATTGTTTATGCCACAGAAATAAACATAAACTGCCACCAAGAATGAAACATGGTAAAAAGTTTAGACGCGAGCCAATAACTGAGAAATCAGTTTCATCATGTGTACCCTTCCCTTTGAGGACTACTACATCATCGTCTACAAGAACAATGACGTTAGTTTGAACGATTTTTGAAGTAACCTTAAGTGCACTAACTTATTAATTCAATATGTAAACGAATTTCTGAAATTCACTACTTTTTTTTTGTTATTTTCATCTATCCTCTTTTTAATTACCAGCCTGCATCTTACATAGATATATTTAAAAGGCGCTTACATTAAAACTTAGGAAGCTCAAACTAAAATTTGAAATATGCGCGATAAAGTTCTTAAAATATTCGAAATTAATCTCTCGAGTTAATATTTACGCGACATATGATTCATAACGCTGCTGCGTGTAGGTGCCCAGGCGGTCGTGATACATACCGAAATAATTTGAAAACAATGTAGCGTATAATTCAAATTGCTATCGCGGCAGCGGCTATGCGCGTAAATTCGACGATGATTTAAAGCTAACGCGTTCGCCGCATGCATGCGTGCCTTTGAGCCGCTTATGAACGTTAACCGCTGCTGATGCTTCTGACACGTAAACTTTGTCGGTTGTAATTGAAGTAATTGGATACGTGCGGTGGCGGCGATGGATGTAGATCTGCTCATTTGAATTAAATAGTTCGGAATAGTTACTCTGATTTATCTGTTAGAGAGATCTTCCTCAACTCAGTAACTTAATGGGCACGAACGATCTTCCAGTAAATATCCACTTCGAAAGGAAGGTGAGGTCAGGGTGAATTGATTTCTCAAACAACACCGTTATTTATTATTTGTTAACCAATATGGATTCTGTCAAAGTTATAAGAAATGCAGCTGTCTTCAATTATTTTTAATCTATACAGGGTGTTTATTAAACATACGGAAAAAATTGCAGGAATTATTCCCTGGACATTTCTAAGGGTATTTTGCCCTTTGATGATTTTTGAGAAATCGCTTTGTTTCCAAGATACAGGGCGAAACACAAGAAGGTTAAAAATCTTTAATGAATATCAATAGCAACATTTTTCTTGTCAACTGAATAGTTTATGGAGTGATTTTTTACTTAAATTTTTATTAAATATATATCTAGTGGCTCACAATACTACCAGTGCACACCTGATTCGTTTTCAACCAACACGATAGTTTTTATGTTTATACTCGTAATTTTTCTATCAAGTGCTTCCATTCCTTTCGGTCATCATTAACTTTCTTACTTCTTACGGCTACCACGTTGATACAATAGGTTCTTTATTCTGATATCAACCGTGTATAACATGTTGACAAAGTGTTTGATATTTTGCTTCAATTGACAAAAAATACGTTTATGATTAAAAATAAGGTAGCCATGAAATACCAAACTGTTAATAAATTATAACAATAAGGGTAATTATGACAGAAAGCAAACCAATGTACAAACAACAATTACGGTACCTAAATAAAATTTGATAAGCAACAGTCATTATTAGCAGACACGTTTCGTCTTACCAAGGCTTATCAGTGCTACTGGATGACCTGTTGCATCACACAACGAAGATTAGTATATACGTATACTAATCACAGTGGAAAGAGTATGTGTGAGAATTAACAATGGAAATCTCATTAAATTCGTACATATTGTCTATATTGTCGAACTATTTCTACAATATGTTTCTAAACAAGAGCACGATATTGCGTTTATAATTAACGTTAAATTAATCAAATAAAATCTGATGAGCAACAGTCATTATTAGCAGACGCGTTTCGCCTTATCATGGCTCATCAGTGTTACTGGATGACCTGTTGCATCACACGACGAAAGCGCGTATATATAGTGATCACAGCGGAAAGGTATTTATGAGAATTAACAATGCAAATCTCATTAAATTCGATTGGATCTGATGTTATAATATATGCTTAAATAACTACCTATTTTCATTAATATATGGTGATTACTCATTTCGGTCTGCCCTGTGTCTGATTCATCTAGTAATTACATCAAAGGAACAGCAACCCTTTGATGTATCTATCTAAAGTTTTTGAGTGTTTTATGGAGCATTAACTTTTTAAACATTATTGTTAACAATTATCCATAAAAAATAATCCGGAGGATTTACTCCGACATTTCCAATCCAACAATAAGGGCCGGCGCATTGTTCAGTTGCCATCATAATTACCGCAATTGGTTTAACGCAATATTCCCATTTGAAATACATAGTGGCCTACTTATATCAAAGCGCAGTAGCTGTCATTTATAGCGCGAGAACTCAGTTTCAGGTACCAGCCGATGGCCAGCGCCTGAATGAGTTAGAGCGCTGTAAATGACCTAACGCACGACATTTGTATGAAACTTGAAAATGATGAATCTAGAAAATTTAAAGAAATATGCAGATGTCGGTAGACGTAAATTGGTACCATTGTATTTTGATAACTCTGCTCTATATAAAAGCACAAATTATGCATGTTTTGGAAGCAACTGCAAATTGAGAAAAAATGTAGTGCGCGTTATCGCAGGGCGGTAAAATAAACCTACTGTTGCGATGGCTGGCGGAATGCCTATGTTTACAGTTAACAAAGTGATGTTTTATCGAAAAAGTTTGGGAATTGTGAGCTGAGGCGAGCAATCAAACGAGTTCGATAAAGACATTTTCCAACCATGGTGCGTATAATATTTTTATATACGTATATCTTCTTGGTTTTATAATATTTTTTAAACAGATATTGACAGATTGTTTGACAGTCATTTTGACAAATGAGCCTAGAAAAACTTCAGAAGCTTCACAGAAGAGTACGATATGACGCGTTGGTAGTTCAATTCGGTATGTACTTACAATAGATAGTACGACGATATTTCTGGATCATCACTTTCGCCATCGTGGGATTGGTGGAAGAGGGCCTATAGAATGGCCTGCCAGATCCCGGGATCTTTCACCACTTGATTTCTTTTCTCAGGGGGCATCTTAAGTTTATGGTAGGCGTACAGCTTCATTACAAAAGTTACGCCAAAAAATTGTTGAAAAATGCCAACGCATAACTCCAGAAATGTTGCGAAATGTCAGGAGAGCATTTGAAGCAAGATTGTGCTTTTGTGTGGAGTTTAATGGTCATCATTTTGAACATTTAATAAAGTTAAATTCAAACCATTTCATGCTAATCGTGTGTCATTACACTTTTTGCTTACTGAAAAGAAAAAAAAAACTTTTTGATACATGTTGTCGTGAAGGGAATTACAAGACACTTTGAATGAGTAGTCACAAGACCCAGGAATGATGATTCATTAAAAGTTGTCCCCTTTGATATGATAATTGACAGGTTCCGGAATTTTATATTTTTTTAGATAAATTTGAGGGGGCTCGTTTCAATTGAGATACTCTGTGTATAAACGCCAAAACAACTCGGACCACTGCAACGTTCTACTACTGTTACACTAAAATATATAGCTACTAGAGGTGTACTGTCTAAAGTTATTTTACTCAATTAGGCGCCAATATTTAACATGTACGGACGTCGGGTTTTACCGACGACGTATTGTAGCGCCGCCAACAACGTCTGGCGTATTAACCGCACGATGTCGAAGTGCGGAATACGTGTACGGTTTGTCGGGTGTACGCAGGACGCTAATAGCGTTTAACGGCGCGCCCATAAAAACCAACCGAAGGAAAATTTGAAAACTTAACGGAGCGTAAGCGGCTCTAATTTGCATCTTGTACATGATATGTTCGGCATCGAAATGGAACTCCCGAGTCGACTTTAATCGCTTTCAGTTTACGAAATAGGTAGTGCTTGCGAGAAAGAATTGACCGAATTTAATCATGTGTCAGGAGCACGAGCTTGTGGTACTTTAAGGCAAATGTAGAACATGGAAGCTACCCTAAACGGTAATATTTAGGTACGATAATTTTAGGGAGTCGTACCATGAGACCAATACTATACAATTTAATTTAATATGGTTGCGAGAAACAATGATTTAGAGTGTATTTTGGCCGCTCAAAACTAAATTTGTTCAATTATACACATTAAATTAGATTCATTCAACTTTATATTTTTAGTTGATATAGATCTGCGGAGAAATAATCTGAATACATGAACCAGAACTTTAAAAGCAAATCTACCAAGTCAAAAGTTGGTTAAGTTGCTGCTATTCAAATGTTATGGGAGTATTTCATTACATATCATCAGTACATAACAACTACAATAAATTACTTGTTGAGACTAAAATAAATTATTATAATAATTTATTAAGTAAATCAAAGTGTAAATCAAAAAGTGCTTGAAATATCATTAACTCGGAAATTAGACCACATGTGAGTGACAATATTGTTTTAAGTGTTGACAATGAAATCATAGATGATTCTGATATGATTTGCAATTTATTTAAAGGACAATTTTCCAATCCTACTGTTGCTAATGTTAGCTTATCTTCAAGTGACATATGCAGTTTTCCGAAATCATTTTACCTTTATCCGTTAAGTGGCAATGAAATACTTAATATTATCTTGAGAATCTCATGCAAATCGTCTGCTGGTATTGATGGAATACCCTATAATATTCTAAAACATGTTGCTGCTTATATTTCAAACCCATTAGCATTAATTGTTAATCAATCGCTTTCTGAGGGTGCATTTCCCGAAAAATTGAAGAATGCTAAGCTGGTGCCAGTACATAAAAAAGGCAGCAAATTACAGGTATCAAACTATAGACCCATATCTATACTATGCAGTTTTTCAAAAATCTTCGAAAGGGAAATGTACGGACGCTTAATGTCGTTTTTAATTAGTAATAATTTAATTGCTCCTAGTCAGTATGGGTTTATCAATGGTAAATCTACGGATGACGCGATATTTGAAGCACTTGACTTAGTGTATCAGTCTCTTGAGGAGGGAAAACTTGCAGGTAGTTTATACTTACTTAGTAGGTAGTTACTTATCGAAGCCTTTGACAGTGTAAATCATGCCCAGCTTCAGAGTAAGGTATCGCGGTATAGGGGGCTTGCTTTGAAGTGGCTATCCTCCTATTTATCTGGCCGTTTGCAGTTTGTTTATATCGGAGATGAGGTGGGTGGTATGTATTCATCAGCTATAAATGTTACAAGAGGTGTTCCTCAGGGATCCATTCTTGGACCTCTGCTATTTATTTTGTTTGTGAACGATCTGCATCATTCCTTTGCGGATGGTGATCTATTTCAATTTGCTGATGATACTACTGCGGTCATCTCGGGCCGCACGGAGGCAGAGTTGGCACAGGTTGGCAATCAGTATGCTGAAGCAATGAGGGCGTGGTGTTGCAATACGGGTTTAGAAATCAACCAATCTAAAACATGTATGTTAACGTTTAATACAAAACGATGTTTGCGAGATACATGTCCATTAGTACGCTCGAGATCCAAAACTATCCCTGTAACCATTAACACCAAATTTCTAGGCTGTTACATTGACATGGATCCCACATGGAATGCCCACGTGGATGCTCTCTGTAAAGAATTGTGTGCTCTTAAGTATGCTGTACGCCAATTGAAACTTAGTGTCAGTAAGGAAGTGCTTTTGATGTATTACCACTCTCATATCTCATCAAGATTGAGATATGGTTTAATATTCTGGGGCTTGTCTTCCCAATTCCCACGATGTTTTATTTTACAGAAAAGGATTTTGCGAAGTATATTCATGTTAAAAAAATACCGATAGCTGTCGTCCACTTTTTGTGGGCCGTAACCTGCTGACTTTACGAGCATTTTTATTTATGAGTGCGCAGTGTATGTCAAGAAAAACTTTAACCGTTTCGTATGCAACTGCGATATTAGTAATATATGTTGTGCGCTGTCGGTTCCGAGACATAGAACAGCACTATATGAAAGAAACCCTAGGTTTATATGTATTAAAATCTATAATAAACTCCCTAAAAACTTAACAGAGTTAAACATTGTTAAATTTAAAATATCGTTAAAACGATTTTTAGTTGACAAGTGTTACTACACTGTCTCGGAGTTTTTGATTGAGCCGATTCGTGATTATTGAGTGTTTTCTTGTCGGTTATATTGTGTTTTGTATTTTATATAAGTATTCTTATTTATATTTGTTTTTTTAGTATGTATTCTTATGTTTGACAAAGCTTATATCTTATGGATCTACTGGCTAATAAAGCACAAGATAGGGCGTCTGAAATTACTATACTTCTGGTTTTTCCGGATATTTGTCACATAGCTAGACAGACCGCTTGGATTGTTAGATAGACAACTTAGACTATCTAGGCCGACTGTCTAGCTGTCTAAGCTGCCAGCGGGGCGGTGACAGACATACGGAAAAATCGGAAGTAAAGTAGGTACTTTCAGACCCCATATGTAAACCTTATAGGATTTCGTGTCAAAACTTTATTTATTATTTATACTTATCGTAACATACTTAATTGTACAACAAATGTAGAATTTCAAGCAACATCTGTTAACGACATTAGCGAAAATTAAAATACTATATTCAAAGAACGGTTTAACTAATTTTTTAATTAAACTGTTAGTTAATATTTAGGCATATGATTGTACAGCAGGCATTAAATATATCCATTATCGGTTATATATTATAAAATGTAAACCTTACAATCTTTTAAAAGATAATCAATTTGCTGATTTTCCTTATAGTACAGAATGACCAGTTATATCTATGTATATTATGCCACTAATTGACAAATATACTATTATTGGAATCCCATATTTCAGAAAAAAAGTAAACGAGAATTAAATCATATAGACTTTTACAGACCTATGCACGCATGTATACGTTTGACAAATTTAGTGAATTTATTACTGGGCATGCGAAACATGGCAGCTTTCAAATATATTATGCTCTACATATACACATCGTATTAAATTGGGAAGTCTGATTTACTACTGCTCGAGAGTCTTATTAAATTTTCTCATGCAAGCATCGAAACTAGGCAATTCAGTCTAGGTTTGGAATGATTGATGTAAATCTAACATGTATTCATTTTTCTGATACTACAGTTTCAACATATATTGTTTATTTTAGTTTATTATCTCTGCAATATTAGATTTTTTTTATGAACGTCTTTTTCAAAATCAGATATTACGTTGGAATAGTTCTGACTTAAATTAGAATTAATTGTATGACTATGTATAGGTATGCAGCAATTTAGGATATGCTTCTCTCCTACTGCTTCTGATGCGGTTATATCATAATATATTCTGATAGGATTTCTAGCAAATTGTTTCGCTGAAATTTTCCATATATAATAATAATAATTTAGTCAAACATGTGAAGGCAAAAGGTATAAGTGGTGGAGTCGAACTCTTAACTTCCAAGTCACGCTCGATCCCACATTGTCGCCAATTTAGTAGTCTACGTTAGGAAGTTTAGCGAATCCCCCTCTCAAGCCCTGGAGAACCCTGAAAATTATTTTATTAGTGTGTTACATCCGTGTGTATGCCATGTAGCTTGGATTCTTCGAATTCCTCGGGCGCACATCCTCCGCCTCCAACATCGCGTCTGTTCCGGCCTTTGTTAGTGGCGGCAGCGGCGTCGCAGTCGTTCTTCTGCTCTCCTCTCATCATCATCATTCCCATCTCACACACGTCTCTGAAAAATCATATTATTAATCTTTCCAGTCTGTAAGCGCGCCACGGCGTTTGGTTGTTACGGCGGTCGCTGCCTCTGTCTCTTTACAGTTGGGAAAGCAAACATTGCTCAAGCATTGTATTCGGCATACGTATTTGGACGATTGTAATTCAAGTTTTCTCTCGATTTTTTATAATATAATAACCGTTGTTTTTATAATGTTTCTTGATTTATTACTAAATTGTGTTTTATATCAGAAAAAATCAGAAGAGGGCTATTTTACAACCCCTAACCATGCGATTAGCAATTTGTCGCAGATATTTTCTTTTTCTAAATGCAAGAACCTTTAAGTGGATTAAAATGATAGCATCCCAACTTTGCTTTACAAAGGGAAAGAAATGGTGTTTCGTCAACAGAATATGCGTTAATTCTTCACACTTTTTGGATTGCATTAACTTAATTATCAAGAGAAATAAACAATTTTAATCTATTGTCTAAACAACACTGCGTGTTCTATAATAGGTGATAGAATGTCCGTGCCATAAATACTGATAATGACATATTAGATTATTGAAGAGTTAATCTAGTGTAATCAATAGACGGTACACACAACACATTGTAACCACGTATAGTTTATTGTATATACACCAAATATTGGCATATAATGAACTATATTTCAAGTGAATATTTTTAATAATAAACAGCACTAAATCTGCATTTAATAATTTTATATATTATAAATGGCTAGTCAAAGGTTATAGCGCAATTATTCTGAAGTTTATAATTTATTGACATAATTCAAAATTCAGTATTTCTTCAACGTTCATGCTTGACTTACAAATCTTGCAAATGTGCATTTTGAAACAACACTAGAATAATGTTTATAACTAGTTTTTAAACTGAAGGTAGATATTGAAAACCATGAAAAACCTTCAAAAAGTAAAGACAGTTTTTGGTGGTGTCATGCACCGAGAAAAATATGTTGTAAATATACGACGTTTCACAATTTTTTTTAGTAGCGATTATCATATAATTTTGCTGTTGCATATTATATTACAAAATGTTGTGAGGAATACAATAATGAAAACGGAAAAAAAATGTGTGTTGAAATAAAGATTCAACACACATTTTTTTTCCGTGTATAGGCAGCCATTAAGAGCAAAGTGAAACCTGGCAAATATAATAGTTGATTTAGGTTTTACACAGATTTTGCTTTTGGAAATAGTTTCGCCCGGATAGGCTAGCACAAAAATAGCAACAACTAGATCACTACTACAAAATTAAACTAGCTGAAATAACTATATTTTTCTTGATAAAATCGCAAAAAGGGAGAATTTATTAATTTTATGAACGCATTGAGATCCGTAGAAGACTAAGATTTGAGGTTATTTACTTGATTTAACATAACGTATGTCACATAAGATTTAGGGAAAATAATTAAATTCTTTAAAGTAAGTGTAACGTAGTTTATTCAAATGACCACTTTACCAACATGTTACCTTATATTTAAATTAATTAAAACTACAATTAAAATAATGACAAAGGGCCGTGGTCCTCAATGGCACGCAGTTTTTGTCTAACTTGTCCCAACATGTTTTGGACAATGTTTATATCAATTTCTCTTATCTTTTGATATATTCTTCGCCTTAGTTGAGCTTCATTTTGAGCTTCCCACCCATTATCATATACTTTTCTGGTCAATAGTCCCCAAAAATCTTCGATGGGTCGAGCTTGTGGCACATTTGGCGCATTGTCTGCTCTTGGCACAAAGGGTATGTTGTGAGCTTCTAACCATGTTCTAGTCGTTCTTGCATAATGGCAACTTGCTAAGTCCGGCCAAAACATTATTTCTTCACGTGGATGAGTCGTAGTAATAAACTGTAGCAACTTCGGTAGGCATCTTTCGGTATAAATGTTGGCATTAACTGCCTCACCCCTCACATGCCCAACATAAGGTCGTGAAACTCCTCTCTCCGATATGGCACACCAAACTAGAATTTTATCTTCAAATTTTTTTTTGGTTTTGTATTTAACATTATCTGCACAATTTTCTATATTATCGGTATAAAAACCATCATTGCCTTTCATTTCTAAGTGAGAGAACGTAAAATATTTTTCATCGTCCATGATGATCACTTTATTGTTTGCAAAATGAGTTCGGCGTAATCTACGACAACACACTGGAATTCTTCGTAACTGGTCCTCTGTATAACGTGGACATTTGCGTCTTTTACGAAACTTTAGGCCTTTTTTTTCAATACCCTTCTTACAGTTTCATAAGAAACATTAAATCTTCTGGATAACTTTCGGCATGACGTTCCGACGCGGTCTTTTGCACTTTCACAGATTCGGTTGGCGCGATTTTCGGTCAACATTCCGGGACGTCCGCTTTTTGGTAAATTGAGGCATGGTATACCTTGTTCACATTCTGCAATTGTTCTATAAATGGTTGTCTTTGAAATATTTTGATTCCAAAATATGTTTAAAATTTCTTGCTTGGGTACATGTCCAACCAGGCGTAAATGCTTTGACGTATTTCAAGTTTGTACGACATAATTCGACAAATTATTTGACATCTATGAAATGTCATAACAAGTTTGAGTATTAATGAACATATGTTTATCATGGTTACTAGATTGCAAGTTATTTACAGTTATTTTTACGCCGACGAAAATTTTCCCAAAACTTATGTGACATACGTTATTTTCTTCTTCACATGTACCACTTTAGTAAATCTCAAGACCTACTCCACAGATATCAACAAAAATTTCATTCCATTTATACGATATTATATATTTTTCATAAAATTCTGTATGCAAAATTTCAAGATTATTATGGATTCGAAGAGTTTTGTATATGGAGCACTTTAGCACAAAAAGAAATATAAGGTTCCATTTAAAACGAATAAGTTACCTTAGGATTAAAAGATGTTAGGTACAAATATACGGTATTTCAACCAAACGCAAACCACACCACCATAGTCAAAGATTTGCATCGGAGCTGCTAAATAGCAAAGTTATTATTAAAACTATAATATAAGATATATAATAAGTAGTCAAATTAAAAAATTAAAAAATGTGATATTGTACTGGATATATTTATTCAAAAGACCAGAATAGTTAAGTTCGTGTTTACCCATTTTTGGAACATCCATATTTCCATCACTGATTTCCGTAAAACTATTATAGTAACTGGATTTTCTACAAATACAATAAAAAAGCTCAAAAATTCCAGTTGCAGTGGAACACACTCTACGCAAGGATGTATGCTTTTTTATTTTGACCATCAACTGTTCCATAGTCACTATGTATCTAACGAGTACAATAAATTCCATTTTTTGATAATTCTTCTACTTCTGTGGCTATTAAAAAATAACGAATAAATACTTTTCCCACTAAAATTGGTTCATAGATAACATTTCGAGCCCAAAGCAATTTAATCGTGTTATCTTTTTTGACTGCTAAAATGATTTTTCGAAATATTACCATATAAAAAAGAAAAGTAGCGAGCCATATTGTGGAGGTGCATTCCAAGCTATTGCTCCTGGCGAATAGAATTTAGAAATATTGTTGTAAGAACGATATGCTTTGTAAAAGACAGTTATGAAGTAGTTCCCCAAGAGGCAATTATTTGAAATAAATGTGTAGTGATCTATATTTTACTGAATCTTAGCCACATTTGTATAATTATGTAAATATGTTTGTCTTTAATTCATGTTATGAGCAATAAATATTGTGTAGCAGAAGATTTTAAGAACTAGAATCACAAAATCTCTAAAAGTTCCTTGAACACTTACCAATATCAAATTGACTGTTAATTTAGACAGTGACAGAATAAAGTTATTTAATTGTTTTAATGAGTAGTTGCTCAAGGGAAACGTAAATTAGATGAATTTCTAAAAGAATACGGATTTCTTAACGTACTAAGCCATTTGAATCCCTTTCTTTTACACAAGAAATCGTAATAACCCCAATTGAGTTCCATTTCTATAATTTCTAAGATATTTTTAATTTGTGTCGCTTACGTGAAACAGAACACGATCGCGTGGGGTAATTTGTTTGTCTATTTACCAAACCGCAGCGGTGTGTGCTTTAAAGGAGAAAGCGAAATGAAAAGAGGTCGGCTTTTAAAGTCATCCGCATTAAACTAATATGCGCTTGGGATAGGTCGGGGTTGAGAGCTCCCGAGGCACCCCTATAAGGTCGCCGCGTCGCTTCTTAAGTAATGAGCTCGCGTTTTCCTCTTTCTCTCACGCTAGGAATAAGTAGGTATGTGGATGAAATCAGCTTCTCCCTTAGATCGTGAATGAAATTTTCCCCGTTACTTGTACAAAGTGATACGCAAATGAATGTGTTGCAATTTGTTACCCCATTAAATAGATATACTACTGGCTTTCATGATAATTACATTATTGTTCAGGCAACATAAAAGGGGAATAGTTATGGCAAATCTAAATATATTCTTTAAACGGAACAGTATTAAATGCTATTTTATCATAATATCCCATATATTTCAGGACCGACCATTCATACTAAGTTTTTACTATACTTAAACAAAATCATCATTTATTTTAGGGGAAATATGATAATTAGCTTTGGAGTTAGGTAGCTACTATTATAGATTAAAATATACACTTTTCTCTGTACAAGAATATTTAACATGTGTTTATTAGTAGCGATGTGTTAAATACTTTTGTTTTTGCATTGCTCTTTTTAAAAATGTCATGTTCTCAATATTAGAAAGTTGACAATAAATCTATTCTATTCTGTTCTATTCTAAACATATATATATATATATATAACAGCACTACAGGCCTTGGAGGCCCTTGGCTAGTATTTTCTTCACCGATTCTCTCCATTTTTCTCTGTCCCTGGCTCTTTCCTGCCAATTGGTTACACCTATCTCCCTCAGATCTGATTTCACCATATCTAACCATCTTTGCCTTGGCCGCCCTCGTCTTCTTCTCCCGATTTCTCCTCTCAGTACCGCTCTCTTCGTCCATCGGCCCTCTGGCATTCTCTCAATATGGCCTAACCACCTCACCCTCCTTGCTCTGACCTCTTGAAAGATACTTGGATCACCATAGAGCTCGTATACTTCTCTATTTGTTTTTCTCCTCCATAAATTCTCCGCTATCTTAACTCCACCCAATATTTTTCTTAATATCCGACGTTCCCATACTGCTAGATTATTCTGCTCGTTTTTGTTCATTATCCAAGTCTCACAGCCATACAGTACTGTTGGTCTAATTACTGTTCTATACAGTCTTAGCTTAGATGATCGTGAAACATACTCAAGGAAAAAAAGTTGTCGGTGTAATGCCTAGGTGCCAAGGTGACTTAAACATTCAATGTATTTCTAGAGAAGGGCGCAATTTAAGTTGTTGCCTAAACAAAGCTGGGGCACAGTCTTATTTGAACCGGATGTGCAGCATGGACCAAATTCGACATATAGGTATAATGGATAAATATCCAATTTGTAGGGGAGAGAGGAAAAAATGAGATAGGTGGTCTAAAGCTACTTTTTCGAGATAAAATCATTGGGGAAATCAGATTTCAGATAAATCTTACCGCTTTAAAGATATTTAAAAAAATATTCAATTTCGATTATATAGGATATACTTATCTAACGTCCTTATTATTTAAAATTTCAAAAAATAGGTTAGATACTTTCCACGTAGTTTTTTATTTGGGATTTGGGTATAAATTTACTTTTTATTACTCTCCAAAATTTTGACTAATTTTATTTTCTTTTTTTTTTAAATAGGCGCAACAGCCAAATAGCAAATTTTGTGGCCTTTTTAAAAATTTATTATACTCTGTAGTTATTTTAAATATTAATGGAGATATGGCGTTTTGAATTTTTTGTTGGATATTTAGTGTGGATATGACAGATATGCGGAGAAAGTCACTATAGAGTACCACGATGGACAAACAATAGTTATTTGTACCACTAGGTCAGAAATTACGGTTTTGCGAGTATGAGCACGGTAGTTTTGTTTAAAATAATAAACAAAAATTGACGCTACGGTGTTAACAGTACAGGTTGGAAACACATGTATGAAATTTGAATTTCAAATCATGGTTAAATGCTTTAGTTTTCATTTCTTTGGTAGTTTCAATACATATTCATTATTAATAAGGCAAATGGAAACATCAGATCTTATTAAAAAGTTTGGGCAACAAGTTATAAGCTATTTATTACCTGTAAAATTTTCCAAATATTGAATTGGAAAGAACACGAATTAAATAAGAAATTCTGTAATGAAAATTCTGGCATCTGTCATCGAACCTACAATTAATCACAGAAATGTCAGTAATTCGAATATAGTGTTGCCCACATTTAGTGATCTTTTTCCGGCCTAGGCCGGAGAATGATATGTTTCCTCACGATTTAAAGTAATGCAAAATCCGCATATTACATGGTTATTGTCATCTTTTCTTGATTTTGTCAATTTTTAAATTATTATGTTGGTTAGTTCGTTGTTTCGTGTTAATGGAGAAATATTTATGCACGCGATGAAATTCGTTTTAGTTATTTGCTTTTTGCATGTATTACTTAATGCAAAATTTTTTAGCTACTTCTATCTTCTATTATAACATTTTGTTGACTTTTTCCTACCTATCTTGGTTTTTTGTATCTCTACTGCGAAGTATAGATAGAAAAAATTCTAAATAAATTCAAAGAATTCTTGCTCTCGAATAGTGCTAACTAAATATTTCTTCCATGGTAACAAATTAGTTTTTTAAAGAATTTATTTGTTTGCAAATAATATTACTTTATATTTATTAAAAAAATATATACGTTTTTTCTATAAGTATTATCCATTATGTGTGTAGAATTTGGTCCAGCCTGTATATAGATGTTTTATCTTATATTCTCTTATTTGATATTATTTTTCCAATAGTTCTAAGTATTTGTACTTAGAACAAATAGAATTCTGCATTTAAACAATCTACGAATAAAATTTTAGTGTTCCACATAGTACCTTACTTTTTTCTGTCATGTTGCTGCGGGTTTCTCCACAAATCGAGTGGTCTTAGATTAATAACTTTGCCAAGACGTTAAGTGATCTGTAAATGTAAAGCTTTTGGGTGGAAAAATGGAATTATTTTAGATTATCGTGCTTGTTAAAGTTGCGCAAACGATATTTCCGAAACAATACATATTTGAAAAATATTTCGAATGGTTAAATTCAGAGAGCGCACGAGATGAGAAGGCATTAGACTCATAGGCAATAAAAGATGACGATAACTATGACGACGGCAATGTCGTCGACGCAGGCGAAGATGAACAAGAAAAAGGCGAACAACTGAGAAAGAAACGCCGAATAGGAAGCTCTAGCTTGGCAACTTCCAGTTTTCATGAATTTAAATTCAATTTTCTTGTCCTGTTTCCAAGAGTAGAAAACCTTGGCGGGGACTGCCAATACATCATCTACTCTTCTTGTGTCGGAGACGGCGGTGCGCTGTTTCTCTTCACGTCAGTTACACTTACACGTACACAAACACAGGCCCACGCACACGGATACAATTTTTCTCTCTCCGAAGTAGAATCGAGTATACGTTTGCCGTCTTCGACGACGACAAAGTAATAAAAATAACAGCAAATATACCTTGCATTTGCAAAGGACAAAGTATATGTCTGATATTTCTTTATGCTGGCTTCAGTTTTTTAGCCGTCCAATCATCAAATACCGGTAAATTTAATTTGAATTTGACAAAAGGATAATAAGTTACGAGAGAGAACGTAACATGGTCTTGTCTTTTTTATATAAAGGCAAAGACAAATCATTGAACATGTCAACGATAATCTGACCAAAATTTATAAACCTCAACATCAGATAGAAAACAATAGTATGGAACATTAGTTCAAACATATTAAAATTTTGAAATCACCATTAGCAAAAGCAGTTTTATAAAACATTATCCTTTCAAGTAAAAGCCACTTAAATTCTGTTTGCAAAGAGAGAAATTGTAGAAATGTGTTTACTATTTCGTACAATTTCTCCCATTGTGAATAATTGTGGTGGTGTGCGATCCTAATTTATTCTTCTTGCTTTTGTTATGATAGATTCTACATGGTTCCATTTCAGAAATTTTCTTTCTGGAGAATCTATACTTTATTTGTATAGATATTCAAAAAAATAGAAACCTATTTATACAAATGCATTAATAGTACTATGTATACATGCATTGGAAACTTTGAAGAAATCGCAGACATTTCAAAACTCGATGAAATATCGATATAAGGGTACATATTATCTTTCATTCATGTAATTCGCTAAGCAAACAAACATGTTGCTAACGTATTCTAGTACGAAGAAGACCAGAAGAAATGATATCTATACTGATGAGTAAGTTATAAAATGTAAAACATAAGCAACCAGGTGGTCAACTTATGACAAGGCATGATTTACTGAAAAACTTGACTAAAAACCATCATGTTATTGTAGTTACTATAAGGATATCAGCAACGCTATATTACACAAATGGAATAAATTCTTAAACCGCACTTCATTCACAATAAAAAAAATTGCACCCAATTAAGATAAAATTAATATTAAATGGGGTCGACTTTCTTGCATATAAAGTTGCTGTAAAAAAGGCAACAACATAGAAAGAAACACCTACTTTCTTTTTTTTTTTCTTTTTCTACTGATTATTCCAATTTTTCGCTAAATGCTCTCTTCATAAAAATTATGACACAAGCAGTTATTAGAAAGAGTTTGTTCAAATTGCGTAATCGACTTGGTTAGAGACAGAAAAATGTATCCCACAAATTTTCTTTTGAATTCTAAACGACCTCATATAAGCAAACAGCTTCCTTTTATCAATATCAGAGGTTCTCATGGTATATTATATAAGCATAAACTTGACTGTTATGTTGAAATTAACTGCACGTTGAACAGAATAGCCCTTATATTTCTATTCTTTCTATATCAATTTCTTTCAAAACCCTCAATCTAATAATTGAACATTTTTCAGAATTGTATATATAAGGTAGTAAAATGAAAAAATTACTTTAGAAGTTATGAACTAAATGTATTATCTGCAAAACTATGCAGTTTCAGTATTCTCCTGTCTGATAGCAGGATTCATGTATATTTTCTTGTATACACACATTTGTCTTATAGTTTCATTGGATATCTCTCGTGTGGATCTTTTTTACTTAATAATAATTTTAAATTCTACAACAATTTTACTGAATTCAACAATCCTTGAGGAGGGCATGGAAAGAAAGACAGCTTTAAGCTTTTTCATTTTATTTCCACATTTTCAAAATCTTAAAAAAAAAGTAAACTATTAAGTATGTGGTGGAAACTGAAACTCGATATTCAGAAATGAATGTGTTAACCAGACAAAGTGTGATAGAATACAAAGGAAATAGCTCTTTTTTTTATTTTCGCGTTTGCCATCAATATTTCAGGTAAGAAACAAAATTTAACGGCAGTAGTAGTAAAAACAAAATAGATAGCTTATAAATAGCTTTTATATCAAATAGTAGTCCCTCTGTTAGAACTAAACATACTATTCTTTATCTCCTATCAAAATCGAGAAGCAACATAAATAGAAACAGTGTACATAAAAGTAAATATAGAATTAAATATTACATAGTCAAATTAGTTAGGTAGTTATCAACTATATTTTAGTATTTATCATCATCTTTCCCGGAAATCCAGTTTTCTATTTCCTCCACGGTTCTGGGTACTTTACTAAGGTTCTCAATTCCGTTTGATGTTATATAAACATCGTCCTCTATTCTAACGCCTCCAAACTTGCGGAATCTTTTAATGACAGCGGGGACGAGGAATTTAGACAGCTCTGGATCGGCAAGGGCTTCATCCAGAAGTGTATCAATAAAATAGCAACCTGGCTCTATCGTCACCACCATACCCTCTAATAAATTTCTGGCGAATCTCAATTTGTTAGGACCTCTCTGAGTTGGTTTTGCCGGCTGTCCAGGAAGATACCCCCCAACATCGTGCACGTCTAGACCAAGCAGATGCCCTAGACCATGGGGTTGGAAGTAATAGCCCAAGCCGACTTCCATCATATCGCCTACGTCGCCTTTAAGTAAACCTCCAGATTTTAGTTCCTGCAATAATGTACGACTAGCCAATTGGTGCATCTCAACCCATGAGACACCCGGTTTAGCTGCATTTTGTACGGCTAAATTTGATTTTAACACGGCTTCGTAGATTAATTTCTGATCAGGAGTGAATTTTCCACTTGCTGGGAAGCTGCACGTTATATCAGCGGCATAGCCATAATAATTAGCTCCCATATCAAACAAGCACATATCCGAATCCTCAATAAGGCGATCGTTGGGGGCCGCGGCATGTCCGTAGTGGAGTATAGCACCATTTGGGCCTGATCCGCAAATGCAAGTGTAAGAAACATGTCTGCAACCCCGTACTGCATAACAATGATTTAGAAACTCCGATTCGCACTGATATTCTGTCCTTCCTGCTTTAGCGAAACGCATCACTTTCCTGTGGGCTTCAGATGAGGCTTTAGCTACGTAACGCATTACCCCCAATTCTAAAGGGGTTTTAATAACACGGAGTTCGGCTATTATCGGAAATAAAATCCTGTTATCTATTTGAAATCTTTCAATCCCATCGAATTTTGCTTCTTCCGCATATAATCCGCTGTCAGTATTAAGTCCTTTCAATGTTAATAAGATGCTGGGATTTCTCTTCGTCAAGATGCTTATCATCTCGTCTACGTAATTAACCTGGTCTACCCCATATTTTTTCTTGAAATCTTCCAAACCTAGGAGATGTCCCATCCACACGGTATACTCATCGGGAAGACGTGGAACAAACAGTGTGGATCTTCTCGATCCAAGATCAATGATACCGTAGCAACCAGGTTCTAACACACCAAATGCCCACATGAAATAAGACTCCTGTCTGAACACGTATACAACATCCGTGTCGTAAAAGGGTTTATCTTGTCCTCCTTGCAATAAGACGATGCTCTTGCACGGGCAATCTTGATTCTTAGCTATCTTCTCCATCAATCGTTTACGATTCAAATCAAACAATTCTAATGGGACCTCATAAGTGTTTGGACCCATAGACAATACGCCTTTCCTAGTGACCGCCATAATTCTTTTATGGTTTGTATCAGTTTAAGTAAGTAGGCTTGGTTTGTTTAGTAGTACATGATCTTCAAGGATTTATCCGGGAAAGTGCTGTTTTGTTTCATATTTCGTATTATTTATACACCCCATTCCAGATAAATAGCTTGACTTTGACGTCCATTCAGGAATTAGGACAATGTCACTTGACGAGCTCCTGTCATTTTATTTTAGATGCTACCTGATCTTGATTAATTTTAGATTTTACATCACGGTTTGTTTTCAAGGAACCATACTGTCGTGTATTTGTGCTCGCGTATATGCATGTTTTAGACGCATACCATAAAATATTCATATAATACCTACGTGTGTGAGATCTCTAGTGCCGTTCCTTTCGTTTCCTTCACCATTCACACACGTTAACGCACACATGCTCAGGCACGTACACTAGTTCACCGTTACAATTTCGTTATGGCTGAGGAGCTTTCTTCCCATATAAGTAGAGAGTCCCTCGAAAGAGAACGCGCGCCCTTTTTCGTTCTAATACTTGCCCGCAACGTGAACGTACGTATATGTAGATTCTCTTTGATCCGAAATACATCTATATAGAATCCAGGATTTGATCCTTCCCTTCACTTTACTATTTTTAGCGGACGCGTCGCCGTATATTCGTTATTTTTTCCGCCCTTTGCTGCTCTTACTTCCATTTCCTTCGCCTCCGCTCTCCACGCGTTGCCCGTTGCTTTATACCGCCTTTCACATTCTTGTCTACGGGGACCTCCATGCTTCATGCGAGTTATTCTGCGAGAGATACGGAGCGGCTTATTCCCAGTGCTCCTAAAGGAAACTCCGGCAGCCAAACAGGAAACGTCGTATGCGGATGTGTTTGTGAATGTATGGCAGTCGCTGAGAAGATTGAAATATTGCACGCCCAAGGATTCAACCAATTTTCATATATTCGCTCTTACAGTGAATTCGCCTTTTTTCCGCGACCAAAAAGTTATCTGTTGAATATGCGTCCACCAAACAGTAGGTAGAACTTCTAAATCTAATCTCGTATCAACTGAAACTAAATCTAGTTATTCCCAAAGCAATCATTCATAAACTCGCAGATCGTATATGGAAACATACAGTTGCCTCAAGTATATACTGGTGCTGTTTAAAATAAATAAAGGTAACACACAACCGTTATTTACGAACAATAGTAATATTATAATCAGATATAGCTTCGTTGGTGATGTTATTTTATTTCATCTCATTCATTATTGGTTTTCATTTTCGTTTGGTGATCTCGAATAATGGTGTGATTTTCCATCGTATTTGAAATCGTCTTCTTTTTCTACTAGTACTACCTTTTTCCTTCCTGGTCAATTGTTTTTGTTGATAATGGTATTCGTTTTCTTTTCATATCTATTTGGACCTTGTATTCTTATTATTTCGATTATAAATTCATGTAATAAGACCACATTTTTGATATAAGCTTCCTCATGTTCTTTTCGTGGTCATCTCTCTTCCACTTTTTTATGCTACGTATGTGTATGAACTATCTAAAGTTCTCGTGGTCTTATTGTTAATTTCAAGTTCGCCATTCAGTAGGTACATACATTCTTCACTTTTGCTTGATTTATATACAGCATACCTTTTGTGTGACTCCTAGTCTATGAACCACTTATTTCAACTCATGTCTACTAAAATTGCTATATCATCGGCGAAGACAAATACATTGGCGTTTTGGTGGTGAATGTGAAACGATCTGTTAACAGTTTCCGCGGCATGACTTTTTCAAAACATATCAAGCAGTGTAGGTGTTCATCATAATCTACATTATTCTTAATAATGGAAGATATGTTAACAGCAAACTGCCATAGAAGAAATTTGAAGTACAACAAATCGCTAATAGCAGTGGACAACAACCAAAATGTATTTAAAATAAAATCGATGAAATCTTACTATTTTTCGTATGCTAAAATCGGAAATAAACTTATCTTTTTAATATTAATATTATTAATGTTAGTTCAAGGGTCAGAAATACGTGATGTCATGTTTCCCTATGTATTGACACTGTAATTGCATATCTGCGTTGTACTGAACAGCCCCTGTATAGAAACAAATGCCAAACGTCACTATCGTGAGTACTATGGAATTCAATAGAAAATTTTCAAATCCTCCCGAATATTCTCTAAAAATCTAGAAGCTGTATTTGGGTATATAAGCAGCTACAAAGCGATAGGTTAGTCAGTCGAAATTAGTGAGTCGAATCGAATAGTTGACATTGCAAGATGTATCGAAAGCATACAAACAATCCAGATCACTTCAGTTATGTTTGTGGTGAGGTGACTTTTGCATCTCAGAACCGGTCTATTACTCTATTGATGTCAGGCATATCAGATTTATTTCAGTTGCAAAATAGGAGATCAAGACAAACATTGGGCGCCACTTATCGGCTGTGATACGTGCGCTTCAAATCTAAGAAACTAGTTAAATCATAAAAAGAACGATCTACGCAGTTTGCTCTCCGTATAGTCTGGAGAGAGCCTACAAATCATGTAAATGCATGATACCTCATGTTAGGCAAGACACAGGTATAGACAAGAAGAAAAAGTCAGTTATAAACTATCCAAATATTCCACCTGCCATGATGCCTGTATCCCATAGTGACGAAATTCCTATTCTCGGACCCCCAGAATACAGTGATTTGTCAGGAAGAAGATAGATATGTATGTGTGTGTGATATTAGGGTGATAGTACACTGCGCCCTGAAGGATGTATTGTGTCCCATCTTCTCGCTGTATTTACAGCTGGCCGCCCAGTCTGATTCCTTTTAAAACGTGCAGAATATCAGAAGGCCCCAGATTAGGTAACTCTCCCTCTTCGATTTCACTTGCTCCCGGGTGCAGCGCTCTTGAGTTGCACAGTGCAGCGCAGTTTGTGAGTAGATGGATGGATGTTTCGTCCTGTTCCCCACAAAATCTACATTCGGCTTCTATTGCTATTCCAAGCCTGCTTAGATGTCCGTTCAGTTTACAATGGCCTGTAAGGATGCCTGTCAATATGCGAATATTATTTTTACTCAGGTTGATGCATTCTGCGGATCTCTTCTGGTTATAGGTTCCCAGAAGAGTTTTAGCTTGCCTCATTCCCTGGAGATTCTCCCAGTATTTGGATTTTCTCTGCTCTACTTCATTTTTTCGTTTCTCCAGTTTTATGCTGCTACTTATCCCGCAAAAAGGTTCTGGCCCTACAAAAGGTATTCTAGCCCCTCTCTTAGCGAGATTATCTGTTATTTCATTTCCTTCCGCTCCTGTGTGTCCCGGAAGCCACAATAGGGTTACCTTGTTCTTTTGGCCTAGCTCGCTTAGTTTTTGTAGACACTCCCAAACCATTTTGGAGCTGATTATGTTTGACCTAAGCGCCCTAATGGCTGCTTGACTATCAGATGTTATGATAATCTCCTGCTTCTCGTAGCTTCTGTCAATGTTGACCTGGACGCATCTTTCAATAGCGTGTATTTCCGCCTAGAAGATACTTGGGTACATCCCCAAGCTTCTAGACCCATTTATCCCTATTCCAGTGCCTTCTGCCGTTTTGGAGCCATCCGTGTACCATTTGATGGCGTTTCTATTGAGTTTCGAAATGGTGTCTCTATCCCATTCGCTCTTGGTGCTAAGCTTTGTGGTAAATTCTTTCACAAAGTTCAACTTCCTTGGCATGTCGTGTCGGGGCATGTCCCAGGTTTGGTCACCTACAGGAGGCTGAGGCCTACGCCTAGCCAGGAGGAAGATATGCCATCAACCTAATTTCACACCAAGCACGTCATCCCGCTAACCGCACAAAATATTCCAGTCAGAATTAAACGATCTCGTGAGAGATCTAGAACTTCCAAAAAGTAAGCCGGAGTTACTAAAGACTGCAGCAATGTCACTTATTAGAAGACGATGTTTCGGTATGTGTTTTTTGTAAACGCCATAAAGGCATAATATCATTTTTTGACGTGAAAAATAACTCGGTTTTCTGCAATAACATTAGCGGTTTATTGCGGCTTTAAATATAAACAACTATTATGTATAGACAGTTCAACATTGAGTTTAAAAGCAGCATTATTGCATATTGGAAATATTCTACCGTCTCTTCCGGTTGGAAATGGCGTTCGCATGAAAGAATTATAGCAAAATAGGAAGTACCTATTAACAAGCATCAAATACGATGAGCACCAATCGCAAATTTGTGGCTACTTAAAGAAAGGTTGGAGCAAGTTTACTTGAGTTGCAGCTAGGCTATACCAAGTTTTGTTGTTTAGTGTGTGAATGGGACACTCGAGTAAGGGCACTTCATTACAGAAGACAAGACTGGCCTGTTTGACAATCATCACAGCCAGGTCAAAAGAATGTGCACATATGCCATTGCTAACTCCAATCAGATTCTATTGTCACCACTGCAAATCAAATTGGATCTAATGAAAAACTTTGTTAAGACACTGAATAGAGAAATTCCCAAGGCTAAGTGAAGCAAAAATTTCTATTTCTATTTTAAAAATAAAATAAAAAAAACTTGTTCTTGAAAACTGCAACTAAGTATTTAATTTCACTGTCATTTTTATATTCAGCGCGCCAGAATTAACAAAAAATCCACTTTTCAAACATAATGCAAGAAATAAAGTAAAATTTATGTCTAGTGTAATTTTTGTATGCGAAAAACTTTTAGTAAAACAGTATGTAGGTAAAACCTCTTCTATATACATATCTGAGCAAATACATGGCAATGTTTATATTGAAACAACAGATATTTCATTACGATTAACATGTAGTCGATTCGAAAGGTTATTTACGCAAATAGCCGTGGTATGCAATACCTTCGCATTAATTACCGAAGAGAAATCTTCACTTGTTTGCATGTATTGTCTATTGGTGAAATTAACCCTAGCGGCTACCTTAATTTATTAGCCTTTGTTAACGCAGTAATGTTCCTTTTGAGGACACAATGTACCTGTCGTGAATTAAAACCTGTTGGCGCTCTTCCCATTTCTAATACATTATCGCCTGCGGTTACTTCTTTACACATTCAACACACAAATAGACAGGTACACGCACTCACGCAAAGGATCTCTTGCATTTCCGCCTGTTCGACATACCGATAGCATTCCATTACCTGCGTGACAAATGATAGATCGATGAAGGAGTTATTCCTTTAACATGTCGTTTGTACTTGTCCGAATACCGATAACCGTTTCTGAGTTTTCCTTTGTAGTTGTTTAGAGAGTTGCGCTTGTGACTCTATAAGGACCAGCACATTTATTATCTATTCCTATGTGATGTAGCTCTTTGCACATATGGGAACTTGCATTGAGCTTTTCTAATTTAGTTTCGAACGTAACTATAATGCAGAAACCCTATATTTTCTATAGACTACCTTCTTAGAAGGAAAAAATATGGTAGAACCACTGTAGCATGGACTTGTACGTCGCGGGGGATTCTACATAAACCGCAAAAACGTTGTGGTATAGTAGTACTCATTTGCCTTAATTTCAGCTTTATAGTTTTAGGAGCACAGCTTGAAGTATACATATTGCTATGTTATTTCCGATGTATCATGCTAAACAAAACCCACATAATCATAATATCGACTATAAATTGTTTATGTAAATGTATTTTTATCTATTTATTTATTTTGTCAACGTATGTAATAGTTTAAACTAAAAACTTACTTATTTCGTATCTAATTCAATTAATGCTTGCAACCATAGGTTTTAGGGAATCTGTATGTCTTTCGATTAATTTCGACGACGGATTTTTATGCTGTCGTATCGTTGCAGACGATTTCTATGATCGTTGCCGGGGTCCTTTTGTTTAGGAGATATTGAGTTTGTTGAAAAAGGCAAAGTGGGGGACTTCGTTTTTGGTTTTTCCTAAGTGTGGTTGCTTTTCGTATATTTATCTAGAATTTTGTAATATCTATCACAATTTAAGTCCATAGAGTTCTCAAATTTACTTATAAGAATAAGAATATTACCTGTATAATGCTAAGATGATGGAAATGCAGTTATTTCTAGATTTAGGTGGCCTTTCGGATAATCCTGGGATTTCGAAGAACAACATTCGAGGCAGTTTGCTGTGAGATCGTTGGAACACCATTTGGAAGCTGAAATGATTATTTTGAACTTGGAATTATTATTTGGATTATACTAGAGCAGTTGCGTCTTTTGAATTTATAACCGGCATCTAATACGAGTTTTTAGTTTGGATTAAGATTTTAGAAATCTTATTATTGTATATCTAAGATAGTAAAAAACTTACTTGCCCTGAGTGAATCTTTAGAATATTCATTTCTTTGTTCGTCAAATTTATTTAGCTCTATATAAATAAATTACACTATATTGTCGTTTCTTTTATTCAATATATTCCAAGAACATCACTAACTAATAACTACTACAGTCACATTAAAGATACTTAAATGTTATCAGCTATATTAATATAATAATCAGTGGTTCAGCGGAGTGACGTTATCCCCCCGCGCACCGCATCCTATTCGTTTGCGGTGTACTTAAAACCCTGTGGTGGGGACAAATTTACTTTTCATGCCCTCTAACATTCCAACTCTTTGGAATTAATGAGAGTATAATAGATGACGCTGAGTGGTGTTTAGTAGAATAAAAACAGTATTTGCTAATTAAAAATTTAATTAAAATCTAAAAGATTTATCTACAAGTTCCGTAGGACTTACTTGAGCTATTTTCATTAAAAGAATATAATGTTGTTGAGTGCATACTTTTAGGCCATCGTATGCAGAAATATTCACGTATTTAGTATATATCTTCCAAATTTCTGCATTTAGATGACGTTACATAAATAACCTAAGAAATTCATACCTACAAAATACTCCTAATATTTTCTTCCTTCCTTTTACTACAGGATTACTTTCAGTTACCTATAGCATTGCATAGATGCGTTTAGGTGAAATATAGTATTCCCATACCCTTCTGTATGCCCTTCTGATGGTGTTGTAGTGGTATTACTCCCTCTTGATTCGATTGTTCAAGGGTAAATTTAGTATTTTTAAAGTTTTGAAGGTATTTCGTACACTAACTGTAATACAATAGATTTTGTTTCTCCCATTAATTTTAATGGGAGCCAAATCTCCCTCTTAACAATCATTACGACCCGGAAAAAACCGGGTATCATAATTGACCGGAGTGAGATTTGAACCCTTGACCTCACGACTGATAGCCAAGTGTGAAAGCCACTAGGCTAACAATAAAGCAGTGTCTCTAACATTCATGTATTTTTTACAATCATTTTCATGATAGTTTTTACATATGTTTTTCTCAGTGCAGTAAATTTCGGAAATTGATACTGTACATAAAAGTCCTGACTAAAATACTTGTTTTGACGTTTTGATACATTAATGCCTTATGAACCCTGTGGTGTTCATTTGGGAACTGATGTTTAAGGTCTATAGGTATTAACTAATACAAAATTATTGAAAATGTTAACCCCAAGATAGCAATAAAGCAGGCAAGGCTCGCTATATCTTAAAAACCAAAGATGTTGCAAATACGAAAATTAATATCAGATTTTTTTTTAAAATAAGGAATTGCTGTGTCGTTCTTTTAAGTAAACCCTCTAATTAATATTGGTCATTATCTATAACGGACTAAACCAATTATAAATGTTATCTAAAGAATCCTTGAATAAATCGTTTTCGCCCGTTTTCCTTTTCTCAACTCTTCATTCTACTGATTGCTGCGCCCTCGCCGTTACTACTACTACTACCTTTTTTCTGATTTACGTCCACTCCTCCCTACTTTTAACATAGCAACTTTGCTGAGTGGACGAAAACCGGCGAGCACACACAATGACTTATAACAATATTACTTAAGACTCCTTAAAAATAATAATTTCGTAGCAGTATTGTAATTCAAATAACGTAGGAGGTCCAAGGTACCCTGAAATCATGTTTAAAAATTGGACTATTCGAAAGAGCAAAGATATGTGTATTTTTGTAAGGGTAAAATTTTCGAAAAAAGTTTAATTAATTGATATCTCGAAAACACTTTGAAATAAGTATAAAGATAAAAATGTGAAAGTTTTATGAAATTTAATAAGGAATCTAACCATGATAAGAAAATACTGGCTATTTCATTTGATTTACAAAAGTTGTAACCAGAAGTGGCACCAGTGCATGTATAAAAATATTTTAGGAACGTAGTTCATTTCGAATAACTTGTACATAGAAAGCTTGGATTAATTCTTGATGATTGGTTCTCCATATATTTCTCATAGGCCATTCACCTTGGGACACCTAGTAAAGTACTATATTGCGAGCGGTGATTATGTATAGCTTCAAAGTTTGTCAATTGGCACAGAAGAATAAAAACAAATTATTTGGAGTTGAGATTAGATTTCTGGAGAAGAGCAGGAAAAAAATCTTGATTAGAACACATAAGACACGAAGAAATCAGAAGACAGATGAAAGTAGAAGAAAGGTATAGAAATAAGGCAACTGATTTGGTATGGATACGCAAAACGAATGGCGGAAGAAAGTCTTCCCAAATTAATTTTGGAATGGATCTCTCCGGACAAAAGAAAACGATGCAGATCACCTAGAACATGGTTGCGGGAGATTACCAAAGCAATATTCTAAAGAAATTTAATAGGATAGGAATGACAAAATAGACAGGTCTGGCGAATAGAAACCCAAAGGCGTAATGCGCTATAAACGGGATTAGATATATTATATATATACATATATAACTATTTTTTTGAATAGGCATGGTAGTAGATAATGGTTAAGCTATAACAAATAATAATAAGAACTGTTCGCTTTCTCATACAAACAACCCCTACCCAGCTGTCTCCATAAAAAGAAAATAATATTCTGAAGCGTTATTTCCGAAAGGCATCGTTATATTCCCGTGTAACGAGGCACCTCATTTTTTTGTGTCTCCCACACACACGTGCGCACAAGCCCGCGCGAGCGCTCCTAACAAACAAAATCCCTTAATATTAGTGGCACTTCATTCGCGTTACATATGAAAAATTGAAATTTCCTATCTATACGGTGTATATATGTACATATTATTTTTCTTTTGACTTGGCGCGCCGTTCTTCGCACCCCCTCGACTATTATAAATTTGTTTCCATCTATCCTTTTTGTCGTCAGGAGCTTTTGTGTGTAGTTCCCATCGTCGTCGTCGAAGTCGAAGTCGGCGTCGTCGTCGTCGCCGCCGCCGCCGCCGCCGTCATCCTCGTAGTCGTCAGCGACCCCCGCCGCGCAACATCGCCCCCTCGCCACGCAACCACCCACCCCTATGGACTTCAATTTTGTGTTCGCGTGGATGTGCATCGAGCAGGGGGAATTTCATTTTGTATCCTACATGTCTAGCGTCTTTCCTCTATACCTCGTTCTGTCCCTCGCGCCGCTCACGTCCCCTTCACTACCCGGTGTGTCCCATAAGAGGAATGAAATGAAGGTTCGATATGATCTCTCTAGCAGCGCGGTTCTCTCCTTCTCGAACGCGCCAAGTTTTTTGGTTGTCTTCTCGCTACCGGGCGTCCTCTACTCTCCTGCCTATTTCCACACCTCGTTCGATAGTCTCATATTTTTCGGAATGATGTGTTTGTGTATATTTTCCTTCGTGTCCGTGCCGCGCGGATATAGGGATAGGGTGGTTCTTCCCATCGCGCGCGCTCCCTCTGGGGACGTCCCCGCATCCTGTCAGTTCTCACGTGAAATCGTTTTATGATGATGGTAATTTTTGTAATTCTCGACATGGGTTCTAGTGGAAAACAGAATGATCTTATTAAATACGAGTATGGAAAATTGGCATCGCATCCGACGTGAATAAATCGAGGAAGAGTATTGGATGCAAAAATCTGTTTAGAACAGCAATGATCGATTCTTGTGACGACAGTGCCTCAACGAAAAGTTTCGCTGACTTACTCTATACTTAATTGTTTCTTAAATAAACATTTGATACAGCGGTACCATAAAATATACTCTAAAAATATAATTTGATTATTACACAGTATTATACAAATTTAATACACATTTTATATAGCGAAGCAGAGTACGAAACCTTTTAGGTAACCCGAAAAAGGAACCGAAACGACAATGAAAGATCGGGTATTTATAAAATAGAATGCGGGGTTGCTATAAAGTTTATGTTCAATAAGCAAAGCGTGCAATCAGAACCAAATTTAAGGAACACATAATGCATTATTGCAATGAGAGGCTTGAATAATCTAGCATTGCACAACATATTAATGATACAGGTCATAAAATTAACACTGAGAACCTTGATCTATTGAAAACTGTAATTAACATCTTCGAGATAATTAGACGCTTGTGAAACAATGTACCTATATAAAGAAAAACTTTAACACTTTATTGAAAAAAGCGATTGTAGATATAGGTTTTAGAGTAGGGATAACGAAGCATGTTCCAATATTATGTTATATACTTTGTCTTAATTTATTCGGTCGTTCGTTGAAAATACAAATCGGCAAATTACCGACGAATAGTGCAAATAATAATAAGATGCTAATAAAAATATAATAAAATAAAAAAAAATATATATAGGTAGACTATGAGAGTCCTAGCCCAATGTATCATATGATTTATACAATAACCTCCTATACATGCATGTATAAGAGGTTATCTGTGTGATGACTGTATACCTATCTGTACGCGTATATCTATTTAAGCTGTCTTCTACCTGTCTGTATATAGTGTTGGGTAATTTCTGTCTTGTCTCTGGAGAAAGGATTCGTGTTGCTTACCGTCTTTCCCGATAGTTGATTAAACACGACTTTGTCTAGTCCTCGCTACCGATATAGTTATTTTCCCCTACCTTGCCCAACAATATTTGTATACCAAGTAGCAATGTAGATGCTGGAGGGGATAAAATCGAAAATTAGAGTTGCTACGCTAAATGGTATGGGATCTTGAGCCAGAATTATCATAGTTTATCGATTAGTTGAAAATGCGAGGGTGGATGTGAGTTGTTTAAGTAAGGCTTTACCGTTATTGTAGTTGTATTATAATACAATTCAGAATCAAATTTGACCTAGCTATCTATATAAACTATATCATTTACAGACCCTGGCCATATTATTAGACGCACTTGAATTTCTTTAAATTATTTCGACTGTTGACTTTACAACAATCATTATTTTGTTATATATATTACATTTTCTTTAATTTGCAATCTTAGTAGCTAAACAAAACTGATTTAAACAGTAAAATATATATATTTTAAGGAAAAACTTGATTCGTATAAATTTTAGAAGAAAATCAATACACGTCTGGAATTGTCACTCACGTATGCAGGAGACCGTTCAGAACTGCATTAGTAACATGCCACGGCGGATTGAAGCGCTAACCGCCGCTAAATATTGATTTTCTTCTAAAATTTATACGATTGAAGTTTTTCCTTAATATATATATATATTTTACTGTTTAAATCAGTTTTATTCTGTTTGTTTAGCTACTAAGATTGCAAATTAGAAAAACAAAACATTTTTATAACAAAATCATGATTGTTATAAAGTCAACAGTCAAAATAACTGAAAAAATTCAAGTGCGTCTAATAGTATGGCCAGAGACTGTATACCTACACAACGTGCATACCGCAAACAAAGAAAGATCCAGAAATAGTGCTACTAAATTACTTACAGCAGAAAACTGAAATATATTTATTTTTAGATTTTCACTCATTAACTACCTATATACTTACAATTCATTCAGTGCATAATAAGCTTAACAACTCAAAATTTCAACAACTTTAAGTCAACAAATTCCATCATATTCAGATTCGCTTATTTCAATGTCTACAAACTCAATTCTATTACTCTGAAGGATGGAAGTTTCATATCTTGCTTAATTTTTTGTACCTAGTCACAGGAAACGTAATCTAAAATGCAGTATCATGCAGTGTGTCAAGAAAGCAAAACAAAGATACGTGAAAGTTGAATAAACTTTTTTACTACATGCTTTGTTAAATATTACTTAAACAAGCTTTTTTTTTCACTTCTTCTATCGTTTCTTTTATTATACATTCATAATGCAAAGCATCTTACTTACCAGTGATTTTAAGATCATTCGCAGAGGAAGTTATTCTTCTATATATAATTTGCATTTCCGTTCCTTGATACTTTTCGTGGAGACGCTGTATACGGAGTGCGTAAATGATATCAAATGAGATTATATGGGAACGGTTTGACTTTTAGATTTGATATTTGGTTTATACTACATAAACAAAAATATTCTGATGAGTTTCATTTATTTTGTGCGACTGGTGTATGTCAGATGCAGCCTTTCTTAATTTTTTTAAATGGCAACCTTGGTTCTATTTCGTGTCATTTGGCAGGTAATTGATTGAATTTGCTAAACTTGTAGCATTTACTCAGTTTTAAAGATCCTGTTTTAATTATTTTGTCGAGTCAAAGCAAAATTATTGTAAAAATTTATCTCGCAATTTGTCAGAAAGAATCAGACACAATACTAAAATGTGTCTAGAGGTAATTTGTTCCTGCTGAGTACATACTCATTTGAAAATCATTGCATATATTCCCGTATTTTTCCATTCCTAGTAGCAACAGGAATACAATATTGATACCAAATAACCATCAACAAATGACAATTATTGTTAACTTTTTCTTTTACAGTTGTGGAGTCTTCATGAAGTACCAAATGGAATGGAACACCAAAGGTAAGAATTTTAAATATTTTCTATACAAAAATTATTGTAAACTGAGCTTATACATTGCTAATTTGTTGTTTCCTATTAACAATATCATTTTAAGTGTATCAAAATTTTAATATAAGTATAACCAACAAAATAAACTATAAAATATACGAAAAGCAACTTTCCTTAAACTGGCAATTTACATCAAAATTTAGTACCAAGTTATAATTAAAAATAATGACTTACTGTTCAGGGACATTACAAAACTCTGAACTTTATATTGATCTTATTTATAAGTTCTATTAAATAAAACGTGAAACTATTGCAAATGGAAGAAATCGTTGAATTAGATAACTTTGTTTAACCAATTGAGTGATTTCTAGACTGTAATGTAATTATTTATTAAATCGATCATCATTCTTGCGCAACAAAGCATCTTTAATCAAATATTACTACCGAGTAGAAGCGACATTGGATTCGATACATATTTTATTTTATTATTATATGACGCTACCCTCGACACGACACAGGAATTCTTTATAAGGGTGAAGCTCACCCACCGAAAGATACCCGAACAACCAGAAAAAAGGAAAAAGACAGCAAACACACACAATTTTAACAAAGGTTTTCCGTTTCCTTTCCTAATAAAAGGCACGACTTCAAACAGGACTCATATTTTGACATTATTTCCACTGATCAAGCAAAGGAACTTGGACGGGGCGCAAAGGATCGGAGGGTTCGGGGCCAACTACCGCTCTATGTCGCTACGCCACGCCGACGCGGGGTCATTTCACAATACATCATTTTCAGACATCCTATTACCGAAATTGGGCACGGGTTTCTACTAGTCAAGTTTTCCGATCGACAGATGATTGGCTAAAATTTCGAACTAACGGACATCACTCCCTCGCGTCATTTAGACATTTATATATCATTCACCCCCGGTCGACCCTCATCTACTTTCTACGTGTGGCTGAGTGTGTTCGTGTGTTAGTATTTGTGTGCGGATGTGAATGGCCTGTAGGCATTGTGGGAGTCCATCGGTAATGTCAGAGTCTGCCGCCATCGGATATTTATTCACGTCGAGGAAATATTTCCGCCCTGTAGAAGTTTTCTTTTGTGGTAATTTTTGCTTTTATGTCCAATTAGAACAGAGATAACCCTGCAGGAAGCAGTGATCATAAAGAGAAGTAAATGGCTGTATCATCTCTCTTCTCTTTGTAAGAAAAAAATATAAACATATAAAAGGATTTATTTATCGGGAGGGCAAATATTTGTATTGACACAGAATGGCTTTCTTCTTCTTTTAGTGTTGTAACATCTTTTATTGCCTAAATCTTGGCCACAAAACGACCTGTTGATAGTCATTTTTCAATTTCTGAATCCTAACACGGGCTTATATTTGTATGTTATCTCACCAAAAGGTTCTTGTTCAAAATACATAACTAAATTTAGTTCTAAACAGACCGCATTTGATACATAGTACTCTATTCTGTTCAGCTAATTGAACCAATTTTGTGTTAATATCACAATCATTAATATAAACCAAAAACAAACAAAGACTAAGGGCGAATCCCTGTGGTACTCCATAGGTGGTATTTTTAATGTTGTACGAGGTATTATTGTACCTTACGAACCGGGATCTATCTGAAAAAAAAGTTCTCATGAGTTGTCCAGATAATTCAGAATACCTGTATTGATTTAATTTATCACATAAAATTTAATGAATTACGTAATCAAAAGTCTTCGTTAGGTCATACAAAGTAACACAAGCATACTTTTTAAACTCAAAAATTTTCTAATACAATATTTTTTAAATGTTATAACGTTAATGTTATTAAAAGCTTGTTGCGAAAACTAAATTGACAAAAGCTATGGAGTGAATTTACTTCAAACTAATTAGTTATCTAATCGTCAGTACATTTTCAAAAATTTTGGTATAATAGTAATAATAATATCTTTATTTCAATATGTATCAAAAACGGAATGAATGGAAAATAATAAATAAAAAAAAACAAACATATTGAAATCCTGAGGGGCAATTCAAGTTTAAAACCTGATCTTCCATTGCTCCCCCTAACAAATTGCAAATCAATACATTACAGCAGAAGTAAAAACCAAAAAAAAAAGAGAAAAACATAATGACCTGAAGTTTGCTTCTTTTCAAATGTAATAACGTGCTCGCAAAACTACGCTACACATTCCACCCAAGCATATCCCTCTTAAAATGAAATTTGAATGACGGAATTGATATTTTGGTAATATCTCCATCAATAAAATTACAAACATGGCAGATGTTATAAGAAAAACTTCGCTGAACAAACTTGTCCTATGACGAGGAATTCCGATGAAGTGCCGAAACCTTATATTAATGTTATGGACATCCGTTCGATACCTGATTTTATTATAGAGATATGGCGGTGTGTGAGTAATCAAGATTTTATGATAGAAGACAGCAGTTGCCAACCTAAATCGTCCTTCCATATTTAACCAACCAGTTTCGCGCAGTTTAGAAGATATATGACTCCACTTAGGCAGACCATAGATAAATCGTAAACAAGAGTTTTGAATTTTTTGTATGCGTTGCTTAGTAGCAACATCAAGACAAGGAAATATCAAAGGAATGCAATAATTGAACTGCGATAATACCTAGGCATCACATAATAATATTTTAGTTTTCTTATCAATAACCGATTTATGAGGATACAAAAGTCTTAAGGCAGAGTACGAGCGCTGGGCACATTTAGAAATGTGGGTTCTAAAGCGTAGTTGTGAATCCAAATACAGTCCAAGATTTTTAACTTCATCAACAACAAGCAACACATCATTATTAATCTTAAGTTGGATAGCTTTTTTCAAATTATTGTTGCGACAACCAAATACTATTGCAGACGATTTCTGGGAATTCAAAACTAAAAAATTATTTGTGGATGTTTCTAGTAACAGTTGTAAATCTTCATTAATTAATGATACAGCAGTATCCAACTCATAAGGGTAAAAATAATAGTAGACCTGCGTAATATCTGCGTACATATGATATCTACATGTTTTCAGAGATAGCATCAAGAATAGAGCCCTGTGGCACACCCGCACTTACATAAGCTAAATGCGACAATTTATCCTGTATTTTCACACGCTGAAACCTGTGTGACAAATATTGTTCAAAAAAATTAATAGAAGAGTCCTCAAGTCCAATATACTTCAAGATTAACAAAAACAGCCGATGATCTACGGTATCAAACGCTTTACTGTAATCCAAAAGTACGAAAATAGTAATTTTTCCCTTATCAGTTTCTGATATAATATCATCAACTGCGTTAGTCAGCTGTAACACAATTATGATTACACCGAAATCCGGATTGAAAAGTAGGCAAGATATTATTAATGTCTAAGTATGATTTCAACTGTCTTTCAACAACCCGCTCAAGTATTTTAATAGAAATTGGACGGTCGTTATTAGCGTCACCAGTTACATAAGAGAATTGAAATGGCGTTGGGTAAACACCATGATTAGTGCTCTTGTTAATTAGTTTGGCAAAAGAGTATAAAACGATATTTGTGATGGTTTTAACAATTTTGGAGTTCACACATCGCTACTGGAAGAATTTCTAAGATCATGAAAAATTGGCCTTACGTAGTTATGGCTAACGGGTTGAAAATTAACGGAACCAATATTAGGAAGCATAGGATAAGAATTGGTAGGTGGAAGACCATCAAGAATCTCACTTAATGTATTAAAAAAGAAATCATTTGAAGTGTCAACATCTACATTAGTTTCACCAACTTGCGTTTATATGATTCATTTACAACGCGCCACGCTGCTCTAAAGTTATTCTTATGTTGAGAAATATACTTCTGAACTTATCATTATATGATCTGTACTATTTTTGTAAAACTTTAAAGTGCCTGTTAGTTACGTGAGAGGGATTTCTAACACTGAGAAACTAAATTAACAATTCTTTTTCCAATCGATTTAATAATTATATTATTGTCAAAGGTATTAACGATGGCAAAAAATACCTATGCTGTCTAACACCGGGAAAATATGTATTTATTGCTAAACTAATATAAATATTTAATTGTCATTCATGTGATTTATAAGTCTTAAAAATGGTGTTCCTTAATAAAAGTTATCCAACGTGCAATGCATACCCTACTTAAAAGGTCTACCTTACTTCAAGGTTTCTAACACCTCGTTGTTCTAGTATAATGAAATTCTTTAATTTATAAGTGAATACCCATACAAGCGATTAAACAAAGTAGTGAAATAAGATAATGTCCGCATTCCTTATAGAAATCTTTCATAACCCGCTTTAATCAATGTAATAATTAATTTATCTCTAGATCATATAACTGACTATTACATAAGTCGATTCTTATCCTCTTGTGGAAGCTATACATTAATTAAAATAATACAGCTACAAATTCATCGATCGAGGACGGCCTTTTAAGGTAAGCAGTGGAACGAGACTTCTGTCCACGTTATATTTGCACTGACAAGTGACATATTGACATTGGATACTAATCTGTTAATGTAATTCGTTATGTTGTCACTTTCTTTGTGAGACCCATACAAATCGAAAATAAAAGGTAATTCAACATTAAAAGCGGAGGGCACGAAACCGCAGCACATTGAATAAAAGCCCCAACCAGACACAATATTATTACATTGAAAGTGAAATCACCAACTATAGGACCATTCATCGGTGTTTAGAAAAGGTCAAATGTTTTCAGGTAGAAAAAAAAATGCGTATAATGGATAACTTATAGGAACTTATAAGGAGCTCGTTCCTTCCGTATGCCTCTCACAAATGCTTTACGTTCATTTTCGTTTAACGTATTTGGTTGTGCAACTTAATACCCACCGGGTAATTAATGATACTTTAGTTGACATTAACTACACAGATGCTTTGCTATCTATTATTTATACCTGCCGCTTTGTTAATTATTTGAATTTAGAAGCAATTTGACATATTTCTTATTTTTCCTGTCACTAATTAAAATAAGAAATATGTCAAATTACCATTTTATCCAAGTTACACGAAAGGTCTACAAAAATTTTTTTCTAAATTCAATCTGGACATAGTTACTACTTCAAATAACAGTCTTAAAAATATTTTAGGCAACCCTAAAGATCAAGTAGATAATTTGGACAAATCAGGTATTTATAAAATATCTTGTAAAGATTGTGATCATGTATATATTGGGCAAACCAAAAGATCAATTAAAACACGTTACAAGGAGCATTTGGCTCATCTTAAATTTAGAAGGTTTGACAAATCTAGTGTAGCCCTACATATGCTTGAAGAAAACCATAAGGTTGACAATATAAAATTAGTTAAAAACGTAAACAACTATGTACAATTAAATTGTTATGAGGGTATGGAAATATATAAAAACAAACATATTTTAATGAATTCAGATTTAGGACCCTTAAATTCTTGTCTTTACGGTTTATTAAGTATAAGTAGTAGATTAGACGGAGTTAGGATTAGTGACTAGTTAAGCATGACGGCAGTCAGCCATGACCGTGATTAATGTACCTTGACCTTTTTTAGGTATAAATTAGGGTAGTTTTAGTATAGTTATTTAGTTCAGTGTTTCTGCTGATGATGATAGCTTTGCTATTGAAACGTACGTCCAGTTTAGTGCAGTTTGTGGTGAGGGGTTTAGGAGAAGTTTGCAGAATTGACATATATAGCAAAATTATAACTATTTGTACATTATCTTTTCTAATTTTATTTCCAATTTCTTTCTTTTATTTACTGTATTTTCTTAAATTTGTTATAATGTAATAGTCAAAATCCAGAAACCGTTTACCTAGTGCTTAACTCTTAGATACATCCATACTTATTCAAAAAAATCTCGAAAATGGAGTGTAAAATTTAGATGAATTAAATAGACTAAAGAAATCTTTTGCACGCAATTTAATAAATAAATATCTTAGTACGACGTGTTTCAAGATTCCTTAAGTCTATTTAATTCTTAGATTTATTACTTTTTAAGCTCACGAAGTGTCTCTCGTTAAAAAATTTACTTTCGTCACTGGTTAAATAATATGCTACTAATATCTTTTTTCATTAGTGACGTTCTCAAACATATTTTAATAAAGACTTTAAACTGTTGGTCACCTACTGTACACTGAGAAATTCAACTTCTTTTGGAATAATTTTGCTTTCTGTATTATCTACTTCAAATTATCGCCTATAATGAATAATAAAAATTATGTTTAAAATTTTAAAGGAAAAGCATCAGTTTAAAAGAAATGATGCATTGTTTTCATAATGCGATATTAGCAATCTACAAAATTTACTCCGTAAAGGTTTTGAATCAAATATGTTAAAAAGCTTAATTACATTCGAATATAGTGAGTGTTTTAGAAACTATATTAAGGTTTTCTAAAGGAAATTCCATACTTTTTTTGTTTTTGCATGTGTTTGGTTATATTAAAAAATTGAATTGTAAAAGCTATTCGTTGCTAAGTTTATCTGTTTGAAAGTTACAGCGAGGGTTACAAAAGGTTTTCGAATTGAAATTTTCTCGACCTGATTTACAAGTCAAATAAATTATCGTTTAAGCATAGCGTATCAGTGTTCTGCAATGCACTATAATTTTTATATATAGATATAGGCTTTGAATTTCCAAAACCGCACTGTCAGTATACTTCAGAGGAAATGCAATATGTAGATGTGGTATATAGGTAAATAAAAATGTTACACGAAACGCAAGATAAATATCAGAATAATACAACTATATTTATTACTTCACAGCTGTATAACATAATAAATTTAGCAATTCTAGGCAATTAAAAAGAAAACTTGGCGGAAATCCACTTTGAAGAAATAAAAATGTTATTTAGAAATAGAACTCATTCATTTGAATTAATATAATATCACATTTTCTTATTTTTTCTTTGTTGTTTTGGAGCTTCTTTTAACTAAAGTACTTTAGTATATTTCTTTTCTTTTTACCTTTATGCATTAAAATTGATCCGAAGGATGAGATCATCAAATTAATAAAAAAGATTTTATTAAATGGCAAAGAAATTTATTGGGTAATAGATTATTCATTGTATTAATGAAATACTCGAAAACAGAGGAATAGGAAAGAAACTACTGAAAGCAATCAAAAGTATTTATGATTGTACACGAAACATTGTAAGAACAAGTAATACATCCTCCCAAGAATTTATAACAACTAGGGGTGTTAAACAGGGTGGTATTCTAAGTCCAGTTTTGTTCATCTCACTAATGGATGAAATCGGGAAAAAATGTCGAAGAGAAACTAAGGGATACAGAGTGGGAGTAAAAAATCTATCTCAAATTGTTATTAGTGAACTAATAATGTATGCAGATGATCTCGTAATCCAGGCTAACACAAAAGCAGACCTACAGGAAAGTATAAAAATATGGAATCGAGAAATTAAAAACTTCGGATTGAGAATTAATGAGGGAAAAACAGAGGTAATGGTAATTCCAAGAAATCCAGAAATAATAAACATAGAAGTGGACGATGTGACCTTAACACAAAGTGATAACTTTAAATACTTGGGAACTATCATAAACACAATGGGTGAAATGGAACATGAAATTAATAACAGAATAGTAAATGTGAATAAATGCTTTTATGCACTCAAACACAGTTTTATCAGAAAAAAAGAGGTATCGGACAAGACAAAAATAAAGATTTATAACTCTGTGTTTGTTCCTATCTTGACATATGAATGTGAAACGTGGTCATTAAGTGAGTCACAAAAAAGTAAATTACAAGCGAGTGAAATGCGATATCTAAGAGCGGTCGCGGGAGTGTCTCGTAGAGACAGAATTAGAAACAGCTTGTTGCAGGAGCGGTATGAGATAGTGCCAGTGGTACAAAAAATTGAGAGGAGACCGTTATAGTGGTTTGGACATATTTCACGAATGGACAATAGTAGAAAAGTAAAACACATATGCACAGCTGGAATTGATAAAAGCGGGCAAGAGGAAGACCGGCTCAAAAATGGAATGCGCATCAGGTTGCTAAAATCTTAAAGGAGAGAAGTACAAGTTGGTGTGAAGCAAAGCGGATGGCTCAAGATCGTGCTGCATGGCGGATTTTCTGCAATGCACCTCTACACCTTTGAATGTAGAAGAGGACGGATTATGTATGTATGTATTAATGAAACCAGAGTCATTGAAAATAAAATAACGGCTTGATTCGCTCAATGACATATGTTATTGTACAGAAAACCAGTTTTATAATGAAATAATGAATTGTAAAAAATGAAAATGTAAATAACGGCTTTCCATGATTTCTATTCAAACAACGGACAGGATGTGATTTTAATACCACATTGATATGGTGAATAATTTTACGAAAATTATAGGTAGACAATAATAATGAATATATATCAATAAAATTATTACTATATTATACGTATAAAAAAATAGTTAATGTGACAAATATTATCCTTGGACTAATGTAGAATGATTATAACGAACCATAATGAAAACATATTTATTGCACTAATGAATCTTGTGATCTTATTATTACTTAGTCAAAGATCATTGTGACTGAAACATTTCGTACTGTCAATAAAAATTCACTCAATAAATGTAGACTATTGATATTACGACCAGTGTTTTTCTCAGTGTATAAAGTTGGTATGTTATTTTTCTAGGTACTCGTGCAGCATTCAAAACTTTTTCTATACCCACAACTGCTCATTTCTTTTTTCCTTTTGTATGAAGTAAATATTTGCAGCATTTTATTTTATGTGACTAATTAAAAACCTTCTGCAATACCGAACTAAGTTAATTTTCAAAAGGTTATGCCTTCATGACATTTACGTCTCTGCTTAATATCTCACAAAATTCTATTGAAACCATAAAAGTGTCGGTAAGTATGACAAGCATGCCTATTAGCCGATATAATGGTTCAATAATCGCGTTTTCCCTGCAGTAAAGAGGATACGCTCAGAGAAATCAATCGAATTCGACTCTATTTGCCCAATAATTCAGAAGTAAGAATAAACAAACGGCAATCGGTCGGAAAAGCAAGTAGTCTCCGTCGCTGTCGCCTAAATGATGTCTCCATTATACACATTGTATCCGCAAACGTGCCGCATTTCTTCTGGGGTGATTTAGAAGAGCTCCCGAAGAGCAAGCAGTAAGCGAATGAGCGCAATCGGAAAGACAGGCCGTCGGTTCATTTACACCGAGCTAAATTGACTCACGCCACGTCTTGTTAGCTTCCCTCTCGGCTCACTTGATCACATGTCGTAAGTCTTCTCCGTCCCGATTTGTCCCGTACCCGTCCCGAGCATCTATAGCATCCCCGCCTCCCGTATCACATCACTATAGCTTACCGTTTCCTCGCTCGTTCTCCTATACGTGTGTGTTGCTCTTCTACGTTCGCCGTGTGCTGCTCGAGGATTTGCCTCTGACAAGAATCAAATTAGTCTTCGATCTATACATACACGCTTTTTATACGGATCTTGATCTTGACATTTTTCTAAACCTTTTTAAATAAGAAATTATTTTGCTTCTTTTTTTTTGCTCACTCGATAAGGTAAACCCATACAGCGTTCTTCAATTTCCTTTTGGGTCATTTAAATGTATTTCCATTATAGGTATACATAAGTATGTTTGAGCTTATACAATAGTGATAATATAAGCTTTATTCGTCCAACGGGAAAAATAATGTGGAGATAAATAAAAAATCATTCGTTATTAAAAAAAAAAACTCAAATATAAAAATATGGTTAGATAAGTTCTAGCTCCCGCTGTGGCATATATGTTGAACAGCTGGGTTTGATAACAAATTAGTTCTCGCTGGCAATGCACGAAAAGATGAAACATTACAAGAAGTAAGGCGAGAAACATGAAAGTCTGTTGTCAAAACCAACTAGCACCCTCGACCCAATTGTGTATATAAGTTTGTACAGAACATACGCACAAGTTCTCTTCTTGCAGAGAGGCTTCAAAGGTGATTACGCTGCAATATCAAGTTGTTGTCGATATTCCTTACAAACAATAAACCATTAATCTTGAACGAGAGAAACTTAAGGAATCAAAAGAAATCAAACGTTGGAATCTTCCAATTCAATTTTTGTAACATTGATAATACGGTTACCACAGTGTACAGGCACACTCCAACCAGCTCAAAGCATATGCAAAATATGCTTTTTTATTCATCAAGCCCAAAACACTGCTTCGATCGGGATCTAAAAATAAATCCGAGCAGGGTTGAGCTGGACGAGCACATCCAACGAATGTGGGCTCCAAATGAGAGCCGACTACTTCACACAGAGAAAGTTGATGGTTACCTTTTTATACATTCATGGAAATTGAACTATCAACACGCCACTTCCGTTACTTTACCGTCCATTGACGGTATAGAGTGCAACAAATACATATCGAATTGAACTACCAACACGTCACATCCGTTGCTATATCGTACTTTCTGTGAAGATTGAAATTTTTTTCTGGGTTCGATTGTCAAAAAATAGCTATCAAACTATTCTGGGCACTGCAAATGCAAGTGAATTGATTTTGCTAAGTGGTAATGTGGTAGTCGAAAAGTATTGTGAGCACCACGGCTGGAGGATGTCTTAATTTCCAATTTTTCCAATTTCCAAACTCATTCAATAGAACGTCACTTTCAGCCTTGATACGTAAGTAACTGTTACATGTGCATTTCAAAACCAATTCATTCGTATAGAGTCCTGTACTTACTAAATTGGGATTGAGTTATCGCATTAGTATACTAAAAATATGATAACCTTTCCCTTTAACCTACGCCTCACGAAATAAACTAGAACGACAAGAAAAAAAAAAGACTATGGAATCAAAAAATTAGAAACAGCTTGCAAAAGGCTTGTTCTATTAGATAACAAGATAATGTGCCTACTGCAAAATTTATATTAAATAAATGCATATCTCCAAATATCTTCCAACATGTCGACGACATACTTCAATCCACACTGATTTTTAGGTAGATCTACCTTACCTACCCGCAAAAATTGTAAATAAGAACCTTAATTTTCTTCTTGACTTGAAAATTTAAACTGCGATTGCAATAATTGGAAACATAGACCCACAGCATGCGGAAAAACAACTTTAAAGAAACTTAAGAAATTATAGAGAGAGTCTAGATAGACATTTTTAGAATAGAAACTAAAGGTACAAAATCTGTGATTATTGTACTGGAAATAAAAGTTCTACTACAGTAAAACTCCTGGAGATCAAGTTACTTATACAACCGTCATAAGCAGACAATAAGCGAATTCTGCACGGAAAGAAATACATATTAGCGCTTCTTACAAATATAATCTATTGATTATGTGTGTAAATGCTATTAACCCAGGGAAAATAATTCATTATCTAAACTATACATTCTAATAGAATCAAGTATAAAGTTTGTTGTAACTATTTATATTATCTAATTTTCTCAGTATACCTATAATTAATCTTTTAAATGCAAAACTAATTCCGTAAATTTGACAATTTCTTTTGGTCTACCGTTTGTAAGCTGAAAGGATGTGTATTTTGGTCCCACCAGAATATTTTGCCACCATGTACAAATATATATTTATGTAATGATAAGATATTTTTGATATTTATATACATCTATGTAAAGTATTTTTGTTATTTTTTCATTTTAATAATTGAAATTGCAATGTATATCTGATTGCCTACTCTTGAGCCAGCCAATTACTAGCAAGATGACAATTTAAGTGAATATCTGTAATTTATCTTCAATCATTTTTAAAATTAGGAAACGACCTAAAAGAAAACATACATTTTAAAACAATTGAGGTATCCCGAATTAATTTAGCTTACGTTATACGATTATAAAGTAAATTTGAGTTTACTTTGCACAATTTGTGGCGGCTTTGCAACTATATTTGGTTGTAATAGAAGTCGAACCAGGGTTATTCAGCGGACCTGCTTAACTTATTCAATAGACGTCGAAAGTTCAAAATTGGACCATTTCGGAACTGCATACTAGTTTAAAAAAAAATAAATGAAAAAAGAAATGTTATTTTGTTAGGGTAGGTTATTTTATACAAGATTGATATTATCTCGAAAATGACAGCGGCAGTGTCCAATTGGGTTCACTAGGATATTTCCGCGTGTGTGATATTCTTTTTACTAACTTATACTTATCTAATATACTTTCTCTTCGGTATTGTTTTTTTTTTACCCAGGAGGAAATCCTTTATGGACGGTGTGTGGGACTTCAGTATGGTTGGTGCAATATACTATTTACCCACTGAAACCTCCTGCTCGTCTCAGTAACTTAGACGCACCTGGAACCGTCAAGGACATAACATCAGGCGCGATCAAGGGGCTATCTCCCTTCATGTAGCAACTCCTGCCTGTCTGGCTCTCTCGTCGGCCTCCTTTTGTCTCATGATATTGATTATCATACCGTGTATTGCATGCCAACTGGACTTTGTCCTGACCATTTCGGGTACAAGCGTGTCCGGGGTTAACGATGTTCCAAGTTGATTATAGGTGACCTCCCTAATTTCCTTCCATCTACCGGATTCAAAGATAGTGTGCTCTGCGGTATCCACACTCCCACAGTATATACAGTCATCACTGTGGTCCTTCTGAATTCGCTTAGCGAAGGACCTATACACTCCGTGCGCCGTCAGAGCCTGCGTCAGACAATAATCAAGTTTTCTGTGGGATAACGCAGTTATCCCACAAGATCACGTTTGGTATAATCCTCTTGGTCCACTGGGCTTTATCGTTCTCATTCGCCCATCTACTCTGCCAGGCGTTTAGCGTAGCCTCTCTCGCACCTCTCTTTATGGATTTTAGGTCTGGGTCTTTCCTGAACTTGTGCAGATAGCACCTCTCAAGTACCATAAGGTCTATAGGTACTGTGCCGGTTACAACTTGTAACGCTGCCGCAGACACTGTTCTAAATGCCGACGCCACGCGTAACATCATACCTCTTTGTAGTTTCTGGAGGAGTCCATTGTACTTATGAAGCCTCATTGTCTCACCCCAAACCGAAGCTCCATAGAGAACCATGTTGTGCATGGCACTACACAGCACAGACCACTTACAACCTCCCGGACCCCCGACATTCGGCATCAGCCTGGTTAATCCAGAGAGCTTTTTCTCAACCTTGGCCACCGCGGACACCACATGCTGTCTAAAGTTCAGTCTATCGTCAATGCCAACGCCCAGATAGGTTAGGTACTTTACAGGGGTTAGTGTTTGTCCTTCTATATTGAAAGTGACCTGCACCCTCACCCGACTACCTCTGACTATGACGGCTTCAGTCTTATCTGGCGCAAGACTCATATGGTGCTGTAATAATATATATATAATTCTTCGGTATTAGTGAAGAAAAACTTTATTATTATTGTTAGCCGCTTTTTTACGCTTTGCATTTAATGTTTGTGAAGTGTAATTACTAATTACCATCATATGCAACGACTTTTATAAGTTCATATATTTTTTGCACTGCACGAACTCTAAGGAAAATGTTAATATATCAATTTAGCGTATATATGTATATGTATATATGTTTAAAAAAAGATATAAGATAACATAAACACTCTAATACCATAAACGACGTACACACATAAACAAATCAAGTTTACCTATTGCTTTCCCACGCGCACAAATCGTACCTTAATTCAAATTTAATACAAATTGTCGCATGTGCCTTCTATTACGATATACGCTCTCGCTCAGTTAATGCGTCAGAGCGAAAGAGCGATAGGAATAAAGTGAGGAAACCGTACGCCTCCATATACATTCCCGTTTCGGAGATCCCAAGCGGTACAACGCGAGCAACGCTCTCGCATTGTTACACAAATGACGGTTTTATCTAATTTGCTTGTTAAATTGAAGCAACAAGTGTTTTTAATAGACATCTTATTGCATCCGAGCGCGCGTTCCTTCTAATCCATTAAAGGAGTTGGAAGGAGAGGAACAGAAGGAACAAGAGAAACCCAACGAACGCGAAAGCTTTTATGAATTATAAAGTTCGACCGCGGAAATCTCGTCGGCGAACACTTTCGCCTGTTGTACGGAGGTGGTTGTATTGATGTTGCAAGAAATTTGTCCTTGTTTTATTGCGTGAGGGATTTTTATGTGTTTATAAATACCTACTTTTTTGTTACCTTTGCTTCTGCCTTTGGGAATCGTATGATGATAAAGATAATTGCAGAAATTTGTCATTGTTTAATATTCAATGTTTACTGTTTATTGTTTTGAATTATAAAGATATGTCAATGAAATACATTAGAATAATATCACTAGCCAAATAAAATAAATACAATCAATACATATTAAAATTAATATAAAAGTAGAAAAAAGTGTTTGAATCATGAGATGGAGAAAGGACTAAATCCATTTTGTTAACAATAAGTTTTATATGTAATGCCCAATATATACGCAAGCCAATAACTGAGGTTTGACTAAAATTGACTTGAAACCTTTCTGCATCTCACGATTCAATTCAAGGTGGGTATCATTGATCCTCTGTGGCATAATGCCCACATCTACAATCTTAACGAAAATTGACTTAGCCCTCTCTGCATCTCATGATCCATTTGGATTAATCAAAAATATGTAAAAGTAGTAATACAATAAGTGAAAGACAAATGACGTTCTGAATATAGGAGTTCAAATTATTAGAAAGTCCTCGATTAAGTAACACTCTCTGTCCACACAATATATAAAGCTGCTATCAGGCAGATTCTTGACTTGTTCCGGTAAGACGTCTTACAGGATGGGTCACCAATAGTCTGTGATTTTACCAGTTTAGGCTACGGTACTCTGAGTTGTTCTCTATTTCGGGCAGCATATCACACGCTGAATCAAATGATTGATGTGTACCCATTTGATCATCAAAGGACTTGTAGATGCTTCTCACCAGCGCCATTAGGGTACTGGTGATATGTAAGCCTTTTCTAGATACATACTGCTTAGGTACTCACAAGAGTCTAAGAAATTACGCAGCCTGGATATAATTACTTGCTCAAAAGTCTTTGATAGAATAGGTAAAATACTTTATAGTTTATAGTTTTCGCTAGGCGTGTGACTAGATTTTAAACCAATGCTTACCTTATTCCTTGGTACCATTCCAGATAAATGCAATTAATTGCATAAAAGAAACCGAAGATTTTGCTTCATTTAAGTTGCATGCAGATATTTTCTATTATTCGTATCGTCACACTTTTTAGTGCATCAACCTACAATTGGGTATCAAGCCGGTTCATTATGAATACACACCTAACAGTTTGCTCCTCTTGCAAATCAACCTTCAAGAATCAAATTTGTTGCTTGAAATGCCCCAAAAAGCATGCTTGAAATTATTGAAAAATATGTTCTAATGGCCAAAAATTTAAACAGATTTCTGAAGCACTTAAAGGTCAAACTCGAAATATTTCCGGTATGATCGAGTAACTACATTTGAGTTAATCTGAAATAGCACTTTTATTTATCATAGAGTACATCAAACATGTTCAGGCCTATGAGGTAGCTTAGAATCTTGTTCAACGAGAGCTTCTTTACATTTTTCAGAGATACTTTTCCCAAAAGTCATGTTTGCTTCTGTTGAGCGTTGCACATCGGCATATTACATCGTCACCTTCCCAAAACAGCCGGAAGTAGGTTCTTTCTGGGCAGGATGACCCGAGATATGTCGGGGTAGCTCCTTAACCTGCCCATGTTTGTTTGAGAATACTCTCCTTTGTGCATTAACCTTTTGTAATGATCAGTTTCTAATGGTTACAAACCAGAATGGTGTAACTAATACTCACACTATTCGTCCACAGATTTATCTGTATTCTTTTTTAAGTGGTTATTATTCTGTGTAACTTATGTAGTCAATTAGTTTAAACATTTAATAAACTGGTTAAATTAAATTGCATAAAAATATTATACACGAGACCGGAATACGTATATAGTTTGTGCACAGCAATACTTTTTTCTAAGGAATTTTTAAGGAATGACATCCAAGGCAATTTTAATTGACTATTATTATTACAATAGGATTGCGCATCGCCAAAAATTTTAAGGAAGTTTAAGACAAAATTTAGTAGATAGGATTTATTGTTTTAGAAACCATTAGTAGACAAAGATGTTACTCTAGGGAAGCTTCGGGACACAAAATTTTGGGTTTGTTCTGGGAAATTTAATTTTAGGCATTTTCCTTTTTGGTTTTCTAATAGCACTAACGATACTTGTTAGTAATTTTATGCATTAAATGGAGTTCTGAAGCTACGAAATTATTAATAAGCTTAATGTATTCATTGCTCTACAAGCAGTGAGGCAACAATTTTCTCCATCAACGGCTTAATTTGTTTATGCATTCTTTAGCAATGTTTTTACTTACTGTAATGACATTTCATTATTTTAAGTGCATTTTTCAGGTATATGAATTACATGTATTACATTTAACTTGTCACGCTTCGTATAAATATCATTTAATTTTCCAGAACATTTGTAATAAGCCAAATATTAAGAATTTATGACTAGTTTGTATGCTTCGGACTTTTCTGTACAACGTTGAAAATATTCGAGGTTTTTGTTTTCTCATTCATTAGCGGTGCCGCGGGTTCAAATCTCGTTCCAGTCAATTTAAATACCTGAATATCTCGAAGGTCATCATGATAATTACAAAGGAAATTTGGGTTTGCCCAAATCTCTTTAGACAGTACTTCTAATAACGGTTAACGTGGTTGGGATATTGAGAAAAATAAAAATAGATTCTGTATGAACAACATCGAATAAGAAATTTCTATACTACTTGTTATTGAACTGGATTACACAAAATGTATTTATTCTTTTTTTTCAAATGTAACATTATATTTCTAATTATACCATACAATGTAGAAATGAATTCTCCGTCGATAAGTATAAAAGATGCATATATCTATTCCTAGTCGTTTTCAAAATATTAACCATTATTTACTCGGCTATGAAAATTTTAGTACATTTCTTGCAGTAGGCTATGAAAATGACAAGTAGGTTCGACAATCATCAAAGCAGTGTTACTTTGCTTCATCATTAAGATCTAATTGTTTCCATTGCTGATCCATGGTTATAACGTTGAGGTTGATAGGAGTATTATAAAAGGTATTTTACATTTATTGCTTATGATACTCAATAATTTAAAGATGCCAGATAAAATGATACATGGTACATGGTAAAATGGTACATATTACATTAAAAAAAATAGATCACAATAATCATAACAAATTTATTGCACTTAATGTAAAATAACTAAATAAAAATAAATTATTCAAAATGTCTGCCGTTTCTTTCTATACATCGCTCTATTCTGGCCTCTAAGTTCTTATGAACTCGAATTAGTTCTTCTCTGCTTATGGATCTACACGTTTGCCTTATTCTCATTTTCATTTCTTCCGCACTTTGCGGACGATTTTGATAAACAATATCTTTCACCCTTCCCCAAAAATAATAATCTAAACATGTCAGGTCTGGTGATCTAGCTGGCCATGAAATTTCGGCCCCTCTCCCAACCCATTTATTTGGAAACATTTCACTTAATTTTTCTCTCACATGTACAGCAAAATGTGCAGGACAACCATCCTGTTGGAACCACATATTTATTTCTTCTTGTTTCTAATGGTACGTTTTCGATGAGCACTGGCAATTCATTTATTAAGAAATTGCTGTACACATTCCCGTTTACCGTTGCTTCAAAAAAGTAGGGTCCAATTATTCGGCATATACACGCGCTGCCATCGCCATATTTTTTTGACATTCACTCATAATCATCAACATGTCGAATGCTTCTGCATTTGAAAATGCCATAATAAACATAAGACTTGAACAACAAAAACTAACAAAATAACGCGTAACAATAAAGCAAACAACAACAAAGAACCACTAATAATGAAAATTCGACTACAATAGGGAGATTAGCAAAGACAAGTTTGACGCTTGTCGATCTGAAACTGACATGACAACGCTATTGCTTTGATAACTGAAACTTTCACAGCCCACTACAAGAAATGTACTAAAATTTTCATAGCCGAGTAAATAATGGTTAATATCTTGAAAACGACTAGGAATAGGTATATGCATCCTTTATACTTATCGACGGAGAATTCATTTCTACATTGTATGGTATAATTAGAAATATAATGTTACATTTGAAAAAAAAGAATTTTCTAAGGTTAAATGTATTTGAATTGACAATCGATTTATGAACACTCTGTATACAATTTAGTGGTTCTTTTGACAGAATTTGGTAGGAACAACTAGTTTACTTGGATACTAGTAAAATGACATCATTATCTTTAATGGTTTACAAAATATGGTATGTTTTCGAAAGAGATGAAAACGTCAAAATTTTGACAAAATCGTGAGTATCTCAAAAACGGTTGGATTTACGGATAGAGAACTTTAATGAAAATTGTGTTCAAATAATCTGTAGAATTCATTGAGATAAGAAAAAACGTATGATTCCATTTAAAATAAGAAACTTGCTATCCACTTCCGGTATAATGGAACGTTTCCGGAAGTTAAAAATATTTTCGAATGATTCTTTAGATAGGGTTTTGTTATTAAATTTTTTGTCGCATTAGTCCAGCTGCAATAGATCGCGAGAAAAAGATAGTGGACGAGTGGTCTGAAACACCCTGTATATTCCCCTCAAATTGGTTAGTAACCAGAGCAATATCCGGTGCATCTCATTGTTGAACAGTTGGCGAAAACACTCGACGGTAGCTCGTTCGAAAGGACAGTAATTTTTTTTTTTTTAAACAATGTACTGAACACTCGGTCACTCATCCTTGAACCAGCAAAAAGGACAGATGTATCCTGTAGTGCAAAATTTTAGTAACGATTTCTTTCTTTTTTTTTTTAATTACAAATCTGCAAGTATTCCAAGTCCAAGGAAATATTTTGGGCTAGATCTCGTGAACTCCACGCGCTAACATGTAATTTGAATTAATTCAGTTAGTTTCGGCTATGGCTTGTTGCAGTAATTTTTAGTATTTTTTCTATCAAGTGTTTTCTTAACAAGATTTAGGATCTATCTTATCGACACGTAGTAAATACATAGGCGGAGTATTTGAATTTTTTGACATATCGATTTTTTGGTTTATTTCTGAATAAAAAGGTTTTAAAATATCTGTTTATTAAGCTAGTCGAACCTACCTGTATTATATTTTATTTTCTTTGAAGAGCATTATCGTTTTTAAAATAAATAACACTTTTTACTTGTAGAACTTTTTACTTCACTATTTTATTCAGTAAACAACTTGATAGAACTAACTTAAATGTAAATAACACGTAAATTTATAAGATTTGATCACGTTTGCGCGCACTAATAATAATTGAATCACAGCCACCTCTTACTAGGAATCGCGTCGATTATTTGTAGTTTGTTTAATCTTAAGAACGTGAATCTGGTTGGTATTACAGACATATTTAATTTATTTAAGATTGATTATTTATTGTTGAAAATAAAGATAGATTTTATATAACATTTTATTACGTTAAATTGTTGTATCATTACTAGGAAGTGTATTCCTAAGCAATCCGTACTGTAGTTGGTTAGCAAAAAATTTGTAAAGTAAAAGAATATTAAACTGTAGGAGTAAATTGCAAAGAAAGATGCAATGAAAGCGTGCGTTCGAGCTTCGGCTAGAATCAAAAATGTTGTTTCTGCTTGCAATACAAGACGCTGATTTATTTTTGATTAAACAACATTGCTTTTCTTGCAGTCGTGTTAATATATAGAAGTGTGTACGCGTATACATCTGTATGCATCCTCGGTTATGGGAGATTTCACCCGATGTATTGCTACGGCAAAGTAAGGCAAGTACACCTTTTCAATTTTACGTGCATGTTTGTACAGAAGTGCCGATGTTATTATGCGTGTATATACAATACACATGTACTTTCAAAGAAAACAAGCAGTTCATTGTGCTAAGCGCGAAGTGATTCGGCACACCAGCAAACACGCGTGCATTTGCGTACATGCCGTATAATGCACCATTAGTTAACACATACGCACACACGCCTACATACATATGTGTAGATATGTGAGCGTACGGCAGAATAAGAGCCGAACTAACGCGAGGAAGATGGAGAAATTCCATCTAGTTTATGCAAAGCCGCGAACCTGCGGAACAGAGATAGCCCAATCGCAAGATGGATTGCTCTGTGTATGAGGGTAGAGTTTGAACGTAAACAATTTCTCCAGCGAGCGCAACAAAAAATGGCTCGAACGATTTTGAAGGTTCATTTCTCATAAATTTCACCCTCGGGGAATTGCGCGAACGCGTGCTCTCTAGAAACCATTCCGCGAGGCACCCGAACTTCGAACAATGATAGACAGAACTATCTATTTGAATAGAGCGTGATACATTCGTCTCCCTGATAAATTGTTCGCTTGTATATGGAAGATAAGTTTTTGACAATGTAATATATGCCTTGTGTGTCGATTTAGAAAGGACCTGAGATTTGTAGAAATGCATTTACTCTTCGAAATAACGTTATCGATGGTAGAATATAAAAGAGGTGTCTCACGCATCTTTTCCCGCAGTGTTAAAATTTTAAGAACTCTGTATTAGCTAGTTATTATATATGTACAGTCTAATTAGTTAGGAATGCACAATTCATAAAATGTAAAATAGAGGATATAAACAGAAAATTAATACTGTAATAGCCATGAAAAACAGAATATCTAAAATTGCTCACCCCACATTAAAACTTAAAAATTATAAAACTTTAATCACAATCTTTAAAAATAATGGCTATCCGGAGTCTCTATTGCGTAAAATATTTTTCAATACTTCTACTAATAAAAACCTTATCAACCGTACCATGTCTAATGACAACCTTAACAACGAAACAGTTACACAGATTAAATATTTCAGATTCCCTTTCATACCTGAACTAACTACTAAAATATCTAAAATTTTCAATTACGACTTTAAACTTGCTTACTATAATCTGAAAACAGTAAACAGTTTCTTCACAAACACTAAAGATAAAACCAACAAAATGTTCCAATCTAATTTAATTTACAGTATCCCATGTAGGGACTGTGATCTTAAGTACATTGGTCAAACTAGTACGTGGCTACGTACTAGATTGGCTATACATTCCTCTGACATAAAAACAAAAAAGAATAGATGTGCCCTCACCCAACACATGACAGTCAATAAACACACTCCAGATTTCAACAATACCAAAATATTACAGTTTAATAGAGACAAGAGAGCAAGAGAATTTTTAGAGATGGTTCAAATTAAGAAATGTGAAAAAAACATGAACTTTAGGTCAGACACAGACAACCTTCACATCATTTATTCCTTCTTATTAACTTTAAACAAAAAATAACTTAAACAATCTTTCATTAAATTTAATAATCTAGTATACATTCATTCAACATTTTATTCATTTTTTCAAAATAACACATTTTATACTCTTTATCATAAATTCAATTTATTTTGTGCAAGACTGTACACAGTCAACTATTTACCGGGCTTTACTTAAATTTATAACTTCACGCACTTGACTGTTGTTGTTTGTTCCGTACGTATGTGGAATTTGTTCGTCTCCGTTTTTTGTAATGTGACTTTTTTAATGTGTATTTACTCGGTAATCTTAGTGTTTCGACATTTTAAATTTAAAAAATTTTAAATTTTATTTTACAAATTAGCGACAGTGTTACAGATTCACCTTAAGTGAGAAACGTAGATTCTTAAGTTGAAGATTTTTCACATCTGTTTTCACGTTTGTAAGTAATACTTTTTACATACTTATTAATTTCATTCAATAATAAATATTGTAGTTGAGCCCTGATGAAGCATCAGATTGATGCGAAATATTGGCAACAAAAATAAAGAAACAATAGAATAATTGTTTAAGTTAATGCCGCTACCCAAGAAATCATCCATACACTCATTTACCCCAACGGCAAAGACTCCTTGTCCAAATATATATATATATATATATATATATGTATGATAGAGCCACATCAAAGGGAATTTTTGCTTAGCGATAAGATGTCGGCGTAAATATAAATGGTGTTTTTATCACATAGATGTCCGCCTTTACGCGCTAGGGGTTGATAAACATATATGTTAATATAAATAAAATGTGTTTCTATGTGGAAAAATAATATATGAAAACTTCAAATATTCATCAGACAAGAGAGGTAAGCATATGTATGTATACCGATAGAAGATTTCTTTTATTCAGAAGCATATATTTCACATCCAATCAATAATCTTTAGTGTTAGCATTTTATGTAAAAATAATTATTTGAAAAAGAAATAGGTAATGATAATACACATACATCATTATTTGTATTTTATTTGTTGGTGACTAATAATGATACTAATTATTTCCTAATACTCCTTTGTTTCATGATGTAATGTATTTAAAAATTATTTTTATCAGTTATTGTACTAACAATAAGTTGAACAACGAATAGTTCACAACTTATAACTTGGAGTCTGATGTTATTTTCATAGAAAAATATAGAATAACACTGCAAAGGAGCACCGAGCAAAGCCTAAGATATCTATTTATTACTACTTCCTATAAGTATTTCTAGATTACTAAACAATTGTACTAATTTAATAATCACCATTCTGTAGGTGATTGTGTGTATATTTGCAACAGAATTTTCTTTTGTAAAATCAATATCTCGTCATTATCTATTAGTAAAAAAGCAACTTCAAAAACCTTCCTAATAAATCTTTTATTCTAATGTAAAAGGGTACAAAACAATAACAAATTTAATGGATGCACCAAGAATGCACAAACAATATTAATTTGATTTCGTCAATATTTAGTGTAATATCCATTATTGTTTATGCATTCTTGAAGTCGCGTTTCCATAGAATTTACTAAACTTGCGCAAATATCAGTTCCTCGAAATGGTTCCCAGATAAGTTCTGCGTGTCGTTTAATGTTTTCTCGATTTCTTACTTCAAATCCGTTCACATCAATATCCCAGTTTCGAGTCATAGCTGCCCACATGTTCTCTATAGGATTAAGATCGGGAGATCTGGCTGGTCATTCTATAATTTCTATATCGTTTCCATCTTCAATCCATTCCCTAGCAACTCTGGCTTTATGAATTGGCGAGTTATCTTCAACGACTTGTATTAGTTCCATATCCTCTTCAGGATATACTGCTCTTACACTCGGAACAAGAACATTCTCTAAAGTATTTATATATTGCTCAGACGTAAAGTGGGGTGGCGTTATTTGTGTTAATTCACCTGGTCCATTCCTTGAAAGCCATCCCCAAAACCCAATACTTATTCTACCACTCCTTCTATTAGCAATAACATGGTCGGGGTTATACCTTGTATTGTTTGGTCTCCATAATACAACGCTAGAGTCTTGGGTACTCGAAAATACTTTCTCATCAGTAAATATTACTGTACTCCAATCACGATTTAAATTAGCTTCGCAAAAGCGTATTCTTGCCGCTGCGTGCTGTTCTGTCAGCAACGGCGTTTTGGCTGGAATTCGACTATGTAGCCCAAGTTCAATCAAACGGTTCCTAACTGTTGATTTGCAACAATTTAATTGCAGATGATCTTTTATTTTTGACAAGGACGTAAATGGATGCTGCCGCACATAGTTAGCAATATTGTTTTCTACTTCTGTGGTTATTCTTGGTTTTGGTGGATGGATTGTGACAAGAGGCCTATCCCCAAGTTCTTGTGATTTTCGGATCCACCTACCGACTTGAGTAACCTACATGGAAACAATTAATTATTATAACTACATTTATTTTTATCGCTTAAAATACTTACTGATAGATTGACTTCTTCTGCAATTACTTGCCTTGATACACCAGCAGTGGCCATTCCTATTATTTTACCCCTCATTTCCATTGAGGAGTTTACTTGACCCAATTGTCTTGGCATATTTACAAAACTAATTAACTAAACTACCTATATTACAGCAACTACACTATATAAAACTATATTTCAAAAAAAACTCTTAAAATTAAAAAGTTTACTGGCGGGCGACCTACGTTATAACCGCTTAAGGATACTATATTACAGACCTTAAATTTCATCCAGCTGCAATCTTAAAAGAGGAAGCATTTATATTTGTGCGTTAAAAAGCAAAAAATGTTTATTTAACTATATTCCTTTGATGTATATTGCTTTCAATAAAAGAAATCTTTCTATGGTTTTTAATGTTTATCTCTCGTGTCTGAATATTTAAGGTTTTATTTTTCGATGCAGATATTTTAAATATATATTCGCCTTGAAGTTATATTTATGTGAATATTAGAACGTTACCGTGTCGGAATAATCCTCTATTTGACATTTTATGAATTGTGCATTCCTAACTAATTAGACTGTACATTACATTTACAAAAGCTGAAGGGTTACTGGGAAGGCAGCCACATTGATAAAATTAAAAGGATTCCTTCATACACAAATTTTATTAGCTTCTTCAGAAATACAATAATTGGAATGAAAAACCACGTACAATCCGAAACTTGAAGACACATGAGTAACAATGTATTGATTACATCGAAAAATTTAAAAAGTGTTATAGAATATATGAAGGAATCGTTAGATTTACATTTCTGTCAGTTATTTTGAAGTACTATAGAGTTCTGCTTCGTCCATACAACCACAAACCTAATATTTCTTTTTATTTACTCCGAACACTTTCAATTAAATAGACAAATAATAATTCCGAAACCCTTATTTAGTAGTCTAATTTTTACGAATTAAACCTTCTTTGAAGTTTTAAATTATTAAATTGGTCACCAATAACAATGTTGTGAATAAGCTTTCATTAAATGTAATAAGAAATGATAAATATTATTTGCAAGCAGTTACATTACCTACAAGCACAAGATAAATATAGAGTCGAATTATTTTAAATAGTATTATACAACATGTGGGGCGGATTTTAGATAATCTTATACTCATTGTTATAAAGTTTCCCATGCAGACTGATATCTCTGGATATCTTTATATGCACTGTTATTATTTCGCAGACTGCGGTAGATATATGGTGTTTAGTGGTGACTAGTATTTAATAAGTCTTTCTGGATGGACAGAGAATAAGTATCAACATTACATTGAGCATTCCATACAATGGCATAAGCAGCTGTTACAATATACGACACAGTGAATCTTAATGTTTGTCATACAAAGTGTCAAAAAAATTATTTCTAAGTTAATAATTTTATATTAGAAGGGCAATATTTCAATAAAAAGTTTGTGAAAGGTCATTAATACAAACAGGAAAGAGCGCGGGGCTAAAAGGCGATCTCAGTAGTGCTCATGAAGTAGTAAACAAATCCACAATGCGTGATAATTGATAATCTATAATTTGAGTGGGATCCTCATTTGTCGCACGTAGAGTAATGTAAAATTAAGTATTATGAATAAGGAATGAAAATGTGCTTCTCTCATAAAATTCAAACAATTTATTTAAATTAATTTTATAGCACATATTTAGCATGTTTACTATATAGTTATATGAAGTGCACCTTACGAGTATTATTCAGAATATTTTAGATAGAAGTGAGTGGAGTAATTTGTGTATTTCTTTTTTGTCGGGAATCATACAATATATGGCCAGTGTGAGATTTCAAACTTTGTAAATCTACACACTAAACCCGGCCGTCCCTTCGCTCCAAAAATACGCCATTGGAACCGCCGAAGCATCTAGCCAAATTATCGCATTGGCCATTCCATATCGATGCCTGTCCTGCCTATTCCTCGATTTCCTTCATTTTCATGATTTTCCCTATCATATGATGAATAATCTACCAGTTACCCCGCAGAACTTATCATGATATTAATTGATGCTCGCACTCGTGACCTTGACACTCGTATGTTCCACCTTGTAAATTTCTCCACAGTATATGCAGTGACCTGCCAAGTCTCTTGAACCTCATCGCATATGGTTACATGTTTTGGTAAGGTTTGACGTCATGGTTATATGGTGTAGCCGAAGAAATTTAATTAGTTACATGCGGTTAGCTTTGGTAAGTTCTGATAAGCTCTGGTAAGCTCGAGGAAAAACGCCTTAAAAGATGTCGTCCTTGATACGACAATTGACAGGTTTCAGAATTTTATATACATAAGTCACAGGAAGTAAAGAGTTACTTGAGGTGACTGGTTTCAATTGAAATGCCCTGTATAATATTTTTAAGACACAATTTGTAAGACATCATCTGCCGAGAATGTACCATTTATCTATGATCGTTCTTTGAATTGATTTTACTGTCACATGTGAAATTTGGATGCATTATTTTATTCATGGCTATAATATCATAATGCAATAGGTATTGTCATTTTTTCGATAATTTGTTGATAGATCAGACCTTCTTATAATAATACATAAGTAGGAGGCTGCATCATTACTAATTAAATATCTTACATTGTAAGTACTCATCACTCCTCTCAATAATTTGGATTTTGATATATCTGATATATATATTTTTTATTAGGTACTGAACTTTTTTATTTTACCTTACATAAGGAACGTAATTGCAAACCATTCGCACTATTTTTAAAAGTAGTCATCCTTTTTTAAACGAATTTTGATTAAATTTGTCCGCTACATCGTCGAATGTATTCATTTTTCCTTTTCCGTTTTCTGCTCCCATCTTAACCTTGCATTATTATTACACATGGCGTTTCTGACATTTACAGCAGGAATACTACAGAGAACGAAACAAAACGACTCGAGCCTTATCTCGCCGAGTTAGTTGCCCGGTTATCAAAGTAAAGTTTAAAATGTCCCTTCTTAGAAAATATATTTATGATGTAAGTTCGGTGCGACAACTGAATAACTAGAAATTCCCCAAGGCGGGAGAGCGACATTTTTCCACGACGACACCCAAATCTTATCTCACAATATGTGTGAGACGCAGTCACATATACATACATATACGGTATATACCTATATTGCGACGCCACATATACATATATATGTGCGACCGGGTATACATGTGACAAGTCGAAACGAATGTATCTCGCGGTAACACGTTAGATAACTGCGATCTGAAGCGCCGGTTGCCTTAGCAACCCCGACGAATGGTGTGATGAAGAAAGCAGGTTTCAAATCCCTCTCAGCTTCAATATCCTTGCCTGATCTTACTTTTTACTGCACGGCCCAAATATCAAAATAAAACAGGACTCCTTCTTGTCGGCTTTAGCTCTGTGTATTACGTCTTAGCATATACGGCCGTCCTTTCTATATAGATATACCTATATACGCTTTGTGTATACACGTATTATGGGGATGATGAAAATGTAATCCTCTCTAGATTATTGTTGTGGCATAGAGAGAGGAGGCAATACAATACTGAACTTCATATCAGCAAAGCTCGTATATGATGTGTCTTTATGGTGGCGGCCGGGCGTAGCTGTTAAAATACGAAAACAAAAGGCATAAACACATTCTCTGGTGGCATAACGTTCTTCTTTCTTTTATTTCTTTGATACGTAATTACGACGGGGTCCCAAATTTTACGATTGCTCCGTATCGAATGATCGCGACCTAAACGCAATATCCCGCACCGCGTTGTATACACACGTACTGCCTTAAAGCTTGTCGAAAACCAAATTTTACGAGCGAAGAGCGAATTTACTACGCACTAAAACTCTTAAGAAACAAACAATGTATTAATATACGTACATAATGTCTTTTATAACAAAACCACATTGAAATATCCGACGTAGACTTCACAACAGATCAAATGTATGATTGAAAACCTTGCCTTAGATTTTCGCAGTTTTATATAGATATAAAAAAGTAATTTAATCTGCTTTATGATTTGTGAGTTGAAAATTCAGAAAATTTATCAGAAAATCAACTGAATATTTCTCTAAGCATCTTAAAGTTTTGAAGAAAGTATCTAATACTTAATTATACGTGTTTTTCAATTTCCGCATTTCTAAGTACAACTTCACTACACGCATTTGAGTACCGAAAATGCTATTTTATAGGCAAGTCTAGTTAAACTGAAAGTAAATTTTATTTACCTTAGGTTTGCAAAGCGCAAGGCAAAGTGGTCGTATGCGCATGCGTTAAAATATGTACGCCAGATTTGGTCATTTACTCGACAGGTTCCATATTTGTTTCTCCATATCTCCATAATATAGTTGATCATTTTAACTTTTCTGGGGGTTATATTTGTTTACAAGTGAATACACAATAATGAATCATAAAAATAGGCCTACTCCCACGATAAAAATAGCAACAACAGCAATACTATCTCGTTCAATCACAGAAATTTTGCCGTTAGTGCGAGGGGGAAATGAAAACGAGCGGCTCTTGCACGGAGAACAAAGTTAGGGCGAGAAGAATGGGATTTGCGATTACAGTAGCTACAATACGAAACAAGTAATTTAAAAGCCGTGACACAATGTTAATAATAAGTCATACGAGAACGATATCTGAGGGTTGGAAAAACTACTAGCATGGTGATTAGTGAAATTTGATTTGAGTTGGTAGTATACAGACATTACGGGACTATTAGCGATATTATCATATATGAGTAAAGTGATTATAAGAAGATATCATGATAAGATTGTGTGTGATACGTGGGTTGATTAGTGAAATTATAGGGATTATCAACGATACCGTATTTTCTAAATGAATAGATTGTGCGATATCTAATTATATTATGTAAAACTTAATCTACAGAATTATGATGTTGTTGTTGAGATAGTAACTCTGGTAAATAAATTTTAACAGAATGGGAGCGTATTACTGGGTATCTAGAGCATATTTTAAGCAAAAATTAAAATAATTCAGACGATATGTGCATTTTATAGCGAATTTAAAACCGAAACTTTGATATTTTGTAACAAACAAAATATCAAAGGTAGGTTGTGTAGGTACCTATAAGGGAACAGAAAATAAATTCAAAATTAGATTTGTAACCATAAAATTGGAGATGTTCTATTTTTTTATGAGCGTAAATTCTTGTGATGACAAAATTATGATAGTATTGATGATGTAAAAGGGGCTTTATCCGATAAATTTTGCATATAAACTGTAGTAAGTATTGGTTGCCTTGTAGAAACCACAATTATTTGACTAATTATATCCGATCGCCCGAGCAAGTAGATTGCATTGGTTAAGTGGTAAATGATAACCGAAAAAATTTTGTATGCACCACGGCTTGAAAGTAACTTCATCGATAAAGTCCTACTTTCAAGGCTTAGTATACGTAAATAACTATAATTTAGATACCTAATGAATAGAGCCGACCATTTTCCGTGCGTGCCATGTGCGCCGGTATGTGAGTGTAATTCGTAATATACTACAATATGCGATAGTATAGGGACGCAACATGAGCTTGTTACCGATATAAGTATAGAGGTAAAGACATTTATTCTATCAGAAATAATTCAATATACATTTGGTTTTCTGCTATTAAAGTAATATGCAATACAGTCATCCCCACATCGGCGCACATGGCGCGCACGAAAAGTGGTCTGCTCTACTAATGAAATAGCATTAAATAATAAACATTTCGAAATACTTTTGTGTTGGTCTCTTTTTGGGGGTTTTGTTGTCAAAAGTCTTTAAATGCAATTATACAATCTTAATTTTTTTTATTGCTACGATCGTTTCCTTGCTCGTTTGCAGCTTTTTCAAGCAATGCATTGAAGCTTTATTCCTTTTGTATCCGTCTTAATGAAATTTCTTATAAGTAATTTTTTTTCCATTTAATATGCAAATAAAATTTATTTATAGAAATTTTAATTAAGATGGAGACAACAGAAAGTTTGTATACATTGCTTGAAAAAGTTGCAAAAAAACTACAAAACGGTCTTAGTAATAAAAAAAAAATTGAAGTTATATAATTGCATTTAATTTTTTTTTTATCACAAAACCTAAAAAAGAAACCAACCCAAATTCAGCTCATAGGTCAAAATAAAATCAAAATATAAATTGCAAAATACCTATATGATTATTATTTTAATTTTTTCGTTCATAGCTTCCTTTTCCAATTGCTAAGAATGTCTGTTAATCTTTAACTGTTTCGGTTCTTTATTGTCTTTGGGGCAAATAAAGAATGTATGAAACCCTCTTCCGATTAAAAATAATTTAGTCAATATTGAAATTGATCTATTGTTTTTAGCTCACGTTACTTATAATCAATAGATTCATCAAATGAATAAAAAGCTTATTCTAACAATACAATCTAGAATTTACGATGCATTGTACCTAAATTAAAAGAATTTACCAGGAAATGAGGTAATTTGTTGCTGAAGGAGGAATCCATGTAATATTATAATATAATAATTTTTACAAAGACAGGTGGCTGTTGACATTATTGAAGTTACCGAAATTATGCTTATTTCTTTGTTTATACTACTAATTAAGCAATACAAAGTAAAAATATTTCCACAAATAAACAGGCTCTGCTGTTTACCCTGTACACCACCCTCTACAATTTCAAAAATTCGAACAATTCGTCGCGTTGGTTGGTGAAACTCTAACAAGGCAGTTTCAGCGATCTTGTAAATAAGTGCGATATATTCTTTGAATGCTTGGATCATTAGGAGAAGTCCCATGTTTTATGTTTGGGATTGATGAATACGGAGAGTTTTCCTTCATTGCGTATGGATTTTTGCAAATCTGGATATGAGTTCAGTTAAACTTTCTTAATGGCATTAATTGTAGACTTTAATATGATATTACGTGTCTACGATCTCTTGGTGGTACACTAGTGACTGGCTGGAATCGTTGGTGCCAGAGACCAACGAAAGTGATTCATCATCACCCATCCAAATCGGTGAGCCACCAACATAATCACTTATCGGATTTTGCAATCATTGCATGTTTGTCTTCTGTACGGGACATATTCGGTTTAAGAAAAGTGGAAGTTTATTGTATTAATCAGGAATCGAACGTAACAAAGTGCATTTGGTCTGTAGGAGGTGTAAAGTCGTGCAACTATGACTAACTGTTTTTCATATGTGCAGCAAAAACGAAATACGAAGAGTGCAAATTTTAGACTCTAGAATCGTTTATTGGTCTAAAATTTGTTGTTGTTCTCGTGATGTAAATAGTGCGGGCAATGCAAAAGAAATCCCGGCTGTCGAGTTGATCAACTGATATCGTTCACTTTTAATATGATCTGCAATAGTAGCAAAAAAAACATATTATTTAAGCAAACGAAAATTGAAAATTATGTTGATAGAAATTTATAGTACCTATGCCGGGTGATTCATTACATATGTGACCGAAATTAAATTTACGATATCGCCAAACGGATGCAGAAAAGCTATTGTTGTTTGTTGTTAGCAACATTATAGAGGACAAGAACCACCGAACGGAACAGATCGACTCTCCTAAGATATCAGGTAGAGTACTTTGTCGATATCTATGTCTATGGACTGGTGAATCACTTATGCACAAATATACATAAATAGTGAAAAAAGGGAAACGCCATCTTTGCGTCAATTTCTTTACCATATGAAGTACCTTGCTAAACGTGGTTTCACACACGATAAAACTCACAAACATTCATTGATAGTACTATAATATTATGTCAATTAACTGAACCAATGAATATTAATATAACTTATTACAGCCAGTGTCGTTTTCTTGTTTTTTTCTTACAATCTAGACAACTTCTCACGAGCGTGTAGATGATATTCATTCCATAATTTCTGGTAATAACATTTTCTGACGTGAAACTTTTAATACGCCCATTATGTTTATAGTATCAAAGCGATTTTGATGTATTTATATGTGATGTATGCACATAAGTGCATACGTATGTAAGCAAATATCTTTTTAATTGTTTGCATTTATGACGGCAATATAATTTACATAACGCAACAAACACGTGCAAGTGACATTGTCCATACGATCAAAAACAAAGGTATAAATTTCTGAACGTAAGAGGTATTTGTTTTACGTCGTATATAAAATAGTTATATCATTTTTATTACCGACAGGAACAACAATATTTTTATTATGGAAGACCCCGGTTATCTCGCGAACGTATCAAGCATAAAAATCTCCAGGTCGCGTACTCCAGCGACGGCTTCGAGCATTCTTACATATCAACTTGGAAATAGGTGTATATCACAAATAGTGTGGCCCCAGGGTGACATGCGTTTTATATTCCTGGATAAGAAAGAATTGATATGAGATGTGAGAAAGAACACGTGTGTATATATGTATGTCTCTATGTGTACGCGCATGTGTGTGCTTTGTACGTGTGGTTGCGAGTAGGTATGTGTTCGCCATACAGGCGGAGGCGACGGGATATATTTCTGATGTATTTTATGTTTTATATCTTCTCATATACACACATAGGTAGAGGAGGGATACGAACTACGTTTGGATGTATTTCCAAAATGTATAATAAAAGGTTATACATTTGTACGTGGATGTGAATTCGAAAGCGTGCAATTTTCTCTCGTATCTGCAAGCGGTGCGATTATTTTGATAATACATTTTTGAAATATATTGAAGCATATTCTATACAATGCCTTACACCTTAAACATTTTATGATCGCTGAGAAAAATAGATAGTAAAAATAGTGTCAACATACTTTATAATTGAATCGGTCAGTTAAGGAACAGTCCAAGTCCAAAAATAAGATTTCGAGAAAAACAAGTAAAACCATCTAATTTCTCTGTTCTCAACTTTTCAGCAGTTTAATGTACATACAGTAAGCTTTTACTACATATGCATACAGTTATGAATACGTAGGTAAACATACGAAAACAACATTTTGTATGAAACTGTATTAAAAAGATTCCACACAGTCCAAATCTGGCACATGTTAAGTGGATGAATAGACGGTCAATTCTAAGTTAAAAATAAAATAAAAAAATAATCTTACTCATTCCTACATTACTGACAAGAATGGAAGAACTACATCAGTCCAGTTTTTATACGATTATTCTACTCATTTCTAGAATTCCTATTAATATCTCCGTTCCTTGAGCTGGCGTTTATCTTACTCTTTATCTCGTTGATGTAGCAATACAAATTTAATATTTTGGCTTATTTCAAGGTGCCCATTTCTGGACTGTTCTTCCAGTCAACGATTACATATACATATACTAAAAGCTCTATAACTCTATCGATGAATACTAAAGACTAATAATAAGTATTGTCACCAGCCATTATAACAATAAACAAGAAGCCCGAAGATGTAGACGCCTGTCAATGAAACGGAGTAAGTAAATTTGATAACTTTATCAACCTAATTAACCTAATTCCCAAGAAAAATATTAAATATATATTTGTAGTAAGTGGAGATATTTATTATGCATAAATATGTTGTTACTTGAATAAAAATGACATATTACCGAACGAGCAGTCGGGGTTCAGGGCAGGTTTCAGTTGTGCTACAGCGTTGGCTAACAAGGGTAGATCGGTAGATGTTAAGCTCAGTTTTGATGCCGACTTTGCCACTTGGTAGCAGAGACCCCTTGGAGCACGTTTGTAAAATATTAACCCCAGATGACCAGGCGTTTGTTTCTTTACGATTTTTTAAAGTTTACAGTGGTTGGCAGTCTCGCTTAAGTACACTCAAATACGGGATGTGTTTGCAAGGTACTAGTGGTGTAGTGATAAAGCACAGTGATCGTATGCGATATCGTGATGGTGCTGAAGTTTCTATTTTTTCATTTAATTTTTTGTTGTAATCGTTTCAGGTTCAATATTAGAATGACAATGAAGGTGTAGAAATACGTTTACTTTAAGCAAACTGCCTGTAATATCAGTAGTTAATTAGACATTTCATCTGCACTAAAGAAATATAAGGATAATTTATTATGTCGACCTGAAGGGGTACAAAGCTTTCTACTACGTGATTGGGAAGCTGCGTTTGTTCAACCTTTCTATTATATATTTAGTTCCATTATATGTACATCAACATTGTTTGCCAAGTGTATGGAAGGCCTAAACAATTTGTCCAGTTTTTTAAGAAGAGTGACGGTATTAACACTGAAACCTGTAGATGTAATCTTTCAAAAATATCAGAAACATTTTATACAGCGACATCTTCTATTCATTATTTCTATATCTCAACATGGTTTTGCAAGCAAACGCTCCACTGCTAATAATTTAAGTTGTTTTACGCAACAAGTATCTGAGAGTCTAGATATTAGATACACATAGGGCAAGTGATTTACACCGATTTTCAAAAGGCCTTTGACCAGATTGATGATTCCATATTGCTTGGCAAATTACACAAAATTTGAATCGCCCCAGGCTCGCTATTTATCTGTAAATCATACTTGTTGGATAGACGGAGTATGTTGAATTTGGTGTGCCACAAGGATCAAATCTTGGCCCTCTTCTTCTTGTAATATTTATGAATGACATTACTAATTCATTGCACTGTGGAGCTTTACTTTATTCTGACGAGATGAACTTTTCTTATAGCACTGAGTCATTGAACGACTGCCTATTACTACGAACAAATCTGGATAGAACTGTTTCATTGTATAAATCTAATCATTTAAATTTAAGCTTCGATAAGTGCAAGGGTATGGTTGATATCCGCAAGCATAATTGTATCAAATGTAGTGCTATTGCAGTGCGTCGCGATGTTATAAAAGACTTAGGCTTTTTTTATAGCAAACTTACCTTTGTAGAACACATTAAAGAGATTATCGTGTGTTACCAGAAAAACTTTTATTTTGCGTCCAGTGAAGTGAAATTTGTGGTAAGGTGTTTGAAAGTGTGTAGTATTATTAGTACCACAATTATGTACTTTTTTCTTGTGTTTTTGACTTTTGGGAAGAATATAAATGGTTTTCATATTGAATCAGTTCTTTAATCAGGAACGTAAAAGAAATGTTTTATTTAAATGTGGAAAAAGTGGAAAAATATTCTGCATTCTGGTTCGGTTAAACATTGAATAACGTTGACTAGTTTAGAACCCGTAGTTATCACACACTTTAACAAAGCTTCAGTTTAAACATCGTTTGTGACGTATGCATCTAAATCAACATATCTGTGCTAGCTATCCGAAATGTGGACCCCAGAATATTTATATATAATTTGAAAAGTGCACATCGCAATTTATTAAAGAATTTGCCAAATATCCGCAATTTCGTCGCTTCTATAATGGATAAGCAAGCACTGACAATCAACGCAGATTAGAATAAAGCTTTAAAGGACTTTGACAAAGCAACTGAATAGAAGAATTCTTTCCTTCAAGCACAGTGTGCATAATTGTCTTCCAGAGGTTGTGATAGCGTCAATTTCTGAATATCGCATTACATCAGTTAGTGTGCACATACAGCATGCATAACAATATTATTGTTGGACATGCTGAAATATTCTGCAACGTCTAACATGGCGCTAGAAAATTACCATAACAATTTTTAAAATATCACGGAGATATGTGTATTTTATATAAACAGCGGCAGAGATAGGCGAAGTGCCTGCACTAAAAACTTAAGTACACCGCATAAACGTAAGGAAGGGTGTCGTTTTTCCGACGTTCAAAGATGGCGCAAAGATTTAACGCAGGTCAAATCGTTCGCTTTGCATATGACAAGCGCTTAGCGTCACTCGCTGATATCCTCTCACATATCATCTATACGGAGCTCACATGCGGCGGTGTAATCTGTGATACCGCAGCCGCAGATCGGATAATAAATCATAAGCACCCCGTTCTTCCGAACATCATCTATCAGCCGACTCGGCGACAGTTATCCAACGTCTTCCCTCGGATCATTTCTCTGCCCGTTCGGTCGCCACTATCATGCCTTGCCCTACATAACAAAGCTGCCTTATCTAGTTTTACTTTACCTTAAATGCAGAAATAATTAAGTCTTTTATTGGTAATTCATTCTAGAATTTTAAGTTCACCTTTATAACACCATATACTACAAAAGGGTCGCCAGGTCAGTTTTCATCCCGGCTTTGCCAGTTGGTAGTAGGGATTCCTTGAAGTACTTTTGTAGCATATTAGTCATAGATGGTCAGGCGTTTATTATTTTACGATTTTTTAAAGATTGCAGTGGTTGATAGTCTCGCTCAAATGCATTCAAATACGAGCAGAACACTTAAATGTGATATAGATTTGCAAGCTACTAGTGGCGTAGTGCTAAAGCGCAAAGATAGTAGCAACCTACATCTTTATTGTTACTGTGAAATCTAATTTGAAACAAAACAAAAAAAACATCTTTTCCGTCCCGATTCGAACCATCGTCCTACCGCAAACTATCATTGTGCTTTACCATTACGCCACTAGTAGCTTGTAAATCTATGTCGTATTCGAGTGTACTTAAGTGAGACTATCAGCCACTGCAAAATTTTAGGATATCGTAAAAAATAAACGCCTGGCAATCTATGGCTAATACTTTAGAAAAATACTTAAGAGGGGACCCCTTGAAGTATTTTTCAGAACAGGGCCGGGATCAAAACTGAACTTAACATATTGCGACCTGCTCTTGTGAGAAATATACATCTGTCTATACCCAAAGAAAGCTAATCTTAAAAAAAGGAATCTTTTAACTACTTTCACAGAATGTAAATAGGTGATAGATCTAGATCTTCTTAAAATAGAGAAGAGGATTCTAGTTGCCCCACCTTCCCCCAAAGAGTTTTTGAGTTCTCAATCAGTTTTGTAGCTAGTTCTGTCCAAAACTACGTCATTTCCGTCGCGGGGCTATCGTAAATTTAAAGAAAACGGTTGATTTGTTAAGAACAAATTATTTGTTTATAAAAAATATTGTACAGGTTCTATCTATAATAATAACCGACATAAGCGGACTATAACCATTGTTTTTAATTACATATAATTACACGCGACTTTTTCAGACCTATAATAGAGCTCTATTAAGGTAACCAATTAAAAAAGAGAAGCTAGATAGATTGCGATGTGAAGAGGTCTATTAGAACTCAAAAATAACAAAAAATTAGACTAAATAAAACGCCTACAGAAAATGAGAAAATGTTTACTGTAGCAAAAAAAAATTGAAAGCGTTTCAAAATTATTCAAGTTGATAATCATTCGTCGCAGACTAACTCAAACTTAGAAAGGATAAGCTTCAAGATGAAATACGTAGGTATATAAAATAGGTAGATATATGAAATTCATTTATAATGTCACTTGGAAATATGGCAATTAGCAGTAGAACATAACTTTCATCGACACATGCATTTTCAATAGTAAATTCTTACCAGGGAATCCAGGGATTCCTTCTATTTTTTGAGAAAGACAAAACGAAAGGTGTTCTGAATTTGTCCCAAAATCACGTAGAAGCACAAGTATCTCATATGGAATCTGGTAAGTGGCTCCGCACTTGTTTAAAGTTTAGAAAGGGTTTGCGGAAAATCAAAAATAAAGAAAACTGAGGTACAACAGACAAAGAAGTGTAACTTAAGAACTGAAAGGACAAAAACAATAAACGTTCTTCTGAATATCTGAATGCAATGATTACAGATTACGGTTGGCAAATAGGTAATTCGAAGTTATATAACGTTTACAAAGTCGCATAGCCCAGATATCTGGATGTCCGTTTCGATAGATGTCATTCTTCGTCGAGGTAAATCATTTAGGTGACCAAGACCGCTATACTGATCTAAGCTCTTAGGATGAAATATTTACCCGCTAAGAATAGTGATGACCAGTAAAGTGTTTGAATGAGTTTACATTCTTGGACTTTTAGAAAACATCTCTAAAGGATCAGCAGCAGATAGTGATTTGGTATAACTATACAATTTTTTGAAAAATTAAAGACACCAGCACGTAATCCGCATTTGTCTTCATTTCTAGTATGTTTCCGTGCGGTAACATCCAGAAATATGAATAAATGGGTAACAGTTTATAACTATATTAAGCTTGTCGGATATGCATTTATCTAGGAGTAAAAGCCAAGAGCCTATTATGCACCGTGGATAAAAGATAAGTGTTTTTCCAATTTTTTAAATTAGAAATGCCATAGGGTTACTTTTGCTTATGTGACTCGAAAGAGAATCTCACAGAAATTTTATTTCTTCTGTGTTCTAAATTAAAATTTACATAAGTCATATTTGCATGAAAATATACTAGAATTAAATTGAAAATGAGTGTGGAATAAAGAAGAACAAGATATGTAATTAATTTGGGTGAAATATTGATAGATACGTTATACGTCTTTTATACAACATTTGAAGACACTATAAATTATTCCAAATGATAAATAGTGTTTACTAACCTTCACAAAGCACAACAAAATCTAAAAGCATTCCATTGATTATAGAAAACAACATTACGACGCATCTTGGTTTTATTGGTTTCCGAAGCAACAATTTGTCATACATCACCGCACTCGGGAAATTCTATTCGATACTTTTCGGTCGGTGCTAGTCCGTTTCTGGTTCCACCTGTCACGTGTTATAATGTCCGAGATATGTGTGCACCAGAACGACCCCGACCGCATGCCATACAAACATTCATCACGGACGTAATTGTATTTAACTATGAATAAATAACTGTCCCTATAACTCATACAAGTCCCGGGCCATTAGGCTCCGTATTAAATGCGGTATCAATTTATGTGTCGAACGTTGTGCATTGCAAATACGTCGGCCAATACGCCTGTGTGCGTGGATTATACTGAAAGAACCCGATATACATTATGCGCCTACCATTATTATGTTGCGGTGCTAATTATTTTTGGTTGGTCGTTTGGAACGGTAAAAATAGAAATGTCGAAGGCGAATAGTTGGATAAAACTGAATAACGAATTGTTGCGCAAAGATGACGTTCACCTGAGAGTAGATGCAGATTGCTTTACCAAGATTATATTCAAAAATCTACACGTTAATTTACAAGCAAATCACAGGACAGTACCAACAAGCCTTTACATAGAGTAAATCGGCCATAGATCATGTTGCTTTTACAGCTTGCGATAAAAAAAAAATAACGCTAAAAAAATATTAGTGCTATTATCAGAAGCTGAGAAATATGGACTGAAAATAAATTAAGAAAAGGCGAAATATCTAACAAGTTCGAGAAATAGTACAAAAGCAAGAAAGCAAAGCAAACAGCAAACCAAAACTTTATGAGAGGCGAAAGTTTTAAAAATTCATTCATTCGTCATTATAAATGAAAAAAAAAAAAACAAAACGACAGCTATCCTGAAGTAACAGAATGATTGAAAACAGACAAGAGAACATATTGATAATATCAACAACTTCTAATGGAACAACAACCTAGCAAACAAACAAAAATTAAAAATAAGACCGCAATAAAACCCGTAACCACTTACCCTTAGAAAATATATGTGTTCCACAAAAAATCATGAACAGTTAAGAATGTTTGAACGCAAAATTGCACGTAAGATAAATTGCCCGTCAAAATTATAATAACTTCATTTTTTTTTATTCAAACTTAAAGATGTTACATCAATAGAAAAAACGAAAACATTAGGAATATATATTGCACAAACAATGCAACATCTTTCTGACAGATTAAAGGGTCATAAGTAAACGTTCTGCTAATAATCTTGCTAAAAAAAACATACAGTAATGTTTGGATAATCTGAACAAAAAGTTGCCGGACCCTATTTGGATTAACAAAACGTTGGAACTATGGAATTCATAAAAACAGTATTATCACAAAGAAGCACACAAGTAAAATATACAGGGTGAGTGGCAAGGATCGCACCAAACTTCGGGAGTGTATTGTACTCAAAAAAATACCTAAAAGAAACCCATATCTTGTTAACCGATCATCTTCACTTGTTCTTTTTTACCATCTGTAACAAAAAGCAGTAAATAACTTTTCAAGAAGAACTAACTACACTTTGTTTTATATGGGTGGTCACTACAAGGATACTTTTATTTCATTTAGGACGACTTCATTAAAACATTTTAAGTTTGTAAACTTTGTAAGGATGCTACAACATGAAAAAAAATGAAGATCGGTTAACAAGATTTGGGTTTCATTTAAGTATTTATTAGTACAATACACTGCTATCCTCACCACTCACCCTGTATATGTACATAAAATCTCCTTCTCTCGATACACCAAAGTGCTTTGTTGGGAGTACAGATACCGAAAGTTCGAATTATGAGCGCTCTTTCCCACAATTGGGTTTTTCGTATTCCAGAAGTATTCGTATTATGGGATGCTCGGATTATCCAGACATTGCTGTAATTGAAAAAAAAAAACATACATTCAATTTTAGCGCTACTAACATTTTAATGAAGGAACACAAAAATTGCAAAGCAAGATTCATTTTAGAATTAATGCAAATTAAAAAAAAAAAAAACAATAATTTTGTTAACAGTAGATAAGATATATTTAACGTCACAAAGTTATATTTTTCTATAATTTAACTAATACAACCATATAAATTTAATTTTGACATCAACTATAACAAACGAACAAACAAAATTATTTGGACATGAAAGAGTATGTATGAGATTTAAAGACAAAACTCTCATTAAATCCGTGAAGATATTATATTAAATTGTCAAATTGTTACGACTTTCTGATAAGCACTGGTAAGGCGAAATACGGTGTCTGCTAGTAATGACTGTTGCTTACTAAACTTTTAAAGTTATTTACAGGTGATAGCATTTTTATTATCATACATTTTTACACTTATTTTGTAGATATTTATAGGTTTTCTACATTAACACAAAATGAACTAGTCAAGATTGTTTTAGAAGACAGTTGACAAAGTATATCAAAAGAATCGTAATTGTGATCTTACGATACCTACTCTAAAATATAATCAACAAAGTATAGGCTTACCATTAGTACAAATCAAGGCTTTAATTGGACTGTATATCTTTTATTTTGAATAAAGCTTACGGGGACTATATCAGACATAGATGGTGAGGAATATTGGACAATGATGATATGATACTTGAAGTTACGGTAGTATAACGATTGTTTTAGTGATTGTTATTCTCAGGGAATAATAAAATCCATAATTTCAGATATTTAAAAATATCTTGATCTCAGCTACTAGAAAGGCCAAGTATTTCTTATACAAAATAAATTAATCGTACAAAATGTATTAATTTTATGTTAAGCGATTTGCAGGACATTATACTTGGTATATGTGCATTCTCTTAATGTTTAGAGGAATTAGATTTAATCAATCATTTTATTTTCAAGTAACAAGGTAGTCCGTCCCTGTCTATTACAACGTTCTAAAGTATATCAAGCCAGTATATTAAGACAACAATTATCTAACGAGTTTATGACCACCTCAAATTCCACGGAATTACCTTTGGCGCCGATGGTTGATTCCATTTAGGGTATAGAAAAGAGCGACTGTTCGTGTTACATCGGTAACTTCCATGTAAGGACAACAATAGAAGAACTCCAATTAGTCTCCAAGAATGGAATATAAAATAAGAAAATAATAGCAGTTCATTGTATTCTCTTAAGTAATACTTACTTTCCAAACAAGCAGTCTCACAATGGGATATTTCTAATGTAACTATGCCCGTATTCATTACACGCACACATTCAAACAGTAGCGTACGTATCTAGGTTGCTATTGATTTGTTACAGTAACTCTGCATAATTGGAAAATTAGACATCAATCAACGCTATATTTAAATTTTGGTATGCAGTAAATAATTTAATTCGATACAGTCTTTAAGATTTCTTCGAACTGAAAGAAGTACATTGGAAAAAAAGCAGGGTTTATTAAATTAATTAATGTTTTCCTGTCCAAAAAAGCAGTAATAAGAAATGAATGTATGTGTAATTATATCTCCTTAAAGCTTAAAAAACAAAAATCACCATCTAGGTATGCCTAAACTGAATCGTAAAGTACCTCGGCTGGTTCAGTTTCTTGCTAATACTCTAAGAGCAAAATGAATTTGAAGATGTCATTGTAATTATGGCAAGCCAATGCTGCTTACTTTAATATGCCATACTAACTGAAAATATTTAACTGTATTGCATGAAATATGTTGAAATATATTTTAAGCATAGAAATCTGCAAAAATACGTACGAATAATTTGATTATTGTATATGTGCTACACCACAACTTTAGCTAACCACTACTTTAGGTAACATTATTCTCACTATAATTTATAGAATACTGTCTGCAAAGAAAACTTTATACAGGAAACAATTTCGTTACAATTCTAAATCACGCTGCATGGACAAGTGTAGCGTTACAAAATAGCGAGTAAAAATGTCATGCAGTCAAAAACGGGTAGTCCCTAATGTTAGACAAACCACATGGTTGATTTGGCACGATAACAATAATGCATGTATTTCTATTTTTCAGAGTGCATTTACGTTTACTCCTATATATACCCCAACTGACCCTATATGCGAGAGAATTTTAAAGATCCCCTAAACATACCTTGCGAACATGCTTGTGAAACGAGTGATCTCTACCTACAATAACTCCAAGACTTTAAAACTATTTTTAAAATTGATTTCAAATTCCATCTAACGTAACTTATCTTTAGACTAACAGCTTACTAACTTAGACGTATTCGGTTTTATGGGGATTAATTTTTGAGCCATTACAATTTGGCCACTTTGAGATAAGGGAAAGATTATCATTTAATACAGTCGTTCCATTATTTATTAATTCCGAAGCGATCGACATGTACAATCGGACATCATCGGCATATAAATGCAAAGAAATAGCACCAAAATGTTATGTAACATATATTAAAGATATATAGATCAACAAAGTAGGTCCCAATAAACTACCTTGCGGCACACCTCCATTCATCGTAACTTCATTGGAATAGATGTTGTTATGCATAACACAATGCAAACGATCATGCAAATAATCATAGCACCAGTGAAGCACAGAACTACTTGTGTGCAGATATTTCAATTTTGCTTATAAAATATGATCTACACAATAAAACGTCTTACTGTATTATTAAACATAATAACAAAAATTACCCGACACAATTGACCAATATGTTTCCATAGCAAGTTTATTAGAATTACGTATTGCAATCTGCTTCCCAATTGCATTATTTAATCTTCATGCTATATAACATGCGTGCAATGAAAGAATAAAATGTCTACTGTAGTGTTCACCAACTTAACAGACAGACGGAAAGCTTAGGAATGTGAAGTGTTAGTTAGTTATTCCCGTATAACGATGTGTTTCGACAAAAGCTTATTGGCATCGTCAAACGGTGGAATCTTTTTGTACCGGCGGCGAACGGAAGCTGCCTTTTATCATTGCTAGTTTTCCTACACGCTAATGGAGGATTTAGACTCTAACAAACATGCTTATGTACATATACACATGTGCTCCCGTTCGTTACGCAAATGAACTGCGTTTTTATTCGAATAAGTCTCTTCGGCTTTAACAACACAACCTCCGCTCACACAACATACATAAATATATATCTAACTACATATGTACATATGTGCGTCTTTTCCGCCATGCCGCATCGGTTTTGATTCTATATGTGGGTAATGTTTGCGTACGGAAGCGGTATATTCTCGCTAAAAATAAATAAATCACGAATAATGACGCAGACCTATATCATTTCGCCATATTTTATACTGTCGCAAATGCGAATGTAAGACCTCTTTGGATATATTTCGTAAACAACAATATTTGCAGCGGAATGAAAGGCGTAGAGAGAGAAATCTCGAATTTATTTTCTCTATACGCCTTGCTTCGTTTTAGGAAAGTTAATGTTAAGGGATTTTCCATAATTATAGTTTTGGTTTATGTATCCCAAAAAGTATTACTAAATGCCTATTGATACTTCAATAACGGGCCGATATAAAAAAGAAATGAAGACCGAAGCTGGTAATGCTTAGATTATCGCCCAATTAAATATTGTTAACTGGATCCCAATGGATCTTCATCGGGCACAGCTTCGGATAATTTGGAGATAATCATCCTCTTCGCACCATTCTAGCGCAGATCTAGGATAGTAGCTTAAAGTAAGATGCGATAAGCAAAAACCGTTTTTAATTGCGCTCTTCAATATGTACAAAACGTGATTAATGGTGCTACTTCAGATTACACAACTACTTTGAAGCTTACATAAATCGATAGCCTACTATGCGAAGAATATTTTTGAAAATTTCAACTTCATTTCCTTTTAAACTCCATTTTACTTCGTTCTGGCCTGTAGCTGTAAAACACTCCTGCCCAAGTGATTCTTGGAACTTTATTAAAACGCAAGATTCATTATTCATGAACGCGCTTTGTTAAAGAATTCTTTTTTTAACTGCCATTAGCAGAAGTCTACATTTTATGTAGATTTAAGATGGCGATATTTTCGCCACAGCTCCAACAAAAATGCTAGGATTACCTGCAGATTTCGTAGAAGGTGGTCCTTTCTATCGGCAATTTTTCTTGAAATTGATGCAACAAGTAAGAAACAGTCGAGGTAGCGCCAGGCGATGCTTTGCAATTTCTCTTTATGCATATAGACATAATTAACTTCCATATCTTCTTCACATGCCGCCATTTAAATTATGGCTGCGGCAGAGAACTTTCGGTCACCTTATAAAATATTTAATTTTATTGAAAGAAGTGCAGCCGTCAAAATTTTGATAAAATTGCAAAAATTTCAAAAACTATTAGTTTTACGGACAAAGAACATTAATACAAGCTGATCACAAATGATCTAAGGAATACATTGGATTTATAAAAATGGTACTATTCTATTGAAAATAAGAAAGTCGATATCAACACTTTGTATATCGGATATAAAATTGAAAATATTTTATATTTCATATTTTATATATACTGCAAATTCCAGAATTAAATAGACTACGTCAAAATAACTTTGAATTTTAATTATAAGCTCCACTTTGATTACACACGTTAATTGGATCGGGATGTCACTAGAACACGCCAACAGGTGGTTTATGCGCGAATTATATGGATATTCTTCAATAAAATCGGCAGAAATCCATCGAATTCTTTGTCTAAGCAATAGATGATTGGCTACTGTGGTGAAATCAAGATGATATAGCAAAAATAAAGTAAATAGAAGACCTATGTAGTCGCACGGATTAGAAAAACCAGTATCCTGAAAACTTACTTTTCTTCAATTTTGGGGCATTTTTTTTTCATTCATAATTAGTATGGTGCCTCCACGTTTTCTCAAGGGAAAATGCTCCCCAATTTTAAATATGTCTTATTCAATAAGAATTTATGGGAATTGAAAAAGGTTGCAATATATTTAATTGTTCTTTCAGAAATGTGTACGTTAATTTCAAAGGAACCACAAAATTGAACGTGACCTTTTTAGATATTTACCGATATTAAAAATTGGCTATCTTCACCATTCCTTAATTCATGTTAAGCGTTAGAATCTGTTCTTTAAAGTTAAAGATATATATTAACGGTTGCATTAAAACTGCTGAGGATGAAGCTACCGACAGATTAGCTGGAAAAAAGGTGTACTTCACGGGCTATTGACCCCAGTTAAAGCGACTTACCATTAGATCCATTAGTTGCAGTATTAAGATATGCCTAAACAAAAGCTGATTTGTTTCTTGTGGGGTACAAGATTGCTCAAAAAATGGCAAATCCTTCGAAACAGCATACATTTTAAATTTAGTAGGTAAATATCTTATATAGCTAACAATAAGTGAGTGACCCCAAAGCACAAGAATTTAAGAATTTTGCATCGGTTGAATCGTATCAAACAATTAATTGATTTTATATTACTTGCTTATCGACATTTTTCCGTAGAATGGCTATAGATGTTTCTCACGGAATCTTTGAGTATCAATAATGGTTGCTATCTTTCCGAATGATTTACTAGGAAAATACTACAACACAAATACGTTATATTGTATCGTACTTATATGTTGATGTTGAGACTTCTTACAACCTCTAGTTCTAGATCATTACTCTATTCTTTAGTACCACCTCCGCGATCATACACACACATTGGATTTGGTTTTTGAAAGACCAGATGCACAAGGTGGCAATGGAGGACGATTTTGAAATAAGTATTAAATAAAGTATTTTCAAGATAATATAGATTTATTAATAACAAAATAATGTTTACTTAATGGCATTTAAGATGTGTATCATTCATGGAAGATAATGTCATGGAGATCGTAGTCACAGCGTTGGCTGCAGTTTCCAACCCTCTGTCTGAAATCGCCCACCACACGCTCCAAAATTACTCGATCAATAGCTATGATTTCCTGAGGAACAGTATCCTTAAGGCAGTGCAAATCATGAGGCCTGTGAAAATTTACAGGAAGTTTCAAATAACCCCGCAGAAATAGTTGACGGGTCTAGAGACCATGCGGTATAAGGGACGTCCTCAAAACGTAAAATACATTTTTCTGGGAATATATTTCGGACACCATTCATTGGCAGTATGTAAAGTGGCCTCGATTTGCTGAAACCACACATCTTGTGGGTTTATTCTTCTTCTACATCATTCTAGCGTTAAACAATTTCGGATCAACTAAATGTAGCGATTAGAATTTATGCTGCGCCCATCTTATTCAAAAAAATAGGAACGAATAACGTTGGTAAGGCTAATGGTACACCACACTGTAGCCCTATCAGAATGAAGCGGTCGTTCATGGATATTTCGCGGATTTTCAGTAGCCCAGTATCAGAACGTCTGTTCATTAACTGTTCCATTCAAACAGATATTACCTTCATCGATTATCAAAAGTTGTAAGCTCACGTTTTAAAAAATAACTAGCATTCTCGTAGCCAAATCCTCATGAAGTTCAATAGCTCTCTCAGATAGTTTCTGAAAAATATGTACTTTGTGTGGGTAAAATGTTAGGTCGTTATGCAAAAAATGCCTAACTGTTACCTGATTCATATTTAGTTCAGTTACATATTTTAGGGAAGACCGTAAACGACTTTTGTTAAACGCCTCCTCGCCACTTGTATGTTTTTTGGGAGTTCTTGCTGTATGTTGTCGACGTGGTGACATTTTTATCGTTATGTTGCTATTTTCTCTCAAATTATTGCCCACCTAATGACGGGTAGCGCGGTGGAACTGTTCCCCGTCGACCAACATTAAAATGAATGCGAGATAACCGTTGCGTAGTAATAACAGATCTGTAATTTTGGATAAGCATGTCGTTCGTCATATACAGACATGCATTTCTCTACAGCACTTTACCACCCACTGCTCCATGGTTACCACTGTAGAATCACTCAAATTAGTAGGGTCAAACCACGACTAGTTTCTTCAACCCGGCTGATAGTCAAGTGGCTTGCACGCTTGGCCCAGTGGTGATTTGGCCCTGCGGGAGTGCTTGACAAGCATTAATTACTTAGGCTTCATCTACCCATTAAAAAAATACACCAGTTTGGTTTCCGATTGTCACCCTGTACATATGGGGAGATATATTTGTTTACTTATACTAAACTGGTGATGCCCAAAAGAGGCAATACGGTAGGAAATTTTAGATGAGATTAGCAAAATGTTTCGAAAAACTGTTATGATCTGAGAAATTGTATCTTATTCCCTATCCAATCAGAGGTGGAGAGTAAAGCCACAAAAGCGTATTCCCGAAACTATTCATAATTATTAGCAGTTGTGACTTAGTGAAATAATAAATCCTCCAACATTACCTTCTTGGTTTTTGATTCAATTTTATTTACAGCGTATTGCTTAACAGTTTTAAAATTACTAAAATTCAAACTATTTTTCTGTTGTTGGAGTTCCCTGTAAAATGAACCAAAACATATAAAAATTAAACATAAATCTTGTTGGTGACGGATAACATTTGTTACATCAATGTTGAAATACGTTGTATGCCACATATGATTATAAATTATTATTAGCATCACAGGACGTTTACAGAACGTGAGTGATGATTGTCTTTCATCAAGAGCTTATGATATAATACGGCTTTATATGTTAATGACATAATATAATAGAGATACCTGAAATGGCACATCTCTCTGAAAAATGAGGTACATGATAGTGAATAACTTAACCGGTCGGCCACATTTATATCCCCAATTTATTGTGTAATGCTCTCCTCTCAAGACAATCGATGTGAATAGTAGACGTATTATTTCATATAAAAAGGATATTTATAGGAGTTTTCAAATGATTTATAGTTTATATTATAATATATCGTAACCAAAATGTATACAGGGATGCCATGTCTACTAAACGACATGCAAATCTTTATCAAAAAAGGTTTTCTAGTAATGGAAGTGTGGGTTGGTTTCTTATCAACTTTTTTTTTTAAATTTACTGTATGCATAAAGTATGTCTCTATTTGATTGTCTATTTTACCTTCTTGAGAGGCCTTGGTTCAAAATAATGAATTAATCAACTTATACAGGTATTATATACGTATATATGTTTTATAGCAGCTATTATTTCAAATCTTAATTTCTCCCACTTGACCTGCCATAACCTCTATCAACCATAGACAGTCCGTTAAGTTTACAACCTATAAATAGTTTTGCTTTTTGTTAATTTTATTGGAGGAAATTATAGTAGTATCGTGTGTACTTACAACAGAATACAATACATGGCTACAGCAAATAATCTGCAGTAAATCTTATGTATAAGGTTAGATGTACATAAAATATGAGTGGCAAGTCGGCAATTCAGATGGCAAGAAATATTATTGCATCCAGGTACATTAGTCAATATTTCTTGAGATAAGCACAGACTCTGACTTTCTTAAAAATCTGGGCTTAGTTAGTGGCACGGGAGGTAAATAAAACGGCTAATACATAGGTACCTACGTATTGAAAACTAATATTGTTTGAAAATTTTCCAATACATTTCTCTCATTTTGACATTTTCGATGCGCCTTATTTTATCGATACATGTAAAATACTATTGCATGTCGGCGATATTAGTTTCAAGTATCGACTTATACGCTACGAAGTCGACTGCGCCGTGCCAGCAATTTCCCGAGATTTGAGTTACTTACAATTTACGGAATCAATTTCACCAGCGGCACACACATTCAAATCTGCCAATAAATTTCACGCTTCGGGAAATCGCTTCAGTTCCATCAGATATTTGAGTCAAACCGATAGCGCACCGGTGAACGTAGAGAAAAGTACATTTGCAGAATAGATACACGCTTAAGCTTTACACTTTAGCTGCATCTTATTTTATGCTCAGAGCATGCATCCATCTTGCCTAAACTGGCCGATATTTTTATAAAGTATGCGAATTTTTCTTATTTTCAGTATTTGTCAAGAGTCGAGAGTTGTTGTGATGAAAAAATGTTCACTACTTCTAAGAAAGCGCTTCTAGAGTACTAACATCTAATTACAACAACTCTGTATCGCTTATCAAGAAAATATAGTTAAAGTAATATAAGGGGCAGACATGCAGAAATTGATATGAAGGCTATAGTTAAGGAGCACAGTGCAGTAGTATAAACAGAAAAATCAAATAATTATAGTTGTATTCTTGGTAGGTTTTTTATATTTAAAATAGTAACTACAACATCTAATAGACGGTCATACTATTTAGCCACAAAAGTATTGCTGCTATAGAATTTTGTCGTGGGAGCGGAATTATCTTGATCTGCTCCTCATTGCACCCATCGAATTCAGCCGATTGATGTTGCATTTTTATCTCAGTTAATGACCTACCATAATCAAGCATCTGCAATTGGTTCTGGCTCATCCTGGTAGAGTGAGTTAATTGTTCGGCTAAGCTCATGTAAAAACTGCAACGTTGGAAAATACGATCAGTAGTTTTCAAAGCAGAGGTTTATGGCCGTTTAACAAAGAAAGCGAAAAAATAACAACAGTCAAATAAGCAAAACTGCATCAGATTCCAAGGCAAATAATTATCGACACAGCATCACAGAACTTCAGGCGGGTTATCACATTGCAAACCAAGTTTGAAAGAATCTTTTGGGAAGCGCATTGTTGCAAGAAGTTTCAGACGAAGATATTGTGCTTTCTCAACTGATGTAAGAAAATTCTACTAGCACCTCTCCGCATTTCACCATATGACGTTCATTCAAAAAGAAACCAGCAGCAGCACCATATTGTAATGAGTTAGAAAATGTTATTCCTAAATTAATTACGAAACCAGTAACTAAGAAAATGGTTGAGAAAAATCTCTACCAAAAAGATAATGATGTGGTTTTCACTTCACAGCCCTCCTTGGTGTGCTGTAGGATAATTTGGCGTTTGGGGTACCTATTTCTTTGAAGAGGAAGGTGTTACGGTTACCGTAACTGTCCATCGATATATCAACATGCTAGGTAATTTTTTTAAACCAAGGCTCAGAGAAGGTCCCGATGTGTGGTTCCAACAAAATGAAGCTACGGGTCATATGGCAGGAAGGTCCGTAGACGTTTTAAGCGAAATGTTTCCAGGACACGTAATCTCGTTAGGTGGAGACGTTGGGTGGCCTGCGCGTTCACCCGATCTTGCTCCATGCGACTTTTTCCTTTGGAGGTACCTGAAAGATCTTTGAACACCATCCCCGAACCTTTGACGAATTAAAGCAGCAATACGCTAAAAAATTTCAGGAATATGGCCTCAAATGACTGCTCGAGGAAGGGGAACCTTTAGAAACCAGCTTCGAATGTGTATCCAAAAAAATGGTCACCACTTGGACTCTGTAATTTTCAAAACCTAATCAAAACAAATACATTTCCATTTAATAAAAAAAAAAATCTAAATAGCGTTTACAATGGCGCTTTTATTAACGATTAAAATGTGGCAGATCATTTTACTGGACCCTGTGTATGAAACTTATAGACCGAGTGTTTATAGTGTAAGACCAACGGTGATGTTCTTAGCTGCTAAATCGTCCGTTTTTGCGTTATCGTGTTTTATAGAATTTAAGACATATTTAAAAAGAAAAATTAAGATAAATATTTAACTGTTTTAGTAGTAATAAAGGATAGTCACAATAGTGTCTTTCTCACAATTATTGTTTATCGACAGCAATCCCATCCCCTATATGTATTACAAATATTAAAATTTTTATTTTCTAAAACTATATACGGGGGTATGCACAATTTGTCCATATAGGTACATATATTAAACATGTCACAAAATAACTAAAACGTTGTGTATGTACCTACATATTTGAAAAACAGGCCCAAAAACAGCTGATTTGGCAGTTAAGAAAGTTTACCGCTGTTCTTACACTAGATCGCTTTATAAACCCAGAAAATTGTTAGTGTAAATTGGTGAGGGAGACTTGTCTGTGTTCCGTTGTTAGTAGTGGAACTGATTGCCCCTGGATAATAGGCTTGTCGTTGGAAATCTATAATCTTCTGCAATACCTTTCTCATATCTGCGGTCAAACCAAACGTCATGCTGAAGACGCCATTAGGGCAGAGCTTTATGAATGCAAATACTTCATTCGATGACATTCTTTTTAACTTAATATGTTATAGCTCGCTGCAATGTGTCACATAATTCTTTATTATTAAAAATACACATTATATTCTGTTGTTATACATGCAAATATATGCTTCTGTACTAATTCACCCTACCAGCAACATATTTTCTACTAATTAGAAACACACTCAATGATTTTATGACAGAAATAGCGGTGCACAAGGGCTGAAATATCCTGACAACTTTACGATATCGTTCTATATAAAAGACTTCTATAAACGCGACATAATAGAACGTACGATATTACATCATTGCTAATTAATGACTGTCATAAATCAGAGAAGCATTTTCACATGTAAGGCGGCTTCGCGTTCGCGTTTGGGAAACCCGTACGAGGAAAGAGAAATATTTCCAGATAGACAACGTCAGTTTGAAAAGAGCGAACCGCGCGGGTGCGACGGGGCAGACGAAGTAAAATATTGAAAATATTTCTGACTTGACATAAGAATACATGTTGAGGAAAATCGAACCCGCATATGTGTAGGGACGCCATAGATGTATAGTTCACCAGTTACGCACTGTTTGAGGCACAATGTGAACTTCCACATCTACGTGCGCTGAGCGATTGGATCAACCCCGCTATCTATATATATGTGCATATATGTGAGCTTTACGAGTGTGTGTGCGTGTTCGCATACGAACACGTATTCCACTGTATGTGTATGTGAATCAATATCCGCTACACGCATACACTAGCACATATACATGTAGCACGCATGTTCCTAGGCATACACCGAATATAGATTGGCTTTCGATAAAGAAAACTTTTCATATACATACATCTAGACACCCATTTATATACGTAAAGGTATATAACGTATATACACCTATAAATAATATCAATTTTATGAAATGCATGAAGTGAAATAGATGGATGATTCTCGCAGGGCTTTTGTGTGCTACTTGTAAATGCAATGTTTGCAACTTTATTTTTCAGAAGCTCCTTCATTTATATGTATGTTTACGTGCTACTGCTTGTTATATAATTGATGGTCAAATCCGTCACTTTCACTGCCATTTTAGTGTTATATATCTTCAATTTCAGTTGCAGTATAATTAAAATATATGCACAGCTTTCATGGAATTCTTACACTCGTAAAATGAAAAGTTTAAATAACCTAATGCAATTTTCTAAAGTAAAAATTCGTGAAGCAAATAGTACAATTACTTTGTTGTAAAGACATTGATCTATCGGAGATCATACAAGGGGTAGATTATTAACCACGTTATCATCTTGTTATCTCAATAAATAAACATAGATTCGTGCTGAGCAGTGAACAAAGTTTGCAAATTATCTCTGAAACCTACATTTACTTAAAACTTTTTCTTTTCTAACGAAAAAGTAATTACCACCCTTACCCACTAATCCTTTTATTTATGTATGCACCGCAAACTATGTTTCTCAAGTATTTGTTTTCAGGTGCATATGGAAAAACAAGCTAAAATGCAAAAAGTATTTTTATACATAATCCAACAGATTTTCGTTTCGCATTTCAATTAGAAGAGACGCAAATTTTTTCCCAGAGATATTTTCTTTGATTTATCTGGGTTACTACTACGGTTAAATTCAAATGAAATATATACATACATGGCTTCATAAAAAGTCATTATTTCATCTCCTTCACAATATTTATTATTATTATTTATGTTCTAAGGGTCAAAATAATATCTGATTCTGCTGGGTTAGCCCTTTTCTTGTGGATGTTGTGCCAAGACGTTTATCTAACTCAAAACGATACTTAAGTATATACTACGTGACCTTAAAAACAGATAAATATTATTTTGGTTAAAGATGAATTATTGCAAAAATGGAAACACTTCTTAAATATCTTTGTTGTCGAGTAAATATTTTTAAATAGAGCAAAGAAAAAATAGATCTATTAAACAATACTTATCGCCACGAATTCAATATATAATATTGTAAATTTTGTGTTTATAACTGCAAAAATGATTTATCTTTATGTTATTTTCCATCACTAGCGCTTTCTGTGGGCAAATAGACTAGTTCCCTTTAAGTAATCGGTTAGAAAATTTATAATACTATAAGGTAAACTTAATACTGACTAAATACTAATACGATCAAGTTATTAGATTTCGCTTGTTATAATTTCTCTCAGATTTCTGCTTGTATTTACAACAGAGCGCTGGATAAGTTAACTAAATAAATATTTAATTCAGAATTAGGAGGTAACCAGCGCTTTCTAACATTCTACAGATATAACCTTAACTAGATTTTCACTAAAGATAATTGAGAAAGTTGAATGTCGATAATAGTAATGTAACATCGTACAGATCATTTAATGGATATGTTACATAGCGTTCCTATGGATTCTGTGTTCGATCACCGCAAAGTTTAATGTTACGGTGACAATAACTGCTGATCTCAATATCTTTTTCTTAATAACACAATCGGCATACAATATCTAACTATATTTAAGGGAGCATATTCCCTTAAATATAGTTAGATAGATGTGTAGATGTGTTTATCTTGCAAAAAAATATGCTTGGTAGCATGGGACTCCTGTTTCTAAATATCCACTAAAATCTGCAACTATAGGTACACCTAAACTTAATGGAGAGTTGAAACTGCCAAGCGTCTGCATCACCCAGCACACAGGTGGAAACCTCTTTAAATCTCTTCCGTCTTTCAATTCCACCGTTGTCTTGATAATTTATAATTCCTTCCACCATATTATATATTACAATATTATCATATCCTTCTTTGGATTCAATCATTGTTTTTACTATAGTATCACGTGTCAAACCTTCTAAAAGCAGGTTTTAGTAATTGCTTTATCTTAATTGGTGCATACAAAAATGGTATATTCAGCTGTGCCCAAGTCCGAGCAATATACGCATTCATCAATTTCACTTTTGTTAAATCACAATTCAATTCTTTACAAGCAATCCAAATTCTAATGTCGTTTATAGTCATCTGGTCTATTAGACCTTTAGAGTTTCCTTTTCCTGTCTACTTTGTAATGCAACCATTAAATTCTCTCTGGCTGTGGCATGAGCTTATTAACGTCACCTTATTGATCATAGATATATTCTCTCATTAAAATCGTTTTACTCCATATAATATAAATTAAAAGCCCTGTGCTCTCACCTTTTTCCTCTTTTTAATAGCAGTCCTTGTCTTTCAGGTGCCAGTATTAATTTATGATCTTTCCTCTAGCTACTGATTTATTCAAACACTATTTATATCATCCTAAGAAGCTGGCTTAACTCATACAATAAGTACCAGGCAGACAATATCTAACTGATAAGAATTTACTAGAACATAAGTACAGAATTTCAGTTTGTGGATTCGCCTCGTATATGCCGAGTTTAACAAGAATAGCGCCGATAGCGCCAGGAAAGCGGATTTTTCACATGGATCATTTACATCGTCGGGAATTTCAATTATTTCCTACTGTTTCAATTCGAAGGTTTGATAACGACATAATAACGCACGGTATAAAACCCATTTGTCACGAAGACGTTTGTCATTAGCAGCAATCGTTCCACAATAATTACTTAATAACAGCCTATTTACTTAAAGCCTTCGATATTATTTATGGCTTCGTTCTATTCCATTTGGCTCTTAGTATTTAATCATTCCGATTGAGTTAAATAATAATTGCAGGCGAGCGATATACCAGCGGTAGTTCGACGGATTTTGCGGTTTGCGTGAACAAATACGTTCATCCGGGTGATTAGGTTTGAACGCGCTGTGGTTGTGGAAAGTCCCTTAGTGAGGGATTGTCATTTTGTAAAATATACATTAAATTCTTAAATAAAATTACCGCTCTTACATTAATGCATGGGTATATTTAAATTTTTGTTTAAGTTTTTCTTTCCAATAATTAATTAAATATAAGCGATAACATTTATTGCTGAAATATTCGCGAACGAATTAATTAATCACAAAGTTTATTGCTGTATTAAATCTGCAATTGGTAGTTTTATTATAAGCTAATTAAACTTGATTGCCTAAGTGTAAACATAAAGTGTAGTATAAGGAATATACAAATTCAAATTTCTTCGCTATTAAGCAAACATAGAAACGCAACAAATCTTTATTGAACGCATCGCTCTCGTGATATTCCCTGCTTATAAAATTAAATTCTACTTCACATTCATATACACAAACGTTCAGTTTATATCATAATTAACATTTACAAACATATTTTCTATTCTCTTCACAGATACAGGGAGAAAACTTTGGCAATTACAATCGCCTTCGAAATGTTTTCTAGTACCAGGCGGGCCGCGTGCACTTCATTGCATGATTTATATCATTTAAGGCATAAATTTGAGCAATATCTGCTATGTGTGTATCGAATACGTTACGTTTTTCATTGAGTTTCTTGATCGAGTAAAATTCTCAATTCGTCTATTCCTTGCTGATGGTTATATATAGAATAAATTGGGTTGTTGAAAATAGCTCATTTTCTATATGCGCATCTAATATGCTGAAAATCGATACTAGAATAGAATTCTGACCTATTCTATTTCTATATTCTCATATACAGAAGAATCATTACCAAAGCTTAATTTTGTTTTAAATTTTTAAGTAGATAACATAACTATTTGCCAACATATCTGTAGACGCATAGAAAAGCAATCAGAGAGAAAGAAAGAGTTTCCTTGAAGTTTTGCCCTACTTGCATATAATGGTGAAAAAGCATAACTACAAGAAGCAATTTGCATGTACAAGGCGCGCCCTTGAATATCTACATATCACATCTCACCATGGACTGAGTTCAATAATGAAAACTTTATTATCCACTGCCAAAACCATCAGTAACATGTAATATCGTATCAGTGAGAAGATACATCTATTTCATATGCATAATCCGTAAGAGAACTAGTATCCGCATTGACCGACTAATCGTACCATCACTGTGGTAAGTTCAAACTCATAGATTTCACTCTGAGGCCTTTCGGGTAAATATCAGCCTTCTCAAATATCACATATCCAACTCTCGTGATGGCTGAACAGTGACAGGTCATGTACCAATTCCTTCGAGTCCTCCAAACACAGCCAGCATGCAACCTCATCAAAGGCCTGATTTTGTGTAAGTGTTTTCTGAGTTTGAAATGACATGTAGAAACAGAAGCAATTATGTTGAGTAGTAGGTGAATGTAGTAATTGCGTGTGGACAATAGTTTCAGGATTGGAGTGCTTTCTGGTTTTCCGAGAAGTTGATTTACAATTTAGCTATCGTAGGTGATATAACATCAAATTTTAGTCCCTTAAATAATTCCGCAATGTATTTTCTGTGTTATTTCACCGAGTAAATAAGCGTCTAGGTAGCTACGAGGTGGTTCGATGTATCCTTTTAGAAAATCTAAAAGATGGCGGTGGTAGTAACGAAAATGATTTGTTGTTAGTAGGAATTATTAGTCACTAGACAGCTGTTAAAGTCTCAGTTACACACTTTTATTCAAAATGGTTAACACCGAAAGAAATCAATGCTGAGTTGGATGAAGTTCATGGCACATTTGTTTCTGTCTTTGCAACTATTAAGATTGGCTAAATGAGTTAACACATGGGATAAATGGACAAAAGATGAATATCGCTATGGACGTCCAGTACAAGTGAGTAATCCTCAAAATGATTGGCAAAATCCGCGATATGATTTTCAATGTTAGACGAATCAAAGTGCGTAAAATAGTTCAGGTCACATACATATCATAAGATATAGTCTTTTAAATTTTGCACGAAAAAATTGGTGCGAAAGAAATCTCGGCAAGATAGGCACTTGCTCTCAGTGGAGAATAAATGCAACCGTGTGGTCGACACTGAGGCAGTTTCATCCTGATGAGTTTCTCTGTCGATACCTAGGTATATACAAAACATAGGTACGCATAGATACTCCAGAGACAAAGGAACAGTCTGAACAGTGGGCTTTTGAAGGTGAATGCGGTGAAGCCGGTCGACAAGTTGATGGCCTCAATTGCCTGAAATGCACGCGGAATCATCCGCATATTACTTGAAAAAAGAACAAACAATTATTGAAAAGTTTTACGAGTTGTTGGACGGGCTGAGCGAAGAAATTAAGAAAAAACGTTCCGATTTGAAAAAGAAAAAGATCCTTTTCCATCAAGATTATGGAATTGAAGTTCGAATTTAGCAAGCTCGTTACCTTTATTTTATTTCCAAACTTGAAAAACTGACGCGGCGGACAACGGTTCTCGTCAAACGAGGACCTCCGAAATCGTTCTTTTTGAATGACTTAAAAAAGTTTGAGAGGTTTGGAAGAGTGTAGTTGTATACATAGCGATTATATGGGAAAATAAAAAAGGCCACACAAAATAATTTTCTATCTTTTGCTAAGGAATTATTCAACGATCCTCGTATACTAAGAATATACCGCTACCCGTTCCTGACGTATTTAGCATATTTGTTTCGGTTTGAGTAGCATTTTTGCACCTATAGTTCGCTTTCAATATTACCAGACTATCAATGAAAATTTTGGTTGGTTTATGTCATGTTCAAAATCTCTTTAACGTGAACAATCGTGTCGTCTAAGGTTGTAATACTTTCGATTGCTACAGATGCACATACATCTAGAGAAAGCACTAAGGGAGAATGGTCATACTCAAATTTCTTTTTCTCATACTTTCTATAGGCTTTTATGAATCTTTGCTTCATCCGCGATTTTTTTCAATGAAGGCCAGGATGGCCTTGATCCTACCTCCCAATTTGGTAACGCTCATCTTTTTTAAATCACTCACTACTTGATATTCCCATCTGCTTTTTGGTTTTCCCCAGGGCCTAGAATCCTTAGGTTTCGAATCCATTACTTTTCTTATTAATGTCTCTTTGTTCTTTCTATTTACGTGTCTATACTATATCTTCTCCGTATAGAATATTAATTATCTCAAAATTTATAAATTTTCCGTACTGCTCGTCGTCTTCTTTCTTGGAGCTCAACATTTTCCTAATTATTTTTCGCTCAAACACTTTTAACTGTTCTTCTTCCTTATTTGTTAAACACGTTGCTTCAGCTGCGTACACAACCACAGGTCTTATTGCAGTTTTCTAAACCTTTAGCTTCGTAATCTTGCTTATAATTCTACTTCTCATAGTATCTCTATATGTGTAATATGCATTGTACCCGGGCCTGTATTCTTTGCATAATTTCCATACGTTTATGGTTTTTGTTATTTATCATGATTCCGAGGTATTTGAATAATTTCACTTCTTCATATTCTTGCTATACTATTTTGATCTTTAAATGTGTCCCTTCCCTGTCTGTTCTGCTTACAGAGGGATGCAAGATTTTAAATTGTCAATGCTGGCAGAACATGAGAGTATGTACAAAATTGGCTTCATTCATCAAGACGAAGGAAACCACCTCAGCAACACGTGGGTTAGTTTACCACGCAAATCCTTGAGGACCAGCAGAGCACAAACACAATTCCATGCAGCAGATGCAAGATTTCTCTCCAAGACTCTTGAAGTGGCGGTAATATAGGAGTCAACCGATAACTCTAAATACTTAAATGAAAGCAATACATTCACCATAATTCACCAGAATATTCAGAGCATAAGAAACAAGCTGGATTCTTTACACATATTTATTGAAAATTTGCCTACAAAAATAAACGCGATATGTTTATCCGAGCATTGTGCGGGAATTTACCTGTACGAAAGAGACCACCTTTCTGGGACTGCGAGTGGACGGCGGCCTGTCTTGGGGATCCCATGTCGGCCTCATGGTTTCGAAGCTGAGTGGTTGCGTTATGCACTGAAAGTGATATCTCTCAATCTGGGTTGTGATGCGGGTCTCCAGTTGTACTATGCTAGTGTGGGGACAGGTGGTAGACGTGGCTAGTGTTTTTGTGGCGCAAAAGGCTTGTCTACGGGCTGTATTTGGTCTAAAGCCAAGAGACTCGTGTAGAAATGTCTTTAGGGACTATAAGATCTTAACCTTACCATCGCTCTATATACTAGAAAGTGCGGTTTTTACACATACCAACTACGCCGACCTCTTCGCTAAATACGAGTTGGTGCATAGTCATAACACTAGGGGTACAGCCAAATCATATCTCTTGCCACCTAAAACCGAATTGAGCAAAATACAGAAGTCTTGTTTATTTCAATGCTTAAAGATATATAACCACTTACCAGTGGAAGTAAAAAACTTGCCACCCAAAAAATTTAAACGTAACAAAATATTTTATAACGTCAGTGACTTTTTCTTAGAAAAAATATATTTTAATGAGACATAGATCTGTTTGTGTTTTTTGTATTATTGTCTTATTTACATATATGTTAGCTTTTATTATTACATTTATACATTTTTTTATCATTACCTTTTTGTACTGTTGACGATCTCTTACGCTCTGTAAGCATTATGAGGTGAAATATATTATTATTATTATTATTATTATTTTGCTTAGGCCTTGTCAACCCCCTTAAGAAAAAAAAAAAAATTATTGGCAGATTCAAAAGATTTTAACACATCCGTCCTGAAATATTTAAAAAATAAATAAATAAAACAAGCTCGAGTGGAAATTGTTCTCTTCTATATTGAGCATTTTACTTATACTCCACTGCTATAAAAATACCTACTAATAAAGATACCACATTCTTCAATATCCAAGCTTCTTCACAATATGATATTTATTATTAAATCTAATTTATTGCTCAATTTAATTTCAAACCTAATATATTTAAAACCTGGAAATTTGGAAGAATTCACTTCTTTATCCCACACAAATCCGCATTAACCGGCATATCAGACGCCGAAGTCGAGAATATGTTAACATAATTTACTCAATCTCATTCTATAATCCAAGCATCAATGTTCCACTTTAAACAGTTTTCTCGGCTTTATAAATACTGCGCCCATTCTCTCTTTTTTATACTGCTATCTTCGTCTCGCGCCAGTACTAACTGGCGCCTTATTTTACGTCGGACTCGCGGGTAAAACTCTAATCGGTGCATTTGCTTTTAAAGAACATTCATAATCTTAATCCTGAATTATTAAAGAATATAGGCCAAAATGATTACCTACAAGATTAATTTTGTGTTCCTTTCGTCATCCATACTACAAAACTTTATTGTCCAAATAAGCTTGCTAAATTATTTACGTAAATCAAATAGAGAATCGGACCTAGTAGCGACACTTGTGGTACTCCATAAGTGACGGCTAAAAGAACTTTAAAATAGTAGGCAACACATTCCGGGCTTGTCAAAAAGTATGTCAACAACTTTTAACAAAAGTATAACAAAGTAATTTTTTAAAGAAAAATGGTTCTTTTTTAGTATGATTTCTATTAAGATAAGATTGAATTAAATAAATCCATTCTCGATTAATTTATGTAAGTTGTAATCTTCAAACTTTTGTTTATTTAATCGCTACGGTTAACAACAACCAATTTTGATAATTTTTAAATTTTGTTGGCGAAACGTCAATAAAAAACTAACAAAATTTTTTTGTATATTATTTGTACATTCAATATATATATATATATGTGTATATTTTTATTCCCTGATGAAGTGCGGTCGGTACTTCTTGTTACTATATTAATTTATATATGGCATAAACGTAAAGAGCTTACGTGATAACACAGCGATTTAGGATCCTTATAATCGGATTTAGTGCAAGCTTTACTTGTATTATAACCTAAATGTTTCTGCTTGGAACATCAAATTTAAAACGCGTAATGTAAGAACATGAAAACACTTGTCTTTCTAAGTAAATCTTCGTCATAAAAAATTTTCCCAACACCTTTGTGTCATACGCAAACGGTTAGTTGCATCCTTGATAAATAGTGTTGGTTTTTGTAGAATGATCAGCTACTTCTAAAGTGTTAATCATTAAACAGCAATAATAACAGAAAAAGGGAAACGCGCGGTCGACCATATCGAACAAACAGAAAAACACTAAATCGAGCCATATACATAAATCGATATGAATTATTCCGGTACTTGCCGCGTCTGTGAAAGGCGAGAAAGCGTATGGTAAAAAAACTGGCGCTTATAAATAGTCCACTTCGCACAAAGAGCTACAAGAAACGGAACGAACTCGGGAAAGAAGCGTCGCATACCGCGACGGCGGATGGAGCACTGTAACTGTTGAAGTCATTCTATTAAATTAAATAAAAAAAATAACGGAGAACTGCAGTAGGATGTACATAATGCAATAAAATGAATAGTTCATGTGGCACGTAGACCAGAGAGAAGAAAGGGCGATTTTATTTAATGTTTCTTAAACGCTTTTTCGTATATCTCCGTATATTAAAGGAGTCATACGTTATTAAACTTTAAGTACCAAGTAAGATTAAAGGGATCTAAACTCCAAAGCTTTTGAAAAAATAAAATTGTATGCACATCCATCATCCTACGAAAGAGTATTATTATATAAGTTGCCTTATGGTTTTCATGCCCGTGTGTGTAACGAGAACATAATAGCGTAATTAAGTCAGTAAACCGTTAAATCTTCTTAGCCGTAAACAATAAGTTAGGTTGTATGTGATAATGTATAACTAGAATAAGTATCGGCCGCACAGTGGTCGGAGATGAAGTTATAGCTGGTCAAAGTGTTTTCACAAGTACCTACATATTAAGCAGCTATATCTCGAACCAAACAAGTTATGGGCCTATATTAATTCTAAACGTAAGAATAGCAGAATACCAGGTGTTATGAAATATGGCCTTTTCGAATTAGACACCTCTTCACAAATTGTAAATGCTTTTGCAGATTTTTCAATAGTACTTACCTTGCATCAAACTACTTGCAAAATCCTAGCAACTCAGATGTTCCCAACTCAACAAATATTAGCATTTCTTATATCTCAGAGGAAGAGATATTATCTGCATTGCAGAAATGCAATATTAATTTATTAAGTGGTCCTGATGGCGTACCCAGCTTTTTACTTCGGGATTGTGGCGCTGCTTTTGTTCAACCTCTCCACCATATATTTAATTCTATCATTCATCAATATATATTTCCAAGTGTATGAAAGATCTCAAGGATTTGTCCCATTTCGAAGAGGAGCGATCGCAGTAATATCACAAAATATTTTCACTGCGCAGCATGGATTTATTAGCAAGCGTTCCACAACTACTAATTTACGCCGCTTTACGCAATATGTATTTGAGGCCCTAGAGAAACAAGGACAAGTGGACGTAATTTACACTGATTTTCAAAAGGTCTTTGACCAGATTGATCACTTCATTCTGCTCAGCAAATTACAAGGACTGGGAGTTGCACCCGGTTTGCTGGATATTTGCAGATCATATCTACTTGATAGGATGCAGTATGTTGAATTCCGTGGAATTAGGTCTAAGATAATAACTCCTACGTCAGGTGTACCACAGGGGTCCAACCTTGGTCCCCTCCTTTTTATAATGTTTATAAACGATATTACTGACTCGCTGCAATGTGAAGCTTTACTTTATGCAGACGACATGAAACTCTTTTGCAACATCGAGTCGTTGAACGATTGCCTTTTATTGCAAAGAGACTTGGACTCTATAATTTCATGGTGTGACGCTAATCACTTGAAATTGAACATCCATAAATGTAAGGCTATGACCTACACTCGCAAGCAAAATATTGTAAGTCATGACTACGTCGCATCAAATACAGTACTCCGATGTAATATGATAAAAGACCTAGAAAGTACCTTTGATACCCAACTTACCTTTGTGGAACACATTAATGGGATTGTAACAAGTGCACATCAGATACATGGTATATTTTTGTCTTTTTGATATAAATCCCCTCTAACAATAAGATGTATCTAGAATAATAATTATTTTCTTTAGCTAATAGTATTGTGTTGTTAAAATCGAATTTGTGGCGACTATGAGATTTCTAGAAGATTTATGTCCTTGTATTCTGGTTTTTAAGAATTGTTTTGTTTAACCCCCAATCACTTTTATAATATGGTATTTCTGATTTTACGTTATAATGTAAATATTTCAAACAAAAGTACATATCTACATGTAAAACAACTTGCTACCATGGAATGAAGAGAGAATGCGAGATATAAATATGTGGTGCCAGTATATTTTTCTCTTATCAAATATTTTCCCCGCATAATAGACGCACATATGACGTATCCTTCAAAGTTCAACTATATGCACATATGTTCAAATTTTCAATCGGCGAGATTAAATTTTCGTTTCAAATTGAAAATGTTTCTTCGTCTTCCCGTTCCTATTCCTATCTCGTTCTATTTTTATACACGACGCGTCACACTTCTGTGCGATACATACGCGTCTGCATGCATACGTATCGTTAGGTAATATTAGATCACGACACAACGAACTTCTTGGTCCTTCGTCCTGTTTGACTGAGGGTTCTTCCTCTTGCACAATAGAGTGAAGAGGGACGTTTTAGGATGTTAGTTACGTATTCTAAGCAGTCGGGCATACATTGCGATATAGGTACTATGCCGTAGCTGTCCCCCAATCAATAGATACACAAGAGACTAGTTTTCTTGACTTCAATCGTCAGCAGACTGAATTATAAATTGCGAAATTCATGTAATTTCAGTAGTACTTATTTTTCAACTAATGGAAGAAACTTCATTCATACGAGTACAAAATCATGTTATTCTCATTTCAATTTATGCATCTTTAAAAATGTTATTTTAAAATTAATTTGAATATCGACAGAAACATGAGAATCAATTGCCTGACATGCAGGCATGATTTCTCAAACAAGATTGTTCAAAAGAATAGGCACAAAAAAGCATGCACCTAGCATACAGAAAGTGACATAATAAATAAAAAGAAAGTAAAAATGATTAAAATCGTAAGCCCTTAATGCTCTTGGGTATGAAAACAGCTAACAACTGTTGTACGTTTTCTATACATATTTTTTTTAAAGATAGCTTTATCAATTTCCTATCCAACCTATGCAAACATAATATTTCCTAAAACTATCTAGATAACGTACAAATATTTGCAACTTCTAATTTGGCGGGAAACGAATTTGAAGGTCACTAAAGTAAAAAGTTTAAATAATTTATATATTCAATTTTATAACGGTTAACAGAGCTTTAGAAATATCCTTTATACTATAATGTAATAATTATTGCCGCGGCAGATAAAAATTGCATACATATGAGATAGAAGATGACAAGAGGGCAAAAAGACATACACATAACTTCTCGAGATAGCAAGAAAATTATTAATAATATATCTATCACATATCTAATTTGAAACGCATAGAAAAATTGTAATAAATTCCATTCACTGGCAATAATTCAAAAGGGATGAATACTTTTCCAGAAGAGGAGATGACAGTTATAGGATATATCATCTATCGAGATCCTTTAGAAAATTGACATTATATAAGTTTCCTCTCGCTCTCATGCATATGTACGGTAGCAGCTTGCAGAAAGTATTCAGCGAGAGCTGGAAACGAAGAAGACCGACCGAAACCCATTTGTGCAGAGGCTGAGAGCTTTCGTTTAAGAACAGCCTACTCGCTTTGGTGATGAGATGCGATATATATTTATAATTTAAAATTTCAAATGGTTATGGATGATATATACGTATATATATAACATACGTGTAAATGACCAGATGGCAGTAAGAATATGTAAGAGAGAACTTTATAACTAAGTAAATAAAAAATAGAAATAGAATAAACACAAATAATTTAACTGTGTAAATATGCTGATTAAGAGGAAGATTTGGCGCTGCGGGGTGCCTGAGGCTTCTCCCCCTTACACCCTATTATACAAAAAAAGGTGCAAGAAATTGTTAAGATTCTTTGATAATGTACACGATCTACAACGCACTTAAGCAACAGTTTTAGTTTTTCACTGATTTGATCTTGGTACTCGCACAAATACAGGGTTAGTAAAAAGTCCCGGAACGGTCGAATAACTTTGTTATTTGAAAATTATGATTTCTGAAATTTGATATGGGGGTATAGTTAATATAAATGCATTTTATGCAATACAGTTATTATTTTTTTCACTTCCGGTTTAATCGGCAATACGTCCAACTTTTTTTTTTTAAATGGAACGCCCAGATTTTTTTAACACTTTTGAATGCAAAATAAAAAACTACTTTCAGGAAGTATTAAGATGTTTATTTTTATTCACAAGAAAACAGTTAAAAAATGAAAAAAGTGTCCTAATATCAAGGTACCTTTGAAAAAAGTTGTTGTTTAGTGTATGCATTCTTTTTGCCGTCACATTTGACAATTTTAAAAGCGTTTTAACTTTTGCATCGCTATAAATTTACTTATTTTAAACATTGACACATTTGAAAATGGCAGAAAAACTTACTGAATCAGAACGAATTGAGATATTAATGATGCGTGGGTACGGTGATCGTCAACGTTCTTTTGAAGAGGTTCGTATTTTGTTTAATACTGTTTATCCGGATCGTCACAAGTCACAATAGTAAAAGTACGGTATGCCGAACAATTCAAAAGTTTGAAGTCTTTCGTCAGGTGAAGGATTTACCTAGAAGGGGACGTCCATTAACAGCAACAGATGAAGAAACTAGTTTGAATGTGTTACTTACAGTGGAAGAAAATCATCACGTGTCCACAACAGAATTAGGTCAAATTCATGAGATCTCTCAAAAATCTGCTCATACGATTCTTAAATCAGCAAGAATGAAAGCCTATAAAATATATCCCGTCCATGAGTTAACTGAAGATGATCCAGATCGTAGACTACAATTTTGCGAAACAATGACGGAATTGATCGAGCAGCAGCCTAATGTTTTAGATCACATCATTTTTTCAGATGAGGCAACGTTTTGTCTCAACGGCACTGTGAACAGACATAATTGTCGCTACTGGTCAATTGAAAATCCGCATTGGATTGAAAAAGTCCATACACAGCGTTCTCAAAAGGTGAATGTCTGGGCTGGTCTTGTTGGAAACAACATCATAGGACCATTTTTTATAAGAGGAAATTTAACTGGCAACGTCTACTTAAATTTATTGCGAAATGAGGTTGTTCCAGCACTTGCGGCCCTCTTTCCAAATGCAAACATAGGTGATCACCCTAATGCACATTTTTGGTTTCAAGAAGATGGAGCTCCCCCCCATTTTGCCCATAATGTCCGCGATTATTTGAATGAAATTTTTCCGGGACGTTGGATCGGACGTAGAGGAGCAATCGAATGGCCAGCACGTTCGCCAGATCTCTCGCCATTAGATTTTTTCTTTTGGGGTCACATGAAATGTCAAGTGTACAAAAATCGTCCCCACAATCTTGAACAATTGGAAGAGAGAATAGTTCAAGAAGCCAATCGCGTCACTCCAGAACAAATACAAAATTCAATAAGAAATTTTACTGACCGTTTACATTTTTGTCAAATTGTAAATGGAGAGCATTTTGAACAATTATTGTAATCGCAACCTGAATAGACAGGTTGATTTTTCTGTATTAGGACACTTTTTTAATTTTTTAACTGTTTTCTTGTGAATAAAAATAAACATCTTAATACTTCCTGAACGTAGTTTTTTATTTTGCATTCAAAAGTGTTAAAAAAATCTGGGCGTTCCATTTAAAAAAAAAAAATTGGACGTATTGCCAATTAAACCGGAAGTGAAAAAAATATTAACTGTATTGCATAAAATGCATTGATATTAACTATACCCCCATACCAAATTTCAGAAATCATAATTTTCAAATAACAAAGTTATTCGACCGTTCCGGGACTTTTTACTAACCCTGTATAAGGTGCCTAATGTATTTAAGCATGAGTTATAGGCAAGTACAAAGAAAATTATTGTAGCTTTCTAACGTAGGTATCGTGGAATTCGCAAAGTTATTTGAGTTTATGTGAATTTAATATCATAAAATATATAAAAAAATTGTTAGCATATTATCGAAGGTGTTCTAATGGTTTTAGAAATTATAATTTCCACACGGCAGCAAAAAAGTATGTTGAAAATATTTAGGAATTAGCGTTCGAATGTCGAATGTCTGCCTATTTTATTAACTTCTTTTTTGTATTTTTCCGCATTTGGTAAATATCTTAAAATTCATTTTCTATTATAATTCTATAATATGGAAAAAGATTAACAGTTTTTGAAAAAGAAAGACTTTCAATTATGTAAAAGAAAACAAAGTTTTTCTTATTACGCTTGTTTTTACGTCATAAACTGAATAACAATTATTATTAGTCTAGAACTTATCTGAGCCACTTCTGATGCTTTAAATTTTATGAAACCAGGGCAATTAGAGGCAGAAAAGGATAAATAATTTTTTAAAGTTAAATTGATTTTTTGGCCAAAAATGGTAGCGGGTCCCTTAATTGAGATGCACAATCAAATAGTAATTTAACCATTCAAATTTCAACGATTTGATGTCTACACATATTACGTTTATTAATTTTTTTTTAAGATATCTACCTATTTAAAAGTAAAATTAAATAAACAATAAGTTGATTTGACTGAAAAAACATATTTCTTTTTTGATGGAGAACATCTGTTTCACGATATCTACCAAAAAAAAAAAGTTGTAACCCTTTCGTTTGACCTTAAAGTCCCCTGGTGCGAAGACGCAACCCAGATGCACTTAAACATTTTTTGTTACCAGTCATTCTACAGAGTCATTCTGTGGAAAGGACTTTCATTATCGACAATATAGGTATCGTCGCTAAACTAAAATGTTATGAGGTAGTTATTCAGGCGCAGAGCAAATACAGCAATACGGTTTAGATGTATTTTAAACGATAGCGCAAGTATTCGTCGCTACCGTTATGCATTATAATATTTATAACGGTGATTCCACCTAAACATGATATGCATATAACGTGAATTTCTAACGTAAATATTGAAAGAGTGGAATATTACCTTCTATCAATTGAACATATTTTACATTATCTCCGCTACGTAGATATTTTAACGCAACATTAAGTCGATATTTCCAAACGCTATCTCACGCACATCTACGTGTTATATATGCCGAGAACACACGGACACATCGGAGACATAAATATAATACCTCTACCGTCAATGCGGAATAGTTCGGAAAAAGTGCCATGCGAAAATGATTTATCCCGCTATTATACGATATGTCGATTGTGAATGGAACGGAGTCAAGGGTAGTAGTATGATTTAAGGGCCGTTCATAAAGGATTACAATAAAACGGTATGTTTTAAATAATATCACAAGCTCCATTAATTCGCATAAAACCCGTAGCCTAGCAGCGATCGCTATCGGCGAACGGGCACACGGTAAAATGAGCATTAGCGTATAGTACGCATTTGCCGTTAAAATATATGCAGATTTCCGATGAAACGTTCGCATAAGGGAAAATGCACATTGAAAATACGTAAGGCATGCACCACTAGTCAGGTACAGAGAAGAGACGCGGATAAACGTTAGTTAGTTAACCCTTTTTTACGGAGAAGGGTCTATACTGTATACCAGACAATGCCTCGCAACGTTAGGTTGATTTGTGGGCCATCTGCATATGTATACATACATATACAGGATGACGTCGTACCTTGGCCTTGGGATCCTCGTCGCTTGTATGCATAACATTTAATATTCAACCCTTTAATAAGGGTTGTCTGTTTTTATGACGCTCTTCCACTTTAAGGGTAGACGTCGACAGCTTTCGGGCCTTTGTTCCGGCCGCACCGAACAACAATTTTATGCTCAAAAAGTTTTGTATTACACGCGCTGAGTTCTCATCTAACGTATTTACTCTCGTTGCGGTGCTTATTTCAATATTTATTTTGTGTATAGAATCGAAACAAAAGCAGATACACTCAAGCCCTTTTTTAGTTTTATGTCCATACATAGTAGTACAGATACATAAACGTCCGGGTACATTGGTGGTTCAAATGTAAGCACCCTTGAGATCTCTCACTTGAGAAACACCCAAAGGACTTGCGATTAAATAATCAGGAACAAGTAAACTAAAAAAATTGAATCCATTAATATCGCCATGACCCAAAATTTGGTATCTTAATCCTTATAGATAAAAACTTTGTTTATGTTGCAAAATTATAGTTTTATTTCACTTTGCACTTGCAAAAATCACTTAAAATACTTTATTATGGATGATAATACGTTCTTCCCGTTGCAAGGTCTCCTACATCTATATATGCATATACAAGGTGAGTCATTTGTTGTGAGCAGGTGTCCCATTTCTATCCATCTTACGTAAATAATTACGATTTATCAAATTTATCATGTCCATGATTTATAGTTGGATCTAGCATTGAATAAAACTTTGAAACAAACAAATCTGCATCTTTCTGTACTTTTCGTATATATTTTCTACAAGGAAAACTGGGAAGAAGATGGCCGCACTTTTCACTTTTTAATTTTTCTAAATTGTTGTAGTGACTTGGTTGGAACTATTAATGCCTTACTGGAAATGTACGGTCTTTTAGTTACCTAATATGAGATTTGAACCCGTGATCCCTGACTGATACTCAAGAATGCAAGCCACTACAGTATCAGGCGGACACTCAGTGTGCTTTTAATACAATGGTAACAGTGAAAAGCTGACAATTCAGATTTTTAAAGATACATAAAAATTTAGTACATTTATAAAAAAAAATACTATATATGCAAAATCTATTGTAAAACCATATAAACGATTACCTAAACACTTCAAACATCTACCGGAAAAATAGTGCCAAAACATGACATTTATGGTACCTCATAGAGATGTTTTATGCATATTAGCAAACCGACATATGCCCTTTGCTCACGTCGCTCTTAGGCAAATATGCCTAAAATTATAAGTATATTTGAAGAATGTGATATGCACCTTTGACCAGTAATATTAACAAAAACCTGCTGTCTGGATTCTGGATTCTGGATAAGTTGGAGGGTGGCTACTGCCACTGCATTTAGGCCTCATTAGGCCTATTATGCTTCCTCCGTTTACGTTGTCCCGCCCAGGTTGTCAACCAGCCTATTGTCTTCACAAACGCTAGGACATTCCCCAGGGAAGCTTTCCTGACGCTGGCGATGTCAAGCCGAACGTCCCCAAGTATGGTTTTTCTAATGAATGATAGTGCAGGGCAGTCACAGAGAACATGCTCAGCCGTCTTATCTTCCATTTGCCAGCCCCTACAAATTGGACTGGTCTCTAATCGCAGCCTAAAAAGGTGCACTTTTAACTGACAGTGTCCGGTTAGAATTCCCATCACTAAGCGAGGGTTCTCCCTGGACATCTTCAGATAGTTTGATGCCGTTTGTCTATCAGGGTAAGATAAAGTGCCCCTGGCAAAAGAGCACGCGCAATTCTCATCCTGGGCTTTAATGAATTGCTCATGGGTGATAACCGTTGCTGTCTTGAGTCAGTGAAGTGCTATTATTGTTATTGCTATAGAATGAGAGTCGTTTTCCCTTTAGTAGTAACGCCATTAATGTATCAACAGCTCGATAACTTATAAAACCTGTACACCTTTTTATTTCATATTCGTGGTTTGCGTGAAGGATTCATCTAAAACGCATAAATTTTTGTTATTAGAAATAAATCGTAAAATTTTGACAAATTTTAACAAACTTTTGCAATAGTTATTTACAAAGCAAGAGCGTGAAAACACATTTGGCGAATGAGTGACCAGTTTGGCCACGAATTCGCGAAATGTGTCACGCACTAGGTTTGTGGAATATTTCTTGTACGAATAATACATACTTTTAATAATAATACTATCAAATACCGTTTATTACGATTAATTCTGTCTGCTTATGTACTGTAATATGTATGTAATATGTATTATGTTAACGTCAGTTAACGTTTGACAGTTTAGTCACTTTACTTTGATAAATGTCATCAGAAATACAATGCATTTGTTACGTCAGTTAGTATCAATTTCATTTTACGCGGTAGTGCGGGAAATGCTACTTCACGCAGGCTTTTGGGTGCGTGAATTGAACTATCATGCAATATGAGTACAAAAAAATATATTTATTGAAACGATACTGTACATTGGAATGTATTCTTTTCTGTAAACTGTGATGTTTGTTTCTTTTATAAGAATTTGTTATTTATTTACGTTTAGATATGCATTGGTAAAGTAAATACTTATGTACACTGCTCTCCAAATCTAATATCTCCATGGGATGACAAATATCCAAGGCCAAGTACTTAGGCTTCAGCTCGGATTCACAGGATTCACAGAGACCAGAAAAGAACATATCATTTTTGAATGCCGTATAATTATATTTCCTTAACATGTACAGGGATAGAAGGATTTTACTTATAAAACATTAACTTGTATTAATCTCTTGGCTATCATCTGAAGTTAGTTCAGTTGGTGTTTCTATTCAATTCAATATGGGATTAAATAAAAAATATTTTTTTACAGTAAGTTAGTTATGAGGATAAGGTAATTATAATTACTTCAGTGTGTTATTTAATATACATTAACATACCTAGTATACATACATTCGCCTATAAAATACAGAAAAAAATAAGTAGGTAAATATAAAATGCATATATTCTATTGCATATGCTAACGTTGTGTTTTTGACCACGTCATATTTATAACATTACTTTTATCGCTAAACGGTGGCATTTTGTTGTATCTTTCTATCTTGCATGTTCCTCGTAACACAAAAGATCTTGAAGATAATTAAAATTGTTTTTAATATTTTTATTGCTATTTTGGGCAATTACGTAGATAACACTCGAAACATGTAATTGGATATATGATATAACCGTAATATTAATTTAAGCAAACATACCCATCTATGAATCGTAAACTAAAGCAAGTGTATAAAATAAATCCTATTTCCTGCCTGCGAAACCGAAAGTAGCGAAAGCACACAGCTTAGAACATTCGGTAGAAAATATAGATACATGTTCGCAATGGGTAGGCATTAGATATGGAGTGAACTGTACATACATACTGCGTTGGAAAATAGAATTATTCTTCAAAGTCTTTAAAGTACTGAAAGCTACAGAAACGCAAAATCCTTTTTCCTGCACTTTTTCGGTATTTTGAAAGAAAGGCTATTTATATCATGGGAACGAAGTATAATTTTTTTTAACAATAATAAATTCTCAGCGAACAGTAGGGATTTATTATTGTTACAGGAATAAGTAGTTAACGATGGTTATGATATGACCGATAGCGTCTCAAGAGAAATACTTAAAAAAACAATAATCTCTTTGTTTTTTGAAATATAATGATTCCAATTGATTTTAATTTATCAAAATTATGGATCAACTTTATTTAAAATTTAATATATACGCAGAATAAAAGTTTGGATCCGATGAAATTCTATATAAAGCGACTGAATGTAAATTTTCAAATATACGTCATATTGATTGCATGTTTTATTTTTGTCAAAAATTCCGCTATAGAATGAAAATGGCAATAAAATCGAAAATATAATATGGAATATATGCAAAAATATCCGGAGAATTTGTCTTTCCTTCCAGTTCTAACGACTTGTAAAAGTAACCTAGCGTGTGGCGAAATAATTGCCGCAAGAAACAAATAACACTTTTCAAATGTAAGCTAAAAACACGCCCATGAGCAAGCATATCGCTGTACAAACAAGTTACCTACATCGAAGGCTTGAGACGGACGTCCGGTTTCCAAATCTTAACGCTTTCCGTCTGTCACTACGCTAACAACAACAGCAGCACCTATTCAATTCCTAGGGCCTGAACGGACAGACTCACATTGTATTTCGTTAAGCACGAGGGCCTGAGCTCTCGATAATCATGATGGATATTGACCCAGTGGTTTCGGTGTAATGCCTTCATCGGTAGCACGCACCCTTTTAATTATATATTCCGCTTGCGCAAGGAGTCCTCGGAATTGCAGCGTCGGACATGCGAGCGCGACGAGACAATGCATGGAAGAAATAGCGCTAAGCGTTCGCTTCCTCTCGTTCGTATTGTATGGCCGACCACAGGCAAATTTCATTATTATTACGGCATTGTTACGATGCTGTTGCTAGGTTACGTAGTTTTCTTCATTCTCCATTTATTTTTTTTTTTATATTGTTTCTCTTTATTCTCCTTCTTACCTCGAGCTGCTGGATTGTGGTGTTTGCGGTTACACACATAGTACCATAGTTAACTGTTCATTGACTTTATTGCTTTGGTGATTCCCTATTGTTACACTTATATATTAAAGATAATGTCGAGCAAGTTTCTTGCTATTTATAAGATAGGGAAGAGTACTTATCTCTAACGTACTGAAATACTATTAGTGCTTTAAAATTAAAATAGAACTTTTTTAGTAACTTCATAGCGTATTATCACAGCATGAGAAACTCAAATAAAGAATAAAGAGGCATTAAATTTATATTAGTTGCAATGTGAAATGAACCCAAATTGATTTGGCCATCAAATTTCTAAAACTTCTAACCATCTATGACCAAAACGTAATGTAGCTATATATAACTGAGCTAATCTGACTTCGAAGTGCTCTTCCCACAAAAATTTGGCATCTTGCACGATATAGGTAAGTGAGCTAAATTTAAAGCGATCTATATCATTTAATATTCATTTGGATTAAATTTTTAAATTAGGTTTGAGTGAACAATTTAATTAGGGCGCATATTGCTGAATTAACACCAGGAATAACTAGATTTAAAAACTATTGCTTCGTGAGAGTAAACTAAAATTGCCAGGGTGTTTTAGTGTGACCCAAATTCATAAAAAAAAAAACCTCCCAGCGTAATTAACTTTCTGAAGATCTTTATAATTTGAGCCATAATAGGCAGTTGCAAAAGAAAAAAAAGCTAATGAATTAGTTTAAATCCTTATACCGATAAGAAAGGAATCTGATGAATGGACGATCTTGCTTTGATAAAGCAAATTACTTATACCACCACAGACAACGCATTCTTTAAAAAAGAAAACTGAGCATAAAATACTTTTACACACCACAAAAATTACTCCTCATTTCACTAAAGATTTTGAGCAATAGGTTGATCGAAACGTACCCAAATTAGTATCGTTTCTAATAAAAGATACAACTTTCTTGGTTTATGCAATCATCTTTGGCTAATTTCTGCCTTATAATTTAAGAAGATGATTTAATAAATAATTTAGGAAATTGAATCAACTAGAAAGAACAAAATAAAGCACCTACGCTATTTATTTACGGAACAATTTAAATTTAAATAGAATGTGCCTTTTATTCCAAATGGGTTTACAAAAGTGTTCTTAGTATAAACTTATTGAAAAATTGAAAATAATTCCGGATAATTTATATTTGGTAATTGACTAACACTAGCATAAAAGAGTAATAAATTCTAAACAACTTTTCCAATTTACTTCTTTTGAATAAATAAAACACAAAATTTGTGAGATTTACACTTTATTAGTCGGATGTTAAATTGACAGCTGTTTCGCCGTACAACGGCTTCGTCAGAAAATCTACAATACTATAAACTAAAACTACACATGCGCACAGCCTCCTATTTTTAAAAACAACCTAACAAAACATCAGTATTTAAAAAAAGTGCCTACGGTTATTGGCTCTACACAAACATCATTAAAAACAAAACTGGTAATAACAAATTTAAAATTTAAGAAACATTTACATTTGAAGTCTATGAGAGGAATAAATTTAATAATGGAGAATGATTAAGGTCTAGTTTATCGTTAAGTAAATCATCTGAAAATTTAAGTTTATTAATTTCAACTGCTTCTAATAAATCTAATTTTTTACTCTTGTTTTCTACATGAAGAATTTTAAAATTATTATTAAAGCTATGGTTTTCTTTAATTAAATGATTGGAATACGACGAATCATTTTTTTTATATTTAAATGAGTACAAATGCTCTGAAATACGTTTTTTGAAAGAACGTCCACTCTGTCCAATGTATGTTTTTGTACACGTGCCGCATGTTAATTTATAGACTCCCGATTTACAAAAACGCGTCGTTTTATCTTTATTGTTTTTTATGAACTTCCCTAAATTGTTATTGGTTTTATATGCAATTTTAATATTTTGTTTTTTCAAAAATCTTTCTAATATATTGGTTTCTTTACCTAAATAAGTTAATGTTTTGTAGTTGTTATTCTTATTATCTTTTGAAATCGGGTATATTTCTTGTATTGTTTTAGTTCGAATCTTTTTCAAAATTAATTGATTTATTATATTAGGGTCGTAACCATTATTGGTTGCTATCTGTTTTATGATGTTGTATTCGTTGTTGAAATCCTCGATATCCATAGGTATATTCAGTAATCTATGTATCATACTGTGGTATGCTGCAAATTTATGTTGTAAAGGATGATTAGATTTATTATGTATAGTTGTATCTGTGTGTGAGTCTTTATGGTATATAGAAAATTTAAACTGATTATTACTTCGTTTGATTGTTAAGTCTAAGAAATTAATCTACTTGTATTTGTCTCTTTTTCTATTGTGAAATTTATGTTTTTATGCAGTGAGTTAATAAAATCCAAGAACGTATTAAGTTGTCTATCCGTACCTGTGTAACAAACTAAAATATCATCCACATATCTATGCCAAAATAATGTGTTTTTAAAAAAAACTACTATTAAAAATTAAAGTTTCTAAATTATCCATGAAGATTTCGGCTATTAATGGACTAAGTGGGTTTCCCATAATCAATCCTTCATTACAACTATAAATATTGTCATTAAAAGAAAAATAGTTTTGATTCAAACAGACTGACAATAAATGTAAAATTTCTTCTTTTATAATAGGGTTTACTTTATTATTTTCCAGCATCATCTTAATTAACAAACAGGATTCATTAGGAGGAACACTTGGGAATAAATTAGTAACATCAAAAGATATCAATTTCGCATTGTTCGGTACCTTAACTTCTTTAATTTTGTTCACTAATTCAAAACTATTTTTAATACTATTGTGTGATTTACTTCTTTTGGGTATCATATCATCTAAGTTAATCTTTTGCCCCAATTTTCAGCATAGTTTTAAATTCGCCGCCATAGTAATTATCTTAGGTGCTCTGTAATTAATTGTGGACACACAAAAAAGTGTTCACCGTGCTTTGATAAAAAACAAACCCTGATAGGGCCCAACACGAAACACTGAATATGTATATGGCGGCCTTTAATATGGAAACACCGAGATTTTTCTATTGTAAATTGTTTGTCACTTTGACCATGTTATTGACATATCAATTTTGACATTAGTGTTTATGTTACTATCGCTTAGTGACAATAGTTCATGACAAAACGCTTACACTATTAAATATTAGAAATGTCCAGTAAACTAGATAGAGATGTTTCCAAATTAAAGCCACTGTATTTTGGCGAGTATATTGTTATTTGAGCAGCAAAGCTAAATAATTGTGCTTATATAGGATTTATACCTAATTGTAAATGAACACAAAGGAATTGTACTCAATCGTAAATGTAGTAAATCATTTATTTAGGTTTACATGTCTCGAGCCATTTGGGTCATCTTCAGAGTCATCTAAAATTGCAATTAATGTTTTTAATTATCTAAAATTACATATACAAATATAGTTTACACCTTGAATAAACAACTTTCTTCTGCGTGAACAATAAGTAGGATACGAAAGCGCAAACAAAATTAGCAAAGTTCGGCAGGCTGATAACTTTTTCCGCCACAAACTAATAATTTATCTGGAAATTGCTCTATTGTATTTATTTATTTATTCATTTATATGTAATTTTTGAAAAAAGAAGTGAGCCAAATACGTCAAAAATGCAATTTTTCTGGAATGCAGAAAAACTAATACTGCTGTAATACACATATCCTTTTCAATTCATGTTGTGATCATATTGAACGATTTGATATTGGCAGTTATTCTATGTTGGCAAAACTGCAAAGAACCTACAAAAAGCGCACCTGCTCGGTATGAAGGATGTCAAGTCGCACACATTAAACTTTCGTTAAACACTTCTGGTTAACGAGCTTTTTTACTTATTATATTTTATGGAGAGGAGATGCTAGTTTCAGGAAAAAATTAAATGATAAATCTGTATTTCTTTCTATACCTATATTATTATTCCAAAATTAATACTGTTCAAGATCATTAACGGACGACATATTAAACGTTGTTTTTCCATTCTAAGAAACAAATGCTTAAATAGGTAACAATAATTTTAGAAATTTTTGAAATCTATATTTTTAACCAAGAAAAATGAATTTCAACTGTTTTCTGAAGACGTAAATTAGTATACAGGAAAAAAATGTGTTTCAACTATTATTAATAAAGAATATATGTTCTGTGTGACTGGTACCCGCAAATTAATCCCATTTGCATAACGGTATAAAGATAAACTAAATACACGGAACAAACGATTAAAATTTAATATGAGATAAATAAATAAAAACAAAAATTACCATTAAAATAAACCGCACACGAAACACTCGAATTCCTCCGAATTGCGCACACAACAAATCACAACAAGTCAGAATAACAGAAATATAAATACAGGAAAAAAAGGTTTGAAATAAACGGTAGCACATTCAGGTGTGTGAGCTTAGAGCGCTGTTACTCAGCGTACTGCATAGTCGTTCCTAAAAGTTAACCCTTTTTCAAAAGGCATCGGATGTAGTGCGGTGCATAAAATTATTATCGCAGCAACAATGATGATGGCAGCGTCCAGAAACCCTGCGAAACGCCTAGCTCATTGTCTTTGCACCCTTCCACAGGAGCGATCAGTGAGTTACTGAATACGGGGCTGGTCTTATGTCCATTGTTGTGTGCAGAATGCCCAATGCAGGGCCGAGGGGTGTTACACCGGACTTCCTAATCATGTGTGTGTTGGTTGTCATGACAACCGCGCCCCCTATGGGGTGGTACACATGTGCGTAGTTCCGGCTATTGTCGCCGATGTAGTTAGTGGCGTTACCAATCGTATATATTGGGCCTATGGAGAAAAATAGGGGTACACATCGTTACGTGCACGTATATACGAGTCGGTGTGTGTGCATATACATTTTTTTCCTAAGAGGGTGGGTGGCGATTCGATTGGAAGGGTGACGGGTTAGGGTCGCCGTATCACGCACTTATTGGAATATCGTGCGCTAGTTGACGGAAAATCGTTTCGACGCTACATATAGGTGTATGTATGTCGATTTCCGTAAGCTCCATAAATGGATAATTAACCGAGTCACGTTCCGTGATCTGTCGTAACGTTTCACGCTCGTCTGTAATGCTGTAGTTGTGACGATAAAATCAAAACTGTATCGATATCTATACATGTGACTAACCGGCTGATGCACTGTATGTAGTATTCTTTCGCTGATATTAATTTTTCAGGGTAAAGTCTTCGTGCCACTTGTAAAGAATCTTTACATATTTTATGACATAAAAATGTTAGTAAGGTATAATTAAGTAATTCTATAGGTTTTTATATTCCATGTCCAGGTAGGTTAGATAACTCGAAGGTACCTATTATTAAGGACACTCTAAAAGTAGGTACACCTACTACATTTTTATTCTTCACCTATATAATTATGCATCGATTAGCATTATTATATAAAGATTTTTATCATTTTAATAAATTTTAGAAATACTTTTGTTTATAATTTTGGTCAGTATCTAAGCAAAAAATTATCGTTCATTCGCGTGAATCATCGATGCCAGAATACTTGAATATATAATTAAATATATATCTTTACTAATGAATGTAATGTTTATATCAAGTTCTTTAAAATCTTTTTCATCATATTAATCTAACATTTCTGTTATGTTCAATATAGTTTAATAATAGTTTCCTTTTTTAATATAGATAATATGTTCAGGGCAAAGTATACAATCTATATTATAGGAAAAATATAATATTTTTTATAAAAATATATATATATACATAGTTGAATTACCTCTATAATACCAATCTAATATGATACAGGGCGCGGCAGAACAAATTAAGCAGCTTTGAGGGGTATTAAGAAAGTATGAAAATATATTCGCTAGTAATGGACACCCCAAAACATTTATTAAAAGGAATCATATTTCATTCTTCGGTAATAGTATCAGCCATCACCAGGGAGACTTCTTCTTTTGATATTTTGGACAATGGCCTCAATATATACTGGGTGCTCCAAAGTGGTTGGCCTATTAGAAGAATATGAAGAAATTAATTGCAGAATTAAAACTAGAATCAATTCAAATTTTGTACGTGCAAGTTTGTAGGTGAACTAAGTTCCTAAAATATTGTGGCCGCTTCTAACCAAACCTGGTAAAAACTTGTTTAATTCAAATGGAACACCCTATATTTCTTATTAAATTTCATAAAACTTTCACACTTTTTTTTCTGATATTTGAAAACTTTATTGACACATCTTATATGTAGATACGTTTGGATAATATACAACACAGTGTATAATACATAGTAAGGTACCATATCCATGTACAAAACGATGCGTCGACGTGCGTCTTCCCGTCCTGGGTCCTCGCCGCGTTGTGATGACCCTTAAAATGTTTCGTCCCGAACTATCGGTATTGAGGGCGATATTCCTTTACTTCTTACTCTCAAGTTTTTTCTTTTTATATAAGGTGTTGTAGTAGTATATTTTAAATGGTATTTTTTTTTGTATCGGGTGTGATCGACTTCTTTTGTTTCTTTAGGTAGTTTGTTGTATTGGGTTATGGTTTCTGGTGTAGGAATTTTTTGTAATTATTGCGAATGGTTTTCTCTGTTCTCAAGTGCGAGTGTCTCCTTGTATTATATGTATGTATATCCTTGTTATTGAATAAAGTGCTGTTTGTTTTTATTAGTTTCTTTTTCATTTTATGCATTAGTATCAGATTTTTTTCTTTAATCATTTGATCTAAACTTAGTTCTTGGATATTCCTGTATACTTCTGCTGTTGCCGTTCTTCTATCCATTGAATATAGCAGCTTTAATATAGTATTTTATTGTCTTTGTAATTTGTTTAAGTTTTTCTTGGTTGTGTTGCTCCATATGTTTATAAGGTAGTCCATATGTGACGTAAAAAGCGAATTATATATCGACTTTTTCATATATTTTGGGATTACCTTTCTTATTTTTTTCAACCCAGCTATAGCACTGATATTTGTTTTGATCAGGTGTTTTATATGTGTATCCCATTTTAAATTGTTTTCTATTGTTAGTCCTAAGTATTTGGTTTCGTTAATTTGTTTTAATGATCGTTCTTTGACTTTGATGCTGAAAGCAGGGGGAATTGTTTTCTTTGCAAATACCATATACTCCGTTTTTTCTTCATTTATTGTTATAAGATTATTGTAACACCATTCTTCCACTTTTTCAATGTCCTCGTTAATATGTTGTTGTAGTCGTTCTTTGTTACTGTACGGTTGTGAATATACAATACATATGTCATGTCAAATATATCGTTTGTATATATTATGTATAGCAATGGTGGTAAGTTATAATAAGGTATTCCGTATTCTGCGCATAGCTGTTGACTTTCGATTTTTTTTACTATGACACTTTGCTTTCTATCAGTCAAATATGTTTTAATTAGATTTTTTGATGTTCCTTTTATGCCTAGGTGATCTAATTTTTCTATTAGCTTTTCTTTAGAAAAATCATATCGATAAAAAGTACAACTACTAATGTGTTGTTCTGGGCAACTTTCGTTTTTATATCATTTAATAGATCATTAACAGCTGATGTGTTCCTGAGTTTTTTTGAAATCCGTATTGTCTTTGATGGATTATTTCATTCTTCTCTATGTATTCGCTTATTTGCAGGTGTTGGAGTTTTTTCTAGGATTTTGTTCAAGACTTATTTCCCTATACATATCTCAAACCGTTTAAGAAATACATATAAATTAATTTCAATATTCTCTTTTTGAAAATGTGACCCTTACAAAAGTATGCATATCTTCGTTCTTTGGAATAACTGATAGTCCAATTTGGTGTAAGGCAACCATGGACTAACTTCTTATGTTATTTGAATTTAGTTACATTATACAGGGCGTTCCATACGTTACTCTCAAACTGCACGTTAGAAAAATTCCTTTATGTATAGTTCTTTCAATGGAACATGCTGTATATTAATCATTCTTCGCAAAGCCTACTATAAATGGTGTTCTTATACCTAACTCGTTGGGATTTTGAGTTACAAGCATTTATTTGAAAGGAGGTAGTTTGCTTCTCATTTATTTTTTTGTCGTTTTACGTCGCCCGTTTGCTTTATTTGACTTTATTTGCCTAAATAAAGAAATCACATACCCTCAAATTTGGTGACCATGCACCCCACATCACCCCTCAGAAAAATCAGACGCCCGGGAAGATTTTCTCTCGAAGTATGTGTCAGTGTATTTCGAGCTATTTGAGCTGTAGCTCCGTCTTGTTCAAACCACATATACCCCAATCCCTCTTCTTCAACAATCTCTTCAGTTCTGGGCTGCAGAAGATTTCGCAATATTGCCATATAATGTTCGAAATTCAAGGCCACGGTAATGCCTTCCTCCTCAAAGAAGTATGGGTGTATCATGCCAAATTGTGATACAACATATCACACCGTTAGTTTAGGGAAATGTGGTGATCTTTTGTGAAAAATTCTGGGGTTCAGCTCAGTGGCGGAAATTTTGTCTATTCATAGACCCACTGATCGTGAGGTAAAAATACGCTTCGTTGCTACTAAAGAAGGTTACGTTGAGAGTGATCTGTTGACGTTGTCTGCTAGCCTCGACTATCATTATAATTTTGTAGGGATGAGATTTCGAATCGAAGTACAGAAACCTCCTCACACTTTGATATCCTCAATGCAAAGAAAAGTCTTCGAGCAGAACTTGGCTGCTCTCACAAAATGATCATATTCTGTATTCCGATAGACCTACGTTGTCCTTGTGCATGTCTTCTTCGTGTACTACCTGATTCCTCTAGCTGTCTAACTCATAACCGAATTGTGTTCACATTAAGAACAGCATTATTGCGCCGGATGTCGACTGTGTTACGACTACAGGTTGGTTGTTTGTTTCTGAGATGGGGTGACGAAAGAACGGAATGAGACCACACCTTCACCTCCACTACCGCTCAAGTATTCAGCCCTCCAAACCGTTTAACTTGTGCTATATATCCCTATATGCTATCGGCTATCTGCCCTATCATGTGTATTGCATTACAAAAGTTCCCGTGAAGGTGGCGCTATTGCTTATTTCATTACCTTTGTAATGCTTAGTCGATGTGGATTATATCGAGCAGACATGGACAATTCATGTTTATCTAGTGTATCGTATAAGAGGTATTATAATTGGCGATCACTCGTGGAATGAAATGTTTCCACATCGCACTAACTGTTCGGTATGATCTTCGTGATACCCAATGAGGTCGGGGGGAAGGAGGTTATGAGGCAGCTGTTTTATTACCAAAGAGAGGCATGGTATACAGCTGACTCATTCCACCACCCAGTATATCGGTTCTTAAAAAAAGAATTATTTACGAAATAGTGAGATAACTCATCCCAACTACGATGCCTCTCTGTTTATTACGCTACAATCCTTCCTATATCATTAAATACAATGATCTTGACCGCATAATTATTCGCAAAGGCAGACACTGGCAGTTTTCAACTAGTCACTTCGCTTAAGCGGTAAAATGGTTGTGCTTGCCCGGAAAACATAATTCTTAACTGACCGAAGTGGTCAAGTAGAAATGATTTGCGTGATTACTCGGCGAACAATGATATGTTACTAAGCGCAATGGTTAATTCTAAATCTATTACCTGCAAATTCATTCTAATCAATTTAGAATTGACCTTTGCATGGCAAATTCTATCCCAGTAGAATATAAATTATATAATAACAAGTTTCTCCGGTGCGGTTATAAATAGTGATTCGTTACCTCTGTGTCATACTTTGGCAGAGAATAGCTTACAAAAAAATAATAATAATAATAAAACCATAGGTTCGATATTCGTTTGTTTAATAATTATAGCATTTTAAAGATTTAAATAGTATTCATGCTTTATTTTACGGAGCAAAACATAATGAAAATAGAATAGTTTTAAAAAATTTTAATAACTGTGCAAAATGTATACTTCCCACTTTCGTGAAGCAAAAATCGTGGCGTGGTTTCGAATAGTTTTCAGGTATGTATATGTATATGTTATCAGGCTACATTTCGATATAGCGCTTAATAACATAACATATGGGTTTACTTATACTTAATATTTAAAAAAATATATATTAATTATTAAAATAATATATTTTAATTTATGACAAAATGGTTGTAGGAAAATTTAGTATTCTTTTTATAATACAGTAAACATGGAAATCTCGTCGAGATACAGTTTATTATATACCATTACTCGGGTTAATTTTTTTTGTGACATGAAGTCTCCGAAAGCACTGCAGCTTCTTGGCTTTTTGTACCAAATCTCCCATTTTCTTTACCAATTAAATCATGCCAGGCAGTCCAATATTCTGGTCGATCAAAATAATCCTCTGGATTAAAGTTTCGCTTGCCAATTGCCTGTCTTTTGCATCCAGAGCCTCGCATTCAAATAGGATGTGATATGCGGTCTCTGTTATTCTATTACACAATCTGCATTGGGTATCTGCGGTTCTGATCCCCATTTTCTGTAGGAATACTTTCAGTGCACAATGTGCTGCTACTATGCGAAAATGGCTCGTACTTTCGTAGTTCTTCACTCCTTTTCTTTGACCCTTTCACTACTCCAGACGAGTACTCTCGCCAGCGTTAGGTGGCGATAGAATATATCTCGTAATATATGCGTAGTGAAAGAGTTAATGGTCCCTTGATAATGTCCATGAGATTGCCTGGTTGTGTTGTCCCTGTATTCTTTGTGCTTCTCTAACATACAACTCCTTACCTGCTCCCGTACTGTGCTTTTGGACACTCTTGAACAGGTTCTGGGCCTCTAAAAGAAGCCGATGATTCCTTCCTTGCCAACTCGTCGGCTTTTTCGTTTGATTCGATTCCCTATTGTTCAGGTACAGTAAAGTAACTTTATTGCAGTGTGCGAGGCTATTCAGTTCTCTAATGGATTCCGAAACTAGTCTTGATTGTACTTTGAGGTTCACTACCGCCCTCAGTATCGCCTGGCTGTCTGTTGTAACGCAGATTCATTTAGTTTGATGAGTGATTTCTGTTGCACCGCGTAATATTGCGTACCATTATTTGATACGCTATCATTGCTATAGCACGGATTCGTTTCTTCTATTTGGCATTATAAACTGTTGTTCAATCTTTATGGGACGGAAATTCTGCCGATCAATAGTTGACGTACAATACTGCTTTAGATCGCACGATGAAAGCATTGAAGTAGCAATCATCCAAAAACAAAGGTATGAAAGAAATAGGAAAAATATGTGCAAAAACGAATGTGTTGATGCGTGGAAGTTTGTTATTAATTTATTTAAGATATAGTAATGGTACATACAGACAATTAGTGTCATCCTACACATTTACAGTACAACCAGATTTCGATTTGGTGCACATACTCACATTGGGGCCTTATTCTGCCGTATAATGGTCCAAGTAATATCCTTGGTGAAGAATCTATCATCTTGATCCATATGTCAAACCGCACTATTTATAGGAACTAGAAAAACTGGTGAATATATTTATTTTTTTCTTTTGAGGCAAAACGAGATAAAGATACAAATAAAAATTAGCAAGAGAATTGCACATCGGAAATATGGCGAGCATAATTCTGTACGGATTCTCTAAATCTCGGCCAAAATCTTTCAGGTAGACCTACGTCGTAGTACCGGCGGTACAATTGCCCAAATTTCTTCGTTAATTGGCACCTTTAAGTCCTGTAGCTTGTGGTGGAAGAGTCTGAAGATCTTTTGACTTAAGATGTCCCTTGAAAACGTAATCAAAAGATTCAGGCCAGGCGATCATAAAACAGTAAAATAAAAGAAACATAAAATCTACTGATAAATTTTATACAAGTTCCCAGAGATGCAAGTGCTGAAATAATATGAACATAAGATGTTTTTACTTACTTCAACACAGTGGGTACCTACTTCAAACTAAGAGCGTCAAATACTGCTCACTATATTTGTGAAAAACCTTGTTTTCCTTTACAAAAGTACATAATTAAAACTTGGCATTTAAAATAAGCTCTTCGAGAAAAAAATAAATTGGATAATTTTTACAATTTACTGTAAGTAATTTGCATTCTTCTAAATTTTTAAATATTTAAACTAAGAAACACCGCTCTTAAGTATTTATACGTTAAAATTGCGTTTTCCTATCACAAATACAATCCTATCACTTTTGCATACATTAACTTGACGACACATCTGCATCCGCCCGCCGCTCTGGACCATACCACAACACACACAGTATACCACATGGCCGTTACCGAGAACAGAAAAACACGGGGAGAGTAAAATAAAGAGGCAGGTGAACACCATCCAAGCCAGTTTATTTAACCCACTCTCACTTTCTCCCATCTCCTACTCCTAGCGTTGTCGCGTCCCTTCCTTCATGTATGCATGAATATGCAGAGCCCACCTATTCGAATATGAATAAAATAACCCAATAAAAGCTATTAGCTTATCTGATCCGTGCGTGGTAATTACGTTTATCGTATACTCCACGTCAGAAATAATGAAAGGATATTTATCTCTCGTACTATACGGTATATGTATGTTGGATACATGTGAATGTTGCCGGTTTGTGGTATAAATTACCGCCCGTTTCGTTACCACCACGTAACCCATATGTGTGATTTTTACCCGACTTCGGAAGTAGGTCACACTTGAGATAAGTCATTCACCTTTCTTTTCATCCTCGCTCCTCGTTCTTGATAAATATTTTCATGTGGATAAAGGGTTGTCGATTACCTGCCCTCTTATCTACTTGTGAAGCTTTTACAGAGCTACCGGGTGTCTTAGTTTATAGGTCGAGGCGGATAACTTTTTTGTTTATGGTTATTTCTTAGTCAAATTCGAAATGTAGTAATTATTATTTAAGATTTTACTATTTTATAACTCTTGATTATATAGGAAATAGAAACAATTTTGAAGTTTTAAATGGAACAGCCTATACTGTGTGAGTTTTTTATCTTGAGACAACGGAATCTCTAAAACACAAATGCATCAAATCAAAACAAGATCTTAATAAGATTTGTTATAATGTAGGGGGCTCACGGAATGGTGGCGAACTCGATCCATCGACGATTGTAGGCTCGATCTAATACTTCTCTTGCTATTCCTGTATAATGTGCTGGACAACCGTCATATTGGAACCAACTGGTTTGTCGTACGTCCAAGGGAAGGTCCTCAAGTAACACTGGAAGTTCGTTCTGCAAGATGTTTCGATATTTTTCACCATTTAAGTTTCCATCGATGAAATATGGACCAATAATCTTATTGCCAATTATTCCACACCAAACATTTACGTTCCAAGAATGTTCAACTTGGCGCAACCAATGGGAATTTTCGATACTCCAGTAATGCATGTTGTGTCGATTTACCGTACCGTGATTTGTGAATGTCGCCTCGTCAGAAAATAATACTCGAGCAGAAAAATTGGGATTATCTTCTATCCGCTGAAGCGCCTATTGACAAAATCGCACTCGATTTTGAAAATCATCGCCATGAAGTTCTTGGTGCATGGAAACTCTAAATGGATGATATTTCCTACGCTTCAATATTTGACAGATAGTGGACTGAGAAATTCCTGATCCACGAGGTATTTCTCGAGTACTAATGTGTAGATTATTAGCGACTGCAGCTAATACCGCGATTTCATTATTTTCTCCAGCAATCGTTTTTCGGTCATTACGTTTTCTTGGCTGTACAGTTCCTTCGCTAGAGAACTGTTGAATGACTCGGTAAAAAGAAGCGTGCGATGGCACCTTGTCGGGAAAACGTGAATAAAGATTAACAGCATAATCGATATTCCTACCACTTTCTCCATAGATGTAAATCATTTCAATTCTCTCTTGTAATGTTATAGCCTCCATTACTGTTCAAATATTCAACACTAACAAATTTGTATTGGATTAATAATTAATAATCTAAAAGGGGATCGGACAATGTGTAAGCATTCACAGCTTGTCAAGTACTGAATAAAGTACGGTTTTGTAACGTTGAATAGCATTTCAATTGCGAATAAATAAATGTATCGAAGTGAAGGGGCACAGTTTCGAACACATGGCTTTTTGAAATGTGAGTTTATGTTAAAATAAAGAAAACACAAAATCATTTTTGCCTGCTTCTCTTTTTTGTGTATTTTTTCTAGACGTTCACAATCATGTTTTTTGCGATTACAGCGCAATCTGTTACGAATCAAAAAAAAAGTTTAAAACAAAAACTACATACTTGATGGCGTAGAATTCGAATCTGCAATACAAAATGGAGGTTCCTATTTAAGATTTCAAACTTGTCCCCCCTCCCACTCAGGGGGGTGAGGTGGGGGGATCGAGTTTGGCACCATTCAGTGAGCCCCTTACATTATAACAAATCTTATTAAGATGTTGATTTGATGCAGTGTTTTAGAGATATGCCGTTGTCTCAAGATAAAAGCTCACCCAGTATATTTTGATATATTTGGATTAAACGTAATTTTCTTATTTCAAAAATATATATGAATTGCTTTTCCTATTCTTGGTTATCGAAAATTTGCATTCATATTTTTCAATCCAGAATGCCGCGAATGTTCCAAAAAGGTTCTATCTGTGAATATATAACTAAGAAGTCAAAGATATGCAAGGACTGTAGCCTCGTAGTAGACACAAAAGATATTTGATCACTCCGCCCTACACTATTTAATTAATTTGGAAATCCAGGAATTTCCGACGCAATTGTCCCGAATTAATTAAAACGTGTAGCACGGAGTGATCGGATATCTCTTGTGTCTAACATTAAGGAACTAAAAGTGCCACACTCTTTGGTTTTCTATGCCTACTAGAACGCAACAAAAATTACTTTGACACGTTTTTCATGTGATCTCTTTTTAATAGTTCGCTATGAGGCCTCTGTTTTAATGTTTTAGTGACATTTTTGCCGATTTCAATGGTATCAAACATTTCATGTTTCAAATAAAAGCTTGGTCACTTATTGTTAGATAAAGAAATGTTGAATATATCAAGCTATAACAAAAATATGAATTGAGAGTGTCTATGCAGTGCCATAATAAAGAAAGATGTAACTGGCATAAAGCTAGTGTTTCGAATTTACAATAATCAAAAGCATTACTTTAACCACGTTTCTTAATATAAGTGTCATATTATTTGGGCAACAAGACCTCGACTATACATCATCATTTCAACTTAAGATTTCTTTTGCCTGCCTTTGTCCTGGTGACTTTCGTCACTATTTCTTGAACTTATTCTATATCCCTTCGCTGTCGGATTTTTTTATTTGTGATTTGGTAAGATGAACTTCAGTTCCCTTCACGTCCGTGTGGCTGGAAACTCAGGCCTATGTTAGTTTCCTGTGGGTGCCCATCTCATTTAAGGCGCTTTCTGCGTAACATGGTTGAAGTCCATATGGCTAGTTTGGACTTTATAACAATGAATTTTGTTAATATTCCAAGAGGATTCTGAGGAATTTTAATATTATATTCTATTTCTCTCATAGAAACGTTTAGATTATCAACTTCTTGATTTACTACAATACCTTCAACGATTGTTGCTTATACCCTGCTATTTTATTAAAGGCTCCATTTAAAAAAAGATTGAGCGGAAATTGTATGCAAATAAATCCTGTGAGTAAAGTAATTTGTTGTTTTATTAATTTACAGCTGTGTTTCACAACGTTTATAACAATTTTGTTACTTCCATCATACGAACTGAGCTAAAGGGAACCATTTTTATTAATTTTCACCTTTTGCTTTACAGCGTACATGTCTTTTGAATTTCTTTTGTTTAGGTAAGTAGGCCTGGATAGCATATTTATTTTTGTTTCACGATAACTAATGCACGCTGTATACCTAAAATCATTTTAGGTATATCAATTAGAGCTTCCAATTAATTCAGATGAGGAAAAACCTGCACGTCATCAGAATCCACGGTCAAATTTAATAAATAAAATTTTCATTTATCACATCAACTTTACATTATTGGTTAACGTGACCATAAATGCTTATTACTTTTCCAGGAAAAATGTATACACTGATACACGCAAATTAACGTCTCTATATGCATTTTGATTTATGAACAGGTGTGATGTATGTTGTACATATGAATCGAATCTGTTACCTAAATTTATATTAAAAAGTATGCTCATACTTATGCATTGTACTTCAGTCAATTTTTTTATATTTACTATCTATTTCTGCGATATCAGTATTTGTATGATAAGTAGCTTTCCAGCAAAATTAAATCTGACAATGATATAATGTTAACTGCTGCACTTACATGCAATGACGCAACCTATTATACAGTATTGCATTTTATGTTGCATACATGGTAGACATAGTTGGACGGTAGCAATTAGTTCGACCGGGTAATTTCGCTTTAGGAAATGGTAATAATAACAATAATACATAAAAGTAAGCATGAAGTCTCCTCTTATCATAAGCAAAATATTTTTAAAAATGAAATATGTAAGTAAACAATATTTAGTGATATATGTACTGAACGTTAGCAATGCCTTTTGCACATTAGAAAGAGAATAATTGTTATTTTAACAAAGAACTGTAAAGATAATTTGAAAATGCAATACGACTACTATTATTTGGAATAGTGAATTAAATTTTATGGCGAAAATAAAAAAAAAAGTACTTTACGAAAACCATTATTCATTTTCGTAATAAGCTATTTATTTAGGTACATTAGCAATAGTGGATATACTTTTGGTGAGCATTGTTTTTTTTTTTTTTTTTTAATATATATTAGCACAGGTGCACTTATATATGTTTAAGATCAACCAACTATTCGGTTTGATTTTTTTAGATGTAGCTGAACTTTAAAAGGTAGCGTCCATTAATTTCCGCACTGAGAAAAATAGATAGTAACAATAGGGACAACTAACTTTATAGTTGGTTGTATTATAATTATATTAGAGCGCACCATCTTCCTAATAAACAGTAATACATGGATGAATAATGGGTACTTGATAACGTATTGTTGTCCTTGAGTTAATATCATTCATTATATTTATAATACGTGGTAACATCTTTTTTTCTCCGTGCGATGTTGATTCCAAACCGTATGAACACAATACAGTTTCTAAATCTAGTTATTACATATTAACACTAAAAGCTAGGTAGTTGTAAGTTCCAAGTTTTGTCATGCAGATCAGTTCTTACTTCAAACAAAATTAACTCCACACATAACACAATGTACGCTGAAGAAGTATTAATATGGTTTTAACAAAGCTGTGAGCAAAATCTTAGTACGATTAATCACGTCAAAAATTTTCTGGCGAGTAATACCAGGTTTTCTCTTATTTCATATCCGGATGCTACATAAAATTTTATGAAGGAGTACATTGCGCCTATCCGGCAATTGCGAAAAATATCTACATAGTTAAGAATGTAAACTTAAATGTCGAGTACCTTGGAGACTACGTGTAGATACGAGCAAGATGCGGTCAGAACTTCCTTTAACGAACGATCAAGTCGCGCTAGACATTGATGTAGAACATCACCTGATGCTGAGATTAATGCGGATTTTCGGTTGCCCAGGGTAGGAAATTCCTACGATTGATGTATTTTACCTTATCATTAAACGGAAAAGTTTTAAAAATTCTTTTTCGTCATTTCAATTTGAAATTGTACTGACGTGGAATTCAGCAAACTAGGTTTCTAGACGCAATGGTACAGTGTTACCAAAATGTCTCAAGATCGTTTGATGAGTTGATGTTACATGGTCGGAAAATCTTTGGTGACATATGCAATGCCTTTTCTTAACTATCTGCTGCATCCACAATAAGTCTTAATAACTCTTTCTGTTCATTTAGAGATGATAGATTTTATGACGGAACAAATGTGTTTAAAAACAAATAATACATCATGGGGTTTAACATCCAAGTAAACGGATAAGAATAAGTTCCAATTCCTGCATATGGACAATGTACCATAACTTCAATTCTTCATGAAATTTTAGGTTGAATACGAGTAGGAAATAAAAAATAGGAATTTCTACCTAAAATACCAGAGTTTAACAACAAATTTGGAATCTATCTGAAAAATTAAGAGTAGCTATCTAATTCAGCTCAAACAGTAAGAAAGATAACTGGGTGGTACATATGTAGTTAATGGGCCACCTAGCATAATTAAGAGATGTTATTTTCTGTGCGATTTGCTTGTTTTAAGAAACATAGACGCACCCGGTTTTCGAATTAGGTGATTTACTTGTAGTATATCTAACCTTTGATCTCTGAATTTCATATATAAAGAAAACAACATATACTTAAATTTAGGAAGAATGCTACAAGAGAGCTTCGCGATTTATCATCGAAAATCAGCAGTGTAAACTACATATCTGAATCTTCGGTTTGCAATTAGTTGCCTTCGTTCAAAGACGTGATTATAGGTAATAAGTATGTAGATACTATAATAACAATATAGTATATTAGTCTGTCAAAACTAATTTTAATATGAAGTACCTTAGCTTCACATGTGGCCAATTAATATGTTCTACTAGAAAGATAATTGTTTCCCGAATAAATATTGTTGACAGCATGTTTTAATTAACCGACGAATACTAAACATTTTTACAAAAATTGTATTGTAATATTTCAAGATGGAATGAATGCTATTTATTATTATTCGGTTGATTACTACCCGGCTGATGGTCTAGTAGCTTGCACGTTTGGTTATTAGTCACGGGGTCGCGTGTTCAAATCTCACTTTGGTCAATTACGATAACCGACTTTTTCCGAGGTAATTAGGGGGAAGACTTGGCTCTGCGGGGGTACCTAACAGCATTTATAGCTTAGGCTTCATCCACTCCTTAAAAAATTCAGACGATTTGATAAACTTGGTATTAGATGCAGCTTTCAAATAAAATTTGCTGCTTTCTGTACTAAAACATGTTTGTCACATTCAGTGCTTAATTGCTTTCCCGAAATGCTTGGTACAGGTATATTTTGAAAACTGAGGACATTCATAAAAAAATAAGGCAGTGTTTTGTTGTTTCGCATTTGTCTTTTTTTAAATACTTTTTACCATTTCTCTCTTAGTTTTGTTTGTTGTATTTTGCTAGGTGAAGATTGGGATTGTTTAATTTATTGACTTATTGTTGCATCCTCTCTGAAATTTCGCCGAACTCAGAAGTATCCAAACTCTGAATGGGATCTTTACGTGTGATACCTCGCTTTGATACAGGACCTAGGGTTTTAATTCCTATCTGAGAAAAAGATGTTCTGATTTTTATCCACAATTCAAAACCAAACCGTCTCAGCCGAGAATCGAATCCATGCCAACCACAGCCACCGACACGACTTTCTTTCATAGATAATTCACTTCCAATAACTTTACTTTATGAAACACCGAATTATTTCAAATATTTTCTTTATTTTAGCAAACATAGAATATTAGAATGAACCAAAACAAATTATTTTGCTGTCATATGTTTGCACAGGTATTATTCAAATCGTCTATTAATTTACTTTTGATTTAAAAGTGTTAGAATTCTTATTTCTTCTTTATATCTTCAGCATACTATTTCGATTCATAAATGTAATTATTTCGGCGGTAGAGGCAGCACAATCTTTATAATGTTAATTAATTTCAGTAGTTGGTATGTCTACTATTCGTAAATTATCGTTAAGGAAACGTGTTGTTATATATATTTCTTCACATCTTTGTTTCCGCATTTACATTAAAACGTCCATTGTTTCACAGTCGGTAGTTTATGCGTCCACAATATGTCTTTTGAGAACTCTAACAATAAGTAGTAAATATTATAAATGGCAATGAAACAACAAATAACAAAGAAACTGAGTAAACACTTTTAGTTTGGTTTAACAGTAGCGCTTATTCATAGAACAGCAACAATGTGTGCATTCTTTATTAAGTGAAAATGCAGTTGTCAGAACATGACGACTAATTTTTGTCTGGTTAGATTTATACTTATTGTAGTTTTCTTTTTATTTGTCTTTGTTTTGGAAACCAAATAAAGACAATGTTATAATTCCACAAATAAAAATGTAATCACTTAAAATAAAATTATGTTCCTAATAGTCTGGAGTCCTCTTCTGTGTAAATGTATTAAAACTTGATAGACAATTAATGCCACAATGGGTTAGAGCAAATTTTTCGTGATCTGTAACAAATGAGTTCGTAACTGTCCTACGCGAAGTCACTGCCAAATAAATTATGAGTGTCGCAGCCCCAATTCTGCTAGGAGACGATCTCCCAAATCTCATATAAATGTTCGAGATCGTATATTACTATAACTAATAATATATAAGATATGCCCATATATTTCGCGGTTCCATTTGCGAAGTAAATCATTCCATAATACGCGTTCTGGAGCCCGGCGATAAAGGCTTCGAGCTTTCGAGCATTTCTAGTCGCACACGCGATACTACTACGGCAGCGGGTCTCAGCGTGCTGATGCTGATGCTGGAACATGCACAATTTACTGAAAATATAGGTAGGTTATATAGCTTCGTGGTAGGTAGGAACTTGCGAGCTTATTTTTAGCGGCAGACTTATAGAGCCAGATATGCATTTTAAGTTTTATATTATTTGAGACGACTTTAGCCGAGGTGTATGCCGATAGGTAAAGTTGAAATGATGATGTATTTGGCGATAATGTCTTCTTTTACGATCTGTGGAGGCATTTTTAAAATAGATAGATATAAAAATGTGATCAGCCGGTATCTTTATTGGTACAGGGAGCTGTATATGATCAGTAACGAAGATCAAGGTCAAAATACAAATACCTTTGCATTATTACGTTCTTAAACTCCTGCCTACACCGTAACTTATACTGCTTGCTTTATAATGTTTGCCTTTGTGAACGTTGTATTAAAGTAGTGGATATGTTTTTATCAGCACACAATAATGTCTTATAAATCTCAAGCAATTTGCCCTAATAAATATCAAAGCCCAAAGTTAAATAGGAAAAAACCTATATCGGACATGCATTAGATCACATGCTGATTATGGCTCTAGGTTCTATTAAATAACTTCCTAAAACAAAAAACCTACATCGAATATACGTTTCGCAAAATGCTGCTTCACGGATCTGTATGGGAACTACACGATCTCCTCCTATTGGGAAATTAAGAAACCTCCACTAGATCTGTGACCCAAATAACTTGCCACTAAGTATATTTAAAATTAATAGCCTTTAACAGGTACGAGATTATTTTGAAGATCGCTAGAATATCAATTCTATCCACTATAGATAGATATTAGTGGAGAAGGAAGAGCTCAAACAAATATAGGGTGTCAAATATAAACGAGATTGTAGAGGATAAGTATTGAAGAAAAAATACCTTAACTGCATCTTTTTTTTGTTGAACTTATATCAAAATGACATGTTCATATTCCTCGATATACAGGTGATATAATCCATGGTATATATGGCCATGCATCAATAATATCGGACTTAGAAGATATTGTCATTATTTGTACTGACGCAGCAAAATTTGACAATGATGTGCCATAACCGAGCATAAGAAAATGCATAAATTAAATGGGAATATGTTTATATTTGCTACAAAAGCAGGAGGTCATCATAGAAGCGGTAGAATTCATAGAACGAATATTATCAAAGCTTGCATCATGTTGGATTCATAAAGTGTCTTTGAAGATATGTTAAGTGAAAACGTGGAAGATGTGGACCCTATTGTACAGGCAGTAATAGCTGAAACTGGGAAATTAAAACGCCCAGGAAATAGCGGATCAAAGGCCACGTTGCTATCATATGGAACGAGATAGTAGATGGACTTGCTAAAAGAGTAGTTACGGAAAGAATACACTACAACATAACCTTGGAATGGAAAAAACAGGACAGGATGGAGCAAAGTCTCTGAGACCAATAAGTCTGATCTCTTTTATGCTGAAGACTCTAGAAAACGTGCTAGACAGATCATATCGGCCACTACATCAAGACCAGTATACGTATCAAGCTGGAAGATCCACAGAGACCGCGTTACACCAGCTCATTCAGAGGACTGGGCATGCTCTGCAAACCAAGCAAGCGCTTCTGTACACCTTCCAGGATATACAGGAAGCTTTTGTTAATACTTCAGCAACATCAGTCTCCAAAGCATCGAAGAACCAAGGGATCGATGAAACAAGCTGCAGGTGGATAAACTGCATGCTCCAAGGGAGATCAATTTACACAACCATCATGAGAAAAACACTGGTGGCTCGGGTCGAAAGAGGATTTCCGTAGGGTGAAGCTATGAAGCCTTATCGTAGACTAGCTACTAGTAGGACTAGACAATGAAGGACATAAAACTTTAGGACACGCAGATGAGATTGTGATTCCTACCTATGGTAAATTCAACAACGTAGTACGGGGCAAAATTCAGAACGCTCTACATGTTGTACAAGGATGGACCGAGGGAAATATTAGTCCTTCCAAAACGACCACAATAGCATTCACCAGAGGGAGGAAGTTAGATGGTCTGGCACCGCTAAGAAGGAGTGAATAAATAAAGCTGTCTGAGGAAGTAAAATATCTTGGTGTTATACTTGAAATCGACAGTTTCAGAGAATTAAAGCCAGGGCGGAGACAACACTTGTTGGTACATCCTTAAGGGCTACACCTGCAGGAATCAGCAGCTTGCAGTTTCGAGAATGTAAAAGGAGATGTCACTCATTTGATTTTAAAATATGGCAACTGTATTAACGACAAAAAGTAAATGTTAAGAGAACTATCGAAGCTGAAGGTTCAGCAATCGACGAATATAGTGCAAATTCTAAGAAACGATAACATCTATGTATACAGAGCATTAATAAAGTATGCACATTAAAGCCACTAAAATAATAATTTAGCTATTTGTTCTTTTCTGTGGGGTTTTTCCTACTTGTTTAGTTAAAGCCCGTTCAACATGCTCCGAAACGTGAAACAGTATCCATATTTCATTTGTTTTAAATTTGTTAGAATGTTTAATTAAGAATAACATACCGTCAGCATTTTTTCTTTGTGAGTTCATGAGGGTCTGTTAGACGAAATGAATTGATAATCTAAGGCCAAGACCTTAACTCCAAATCAGTATAAAAAATTTCAGCACACAATAATTTAGCAATCCATTCATATTCCATGCAATTTAGTGTCAATTTTTTAACATGACACATTTTGCATAACTACAAGAACTGAAGAATATTTTTTTTATAAAAATATCGTTGATCTATTTTACCGTTTTTCTACAAAAAAGAATCACGAATTTTAGTATTCCAAGTTCATTATTTTGTATTACCAATCCGTATCTGGAATATATACTTTAAACACATCCAACTCAAAAGATTTCTCTGAAATCTTAGATATAAATATTCTCGTTTTGTTCTTGGATCCATTACCATTTCTATTACACGATATTGAATCTCATTGCCAAGTGCTGATACTACATTAGTTTCAATTTACATTGCCACGGTGCATTAAACATAACCATTGAGAGAATTCATTTTATGGCATGATTGTCTTAAGCAATAACTAAAGGGATTTGCAGCATTAATTACAGATACGTTGCTGTTGAAATCTACCTAGCCTCTACGTGAAATAAAAAGTATTTCCTTGTATTCTACATGAATAGATCCGATAGAAATGCAATGTAATGTTTGTAAGTTTGACGTCGTTATAAAAAAACAATAGGAAATTAGTAAAACAAACATGTCTTACGAAATTAGAGAGAATCTTCTATACCGTAAGGAAAGTGAAAAAAACAGTTGACAACTTGAAGACTAATTACAAAAGTAGTTACCACTAATTCTTGCAAAAAAGCCCGCGTAAACGTAGTTGCTTCTTCAACTTATCTGTGAGGCAAATGCCGAAGATTAGTTGCTAGCGAACGCAGATGATGGTCTTCAACAAAGAAACGAATTAGAAACAGCCGTTCCCTTAGACTACAGCTTAAGTACGAAATGCTAATTTTAGTATCAGAATACAGGTAACTGCTTTGTATCAACTCTTATATAGGAGACGCTGGAGAGACATCGGATTTATAGATTCGTATGTGTGTAAGGAAACGAAATATTTATGTAAAATATAGATCTTATAATATGTATATTATTACCGAGTATTACTGTTGTTTGGAACTGAAAATACGAGATATAGACAACGTAATACTCACGATTCGCGGAAGATTTTCATTAAAAATAATTTACTACTATTGAAAATAACGACGTTTGCGGCGGTCTGCACGACATTGTCTGCGGCTGCCTTCGTGAAATGCCTATGTAAAACAGTGATTTTGCATACCACCTCGATGGTAAAAACTAGATGTAAATGTTGAAATATCGATAGAGCCGTAACAAATCTACTGTCGTATTTTCAATTTCCGAAGGTATAACTGAGGTATTATGCAACATAATCGGACACGCTTACGTAATCGTCGTTGTTTGAACTTGAGAAGAAACTCTGTGAGGTTATTTTTGAATTTGTGCAATCGATTGATTTTGTGCGACAAATCAAATTTGTATGTGACATTTTTGTCGTCCAATTCTTGAACCGAGCGACGTTGTCGTGTAGGACGAGTGACGCACACTATTCAGCATCTGTTTAAAAATAGACGAAAAGTAGACACGTTCACCGTTTAAGCAGCAAAGATAGCTAGCAACAGTTCTGTGTCGTATTTCACATCGTCGCTATTGTCGTAGTGAAAGGTTACGTATGAATAACATATGGCAAATTTTTATGACATTTTGTAAATTAAAGCAACCAATAACAACAAATGCGTAAAAAATACTGGAACAAAGTTTCATCATACGTAGTCCTGCCATAAGTTATGTCCCTATTTTTGATGCGCTACTGGGATGATTGCAAGTGTTGACAGGTTGTTGTTTTATGACATAGTTATAAGTGAGTATGCATATTATAAAAATGAAATCAGTTCGTCTCGATACGTTGAGCAGTGGATATGGAGTGGAGTAGCAAAGAACACCATGTCGCCGTTATTGCTTTGCACACATGTAGTGAAGCTGCACCGGAGATATTCAACTTTTTAAAGCCGTTAAAAATATCAAAAAAATTCATTTATCGGGCAGTGAAACGATACATTGAGATCTCCTATGTCGACGACTGAGCAAGAAGTGGTCGGCCACGCGAAACTCGAACCCTAGCAGTCGTAAAAGTAGTTGCTGCAAAAATTCGCAAGAATTCCGCCCCGAATACAGAATATTGTGGTTCGTGAGATGAAAATACTTCCTAGATCAATGTCCCATACTATTAAACTTAACTTGGGTCCTGGTGCTTATCGGAGAACCAGGGGACAGGGCGACCAGAACAAATGCATCCGCAAACCTTTTTCACTGATTAGAACCAAAATTTAATCGGCGAAACGATAAAGTGTATGCTCGCAGTTCCAAGGAAGCTGCAGAATAAAAATGAGAAAGTAGAAAGAGGTCATCATCCGGCTATGGTGATGGTTTGGTGGGGAGTTGCGTATGACGGTGTCATTCAACTGGCATTTCTACGAGCAAGGAGTCAAAACACATGCAGCGAACTACTAAACTAATATTTTGGAATAGATAGTAAAGTCACTGAATGACTCATTATTTTTAGGAAATCGCGGGATCTTCCAGCAAGATTCCGCACCGGCCCATAAAGCAAAGTCCACGCAGTGTTGGCTAGAGGCGAATTTACCCGAATTCAAATTAAAAATAAAGATTGGCCCTCGGGAAATCCAGATCTGAATCCTTTGGACTTTGGCAGAGAAGGCCTGCTCCATTTCTCACCATAATATCGGGGCATTAAAAGCAGATTTGTTCAAACCAGTGGCTTCAGTACCTCTAGAAGTGGTGCGTGCGGCAATCGACGAGTGGCCGCACCGTTTGAAGCAGCGTGTGAGAGCAAAGGGCGGCCATTTTGAATATTTTTTACATTTTTAAGTTCTCTGTAAAGTATGTAATAACTACCAATAAGTGTATTTTTCTTTAATTTATATACGTTAGCACAAGGGACAGAACTTATATATAGCGATAGTTAGCAACAAGCTTTTGCCCAAAGATTTCTATCATGTTCAAATGAAAGGCGTATTTTCTAACAAAAAATGATGCTCTATCGCATTCTTCGATATCTCTTGCGGAATCCTCTAACACTGAATTATCAAAATAATGATCGTAATCATTTGTTTCTAGTATTGCTAATAGATCTTCGCCTCTGAACTTATTTTCATTTCGCAACTTCTGATTTTCACTCATTTTTACAAATGTGTACGTAACGATCGCCGCAACAAAGGTGACTGAAGCAATAGAGCGATATAGATGCATACATTTCCGCGTATGCAAAATATATACATGTTCTAAAATACCGGACACCATGTTCTTTACAATAAATAGCTATTTATTATATTTTTTTGCTACTATATTAGGAATATATACATCTGAGATAGCTAAGAAGAAATTTAATTAAAATTTTGTTTAGAAATTATCCTAAAGAAATAATGTCTGGGATCCAATTGTACCCCGTTCGGGTTTATGAAAGTTAATCGTGAATATCTGGAAAAGGGCACAAAATTTTGGCTTTACAATACAAATCAGCACAAAGTATGGTAGCCAACTTGACGGACCTGTTTAATCTAAACCATATATTACGTTTACGTGTTTACATTTCGTTTGGAAGGAACTACCATAGCATAAAACTGATCGTCTGAATAATCATTGTAATAACTCTACTTGGATATTAATCTTACAATAATTAATTTTGTATTTAAATGTTTGCCGCAAAGAAAGGATACACTTATGCTAAACATAAAGCTCCGTCTCGCAAATTTTGAATAGGAATAGGTTTGATAACATATTCCTAGAAAGAAAAAACTAAATATTACTAGATATTAGAACTATAATAAATGATACTTCTTATGTAAGTATTAGTTTAAGGAGAGCATTGATCCGAATATTACTTTTTAATACAGAAGTTATTATAACTACTTGTTATACAATAATTATTATAACGTTAATCCGTATTAATACTACTATAAATTTGCTGTCATTAGTTTTACTATTTGTACTTCAACAGATATATGTATATACATCCTTATTTCATTATTTTGCATGTGTTTTATTGTAACTGGCAATAAAGGTTTATGTTCCACACAATAAAATATAGTTTATAATTTAGCAGCTATTAATATGCGTTTAGCAAGTTATTAACACTTTTATTTCTGTGGTTTCAATTGTGCTACCTATTTATACTGCCATATAAATTACTCCATTCCAAACTTAAATGATTTGAGTGTGCTTTGTGTGTCATATTTCAACGTAGTAAACGTACACCATACACAACAAATATAAACGGTATCTATCGTATTGTAAGAAACGGGAAATTGTACGAAAAAATGGTAGAAACATTTTAAATAATGTATAAGAGAACGCGACATCCGTGGACGGAATAGCTGTGTAATCGTTTAGGAATTTCGTTTGTATTCAAATTTATTTTTATGGGCAGCCCAAGTAACTGTTAAATAGCACTAAAATGTAATGAAGTAGCTTGTGTATAAAATATGCACGGGATTGATGGCGCTAAAATGTTTCTTTTATTTCGTCCTGGCTTGCAAATTCCGTTATGTGTATTGGTTAGTATTCTAATTATACTCGTGTACATGGTAGAGTAATTTCAATAAAACCATAATGGCTACCTAGCGGAAATACTTTTCTTAACTTTAGTAAGCAGTATGTTCAGATTTGAAGCAATTTCTCACGCAGCTTTTGTAATTATAACAAAATATCAGAAGAACAATCGGTAATTTCGACATCCTAATTGGTACTTTAGCTGTACTACAACTACAGAACATTTCTTTTGGCAGTCTCGAATCCCATCTTATCAGAATGCTCTCGACTGTAATACCTAGTTTCAGTTTTATCGCATTGAGCGTATTGCTGTATTTTAAGCTGTTTTAAGCAAAAAGTGCTAATATTTCAAAAACTATCAGAAATAGGTCTAGAAAACTCTAATACTCCATGTAGAATACTATGTTTTATTAAAGACGCTTCATAAATCGGTCAATAAATAACTATTACTCTTAGTAGTTTCAATGCACAGAATTCTACTGTTCTCTCTACACACCCAGGATATTCATAAAGAAAATAACATAATATCTACAGTGATTTGAAAGCGTTCTGTATTTCGTTTATATAGGGCTCTTCTGAAGTAAGTTCCCAGTTCGAAAGGGCCATAGCTTTCGCATATTTGTAATATGTATAAAAATAGAAGCACTAATTTTTTCATAACTAAATGGAATTTATTGTAACAAAAAGAAATACGAAAAAGTTAAATGTGACTACCAACCGCCGAGTACCATGTTGTTCAATAAGTATTGGTGGTTTTTTCTATGCTATAAACGGCATTAGATAGTGCAGTCCTAAATATGTTTTGAAGTTCCTCACGAGTAATAGGTCTACTAAGAAAAACTCTTTCGTTGATTTTGCCGGTGTAAGACAGAATTTACTGCAGTGGATAATTTATTTTTTAGCAGAACAGTCTGACGAGTACAATATTAATACCGGTTATGGGGAACAGCAGCAAACATCGAAAGGCTATCCATCATTCAAAAAAGACTGATAAGGTTAATCTTCAACTTAAATTATCGAGAGTCTTGTCTGGATACCTTTAAAAAGCAAAACCTGCTGCAGTATGTATATTCTTAAGTGCAGTCGGATGGTGTACGTAGGTAATCGTGGGTGCGTTGGTGAACAGCAATACATTTTGCAACAGAATAAGGAAGTTTTACTGATTTCTAAAGTATGCAGCTAAGTTTTACTCGAAACTGTGTCGTGTTAGGAGTGCAATTCTTCACTCTGCCACTACTAACAAGTAAAGTCACCCCCCATTTTGATAAAATATTGCAGGTATATATAGCAGTGAAAAATAATCAACTCCGATTTTTTTTAGCTGCAAATATTCACTTGTTGAGGGAGTCACAGACCCTTAAAGTTACACCCCCAAAACACATCTCTAACAATATCCTTGGAACTAGAAGAAATATCGAACTGAATTGAAAAGGAAAATATTCTTCTTTACAATTCGGACAATAAGAATAAATTTCCTACACAATTCCTGGAAATCCCTGCTTTCGAAACAATCCAACCGTAACCGTCATACCCTACTGAACCGTAATCGTTACCCGCATATAAACCCATGTGTCAGTTCTTCAGTTTCGATATTAGAAACGTCGTATCGTCTGCAAATACAACCGCGTCGGTAAGCGACACGTCATTTATATACAAAATATATAAGAGAGGGCCCAAACCACTACCCTGTGGAACACCTCGCTTTACTGGTAGGCTGGGCAACCGTGATCCCTTTATTTCCATATAGTGTGTTCTGTTGTTCAGATAACTAGTAAACTAGTAAAAGGCAACCTCTCTAACACCGCAATTCACTAACTTCCCCAAAAGAATGCTATGGTTTATCACATCAAACATCAAATGCCTTACTAAGATCCAAATAACATCCAATGCAGGTCTGACTATTATCCAACCTCTTATGTAAAGTATTTAAAATATAATACAATATAGTTTTTATTGGTTAAACATAAATATGCAATACACAAATTAACACGCACAAATTAACGCACAAAAGATGACACCACTCTATTTACTGAAATATTGCAAGAGATCCTAAAAACAAATAAGGTTGAAGATTCTAGAAAAGTGACAATATTGTTGAATTCCCTTGGCATCGATGTCTACAAAATGCTTAAAAATGTGTGCGAAACCTATAATCCAAGTGCAAAACATGCTGCTAATAGTTGGACTAAAAGAAGGTGTCATTTTTGAAAGACTGCGCAAAGAGGAAACAACAGGTTCTCTAGAAAAATTAATGGAAATAGTCTGAACGAAGAAAACTACATTAAATGAAAGTAAGCACGTAGAAATTAATAAACTGACGGCTGTAAATGAACCGTAAAAACATAAGAGTGCGAAATAAGGAAGTAGTAAAAATAATAATGTAGAGAAACATTGTGTTAAATGTAATAGACCAGATCGTAACTTTAAATATCGCAAATTTAAAAATTATAAATGTTAAAAGGAACTGCAATCACTGAAGTAGAGGGCAGGGAGAGGAGCCGTTAAGGTTACTCCTCATTTTATACTGGAGCTAAGGTTAACTTTTATATTCGTGTTAATCTTAAAAATTTTCTTTACCTAAAGGTTTTCAGCTAACAAAAGCGGAAGGAGTAAACTTTTATGGCTCTGGTCGCAGTTGATGACATATAATTAACTGTAAATAAATTTCTTCTATCAAACAATAACCTTACTTCGCTTACACCTTGCCATAATGAATTTTCGGTCTCGATAGACAAATGTTCCTTCTTATTACATATTCGGCGGCGTCGTGTTTACAGGGTCAAATCTACATAACCAGCGATGCATGTCATTAAGTTAAGTATACGCGTGTCCAACTGACATAAAATCGTTTATTAAATTTTTAAGCAAATACCCGATAAAAAGATAACCCGCAGGTATACACGTATAGTGATGGTGTCACCGAAACGTGCCCGTACTATCGATGAAGCGTCACAAAGCAAACAGGGTCCACCGCTAACCAAGAAGAACAGCAAAGGAAGTCACGCACTGGGTATTCCGTTGGTTTGTTGTATTGAAGTTCGGGGTGTGGACGACCCGCGCCTGCGGTCACGACAGCCACGCGCTCACCTCACTGCAAATTTGGTACACACTGCTCATAACTAATATGTTTATTGTTCTCTCCTGTCGTACGGTATGCCATGATCGCACGCGCTCTTCTCGTACGGTGTGTAATTTAAAGGTTATCGACCCCTCACTTATGTACATGTACATGCACATTACTTAGTAACACATCCGCATAAACATGCATGTGGATATAAAAAAAAAACTACAGTATCTATTCGAATAATTTCTTTCTAGCTTATTTTGTTGTTCAATAAGGTACAACAGATTCCTTCGCTTTTGAAACTGAAGTATAGACAGATGTATGTATACATGAGAATAGTATTTGCCGTATAATATTACAGTTGTTATATACATACGAAATATCTTTATGTGCTGAGAATAAGCATGAAGCATATTAGCACCTGAATTTATAAAGATTCATAAATTTATTTAAAAAATACGTGTAAGGACGTATACATGCTAACCTAAGATAACTCCTTGTTTACTTTATTTATTGGTGCATTATTCCTTGATAATTAAAAAGTTGTTTCAATAAAGGCCAAGATTTAATTCTATATTCTGTGTTTTTAAATTTTATTCTTTATTCAAAACTGATAGAATCACATGTGCGATTTTGTGTTATTTCGTCCTCAATAGTACACAGAAAAGAAAAACAAAGTTAAAATCACCACTTCGGTCGTTCCCTGGCGACTGCGCGTAAAAATCACCACTTCGATCGTTCCCTGGCGACCACTCCGTTTTCAGATTCAATTTGTCAACTAGGTAAAGTGTTTAGCCCGCTCTATAATTATAAAATATTTTTTCTTCTTTAGAGTTAATAAATTTTCTGGAACAGATATCTATGAAACTGTAACTTTGCACTTTCCTTGGCGTTAAATTTGGGAAATAGGGCGAAATACTACTCAATTAGAATAAACTTCTCTATATTTTCGGTGTTTAGGTATATCTGCTTACCAAAATGGGTGTTAGTTTTTGCCTATATAACACATTAATATTTATACCACTTAAAAGTGCAGATATGAAGGTGATATGACTCTAGGATGTGTTAGTTACAAGTAAGAGACTTACAAGAAATACGAATACTCCACGCTATACGATTTTGTTAATTTGCGACAATTGTTTCGGATATTCAGACCCATTGAATTAGAAAAAGAAAACGATAAAATAACTAAACATACCTCATTATCCCCTACCCTGAATCAATAATTAGTGTTTTTTTTCCACTTATCATCTACTTTTAACCTGCTAGAATATATCAGAAGAACTCAAAGTGAAAATATAACTACGAAAAACATATGTTGATCCCAATAAATTCATCAATACCGAATTGCGCTGAAGGCATGTTCCCTGTTACAAATATCAAATACTGAGTTTCTATTGACCAATGCCTCGTAGTGTGACGATTAAAAATTCTGACACTTGAGAAATACATTCGTCGACCAGATGACAAGTCTTCCTCTTATTTGAAATTTAAGTGGATGATATTTAATTTTCTTTTGAATTCTTTTGGGGTTAGATTTTGCTGCACCACCTTCTTCCACTATTTTTTTTATAAGAGGTTAAATTCGTGGCTGCCGTGTAGGATAACACATCTATGTATTTCTTTATTTTCCCTGTCTTCTTTAATGTATGTTTTGGGAAGCCGCTGACTAAAACAGCCGTCTTGAAGTAGATTTTTTTTTTTCAAACGAAGAAGACAGTCTAGAAAAAGCTACTTTCTTTCGGGATACTTAATATAAACGACCCCAAAATATGAGAATGATTAACCTAATATTAGCGCTGTAAATACTTTATCTATTGAACTATAACTCATAAGCTTCTTGAGGATTTTGATCGGATTGTATACAACATTTCAGCATATCATACCTTTCGAAGTTCTTGTAAACGGCCATTGTGGATAAATAAACAAGCAAACAGTACGGCAAAAACACTTAAGTAAGAAGAATATTTAACAACAAGCAAGAAATTAGTGAAAGTTTGAACATTCGCTTGTTTGCTTAATATCTCGGTAATGGCCCACTGTCCACATACATACAAATTTTTGTTTGAAAAAACTGCCAACGATAAATAGGTTTCAGATGAAGATGATGCAAGAGAATTCTGACACGAAGCAAGATGGCGACGTTAGAAAAGACGAAGAAATGTCAGTAAAGAAACGGAATAGGGACCCTTTTTATTGGTCGAGATAAATCATGACAGTAGAACAAACAATTCAATAAGTTGTTAGAGTCTCTCCTCATATGCATGGTCTCGTAAGCATCTAATTCCCTCGAATATGTTGAATTTTTCATAGTTCAAGGTTCTCAGTATTAATTTTAAGGCCAGTATCATTACTATGTTGTGCAGCGCTGAATGATTCAAGCCTCCCGTAGCAATAATGCGCTATGTGCTCTTTAATCTGCTTCCAATTGCACGCTTTCCATTGTTATTAACTGCCCGCAGTTCCATCTTTTACAACGTTCGATTGAGCTTATCGATTGAGTATTATTCGCGCTTATCGACAAGTGTCTTCATTTAATATTAAGATAGTTTAGGTCACCCTCAATTGGCTCAGTGTCTTCCACAAAGAGCTTAGCCCAGACACTTGTGAATTGTAAGTTGTGATCCACAGTAATATTTGGTTCTAAGCTTTTTGTCAGGTAATATTAAAACAGCGTATTTTTATGGAACGCTCACTTCCCTTTGTTTCTACAAGCAACATTTACATGTAATAATTGCACCTATTTTTACAGGAATCGATTGCAATGTACCTATTTGTGGGTAGTCATCAACTGTGATAAATATAAGCGAACTGAACAAATCAATATTATAACAAAAAGAAAGTATTACATAACAATTAGAACCTTATAAAACCGCTCTTTAATATCTCATAGTAGGGATCTTTAAGGGCGCGTTGCAGAAAATAATTGCAAATACAAATAAACGTTGCATTTTCGTTTATAACCCATTCCGGAAGCAATTAGTTTAGAAGATAATTATTGCAATTACAGTCATATTAGATTAGTAGCAATTGCTATCAGGATGTTGAAAGTTTTAGTGTAATTAATGCAAAATTTACCTTTTTCTCAAGCTATTTATTGTTTCCATACACGCACCCGTAATTGTTAATAAAGGTGTAAATGCACTAATAAGCACCAACTAATTACATTTCGTGCTAAATTATAGTAAAATACGAAATAAATATCTATTAATATAGTGCCATCTGTAATTTTACATAAAAAAATTGTAATTCTTCTTGTTGCCGACGTGAAGACTGGAGCGTGTTAAAATATCTCTCGTATGTACCTCGTACCCAGGCAGTTGGCCACCTGTTGCAAACATTAGCGTTATGTGTTCCTCTCATGTTGACTGTATAATAAGGTTATGTTATTTATTTTGTTTTTTTTTTAAATTTGTTTAAATTTATTTTGTTTACTTTAAAATTACTCTTTTATATACTAGTTCCTGATAAACAAATTTCATTTCCCACACCTATTTTAGCAATTTCAAAGTAAAGATTAAGAAACTGTTTATGTGGTACAAAATAATATGTGGCTTCATGGTTAAAAATTAAATTTGATTATTTGGGGTCACATATAATTGGCACCTACTAAATTCAATAACGCAGTTTCTGGGAAAAATCTAGAGCTAATAGAATAAGGAATGGTCAATTTAAAATCTGGCATGTTATAGCATTACAAAATATTTAGTAAAACCGGGTAAATTTAAAAAAAGTTTATTGAACTTTTGAATATACTTATAACCTACAGCAAACTCCAGTAATTTAAAGAAATGGTTGAAGAACTATAAAACAATCGCACTTTTCTGCTAATTCCCGACATCAGCTTTTGTACATGCATTTCGCTCATACTTTCAGATGCTTGTCTCCACTTTCCCTTAAATTGTTGGATGTCTGACACGTTAAATTGTGTTTTTCATTTTTCTTTTGATTTGTGCCCAATATCTTTCCATAGGTCGCAACTTCGGGGCAATTGGAAGGATTCATTTTCCCAGTGACAACTTGAATGTCTTTCTCTTCATAAAATTCTTTCGTACCGCGGCTATAATGGCATGAAGCCAAGGCGAGAAAAAAGTAGAAATGGTAAGACTATTTAACATGGGTATTAGTCGCTTTTTCAAGCATTCAGTCACGTAAATTTCAATGTTAATTGTACCAGTTGTTATAAATTCTTCACTATTCAATCTATAACTGCAGATGGCCTGCCAAATTAAAAATTTCTTGGGATATTTAGTTACCATCTTATGTTTAAATTTATTATCTACATTTCCTCTTCGATCGGCAACGTAATATCCTTGTCCTGGTATCTCACTGAAATCCGCAACACAGTAAGTTTCATCGTCCATAATGCAACAGTCGAATTTGGTCAAAAATATTTCGTATAATTTTTTGGCTCTCGTTTTAGCATTTTTTGTTTAGTCGGCTCCCCATTTGGCACTTTTTGTATCTTAAATGATCTCAAACCGTTTTTGATGTTAATTCTATAAACTGTACTTTTCGACGTATCAGCTTCCACAGCAAGAGCCCTCGCAGAAATATCCCTTCTTGTATCAGTCTTCCTATTTCCACCTGAACCAACTTTCCTTTCTACTGACAAGCGTCTTTTGTAATTCTTTAATCACATTTTGTACCGTTGAACGCGGAATTTGTAGTCTTTTTGCTAATCGAACTTGGGAGATATTAGCATTTTCCATATATCTGTTTATAATTAAACTCCTTTTTGGTAATTTTGTCATCTCTAAGTTTCTCTTTTCTTTGCTTAACAACGGCCTTGATTGCGCGCAGTTGCTTAATAAATTAAATTTTCTAGGCCCTAGACTTAATTCTAGATCACCTTCTACGTTTCACTGTGATTTTCCTCGTACTAATCTCCTTCTCCGATCGCCGGTGCATTTGATGTGCTGAACCTTTAGCCTTATTTCTGAGGCATGCGACATTGATGCTGATTCTCTATATACTATAATAAATTTTGCTGGTTCTTACTTCGTAGGTTAGCATGCTCTTGTGCCCTCACTTTTAGTGGCAACCTCTATATATAAGATATATTTTTTTTCTTTCGCATTAATCGTTTTTCTGTTTTTTTTTCTTTTTTTATTTTTCCGATGTATTAATTTAATTTTCTATTTAGTTATAAGTCTTTTTGCTCTAGTGCTTTTTCCATTTTGATTTACCTTATTTTGTATTACTTATTTAGTAGTTAAATAACGAATTACGTAATAACACTTTAATGCAACTTTTACATTAGAATGACAGTTATCGACTGACAAAACAATTTCGCAATGACTTCACGGACCGGCCGCCTAGATCAAGAATTCCCTTGCCGAATTTTAAATGGACCATTCATTATTTTCCTTTTTTTCAGTTGTAACAAGTAATGAAACACCATCAACATACAATACTATTTGTAAATTAGGAACGTCATTGACATAAAGCGTATATAAATGAGGGCCCACCACGTTACCTTGTGGTACGCCCATCGTCATGTCAAGCAAATACACCACCGCAAGCGATTCCGTCTTCAAAGCGCCTGTAACAAAAATCCAAAAGAAAAAATGAAAAAATCCCTTACCACAAAAATTAAAAAGATAAAAAATCTAAATACGTATTTCGGCAACTAAGTTGCCATCTTCAGTAGAAAACAAGAGAAGTGTTAAACGTAGTGTTTTCGGCTAAGGTAAATCTTGGAAGATATGCTCTTCACGAAATCACTAGTGGAATAACACTGACTCAAAACGACTGTTAAAAAAAACCCATAATAGGAAATATAGTTGAACCCCCCTCGTGACGCCAGATAGTTTGCAAATATTTTTTTTTTATGGTTAATCAAATTTTGTATGAATGGTAATGTCAGGTTTTGGTCACTCAGTTATTTTACTAAAATTTCATTGTAGACAACGATATCAAACTAATACTCGCCTTTTATCGGCAAGTAAGCGTAGGGAAATTAATAGTCTTTCTAACAACCACTACTTGCTATTAAATATCAAAATGTATCATTGATGCGTGTATATAGTATCATTTTACAAACAAATAAAAGTAGATGTCTAAATCAGCATAATTCTCAATACTTTTATTGTGAAAAGCATTTTCATTCTGCAAAGTAAACAGAAAATAAATTATGATTAATAATCCAATAACATAAATGTTTTCCTAATAAACACTGATTCTGTTTATGTTATGTAATTTTGTGGCCATAAATGCATATGCTTTAATAAAAAAAATTTTTAATTGTGACAATCCAAATATCATCTTACATTCCATAAAGCATTCTGGTACTCTATGAGGAATAACAGGAAGTGTAAACAGTGAAATAAATCAAGAAAGTTTTCTAATTTCTATATTAGGCTATGCACGGTACAGTAATTATTGTGGACGTGAGCAAAGCCATTGAGCTAGCAAAGAGTTGGTATAAATTAAAGAAGAGAAAAAATTATTGCGGTCTTAAGCGTGTTTAAGAGATGGTGAAGATAAGCATTGTTTAATAAAGTACTTCTCAGCTATCTAGCTCTGTATATGGCCAATAACGTTCAACGATAAAAGAAGACTATTTGATGGCTACAAAGTTTAAATCAAATCTGTGATCTCTCTCATACAAATCGAGGAAAACGCAAAATACAATAATTCATTACATACCTACAGAAAAATAAGGATCTGAGAACAAAATAACACGGAAATTTACTTGTTGGCATAAGTAAACATATGTAGATGTCAAAGTAAACTGACGAAAAGCCTTCTCGCTTGCATATTCTTTGAAGGAAGAATATACATATGAATTACCACCACTAGTCTGATAGCATTATTACAAATATAGGTGCTTATCCATGCCAGGAAGCCCCTTGAGAAACACGTTTGCAATTAATGCTTTCACATCTTCTTTGTTCTGTGTTCTGTAAACATGCATCGCGTACTGTATGCATTTATGTATATTCATAAATATTCTAACAGTTCCTCATGTATAAACGGCGTACGTACCTTTTATCATCTCGCAAAGTATAAGATAAAACTGCACTTTCAATAGGATAATTGTGAGTACACACCCATAGTCGCAGCATACGTATACCTGCCTATTATAAATAACCTCTCCGTGTCCATTATATAAGGTTCGTTTGCAAATTATTTTTATGTGCATGCTGAGTACTTTCCTCATAGGAACGCATTGTCAGTATTTAAGTCGAGTGTCATTAAGTGTTGGCCATTTAAATCGTTGAAACCGTCACGGACTGTGGTAATTTGATTTCTTTTTAAAGCAGGAAGATATACCGCTATTGTTTTTTGAAATGACGACGGACAACTTGTTTAGCATAGTAATAGCCGTTTAGGGTGGTCCATTTATAAACAATATATGGATATGGCATCTTAAAACGTTTTCCACATCCTACGACACCCATATTTTTATATGACTGTTTCGTGATGAAACTCCAGATTACTACGATAAAAATAAAAGAGCATTGAACCACGCAATAAGTTAACGATTCTAATGATATAGATAAAAAGATATGAACAGTTTTAAAGACAAGAAAACTTGCTAGACACTTTTTAGAGCCCTTAAATGGTACTACTGTTAACAGTTGCAATTTATAATGCGTTTACTTATAGAACATACATTGTTTTTTTTTTTCTAATTCTAATATAAGCACCCATCTAATTCCATTGCTAACTAATTCCATTGTATCCATGTATGCAAATATATTAAGAAACGAGCACAATAAAAATATTCATTCCACTTTATTTTGCGTGCAATAGAAATCCACATCTATCTATTGCAGTCACTTTCAGATATCTCTCCATCATTACCTGCACGATTTCTAGGAAACAATTTGTCCGTTACACATATTTTGCTGACAAGCATATAAATACCATCAGCGAATATCACTAATCCTTCAACCTTTGTATACTTTCATAAGTCGCTTATAAGTGCAATAAAGGATAAAGGTCCAAGTATATAGCCTTACAGAACTCCATATTCAACTCGATATTCACTAGGCTCCATATTGTTTAATCTTACTCCAACTGTTCTTCCAGACAAGCAGGACCCAAACCACTCCAATAGAGAATCTCTGATAACCAATGACTAAAGTTTCTCCAGTAAAAATATGTTTCACACACTGTGTCATACATATTTCTACTGGAGCTGTTTTACAATCGCGAGCCTTGTAAAGTATGTCCATAAAAGCATACGTAGCTGTAGCGGTTGAAAAACCAATGCGACAACCATGTTCGTTATCAGTCAGTGCATTGTATTCGTTAAAAAAACTCGCTACGTAATCAAAATTAATAGTTTGGTAGGTAATTACTTATTACATTTATAAATATCTTTCGGATGACTATAATTAAATAGATGCGTTTAAAGTTTAACGTTGTACCTTCTACTTAGACTTAACCAGTTATTACTAGTATACTCATCGACAGACTGACTGCGTGCACACTGTATGATATCATTAACATTCCAAGCAAGTGCCCGGCTAATGTGTATACACTGCCTACTTTCTGCAAAATTAATGTCAGTTGTTATATTGAACTCACTTTTCTTAATGGCGTAATTACAAAGTTCCAAGCGGTAAATATTTCCAGCATGCATTTTATATCAAGTGCATAAATAATCATATGTCGGTACATTTACTACATATTAGCAACATTTGAAACACATATCCAAATAGTGGATATCTATAAATTAGATGGGCCGTTTATAGTGGAGTACCGGTGTGGAAGCATCTCGTACTCGTACCGTGAGTAATTGTCAATCAGCGTACCTTGATACGATATTTACTACAAACAAGCATAGGTTTCCAACTACTTTCCTTATACAATTAGTAAGTTTAGAGCAAGTCATATCTGAATGGAAAATGTAAAATACACACTGAAACGCATTGAGTTGGATTTGGCGGATCTCTACGAAGTATAAGCGTCCAAAGGCCACTGAAAGAATTAAAATTCAGACGAACATCTTGTATTTGCTTCAAACATGATATATATTTCCTGAAAAATTAGAATCTATTGTACAGTTAGTTCATAAAAAAGGAGATAAAACTTATTTTGTTATTTATTGGACTGTAGCATTAAAATACAGCATTCCTAAAGTAATTGGATTATTAATGTGCGCTAGGACGGTATAATAACAGAAGAGAATTTCCACAAATTAAATTTACAATGTGCACGATATTGCAGCTTCTAAAAGAATCCTGCTTCCATTGGTTATTGAATTGGCTGGTTGCATAACACATTTTATCAGAAAAGCAATATCCTAATTGTCTACATATATTAAGTTAGTTTGTATATGCATTGGTAATCACCTATATAGAAATAAATAATGAGCCATGTTTTATTGAAAACTTCCTAATATTAGTACTTGTACATGTATCTACCTGCAACAAGAAAATATTACACCATTAGTCACGATACACTTTTAATGTATCCCACGCAAGTTTCATATGGCCTCTTTATAGAGTTGTAGAACTTCGACAGGCACTTCATAAATTTCATTTCTATTAGTTTGGAAAAAATATCGTTTACAAGGTATGGCATTAATCTTAATCGAAACCATGCTCAATACTTGGTTGGTAATTGGTAGTCGGAGTTAATGGAACGCTGTTTGGTAAATTAAAAATATGTTAAATCGTAAATGATTTCACCATTATACCCACACGACTATAACTAATACGAGAGATCCTGTTACATTTACGACAGCTAACACAGTTAGTTTCTCAGTTAATGAAGTATTTACATACCAAAGTGGTTTTTCAAAGTACCTTGTTGCTCGGAATGAAATTTCTGAAAGGCCTTAATTAAAAAATTTGCCGCCGTATCTGAACCGTTTAATATATCTAGGAGATCGGGCTCTGCGAGCGAGTAGCCACCTGTTAAAATTAATAAAATGCTATTTTAATATCGAGCACTGGCAATTAAAATATAAATCATCAAGTTATAGTATGCTGCCTTGTGTTCGCTATGAAATTTATGAAATCAAATCACCTTTAGTCTGTATGTTCATTTTTCACTTGGCAGTAATTTTTAATTTTAGTCAGGATGTGTACGTTTCGATAAAGATCTCGGAAATTATTTCAAACATTAGTTTACTAATTTAGCATTACATTATGCATTTAATGTAATTTTTGAAAGCTTTTTGCATTTTTCAACATTACTTATGGCTATACAAAGAAAGAGGGTATAGCAGGAGGTATTGGCACGACTAAAACATCTGTTTTGATTACTTATTACGCATTTATCATAACAGTCATAGTGTATGAGTAGATATCCTTTTTATTAAACTCGAAAGGATATAACAGAAAGATGTAGTTTATGGAGCAGAAGAAGCGATTGGAAAGAATGATGTATCAGATGCATTTAATTTTGCAGAATACTAAACTGAAAGCAATTTATGGCCGTCCATGTTAGATTTCAAGTAATAATTACCCTCCTTCTTAATTTATAGCGTAGGAAGAAAAGGCAGTTTGAGATAAATAAGAAGTCTTACTTGATTCTCAATATATCAAAGGATCGACCTCCTCTTCATCAAATTTTAGCCATGGTGTATCGATTTTCTTGAAAATTTAATCAGACTTTTATATGAACGACTCTTTTATTTTTTGTAATAGTAAATCACATAAATACAAATTGATCTTTGCAAAAAGTTTGTCTAGAAAACTATAAAATATATTGGAACAGCTTATAAGACAAAAGTCATAAAACGAAACAGCATGCGTACGATAGGCCGCACGTATTTCAATTTCTAAACCAACGAACCGTGAAAAAATTTAAATAAAACTGCCAAAAGCGCTTTATAGATTTTCGGAATTAACTCCGAGCTCCCAATTCAATATGTCAATGCGAGTAGATGACAAAAACAACAATATATACACAGGCAAAAACAACTGACGACTGTGAATAAAAAGACTGCCGAAGAAGTCAAATTAGGACGGGACGTCTACGGCGACGGCTAGCCTCCTTCGATTCTTAAGTGAATCGTCGGGAAATGTGGCGGCTGCGACGGCAGCACCACCGGCGGTAACTGAGAGAGTTGCGAGCCGAATGCAGCAGCGAACGTAGATTCGAGATGAAGCAAAGGAAGAGGAAAAACGACGAAATGTGGATAATAAAATGCGGGAACGGATATAGAACGGGAGAGGAGTATGGCGGGAGCGGCGAGTGGGAGGGAGAGAAAAAGAACGAGCGTTCGTTCCATTCCGCAAAGAGCGCCAATAATCGAATTACCCAGAGGCGGATAAACTAAACATTCGTTCCCGTGTCTCCCGATCGAAAAACATCCGTCCCCCGAACCACTATCAATAAGTGAACTTTCCAACTGGAAAATATATACTCTCCGCATATCTAAAATGTAATCGAATTTCGCGTCTCTCGTTCTGATATTTGAGGCGGCGACGACACAAACGTAATTTATTGAATAAATAAGCTCTCTATTTCTCTAACTGGTCTATGTACTTCCAAAGATAGTTTGTTTTTTAATACATATTCTAGGCTGCCCATATTTCTGGCTTCATTACAAGTGAAATAAAATGAAGATATTATAATATTATAAAAATACATATACAATAATAAACGACTTTGACTAGGTACACAAAAAAATCATTTTTACATTTGTATTGACTAATGGCTATATAGTAAAATGGTGAATCTTTAATAAACTTCAATTCCTTATATTTTCTCAATGTGCATTATAATATTTCACTGAAGGAAAGCGAGTTGCAATTTTAACATTTAAGGCAGAGAGAATTATCCTATACCTTGTAACTTATTAGGGAGCAACCTCTAAAATGAGAAAAAAAAGTGTCTTTCTCAATTTTAGAGTTTTTTTTTTAATAAATGCTTAATTTATTCAAAAACAGTTGCCGATATAGGACCTGATAGCAGTAATTTAGTTAGTCAGTTAGTTATAGCCCAAAAAAAATCTGTATTGATCTTACTTTAAAAAAGAAAAACACCCAATACAAAAAAAGAAATCCGGCGCGTCATATTTCTTTTCTCACATTTACACGTTAAAGAAAGCCGTGTTTATCGACAAAAACGACAAGTGTGCGAAATATTTGGATTTTCTTCATCGCGATATATATCTGAGCCCTATTGCTCCGTGCAATCTCGTTTTTTGTGCATGTATTTAAAGGTTAAAGAAGGATGATATGGCCATAGCAAATGTTTTCATATAAGCAAGTTGATTATGAATGAAATCAAAACTTTGTTTCTATAGCTCGTTCACCCCGACTGACTACAAAAGTATATCATGTCCAACAAAAAATCCAAAAGAATAACATCTTAACACTTAAGTCTGAAGATTAAGCTCCTGTTTCTATGGTCAACCAGGAAAACATAGCCCGATGTAGAATCCTTCGTCACTAGGACTAGTGCGAGGAGAGTAAAATGTATGTTATAATGCTCTAAAAAATAAGTACCTACTGAAGCTTCAAAACGAAGCAAACCTGGAGATAACAAAGACGAAGAGAAAATTGGAGGCGTATGATACAATGCAGAAAATTTTTAATAATCTAATAGTAATCACAAATTAATATCTTTCTTTTTGCTTTTGTTTTAATGGGGTATATGAAGCATAAGCAATCGATGCTTATGCTTCATATACCCCATTAATAAGAATAATAATAATAATGAACATTAATTAAATATCATATTGTTTGTTTAAAAATTGCGTCAGATTTTTTTTGTTTCATGGAGTAATAAATTTTTAATATATAACTACTTATATAAAAAAGTTTCCTCTTTTACTTTTCTTCAATATAAACGCTGCTCTTTAAAACGCGTGTTAATATTTAAAGTGGCCAAAGCGATGCGCCGGTAAGTTACTCCAAAAACAAGTTAATAACAAGGGATTTTAATTGTTTTTTGAGAAGCATAATTATACGTACGCCAGTATAACGTTTAGATATTCTTCCCTTGCATTTTCAAAAATCAATAATTTTGTGTTTCTAAAACAAACAGGAATTTGCCATGGTACTAACCCTCCAAACAAACAACAACGGGTGAAATGCACGCAAAAAATATAGCTGCAAATAATACCAAGAATTGTAACACTAATTGCTACAAGTTTGTGTAAGATTCGTGAGAACAACAAATTGTCCGAATTAGCCAAATATTACCTATTGCAGGGCCTATATATATAGTATGAATTTACCGACAAATTACAATAAGAAGCAACAGAAAATAGCATATAGTAGCTTTTTATTTTAAATTTTTCCAACAATTATGAAGCTAAAATGCAGCAAAATACTTAACGTAGTACAAATAAATATTTAACATACAAGTTTGAATTGTTAATAGATGACCATTTAGGAATCCAAATTTATTGGTGAAAATATACTTAATACAAAACATCATATTTTTATCAATACTTAAAGCATTCAGTACAATATCAATACTTAACTTTTTTTGACTGACGCAAAACTTTTTAACTCATCCAATATATAACTTTATAAGCAGGCTTGAGAGTTTAGTCTCATTCGATCACCCAACGTACGAAATTTTGTTACTCGAAACGTCCTTATAGTCTGTTGCGTCACCGTCAAATAAAATTTCATAGGCGAATGATCAAAGAGGACTGAAATCTCAAGCCTATTTATAAATATTGTGACAGAGTTACATGTTGAAACGGAATCTTTGGTTTGCTCAGGTAAGTATATTGCTGTTGGCTCGCCAAAACTCACTTCTAGTATAATCATAATGTATATATGTATAACATAACAGGACGAACACGAAATATAATTCCTACTTAAAAAGAATAACCAATTTCACATATACTTTTGTAGGAAATATGGAAAGTACTCGTATAATAAATTATTCCGATAATCATAAAATTTAAAGAATAGAATCTAAAAGCTAGCTTTGGTACTCAAAGAGTAAAATAACTGATATCAATAATGGGAAATGTACTACTATAGCAACATCTCAAGAACTGTAAGAAGTTGACTACACTAGGTAGCAACAGCATTAATTTATTAATGATAAACTTCGGAGAATTTCGTTGAATCTTTGACCACCCCTCAACATACATATTTTCAAGAGTCCAGAAAAATAGACGTTGTCTTTGACTAATGTCTTCAGTTTTTAAGATAAAGCTTCTAAGGCTACGCAGATCAACCTTTGTAGTCGGTTCTACCTTTAGTTTTAGGAGCCTAAAATAACATGGCAATATTCCCAGTAGAAATCCAGATATTTGAGAAAATTTTATACAAAAATATACATGTAAAAAATAACCAAAACTCAAAAATAAAACACGTAGGAAACAATATTTTATTGTCACTGTTAGTGATTTAAATGTTTTTAAAAATACAAGGTTACATTTGATTTGGTGTAGTTTAACATAATGATATATTTGAATTTCTGATGACTTCATCTTTCAAATGCTAGTTTTAATGTTCTGTTTGAAGACAGAAAATAGTTGTACGGTAAAATTTAATAGAATTAACGTATTAATATTTTGTATTTTAAATTTGAAGGGAAGAAATATAATTGTTTATGATTGAGAGAGAGATTTAAAGTATACTTACTACTTTAATAAACAGTACTGCTTTTAATTTTATCAGAAGAAGTTTTTCGATAGTCTTAGAATAGCATATCAAACACATATTGTAGTCACATAATTCGGAAAGAGCCACTATAATTATTGATAATAATTCAACAACATTCGATACAACCTCCACGGCAGTGTTAAATATCCCTCGCTGTATGCCTTTAGTAGCTTTTAAAAGTAATGACGGCTTCCTGTTAAATTACCGGTATTGTAATATATTATATTGAGCAATAAAATACAATAATAGCTAGAATAAGCAATTCATAAATTTTTATTTTCATTTTCTTTTACAGTCAATAGGAAACCAAACTGAATTGCATTTATAAAGATATACTCATTATTACCTTCTTAAATTTTATCGATACAATAAATTAATATATTAAAAGAAATTATTTTAGTAATAATAGCTTTAACATATGACAGTATAGAAAGTTATTTATTACGCCCGTATGCACCTACATATGTACAGATCTATAAAATAAATATTGTCTTTATCTGATTTTAAAGTCAGCTGAAAGCTCACCCCTTCATAAATCGCAATTTTGTACCATTATCAATTAGTCAGATTATTCACCGAAAGACATTTCCTTATCGCGAAATGAACTAATATAAAACAATAAAAATGATTTAAGATCGCTACTGATGCTTGGGCGTGCTCAATGATCGTTAAAATGACTTATCTGCATAAGTATAAAACGCGCCACTGCGTCCGTTTAAGCGAGATTAATCCCGCATTTATAGTTTATGTTTGACTGATTATTTTCTAATTACATATCTCCGTAATGAAACGATTGTTTTGTCGTGATATGGCAATATAAACAGGCAGCTACTTCTTTCGAAACTGCCGCACGTCCAGATAGGTATGTATGTGAAAGTGGTCATTATCTTTAATATATAAAAGCCTTTATTATTCATGGGTGTTCGCCTGGAAAAAATGCCTTCCAAACATTGTTTCACCTCTGACTTGACAGCTGCGGCCTATAGATATATTAGAAATTGAATTTCTAACCTAGAATGTACGCTGGAGGTGATTGTATTTATCTAGGTATGTGTGGGTTCGTTAACAATGAATTTTATTATCACTGCGAAAAGAATTTAATTAAAGCTGGCAAATACGATTATTGCCTGGCTTTATAGCAACAATTAACTTTCAGTTTTCGAATAATATATACAATTCCTTTTACAGTGAATGTTAGATTTATAGTTGGTTCGTAAAATTCAAGGCAACCTACATATTAAAAATATGAACGCAAACATGCATGTTCACACATACATATATGTGTATCTAGGAGGCAATTAAGGACTTGCAATTGAATTAAATTGCATTACTTTTTACGTGATTTTTTTATATTCTAGCAGTTTATTATTGTTTTATAAACGTAGCGCTTAAAATTAAGAAGGATACTGCCCTACAAAACATAGTCGAAGGAATATAATATTCCTTTCAGATTATGGTAAATATATTTGAACCTACTTAAAGACTACTCTTTTTATATTCACATGAACAGGAAAACAGATCTCACGCTAATACGTAAAAAATACATGTACCACAAAGGACGTTAAGTGGACTTGTGGTAAATTTTGACGACAGGCTTGAAAAGGGGCAGACAACACACAATTATTCAAATATAACGAGTCCGACGCTAGTTTCTTCTCCGTTACGTACATATGTATGTCGTATAATTGAACCAAGTAGTCAAATGTTAATTGGGGTGATTGGATGATGACAGAACCTTTCATGCAGCTGCTGGCCAGTTACTCGTGTTACCTACCCTAATGACACTGATACGTTGTCTGCCTCCCAGCAAAGTATTTCTTGTTTCGTGAACATAAAATCTTCAAATACGGCATTTTTGTCGCAAACAAATTATAGCACCCTCATCTACTGCACCACCTGTCATTCTTTCCATTGCGAAATAGAAAACTTGCATTATTCGCTTAGGATGCAAATTACGTAATAGAAATAATCGGCGAAATATAAAAAAGGTAGTATACAGTTATTGCGGCAAAAAAGACCGTTAAATAGCGCTATTTACGTATATACAGGGTTAGTAAAAAGTCCCGGAACGGTCGAATAACTTTGTTATTTGAAAATTATGATTTCTGAAATTTGGTATGGGGGTATAGTTAATATAAATGCATTTTATGCAATACAGTTAATATTTTTTTCACTTCCGGTTTAATCGGCAATACGTCCAATTTTTTTTTTTTAAATAGAACGCCCAGATTTTTTTAACACTTTTGAACGCAAAATAAAAAACTACGTTCAGGAAGTATTAAGATGTTTATTTTTATTCACAAGAAAACAGTTAAAAAATTAAAAAAGTGTCCTAATACAGAAAAATCAAGATACCTGTCTATTCAGGTTGCGATTACAATAATTGTTCAAAATGCTCTCCATTTACAATTTGACAAAAATGTAAACGGTCAGTAAAATTTCTTATTGAATTTTGTATTTGTTCTGCAGTGATGCGATTGGCTTCTTGAACTATTCTCTCTTCCAATTGTTCAAGATTATGGGGACGATTTTTGTACACTTGACACTTCATGTGACCCCAAAAGAAAAAATCTAATGGCGGGAGATCTGGCGAACGTGCTGGCCATTCGATTGCTCCTCTACGTCCGATCCAACGTCCCGGAAAAATTTCGTTCAAATAATCGCGGACATTATGGGTAAAATGGGGGGGAGCTCAATCTTGTTGAAACCAAAAATGTGCATTAGGGTGATCACCTATGTTTGCATTTGGAAAGAGGGCCGCAAGCGCTGGAACAACCTCATTTCGCAATAAATTTAAGTAGACGTTGCCAGTTAAATTTCCTCTTATAAAAAATGGTCCTATGATGTTGTTTCCAACAAGACCAGCCCAGACATTCACCTTTTGAGGACGCTGTGTATGGACTTTTTCAATCCAATGCGGATTTTCAATTGACCAGTAGCGACAATTATGTCTGTTCACAGTGCCGTTGAGACAAAACGTTGCCTCATCTGAAAAAATGATGTGATCTAAAACATTAGGCTGCTGCTCGATCAATTCCGTCATTGTTTCGCAAAATTGTAGTCTATGATCTGGATCATCTTCAGTTAACTCATGGACGGGATACATTTTATAGGCTTTCATTCTTGCTGATTTAAGAATCGTATGAGCAGATTTTTGAGAGATCTCATGAATTTGACCTAATTCTGTTGTAGACACGTGATTTTCTTCCATTGTAAGTAACACATTCAAACTAGTTTCTTCATCTGTTGCTGTTAATGGACGTCCCCTTCTAGGTAAATTCTTCACCTGACGAAAGACTTCAAACTTTTAAATTGTTCGGCATACCGTACTTTTACTAACAGTATTAAACAAAATATGAACCTCTTCAAAAGAACGTTGACGATCCCCGTACCCACGCATCATTAATATCTCAATTCGTTCTGATTCAGTAAGTTTTCTGCCATTTTCAAATGTGTCAATGTTTAAAATAAGTAAATTTATAGCGATGCAAAAGTTAAAACGCTTTTAAAATTGTCAAATGTGACGGCAAAAAGAATGCAAACACTAAACAACAACTTTTTTCAAAGGTACTTTGATTTTTCTGTATTAGGACACTTTTTTAATTTTTTAACTGTTTTCTTGTGAATAAAAATAAACATCTTAATACTTCCTGAACGTAGTTTTTTATTTTGCATTCAAAAGTGTTAAAAAAATCTGGGCGTTCCATTTAAAAAAAAAAAGTTGGACGTATTGCCGATTAAACCGGAAGTGAAAAAAATATTAACTGTATTGCATAAAATGCATTTATATTAACTATACCCCCATACCAAATTTCAGAAATCATAATTTTCAAATAACAAAGTTATTCGACCGTTCCGGGACTTTTTACTAACCCTGTATATAAGTATATATATATATATATAGTCACACGCCATTTTGATTAATAGCAAAAAAGAATCACCGAAGGCTATACTAAATTCACTGAATCGAATTGTCAATTATTTTGTTACATAAATCAAACTGCTCATTAATATGCCTACGTTACGCCTGAATTAGGAAAGAAGAAATATTTAATTAATAATTATAAGCACGTGCACCGAATTGTGTGCACACTCGTGAACAAGAAATTTTCCCGGGTCATTTCCTGAAATGTATGAATTATGTCAACAGTTTTGCAAGCCTTGTTTTGCAATAGGTACCACGAATTAGCGAAGTTTCATCATTGCAGTTCTTGAATTTTTATTCTCAGAATTAGTTTGTTATTTATGTGCTCCATTCCTACTAGGCAATAAAGGAATGTAAACAATACTATTCATTTCTGTTCAACAATATTCCCTTTTCATCTAAATTCAACAACAATAACAACAACAAAACTTTGTTTAGGATACACTATTACATTTACATAGTTTACATAATTCTTTGAATTTTTATATTATGTTAAAATTATGGATTTCATTTACCGTTATTAATCTGTTTCATAGGTATATAAGTTTAACATAATATTGATAAAAGTATCCCCATTACCTTATTACTCCCATGGACTTATCTTGAATTTATTGTAGTTGTTATATTGTTGTTGAACAATAAATAATTATAAAACAATGTGGCATTTATCTGTGGACGAGCTATTGTGGCTAACCTGTCCATTTAAGTGAAATATGTTTTAGATAAAAGTGATTCAGGATCAAATACTCTACACAGCAAAATTATTTTTATATATACAGGGTGGTCAGTTTAGCTTACGCGCTATACAACTTTGTTATTTTAACTGGAACAGCCTATATATCATTGCATTTTTGGATTCGACGATGCAAAATAAAGTAGATTTAATTTACATACCCTACACCAAAACCGAACAGCTTCGGAATTATTCGACTTTTTAGAAAAAAAAAATGCGTTTGCTTGGGTCATTTGGAAAATCAATAGCACCGTTACTTATAACAATTTTACGATTATTTTGTAGTATAGTCGTGACAGTATTTGAAAGTGTATAACCAATTAATAATTTCTTTGTTATATTATACAGGGTGTTGTTAAAGTGACAATAAAGCTAGACATCTTTAAATAGACGAATCTCATTTTTTTTAATGGAACACCTTGTATATTTTTGTGCCATATAATACAGAATTAAGTCCTCTTTCAATCGCATGTAACATTTCCTATAGCTAAAGTTAATACTTTTTGAGTAATAACGCAAATCGCGTAACAACACATATGTATATATGATCACCCTTCTAAATCAAGACACATTATATCACTCTCACACAAGTAGAACGCATATGATGTACCCCCGATAGCAGTAGATTGAAAGAAAACATTCGACTAATATATTATTCAAGACGTTCTTTCCTAAGCCAGCATTTCTTCAGCGTAGTATATCAGAATTCATACGCTACATATCTGGTACAAGCGTAATATGTATGAGTTATTCAATTCTGAAATGCAACAAATCCGCGTTACCACCACGAACGAAAAATACCACCAGCAGTAAGAATAAGAAGAGACGCAGTGTATTTATTTATGATATTTGTACGGTGTTTACTTTTTTCATTTCTTTACTTCTATACGGATAGGATATCGGTATAGAGGCAAGCGCTCTGCGTAAACGTGTACAACTTTCCTTATACAGCCACGTAAGATTTTACCTCAACCATTCACGTGTGGTATTTCTTAAAATTGATGCTATAAGAAATCATGCACGTGCTTGTACCACCAGTGATAAAAACAGTAATGTAACGCATTTACAAAAGATCCGAGTTCTGTCGCATTTATGATACATACCGCCAGAATTTATTAAATATATACCGGTTCTTTTTTTTTTTTAGCTGGAACTAAAAGGAAAATATAATGAACAAAAATGTGAATGAATTATTTCAATAACTGTATACTTGAAGTTCAGGAACCCTTAAAAAAACAGGCTTTTTTAAAATCTTTCATTTACTGCAGAATATTAGTAACACAAAGTATCATTTTTGTAAGCAGTTTAATTGTTAAGAAGCTAAGGCACCGCATTTCTACGAATACCTTCTAAAATTCAATGTTACACACTCTAAGAATATTAGCCCTTCATCGGAATATATAATATTATATGAGACTATTTTAAATAATTAGCGGGTCATTTGACTAAAAAAACGTAAAAATGTAATTAGTAGGATGTAGATGCAAAATCGTCCAATCTATGACAAAAAAACTAACCCCACTTAATTTATATTCTAAGGAAGTGCTCAAAGTAACCTCCATTTTCGATGCATAACTGATATCGTCTTCTTAAGTTTCGTATAGCACTAGAAATACAATTATTATTTCTTTCGTTTATACTATTCGTATTATTCATTTTATCAATGTCCTCTTGAATCTTCCCTCTAATAATATTTATGTTTGCATTTCAAGCGCCACAAGAGACAATCTAGTGGGGTTAAATCGGGACTGTTGGGTGGCCATTGACTAGTTCCAGCACATATCAATCCAAACTGAAAATCAGTTGTTTAAATGTTCTCGAAGTGGTAAAACATTATGCATTGGTGCCCCGTCTTAGTGCCAAATCATATTATCGAATTGATTCCTTAAGAAGTTATGCAATATGTCATCTACTTGTGGAACAGTTACTGGCAAATATATTTCCGCTCTTAATTTGAATTACAAAAAATTGGCCCAAACGCTTTCTTTTGCAAAGTTCCAGATTTTTGTATGTGTATTACTTACTCTTTTCTTTTTATAAATCTTTTTTTTTTGTTCCCACGAGCGTCTATTTTGCCTATTAGAAACGCCAGAAGTAGAAAATGTGGACTACATCAGTCCATAAAATTTTGCTAAAGATGTTAAAGCTGGCAAAACTGTAATCTTCTCCTCTTATGAACTAGTGAGCTCTTGGACCTATAATATTTTATACGGCTTTTGATTATATGTATTTTTCAAATGTTCAATGGATTGTAGAGATGCTTTTGGCAACCACTGCTGCAGTTAATTAAACAAGTTAGAGGGTTGTAAATTCGGATGGAATTCCATATATTCTCTCTTTGCAGCATATTTGTTTTTATTATTTTTTACGTACATAGAGAATATTTCTACTTTTTAGGCCATGTTGTTAGCCAAAATAGAAAGTTAAACATGTTTCTGTGTTTGCTAAATTGTTCAACCTTTTTAGCGCATATTAACTATAACAAGCACTGGTTTTGACTACATAATCTATGTGGTTCTGCCAACATAATGTTTGATTGAATATTAAGCCCAGTAATTTGGCATAGGTCTGCTGCTGAACCGATTTACCATTTTAACTAAAATACTCTAATTTACATGAGTTTGTCCCATAGGTGATGTAAACCGTATAATATTTGTTTTTTTTTATATTAATTACAATGTTATTGGTACGAAGCCAGTCACATACAAGATCTAGTTGTCGACTACAGTGTATACTTAAATCGCCAGCAATTTCTTTACTGTTTACAATGCTAATATCATCGGCGTATAGTATAGCTTTACCAGTTACAATTATATTGGTTAAATCATTAATATAAACAATAAATAGAAGTGGCCCCAAAATAGATAGTTGCGGAACACCTGCCTTAATAATAATTGTTTCAGTTACGGTTTGACCCGTGCATACCTATTGTTGTCGATTACAGACGTATGACATCAACCAACTTTTACAATTCCCACGTATTCCAAAGCATTTCAGCTTCTCCTTCAGTATATCGTAATCGACCCTGTTAAAAGCTTTAGATAAATCAATTAAAGATGCCAATACAAAGTTGCCCTTATCTACTTCATGATATAATTGAATTATACCTATTATTCAATTATATTAGCTGTCTTTTTGTATTTTTAAATTATGCTGAAGTTACTTTGGCTATAATAATGGAAATTGCCAAGTGTTGTTTTTGAAGGAAACGCATCATATTCACACATAATTAATAAAAATGGTAATAATAAAAATAAAAATGTGGTTACAACAGTGTTAAGGGGTAATGTATTCGATCGTGAACTGCGATAACAACTGAAAAACGACATCGATTACTAAGAATATATAAAGATTTACGGCAGTATAATTTTTATATACAGTTTTGAAAATAAGCATGACTTAAACCGAGCCCCTAGATCGAACGAGATAAAATTGAAGAGGAGCACAACTCTTTCTCGGAATGCTGCGCCAGTAATTGACCCTCTCGAAAACATAATCTTAAAACGATTTCGGAGAATTTTAATATAATATGAGGTAGTACCTCTGGCCATGTTCTTCATTTGCAAGAGCACATACCGGTCCGTTCTTTTTTCTGTCCAACCTTCTTGTAAAGTGATTAAATGTAAGCGATACACTGCTTTAATTATAGTTTGATCTTTCTACCATTCCTCCAAAGTAATTCGATAATGCTACGGTTCATTTTGAGAAATTAATGAGACTACTATTTAATCGCAAAATAAACTGGGAGATTGAATTATACGAATTACATGCTTTGTATATGAAACTGAATCAAATACTTATTATTGTAAGTCGGAGTATGTAACCGGGTGATTCAGTAAATGTGGCGACCGGCTGTATTTCGGAATCCGCTATGCCTAGAGGTTCGGGACAAAATAATATTTAACCAATGTGGCCACCAGAAGCATCCGAAAATTATTTTAATCTTCGAAATTTCACCGCATACCGCAGGTACGCCCCCTTACCTTCTATGTTCAATCATAAAATCAGTATCATCTCAGAAAATTGCACGTTGAGCTATAGTTTTGAATAAGTCGCTCGAAAGCTGAGTTCCCATATTTTGTTTAATGACTTTTTTTCGTATCTGCCATAATAAGGAACGGGGAAGCAAGTCAATTGTTCAATATGTAAATTTTAATATCTCCTGAACCGTTCAACCAATCTGAATATTTGTGGGCTCGTTCGATGGGTTTTTTTTAGAAAAATTGTCGTTCTAACATTTATTTTGAAATAGGTAAACCAGAGGGGGTTTTCTGTAGTAATTACATATTTCGGTAGATTTCAAGAAAAAATTAAATATAAATGCCCTATAGGTATATAATTGCCAGTGTCGCAAGCTAAATTAAATTGTTGAAATTTTATTGAAAACCGCATCTTAATATCTCTATCCGTGAAAAATGTTAATTCACTGATTTTTGCAGTTTCAGATATTATACATGGTTAAAACAAGCAACTATATAGTTTCTTTAGTAGGTATATATAATGCACAATAAATATTTACAATTTGAGGACCCTCGTTGCTAGCCTAGTAAAGAAAATATTTGAATAATTTCATTTAAAATCATTGAAATAATCTTATCTTCAATTGTTATAAGACAAATTAAGCGAATGGTTAAATTATGTAATTATCTTTGGTTAGAAATGCCTATGACGAAACATTCGAAGTAAGAGAGGTTTCCTTAGGGGTACCGCAGGGTACGAATTTGGGTCCGCTATTGTTTATTCTGTGAGTGCAGCAGAGCATATACTTGTGAGTATTTATGATAGTGATATCGAGGGGGCTGTTCGGAAAATGAACTTTGAACTAAGAAACATTTCAAAATGGTTAAAAATAAATAAGCTTAAGCTCAACACTTCTAAGACTAAAGCTATGGTAATAGGGAATAGGATTCCTAGTGTAATAAATTGTAATATTTTTGTTGATAACGTTCCTATCGATTTTGTAAAAGAAATTAAGTATTTGGGGGTAGTAATAGACAGTAGTCTGTCGTTCAAAAGCCATGTAGATTACATTGTGAAGAAAGTAGCTAAGAAAATGAGTTTTTTGGGCAGGATTAGTAATAAGTTAAGCACATGGGCGAGAATACTTGTGTATAAAACTATCATTGCTCCACACTTTGAATACTGTGCTTCAGTTTTACTTTTACTTGGTGAAGGTGATATGTACAAATTACAAAAATTACAAAATAGGGCCATGAGAATAATTTTAGGATGTAGTAGATATACAAGGGTTACACTAATGTTGGATATGTTACAGTGGCTTAGTGTTAGACAAAGGATTTATATGAACAGCTTAGTTTTAATTTATAAATTAGTAAATAATAATCTTCCTGAATATATGAATAGGTTTATTGTATATAATAGTGATATTCATATATATAATACTAGAATTGTAAATAATTTTAGGTTACCGTTACATAAAAAATCTTCATCGCAAAATAGCTTGTTTTATAAGGGATTGAAATTGTATAACGAATTACCAGACAACGCTAAACAGGCGGGTGATAACATTAGTAAATTTAAGAAGTTTTGTAGTATTTATGTTAAGAATTTTTGTAGTATTTAATGTAATATGTATGTACTGTTGTATGCAAAACCATCTTAAAGATGAATAAAGTATTTATATATATATATATATATATATTACATAGTTAATTCAGAAAATTTCTTCTTATATGTTGCTGTGTGGGCCATGTTCGCCTTTCTTGCAAATTTTTATTTAACTGTTTTATCTTGTTAATTGTTAATTATTTAACATTAAAACACATTGTTTTAAATCTAGAGTGAAAAAATAAATATTGGTAAAGTATCGAGCGCTGATAAGTAAGTTTCGTTTAATAGTTCTCTATTGCTGGAAAACCGAATTCTTTCATAGAAGTTCACTATGTACACTCAAGGGTACCTAAAATGTCCGGTCTAAGTCGCAGTGTGAGCCCAACATTCCACGCAACCGAGTTGCTTCCAGCGTTTAGTTTACCCATTAGATCGGACATTTTGAGTATTCGTGAGTGTCATAATATACTTATATGCTGTTATTCGGACACAAGAATCCTTATTCGGTCTTCGAACCAGAAACTCCAGTTCCCGGCTTCGGCCAACCGAAGACGATTCCAGAACTGTATAGATGAATATTCGGTTTCAGATACACGCATTATTTTACGCGTATACAGTTTTTATTCATGCAAGGAATTTGAATATTTTCATGTTGGTAACATAATTGTGTCATTTGCAATTGTTCTATGCGCCATTGCAAATTTTAAATATCAAATTTAAAAGTAAGCTTGCTATTACTTTCATTAATTGAACCATAGACTAAAGTGTGATTTGATAATCAAGCTGCTAAGGACACAAAGATTTTTTCTGTGCTTCTCTGAAGCTAAGAAATATAGATCATGCTTAGTAGGTAATTATTGACAAAGAAATGAAATTCAAAGTACCTCAAAGAATATAAACAATTCGGAAAATAGTGTTTCAAATATGAACATGGCTTATTAGCATACTTCGAGTTAATGAGCGTAACAAAAATGAGGTGATGAGGTGCATTACTAACTTTGGGACTGCGTAAGCGCCCCAAATGAGGTGGGCACCCAAAGGAGGTTAACTTTGGTTACCAGCCAGAGGGGTGTGCAGGCAAATGAGGGGGCTACCAAATCGAAAGTCAAAAAGTCCACCAACGAATGGATAGATGATAAGTCCAAGGAACGGTGACGAAAGTCACCAGCACCAGCAAGATAGGCAAAGGAGTTTTTAAACGAACGGAGACCTGAATTTACGAAAGACCTACTGAGTAGACAAAATTAATTTAGGTCTCTTCGCCTGTCATTGTAGATTAACCAGGCATATGTGTAACATAGGCGGATCATCCGCAGATACCGCCAAGAAGAGGAAGAAACTCCAGTTCATATGCTCTGTCTCTGCAATAGCCGGGCAAGAACAAGGTTTCTAGTGTTGGGCGTAGGAAACCCCACGCTCTAAAAAATTATAGGTGTAAGTAGGAAGGCAAAGTTAGAGAGCGCCTTTTAGGACAATGGAGATCAGAATACATCTGACAAAGTACCTCAGCTCTAATGTGATCCAATCTAAATTAGAAATCTCGCGTAGAAACCACCTGCTGCAATGGGATCCCCTCTATCACTCGTCATGGCCAACATCTTTATGGAAGCTTTCGAACAAGAACTCATCGTATTCAGTGGGACGAAACTTAAATGCTGGTACAGATACGCAGATGATATCTGCGTAAGCTGGCCCCATGTATCGTAAGAACACGAAAAAATTCTGCTACATATCAACAATCATATGTCAAGATCAACTTCACAACGGAGATCGAAGGAAATAGCATAATACCATTCCTAGACGTGCTGGTAAGACTGCAGACGAAAACAAACTGGGTTACAATGTGTATCGTAAGAGGACGCACGCAGATCGATACCTACATGCAACATTTCACCAACATCCACAACCGAAGAGATCTCTCATCAACACGTTGTTAAGAAGAACAAAGAAAATTAACGACAAATATGACAAATATAGTGGAATACAACATGACAAAAACGTTTTGCAGAAGAATGGGTACAGGGGTAAGTATATACGGAAAATGACGAATAACAGCCACTAGGATTTGTATAGCTACCTTACATGCCCGAAGTTATCGACAGCCTGAAAATGATCTTGGGAAAAGAGGACACACACAGCGACCAAGAAGAAACTACTCCTAACAAAGACGTAATGCCACAAACAAGAGGCATTTACGAATTTATATGTCAATGCTATGTCATATGTATCATAATATGTCAAAAGCTATATCGGCCAAACATCGGTGTTTAGAAAACTTCTGAAGAAGCTAGAAGATAGTATGATCAGTAAAACCTCAAACCAAAAAGTAATAACGAGACAACAACCGAAAAATGTATTTACTATGGATTACGGTCGTGAACGCCTACATTCAACAATCACCGCATTTGATTTTTCATTGCACAAAGGGAAACTTTGTGACACTTTTTTTTTCGGCAAAACAGTTCTACAAAATGTTCATTGTTTTTCTCCTTTTTTTTTAGTTAAAATACATCTGTTGTTGTATTGATACACCTGCGCATTGTTTTGATTTATTGAAGAAAAACTAGGCTCATTGCCACCTATACATCACAGCCGAATTATAACATCAAAACGGGATTTTTTTGAGTCAGCAGCGCCAGGAATCGTCGATCAAGAAACAAACCAATACTGATTTCTAGTAGATCTATAACTTTTCTGTAATTATTTCAATCCAAAATTATTGTTTTCTACTAGTAACTTACACAGGTACATTATTTTTTTACTGGTGAATGAAAATTCTTTCAAATTAATGTAATTATTATGAGTTAAAGAGATGACAAAATTTTGATATAGTCATTAAATAGGGTTAAAAAAGAAAAAGGTGCCATTAATACAGAATTAATGATAAAGTACCTATCTGGTACTATAATAAATTTTAATTGCTTATAATTATCCTTCCCATAAAACAGAAACTAGCAGTGGAGCTGTGTGGAAGATGTCATGTTAATACCAATTTGTCTACCTTCACAACATGATTAAAAAGGCAGAAACGTGTATATACACATTCCAGTTTAAAACTGCAACACATTATCAAACATTACTGTTACAAAGTTGCTTTTAAATTGATTCTAATAATATACCGATATTACCTCGTATGTATGCATATTTCAATCTTAACCGACCATAAGAATTGTCCATTTTCTAAATGAATTCTATAATTTTGTATTGTTAACCTACTCAAACCCCATTTTTTAATCGTAGACAAAAGAAACCGTACCAATTTTACCTGTCAAATGTTGAAATATAATCACTAAAATAACAGGTTTGGTCGTATTAATAGAATTGCATTACCAAGTGAATTGAAAGATAATAATGGTGTTCGGGAGTATTTGCATATTTTGTGGAAGAAAACATGTCCAAAGAAAATATTCAGAATCCCACGCACAGTAGTTTTGTATGTAAATGGATCTGTGCCATCGTACAAATAGTACGTTAAGAAAACATAGCTTAAATATCAATCTGAGCATTTACACGTTACCACCAATACTAAAGCTGCATAGTTTAACGCATAATAACAATGTAGAACTTGAGATGTGGAAGTTGTACAAAGGTTTAATAATTAGATAACAAAAACCCGCTTAGAAATACTAATAAGATTTTAACCTATTGCAATATTCAAATCACATTTATTGTTAGACTTTAGACATCTCACATAAATATCCAGTTACTTATATTTACTGACGGTAAAAGAACATGTAGACTTATCGATCAAGAAGTAGTTTATTCGCGTAAAAATTATGCGCTATTCACCGCACATTTTTCGTTTTAATTGAAATGTTAGCTCACTAGTAATTACATGCACTTAACAGAACGTCATAGCTAATTGCCAGGTGCGGACAAACGAACTGCAACTATACTGCCTGAACTACTTATCGACAAAAATCCGCCTCATACAAGATTCATTATCAAGTTCGACGTACCGATACACCAAGTATAATAATTTTGATTGTAGTAGCATGCAGCCCGATAGATATGTAATTATGGAATATATGGTCGAACACCATAGATTAATTTTACATTGCTTTAGCATTTATTATTTAACCTTAATCTAAAGGCATTTTTAATAATAATGATTTAATTGCCACTTATACAATCCTGCAAAATTGAGTTTCCTTAAAGCGAGAATTATGTACAGTCGCAACACAGTGGAAGTTGCCAACCTGACCCTAGAATATCTTTTACGTTTCCCTCAGTGTCAATACAATCGGAGCGACACCTTTTGCTGGTAAACGAGAAATGTTCTTTATCATTGATATATTATAACATTCTCTTAGTAAAATAATTAACAAAACTTGAAAATTGAACAGTTTATAGTACCAATATAATTTATATTATCAAAAATACTACACACATAATCATTTTGGGAGTTCAATTAAATGTAGTTTTCTAAAAACAGTTAAATTATCACTAAAAATTTGTCATAATAACACTGAAAAGAAATAATTTACACTTTTCACAAACGTTTCTAACTACACCCAATGTAGTATGTTGTCATAATTTTCGACCGTGTTACTCTTTGTTTAACATCGGATCCAAACAATCACACCAAGTGGAAAAATGTAACTTTTGGTTGTGATAAACGGTTTAGTGTTAACGTAACACCAAAATGTAAACCAGCAAATCGTTGTTTTCATAAGATTGTTAGAAAAATTCTGAAAAAAGAAAGTTAGTTCCTTAAATTAGTAGATACTACTATATTTTAACTCTACAAAGTGTACTGATAACACTACCTCGAGTTGAAACCAATTCCAAAATAGAATAATTGCAACACCTATTGCTAAATGAATACGAGTTAGTGTTGTTTAGACTATTTCCATTGTCTGCTGGATTTTAGAAATCCGACCTTTCGGCAGTGGTTCTACTGTCGTTGTCAGGGTAGTCCTGATAAGGACTATTGTTAGTTCCATGATTGGCTGTGGAATTATGCGTAACTCCTCGAGTAAATTGCCTTAGGCATTCTTTTGCTTTGTCCATCTTCTTGAGATGGAATGTAAGTAGTTTCCCAATGTATTGGATGATATTTCCAAAACATGCTGTGTCAATTTCGATTTCTCTGTTTCTCCTTTCCTACAGATCTATTTGTGTTCTTCTATTCTTATTTTGAGCGGTCTTCTTGTTTCACCAAGGTATGAGCGCCCACATTCACATGGAATGCTGTATACATAATTTTTAGTTCGTTGGTTTATGTTGTCCGGTTTCACTCTACTTAAGGATGACCTTGTTATATTGAAGGTTCTTATCGCTGTTCTGATGTCACATTGATTGCCTCTCCGTCTGATGTTTTCTGCTAGGTCCTTTATGTATGAAACTGTTGAGGTGATTTTGATTTAGGTGTCTTGTCTGATCGCGCTTGTTCTCAGATACTGCCCTGTGTAAGTTAGTTTTCTGTACACAGTGATTTTTAAGTTTCCATCTCACAGTTTCTGGACTAGGATATCTAGAAATGGGATGGCATTCTCCTTTTTCAATTCCATGGTGATGTTGATTGAAGGTTCCATATTGTTAGTAAGGTATTTCTCCTGAACATTTACACAATGTGACAAATAAATAAAATAAAATATCAAGACATGAAGACAAGAATTAAACATTATCAGAAGAAATTTTTCATTACAAAGACCTACCTAACGCCCAAAATAATATTTGAATCATTTTGAAGAATTTTTGCGAACAAAAGTGCCAAACTACATACTTTTTGCGATTAAAATTTCATTAGAAGTGATTTCATTTTGTTGATTTAATAAGACATTCTACATTTTCTTTGAGCTTTAAGTAAGTAACTTTCAATGTATTGCGGCTGTACGTACATTCAAGCTTATGAGCGTTCTTTTGGCATGTAAATAAAGTTCAAATTCTACGTACCTATCAATTATACTTTTACTTACCATAATTTACTTCAAAAAGCTGTGAATATCATTTTACTAAAAGCAATATGTGAGGTTTAACGTGTGGCTATAATTGCTTTAATAGACTTATATAGGCACAAACGGTGCTACCTTACAATTATGCTGCAAGGCAACTGTTGCTCAGGAATTCTGGATACACTAACAAAAAAAAAATAGTAGTACGTATCTCCTATACATTGGTATCTGCTGTATACATCAGTAATACGCATATGTAACTTAAAAGTGCGATTATAGGACCTTTTAATAGCCTACCTATTGATTTTAGAATGACATGCGTTAATCTTTTAAATTACTTAATTGAAATACTTTAGTGAATGTAGTTGTAACAGCAGAATTTTTAAAATAATAAGCTTAGACTTTAAAATTTAATACCTTACATACTTTGGTTTTATTACTTGCTGTTTCTGTGTGATGTTATAACTTACAAGTAGCACTGTGTTTAGCAAAACTAATGAAGTTTATTTAATATTAGTCTTTGTTTGTATTACTCTATTTTAGAATGGCATACGTTACTATTTTAAATTACTATGGTTTTGCTTGCTGCATGCAAATTGCTAAATTGACTTACTTCAGTGATTATAGCTGTAATATAAGGAATTTTTAAAGCGCTAAGCTTAAGCTGTAACATTTATGACCAAATACATTTAATTTTATTACCTGCAGTTTTAATGTGGTATGATGACAAATTAGCACATTGTTGAAAATTTTGCTGGCGTCGTGATTACTATTATCCTAGTCAATTATTTTCCTGTTGATTTGAGAAAAGTTCTTATATAAATTTAACCACAAACCATTTCAAAGGGAAGATACAATACATCACCGCGTCAATATTACCTAAAAACTTACTATTTAGTCAGACAAAGACATTTTTGTATATTTTAAATTAATTGAAAGCATGGCATCAGACTGTATGCTTCGTTTTTGTTTTTATTTTATTATGCCTATATTTTTTGATTGTATAATCTGGGTTTAAACCTGAGCTAACATTTTTTCTTATTTTTGTTATATCATTTATCTTTTTTATTTTTTATTATTAAATCGAATGCAGAGGAAACGTTTATTTTCTGAAGGTATTATTTATTGAAACTATATGTATGTATGTGTGCGTAATATTCTCCACATTAATGGCTTTCTTGTGTTATCATATTATTCAAGGAAACATTTAGAAAAACATTATGAGGCTACCTCTTTTGGTTGGGTTATAAACCACGAAAAGCTCGATATATAAACTGTACGTATACATATTATTGCTAATAAGGTTCATACACACTTGTAACTAATTTCAAATAAAGAAACGCTTGAGATGTGTTTAGTTATATGATATACCCATAGAGATGATACAGTGCTGATATTGAACTCAAAACTGCTATCAATTGATATGCGCCATATTGGAACACAAACGTCATCGATGACCCCGATACCATGGCGGATATTCCAATAAATAAAGTTAAGGATATCAATAAATTTTAATAGCACGTGCAATTGATATATATGATAATTAGTAGCATATGTTAGATTTTATCCTATGTATTCAGTTTCTAAACTTACGATGAACTGGTAACATATACTTCATTCGTTCTTAGTTTTAATAAGAGAGAAAAGAAAAGATTTCTTTCAAAGCCATATAAAAATACGAAGGAAAAATCTAATACAGGTTTCATGAGATCTTCACGACTTGTCATAACAATCCAAGATTGTATGTTGTCTTTAGGGGTAAATAATATACTGCAGTAGTTGTTGTATAATTTATTGATGATTAAATAATATTAGTTTACTTAATTCCTTCCTTATTGATTTCCTTGTATTTCTTCTGTAAACTTCTTCGCTGAATTATGAAATCTAATTTTGCTATAAGACGATATTATGGTTTTACTTAAAATTGAAACATGAGTTTCTTCCATAGGTGACATATCAACAAATGATGGAATAAACTAGAAAAAATTTTTTGGGAACTTTACTTGATAGAAAATTAACAAAAGTCGTTAGGAAGTTTACTTCTGGTGGAATCTTGTTTCCTGTCAAGACCATTACTTTCCGAATTTGTTTTTCGGTGAACTGGCAAATATATCGTACTTCCTTTGATGGGCAGATTAATTTACCTAAGAAATAGTGAAGAAAATTTAAAGAAATATATATGTTATACATCATTTATTTACCTCTACCCTTTGTTTTCAGGAATATCAAGTGATTCTAAATAAAAATATACTTTTTAGATTTTCTTTGTCCGAATTCAATGTTGGAATAACACCCTCTTTAATGCGCACAATCTGTCCCATTCTATTAAAATCCCTTTCGATGAAATTTAGTGAACAAACATATGCACGCTTACTTTTGCAGGGATTTATTGTAACCCCTGTAACAGTAATCCACACAACAATGTTTGGGCATTCTACAAAAAATTATTTCACATAGGAACACTAAGTATTATCACAATTTCAGAATATTTTTAAGCTATGGCATTATTCTGCAACTTACATATGAAAAGTTAGTTCTCCGTCATCTTTGTAACTATTGCTTTCGCTGGATTTTACACGACACGATGGCATCACTTTTCTTTATGAAAAACTACCAGGATTAATTGTCATATAAGCCCAATTGTTAATGCTATAATATGCATACTTACACCACAGCCTTACACGTAAAACAAAAATATCGGGTGAATAATATATAATATTCCAAACAGTCCGTGAAAGAATAAAGCAAAGAGAGTAAATAAAACAATCAAACTGCAAGGTTAGGTAACATCAGTAACACTTGTCAACTTGCAAAAAACTTAACGTCACTTAACGCAAATACTTCCTACGTAAACATGACGCTACATGAAACATGATGCATTTTATGACGTCTGTGTTCCAAGATGTCCTTTAGTCTTTTGCTGGTGCGCCGTAGCGATGCGCATACGGTTCATTGGCAGTCTATCAGGTCTGTGATACCTAAATACTTACTGAATTCGCATGTACATACGGGTTGTTCAAAGATTTCTACGCACTATTGGTAATTTTGTTATTATTAAAGCTACAAATTCGGTTAAAATAATTTTTTATTTTTCGTGCAAATGAAAATGCAATTAAGAGACGAACAAATGAACGAAACGTTTTTGAAATAACTAAAAATTGATTATTCTTTTAAATTGAGACCCAGTAAATTTTTAAATATTTAGGAGCACGCTGCAATTTGTGATATAAAAACTGTATCCATATAATAATTAATGAAGAAGTCACGGCTAATCGTAAGTTAAGTGGTTATTTTTTTATTCTCAGTGCTTTTCTAAGACATGCCATTGATTTATAGTTTACACATTTTGTTCTATAATATACGAATAATTAGTGAACTTATCAATTCAATTAGTTATGAGTTTTAAACTTTTAGTATTAATTTGTTTTTTGGGCGTTTCTTTATTTAGGTTTTTACTCAATGAGTTATTTGTTTGGTTATTTCCAATTATCTCAAAAACATTTCAGTTGTCAATTCCATTGTTGCTTTTTTCTTCTTAATTACATATGGTCGGCAGTAGAAACACTGAATCCTTGCCAATTTTACCGAATTTGTAGCTTTGATAATAAGTTCAGGTAGCAATAGTTTACTGGAACCTTTTCTTTAATGCATACATATTAGATATTTCCTATAGGTATGTTAAATAAATATTAAGTTGCCGCTTTTAATTGTTATGTAAAATAAGCAATGCTTATAATAGATTCTATTGAGAGGTAGTCAGAGACGTAAAAGAGCTGTTAATAATACCTTGCGATTTGCAATATATATAGACACAAAATAATAACAAAAATGACTATTCATATTTGAAGTTATTTGTCACCTAAGCGTTTTTTGATTTATATGAAAGATTAGATAAAAAATTCTCTTAAGAAATGAAAAAAATACCCAAATTATTGGGAAGCAATGTCATAAGTCAAATAGTATAAAATAAATAAAATTTTACTGCAAGTTTGTATCTAGAAATTGAAAAAAAATGTTATAGAGTATTACAAAAGAAAATCTGGCAAGAGCACCTTGTCAAATAGTAGACTCATTTTTTATCGTGATTTTATCAACTACTGGTAGGGATCCTGAAGTATCGACTGCTAAGTTCAAAACTCCAGAATACAAAGCGTTCACAGTAGATAAACTGTTATTTGAGATGGCTCGTTTCAGTTGAGATGCACTGTATAATTGTTTATTATTGCTTGTCAATATGACTTTCCCCTAAATTTAATTTTTAACAAGAAAAGCGAAAGGCTTTCAGTATTTATTTCTTTTAAAGAGTAAATCGTGATGATAAATAAATACAAACAAATAAATAATAAGTTATAATAATATTTGTACAATATATAGATTATAAGAATGAAAGATTGTTTTCTCAGAAACTACTATTTGTCATTAAACGTTTTTTGCATACTTATCTTTCTCATTCACTACTAATAAATAATAGTAATCTTAAACTTGTAAATATTTTGTATATTACAAAATAGCGGTCACTATTATTGAAGGTATCACACAACTGATTTGAGCTATAATATACATAAGTAAGTATTTTATCAAAAGACGAGTTTTCTTCCAACATTGCACGAAGTACGTGAAACTATCTTTTTAGACGAATGAGAAAGAAAATGTGTTTGACAACTGTTTTTAGATGAGTGGGAATGTATAAAGAAAAAGATCGATCCACAGGATAAAACTTATAATATCCTACACATCAATTATGGTTATATTTATTACGTCAAGCAAGATATGCATGCTAAGCGTTTGCATAATTAAGATATTCAAATAATATCTTGGTTAAATATGATTGTTAGAATAGTTTATGTTTAAATATAAACTAATTATAAAGTATTTATTCACTCCGTATAAATACAGAGGTGATCTTTAACCTCCAGTAAGCATATATAGAAGCATATAATCAGATGATTAAGATAAAAATCTTACACCAACATAGTATCTACATAAAACAACGACCAATTACATATATAGGTCATACTCTACTAACAATAATTGTTCATCCTCTCTTATTATCTTACTATATTAATACCTACTAGACATACTATTACAAATAAGGAAATTTAATTTAGCACAATGAGGGAGGCAAATTTTTTATTATAAAATAACATATGCATAGGTACGTACATCTAAGTAATACTTAGGTATGAAACAATATCTCTACATGCATTTGCGTATAGTATTTTGCGTAGGTTGTCCTACCTTGTGCGCGTTTGCATAAGAAGTAGTCACAACCATTTTACATGTGTTTGTGATTGAATAAACTATTACGACAAGAAGTGATAAATATTGTGAAACCGTGAGAAAATAGGTTTCCTCATGTCCGACGCGGAGTCACTTCTGGTTTACGCTGTAAAGTAGAGTTTCTTTTCCGTTTCACAGGAGGAAATCGGTATTTGCATGGTAATACATCAGTCTTTTCTCTTCCGGGATACGATGAAATTATATTCGTTTGCCAACTTATCAACGCTTTAATATAAAGTCATTAATTAAGTATAAGATCTGAGACGTGCATATTCATTCAAAATAAAAATAAGGCCAAAACTACTTTTTAAATTATCATGCGAACTAGGTGTCTACATTTAAATTTAAAAGGTGCATGGTGTAAATTTTATAATCACCATAAACCCAAAATACATGCTGGATCACCTAATAATCATGCTTCTTAGAAGCAGCTTTCACATAATTATTAATTTCATGTTGAAATTTTATATTTTCTGCATTTAACAATTAGAAACTAACACATTATTCAAAGTACATGCTGATGTGTGTAGGTAAAAATATTGTTATTCAGCAAGCGATATGCACATTGTTATCCCATCTTTATATATGCATGTATAAGTAGCTTTCAAATCAGTTTATATTTGCATATTTTTCTAATTGATTTATTCTTTTACATGGCCTTGGATATATAGCTATGTAAGTACATGGAAGACGATAAAAATACTGGACGAAAACATAAAAGTAATTATTGGCAGCTTTTTTATTTCATGTATTTAGCCTAGTAATACCTATTAATAAAGTGAAGTAAAAGTAAAGTAAACTTTATTTCCAAAAGACCACAAAACTACAAAGGTATAGGAAACGTCAGAAAAGAAAGCAAAATAAAAGTTAATGGTAGTAATAATAATAACACTAATCATAATATCAGAATGACAAAATTAAAAGGAAAAGTGTTAAAAAAAAAAATGATAACAATGGCAATAATAATAATGTAAAAAAGGAAAAGTAGTAATACCGATAGTAAATTATCGTAGAGACAATAATGAAAATGCTAACAGCGATCAAAAAGATCATTAGGACAGCATGAAGAAATGAATGAAATTACTCTTTTAAGAGATTATTAATAAAAAAAAATAAATAAATGTAGTGGTAATAATAATAATAGTGATTAATAATAATGATAATGATGATAATAATAAAAACACTAATGATAATGACAAAGTGATAGTAATGGTAATAATGGCAATAGTGATAACAATAAAATGAAGCTATAATAGTAATACCGATAGTAAGTTATCGTACAGATAATAATATAAAGACACACTGAATGAAATAATAGTAATTATAAAATAGTATTAGTTGAATTTATGAATTAAAAACTCATGTAGGGAATAAAACCCATTCACCATCAATAGATCACGCACATGGCGTTGAAAACGTACACGTGGAAGATTTTTCAGATGTTTTGGGAGTTTGTTGTATACTTTAATAGCGAGAACCTCTGGGGACTGCTGAAATAAAGTTAATCTAGACTTGGGTAACGCTAAGTCATTTCTACATCTAGTAAGGTAGTCGTGTTTGTCTTTGTTAAGTTGAAATTTATTAATATTGTCATAGGCATGAAGTGCAAGGTTAAGAATTAAGATGGAAGGTAAAGTTAATAATTTATAACGAATGAAAACTTGTTGACAAGACTCGAAAGCTTTTAAACCAATTAAACAACGAATAATCCGTTTCTGACAGATGAAAATGTCTTTAGCCAGGACTGAATTGCCCCAAAATATAATTCCATAGCTAAGCCTACTAAAAATGTAGGCATGATAAACATTAAGTAATTGCTGACGAGTTAACACTGATTTTAAATTACGGATTAAAAAACAGAAAGTATTTAACGTGGGAAGCAAATTCTCACAATGTACTTTCCAACTCAAATGTTCATCAACCCAAACTCCCAGAAATTTAGTTTGTTCGGATCTGGTAAGTGGCTTATTATTAAGTGAGAGATTTAAATAAAAGTCATGTGTAGGCAGAAGCTGGTAAGGATGAAATCGTAAGTAAGAAGTTTTATTTTCATTGACATGAAGTTTATTGATTGCAAACTATAATGATGTGTCTTCCAACAGACCATTGCAAGTATTACCCAACCTGTGAGTATCTGTGTCGGCAATTACCAGGGCAACATCGTCTGCATACATAGTAATGGACGCTCTGTCAATATTTAGGGGCAAATCATTAAGATAAAGTAAGAAAAGCACTGGTCCCAAAAATGGAACCTTGAGGAATGTAAGGGTACAATCAAGGAACGCAATATTATTCCTTAACAAATGAATTAATCGTTCTGAGTTTATATTTATATATAAATTTATATATTTATATATACTTATGTTTTGACTCTTAAAATATTACGGCTTGTTATATCGCTACCATAAAATATAAAACAATATATTTTTTTTTTAATGTTTGAACAGGATTAGAGGTCGGTACCAGTAATAAAAATTCCGCAAGAAAACATTATATGGCCACTTCAATTATGAGTCTCACTAATTGATTCCAATAATTATATGAGCGTCTTTTAAAATGAAATATGCACAGAGACTATCTTTAAACACATTATAAAATTGCAACAAGTGTAGCATGTGCATCAGTTGTCCACGAAAAGATAAATTCATGATGCTTGAGCATTAAAGTAAAATGTTTAGGCTTTGACACCTTTAGCGAATGCAGCTTGTGTCCTTTTGGAGCTAAAAATTGAGTAAGATTTGCTTTGGCTTGCTTGTCGACATCACATAATGGAAATTATATTATCAGTTGTAGTGGATCAATAGCTCGATCCGTCGTGTTGTCCTGATATCTAATTATTCAAAAGGTTTAAGAACAATTGGTACAACATTATTCCGCACCGAGAAACGACTTACAATTATTGAAATATCTTTGCAGCCTTTACAGCCTTTGGAAGTACAAACTAAAAAAAAAATGTTACCATTGCCTTGAAAAACAAAATGCTCTGCCATGTGTGGTATTTGTCTGGGGAACTGGTTTTGTTTGAATATTTCGACGCCGAACTTTCAGGTCAAGATAAGCAAAATGGCAGATGCACAAGATTGTCCAAAAAAGAAAAAGCATTGATGTCAAACACATCCACGAAAACACATTGACGACTTTGTGACTAGCAACTCCTTGCGATTTTTCAAGATCCTATGTTCTTAAATAAAGAGATTGAAACTTGGAACGACGACGCTGAATTTGAGGCTGCAAAGAAATGATATTGTTGTGCGTGGTGGTGCTGCTTTAATGAAGCAAGCAATATTTGCTTTTGTTGGTAAAAGAATATAGGAAAAAGTTCCACAATACAATGAAATCAATCCTGGTACACATACATGTTTTTAATATTTCAATATATCTTTATTTGTAATAGTAACAATAATTTTGCATGCTAAATGTACTGATCAATAATCTAAAGTAATGTAGTGTTTCTAGTTTTGACAAAATTGAACCTTGTTAGGAACTATCAGAAGCAAAGCATTGCAATTTTCTCCGATAGATAAGCAGCCATAATGGTGCTGACCTTTAATACCATCACTTAGAAATTAGTCTGGGAATGTCTTGGTAGACTAAAAAAACCTAGCTAAAGGAAACAAAGTTGTACTCTGCTGGGTACCAGTACATACTGGAATCAGCAGCAACGAGGAAGCTAATCTAGCAACTTCGTTTGTGGAATCAGAGCCGTTCGCGGCATAGGGATGAGCACCTACAAAAAAGAACTCAAAGACAAGGAGGAGAAGTTCAGAGCTCCCCTCTGGCAGAATCTCCCTGGTCTGAGACATTCTAAGATATTCCTTGGAAATTACAATAAGAAAAGAGCAAAGACGATACTAGAACTAAGCAGAAACAGACTACGTATCCTTATAGGTCTTCTTACAAGGCATTGCCACCTTGGGGAGTACATGACAAGGATAGGTCTGAAACAAAATAGCGACTGCAGCTTTTGCGGGGCGCAAGATGAAAGTCCGGAACACCTGATATTCGACTGCACTGCTATCACAGAAACTCGTGCCAACCATCTTGGCAAAGATGTCATAGACGAGGGAGAAATACCTTCTTTGAAACCGTCAAAGCTATTGCAATTTATTAAAGCTCTCAGATTGCATGGGGAGCTATAAGTGTGGGCAAACCCTATTAGGTTATAGCTGATGTAAGGGGACACAATAGATTAATAGGTAACCCTAATTAGATCTAATCTAATCTAAAGCGTTTCTAGTTTTTCAATTAAAATTCAAACCTTAGTAGCAGCCTTTTCTTGATACAAATAAGGGCAACTCTATTATAGATACATTGTCACCATACCACTGAGGTGTATTTTCTTAGATCTTTTTAGCACGTAGAACAAGATGTGTTTTGATCTATTGATCAATTCTTTTATTTTTAATAAACATTATTATGAGCAAAAACACGTTAAGTTTTAAGTTTACGCTGACAGATATGTCGAAGATATAGAGTAAAATATAGTTTTCTGTTTTTTAAGAACGAAATATGTCGGGTTTCTTTGGTTTAAAGCTGCTAGTACTAAGAAACCTCTTTCTCGTCGTAGATAATATTTAATTTAATTTTATTTATATTTACATAACAATATACACAACAACAAATATACAACAAACAAATAACAATGCCGTTGCAAAATGTACGTATGTATGGTGGTCCCGTCCCGGACTATCGGTATTGAGAGAGCTGTGGTCTTTTGGTTTTAAGTTTTTCTCTGTTTAACGGTTATTGTCTGTCAAGATTCTTTTTTTGATTTCTTTTTTAAACTGTGCGTGTTTTAATTCTTTAATCTCTGTGGGTAGATTATTATAATGTTTGATTGCTTCTGTGTTTGGGATTTTTTTATACTTATTGCTGACTACTCTTTCAGTTCTTTCATGTGAGTGTCTTCTTCTATTATGGTTATGTGTTTCTCTGTTGTTTTTTAGTTTGGTGTTGGTTTTTATTAATCCATTTTTCATCTTATGCATAGGAATTAAATTTTTTAAGGTTACTTGTCTTATATTTAGTTCTTGCGCTCTTTCGTAAACTTCTATCTTTGGTATTGTTTTGTATAGATTATACTTCTGAATATTCCTTTTTTTATTGTTAATTAGGGGGTTCATAACATACATGTGACCGCAATAAATGGTGCGTCATATTAAGAATCTCTTTATTGGTTAGATATGGTAAGAGAATTTTTAGAGGATAGGCTCGGAATGCCTCAAAATTATTCACCTAACGTGACTAAAAGTGAAGCAGTAAATTCAAAAAGTGTTATATAACCTGACAAAGAGTAAGGTTAAATAAGATTATACCTAAACTTATTTGAAAAAGTTGCTGAAAATTTAATTTTAAATTTATATGCCGATTTTCGTAAGCATACTGAAAAAAAATTAAAATTACAATTTTATCAAATATTTTTTCAACTAATTAGACATTTCTATTTCTTTTGCTTTTAACAGCTGAACTGAAACAAAACCCTTGAATCTGGTTGATGTTCAAACAATATTGGTTATAATATTATTGCATAACTCAGGGAGCTAAAATTAAAGCGTAGATGTTCAGTATAACAGTTGCTGTTTGAAGACACTGCATCTAGTATGTAGTACATACTAAAAAAATTACACTTTTCCTACGGAAAATTCCTGTAATGTATAGGGTAAATTTACTATAAAACTTTAGGTAAATTTCCCAATTTTTGGTAATTTTACTCTATACTTTACAGGAATTTTCCGTAGGAAAAGTGTAATTTTTTTAGTGTGTGAAAAACGCATCTTATAAGTATTTTTATCCAAACCTATGTAGATTAGATTAGGAATCGGGTGGACATAGGGGACTGCTTCACCTCAACGTTTTCAGATCTATTATTTTATTTTGTAGCTTAGAATAAAAATATTCGTAAAACGTGTAGTTATTTTTGTTGGATAAAGTCCCTTGCAACGGCAAACCTCTTAGATTTACCTCTGTCAATTATGCAACAATTGTTTGAATAACTGCATTTAGACATTTTATTTCAATTAAGATTCACGAAAACAATAGTAATATCTTATATGATTTTGCTCAAAAAAAAATATTTAAAAAACTGATTTCTACATTTTTTAGATATGGTTACAAAAATTTCCGCATGTTCTCAGAATTAAATCCTCTGAAACTTTTCCATATCAAACAGCTTCTTTGAATATGTCATCTAACCACAGTTTTTATCGATTCATAGCCTAGTTGTTACATGACAAATTGAAAAGAAAAAAAATGTGCAAATGTGGCAACTTCGTACAGGTCACATTGAGCAGTAAAGAAAGTAGGTACGAACGAATAATATATCCACTAGTATAAAACGGAAAAGCCGTATCATGTACACAACTTCAACAAAAGCTATTATTTAACTCGTTTGCTGTTATTTAACTCATTTTGCTTTATCTACTTACAGCCTGCAGTAATGCCGTATTATTACAATCTAAGAAAGGCCAGAATTTGTGAACGGTGGTAAATTTTGGGTTTAAATATAGAATACGATGTAGTTGAGATAGAAACAGAGAACTAGGAAGCAAGCGTGGTAAACATGAAGGAATAATTTTTCAAATGGTGTTCTCTTATCTTTGCCCTATAGAATTTGGTTTATGTTGGTTCTAATGGAGCAGATTCGTGCACACACCTATCTGATATCTTAATAATCCCGAGAGAGCGAGCGCTTATCCGACATGGGAATTTCAACAAGTATTCCTAAAATATTTAAATTAAAATTCCCCACGACGACGAGCATCAAGGCATCGGAATTGCCCTGAGATTTGCCGTATGTAAATGACGTTAAGTGTCGGTATAAGTTAACATATGAGCAGATTGCCATTCCTTGTAAATATTTGAGTACTTCTATATACGTACGTATATGAGTAGTGCATGTATATTTACAGGGAGTGCGAAGACTCGTATGTAAATTTAAATGTAGCGCTTTACGGAATCGTTATAATAACTTTGCGAATGGATGGGTCTTTTAACGGTAATTCGACTGTTTGTGAAAAGATTCTACTTAGAGGAGGCGATTCAATTATATCCTTTATGTATTAGGCACTATAGCAATCGCTACCCGTTTATTTGCAATGGCCATGCTATTACTTCCTGCATACTTCGATAAATAGAAGCGTCTTTTACACTAATAAATACATAATAATATAAGGAGTCCCCCAAAAGTTCTGGAACGGTCAAATATCTCGAGATATACACATCGAATCAAAACCAAACTAACAAGGATTCAATCATTTTCAAAAATCTGTCGAGGGACACCAAGAACGATCCTCCATCGCCACTCCCAGGGGGTGGAACGGGCGGCAACTTTGAAATCTTAAACGGAAATCCCCATTTTTTATTGTAGATTCGGATTTTACGTATCAAAATATGGATGTCTTGTTTGAAACATTATTTTCGATCAAAGTTGAATGGGTTACTAGGAAAGCAGCCAAACTGTTCCAATTAAAACGATTCCTCCATGTGTTAATCTGAGCTTTCACTAATTCTTTATTAGCTTCTTCGGAGATACCATAATTCTACAAATTTATGAATTCTGAAATATTCTGCGAATGAGTAGTAGTTTTTGGTTTTTAAGTGTAATATCAATTGTCTATTACACCTTGCATGAGAGCAGATTTTCAGAGCATCGGGTAGAGCATTGTAAATTCCGATACAAAACCTTTTTGTGTGCGAGAGAGCATGCAACACGCAATATCCTCAAAATTTAATGATTAGGTTGGAATACTAAATTATCGTCTAATAGGGTCATTTTTCATAAGTGAAAATCTCAAAACTGAAAGGTATGTACACATGCTTCGAGATGAAATAGTTCCGGCAATAACAGAAATTGCTGGCGATAACTTGCAACGTTTTTGGTTTCAACAATATAGTGTTGCACCACATTACGGAAAAAATTTTCTTGATTACGTAGATACAGGTGACGAGGTGAGATTCAGTGGCGTACAACATCTAGCATACAAAACTAAACCTGAGAATTTAGGTGAATTACCTTAAAGAATAATAGATAAAGCCGAAAATATTCCTGCAAAGTATTGCAATAATGCGACCGAATCTTTCTATTATCGATTAGCTTACTGTAAAAAAAAGAGACGGTGAACAGTTCAAAAATGTTAATATACTGAAGAAGCGCAGTTAGAGATAACTTTCAATTCCCTTGCATATTAATGTTACCTACCGATATTTGTACTTTTATATAGAAGACTGGTATAGTCCAACAATATAACTTATCTAAGAACATGCGGTTGAGTACAGATTAACGTTATCCATTTGATAGTACATAAACGACTGTTTTCAAGCGAAGCAATAAAACTTGCAGTAAATCAGTGAAATTTATCACAATTGTTCATACTTCGTTACAGTTGCATAAAAATTTATAAAAACCACCTCTAAGCTCTTACAAAGTATCCTTTATTGCCACAATATAGAGTATTTTATATTGCTAGGGAATCAAGTAATCTATCATTCTGTTATAGTGTCTTATTGTAGCATTATGTAACTGTAGTCAATGTTCTACATTGTATAATTTTGAAATATAAGAAGTGATGGATTACATTATTATTACAATATTTTATAGTAAAGAAGGTAACATATTTTCTTTTATCATATTTCAACGAGGCCACATACATCTCTAAATCTAACATAATGGATATTGATATCAATCTATAAACGTTTGCTAAAAATATCGCAAGCACTAAAAATCCAATCGTTATATTTATTTTAAAGCGCAGTTTCCTTGATATGAGGATTGTTATCTATAAAAATTGAAGCCATAGCCATTACTGGGAAAAAAATTTATTGCCACATAAATAGTATAATAAATTATGCTTCCTTCTCTTTTAATGTTCGATCAGCATTAATGTATTATACGTTCATGTTATCTCATTTTATATGCAGCCAAATACATTACTGTAAGAAAAACGTTCGGGTTATCTATGTAATTTGCCTAGGATGAAGCTATGAATTTCTACGCGGTAACTTCCACGTTTGGTTTACCTTTCTATAATTGTTGTTATGGAATGGAAAATTTGACCTGTAGAGTAACATTAACCCTGCTGGGATAGATTGCATATTTCGTTGCACATTTGCAGCACCCATATCTATACAGGGAAATTCTATTGAAAGGACCCACCTCAAATAACTCTTGTCTTGAATTGTCATATTAAGAGGAATAACTTTTAATGATGTGCCTTTGATTAAAATTTTAAGAGTAGAGTTACTACGCCCCCAGGAATGATTTTAAATCGCTAGGCCCTCTAGAACATATTATTTAATACTCAAAATTACCTGCAAGATGCCTAACTGTGTATTAAATTAAAAAAATACATTTTAAGTATAAACTGTCCTTTTTCTAAAAGATATCAGTACATCTTACTTTCTTATGTTTGATTGTTTTTATTTACCTGTATTTAGGGCGGGTAAAAGGTTTGGTGTTATGGGTAGAGTATTTAAACTGCTTTTACTGCGGACTTCCAAGAAACGTCAATCGCAATAAATACCGAATAGATGTTAAATTAAATTGTTTCTTGTAACATCGTTTATGTCGGCTGATATTAACGTTAGGTACTGCATGAATTTCAAGCTTTTGGGGATTCTTTGTGTAATGATAATTATAATAGCAGGATAAAATCCTTTCAGTTTTCACAAATATTGGTTGTATTTTTGAGATTCATCGTAATCTTAACCCCCTTGTCTCCGACAATTCCTACTATTCTGCACTTTGTTTGGTTCTGGAGTTTGAGGATAGTAAGTAACCTAAAACCTAATGTGTAATCTTACAAAAGCAGATTATGGTGCAATTTATGATAATGTGTGTGAAATGTGTTATCTGGAATTAACTTTAGGGTTGTGGAGATGTGAATGGCATTCTCGAGGAATCCTATCCCTAAAAAATTTGGATATTTTTTCTTGGTTCAATTCTAACTTGAAAGAAAATCTAATAACAACTAAACAACACCATTTTAAACAATGGAGGACAGTACAATCTCCCCATGATTACAACGAATTCAATCGCTTTAAGGCAATAATCAAGCATAAAATAAAGGTTTTCCATATTCCCTAGGAATTACATAGCAAGAGTAAAAATTGACATCCCCGATGATCCTGAGAGTTTCTCGTAAGTTTCTCCTTGGACGTACTTTGGAAACAAGGTGTTAAAGAATCGCCAAAATATCATAGCTGCACACTTCTTAAAAATATCTCAATCAAAACTGTTAAATATTAACTAGGATTAACGATTTAAGTTTACAAATTATTTTCACGTATGCACGAAGGTGGGCCTTCTAGAGAGAAGAAGATCTCGACTTCTAAGAATACTTCTGGTTATGACAGGATTCCCACTATTTCGGTATAAAAATATACAACTATTTTTGTAAAACCTCTAACTATGTTTAATATGTGATTTCAAACAAATCGCTTCCCAAATATTTGGCAGAGAAGTCCAGTAATACCGATGATGGAGAAGGACCAACACAGAAGGGTTATCAACTACAGATCAATTTCCATTACATCAAATCTTCTAGAAATGTTTGGTAGCCTCCTCTTTAACGAATATTTGGAAATGTGAGAGATTACTTATCTCCAAGTCGATATTATTAATATTTAAATTATTAATAATTTGTTTGAATAAGGTCTAAAATGACGAATTTGACTAGTATACAATCTATAAGCACAGCTTTAGTTCCTGTAATAAATAAATAAAGTAAAGGTACAGTCTCTGGCCACAATATTAAGGCCATTTACTAATACAACGATTTTATAGAAATATTGAAACGAATTAATAATTTAAACACATAAATTTATTGGAAAGTATAAGAAAATGATGTGTACACGCAATATACTAATATTTTGTTATTCCACCCTTTGCCTTGATCATATCCTTAATCCTTTGCGACATATTGTTGATGCAAGTTGATGATATAAACTATCAAAATGTTCAAGGTGTCAATAATATTGTGTTGTATTGTGGCCCTGTATTTCATAAGGTATTTGGCATCAGGATGACCAATGAGGATGCAAGTACAATGTCATTAATACAGTTTAGTTGCATCATCTTCACTTTTGCTGCAAAAGAACTTGAACAAAATTTGGAAGTTAATCATGTAAAAGTTTAAACTTTTTGGACACTAATTCTACGACAAATATGTTTCCTGTTATAATATGTTTTAATGATAAGGAACATATCTCCACTGCAGGAAACCTCTTTTTATCTAATAACAGAGCTAATTAAACTCATAAATTTGATTCAAACTCAAACCTCTCACCGATGCTTAATGCTATATAATTACGTTATAGACCATCCACTTATTAACGCAAGTAATAAATTAAACATCAGATGTCAACAGAATTCTATATGATAATACAGCCACAAATGTATTCTAATAATAATAATTTTATTTATTCACAATATTTACAAGCGTATGCATTTAATATCACTCCTATTTTTAGAGAATTTTGTTAACGGTGCTGCTAATAACTAAAAAAGTATTAATTGCGTAATATATTTATATATCAGGGTTATGTATTGCAGTAATCTTATATAAAATTGCACCTCGAAAACTGCGTTTAATTGTAGGTTAAGGCTGAAATCTCAGACGTTTTTTCGCTTCTTAGTCTAGTGAAATGAGTTTAAAACATAGTACTTTTATGAATTAACGTATGATTAGTAATAGTGTAAATTTATAGTTAATTTTCGAATTTCTTTACAGTTTCACAAAAAAGGCTACACAGCTTTTAATTTCTAATGATTTATCGCTACAGCAAAAATTGTAAATTGCTGACCTCTTCCTACTTCACGTACTTGATTTATAATCTTTTGCTAAGTGGTTTCACGTTTTGAAGGTCACAAGTTTTCTTTAAAGAGAATAATAGGGTATGTAGTAAACAGTCTCTCTAACGATACAGCAAGCTAACAGATGCCTACCGCACATTACACAATAACAATAGAATATATCTTTAGTATGGCACCCATCCTAACATACATAGATAATTACTGTTTAGATGACGATATTGATTTATGCCATACATTACCTGGATTGTATAGCTTGCTCAGTGCCAGTAAAATATAATCAAGTTAACAGCAACGTAGGCGGCAAAGATTACCATGAATGTTCATAAACACAAATTAATTATTTTGGTTTTATGATAGGACGATATTTCTGCACAAAATTTATAAAAGGATTACACTTGAAATTGTTGGATGACACAATTGCTATTGTTGATAAGAAAAAAATGCTGTTCAGATAGAGATAAATAAGACAACGGCTAATTGGGCAGCTTCTGTATTCTTAGCATAAATAAATGATTCCCATTTGTTCCGGGCTATTCTACACATCATCTTTAATTACTTTTCATCAAAAATGTTTGCATTATAGTGGAATGTTTCGACTCTTATTTGTTATGTTGGTAATTTTACTTACATTTAAAATTTTGTTTAGTTAATGGCCGGTTTGATAAATATCAGTTCTTGGTCGAAATGTTGCCGAAAAAATGTATGCTTAGGACCGGTGTCTCAATCTCATAATAAAGGTGTTTAATAATAATTCAGCTGATACCTATATAGGAAAAATATAAGGTTATTTCAGTTATTCAACTAATAACTTTTATTAGGAGCTTTATTAGGAGATTGAAATACCCGCCTCTCCAATAAATAAATTTCTTAAGGCGAATCTGGACGACAAAGTATGCGAGAAAGATATAATATATACGTTTTCTGTAAAAAACGCTACGATCGATTTATAAATTTTAAACTTTATTTGTCTTAAAGTAATGTTTAAAATTGCGCCAACGTATGGCATATGAAAGCCATTGATATTGATTCCGCTGGAATTAATTCTGGATTTTGACGCCCTCAAATACATGCAATAACAAAATAATAAATTGACTACTTTTTTATTTTATCTTCCTGGAAGCCAAATGAAAAATTAAAGAACAGGAAATTTAAAAAATAAAACGTTGCTGCAGTTTTAAATACTGTTTTTAAAACAATTCTTTTTTCAATTTTAAAATATTTTGATTGATATGTTTGAAACCAGCGGAAAAAATCCGCGTCATCTACTGGCAGAGAATCTGACTAAAAGGTCGTCCAGATTCGCCTTAGTTAGCCGTTGTTTACTTCCTATTGTTCTTATAATGTTGCAATTACTTTCAATTCTTTTTGAAGATCCAAGCGGAAACCCGGATTTAGTTTTCTAATTGGATATCAAATTAAACGCTTTTCTGAAAGTGTTCCATTACTTTTGCCTCCCCCTCACTTTTTCTTTATATTTTATACAATATTCTATTTGTATAAGCAGAATCTTTATCTTAATTATATATAAATGTCGAAAGATCTTTGGATGCCTCGTGTTGCTCTTTCCACCAAGTCCTAAAATAATTTTTATTCGTCTATTTCCTCTCGTATCCCCATACGTTTTCAGATGCAGAATGTGAGTTCCAATCCCTCCTGGATCACCTACTTTCATTATTTTCAATTTTTGTCGTTGTTCTCATTTCCTATAAAGTCTTTCTCTCTTCTCCTCCTATTTCCTATATTTTATCTTGATCCCTCTTTTCGCTTTATGGTTACATTTTTTTGCTCCCATTACTATTCTCGTGGCTCTTTTATTTTCCCGTTTTTTTGAATTTTCTTTTTACACATTCTTGTTTTATGGTGTATGAAATCTCCTTATTTTTAAACTGGTATATTCTGGGGTATTTACTTTCCTGTATATTCATACCTTACATGTGGCTGCTACTAACGTGTGACTGGACCATATTTTGGCATCCTTCCTTGTTTTATTTTTTTTTAATGACCCCTGTAAACCAGTAAATAAGCTTACGTTGTAAATATGTATATACAACATTGTTGTATATCGACAAACTATGTTAAAACTATTATTGTATAAGAGCCGCTTATAGAACCGGATGTATAAAGCGCACGAACAAATTAAGAATATTTATGCTTTCTTGCAGGATATATAATGATATGTAACTAAATAGGAATGTTGTACTGTTGTAACACACGTTGCTATACGGTATGAAATCATATGGTATAGCAATTTATTTTTAATTGGTATATAATATTGGCGTAATTCTGAAATAGCATACTTTGAGTTATTAAGTTACCATTTTTATAAATATCACAGATTCAAGTTATATATTTATATACATGCCTACATAACTTGCAACACTGCAAAATTAAACTAAAAGTAATTAATGATAAACCTAATTATTATGCTGCTGCATAGTTTTTTAAAGCCAACTATAAATGTCTTTCTCGGACCACCTGAATAATATAGTCACGTTAAGGCATGCAGTAAATGGAGCTGCGATTGGCGCTCATATTACATCGAAGAAATATTTACGAAGAGAAAATTAAATTCAAAATATAAATTGATAGTGTCATAACCGTTAATGTTTGTTTGAGCTATTGTTTGAACTATTTCCATCGTGCTTGTAGTTTATCACCGACGCTTCACCCTGCATTCGCCGACCGTTTTCAAGGCAGTTTTGAAGCTTTAAGCACGCAGCATTTAAATATTGACGAAGTTTTGTCAGTTCTCTTCAAAATTTTACATCCATTTGACAGCCAAAATTTGTAGCGACTTTATAAATTTCGGCTGGCGATGGAAATAGTCCAAATAGTTACCTATAAATGATAAATGATCGATCGTCAAGAATATCCAGACGTAAATGTTTGGTTATCAATTTTTGTTTTAGTAATACTTAAGTGCAATACAAAAAGAAAACATAATTTATTTATCTATTATTATTTATAACTTGGTAAAATACATGCGTACTACAAATAAAATTATGAATTTTATATTTGGAGACTTGAATTTCAATGAATTTTAACAGGCTCTAGTCTAGTTCTTCCAGTTATTAATTCCGGCTTTTCCAATATCCTCTTTCACTTGTCGATGCCACATTTTCTTTGACGTCCTTTTACTTTTCTCCGTCCTTCTCCTTTATATAAAACTTTTCTTGCTGCTCAATCTTCCATTATTCTTTCTATTCTGATGGTATTCCCAACCATTTAGTGCTTTGGGCTCTAATCATCTAAATTATTGTTGGTTTTACATATCTACATAGTTTTGACTTTCGTATTTGTTATCCTGTTTCATAATTCACTTAGACTTCTCGCTCCTCTAAATATTTTCCTCAAAACCTTCCCTTATCACTTATTTCACTTTATAGTGGTAAATTAACCCTTATTTTTGGGCATTGCTTGCCCTGAATGTTGTGCTTAGTAGACTAAACATGTTTGTTGGCAGTGAGTCCTCCTCCTTAAACTCTTTAGTAACTACAAATTATTTCTATCTGTTTGGTATTTCCGACTTTTCAGGAATATCCTGACCATTTCCTTAATATTGTGTCATAAACTTGCCTAAAATCTTTAAATAGTAAAATAGGCTAAAGTTCTGATCCTTACTGTTGTATTGCGTCGCTTTCAGGAGAAATGCATAAGCGGTCTTATCCCTCTGAAACAGCTCTAATTCTGTGCTACTACTTCATTTTCATACTACTTTAATATTTTGCTTATTAAGTTTTGATAATACCTTATATACCATATCAAATAAAGATCTATAGTTTTCACACCTGGTCTTGTCTTTTTCAAGATGGAAACAGCATAATATTCTTTTTCGATAACATGTTTGATAAAGTGATAAAGTTGATACGCCATCATTTACTATAGTGAGTCTGTTACGTAAGTAACTCTTTTTCTATGGACAGTCTCAAAATTTTGTTATTATAAGCGACATTTGTGCTGATATTAGTTCAGTGAGGTTAAAGTTGCAATCTCGTTCACTGATAGATCACTAGGCTATTACGGCTTCACAATAATCTTCTGTTTCCTTTACTTAAATAATACTAATGACATTAAAAAATATTAAATACTAAGCTGTTATTTCACTTTATGCAAATTAAATTTTTTTGCTAAATAATATACTTTTCGTGAGTATTGATTTGCATCGTATTTATTATATATTACTCTATGTATAAATTATATCAATACTTCATTTAACGTTAACTTCATGTTTTAAGTTTTAATATTATTTTTATACCAATTTAGGTTTTCTTAAGAATTGGTAGAGAAAATAACGAGTTGCATTTACAAAAAAATTACGTGACCTTACCGTAATCTTGAAGAGTGCTCCTAGAATTAAAATGTTATCTTTGCTTTTTCTTGTGCTAAAAGCTTTACTTCTTTTTCTCATATGTTAGCTACTTCCATATTATATGGCCAGTTCGGGATGGATGGTGACACCCTTAAATACCGGGAAGACCATAATAAAGTACCTCATTTGAATTTGCCACCATTTTGACATGAATTCAAGTTTGACGGTCGTGCAGTGTATATGTTCAAATTTCATTATGTATCGATACTCACCACCGCAACGTGCAGAAATTGTAATTTTATTCATTAAGAATAACGAATCAGTTATTTCGACGTGAATAAATTTTCGCCAAAATTATCCACGCCACCCAATTCCAACTGCAAAGAGTATACGTGGCTTAGTCCAACAATCTCGGCTTCGTGAGACAACGGCTGATACAAAGCGTAGCGGCGGCTCGCCAACAATACGATCAAACGACAATATTGAGTGTATGAGAGTATATCACAGATAACACAAGAACGTCAACAAAAAGACGGACCTTGCTTGAGACGAATTCTGAGATTAGGTTCCATACAAGATCCAGATGGTACACGCGATACAACTCAAAAGCAGACGAGAACGCTTGCAATACAGTCAGTATTTGCTGATTTTAAACAACACGATTGATGATTTTCCACACAAACTCACTACGACGGACGAAGCACATTACCATTTAAATGGACTTGTAAATAAATAGAACTACCGCTTCAGGGGCAGAACACCCTCATATTCTTCAGGAAAGACCGTTACATCCTTAACGAATGTGCTGCAAAATTTTTGCGTAAGGTGCAGTAGGGCGGTATTTCTTTGAGAATAATGAAGGTGTTGCTGTTAAAGCAAAGGAGAGCGCTATAGAACGATGTTGTAGAATTGTTTGGCACTCCAATTAGAAAAGCGAGGACTGGAGAATACATGGCTCTAACAAGATGGAGCTACAGCCAACATATGCAGACAGATAATGGCAATTTTGAGGAACAACTTCCCTACACGTCTAATTTCCCGCTTTGGTGACTTAGCATATCTAATTCGCCAGATCTGACCGTTCCTAACTTTTTTATTGGGCTACCTCAATGAAAAGGTATATGCTAGTATCCCTGAAACCATATGGCAGCTAAAAGATAATATTCTTCAAGAAGTAGCGGCTCTAACGCCAGATATTTTGGTTCGAACAACGGAAAATGCTATCAAAAGAGCACAATTAAGCATTTCATCTACACGGAGAAAAAAAGATGTTACCACGTATTATAAATATAATGAATGATATTAACTCAAGGACAATAATACGCTATCTAGTACCCAGTATTGATCCATGTATTACTGTTTATTAGGAAGATGGTACGCCCTAATATAATTATAATACAACCAATTATAAAGTTAGTTGTTCCTATTCTTACTATCTATTTTTCTCAGTGTAGGGGTGGGCATTTGAGCGTCAATAGTGTTAATTGATCAATAAGTATAAAACCTAATATACAAATAAATGTTCAAACTCTTTTCTTTGTTTCTTCTTACATTATATTATGACTGGCGTTCATCCCAAGTCGGGTACTCCATTATAGCCTTCTTTGTATATTAAAATTGAATAAGCAAATGTCATTATTAGCAAACGCGCGTTTCGCCTCATCAGTGCTACTAGATCACATATTTCATTATACAAAGGAAGACGTATATACGTATACTGATAACACCTGTTTTACCTGAAAGAATATGTGTGAGAATTAAATACAGAAAACCCACTAAATTCGTAAAGATGTTATGCTAAATTGTCAAACCATTTTTAATTTGATTATTTAGCGTTAATATACACGCAAATGTAGTAGCTTACCGTTGATCTATAATATCGTATTCCTATATAGGAACATGTAGAAATGGTTCGACAATTTGGTTTAACGTCTCCAGGAATTTATTGAGCTTTCCGTCTTTAATTCTCATACATACTCTTCCATCTGTTATCACTATATATAAAACTTTCTTCGTATAATGCAACATGTCACCTAGTAGCACGGATGCGCCTTGCTAAGCATATCATTTTCAGGAATTTAATGAGTTTTCCATCTTTAATTCTCATACATATTCCTTCACGCCTTAAATATGCATATCTGTGCTCAAACTGTAAGTATAGGTACTTACCTATGTATATTACATAAATTTGAAATTTAATTCCCTCAAGGATAAAAGGAACTGTTACTTCATACATTTGTATTCTATTGGAACAACCGGCGATTAGAAGACAGAAATTATAATCGCAAATCAACACAACTATACATATACTGGGTGCATATTTATTTATCCATGTACCATTTAGAATTTCATACCTCTAAAGTCAAGAAAGATTGTATCAGGCGTTCGATTTAAATAATCCATTATGTTTAAATTGTTTATTGTGCACACAAATAACTTCTTTCAATCAGTGAATGTAAACACGTTCCTATGCAGATAAGAATGCACGTTATTATACAGATTGCATGGAACGTGTTATTAGCAACAAGGAGTCGCAAATTTTATTTATTCGCTAATGGAAACCTCCGCTTATGTAAGACACACCCACCTTTTGTGTGGCAACCAATGCAGGTTATTGAAAACGGAGACCGTAGATAATTATTTAAATTATTGTGTGTTTAATTGACCCGGCTCCTTCGATTTATTGCATGCGAAATGATAGGCGCATGGGATTGGAATTTGCATATTATCTATACATGTGTGCCAAGAAGTAGGAAGAACGGTTGGTTAAGAAATTAACACACTACTTTAAAACAACACGTTGACCTATTGCGACGAAGCATTAATTTGAAACCTACTGAATATGCTTAATAAAGCAAACCGTTAGTTATAAATGCGAATAACTGACTGCAAACGCAGTTAAACAAGAATTTTCTTCCATGTGGAAGCCATTTCTTTTAACTCTAGAAGGTAAAACCTTCAAAGTACATTTGGAAAGTATTCGCAAGTTTGGACAAATATTTCTATTTAAATTTTTCGTAGCTCTATTATGTAATTATTTACTAATACTGGGGAATAAAATTTCTCATAGGTGCTACAAAATAGTAAAATAAAAAAATTAGTAATATATTGTCGTGATACTTTAATATTCAAATTCGAAGCATCTGAAATGACGGTACTAGGACGGATCCACACCGATTCTTATGGATTCCGAAGACTTGGATGTTGTCAACGAGATTTGCCAAAAGTAAATATACTAATCTGTGGTAGGAATCAATGAGAATTATTAATAGAGATAGAGAAAAAAACAATATTTTTGGAGATAAATCTTTTTTTTTACTTTGTGCAAGAGCAAAATAAAAGAAGTATCCACATTTATGTTTAAAAAGATTTAAACTCTGAGAGATTATTTTATTCTATTTAGATGAAACAAGAGTTCCATTACACATATTTTGACTACCAAAAGTTTGGGGCATTACAATGCATAGAATAAGAGAATACAAAATAAACATATAAGCGTGGAATACCAAATATTAGAGAGCGGGTTTTAAGGGGGAATGGGTATCAATTTTATCATTATGGAAAAATATCCTACAATTTTTTTAAAAAACTATGTATTCAATCTTATTAAAACTTTGGCAATATCTTCACCAACGTAGTACATCTAGCAGCTTTTGACAACTTAAGGAATAAGAGAAAATGGCTTGTGCAAGGACGATTAAGGATTTTTCTTTTTTGACTTGAATTTTACCTTACAACAAGTATCTGCTTTAAATGTTAAAATAGTTTAGCATATATTTGTAGGTTAATATCTAAAATGAATGCAATATTTTCGAATATTAAATATATAGGTACATATATATAAAGTCAGTTCTCCGGGCCAAGAAGGCCCAAGGCTTTGTTGCACAATTTTCTCCATTCCTCCTTATTCAGACATCGCTTCCGCCTGTCCCTCACATCCCGCTGCTCCAAGTCTCTCTGCACCGCTTGAAGTCATCCCGTTCTTGGTCTGTCCCTATCCCCCGTTCTTTCGCTCACACCTTCAAACAGAACTTGTTTCGTTGGTCGTTCGTCATTTAATCTGGCTACGTGCCCCAGCCATCACATTCTCAGAGATTTTATTACATTGATTATACACGGTTCTCCGTACAGTTGGTTTACTTCATCGTTCGTTCTTCTCATCCATTGCATGAATGTATAATTAGAGCAATCCTTATTTCTCGACTTTTGAAATATTAACGCGGAGCCTTGGCATATGATTCTCTACCATAAAGTATGAAACAGTATTTTTTTTTTAGTGATTGGACAGGATTTATACGTCGCTGTCAGTAATCAAACTTTAACAAAAAACATTGTATGACCACTCCAACTGTGAGTCTCAGAAATTGACTCCCATAAGTATATGAGCGTTTTTCAAAGTGACATATGCAGAGAGACTTGGCCTGCTTATCGATATCGCATAATGGAAATTATGTTATCAGGTGTAGTGGATCAATCGCTCGGCCTGTCTAGTGGTCCTGGTGTCCAATTGTTCAAAAGAGTTAAGAACGTTTGCGACGACAGTGACCCAAGCGATTATAAAACAATGATTAATGAAGTCACATCAAAGATCGTAGAATATATTGCCGCAGATAACTTCAAAACGACTACAAAGGATTGCCGTATCTCACAATTATTTACCTGAGACGAGCTTCGGCAAAACAAATTTCACTTGGGAGACCTGCTGGTCTACACCGGGCTATGTGGATAGCAAAAGCTTTGTGCTGCTTGAAAATGTTCTTATTTAAACATCAATTTAAACTGACAAAGAAAGGATGACAAAGCTGTGAGAAATATATGCATTTTCACAGTGATAATATACATATATTTGGCTTCAAACCTCTACCGGATGGCATCGATTTACAATTGTTGAAAGACCTTACAGGTTTTGAAAGTATAAACCAAAAAACTGGTTACTATTACCCTGAGAACGTATCGTTTGCATATTTCGGCGACGAACTTTTAGTTCAAGATAAGAATGGTTCAAGGTAGATGTCGAAATCGAAGGTATACAAGATTGCCCAAAAAAAAGCATCGATGGCTGCTAATCTAGTGGCTTGCACACTTGGCTATCAGTCGTGAGATCCAGGGTTGAAACCTCGCTCTGGTCAATTACCACGGCCGATCTTTTCCGTTCTTGGTCGTAATGATAATTAGTAGAGAGATTTTTCTCTGCACAGTGCCTTATGCTGCACCTACTCCCTCCAAACAAAAAAGAAAAAGAAAACGCATCCACGAAAGAAACATTGAAAACTTTGTGACTAGCACTCCTTACGATTTTCCCAGATCCTGGCTATCTCATCAGATTTTTTGAATAAAAGGCTTAAAACATGCAATGATGACGATGATTTTCAGGCTTCAAAAAAAAAATCGTTCATACTATGCGAGTACCTAGTTAATGATATTGCTGAGCGTGGTATTGCTTCAATGGATGGATGTAATAAACCGATAACAACCGAGGAATAGCAAAACCAATATTTGCTTTTATTTGTAAAAGAGTATTGGAAAGATACAAAGAAATCAACCCTTGTATGCTAATAACGCATGATTTTAATATTTCTATATATCTTTATTTGTAATAGTAACATAATTTTCCATGCTAAACGTCCTCATCAATAAATAAAACTTTCCAATGAATGTAGTGTTTTCAGTTTTTAATTAAAATTTAAACTTTGACAGCAAATCCTAAACATTATTTTAAAATTTTAGAAAAGCAATGAACTAGTTTCTTAAAGTAGATGATTAGATGATGTGGTGCTCTGTCAAATAAAAGAGAGAAAAATTGATACAAACAAGGATCAGACTACGGTATGATCAGGTACATACATATATAGAATATGTGTAGATCTTCTTGGTTTTTAAAGTCATATAGTTAAACAACTATTAGAGTGAGTAAGACGTTTCAGTTTATTAATAAAACCTTAATCATCTACATTTCTAAAAATTAATAATGTAGAAAATAAAATTTTGATGTATAGAAATATATAACATTTTTTGTTTTATTGATAAAATCAGTTTGTTTTTGTTTTAATTTGAAAGAGTTTTGAAATGTTTTACATAAAGATTGTTTTGTGAATTGTGTCAGTTGTAGGTATTAGTTATGGTAGGTTATCGTTAAATATGAAACACGTTACTAAATTTTTATTAAAATTCCATTTATAGAATTAAGTTATAAAGTTTAGTGGAAAATGGTGTGTCAGTTTTATCATTTATGGAATTATTATGTTTATAAATTTGGATTATTTCAAGTATAGTTCGTGCTTTATAGTTTTGTTCTTGGTTTAGGATTGATACATTGTTAAAATCAAATGTATGATTTTGTGTTATTTCATGTTTTTTTAAATCTGTAAGATTGGTGTTATATTTGTGCCCTTTTATTCTATTTTCTAAATATTGCATAGTTTCACCGATATGTACACCATTACAACTTTGACAATTTATTTTATATACTATATGTGATGTTTTATTTTTTTCAGTTTTCGATTTTAATTTTGTGTAAATTTGATTTTGTAATTTATTATTATTTTGATTTGCTATTTTAAAATTATAAGGTAATATAAGGTAAGATAATTTGATTAATTTTTTCAGAAAGATTTTTTACATAAGGAATTTTTATGTATTTTATAAATGTTTGACTATTATTTATAGTTTTTGTTGATTTATTATAAAAACGGAATATATATTCTTTGTTTAAATATTTTTTTTTTTTTTTTTTTTTTTTTTTGGAGAGGGGAAACCGCTTGGCACCTCGCAATGTACGCAAGTAGTGTCGGGCGCTACTCCGACTAAAACCCCTCTGCAGCCCTCTCTGGCATTCCGGGACCGTCGGTCAGACATAGCATCGGAATGCCAGCGGCGTATTAAATTCTGTCCTGCATTTGCCTATTTAACTCCTCCCTTTCCTTTTCACTCATTATGTGCTTTATCATCTTGTTAACGATCTTCCAGTTGGCGTGGTTTTCCATCATTTTTGGAACCAGCGTGGTTGGTGTTAGTGCACACCCCAGGTCTTTGTAGGCTGCCACCCGAATACTATTCCATCTGTTGCACATAAACAAGGTATGCTCTACGTCGTCCACAGCAGCACAATATACACACGCATCACAGTCGTCCTTCCCAAAGCGTTTTATTTTATTGATAAGATGATTTGGATAATTATTTTGTTTTAGAATAGTTTTTGCTTTATTAATGGTATCATTTCGAAAAATTGGACTGGTTAAAGTTATAGCTCTATCAGCTAAACTAATAATAACACTATTTTTTTGCGAGATTGGTTGTGATGATTTAACATTTAGATAACGTCCAGACCATGTAAGTTTGGTATACCATTTAGTTAAAATTTCATTATTGTTTTTTATCAGTTGAATATCTAAAAATGTAATGCTGTTGTGGTCTTCGATTTCGACTGTAAATTTTAATCTAGGGTGATACGAATTATATTTTTCGAATAATTTTGTTATATTTTTCTCTTCTAATGCTGTTATACAGTCATCAACATATCTTTTGAAAAAAATAATTTCAAAATCTATTTTATTTAAAATTTCTTCTTCAATATACTCTAAAACAATTTGTGCAATTATACTTGAAATTGGTGAACCCATTGCACAACCAAAAATTTGTTTATAAAATTTATTTTTATATTGAAAATATGTTTCAGTTAGTGTTAATTCTATTGCATTTATGAATTCAGTAATTGGAATACTTGTATAATTTTCAATTAATTGCCATTTTTTACGTATAATTTCTTTTGCTAATTCTATTGGTGTATTTGTATATAAAGAGACTACATCTAAAGATATTATTTTATAATTTGGTTTTAATTTGATATTGTTAATAAATTCTTTAAATTGCCATGAATCGTTTACATAATAGTCATTTTTGAACGCAATGTTTTTAATACAATTTCCTAAAAAATTTTATAATTTGTAAAATGGGCTTTGTATATAAGAAACTATTGGTCTCAGAGGTATGTTGTTTTTATGTAATTTTCGTAAACCGTATAATTTTGGTGATCGTGCATTATGGATTTGTAAAGATTTAGATTCTTTTGTTGTTATAAATTTAAGTAGTTCCCAATTTTTAATTAACTCATTATTTTCTTTTTGAAATTTATTAGTCACTTTTAATTTCTTTATAAGTTGTGTGATCATTTAATAATTCATTTATTTTAAAAACCAAGAAGATCTACACATATATATATTAAAAAGTCAAGAAAATTTGGAAGAAGCATATATAGAATAATAAATGTAAACGTATCCTTATAAAAGTCAAGTCCTTGTATAACTAATTTGCAAATTAACATTATTTCTCAGTCGATTATCAGTCATAATCAGTTAATTAAAGCTGTTGAATATCTAGGATTCCTTGTACACAAGCTTAGCAAATTATGAGCACCTATATAGACAACGCAATTTCTGATGATATTAACTCACATTTATAGTTGATATTAATAGGTTGGTTCTTTATTGCGGACGTAATACTTACATACATGATGCTTATCTGCGCAATTTGCGTTAGCAAAGATCAGTTTAATTCAATAATCCGCCTAAAAGGTCAATAAATGAAAAATTTATGATTTCTCACTTTACATAGTCCGTTGCGTATTTCTATTTAGTGATTGAAAGAAAAAACCGAACGCTTGCCTTAAACAGCAGTAATAATTTATGGTCATCTACAATTGAGAAATGCTCATGCTGCATGATAAGCATCAAATATATTCTCCGATATTCCAAGAAAAGGGAAAAATAATTGAGATTTTAATTCCCATTCCTTGCTTAGATATATTATACTCGTATGCATTACATTTTGCAGCTATAATTTGAGCTACGCGATGAAGATGTTTCGTAATGCTCTAATAGAAATAAATAACTTACATGCGGTTTAAAATATTGCTTGGTAGATTGTGAGAGGAAGATAATGCCAAATATATGTGTATACATAATTATGGACATGTTATCGAACACCTATACATTTTCTTAATTCATAAAGTGGAATCATGTGAAAGGATCTCTCTTACAAAATTATTCCGTCTATCAGACCTGATTTACTACTGTAATAGTAATTTACGCTTATAAGTGCATTAACGTAAGTGAAAATTGGGGTGCTAATAAATGCTTTTCATCTGATTAGTTTATCTGCTATACCATTTGTTCTCATGCAAGTATTATGGCTAATATTGCAAGTTTAACAATAGGATAATCAACTTGCATGAACTAAGCCAACATTATAATTATTAGAATCTGCTAAAGCAGGAAATATTTAAAACAATAATTTTAATTTTCCGAAATAATCAGTACTTTCAAATTTGCAGAATTAAAAGCAATAATAAGAAAATTCAAGAAGCCAAATAAAGAGTGCAAGTGATCAACATTGCAGAAACAAATACAGAATTTTATAATTTTGAAGTAACCGCTAAATCTAATTAAAGTCTATAGAAATCTAATTTTAAGTGATACGATAAAGTGCAGGATGAAAGAAGTTAAATCAATCACAAAAAATGAGAAAGACAAGTGATTGAGATGAATAATCAAGTGAATAAGTATATAAGAGGTCATAAAGTAATCAGCTTTTCAACCTAAAAACAGTAATAACTCCCTCAAGAGTACATGTGGTTGGATCGATAACAATATTGGTTCATACTCATTACATTATTAGAATATTCATAAATTATTTCTTTTATTTAACGATGTGTAATAAAGGATGTGAAAATAAAATATACGGTTGGGGGTAAAGGTACCCTAATTATCCTATTAGTCTCTCTTACAACATTTCTCTTACATGGAATACTTTAAGTAGTAATCAATCTTTAGAACTAAATTTTGAATATTTTTACAATACTTTTTTTTTATTACTTTGACCAGTCCTTTCCCTTAGTAATATGCAATTTGCCCCGGAATAAAAAGTCCTGAGTGACACCACAGGTTCGTGTGGCATCTGCTTAGAAGCAGAATATAATTTCTAAGAATCAATTTAATATTTTAAAAAACCAGTACAATAAATTACTAAATTACAGTTGAGACTAAAAAAATATATTATCATAATTTATTAAGTAAATCGAAGTGTAAATTAAAGAGTGCTTGGAATATCATTAACTCGGAAATTAAACCACATGTGAGTGACAGTATTGTTTTAACTGTTGACAATGAAATCATAGATGATTCTGATATGATTTGCAATTTATTTTAAAAAACAATTTTTCAATCCTAATGTTAACTTATCTTCAAGTGACATATGCAGTTTTCCGAAATCATTTTACCTTTATCCATTAAGTGACAATGAAATACTTAATATTATCTAGAGAATCCCATGCAAATCGTCTGCTGGTATTGATGGTATACCCTGTAATATTCTAAAACATGTTGCTGCTTATATTTCAAACCCATTAGCATTAATTGTTAATCAATCGTTTTCTGAGGGTGCATTTTCCGAAAAATTGAAGAATGCTAAGCTGGTGTCAATACATAGAAAAGGCAGCAAATTACAGGTATCAAACTATAGACCCATATCTATACTATGTAGTTTTTCAAAAATCTTCGAAAGGGCAATGTACAAACGCTTAATGTCGTTTTTAATTACTAATAATTTAATTGCTCCTAGTTATGGGTTTACCAATGGCAAATGTACGGATGGCGCGATATTTGAAGCACTTGACTTAGTGTATCAGTCTCTTGATGAGGGAAAACTGGTAGGTAGTTTATACTCTGACTTATCAAAAGCCTTTGATAGTGTAATCATGCCCAGCTTCTGAGTAAGGTATCGCGCTATGGTGTTAGGAAGCTTGCTTTGAAGTGGCTATCCTCCTATTTATCGGGCTGTTTGCAGTTTGTTTATATCAGAGATCGGGTGGGTGGTGTGTATTCATCAGCTATAAATGTTACAAGAGGTGTTCCTTGGGAATCAGTTCTTGGACCTCTGCTATTTATCTTGTTTGTGAACGATCTGCATCATTCCTTTGCAGATGATGATCTATTTCAATTTGCTGATGATACTACTGCGGTCATCTCAGGTCGCACGGAGCCAGAGTTGGCACAGGTTGACAATCAGTATGCTGAAGTAATGAGGGCGTGGTGTTGCAATAACGTTTTCGAAATTAACCAATCTAAAACATGTATGTTAAGATTTAATCCAAAACGATGTTTACGAGATACATCTTCATTAGTACGCTTGAGATCCAACAGTATCCCTGTAACCATTAACACTAAATTTCTAGGCTGTTACGTTGACATGGATCTCACATGGAATACCCACAAGGATACTCTCTGTAAAGAATTGTGTTCTCTTCAGTATGCTGTACACCAATTGAAAATTAATGTCAGTAAGGAAATGCTTTTGATGTATTACCACTCTCATATTTCATCAAGATTGAGATATGGTTTAATGTTCTGGGGCTTGTCTTGCCAATTCCCACGATGTTTGATTTTACATAAGAGGATTTTGCGAAGTATATTCATGTTAAAAAATACCGATAGCTGTCGTCCACTTTTTGTGGGCCATAACCTGCTGACTTTACCGAGCATTTTTATTTATGAGTGCGCAGTGTATGTCAAGAAAAACTTTAACCGTTTCATACATAACTGCGATATTAGTAATATATATGAGACAAGGAATGCTTGTGGGCTGTCGGTTCCGAGACATAGAACAACACTATATGAAAGAAATCCTAGGTTTATATGTATTAAAATCTATAATAAACTGCCTAAAAACTTAACAAATTTAAACATTGTTAAATTTAAAATATCCATAAAACGATTTTTAGTAGACAAGTGATACTACACTGTCTCGAAGTTTTTGACTGAGCAGATTCATGATTATTGAGTGTTTTCTTGTCGGTTATATTGTGTTTTGTATTTTATATAAGTATTCTCATTTATATTTATGTTTTTTTAGTATGTATTCTTATATCTGACAAAGCCTATATCCTATGGATCTACTGGCTAATAAAGCACAATGAAATACAATACAATACAATTGACGATGTAGGATCTTTTTGACGTGTCACATATGTTCTAGGTTCGAACAGCAATTTGATCTTATGGTTGTATTCTTCTGTACACTAGATCACTGCGGCATTACTCTTGTCCGCATGTATTATTGTCAGTGATTCGTCCGATTTCAATTGTTTTAAAGCTTGCCATTCTGCGGGAGATATATGTGTTGGTTGTTTAGATGTTTGTAATATACGAGCAACGACAGTCAATTCGGACTGTATATCCATCTGTACAATTAAGAGATCTGATGGTACTTCTCACATTTGCTATTAATTCTTCTTTTGGGATCTATTTCGGTACTAATAGCGTTCAGTGGCAGAGTTACATCTGTTAAATTTATTACTATTTTGGTTGGGTCTAGTTTATATCGTTGACCTTTTGCTTCGCGTGAACATAGTAGCGTCCTGTTTCCTTCGGGGTACTTGTTTTAAGTGAGTCTCTCTCACGAACGGCGTACTTGATTAACACAGAGGTTTTTAAGCAATTTTAAAATAAAGTCCAAAATCGAAATGAATATATATATATATTCAGCTCTGCAGGCCTCTTGTGCCCATGGCTTTGTTACAAATTCTTCTCCATTCTGGTTTATTCCATATCAGTCTCTTCCAACCTCTGACTCCCACTTCCATCAGATCCCTTTCCACCGCTTCGAGCCATTTCGTTCTTGGTCTTCCTCTCGATCTTCCTTCCGATATGCCTCCCTCCAGAACCTGTTTTGTTGGCCTCGAGTCTAGTAACCTCGCAACATGTCCCAGCCATCTCATTCTTTGGGCCCTTGTCACCTTAAAAATCGAGGGTTGTCTATATATTTGCATGAGTTCTTCATTGGTTCTACGTCTCCACTGGTCATTCTCTCTCACTCCTCCATATATTTTTCTCAACACCCTCCTTTCCTATACTGCCACTGCTTCCGCCTCTTTTTGGTTAATCTTCTATAGCTCACTGCCATACATCACAACTGACCTAACGATTGTTTTATAGATGTTTAAGTTCGCTTTCCTCGTTACCCACTTTGATCTAAACATTCTTCCGACCCCTGCCAAACAACTCATTCCTTTTGATATCCTTTCTTGTATTTCTGTTCTTTTCTCTCCTTTATTGGATATAGTTACTCCCAGATAGTTAAATTGCTATAAATTTTAGCGATGCATTTTGTGGATTTTGGGTTTCTCCTAACCTCATATATTTTGTCTTCTTCTCATTTATCTTCAATCCCTGCTCTTTTGGTCTTTGCTCTATTATTTTTATTACATTCCTCAATTTTTTCGAAATGAATATACCAAATCAAAATAAAAATCCAAAATTCATCTGAAGCCCAAATAAAAGTGAAAATTTCCTAATCAATATCTTGACTGTTTCTAGACTCATCTTCAGAACTTCACAAAAAATACTTCTTGCGAATTTCATCTATCAAGAATCGGAAAAAAATATTTCAAACAAAACTTTCATATTTTGATACATAGAATTCGAATCTGCAATAAAAAAATTTGGTTTCCATTTAAGATTTCAAAGTTGACCCCCATTCCATCCTCTGGGAGTGGGAACGGAAGGTCGCGTTTAATGTCTTTTGATAGATTTTTGAAAATGATTGAAGGCGGGTTTTTTGTGTTTTTCGATTCAATGTGTGTTTCTCGAGATATTAAACGGTACATTTCTATTGAAAACTTTTTGAATTAACTCTCTTTACTATTTCAAATCGAGTCGATAGTACAGAATTTATAAGAGACATACATATATATTGCCTACACTCTTCAATTTAGATAACCAACGGACATTCATTACTAAGGTCACGTAGATTGCATTTGTATATAAACGAGAAATTAGACAATAATTCCACGTAGTAACTGATAATTTCAAAAAAAATAAAAAATCACAAACTGGAATAGCAGGAAATCTGACAGAACGCCAGTTTGTTCCGAGAAACACAACTAAGTGTGTTTTATTAAATTAGTTAGGTAAGATTTATTGTGGATAAAGTTTTGGTACGCGGTTTTCCTATACTTGGTTTTATTCAAACTAGAAATCAATAAATAATTGAGCCATGCTAGAGGGCTTTCTATTAGCGTGTTTGAAACTAACTATCTCCTGCCCTGCTTCTTTGGTTTTCCATTTTTCCAAAATCAATGTACCAAACTTTTGATGACGTACACTGTCACCATATCAGTACTTGGGTATTTTAATTTTTCTTTGATGCTTCCTAGCTGAAAATAATTGCCAATTATGGAGACAATTTAAACAAAAAGGTTAAACACAAGTGTCGTCTTGTGTTTAATCGTTTTGTTCTAGATAATTTAAATATATAAACATGATTGACCATCTAATATATAATTTACATCCATAAGCACTTACCAACGCACTTGTGTATATTTAAATACATAAACATAATTAACCATCTAATTATAATTTACGTCTATGATCGTTTGGCAACGCCCTTATAAGTATTTGCTATAACATTTGCAAATAAAGGAAAATCATAGAGGAGTTTATTGTTAAATGAACTGGGAACACATAATTATATAATTAACGTCAGGATAAAGCTTGTGGTTAAACCATTACCTATACAAGAAGTGCTTGAGTATTAATGAGACCTTTGCATAATTTATGTCTCTGCATTTATCGCTGCCAGTAGTTTCGTAAGAACGTTGAGGGATATTTATTGAAACCTATTCACATAGCCCGTAAGCGCTAGAAGAACTAAACAATATGAAGTCATTAGTATTACGTAGCATTTCTCTTCCAATAAAAAATCATTCTTAATGGCGATTACTAGTAAATGCGATTGTCAAAGTGCGCACATTAACCAGTCCTTATTGAAGAATACATTGCCTTAATATTCTACGGGAAGAACTACGCTTTATCATTTATTGAGACAATACCATATAATTTACATTTATTTTATTGTTGACCATATTCACTAACCTAGCCACATATATATACGCCCTTCGAATTAGTCACAGATGAATACAAATACAAAGAATAGAATAAATAGAAATAAACTCAAATTAAGAAAATTAATATACATATAAGTGTAACCTAGTAATTATTATTGTTGGTTTGGGGTATAAAAGCCTATCTCACCGAGATATTTTCAAGCCCATTACGACTCCTTTCATCTTTGAAAACGCTCCATAATGTTGCTTCTTAGTCAGACTTATGTATCTTCTTTGAGAGCGACTTAGTATCTATTTTCTCTGGAATTCTCCAATTCCACTGGTAGAGACCTTGTCCTTTACAAGCCATCGAAGTTGCACAGAATAGGAATTGGGATTTGTCTTGGCATAATATGCAAATAGCATCTGCCATCCCTCTGGTGTGCATATACCAACGGAGTCTACAACGACCAGATAGTACACCTGCTATTATTTTAACAGTGTTTCTGCTTAAGACCTTTGTTCTTTTAAGAACTGTCTTGCCAGTTTTTGGCCTGGTGGTTTTTACCACTATTCATTGGACTTTTTATGTTCCATTTGTTGATTGACTTTGTTATTTGTGATTTTGTATTGCCAAAGAAAGAGCCAACTGCCATGAATAACCTTGACGATCCTCGTCTGGCCAGTATACGTCCCGCCTCAATCTATTCACCCACGCCAATATTATTTTCTTTGGGTGCCCACCTTGTTTAGAACGAGTATGCTTTATAAGTCTCTTCCATTCCTTTGGGGTCTTGAGCTATTGGTTTTATTTTGTTCCATGTTTTCTTTACATTCCCTAAGTCCTTGAACGTTTTTATTTTCCAGTTTTACGTTGGTCTGCCTTGTTTTCGTGTTGGTTGGTACCCATTACTTCCTTCGGTATGTTGCTCCCGTTCCGTCATAGGTTATGTTCCATTGTTTCCTTTTGATTGCTTTTGCTATTGATTCCTGTTCAATTCTATCCTACAGGTCGATGTTAAATATTCGATTGGGCCAGTATATCCTACTAACTTCCCTCAGACACTTGTCAATAAAGCTTTGTACTTTTTGCGTACTTCTTTTGTCTAGTGTTCATGTTTCCGATGCTGTAATTACTTACTAGGATGAGAGTATTACGTGTTTTGTGCTAATAAGATGGGTATCCAGTTATTTCGAGATTTGTGGAGGCTTTTCATCTAATCCCGGGGTTTTGAAGAACAACATTCGAGGCAGTTTTGGCTGAGAGCTCGGTACACTTCTTGGGAGCTGAAATGATTTTTTTTTTTAACACGGAATTATTATCTGGATTATACTAGAGCAGTGTTCGTACCAGAAGTAAGCGATTTATCATCTTTTGAACTCATAATCGACATATAATGTACAGGAGATTTCGAGGTTATAATGGTTTTGATTTATAATATATAAAATCTAGTGCATTTTGCTATGTGAGTTTGGACATGATTCTGTGGGTTATTCTTACGAGCGTATTTTGAGTTGGCGCATTGTGTAACTGAATGATTATATGATGGGAATTCGGCGGGAGATTTGAATTTTATTCATGTTTTTAAAACGACAAATATAAGTTATTAGTCTGGATTAAGATTATAGAGACCATTTTATCGTGTACCGTAGTAAAAAGAGTCTACTTATCCTGAGTAAATCTTTGGAAGATTCATTTCTTTGTTATTTTATTTAAAACTATCTACGATAAATTAATTTCATTTAATATTCACTGTTTTACTTTATTTAACGGATAGAAGAATAGTACTAATTAATAACTGAACAGTTACATTAAAGATACTTAAATGTTATATGCTATATTGATACTATAAGCAGTATTTAGTCAGAGCGAACGATATCCTCCCAGATCCCGAGTTACTGAATAATATATAGTATATCTTCCTTTTCGTTGAGGATATACTTAAAACCGTAAGAGGGGGGCGGATTAACCCTTCACTGCCATCTGTCACTTGAGATCTGGCTTATCTGAGAAGTATTGAGAGCATAACAGATGACTCTGGGTGGTGTTTAGTAAAATTAAAACAGTGGTTTACTTAATAAGATTTAATTGAAAATTTTCCTGCTTTTTTTGATAACTTTTCTGTTTCTTGTTTATATTTTGCCTCTTATCTGCAAGTAAGCAAATTTCATCTGCGAAATCGACTAACCAACAAGGTTCATACATCTGGAAGACATGTATGAACCTTGTTGGTTAGTGTTTCACATGAAAATGATAAGACTTCAATTTAATCTTAGCTATGCCAATATTTCACTATCAATTCTAACGTAATCTGGGAAATTCATTCGCCTTGATTAAAATCAACAGGAGCTGTCATATTTTTTAATTTTAAGAAAATAGAAAAGAATAGTGTTCTACTTTGATATCGGGATCAGTTTTGGCAACGGCAATTATTTATGAGATTCTAAACCTAACAAGTATGTTCTCCAATGTCTAGACCGTTACGATTTGATACAATGGCGCTTATTGCTCGTATATATAGCCGCACGTTGACGGCGTTATTTATCAATGCCGTTATTCGCATCTCGCGTTGATTTGTGGGTATCCTCTTTGGCGCCGTAAGCGTTATATTTCGGTTAACGAATTACAAGCGCATTGGTTCGAGTGATACATGTATAGTCAGAGTAAATATGCACATGTGAAAATAAAACAGGAGGAAAGAAAATCTCAAAGTGACAATGTGCAAAATACCCTTAAATGATTGCATTTTTCTGATAGAGTACGTAGATACTCATACTTTAATTGGAAATGATGTAGTCGGGTTGCACGATGAATTGTTATTTTAAAAGGTTTTATTAAGTATTGTAAAATTCACTATCCCGTAATATAATGTTTCAAATTACAATTGAATTTGCACAGAAATCATTAGTTATTATCCGATGCGTTTGTTCATCAAATAAGGCAATGCATTACGACTTTTGTATTCATTATATCACACGTTGCATGTGCACAGAACTGTTTTCTTTATTGTACCTACTGCAATCCCTGAATTACATGCCGCAAAAATGTTTCATAATGCGATAATTGTACCTCTTCAATTCACCACGTTTTTGCAGCGAGTAATCGTTTTGTTAGTACCCTTGCATAATAATGTTATGATGTGTCACATACATTATACTAATAACATTATTACATTATATCGGTCGTAAAGCACGTGACGTCAACGTTATGACCACCTTTAACGCCTACGTAATTTCCATGATTATTACTGCAATTGTGGCATTAACTACTTGCGTTTATTGCTTAAATACATATATGTAGGGCATTGCATTAAAATGTACAATGATTAACGGCAATTATTATATAATTTTTATTTCACTAGTAATTACTTCCTGTACTATTTGACTAAGTGATAGGTAAGCAAATTTCTTGCGTATCTAATGATTACTATACCTAACTAAAGTAACACTGATTGGGAACATATTATATCGACTAATCTATAGCGTAATGTATTTTTATAACTCTAGAATTATTGTATCTATGTAACTGGAAATTTACTGTTTTACTGCCACTATTCCAACATGGTGGTGCTACAGCAACTTCTGTAAAGATTATACACTGTATTAAATCTAACGTAAATAACATAATAATTGCTGCAGCTTATCAATACTTATTCGCAGAGTGCAATTTTTATTACAGTATGAAATCCTTTTAAATAAATACTATTCTGCTTTTAACTGTAATTTTTTTAATATGAGGAAATTTTTTACAAAATTTTACCTCGTGTCGGATTTGAACCAGGCATCTCTCGTTTGCCGGGCGAGGCTCTTACCAATTGAGCTAACGAGGCACTGGTTATAAGTCGATTTGAAAATGTCTCAAATACAGATCTTATAGTGTCCAAGTTTTGATATGCCTCTGCTTATTAGTTTTCGCACTATGTGACCCCAACTAGCATCATTGAATGCGTTTCTAACATCTAGCGTGATAAGCGCACACCACTTTACTTCATAATTTTTAACCCAATTTACTACTACTCAAGCGCCTGCATCGTAGACTTGATAAACCGTATTGCCTATGTGATTGTCCACAATACACCTCCATTTCTTCCAATAGTCTGGATCTAATCAGTATTTCATACAGCTTACTGGTAGCATTAAGCAAACGTAAAGGCCTATAAGACATGTGTGTTCCATTTCTGTTTTTCTGTTCTTTTTTAAAGTTGGAAGTAAGACCACCTTTCCAATTTTCCACTCTCGAGGAAAAATCTGCAATTCCAAAAGAGAGTTCAGTACCTCTAAGATCCACCTTGGTTCTTCCTCAGTTGCTCATTTTATAGCTTCCGGTGGAATACCATCGATAACAGGTGCTTTACCACTCTGCCCACTGCCATAACTAATTTTCCGTAAATCCTTCCATCTCCTATGTCACTATATACCTGTACTTGATGCCCCGACCAGTTAAAAAAAAACAACTAATTATTTCTCTTTTCACTTCCACTGGTATGTGGTATGATACTGTATTTCGTAAATTTCTTACTTCAATTTCATAACCACTGCCCCAAATGCTTTCACATAAATCTTTCCACTGTTTTTCCTTAGAGTCTCTAATTCTTTTCGCCAAACTCTTTTTCTCAACCTTATATGAATCTCTAGCTACCATTTTTTCACTGGAGCTGTCATATATTGTATCCATGACTAATACTATTACACCATAAATATTGCTTATTTTTAAATACAAAACTTAATTAATAAATCATATGATTATATTAGATTATACTAAGATTGGGAGTGGCCATAAATATCTATTCCACCGCAAACTTTTCAGATCTATTGTCATCTGGTTTATCTTATAGAAAAACACTTTCTAATTTTGCCTTCTTAATTAGACCTACCTTCTTTGAGAGCGGCTCCTTTGTGTTATCTACTCTGAGATTCCCCAAGCCCAGTAGTAGAACCTTGCCTTTGCTAAACCATCACAGTGACACAGAATATAAATTAGAGTTTTCACTCTTATACAATATTCAATAATTGTAGCAACTTCAGCTTGGAAAAACACCGCCTTTTTGTTATAGCTTAACATGAAGATACCTCTCAGGAACCTTTTCCCATATATGGATCATAGCATGTCCGCTATTATGAGTGCGTCTGTTTCCAACGCTTTCTTGACTGATATTACTACCAGATACTTTTTATCCAAGGTGTATTTCTGAACCATGGCCTCACTTGGCATCCGGGTGGAAGTCTTCTTTGCACGCATAAGCATTTTAGTGAGAGTTAAATTTCCTGTATGTAAAAGCGTAACTGCGACCGCTTTAGTAAGGCATTAGTTTTAACATAATCTTTGCAAGAATCTCTATGGTAAAGCTACTTTTTTAATCTTTAGAACTCTTTCGAAAGATAGCCTTCGGTGCATTACTTGAATAAGCATAAAAAAAAATTGACTAATAAAGTGTCAATAAAAGGCACACTAAACCTTTGATAGCGTCTCCTCTTTGAAAACAACGAATTACATCAGTGATTATTGATTTAACAATTAAACTTATCATCCACATACAGTACTTCATATTCTACGTTTTCCACAGCTTTTGGTAACTAATTTATATACATACATTAAAGATAGTGTGGAAGTTATGATGGAATTTTGGTGGCATACCGAGATTTGCACTAATATAACGTGATTAAAAATTGCAGTCAATTTTAACAGACTGCCTATGGTTTGACATATATGATTGAAGCCATTGCCGAGCAATACTACTCACCCCACTATAAACCAAAAGCTTGAGACATATCAAAACAAAAAACCTAAACAGGGTTTGTCTTCATTGTGTTGGTGCTCTATTGTTTCGAGAAAAACAGTGCTGATAGCAATTAGCAAATTAAAGCGTATTAGGTAACTTACTATATACTTATGCATTATACTTTTGTAGATTTTTTTTTAAATGTAAAAAAAAATTTTCTAAACAATATGGGTCGTCAAGGCATCAAAAGAAGAAAACTCACGAAAAAACTAAACTCAGAAGAGGTATTACTGTGGAAATACGTTAATCCAATGCTTCATTTCAGTAGTTAGAAATGCCAAGCCAAATGTGAGGTCAGCACATTTACAAGTTGCTTTACAGCAAAATGAGAGATGTAGAAAACACAATTCTTAAGCCAAGTTGCAGGTTCAGCCCACAAATAAACAGCCTTGGGGCGAATTTAGAAAAAAAGAATCCCTGAACACTGCTGCAGCTCCCAATGTGTCTGAAACTATAAACTGCAACGCTTGGTCAGTTTCTTTCCGTAAGTTTCCTCGAAGTTTTATTGCCTAACCCATTGGTTAATTTTTTTCCGTAAGTTCCTTCGAACTTTTACCACCTAACTCATTATTCCTTCCTTTTGTTTGTGTTTATAGTAATGTTCACTAAGAAAGGTATTGTCTTGACAAAGTTACTTTTCTTTAACTTTTTTCACACAAATCATGTAGATAGTTCGACTAGAAGTGAAAATTAGCATTTAGAAAGTTCTAGTTCCTCCCTTATGTTATTGCCACAACTTACATAACGGGTATTAGTTACTTTTAATACGAGTGCGTAAATTTTGTTGCACCTAACATCTTACCTAATAAACTTTATTATCATTACAAAAGTTACATGTTGCTTTAATACACACCCTAGGCATGCATGTCTGAGAACAGCACATGCAATAAATGTTACAACATACATTTATTACATGGAAAAAATAAATAACACTCGCTGTATCTCTTATCAGAATACCGCTCAGATGCCTTGAGAACCGCGAACCTGGACCGTTGAAGAAGCTGTTACGAAATCGCATGCGATCAGCGTGTCCCGTGTATCTCACTGGTCGAGTTGAAATCACACCGGTACTATTAAATAATAAAGTTCTACATGTAACTTCTAATTGGATTTCAGATTAGAGTCACGCTCAGGTGTCCCGAAAACAAAATTTATGTTCAATTGGCAATCGGATCCACACGTATGTAAACAATTTCCCAATCGCTAAGTCAAGCCCTATCGAAGTAATTAATACCGTAAGATCTGCGTGGAATATCACAGAGGTAGGTAGAGAAAAAGAAACGAAAAGTATATTATAATATACAACGTTGCTCAATACTATAGCAACTTGTGTATTCCTTTGAATTCCTTTCTATTTTTTATATCCTTTGCGTTACAATAGAAAATTCACAAGTATATGTAAATGAATATTAAATAGTACATACTTTATGCAGACATATAAGAACCCACATTATGTTTATAAAGTACCTGATATTTCTGTATATAGAAATAATTATCAAAAATTAACTGAAAGATATTGCGATAGAATGTTTATAACATAATTGCTCCAGGATGAACTTCAGCCGGTTGCCTTTATTGATGTTTTATCAGCAAAAATACATTTAAGAACCAGACTACGATCTACAATATATATTTCGGTTTCCCACGACATATTTCCTTAGAAACATTGTGAACTATGACCCTATATAGTATATTTCCGATACAGGCTGTCCTAGTAAGAGTGGGGATCGACTATATATTGGAAACCACAATAGCTGTAGTGATGAGAAAAATTTTATAACTAAAGTGGCAACGGGAAATTTAACGACAATATTTTTAAATTCCAAACGTAACCGCTAGGAGGCGCAGTTGCCAGGGTTAATAGTAAATTTTAAATTAGCTGGAAAAAGTTCCAGAATTAGCCATAATTTTAAATGCTTTATTACAAACTTTAGTCAATTACGCACGACTTTGGTTAAACACGTTTTGTCATATTTCGAATTATAAGTGTAGTAGGCGTTACCGAATTTTTAAAAAAGAAAATCTGCTACAACTTCTACGATTTTTACCCGAATTTGCTGCTTTAAATATCATAATTTGTACTCACCGTTAGTTTTCAAGAGATGTACCAAATGGCGTTATCTCCAACTGTACGAGTTCTGTTTTTAATTATTCCTAAAAATTCAAATTTAAAAATATGGCTTTCCTATGTTGTGATTGAAAAACTTTGATAGACCAAAGTAGTGGCGAAAACTGCGTAGTGATATCTTTTTCTGTTTTCCAGATAATAACAAAAACAGTTCATTGTCAGTAATAATTTTCTTATTAATTACAAATATCTACTTAATATTATCAAAACCTGTCTTAATTGGCTATGAAACAAAGAACTACTCTTACTCTTCAGCACATAAAATTGTGTAGGTTGTTAGCTTAATATGAGTATTTACTTTTTATCATTTTTCAAATGAAGGTAACCAAATTTAGTATGATTTAATTACATACAGTAGCAGGACTTAGCATGCCATGGAAACAATTATTTATTTGACAATTGTCAAATCGTAACTTAAGTAGATACAATTTTACTGCGAACTTTCGTTTGAATAGTGCTGCTTAGATCCTGAATAATAAAGAACTACCGTTTTCTCGTTTAGAGACATATGCTGTGCTTGCAGTATATTTTAAACGCGTTTGCCTTCTGGGTGTGAATATACCGTCAAGTATACCGAAGAAAAGCATATCTCAAGAATTCTCAAGATTTTTTTTGACAAGTAAGTAAGTTTGCAAATTTACCTGCCCATCATTCGCAAAAGCAGCTTCATCAGTCTATAATACGCGACTAGGTCTACACGTTCTCTAATAGGATTTCTAAAAGGTTGAACATACCCTGTTTCAAGTAATCGTGTCGCTAAACGTTTAAACACTTCTCGACTAAAACGGCTTTGTTTTTTTTTTTCGGAATATTTGATGGCATATTCCTGTTCAGCAATGCATGCGTTTTCAAAACATTGAAAATGTGCTGCAAGAAAATCTTGTCTCTGAATTAGAAAACGATAATTCTTCATCATTCAACCGCAAAGCCGCAATCTTCTAAGGTCAATGCGTAGTAAAATGGTATCTACCTAAGTCACAATTTGCCAAATGTCAAATAAATAAATCTTATTTGAAAAATGAAAAAAAAACAAATAGTCAAATTAAGTTAACACAGACACAAAGTTATGTGCTGAAGAGAGTAAAAGTGGTGCTTGGTTTCATAGTCAACTAAGATAGGCTTCGATATTATTAAGTAGATATTTGTAACTGATAAGGAAATTATTACTAATAATGGACTATTTTCGTTATTATCTAGAAAACCGAAAGATATCACTACGCGGTTTTCGCTACTAGTTTGGTCCGCCAAAAACCTTTAACCGCAACATCACATAGGCATATTATTACATCGAAATTTTTAGAGATAATTCAGAAAAACTTGTATAAGGATTAACGCCATCTGGTGTATTTCTTGAAAATTAATCGTTAGTACAAATTATGGCGTTTAAAGCAGCGCTATATCCTCTTTCAAACAAGCCCAAGTTTTTTATATTTGGATGAAAACTACAGAAGCCGTAGCATTTTCAAAATTCGGTAACGTCTAGTACACCACATATATACATACTACATATTTCAAAATATGACAAAACGCCTTTAACCAAAGTAGTGTGCAATTGATTAAGGTTTATCTGGATTCTGGATTTTAGGTCGCGGAAGGTGGTAACCACTTGCACTTAGGCCACCCAAAATTGACTAAGGTTTGTAATAAAGCATTTAAAATTATAGCTAATTCTGGAATCTTTTCCATCTAACTTAAATTTAGGGATCAAATTAATTTAGTGTTAACCCTGGCAACCGCGCCGCCTTGGAATTTAAAAATATTTTCGTTAAATTTCTCGTTACCACTTTAGTCATGAACATTTTTTTCTCATCACTACAGCTATTGTAGTTTCCAAGATATCACCGGCCCTCACTCTTGCTAGGACATCATATATATATATGTGATGTCTGTTAATATAATCTTTGTTGAAAAAGTTTTTGAGTTTAATTTCAGAAGCTGTAAGAAAAGTTTTAAGTGAAAATATAAAGTAATTCTGTAATTTTGCTTTTGTTACCCATCTATTTTGTCTCATTCTTTTGAATTGATTATGTAGGCTTTATAGCGTGTCTTTTTTTTGCTACTTTGGCCTATTGCATGTTATTGTGTACACTTTCATGTATTTGAAGCAGGTCTTAAGTCGAAACCATATTTTGACACACTGTCTACAGTGCCTACGTACCTTATTTCAACCAAAATCTCAAAATGCTAAAAGCAAATTTTATCATTGTTAAGATACATATATTTCTTGCAGCTAGATACATACGCGTCATTAAAAACTATACATTTCTTTTCAACATCAAGAAACTACTTTGTCGCTTTTAGTATGCCGCACAGGTGTGACTTTCTATTCAAGATGGCAGAGCACTTCTTTCATTCAAAGAATATATTATTAGATCAAGTTATCAAGTTATATTGATATTCGGGATTAAAACAAGGCTTGTAATTTCCTTAAACGGAAGTTTATTTCCCTATACTTAAAAAATATTTACTACTATATAAAAAAAAGATTCTTAAATGCAATAATTCTATTTGTTGTATTTAATATTTTATTGCAAAGAAATCTTTTTTTGATATAAAATATTTTTAAATTGAAATAAATTAAATTTGCAAACTGCTTCCGACTCTTTCGCCCATTTATCCTCAAAGTAAAGAAGATGACTGTGTGATCCTAAGCATTAACAAACAAACGTATAGATGGCAGCAGAAGATACTCATTCTAATCAATAGTGGTTTTTCATATATACTAGAAGCGGATAGATTTATATTTTATCTCCGTAAGCATTGGCATATGGTTCACTGCGATCAGCAAGACGGTTTATCTCACTAGGTTAAGGCACATCAGAACAACTGATTAGAAACCACCAACGTGTTTTTAGAAAAGGATAACTAACAGCGAATCAGAAATTTACAAAACGACATACAAGTAGTAGTAAATTTTACAAAGTATCCTTAACATCTTGAACAACATCATATACAAGTCGACCTTCTCTTAATTTCTACATAATTTCAAATGTTGTTTTTCCGTTACACCAAAGTAATGAATACATTTGTCGTAAAATAAGTTGGAAGGTACGTATGTGAAGGTAGGAATTCGATTACATAGACCTTTCGGTAGTAAATCAACACCTTGTCTACCGGCGATGCAAAATACCAAACGTTTTGTAACGCGATTGCTCCGACTGACACAAGCAATAATTTCGGGTAATAATGTATGAGTCGTAACTTAATATTATACACTTCTTACGCGCTGATACTACGATTTCCTAAGTAGTTATATGTAACGCTTTACCGTAATCAAAATTAACGACTTCTGTCACACTCGGTTGCTGCTGTTTCGGAATCTATACCTGCATACCTACCTACATACAGATACGTGAACCGGACTCAATACTCAATTACTAAATACTTGAGTATATCCACGTGTTAACAGCTATGATATAAATGTATTGCGAAGGATCGATAATGGGTCACAAAATACATAACAGTTTAGTATGGTAAAAAATAATTTTCATCCTAGAAGTATCTAATCACAGAATAATTGTAATGGCGTTTGTCTTACTATATATAGGGAAAACCTAAGCAAGGTCTCAAGAAATTCCTCAAATTCATAATGTTTTCAATATTATAAATATACTTGTCATTAATAATGGTATAATCAGAAAATACAGAATAATAAAACGCAATACTTTCACAAGCTTCAGGTGGATACCACAAAATATTGTACTCTCTAATGCATGAGTAGTAGTAGGACACTAGTTTAACAAATCTTTAATATTAAAAAAATAAAGCCGCAATTAACTTTAGAGAAGATCGTTTGAATTGACTGAAGTTTACCATTTGAATAAACGCGTAATTATTCAAGCACCCTGCACACATATCCTCACACGAAGCCTGCTACCATAAAAAAGTAGTTTTTTCTTTTTGTTGACGTAATCGCATATCAATTAATCTTGCCGGAATGGTCGGCATGTACGTCTCCAGAAAATTAATTAGCAATCAAGCAGATGCAATTTACTAGCGGTCACCATATCGATTGCGATATGTGTAAGCGGTTGTGTTCTCGCCTATGACCTATTACCTCCTGGTACGCTCGAAGAGATAAGTCTTAGGACACCACTAGATGTGAGCTTGCCTAAACCTATTGTTATTCCTCTCTTATAATCTCGTGATAGCAAGAGATAGTAATAGTTTTGAGGATGGTTCAGCGCTAAGACTTGTGACTTCGGAAGTATACACTCAGCGGAGCTTTAATTTATTCATGTCACACCTGTTTAGGTATGTTCAATCAAGCGATGTATAGTTACAGAAAGCACTTCACCCATTTAAACTGTAGAAAGTATGTTATAAAACGGCTTTGAAGTTATATGCTTGACCGATTTAATGTATGCATGAAACTTCAGTTTATTTCATTAACAAAGTGCAGCGAAATATCGACTAAATGTGCACATGGATAAGAGATACCACGTCAGCTAAACCATTTCTGTTTTCATTAATTTATGGATAATTAAGTGCAATACCCTGTCCAATCTCAAAACGACATATGCTCAATTTGGAGCAGAATTTGCACTAGATAAAGGAACGAGTAGTTACAAAGATTTTTCCAAACTAAAACGTTTTCCAATAAGAAGCCCCATTTCAATTTTAAAAGAAGCATTTGTTTAGTCTGAAGCAGTACAAAAATAATTATTTAAATTCAACGTACAGATTCTGCGATTATTTGAGGAAAATCCAGTAAATCCACACCTCGGCTTCGTCTGAAATTGATCATTCTTTTAGAGAAGTTTTGTAATGTGGTGATTGTGGTAATCGCAGCATCACCATCATTCTCAAAAAAGTAAGTTCAACTCCACAAATCCAAAAGCAAAACCAATCAGTAACTGGTTGAGGATGTAGTCGAGAAACCTCGAGCACAGGATTTTCTCTTGGATTTTCGGAACCCCTGATGCGGCAATTCTGTCTATTGATGAACCCACCAAGATGGAAGTGACCTTTGTCGCTGAAAATGATTTGTTTTAAAAAAGTCAGGAAATTTAGCGTTGTTCATGATCAGTCGGCATGCACTTTATCAGAAAGTACTCTAAGATATTTATACAGAATGCGATGTAGAGTGGACTGTGAAATCCTTAATTACTGCGAACGTCTTGGGATGGACAAATGCTACACTTTCAGCGATGCTTTGGGCTGATCTGGTGATACAAATTTGAACTGGCAATTTTAGATCAGTAACTTGGCGAATTTACTAAAATTTTGCGACTAGTTTTACAATGGCTATGCGAAAGTTGCACCGTGTCTATAATGGATTTTCGCATTTCTATAAGTTGTTGGAGCATGTATCGTGTTATTTTCTACATCGTACTTCTTGCTGACAAATGTCAGATTTAAGATTGAACAGATCAAAAATGCCAAGTATTTGAAAATGCGACTTCTTAATGGAAAACCCTTTATTATTTATTGGGCTTCGAGCAATAAAAGGTAGTGGAGGATCTAGCTGATAGACAAGGCAGAGTATTGATCTCACTAAGTAAAGACATCGAATCAATTCTAATGCGTAATAAATTTAATAGAAATTTGAGGTCAGCCTGAGGTCGCCGAAAATTCAGCTGGGTAACATTGTAAGTTTGTAGTAATGCGCTGTGACTATATCCTTGCATGGGTAAGTGAAGTGTCAATACACAGGAGACCAAACAACTGCCGTGTACTCGAGCCTAGACCTTACATAGGTAAAATATAAGCAGATAATGCAGGCAGTGTTATGGAATTTCCCACAAGTTCTTAAGATAAATCCGAGCATCTTAAGTGCGTTAATACAGATACTGTTAATATGCTCTATAAAGGAGAGTCTTGAATCAAATATTACACCTAAATCTTTGGTAGTAGTGCAACGCACAAGTAAGATGACATCATAGTGATAATCATATATATTAGGTCTAATTTTTCGTGAAAAGGTAATAACTTTGCATTTAGAAACGTTCGTGGAGAGCCCATTTTTAACGCACCATCCATAAAGAGTGTTAATTTGATGTTGAAGGAATTGACAATCGGCAGCATTTTCAATAGTGGCCTAAATTTTTAAATCGCCGGCAAACAATAATTTATGACAAGCATTTAAGCAAGGGCCCTAAATTTGTTCCTTGAGGAATGCCAGAGGTAGGGAAAAAATGGCTGGACTCGTAGCCCATATACCTAACATAATGCTTTCCTTTAAGTAACTAGGACGAAAACAGATTAACCAAAGACGAAGAAAGCCCAAGACGATCAAGCTTACCCAGAAGCAAAGACTGATCAACAGTGTCGAACGCCTTAGCGAAATCAGTGTAGACCACATCAACTTGTTTATTATTGTCGATGTTATTAGCAAGGAATTAAGTAAATTCGACCAAATTAGTAGTAGTGGGCCTTTTAGAACTTCTGGAAAAAAGAAAGTGTTTAGTTTTGCACGAGTTTGTTGTTCACCGATTTCATTAGTTCTTTCTTTTACGATTAAAGGCTAACAATCATGATGCCCGAATAAAGCCTCCTATCACATACGTCATTCGTATCACATCAGATCACATCAACTGAAAATCTTGATTAGGTAAAAAAAAGATTAAATAATAACATTACTATTTAGGTCAGTAGACTTAGGATTGAGCTGTAATAAATGCATGTTGTATATAACTTATGCCAAAGTTATGTAATGGTGTAATGGAAAAGTAGTAATGTGCTACTCCCAAACCAAAATCCATTTAGAAGATGCTTCTTTTTTTGGAGTGTTGCCTATTAAAACCTAATTGCAAGTTTATGACCAAAATATTCAATGCTTAAATCGACACTAAGTTTGTAAAATAATGTCGACAAAAGCAAATTTAATAAATTAATGTTTATCAGGAAACAAAAAAAAAACAATATACACTAAAAAAGTCGAAAATAATTGAGAACATGCAAAAATGTATTCTTGATGCAACTACAACCCCCTTCCTAATGACGGAAGTTAACAAATAAAAGCAATATATCAGTTAAATATCATTTCATTTTGTAGTTTGCGTGCATAAATTTACGATTGATGTTCAAGATGTACATCCACCAAAGTTTCAAATGACAAACACGTACAAATGGAATATTTACCATAATATATAACCAAGAAAATACCCTTTTCAATTTGATTAAACTAGCCCGCACTCCACGCAATTATTTTTTTGTATAAATTACATGTAAGTATATATAGTAATCTTGTTGAAATTAGAACAACCACAACTTTGTAGTGCGCATAACTTCCAACATTTCTCTGTTTCGATGCTGTGTGACATATAAAACAGCAACGTAACTCTAAATTTGAACTCCTAAAATCATAAAAATGACAGTTCTAGTTTCTATTTCATTAACCAGCTATCACATATTTAAATTAACCTTTTCCTAATGAGAGGAGTTTGGAAAGTTCGCGGCCTGATATAGAGAAGGCGCAAGTATGATCAATTGACTCTTAAATTTATCCAAATGTGCCACTAAAGTTCAGATAGGTGACTTTAATTATTTGCGTGTAGTGATCGAATAAAGCGAATAAGTTTTGCTGTTTCGAAAAATGAAAAAGAAAAAACTGAAGTTCGAGCTGCCATAAACGACTTTGTTGTGAAAGTTTTATGTATGTGTGATATTAGGGTGATAGTACACTGCGACCTAAAAGATCTATTGTGGCCCCTCTTCTCGCTGTATTTACAGTTGGCCGTCCAGTCCGATTCCTTTTAAGAAGTGCAGAATGTCCGAAGGCCCCAGATTAGGTAACTCTCCCTCTTCGATTTCACATGCTCCCAGGTGCAGCGCCCTTGAGTTGCACAGTGCAACACAGTTTGTGAGTAGATGGATGGACGTTTCGTCCTGTTCCCCACAAAATCTACATCCGGCTTCCTTCGCTATTCCAAGCCTGCTTAGATGTCCGTTCAATTTACAATGGCCTGTAAGATCCCTGTCAATATCCGAATATTATTTTTACTCAGGTTGATGCATTCCGCAGATCTCTTCTGAAGGATTTAACCACGACAGACATAAGAAATGAGTTGAATTCCATCTTCTCCTACGTTTTCAACGATAAAAAACTGCGCTACTGAGTTTAAGCGCGGACGGACATCCATTCAACGCTTAAGAAGGCCGACTTGTTGAGATTGCAAATATCACGAGAGTTCTCTCTTTCTACAACGTTTTATAACCGTAGATGAAACATGGGCCCGAGATGATGGGACAATCGAAACAATTGATATCAGCAGGTGAAAGGGCGCCGAAAAAAAAAACGAAAGTGTTCCATCCGCAGGAAAAGTCATGGGGACGGTTTTCTGAGATTCTCGAGGTGTGCTTCTTATAGACTACCTAGAAATATGCAATACAATCATCGCTGACTAATACGCTTCACTACTACATCAACTCAAGGGTACTATTCAAGTTAAACGTCCACATTTGGTCGAAAAAATGGAATCGCTCGATGGACAAAGATTCATTTCAAATGATAAGCTAAAGCTGAGACAACCGCTTATTTTGCAGAGTTGGACAATTACCATTTAAAAGTTGGAACGTCGTTGGTCTAAATGTGTTGGAATTATAAGGCTACAGTTGAAAAATAAAAGAAAAATAATATGGATATCTCATGTTTTCTTTGTCAGGCCGGGAACTTTTCGAACCTTCCTCGTATTTTAAGGATAGTTTTATTTGATGTATGTACTTTAAATTTGGGGATAAATCAAAACACCTACAAACTGCCAAATAGAGATTGGCAATTTGTGGGGGCATTCATGTTTCCCTCGTTTCGCAATTGCGGCGTCGCGGTCTCTCCTTTGACCAGCGTCCGTTGTCGTCTCCAGACATATTTGATGCGGTTTAAGTTGTCGTCACTATTGCATTTATTGCCCAGTCACGAACGCGCATGATAATAATTTGAAGCGGAGATTATCGCCGAGATCTTCTTGAATTTAAATTCGCTGCAACCGGTTCTAATTCTGAATGGTTAATGAACGTTACGTAAGGCGGTGGTGTGTTGTGCGTGCGTACGTGTGTTAGATAATGATAGACCGTTGCGTTGCGTGAACGCGCCTGTTTACTAAGAAATATGCATAATGAGGTTACAATTAGATGATTTCATATAATAGACACAAGAGTGTGGCAGATTTTCCCTATTATGTAGATTTGCTTGCGATATCTTTGCAGAACTGACACGCAGTAGCCATTGTTAGCTGATACTTTCAGTATAGGTGTCTCCTAAAAACATAATTATTAACACTCTTCTGAACAAGCAAAACGTTCAGCGAGTAAAATTCAAAAGATATATGCCGGAAATCAACAGGAATTATTATTTTAGTAGTAGGTAACGGACGAGCTAGTATCTTAATGTACTTAAGCAATTTACACACTCCTGTGATTGTGAAAGATGACAGTCCTACAAATAACGCACGCAATAAATACCTTAAAATTATTTAAGCATAATTTTAATGATTTGGCATACCCGCTATTTGATAAATGTCTTCATGGGATTTCCTGTGGAGAGCGCAAAGTGTACGAAGATTAACACCAGCGCCTATCACAATAAAATTATATAAAAGTATTATAAATGCTAGTGCTGTATAAATACACGTACAGGCTAAACCATTTATAGTTAGTTTTATGACTTCCCGATTAAATAAACTATCGCTAACTGTAAATCATGTAGTTCATAGACAATAATAGCTGTAATAAAACTGCTTCACTATAAACTGCGAAATTTCGTACTGCACTTCATACATTAGTAGCTATTAGCGAAATGCAATGCACATATATCACGGTTGTTGTCATTAAAAATGCTAACAAATCAACATCGTAAATTCAAATCGTAAGAAATCGTTTACATAATGTTTTCTCAACAAAACGTTTGAGCTACCTTTCATTTTATTGTTAATGTGCATCAAGCATACTTGATCTTTTAGATAACTTTTGTTTCTAATAAAAATGTAACGAAATTTTTGATCATACGGAAAACTACGCTAACGGCTGCCAAAATAATAATGAAATGGAATTGTAGAACAGTGGAAATATACCATACTGGTGGTAGTGAACTTCAAAGTATTGCTAGGATCTGTTTAAACTTTGTTCAATCTGCAGTATGAAGTGATTGCGTGATGAACTAACACGTTTTTTTTTTAGACGAAAGTACGATAGAAATGATAATCTTAAGAGGATACTTAGGCTTTTAAGATGAACCTAATTCTTGTGATGAGAAATGGATTCATCTTGTGATAAGCTTAAGCATTCTCCTTTTGATGGATATAATGGCATTACTGAAACGGTAGGTACTTACATATATATGATATTAGTTCGTTACTCTTCACTTTAAAACTATGAAGAAGCGCTATTTTACTAACTACCAACTAGTTAGTAGAGATTTTAAATTGTTTGGAAGAATTCCTATCATCAAGTAAAATATCGCTGATAAATATTTCGCAAAATTAATATTAAGGTAAAGAAAGGTAAAAGTATCATTTTTCATACATACGTATCAGCTTTAAGAATTTTTTTTTGAGTTTATCACAGTGTTGAAGAATGAAAATAAATGAAATTAGTAAAAATCGCTAGTCTAAAAAATAATATTCGCGTTTGCGGTAGGAATACGAATTAGGATCTAGTTTGAGAATTCAACAGCTTGTGCGATACGTAATCATCACATTAGCTACTAAAACTTTATCTGTTTCTGCGACAAATGATCACGTCCATCTTCCTTAAGGGATCAGGTTTTGCTATCTGTTAGAGCTTTCCTTTAATACCGCATTGCATATGTATTGCCACTTAAAATTAAAAGACTGTGATTGTCAAACCTTTAGTTTGAATTTATTAAAGGATGTGAGTTGTTACTCACTTTTTTTTATCCTCAATGGAAAACGCCATCTGTCTCCATCTCTTTTTATCAAAAACTGTTTTTAATAAAATTTTAACTATATTTTCACCAACGTAGACTTATTATTTAAGGCACAGGGAATTATCCTAAAGCCAGTAGCTTTTATTGAGCAGAAACTCACACAATAAGACGAAAAAGAAACACTTTCTACAGTACCTAGGTATTTAGTTTATTTAAAAATGCTTTGCTTCATAGAATCTAATAATACTAATTTTCATGTTGGTTGTTTTATCCCATTGCAAAAAAGAGAAACACACATTTTTTTAGAAGAGACAAATAACGCATCGAGTATTTCTTTTTATACCGTTTCTACGTTAAATAACGGAAATATAAGCCGATGTGGGATAGCTGACCAACTAAGACTATCTTCAGTCGAGTTCTGTTGTGATGCTAGTGGAAAGAACTAAGGAGCCGAAAAAATAAATATTGAAGCAAAAAAAACAAGGTTGAATATAACGAAAACCAAGAGAAAATTAAGAGAGTTAATAGTGAAGAGGAAGGTGGCATACGATACAGTGCTGGAAATTTTTAATGACAACATGGTAATAATCATAACCTTTTATTTTTATACTAGACTGTATTCGATATAAAGAAATAGAAAAATTCCCCTGGTTTAATTTCAACAAAGGGGTGTAGGTACAGTCATTGATACGTTAAGTCTTAGGACATCGCTCGATTTGAACCTGCCTGAACCTATTGCTGTCATATCGTCGTGTGATAACAAGAGATAGCAATAGTTTTGAGGAAGGTTCAGCACAATGCGGGTCCTAAGACTTCATGCAATCCAGTGTACATTGGCAAAAGTTTAAAATGTGTGTAAAGATATTATTCATACAAACTACAAATTGTTCATTAAACAAGTAATGATACGATGTCTATTTTCTTTGTTCCCTCATTCAGAGAGAGTTAGAAAATGACTAATGGAATTTATATGAATAGAACAACTGGGTTATTTTCTCCTTTAGATAGCCTATATCTTCGGAATTTTATTAATTTCTTTTAAATAGGTTCGATTTCATTCTAAGCTAAACGTCCGTACAATGGCTCTTTGCTCTCTTGGTTGGAGCCGTCTGAGATGGAGTCACCGCAAACATTGCAGCCTTTTAGCCTTTCTCTCATTTCCTGCTCTCTTTAGACTTAAATCTGGTTCAAAATCATGGTAATTGTACGATGGATATGTCTCTCGAGATAAGAATGTCTCGAAATAATGTCAAACAATATTCATTTTCCATACTTCTAGGTACTTCGTAGATTGTACTATGAATCAGTCCACTTTGTCCCATACTAAAGTACTATCCTTGACGTTTTTATAAATCCTTGGATTCAAAGTACTTAAAGTTTGAGCGATGATATTGTCCCTTCACTGTGGAAATTGATTTATAGCATTGTATCAGTGCAGATTTTCTTTGGGAATTGCAAGAAATTGATTGTGCCATTTGTTTTTATTCGATGTTTCTTTCACCAAACGATTGTGCATTATCAACGTCTCTAACCCTGAAGCTTTCTTCCTGGATCTATCATTGTCTTCGAAGTCTACGGTGGTGTTTTGGAGTCCACGCCAACCTTAATACATCTTTATTGCTGATCTGGCTTGCGTCTCCTACCTTAGGCTTGTCCTTTTCCCTTCCTATGCGATCTAGCTTCTATCTTCACCTAGATCGAGATGCTTGTAATTATAGGTAAAGATCCTTTAACAGGATCTTTTTCACTCGATCAAGATGAACCTGTTTTTTCAACGCAGTTAATGCTCTTCCGCCTTCTTCTTTTTCATCCTGGGTCAAGCTAACTGCCAGCTAACAAGTGTGGTTGTAAGAATATCACGTAGATTGATTCCGATTTGGAGATTTTGTGACCGGTTATATTCAGAATTTCACCATTCCCTGTAGGGTTAAATAGATACACCTCCAAAGTCAGTTTCACGGTGTTGATCAGGTAGAGACGATCATTTCCAAGGAATCCATTATATAATAATAAAGTATTATGTAATCTAAGTATTTGTAATTTAGTTTTATTCACATAATTTATTATATATTTTATATATGCACTTTGCCATTTGCGAAATAAATGATTACTTATACTTTCATGCATTCATTAATTACTTAAATGCAACGTCGAATTACTACAAAATATAACCAAAAGGTTATTATACTATGAAAAACGAAAGGGATAAATTTTTAAAATTAAGATTTGCAAAACCAAATATATAAAAATGTTAAACGGAACTAATGTGTGCGAAAGTTTATGAAAAACAACAACCTGATTGTTCAGAGTAGTTGGGCATGAATACATATTATTTAGTTTTTAATTTCATTGAATTTCTCTTTACGACAATTTTCGATATTATCAAAAATGGTATGGGGCAAAACAAATATTTGTATTTTTATTCTGGCTGAAGGTGGCATTACGCTGAAACTAGTTCCAGATTATATTAAAAAAACTGGAAGGAATAAGAGGATTTTATTTATCTATCTACATTAGTACACCTAGCAACATGGACCATCTGCAAATACAAAAACACATATTATTGGAACATCGTGCATGACTGAAAAAGAGGATAGCTGATGGGTTTATTTTGGGTTTTAGATCATGTAGGCCTTTTCATATGAAATCACTCTGGTCCTCTAAAAAACTAACAAAAAGAGTTTCGTAATATTTCCAATAAGTGTATGTGCCGCGTAGTTCAGCTTTCGATTGAAGAGATTGAGAGACTTTCCTTTTGGCAGATTTATTTTATTACAAAGCTACAATTTTGTACCGAAAGGTTTCTTTAGACTTTTTGTAAATGGTGGAAAAAAATTTTGGGAAAAATGTTTCCTGGGATATCTAAAAAAATACTACATTTATTTTTAATTTTTCCTTTATTGTTTCTAGTCATTGTTCTTTTTTATCATTGATAAGCACATTACAGAGCAAGTTGTGTATTATATCAATCAAATACTATTCCTTCTTTATAGTTCCCGTACATAATTCTCTGTGTATAGAAATATAATCCGAAGTTCAACGCCTTAATACTAACACAGCCAACAAGTTTAATTCGTAATGTAATAAAAAGAATCGTTACCTTTTATTGGTAGTTAAGTGGGTATATAATTACAAGAATTCAATTTTTAACATGATACAAAAAACTATAAATCAAAGCTTCTCGAAAGGCCTGATTTTAATTAGTAAAGCAATAATATACATAAATACGAACACAATATTACTCTAATGATAAACCAAACCTCTGCCAGGCAGTAAAATCCAAGGTGGTCTTACTGTTAGACCTATTTACCCATTTCGAATCTATTGTATTTTTATTAGCAATAATTCCTTTTCTGTTTTTCTTTTATTCGTATTGTGTTGTAAAACTGCCAATAAAATTATTCTATTCACATCCACTTGCAATAAATCTAGCGGACGTTTTTACTGCAGTGGCTTTCTTCAATTACGACTGTGGATTCTTATGTCATCGGCCTTTGCTACCTAAAATAATAGAGATATCCAGGCGTTACCACATTGCATTAAGTTAGTTTTGTTTATGTTGTACATTGTATAGGTTCCAAGTTAATTGCTTCGCCACTTGTCTAATAATTAAATTCTATAATTAAAAAAGGAAAACAATATTTAAAGCTATCCACAACAACATCCAACAATATCACAGCCATTTGTAACGCCGAAAGTTATTCCTGTTTTTCGTTTAAAAAAAGAGGCGTCACTCAATAAGCAGAGAATAGCCTAATGCTATGTAAACGACGTGAATAAAAATGAAATAAACCGTGTTATTATTTTACTATGCAACATATCCACAAACATTTTCCTAAGTTGCATTTTAAAATAATCAAATCAAACAATCATGCTTATAATTTACTTTGACATTAGCTATTGTTATAAATAAATAAAGCGCAGCCATACTGATCTATCGCAATAACCATAATTTAATAACTATTTACATTGGTGTGCGGTAGGTGTTATTTACAACGCGACAAGAGTTAGAGCGCTGTAAATCACCTAACGCACGACATTTGTAGGGTAATTTTGCTACTGGACAAATCTAAATAGTAACCACATCATGCATTTTTTGTCCTGACCTTTTGGTCCCACATAATATCCAAAAAGAAATGCCCAATCTTACACTTATAGGTATCTAGGAAATTTCGCATTAATTCTCCCTGTAGGCGCAAGGTAAAGTATTAATCGCATTATGAATCCATCATTAAATTTTATGTGGAGTTTGAATATAAAATAAAATTGACGTTCCTTGTTCCTTTTAATATAATAAAGTTGTTGACTGTTACGTGTTACACGCTTATGCGAATTTTACAATTTGGAATCTACAGGAAAAATTTAGGAGATTATGTTTGCGGTTTAATTGTATCTAAAAAACAAAGGGAGTGTTAGTACATAGTTATTGTTAGTAGAACAGCTTGTATGCACGTTATAAGTGAACACAATAAGGATGGAAGTTAGTTACCTAAACTACAAGCTACAAATACATTTCTTATTCTTAACTGAACTTCCGTTGCCACACGTCACAATAATAATAAACATATAATCCTGATGTCATATTTATTAAAGGTCGATTCGCACGCCATCTATATTTCTTATACATGTACATTCACCTCTTAGTTTGCTTGTGTGATCGTGAGGGAAATAAAAATTCCTGAAACATAACGAAATACCGCATGGTGCAGAACAGATAATCACCCTTACATATTTTAAATAGGTTTGATTTGCATACGTGCGAAGACATTAATATTTATCAGGCAACAAGGAAATGTTTAACCGTTTGACTCAAATTGTCCTGTCGTTCCTCGTCTAAGAAGTAATAATAAGCAACTGAAGTCCGCATTCCTTATAAGCACGCCTGTTTACCTTGTATTGTATCTTGTAGGCACGGTTTAGTACTTGCTGACTAACGCTTCGGCGCTAGTATCGTTTTTTTGACCAATAAGGTTGAAGTATGATGACGCGTCGTCAACGACAACAAAAAAACTTTGTTTGAAAATTTTATACACATCCGTCATTTTGAAATTTGTGCGTTTTCAATCGTTTGAAATTGCTATCATCTCTTTGTGATTTGTGAGTGAAAAGGCTGTAATAATTGTGAATATCCGTATTTGCAATAATGGGTGGCTGAAATTGCTGCGCGTAAGGATGTCTTCGTACAAAAAGTGTTCGAAGGAAATTCCCAATTTACGATGAAGCGGTGAGAATTGTTGATAATAATTACAAATAAAACAGGTGCGAGGAAAGACGGAGTTTGCACCAGAAGCTATCAGCTTATATAAAGTAGCAAGATCTTTCCAAAAACGAGAAGCGTGCCTGAAAAAAATGTGTAAAAGACTAGAAGTCAAGGTTCATTAGTTCCGCATAGAGGATTTTATGAAGACCAAGCCGTATGAAGCGTTAGAAAACATGAGAAATCCGTATCAAATTTGATCCCTTGTCAATTACGGAATGTACACCATACAAAATGTGACAGGTGATTTACAAATTTCATCACATGATCTTAATTTAATTAAATATACAATGATTACTATTTATTATTATGATAATTATTCCTTATTATTACTTATATATTTAGTTAAGTAGTATTAAGTAAGCGATTTATTTTAATTTGTGGTTATTTATGTATTGCAAATATTTGTACTGTATAGTTATGTATTTATGTGCGCACAATAAACGATTTCGTTCTAATTTTTATTTTATTTTCTATGGCCATTCATTTAAGTGCAAAAAAAATTTAAAAAAATAAATTTCTTAATTGTAAATAATATCAAATCTCCCGCGTATTGGAAATAGTTCTTGCTGACTAACGCTACGCGCCACCAGTCTTAAAAGGTTTGAAACTTTGCTCGTGCCGCGTGAAATTACATGGGAGGTACACATCTATTATACGTATATATATTTATTATCTATGCTTATAAGCAAATAAACTGTCACAAAAGTCAAAGTGGCATTTTAGTATAATTCTGTTATGAAACAATGGTATTACCTCGATTAGTACAGTCGAAATCACCTTGAAACTGACAAGGTTCATTTTAAGTTTTCTGCCCTGATTGATTTTTGAATCCATACTTTCTGACACAAAACGCAAAAAAAAACATTTATGTAAAAAGAAATTTTTGACGGTTTTCGATATGAGTGATTGTCACTGGCTATCAACGCTAACAACAAAATTTCCAATAATGAATTTTTACGTTCCAAACATTTCATAGACATCGACAATTGAAAATCAAACCGTCTCGCCCGGAAGTCGAACCCACACCGTTGAGGTGAAAGACGAAGATGCAAACCGTTGACATCACTTGGATCCCAAATTACTATTGCTCAATTTTCTTAGCGTGCTACGTCCTATTGTGATCATTTGGCAGATATTTTTGCAGTTGTAGGGTAATTTTCCATAAATTGAAAGAAAAATGCACATAATAATTATTAATAACACCACATTACTTAAACCAAAAAGTCAATTATTATGAAACGAACACGAATAATAATATTTTTCATCCATGTCCTGACATCTCTTCTAATTATATACTTCCCATATTTGGTGAGACGCAAGACTATGTTGCTTCGAAAAAAATTAAATGCACTTAACATACTCATATGCACACATTTGTAATTGCAAGCATAAGCAAATTTATAAATAGCAAATAACACGTTTGGAGAGAATGCGGGACCTGTTTCAGTTCCCTGTTAAACAAAAATAGTACAAGACTAGTTTATTTTTGTCAACAGTACCATGACAAGCTGTAATTTTGTTTTCTCCGCGTCAATTTTAACGCAGAATGTGCACTGAAAATTGAGAGAAAACCTGTTAACTTGCTTCATCGCCGCAATTCGCCTGTTTGTTAATTACTAGTGACTTGCAAGGTTTGTTTAGATAATAGTCCTACTGCGGATTTAATATTACGTTACGCTCACTTCTTCGCAATTTCATAAGTGTTAAAGGCACCAAGAAGTGGCAGGCAAAAATTAAAGTGAGCTGGATTAAAATTTATCTACGGTAATAAATGCTCTTCTGTAGTAACACAGTATGCCTCTAGTATAAGAAATCTCTCATAGAAATCTTTACTTTAAGAAAAAATTAATGTTATCTAGTGGTGGATGTTAATGATTCGTAATGTAGTTCATCATTTTTTATAATCGAATAGTAATAAACTGATCATGTTTTGAAGAAGCTATTACAGATAAATATTCGATTACTACCCAATGGAGATTAACAAACGTATATTTAGACTTTTCTAGATGGTTTCAGTTGATAGCTTGTGAAAGCTGTTATTAAAATTATAAACATCGTATAATGAACCACTATACAAATTAACACATCTATTAGAAGCAGTAGAATTAGCTATAATAAGTACAAGTGAGCGAACAACAATGTTTACTACAAGCACATAGATTCCTTCAGATAAGAAATGGCCAGTGATAAAGACAGCTTGAAAAAGAATTGTAACAAGAACAACTTTTGAAACAACTCTTCTTTCTTCAAATCCTTATCCACATTATGGGCATCAAATGTGTTAGTTGCAATACCAGTTATCGACAAATTCTCTTACCTCCTATGAATAAACTACTAGGGCTGCGGAATACAGAAGACTTGGGTCCTCTACTATTAGATAAATATGTTCTATGCAGAAAAGTTGTAAGCTACCTACACATCAGGGCAGTAATTCATTGATCTTTGCGACGAAGGGATGGGGGAGGGAGACGTGTAATACCCAGGGCTATGGAGATGACCTGGTCATTGTATTTGGGCACGGTAAAATCTAATTAAACCGTATGCAGGATAGTAGAATATTCCAGTGAAGTAAAATATCTGTAAGTCAGACTAAGAGACTAAATTGCAACAAACATGATCGTCCATAGAGTGCAATGGCATATTGGTCTTGATAAAGGCTCTTTTGAAAAATCTGGGGTCTACAGCTAAAAATACTGGCTACATTATTATAAGACCCATCGTCACATACGCTTCCATATTATGGTGGTCAAAACTAAAGAAAAAGCACCACAAATTACAGAGAATGCCTGCTTGCGAATTATAGGGGCAATGCGCAGCTGCCAACAACAGCTATGGAGGTGATAGTAAATATCATACCCCTTGATACTTAACTTTAAAGATGGTAACTTTATAGGGCATCTCGCAGTAATACACGCCCTCAAATCAGAGATGAGGTCCATAGAAACGCCAGCGGACATTATGCCCGTCAAATTAAGCCATGGGCAACCATTCAAACTACTCATTCGAAGTCGAGAAGAATGGAGCTTATGCGGACCACAATTTGAAATAGAATCCCTGGTTTGGTATAGAGAGGAATCTAAGATGGGGCAAGGTGTAGAAGTCGGAGTTAATGGGGCGAAATGCCGTCTCTTAATAGCTTTAGAGCATGGAATGCTTGTTCCCGATAAAACCTCAAGAAATATATAATATAATGTTGTGCGGTTGGCTATGACAAGGAAAATTACATCTCTATGGACAACCGCTATGGACCAGAACCCACTCTGTGTGTTTTCAAACCCCAAATTAGAGGTGAGCTCTCACAATGGGAGTACGTATAAGCTTGTATATAGGCAAGCCTCTGTGCAACTCCTAGCTAAAACGTTGGTCAACCCTTGGCCAAATACTAACTGAAGCCTATTCAAACTCAGAAAATCGGAATTAAGGCTACTTGCTAACTGGATATTGCCTTCTGAAATACCATATCCAAGAGGTGGATAAAGCAGGGAGTGACATGTGTCGGTTTTGCTAATGCGAAATCAAGATTGTCAAGCACATACTCCCAAAGCGGTCAAAATGGCAGCACAAGGAAAACCCTCAGATTTGCGTTAAGCACGAGGGCTATTGGTAAATACGGTCTAGATCAGAGCCTTTCACAATGAAGGCACACTCAAGAATGATAGGTCTACCTAAGTAAAACGAGAGCGCGTCTTCTAAGTTAATAAAGGATAATAATATTTGTTTGCCCATTGTGACATTCTAAACTTATGTTATAACTCAAGTCGCAAAATTCGTACTCGTTTATTTATAAAACTCACTTGCCCCACTGGTGGCTTGAGACTTTGTTAATTTCGTTTATTGTATATTAGGTTGACTGTATAAACAACTATACATGTTGAAATTATTCCCCTTAAAATTCCCTGAAATTAGCCCCTGAAATTATCGTGAACCTTAGAAAATGGTAAGTTTCTATTCTGATTAGCACAAAAATGAAATACTTATGGCAATTCATAATATAAGCAATCTAAACCATTATGTTCTGCCTAATGTTTGAAATTTCAAAATAATATATTAACTGTTTTGCAAGAAATAGATTTAGTTACTTTATCTTCAAATTAAATGGAAAAATTAGAATAAGAGCCTTTTTCTGTTAAGGCAATAAGGAAGTATTGTAGATTGTAAACATTTTTTATTGTGGTCAACTAATTTCACAATTTGAAAGCTATCTTCCTATAAAACAATAAAACAGCACTGTTGATTGGATTTTATCGTGTTATTTTAAAGATTTACATGGAAATATGAACACACTTGTAAAAAAGAGGCATCGGAATTTAATACTGAAATAATTTTTATTATTGCCGTTACATTAACTCGTAGGTACACAACTAGGCACTATATACAAATATTCACAGAATGTATTGTTAGATCAACAAAGGAATTGCCTCCGAGCTGTGAGATTGTAAAGTCAATGCACTGGTTCAATGGATTTACAGAAATCGAAGTGGTCTATAAAAATGCCATAAAATTACAAGAAAAGACACCAGCATAAAAACTCGTCGGATATTTTAACACGACTGTGTAAATGGGTAGGTATTTAAATAATTTACGATCATCTGCTGAAGACGTCGCTAGTTGTGTTACTACTGTGCGGTGACCAAAGTTAATGTCGTAGGAGACGAGGGCAGCAGCTGTAGAAGCAAGAGATTATATTTTATTTAGCCATCAAATGAACTAAACTGGTAGCAGGCACACTTAATTCTTTGAAAGGTGTCCCTAACAATTTTAACTGCAACGCGATAATTATAGGTGTTATAAGTACAAAAGTTATTGTCTCATGTACAGAATATTTATCAATATAAATATTTAATTCAGACCGTAGATACCTTAACTTTCATGAAACCATTACTACTATTTCACTTACTTTAATTTCGCTATTTCACTTAGCTTAATACGCAGATAACATTAACGCATATATTAACAGTAGAGTCACTAGATATACTGGTATGGAATTAACTAGTATAACATTTGCTGGTAAAAGGAATGTTATGCAATAATGTTAGTTTCACGTAAATTAAACAGCTTTTGGATAGTTATTATCTCAATATTAGAAATTTATCTTACACTACCTCTTACTGAGTTATACATTTTATTGCTGGTTAATAATATTAATGATATCCATAAAATGAAAGATCAACTCTTACATTCCTACTTTTTACGTGATATATTTAAAGCAAATTAATGTTGTTTGCACATTAGCGGATAATTAAAGAAAGCATTAATATTGTTTATGTTGACCTTATCGCAAGTCCATTACAAAAAGCTATTAAAAAGTTGCGGAATACTCTCCAATATCCTATCAAATTTACATGTTTAACTGGACAATTTAATATACATGATGATTAATATGAGACAGCCGTGAATAAATATTAAGTAGATAACAAATGAAATATGTGTCCAGGTGCTCTTAAGGAATTCAATACTGATGGCTTTTTTAATATGTTTGGATATTAAAATTCGATATCTGCTCTATGTGATGCACTTTTACTAACGAATCTCTATCTCTTCTTTGTATTTCTTATTTATAACGCTGTGTTTCTCTTTGAATATTCATCTGAGTTAATAAAATGATGTTTGAAACTGTGATATTGTATTAAAGTACTAGTTTATTACATAAGAGTAGTTTGATACAATATCCAAACTTATAATTCCACAACCTAGGAAATGCTTTTCGTTATACTCCTCCAATGAAAAGAAGTGCACATTACGTTTAGTATTTATTAAAAACCAAGCATACAATTGCAAAATGTTGACATTAACAACAACAATACTTTGTTTTACTAGGAAGTCGATAATCATAACTATTTTTTTTTTGCAGGTGCTAAGGTCTTGGAAATATAACTACCTGTTTTTAAAGAAGAAAATTTGATTCATTTCCATCACTTACAGCGTGAGTATAAGGAATTTATTAATAGCAATATACCATCATTATTGGCCGTTGAATAAATAAAGCTAATGCAGATAATATGTAGCAAAAATGTTGTTCAATGCGTATATTTTAGGATACAGTTGATGTTTGTTTAAAGATTTGGGTCTTATATTGTGCTAACTTAGTTAAAATAAATCCTACAAATTCGATTAAATCAGCAACAATCAAACCTTAATTAAAATTCTATTTAGAAAGAAGCAAATGAATGCCCTATTTTTGAGATTTTTTGAAACTTAATATTTACTCAAAACCCTTTATGTCTTTCAATAGTATGTACAGAAATGTAGGCCGTAACACAAAAGTTTCATATACCTGTTATTGTCTTAATATATTAATAGGAAAAATATTATTTAAAACAAATAAACGTACCTAACCTAAAATTTTATACAATTTTTCCATACATTTTCCTAACACTATCTTAAATATTAAATATCCCCATTTAATAACCCCAACTAATTCATTACTATCATGGATATGTAAATGCAGGCACTGTTTCCAAATACCTCATGATACCATAAACCGTATATTTACTTTTATAAGTTAATCCAGAGTTGCACTGTATTTAATCTACACAAGCAACACCATAAACGTTGAATAACCGTTTATAATGCACAAAATAAATCTATAAACGTCTTATATTGGTTAATGCTTAGTATAATACACCTAAAAATATCTAGTTAAAATATACTTTACCATACGCCAACAATTGGTATATTATAAACTGTATTTCAATGTTTATTTAACTATACTGGCACTATAAACGGTTATTCAACGTCTATGGAGAGGACATGTGACCGTCTATGATACGATACTCAATATTGCTGGGGTACTTATACCGAGGGCTGGGCAAAATACATTCCAAATGTAATTAAAATATAAAATACAAAATATACCCACACCTTATTAGTACTTGAAACATCAAATACAAACTGCATTCCCAATTAGTATTTGAAATATCAAATAGAAAATATATTCATTCTATTTAAAATACAAAACTATAAACTGTAAAGTATTTAAAGAAGTTATAATGGAATATCTTACGTTTTCCTTTATACTAATATAAGTAAAATATACTTAATGCTAAATAAAAAATGAAACGTCATTGTATTCTAGTATCACTTTATTGACATTTTCATTTCGTTTTAAATAAGCAAGCACTTCAAAGAGTTTATCTAATAAAGAACTTCTGGAAAATCCTGAAGCCTCCTGCAAATGAAAATAGTCTCTCAACTAATGCTGATGAACATAAACTTGTAATATAGTGAATAAAGGTTTTCTTTACAACAGGATCACAAAACATTACTTGTTAAGAAAACTGAATGAATTTTGGTATTAGATACTTTTTTTTATCCTAAATCTCTAGTAATTAGTTATTTGTGTTAATTGCCATCTTTCAATCCTAAGCAATTTTGATCACCTTTTCTTAATGTAATCAGTATGAACGACATTTGTCCGTTTCCATCTTCAATAGAAAAACATTTATAGTCCATGCCAAAAGCTTTTTGCTGGACTTACTTACCGGGCATTTCTTTAAATGGAAATAAATAAACGGTTTTAATTCTATGGTAAAGAATAATTTTATTATATTTTGAATAGATTTCTCACATAATAAAGAAAATTTAAAGATTTCCCTTTTGTTGCTGTCACCTATAACAACGTGCTAAGTTGTATTTAAAAGCAACATTATACTAAACATACATGCCTTTATTGTATCTTAAGTCAATTTACTATGATGATGATTTGTCCAAAGCACAGCGAAACCCTTCTACAACGCAAAATCTCGAACCCAACAGATTTATCCATTGACACCTCTTGACTTTTAAGAAAAAGCGTATGGAAATGATAATAAAATGATTATTAAAATTTCGTATTTAATACCACACATTTAAAACGCAGGCAACAAATTATACCAATTATGTACTAAGTATACGGGCTGCCCTGGCACATTAAAATTTTTCGAAGTTCCATTTGGAATTTTGTTTTAAAACTTGCAGAGTAATTTTATAACCCATTCATTATACAGGGTATTGATATCAACTTTCCTATTTTAAATAAAATGATGTAATTCTTATGCTTCCAGGGTATTTCTCTAATCATTAAGGAATATAGGTTGTAAACGATACGTATTATGTACCTACCAACATATCTAACTATTGTTCAAAATGGTGTAATTGGTTACTTACAGTTTGATATGCAATGTCTATATGCCTACGGGATAGGCGAATCACTAATACTCAGCCATTTAATCATACTTTTGCATTTAATTCATATTAACATCATGGTTGCAAAAAACATGAAATATGTACGTATAAACTATAAACATCTTAAAAGCAGAGGCACAGGATTCATATTTCAATACGAATCCGATCACGTGTCAATTGTCCGCTAGTAGTCTGTAAGTTTACTCTCTTTATTACATGTACATACCTGATAGAAATTGTTCATGCGCAGGAGTACATATGTACGCCCCTCTCTCTTCGAAGTCAACTTTTTACACCCCCAGGTGTAGATATTACAAATTTTGGGCAAAGATGTCTTTACCTAATTGATTTTAGGTGTTAATTTTAACACGCAAACTTTTTACCACTTACTTTTTGAGCTTTACACGCAGAAATTTTTTACTGTGTAACGTTTTAAGTTAAATATTTCATATGGTACTAGACATTAAGATGTCAAAAAATACAGGCTGATCAATTTAAAAAGCTACTGATGACGTTATATCTCGAAACATGTGATAGTTATTGAAAAGTACGTCACAGACTAGAAAAAAAAAACTTTTCTTAAGGTTATTTTTTAATAGAACCCATAATTTAGCCGGAAATCAGGTGTTCTCACACATTCGCCTAACCCTGTATAAATTCCTATCAGGTAATTTCCTTAATACTACAACAAATTAATTAACAATTTGTCAATACTGCTAAAATGAGAAACTTATTTTGAGTACTTTAAATGATTCATTTTCTAAATTTGCCTTTTTCTGTGCTAAATGATGTATGTATGTTATTTTATTTTTCCTCTCTCATTTCTCTTTGAATCTGCAATATTAAAATTACTATATAATTTAATTTATTAGTTTATATATTAGCAGTCACACAAACTACCTAGAAAAACTTGCTCGTTGGTTATTCAACATGCGGTAAATGTTAATTTTTAAAAACGTAATTTTTTTTTTGCAATTAGTCGTAGTACACATATACTTTATATCTGTACGTACTGCATTCTCCGCAAAATGGCTAATAGCCTTGTTAATTCATAAATCACTATATGAAATATCGCTTTAGTGCCGTCTAGTGCGTACGGTTCCGAAGCAAAGTGCGTAAAAAATTTAATACATTCAGCATAGTCCTTTTACATTTTCGGACATGACTGATCGTATACATAAATACACCGCAGCGGTACACATTTCGAAGCGATTCGTAAGCGGAACGCGTAGGTACTACAAAACGGCATACCAACAGGAAGACTATGGTGTCGAATAACGATCAGTCGCCATGAGTGATGCCATTCGAGCCGTTCATGCCATCAATGGTCATTCAGACAGGTACAATGGCTTCGATGTGGATGTGGATGAGTTTGATGATAACTCGAAACCGTTGACCTTTCCGTTCCTCTTCTTCTTTTTCTTTTATTTCTTTATCGTGTTGTTTTTCTTCTCTTCCCGATACATCGCCTGGAGGCGACAGTTCCATGCATACATGTATCCGCTAAAATATGAAGCTTGTCCGTAGGCGACGCATTTAATATATCGATGTTCTTCCCTTTCGTGCGTCACAAGAAAAACAATGAGAAGAATGCAAACAGTATCTTAGGAAGTAATTCTCTATTTTCGAATACATCATGTTAATGGTTTTTAAGACGGCTTAGTTATTCTTTCATAAGGTAATTGCGATGTTTATCCGTTGACGTGGTGGTAGATGTTGATGTATTGTTTTAGTCACAACGAATAAATACTCCAAACTGAAGTCGTATACAGCACAATTATTTGCTGTTGGCGGAAACACCGCCCTCCCGCGCAGCTTACGTCACGAGCGGGAAGCGTACAGTACTGCAGATACATATTACAATAAAAACTGCATTTTGTATTTTGTACAAACCGTGAAGTTAGTAGGTGTGGCTATGTGTCCACGTGCGATTTATAACGATTCTCCATATTTCTTCGAATGTGTGTCACTCCATTAACAACCCCCTCTTGCTCATGTGGTCGTGATATCTAATCACAAATAATACACAACCTTCATTTCAACATGCATTAACCAATATAAGGCCATCTATAGTTTGAAGGTTTACCTTTACTCACAAATGAATAAACTAAAGCATTACTTACCGTAAAATATGGCAAAATTACAGGTACTTAATATAAAGTCGTATTATTTTTAAAATTAGAATACAAAAGTAAGATAATAGACAACTTATCACATTAAAAATAGCAAAGTCATTAACCATTTACTTATTTTAGAGCACAGTGAATAGACAAAAATACAGTGAAATCTCTACTAACGCACACCCCTCCTGACAGACAATTTTAAAATGTCTCATACCGGAAGTATAATGCATCTTGAACCCTTTTGCAACGGACATCTCTCTAACAGGTACGAGCAGCTCAATCTTGTTCAATTCAAGATATAATTTACCCCTCCAAAAAGGACATTTGCAAAATGTTGAAAAGGAAAAAGGAAACACATTGCTTAAAATATCATTTTCATAATCAATTTTGAGCGTACGTACAATTTCAAAGTACGTTTTAGAATGTGAATACATTTCATAATCGGCTTTAGTAGCACTTTATCGCATAGGTACCTACATCAACAAAATGAGCAACTGATGTAATATTGCCAGTTGCATGAAATCGTCATTTTGTAAAATTACGTGTAAATGCATGACAATTTGTAACCATGCACGTACGTGTAAATTTTCAAATTGACTTAATTTTACAAGATAAAGAATTCTCAAGGTCCCTTGTAATTCGCTCTATTTTGTAAATTACCAAATCGAATGCGAAATTTATTGCATATTGTGATGTTTTAACACATAAAGCTACAAACGTTATCTGAATTTGTTTACGTAAATTTACAAGTATATTGTATTTTTAAAAGTACCTTGTACTTATATAGAAGGTAATTATAATCTTAAATACAATTTGTAAAATTACAAAAACCCATGTGGGCCAATAGGATTAATTTTAAACTACACTTTTCTACTAAACTCACATTTCATTGGTAATGCATACAACGGATGTCAGATCCTGAGCGTCAATTAAAATTTATCCAAAACTAACGTGTTTGTGTAAACGAGGCAGTTATAGATATACCGGATAATATACGAGTGTTCCGTAGAAATCTTAAACTCTATTTACAAAGGAATACGTTCTATAGATGAATTTTAGTACCAATCACCCAGTATTTGATGTATAATTGCGCATACAGCGTAAAAAAGCAGCAGTATTACTTTTGTTCTTGTTTTGATACAATGTCGTTGTAAAAACTCAAAATAATTTGCATAATATATTTCAGTGTAAGTAGATTAGACATGTATGCATGTAACCACAAAAATGTTTGAAGATTTTACAAGTTTCAGTATGTAAAATTTTGTAAATTTACATCTACTTTTTTCAGTGTGTCTCTGCATTTTAGAAACGTTATCTTACAACAAATTAATTCAATCTCTACACCTACCTACTACCTACTTACATGAGAACTAATTCTTTCTGGAGCTAATATAAGCGTTTTGTTTAAAGTCGACAATATAAGTAATGAATCTGTCTAGCATATTTTTATTTCATTAATTATTGCTGTAACTTTCGTTTAGAAGTAATCTCTTCCCACTAATAAGTTGCCCGTTAAGCTCCATCTTGCCAGAAAGTCAATACCTTAATATTATTAATTCTTCAGTTTGTCTGCCTCTGTCAGTGAGAAATATGACCGATGTCAAAAAATTTAAAATTGCCGTTAAGAATCTCTTGATACCCAAGTGCTATTATTCGTATGATGAATTTTTTGTTGACAGTGATCTGATTTCGGTATAGGTTTCATCATAAAGTGTTTTTATCTATGTTTTATATGTATTAGTTTTATAACAAATTTTATGACTTTTCACATCCATGTATACATGGCTAAGTGAATAAACGAATATTATTATTATTATTATTATTATGCTACTAGTTCACATTAAAAAGAAAATATGTTTTACAAAGTGTGAAAAAGGATAGTACTTTGAGTACGTTATAATTAATTTTTCCGTTATCTAGAAATGTAATCCCATAAACGCTAGAATATAATAACAATATTCTTAATCTAAACTTGAAGCGTCCTATGGTTTCACTAACGGGGAAACTATTAATAAAAAAGACCAGATGAAACCTACCTCATAATATTACTTCGCGATAAAATCTAACTAAACGATTTTTAATAGCCATAAAGTAGCTTGTAAATTAGAAATTTAATTACAGGTAGAAAATTAAACAGATAAGCAGATTGTTTCAGATGAAATAGTGTTTATAGCGGAAGTAGGTATAAAATTCCAGATGCAAATTCAGTGTTTTTATATAGGTGTATTCATATCTGACAGATAGTGCCCACTTCAATTTCTTTCTCACGATGATAGCTTTTTCTCTTAAACAGAAAACCAATTTATGTTAATTGTACGTTAGTTCGTTTGTGTGAATTAGCCATTAATTTTCTGTAATCAGTTCTGTTAGCTAGCTAATAATTAGTGGTGGAAACTTAACAGCAACAATAAATTTATCAGATAGATTTTTCAGGTATGATCTTTCTACATATCGATACTTTTAGTTTCTACAAACATAGTGTACGACTGGTTGCGTGGTCTTCCCTGTTCTATTTCATCAAAAATCTAGATTTCTTTTTTTGAGTTTGTTGCCGTTTTTTGAAAAAGCAGCAACTTTTCTTCCGTGTGATATTTTCAATATAGATATTTATATATAAAAAAAAAACCGAAAATACGATATGAAATAAAAAGACGTAAAGTGGTGCCGCCACTGGTAAAACTGGGCATTGTCACGAAATTTCAAGATGCTGCTCAATTTGCAACGGTATAAAAGCAATTACACATTACTAAATGATAAGGGCACAATACAAACATAAAACCTAACCCTGACATAACCTAAGAAAGGAACCAACGTTAATAAATGTCTGTGGCCGTGAGTGTTTCTACTTACGTATTGTTAGTGAAGTGAATCGAGTTGCTTTTAAAGAGGTTTTCAACGGTCCTGTAAATTCTAATTAAATGCGATATGTGACATTGTAAAGAACTTAACCAATAAGAATAAACGATTACTAAAGGGATGGACATTTTTGTTGCTATGTTTGTGCTGTTTTGCAAAGGTGATAAATTGATATTCCAACACATATGTGGTTGCAGGAATGAGCTGGAACGTGTTGCTTCAATTTTGTCGTCTGTGTGGTCTGAATAGGAATAGTCCTAGGATAAAGTTGCGAAGGGTCCTCTTCCTGGTGCACTTGGTGGCGAAAGATATTCAAATTACGAGCTACCAATCCGACATTCTCATCGTCCAATCAGCCAAGTGGGCGTGGCCAAGTCGAAAGGTCGTGGAGGGGATAAAAAGTACTTTCAGAGGCCTATGCTATTTCTTATAGGATTTTGGCTCAGAACTATCACGGCTTAGCTACTTGCGCTGTTGCTAAATCTTTAACTATTTCTATATAGTAAAGGCATGAATTATTATTATTATTATTATTATATATAGGTGGCTTACTTCTCTGTATACCGATAACTTGTATGCTGATCTTAAACCTGCTTCATTAATTATATGTACCTTTCCCACAACGGACTTATTCTACGATGCACATACATGTATCGCCACTAATAGAACTAATTTGTATAGATATATAAATTCTGAATACAACGTCTCCTATATTACGTATTATTAGCAAACTATTTGTTAGTTTTACTAGATTAAATATTTAATGGATTTTGCAAATGACGAGATACTAAAAATGTTACTCTGCTATTTATCAACTACAGGTAATTGCTGACAAGCAGCAAATTGATAGGCTAATTGGTGCGCTGATCAAAGGCAACCATACTTTAATATTTTTACAAATTTTCACAAATTATTAGTACGTTACGGAAGTTTCAAAACAAATAGAAAACATAAGGGATAGGAATCAGAATGGGCCAGGAGTAAAAATTTTGCTATATTATTTTAGAGCAAATCCAGCAAATATTGTCCAAGAGCTTGGCATCATAAGGTACAACATAAAATGAAGCCATTTAAATTACTTTGTACATAATTTATACCTACTGGGTCTTTAAGAACATACGTTAATTATTAAATGCATTTTATGGACAGATGAATTAAATTTACATGAAAATGGTACATTAAATAAATATAATTATCATTTGTGGGATGATGTCAACCCTGGACAGGCAAGTAACTCAATATCAGGTATGTTTTTTCTACAAACGCAATAGGCGATCACTTATTAGGACTTTATTTTTATAATGGTACACTAATTAAGAGGAATACTTAAATTTATTTTATTTAATTAGCTGATCTACCTTTCGTTCTTCGATGACAAATGTGATTCAGTACGACAGTGCACTGCCATGAATGTTCTAAACTCTAAACCTAGAATTCAAAAATAGATGTCCCAACATTTGTGGCCTTCGAGTTCACCCGACCTCTCAATGTTGGATTCCTTTGTGTGTGGCTTTATAAAAGATAGCATTTATAACACTATGTCGAATACTCTAGAAGAAGTTAGGAGAAAAATGCAATTAGCTGCCCTAAAAATTACCCCGTAGATGTTACATAAATGTCCACATAATTTATTATACAGGGTGCAGCAAAATAATTGCCCCGATTTCGAAAGGTCATTACTCGCTTCCTGGGAGGTGCAGAACAGTGGGCATTGCCGCTTTGGGTGTGTATGTTCACGCCATTTTAAGTTATCAACACAGCTTCGCCTAGAGAGCATCGTGCTTTTTACTGTCGAACACTTTGGGTAAAACAACAAATGTGTACTAATAACACAGCGTGTCTTAGTATGGTCCGTCTCGGCTGATTTCCATGAAGCAGATTCCGTGCTTAACCGGAAATGTGCTGGGCGACGGAAGACCGCAAGTTATTGAGGATATTCTTCAGGGCATTCTACCAAATGAGGTTCTTGCGGTCCTCCGTCGCCCAGTACATGTCCTGTTAAGCACGATACCTGTTACATGGAAATCAAATGGAACGGCACCATGTCGACCAACACCAAACCGAATACGGAAGACACGCTGTGTTATTAGTTTAGATTCATTGTTTTTCCTAAAGTATTCGACAGTGGAAGCGCAATGCTCTCCGGACCAAGCCATGTTGATAACTGAAAATAGCGCGAGCACACCAATACAAAGTCACAAAATCCTCTGTTCTATCCCTTCCAGGAGCCGAGTAATAATCTACCGAAGTCGAGGCAATCATTTTGACGCACGCTGTATAAAGCACAGATGTGTATCCAGGAAAATGGTGGACATTTTGAACAATTTTTGAAACAGAATGGCTATATTTTATGCTTCTTGTGCAATAAATTCATAGCCTACTTATGTGTAATCTGTGTTTTTGTTATTATATTATTTTTTACTCATCAGTCACATGTTCGAAGCCTTACTTAGGTAATTTTCAGAATTTAAACTATCTAAAAAAATATTTTTTATTTCTTTTTTCCATTTCCATTTCTTTTATTTCTCAAAGTATAGGATTCTGTCTTACCCGATTGGAAGGAGTACAAACTGTTGTAACAGATTTATTTTTAAATAATTAAATCCATGTGTATCAATCACGGATATAGTAAGTGCATAATGAGAAATCAAACAGCCTGTATATACTGAAATGGAGACGTAAAGAGTACGTCTGCCGTCTATCGGTTTGATCATCTGATATTCAGTACTTTTAATATAAATTGACAAGAAAGCTTTGGACATAAAAATTTATTAGACTCACGTTGTTATTAGGCAACCCAAACTACAGGAAACGTGGCTGACTTACTCCTATAATAAATAATTGGTCAAGATAAGGCTCGTTATGATAATAAATTGAAGTATACTAGAATTAAAATTTATCTCTGCAATTTGCTTTATTACGCCTCTAATTATTTTTATTTCAGGATAACAAGGTTTCAAATTTTCATTTAAAAGTGAACAGAATTTGTGCACGATAAAGAGATGATATGTTCCGATTAGTGCTAATACTGTATGCTGTGTTCTTATGGTATTGCAGTAATTAAGTATAATAAATTACAAAGTGTAATTTTGCTACAATGTAAACCTATAATTAGTAATGTATATTTTTAACACCCAATGTACATATTTATAGACGAAACGAATAAATATTTACGTTGTTGTTTGGAGAAAACGCTTTATTACATCATTATATCCTTTTATAGAGCATTAAAGACCGAATAAAACGCCGGTTATGGTTTTCCTAATAAAGCCATTTATATATACACAATTTACCCAAGCATATCTTCTAACTGACACTCATTACAGAATGGCATTGCATTAAACTACATACATACGCTCTCTTAAATATCAACTTATACGTAGCCGTACGTTTGACCATTAAGCGCGAAGTAAATAGCCATTTCTATTAAAGCATGAAATTTTAACGGCCCACTGGCAACAATAACCGCAGATGTCATAATAATTTCACTTCTGAAATGGAGTAGGAAAAATCCACGCCGATGTCGACTGACGGTTATTACATTTTTCATTTGATCAATATATTAGTGCGTGGGTTAATTGTAACCCTTTTGTGCAATAATGGAAGCACAGCACAAGAACTTCCTCTATAAAGACATGTGCGCGCCAGTCCGGGTTCAAAGGGCCGAGGATAGTCAGGTGGGTAGTGTGTAGATGCGCTGTTGGAGATCGCAGTGGGACATCTCGTGTTAATCTATACTTTTGAATGGGAACAGTTATTGCCGTTATTATGGTCAATATAATTTGTCTTTCTGTATAGGGTAATAACTTTCGTTACGTCAGTTCAAAGTAAAAATTTCTTCATTAGCAGACGGAAAGTTCTGTTAACCTTCTAGTACGTTACCCCATTAAATTAAACAATTCCTTTTCTTTATGTCATTGTACCGGGTGTTTCTGGGAGGTGGCACGTCTCTATTCAGGGTTCGTGTAAGTATTATGACGCCATTAGGTACATGTTTTGGGTGTGGGGATAATTTTATGTAATTGCCGAAGTTTTCGTAACTATAAATATCTTGTCGGTATACAAACTTTTATTTTCTGTTAATTAGGTATGGTGTAATTTGTAGCATTAAATATGATTTTGTTAAAATTCTCACTACAAAAATATCAAATAAATAAAGTAACGATTCTCACTGCAAAACAGCAATGATGTCATCACATATATAAATTCTCAGGTAAAGTCCAGCATTTATATGTATATTTGACTATTTTATAATTTTTCCTAAAAAAAAATCTTGTTTTAGTTTGTCAACTACGAAGTATTGTTTAAAAAGTATAGGAAGGAATATAGTGTATGCTTAAGTAAAGCTAAAACAAATTCAAATATTAACTTTATACCTAATTCTGAAAATAAGTTAAAAGCAGCATGCAAAATTATTAATGAAAATTGGAAATGTAAATCTGATAATAGAAAACCTGTAGGAATAACTCCAGATGATTTTAATATCTTCTTTGCTTCCATACCTAAAGTGATTTTAAATAGCATGCCGACATCAACTTGCAATTCAATTTATTTCTTAAACAAATCAGGAATATATCAACATACGTCCTTTTATTTAGAATACACCTCGGAAACTGAAGTATTTGCCACTATTATGAACCTTAAACAATCTGCTGCAGAGGATATATACGGTATGACGTCATCGATGTTAAAGCATGTAGCATCATTTAGTTCGGAACCTTTAGCTAGGCTCTTAAATTACTGTATTCGGGATAATGTTTTCCTGATGAATTAAAGATAGCTAAAGTTATACCACTACACAAGAAAGGCAATATAAATGATCCTGAATGTTATAGGCCAATTTCTATGTTACCCATCGTTTCTAAAGTCTTTGAAGAACTCTTAAAGAATAGATTACTTGATTATTTCAATAAAAAGTCATTGTTCTGCAAGGAACAATACGGATATTTACAAAATAAGTCAACAATACAAGCTATTTGTGAATTAATCGATACAATTATCAGCAGTTTCGATGGGAAAGAAAAAGTGTCTGCAACAATTTTAGACTTATCTACAGCATTTGACTGTGTGTCTTACAAAATCTTAATTGAAAAGCTTGAATTTTATGGCATAAGAGGTGATTCTTTAAAAATGTTCCAATCTTACCTTACCAACCGAAAGCAAATAGTGATGATGGACAATAAACGTTCAAAAGAACAATACATGGATTGTGGAGTACCACAAGGATCTAAATTAGGACCGATATTTTCCTTATCTATGTCAATGATTTGTGCGCGTCTTCAGGTTTGCCAGGTGATTCTGTTTGCCGATGATACGACCTTGGTATTTAAAGCAAAAACAGCAGGGGATTTGGCGGAGTATTTTTTTCACAGAAGAAGTAAATATTACCAAACTCTAGTGTCCTGCTTGTTTGAAGAATACGTTTGGTTCTACTTGGTGGCTTCAATATTGAGATATGTTGGCCCTGGATTCATCAAGAATCTCAAGCGTTAACTTGGCATCGTAACTTCCATCCTGACTCACTCATCACCTCCTGTTCAGTGTACTAAAAAGAAATAATATTTATCAGAATTTATGAGAAAAGATGAACAATCTTTTAATATTTTAACTTTCACCTCTTATATTATACAGTTTGGTATCTGAATGTCAATCCCTAACTTAAAAGTGTGGTAACTTCTCAAGCCTCTACACTTTATATTGACCACAAAAAGTGGAGTTCAATCCAACCACCAATGCTACAGGAAGAGCATTCAATGATTATATAGTTTCTTTGACAATATATTATTAAGCTTGTAATATTGTCAAAGTACTAAGGCTTCTTGGAATTCTTGGTCATTTTTATACATAAAACCAAAAATGGGTTGGGTAGATATGCTCGTAATTCTACATCTATATTAGGAAAAGAAAAAAGTCCAAATCCTCTATTTATATTTTTCTGACGCAAGTCTTTCATCTCAATTGCTTAATTTCAAAGCTTTTTTTTCTTTTATTAGCATATAATGACTTTTATTTAGAAAAAGGGGGTGGGGTGGAGCAGATGTTACACAGAAGTATGATGTAAGGTAAATGGTCAGCAACAAACCGAAACAGAAAGAGTGAAAGGAAACAAGATTTCCAAATATAAAGCTAAAGAAAAGGACAACAAATCAAGAAGTGCTTGAAAAAGTTAGGAAACGAATGTATCAACGAAACATACGTAGCAACTTGAACCTCTTAAAGTTATGGAATATTGCAAGTAAATTATATTCTATTCTATTTCAACAGGTAGTCCCTTTCAAATATTCATATTTTACTTTACAAATATAATTGCTTGCGACAATAAAAACGAAATTATACTTACTTCACTTTTCTTGTTATTTCGACCACATACAACCCACAAAAAGGTTATACAAAATTGGTCATGGTATTAGGACCAGGAAATTTATATTTACAACATACAAAAACGGCCATTATGCGCTACGCAGTGGGCCTTCCGATGTGCGTCCATTCCGTATTGACCGTTTCTTGCACGGCCACCGCACTGCCACGTATAAGTACATTTGTAAACAACTTTGCCCAAACACATTAGCTACGGCTCAGATTAACACTCACTTAACGCCCGGAGATTGTTGTGAGAGGTCCATTGCCATTGAATCCATTATTTTCTCGTTTCGAGTGTCAGCAGACACCCAAACAAACGATTAGCACATTCGACAGTGGTGGACCGTTAAAATTAGTCGCCTTTTTCACACAGGCACAACTGGCGTTCGGCAAAAGGTTGAACATACGTATAATACGGTGTTTAAGGGAGCAATAAATTTACTACCTGTTGGGTAAATATAGTATCTTTGACCTTTTCGAATATCCGAAGGCAGTGTATTTTTTCACACTTGCAGCTAGCACCCCTAAGGGCTATTGTAAAATCGTTGCTCTTGTCAAAATATAGGAAAATATACAGTTTCCCCAGTAATCCTAAGGCCCCGTAAAAACTGATGAAATTACGCATGTGTTAATTTAACTCTAAAAATGTTGAAAAGAAAATTATTAGACTTAAGTAAACAAAATTGTTTTCATTATTAGCATGAATATATTAATTCTGCATTGCTGGTTGTGGAAAGCGGCTATCCACGTGTATTCACTCGAGCCATTGCACTTTTCCTAGACGGCGCGGCGTCCGAGCCAACCTAATGAAGTATATGGCTTTACGTGTTTGACAGCAAGTGGTTATAGATTTCCATCTATTCCTACGTGAAATGGTGGTCCATTGGTTATTAAGATATTGATTGAACCGACGGAAGGAAACGGAAAGAACAGCGTACGAACCCGTATAAAGAGAGTGGAAACCTCGTCCAATCAGCAAATCGATAGCCTTATTACCAAACCGGAAATAATCGTAGGGCCGTCAAAAACTTTGAGACCAACATAACTGCCAATTGTAAAGGACGCAGGTGTCAAAATGGACGCGCTAATGTCTTGCGGAAGACAAACACGGGAGGCGCACAATACTTCAAGGCCTTTGCAACATCTTCGCAACCTCGCACCTCTACCACGTCCAGAAGATTCTGGAACCATAACCTTATAGGCCCTTTGAGCACCGCCTGCTCCACGAAAAAATTTAAAAGAGAAACATATAAGAGTGCTTCCATTACCACTATCAGGGTTATACGTATTATGCCTGTTACGCGGAAACATGCAATGTATCCCTCAATTTTGGCCATAACAGGGGGTAAGCCCCCTAATCTTACCCAGAAAGCGACGACATTGTCAAAATGCCATTTATGCTTTCTCGGTTTTAGTTTTGATATATTTGCTCCAACTCAGTTTTCTGTTAAATCTGGCACTTAGATATTTGACTTTGCCCAAGAAACTGAGAACAGTGGTGAGCAATTCTACTAGGCGAAAGTTTTCAATTCAAGTACCATCTCTCACTTATTTGGGTTTACAGATAAGCCACATTCTTTACATTAGTTTTCGATAGATCTTCATCTCAGTCTGCATCAATTCGCAGATCAAGCTCTCGAATCTTCCATTAACAATTATATCTTTATAATCAGATTCACCAGATCTCATATTTTGTGGAGCTCATATTTCTCTGTCCAATAGTGTGCGCGAAATATGTCGGAATATGTCAACTCATCAAATGGTTTATTCACGATTGTATAGGTATGCTTCCTTTGAATTCTTTTTCTTTTCTGAAATGGTATTTGAATTTTTTTTTAATGTTCTTGCAGGATTCTTGTTTAGAAGCCATTACAAAAATCTATCTGAAATATGTAAGCATTTATAATACCACCTATGTTCTTCAATTAATACCACCCAAAGTTACGACAAGTAATCTCACATGTAAAATCAAATGTATTCAGCTCTAATTATTACTATTGCAAATTCCATGATGAGTACTCAAAATATCCAAATTTCTTGAGAGATACAGAGGTTGTTTGTGTTTAATCAGCGTTCAAAGAAGATATAATCAATGCAAGAAGATTTGTGACCCCAGAAATTATTGTTTACTGAGATAATGATATTATTTGCAAATACGTATGTGCTATAGTTATTCTAACGTAATTTATTGTATTTCATGTACCTGCTTTTAATATTTTAGTGACACACGACAATGCACTAGCATTTTTAAGTATAACAAGACGGACGTAAGTATTTCTAAGCACAAATATATCTTCCGCCAAGGTAGTAACGAAACAAGTGGCAAATATCGCAAATAACTATTTACAGTGAATATTCTCATCATAGTTCACACACCAAATCGCGTCGAAAAGAAACACAATAGAACCCGCACAAGTTCATCGCTGCGACGTTAATCACACTTTTAAATGGTTGATGAGTAACGCGAGGAATGTTGCAATAATCCGCACGTGGATTTGTCATCTAGTGCAATTAGTGTCATCGTGTTATTGTAAATTCATTCGACTCAGTTTTATGCAGCTACGAAATATATTATGCGTCTACAGCCATGAGTGGAAAAGTTCCATGATATGTATGTATAGGTACACTCACGGACACACAAAATGTCCGGTCTAATGCATAGGCTAAACGCAGCGTGTCGTTCGTGTGCCTTCGGAAGTTTGCCCTCTTCAGCTCGTCCTCCCCTTACCTTACGGCCATACGGTTCTATGGATTACTCAAATTTATTTATATTTGCTTTGTGCTAGAAGGATGTGCGTGTGAATTTATTGCACTATTTCGCAAATAACATTACCAATTTAGTATACTATAGTCCGCTTGTTGTTTTATTAAGAGCAGAAGATTAGGTTAAAGAAATCAAGAAATTGAAGTACGAAAGATCATTGTAAATTTGGCAAATGCTGGTATAGTGCAGTTGGAAAATGCGAATGGGCGAATGAAGTAGATTTATCGGTATCGAAGTTGCATTCGCTTAAAACTTAGTTGATTGTTCTTATTACTCTGGTTGTATAATTCTTACAACGTTTAAAATGAAATCTCCCAATAATTTATGTAAGTATATAAATTAATTATACGACTAGGGGTCGCAATACCGGCTCCCTTAACCAGAACCGGTATTAAAGTATTATGAATACCGGAATTATGAGGTATTGTATAGTATCATTACAGTTTTTAGAGAAATTTTATAGTGTCTCTCGTTAAGATTAAAACGAATTCAATGAAAATACTCAAATAAAGACACATTTAGTTAGTGTAATATATTTAATTTAAAAAAAAAAGATCTTTAAAAAATAATACATTTATCTCCAAGCGAGAGAATTCCAACAATTAAGGGAATTAACAATTTGAATGTTCAAAGTTACCCTTAAATATTGTTTCACTATACTGCTGATATTGTAGCAGTAGGTGATTTATTTCTTAAACTGCAGAGCGAGGCATAACTTGGGAGGAACAAAAAGAACAGCGGTCTAGTTTGATACTAAATGTGTAAAAATATTAGTGTAGTAGTAAATGTATTTTATTTATTCCCACATCTGTTATTCTTATTAAATTTAAATTGCACATAAAATTATGCTCCGAGAACAATTATCTAGCCGTAAATAAAATTCCAAAGACGTCGTTTTTTATGGTTTCGAGTGCTGTTTCAGAAAATCCATTTGAAACCTAAGAATAATACCCAATTTTTATTTTATTTATTTATTTGGCAAATGCAAGTCAGTGATATTTATTGTAAATATTTCATTTCTTCTAATAAAATAAATATGGTTATCTATAGTGTAGTAACATTATACTACATATTCATTAACTATATACAACTGACATTAATGAATTAATATCGATTTAATGAAAAAATAAATGTTTGGTCCTGTCTTTTACTTATTTAACATTGATTTATACCATTATTGTTATTCCATATGCGTCCTCAGACTGATGCGTAAATAGTATAAATAAATAAGACACAAAATTTTGCTGTTTGATTTAAGAAATAATAAATTGGATTGATATCGAGCAGTAAAATTCTGTGTCTTATTTATTTATATATTATTTATTGTATAAAAGTGTTAAATATACTTCACTTCATTATTACCTTGATGTATTTTTATTCACTTTGAATCTCTTCAAAAGTCAAACCTGTCATAATATACACTCCGCCAAAAAAGTATCGCATAATTTAGTTTTGAATCATAAAAGTATCGCATAATCTTTGTTTGTAGCATAAAGTTGTAAATATACTTTAATGCGCTCTAAGATATAATTTCTATGATTGTTTAAATAAAATACAGGCCAAATAAAAACAAGAACTCATACTTGAGATGTTTATTAAAACAAGAAATTATAATTTTGGAAAGAAAAATGTCATAACAGTAGCTTTTAATACTGAGTATTGCCACCTCTGGCTCTTATGACCGCTCGCATACGGTTTGGCAGAGATTCGATTAACCTCCGTATATAAGCCTGATACAAATTCTCCCACTCGTCATGGAGAGCATTTGCTAGTCCATGCAGGTCCGCTGGGGCAACATTTTGGGTTCGTATCCGTCTGTGAAGGAGGACCCACAGGTGCTCGATAGGGTTCATGTCCGGACTTACCGCAGGCCAATCTAAAACTGGAATACCAACATCGTTAAGGTATTCCTGGACGATTATTGCAACATGCGATCGTGCATTATCGTGCATTAACATGAATTCGTTTCCTATAATTGGCGCATATGGTACTACATGTTCTTCTAAATGTCCGTTATATACCTGTGGGCAGTCAGTGTGCCTCTGTCTACTGGTACTGGTACTAACTCTGTACGACCTGTTAAACAGATGCCTCCCCAAACCATAATAGAGCCACAAGCGAAATTAGGTCTAGGTCTGATATTACACTGCGAATAGCGCTCACCGTCTCGTCTGTACACTGAGATACGCCTATCTGAGGTGTAAAGACCAAATCTTGACTCATCTGTGAAGAGTATCTTGGCCCAGTCATTAATGTTCCAATTTACATGTTCTCTGGCAAACCTTAAGCGAGCCACTCGGTGGTTCCTAGTGAGACGAGGGGCTGTTACAGCTACTCTAGCTCTTAATCCACTCTGTCGTAACCTATTCCGAATAGTTTGAGTACTCACACGAGTATTTCTGACTCTAGCCAAGTCGTTCTGCAATTGTCTCGCAGTTACATGTCTTCGACGTAATGCTTGTAGTAGTAAATAGCGGTCATCTTGGCGAGTAGAACATCTTGGACGATCTGGTACAGGTCTCCTACTGTATCTAAATGCCTGTTTCCCTATATCTGGCTACGGCTCTAGAAACACTTGATTGATGTTCATCAAATTAGCAACGTATGCTTGAGATCGTCCATCTTCGATTAAAGCAACTATAGCAGCCACTTGTTCTGAAGTTAAATTGCTCATTTTAGTTTTAAAAGCGTTGGTACAGAACTCTGACTTCGCACTTTAAAATTTGTCCGTATAGGAAGACTTTCAATAAACAACTGAACAAACCTTACACATATGCATTTTTCTAAATCTGTTCTTTTAGAAAAAAAAAAGTAAAAACGCTAAGTTCCATTATTTTGTTAGTGTTTTTATAGTACACATACACGAGGCAAACTTTTTGTGAACGTATAAAAATATCTTGGTTCATAAATGCCCTTTTTAGTTTATGCAGTTTTCTATTGCTCTTTAATTAATATTTTGCACAAACTTTAAATATTTTTCCATACCAAAATCCTTTATTTAAATAAAAATTTCCATGATATTACTTGAAACAGAAATTAATATTTATATCATAAATATTTATACTGGACATTTTGTACTTCAAAAACATACCTACTATAAATACTGAACTTTACGAACGCCAATGATATATGAAAAAACTTGCTGCTCTTCACAAAATATACCTATTAATTTTTAATTACTCACCATGAGAAATTGTGATATGTTTTTTATGTACATTTATTTTTTTTACACTAGGATTAAAGCTAAGCTAATATACTTGTCTAATGCGGAACAAAAACGTAGGAAGTACCTAACGCTCGTTAATGCCTACACATAAAATTCTAGTAAGATGATTGATTTGATAAATGAGAGCTAATTTTACTGGTTAAGAGGTCAACTGTCCAAAATCGCCTTATCGTTGACGAATTCATTCCGATGCAGCAGCACACGTGGGCGCCTGAGAAACGACACCATGCTCATTTGAACTGCAACTAACGAGAGCTTAATTACATGGCATAAGCACGTCGAAAAGCTACGAGATAATTACATGGATACAAGCATCAATTATGTAAATTTCCTGCTAAGAAAATTGTAGCAAATCGATTACATTACCATACTCTCATATTACAAATCCAATTAGCAAAATAGAAGAAATCGCACTGTCAGAAACACTAATTATCAACAATAGCAATGCACTGCTTGTAAAAATGTTGTAGATAGAAGTTTTGGAGCTCCGCATAATATTTTCAGGGGCCCTAAAGTAAAGCGTAGTAAAATTATTCCATATATACTGTCCTCAAAATGTAGGTATATATATATATATATGCAACACTTTGCAACGTTGTGATGTTCGCTGGGTTCAAAAAGGTGACAAATACTACGAAAAGTTATTTTGGAAGAACCATCGCCACATCAGTTCCCCAAAGGGATTCTTGAAATCTGAGCTACCTCCAGCAGTTCTCGTGAAATATGTTGCTATGTTACGAAGTTATACGAAGAGGTTTGATCATTTTCAGAGCCTCACAGTGACGTAGGCACCAGCTGCCGCTGGCTACTTTTCGATAAGAACCATTATCACCAAAGAAAGGCACCGTATACCTATGGGTGATTTATCTTATCATTCACTAAATCGGGCTAGATATTCGCAGTATGTAAAAACTTATTTACTGAATGATGGGATAAGTCATCTTAAAGATGATACCTCTTTCTCATACCTCTATCTAATTGTAACCAAGGAAAAAGACAAACAATAATCTGTAGTTGATTCAAATTTAGTTGAAAATACAGAGCTTATGAGTATGAGTTATACTGGGAAATAAAACAAAAAAAAAATAGTAACTTGTTAGTACAGCAAAACATATCGTTTCTAATAATATTATTCTAATATAGAATAAATACACAGAATAACCGCGCTTGCAGGAGCGAGATCCAGTGGCGCCTGGCGCCAACGGCGCTAAACTACTAGGGAGCCTAATAATCATTGTAACCGTTATAAGGCGCCCTCGCATCTTGACGCCCACGCTTTTAAAATATCTTTTTTTGTCACCCAAAGAAGATCTTGCTGTATGTAGGCACAATTATTTTCGGCTGGTGAACGCGCAATGGCAAGAGGGCGTGCTGAATGGAGTGAGGTACACCCGAAGGAATATGGAGAATCGTTATAAATCGCTTCTTTTACTCTAATTATATGTGTAATTACGCCTTGCCTTACAAGGGAACGCTCACAAACTTCCGATTTCCATGAGACTTCTTATATTTTAAAGTTCCCCTATTTTATTTTTTTACTTCATAATATAATATATGATGGAGTATCCTACCATCGCTCCCAGATATCTGCTGCCAGCAAAAGAATAAAAATAACCTATAATCGTGTCTTGTCATAAACAGTTTACATTCATGCATCCATTTACTTATTCCATAGATAATTGTCTTTTTACTCCACATATTATTTTCGATGTTGCTTCAAGTGCGTATTTCACTTATCATTTTACTGACTAATTGATGGTATCTGCTTTTCCTCTTACCTCTCAATGAGAGAAGTAAGTAGAACGGAAATTTGTACGATTTTTATCATAAAGGTAGATCAAGAAACAATTACATTGTAGCCACTTGCTTTTATCAAGCATCGATACACATTCCTTCATACGAATTACATCACAATACTTTACTGCAGTACCTGCTTCATACATTAACTTTACGAGTGTCAGGGCAACGTAATGTATGGCTTTACACCTTTAGACGTTAACGCAACATAAAAAATGTTACCTTAGCAATTAGAAGCCAGCTAGACTCTTTGAATTTCCGATATGGGCATAAGTGTTTGCGCTCTCTTAAATCATTTTCATTGATGTGCCGCATAAGAACTTAACACGGAGCGCGATTATCCGGCGTGCCACGACCAGGACGCTAATCAGTTTGAAATATGCGTAACGAGTCGAGTCATTGACGTGCAGAATTCGCGTTTAGATAAAGAGTAAAGTGTACCCACCATGCAAATATGTATCGAACAGCGCATTGGTCCACCGTAATACTGTTTATGTATAAATATGTGTGTATATGCAGTCGATCTTGGCGTCAGCTCCACAAAATTAACACAATGTATCAAGTGTGCGCGTCTGGTAGCGCCTCTAACAATTTCCTGTTTTCTGTTTCTCTAAATAACTTCCTACTCTACTCATGTCTATTGAACTGGACTTGCCACTACACTTTTCGTGTTAATTATTTTCAATCTTAATTCATTTACACATTTTTGTTAGTTTTTCAAACGACACCATTTATGTGCTTTTATAGTACATTTTCATTATTATTTAATTTATCATAACTACCTGACGTGCCAATTGGTACCTATATTATTTGTGCATTCTTGTACCCTTAAACACCTTAGGTGAATATATATTTTGGTGGGGGATGACAGCTGTTATCGCGTCGCCGAGTGAAATATGAAAGGATAACAAACGTTAGTACCTTTATTAATTAAACAATAATATAGAGCCAATTCATTCAAATACTTACCTACCTTTGTATTTTAAGTTTAATATCTCTCATCATCTTTATGTTTATTGATGCACGTCAACTCATTGCATTTGATTATTAAGTACTAACTTATATTTTTAATTGTTTCTATTTTTATAATTATTTGTAAGCTAAATATTATTTGTTTTGCGTTTCACATTTGTTTATTAAACTATTTTCAATATTTACACATTTATATAATTTATATATTTATTATAAAAGCAACTTTAATTATTTTCATTAAATTTTATTTTGAACGAAGTTCTTGCGTTTGTTGTTTGCTGAATCCTGGCTTCCTCGCTGTTGGCACAGCTGGCGCTCTTTTAAAAAGAATTAAGAACCCACGCCCTTGCTCACGGTTCACGAGCGGCCGGACCATCACTCAGATTTTTGCTGGACTATCTGGCAAGTTCTAGTGTTATAGCATCGCTGGAAAAGAAATATTTTGACCACTTCAACTGTCAACATAACATTACCTGTCAGCAAATACAACAGTAGTTTAATTTTAACATGCGCTGCACTTTTTCCCATTTCATTGTAAAATATGCATAATTTCAAAATTGTAGTTAGATAAAATAGGACACATTGACCGTTATTTTTAATGCTATCTCAATTGCTATTATCAAAAACTCATCATAAAAAGACTAACTTTTACATAAACAGTCGAGTTGTGAGACCAATCCATTTCTACCATTACATCACATATTTTTTAATTAAAATTTTCTAAATAAAACATCTAATACAAATGTCATGCGTTAGGTCATTTATAGCGCTCCAATTCTTTCAGGCAAATGACACTTACCGCGCTCCATTGTAAATAACTATTAGCTTTTGTTTTGTTACTACCTCGTAAATTGAACCTAAACTAACCGGAATATTTGTAATACAAATATTTAAGTGATAATTCTAATCGTTTTGTTTAAGTCGAAAGGAAAAGAATGAAAAGTTGTTAAGGACAGTTGCTACTGCGATAACTTTATACATTACCTATCCTGCGGTACTTCCAAGCCGACAGTGATTGGATTTCTAGGAACACACGCAGAAGATATCAAATGGTATTGTAACACGTGTCGTGGTTATGCCAAAAACAAAAATAAAAATTATATTTTTACTAAACTACCGGAACTAAACAACAAGATTGACATGTTAATGAATTTGTTTGCGAACAGAACCTAGAAATTGAAAAGCAAAATATAACATCAAATAACTTAAAATCTACGCCAGAAACTAAGAAAAGAACAATATTTGCACCTACAACACGTTCAAGAGTCCGGAATACAGGTATCGCTGGCAGTATCGCGAAATGTGAAACAACGATGAAACATCTAAACACACCGCAACGCAAAAACAAAGAAATCGTTTCTAAGATGAAAGACAAAGAAAAACCTTACATGGAAGAAGATGATGAAAATAGTAGGACACCTCACAGGAAAGAATTGCCGATGAAAAGTATAATGTCGAGGAGACACTTTACAGAATAGAAATGAAGAACAACTTACTGAAGGAGAAGAGATGGAAAAAATAAACATAGAAGAAAACAATAAAAGCAACAAAACATCCAATAAAGAAGATCTTCCAGAAGAAAACATTACAAAGAAACAGAGTGAACACAACTTTAATATCACAGTTGCAAAAAAACAAAACTGAATACCTATGATCCTATGCATATGATACTTACAGATCTGTATTTGAGACAATTCAAATTGTGAAGAACCTGAATACCTCGTTGGCTCTACTGGCAGAGTACCCATCCGGTAAACGGGAGGTGTCAGGTTGAAATCCTACCCGAGATAAAATTTTTAATGTAAAAATTGCCATATATTAATTACAGTGATTAGCAGCACAGTATTTATTTAATGATTTCACACTGTAAGAACTGCACTATATGCTGAATAGGTACCTATGATTTAACAAATTGCTTGAAAGAAAATAATATAGATATTATGGAATCCTATAAATAAAAGGCATTTAAAGTTAGAATAAATGATATATGTATATATGAAACCCTGCTTAATTCAGACGTATGGCCGAATGACTTCATAATACGTCTATTTAAGGCCAAAAATGTTCACAAAACCCCTCAAAAAATACTGGAAACCTAAATGATAAGCATTTACGTAGATATATCCATCAACATATATACTTGTAAAACATAAAAATTGAGGAAATACTGTTTTTTTACAGACAATTTAAATATAAATGCATTAGAAGTAACGGAACATTGGCTAAAACCAATGATAGTATAGAAATTCCAGTATTATCAGGTTTTTTCGTGTCTCTCTAGGACACACTGCAGGTGCGGGAGTTCTAGAATTCATCTAAGGGATGGCATTGAATATGAAGAAAGTCTAAAGCTGAAAAAAATGAGTAAACAAACTATATTAGAATAAAGTGCAGCAAAGCTTTATAAATAAAAACTTGTCATAGTTTTTCGTATGTGTAGCTGATATACTAACACAACTCCGAGATAATTATAAAATTATTGTAAGTGAAGATTAATGTAGAAAAAAAGATAGAAATGTAGTTAAATTGTTAGATACGTTTAAAATTTATAATCTGCGCAGTGCCATAACCGAGTCAACCGGAATTACTAAATCATCAATAGATCGATAACATCTTTGTAAAACCTTTTGAATTTGGCTCAAAAATATTAAAAACCACCTTATCAGATCACACTGTCCAAAGATTTTCAGAAAGTCAGTCACGAATTGAAAAAAGATTTATTACTAAATATCCCCTTGATTTACTAAAAGAGGAAATGCTTAATACTGATTGGAAAGTTATTTAGCGGTCACATTTATACTAAAAATTACTGAGTACATATTTTCAACTCCGCTATCATTTACTGAAACGTTCCTCGACTTAGTCCATCAGTCCAAATTTATGAAAATGATTATACTGTTTCTTCTCTACTATACACTTAGGAATTGCGTTGTCAATGCAAGTGTCAATTCGCATGCATTATTTATAAAATGGAGCTTACTGTTATTAATTTAATATAAAAGTTATATCTACTTAATCATTCCAAATGGCATTTTGTGGCCTGAATTACAGCGTTTCTAAATTCCAATAAAATAAAATGTACAACAGTAGTATTCCATCTGCAAACATACCTACATATATTGCGTCAACCGTTACATTTTGCAAGTACCTAGCTGTTACTGGCGTTTACCTTATTTCAGTCGCTTACTTTATAATCACAAGATAACTTTCCGCACGACAGTATAATATTAGTAATAAGTATCATATCCTCGTTACGTATTTTAGTTTAATAGTTTTGTATATGTGCAACAAATATACGCAATTGAAGGCGCCCATAAATGGTAAACCTACTTCATTGCATTCGGCTTTAATGCAATGCACTAACAATCGACTTTTCGATCGCGATTAACCGAATAAGGGTCCCGAAAACAAATTTCACGTAACAAATTACTTTCTCCTTATAACGGACGTGTCAATTTGGCTTCATTTTGTGCGGAGTTGGGATCCCCACACGAAACGCTCTTTCTTCTCCGTTGCAGCACCTTCGGAAGACGGAGACGGCACTATGACGTCGCTTTGAATTGTGAGCGCCGATGGATGCAAATTTCGCATGTCGGTTGTTGCTTAATCCCAAGCTTTAACTGTCACTAGTACAGAGGTTGTCCGATATATCGGCACCCCACAGATACCCGAACGTTAATTAGACCAGATTGTTTCCAATGAAATGTAAATTGGGTAATACAGGGAATTTGCTCTGTCGTAAATTGAAATAATACAATTGATTTAGTTGGTAGGATTTGGATGATTTGATATTGCTTTGTTAGGTTACTATTGGTTTCTTTCGTTTAGGCCATAAAAGCATAAGCACATGACACGATCGAACTAGATAAGTTCGTAAATACTCATATGTGGGTATACTTTTTAGAAAATAATTACAAAATAATTATTGCTAATACAATTTTCTCCTGGCCGTAAATATTAACATAAAAATTACATATGACATTATAAAGTTTATTTCTTAAGGTGTTTCCTAACCACTGTGCCGCGCGTTAGAAATTAGTTTTAGGGGTACACATTACACTTTATTATTAATCAAATGAACCAAATCAGAACCGTTTTATAATAAATTTTACCTAACAAATTATATACAGCTTGAATAATGTTGATGATAATATACCCATGCAGAAACATGAGTTTGGTTGAAACAATAATTGTTTGAGTGACTTATAATAAATATATAATTTGCGATATTCTTATAAAATCGTGCATTTCGGTTATTTCTCGCCTAGCATTTTGTTTTAACTAAAAATTGAAACACACCGTTTTATATTCAAGTAAGGTAGTGACGGTATATATGGCTCTTCTACAAAATGTTTTTCTCAAAAAGTTTATTGCAAAAAAACAACAATTGTTATGAGATTATGTAACTTTTCCGATATGTAACTAATGTATGTAACTATTTTGTCTTAACTCAACGTTGTGTAGGTGAAAGAAAAGTAAAACTTGTTGTTCTTAACTATGTGTATATTTGGTTCTTTACTCTTCTGGTGACTATATGTGAATGCTCTATATACAATGATATTGTCCGGTTTTATGTGTGAAAGTGAGCCCCTTTCCTCGTCCCTTTGTATTAGTTGTAAAATGTATTTGAAGTACCTACTTAGTAGGGTACAAGAGGAAAAAGACGACCACCAGCGGCGAGCATATCGAAATGCAGCAGTTTATAGCCTTTGGCAATTACGTTTTGTAGGAAGTGACAATCCTCGACTTTGACTGTGATTTACGATTACTCTCTTTTCAAAGGTCTTAACGTCTTTTCACCGAAATGAACATCGCTACATTCTTCGACATGCCGCCCGCCTTGAAATACTGTAAGTATTTCAATATTTACAATGTTTACAAAATTAAAAAGGTACAAGCTAAAAAACAAATAATAGAAATATAATTTGTAGTGTTCAAAGAATATGTTCGTGCACCCAGCGCGCTATTGGCACCCCGCATTCTTCCGCTTCCTTGATTGCTAGTTTATTGGTAGAGGACACAATTTCACTACAGGCCTTTTTATGACCCCACCGGCACACCTTACATCCGCTACACGTACTTGTCCGTCGGCTCCTGGATAGCAACGAAAAACGCGTCCAAGTTGCCATCTTGACGGAGGACAATTATCTTCTTTTACAATTACTAACGAATCGACACCGATGTTGGGGATGTGGTTTTTCCATTTAGTTCGTTGCTGTAGTGATGATAAGTATTCTCGAGACCACTTCTTCCAGAACTGCTGCACGATTTGTTGGAGATGTTGTAATCTGTCCAGTCTATTGATCTCCACGTCAGTTACGTCTTGATCAGCAGCCAATGTATACGGTCGACCAATTAAAAAATGGGCTGGGGTTAAAACTTGGAAGTCATAAGGATCAGAGGATATTTGGGTTAACGGTCTGGAATTGAGAATTGATTCTATTTGCGCAAGTATTGTGTATAACTCTTCGAAAGTTAGCAATGCCCCTGACGTTACCTTTTTCAAATGCTGTTTGACACTTTTTATCCCTGCTTCCCATATACCTCCAAAGTGCGGTGAATGAGGAGGGATAAACTGCCAATTTATATTTTCTACCTTAAAAATGCTATCTACTTCCTCGCTACTAGATGACAACGATTCGTATAATTCTCTTAATTGATTGTTTGCGCCAATGAAATTTGTACCGTTGTCACTAAAAATTGTTTTAGGTTTCCCACGTCTAGCGATGAACCTACGAAACGCCGCTAAAAATGACTTTGTAGATAGGGAAGATACTGCTTCTAAATGTATCGCTTTCGTGCTAAGACAGACAAAAAGACATATGTACGCCTTACTTGTTTTGTTGCATCTCCCTGCTCGCTCTTTGATTATTATAGGACCTCCATAATCCAAACCGACTGTGTGAAATGGAGGCATAATCGCGGTTCTTTCTTTCGGTAAATCGCCCATTATGGGATTAATGTTTCTGGGGTTACTACGATAGCACGTAATGCATTGATGCACTGTTTTCTTTGCAATGCTGATGCCCGATATCGGCCAATAGTTTTGTCGTATGGAACTAAGTAATAAAGTCGGCCCGCCATGCAATAATTCTTTGTGCTTGTTTTCAAAAATAAGTTTAGTAATTTGTGCGCTTTTAGGTAGTAATATTGGATGCCGTACGTCAAATCGCAGATTCGATTTGCTTAACCGACCCCCGACGCGTATTAACCCGTTTTCGTCGAGAAACGGGTTCAAACTTAAAATTTTGCTTTTGCTATTTATTTGCTTTCCGTTTCTTAAATCGTCGATTTCTTGCGCGAAATTTTGTTGCTGTGTTAAATGTATAACCTTGGTCAACGCTATATTTAATTCGCTTAAACTTAAATCGCCTCGTATTTTGGTCTGCGCACTATTTGTATTAGTCTTAAATCGTAAACACCAAGCAAATGTTCTAATTAACCGTGTTAAGGTTGAAAAGTTTTCGAAAGGAAAATCTAATTTGATTGTAGCTACTAATGTTGTTTTCCTTTCTTCGGGGAGAGAGACATTGAGTATTTGCGGATCTGAGAGTTCGAAATTGTCCTTCAGAAATGACGGTCCATTCCACCAAAGTTCGCAATCATGCAGCTGAGACGGATAACAACCCCTCGAAAGTATGTCAGCTGGATTGTCCTTGGATTTTACATGATACCAGTCGCAAATATTAGTCATCTCTTGAATTGAAGTGACTCGATTTGCAACAAAAGTCTTCCATTTGCCAGGTGAAGCCCTTATCCAACTAAGAACAATTTGTGAATCTGTCCAGTAATATATGGACGCACTATGTTTCATAAGTATATCTTTTAAATTCGATACCAAGTTAGCTAATAGGACAGCGCCAAGGAGTTCTAACCGTGGCAATGTGACCTTTTTTAGAGGTGCTACTCTAGACTTAGCAGTTAGAAGTTTGGTAACCCACTCGTTCCTTTCATTCTTATTGCGTAGATATACAAAAGCTTTATAAGCCTTCTCACTTGCATCGCAGAATCCATGGATTTCTATTTCGTTTTCCTGGGAAGTTAGCACACACCTTTGTATTGTTAACGTTTTTACTTGTTCTAATTCCCGCAACCAGTTCATCCATGTGTTATGTAGACTGCTAGGAATGCTCTCATCCCACCCAAGTTTGAGTTGCCAAAGTTCCTGCATAAGGAGCTTCGCAATTACGATTACTGGTGCGATGAGCCCCAATGGATCAAAAAGTTGTGCGGTCGTTGATAGTATGGCTCGTTTTGTCACTTCCCTTCTTTGAATATTTATGCTAAATGAGAAGGTATCGGCGTTGTTGTCCCAGTACATTCCTAAAATCTTACCTGTTTCCGAGATTTCGATTAATGAATCCGTGTGTTGTTTCGTGTAGTTATCTCTCCATTTTCTAAGTGTGAATCCAGCTTGCTCTAGGATACTTGCTACGTTTCTCTTGATCGATTCTAATTCAGCGATTGTGTTGCATCCAGTTAAAAGGTCGTCAACGTAAAAATCTCGGCGAATGATATCAGCTTCCTTTGGATGTGTGCGTTCATTAAGTTTGGCTATTTCAAACAAACTACGTATTGCTAGAAATGGCGCTGCAGCCATACCAAAGGTTACTGTATTTAGTGTATACGTTTGCAATTCGTCTCCAGGATTTTCGCGCCACAAAACCTTTTGATACTTCCGTTGGTTTGGATCAACCCATACCTGTCTATACATCTGGGCTATGTCAGCCGCGACAACATATCTATTCGTTCGAAATCTAGCTAATATTGCGAATAGATCGTTTTGTATAGTAGGTCCGACGTGTTGCACTTCATTGATGGACAATCCGTCTTGTGGCTTGCACGATCCATCGAATACGACTCGCAATTTTGTGGTTTCACTGGAGTTTTTGTACACTGCGTGGTGTGGTAAATAAAATCCATCTTTCTCGTTTGAAGTGGCTAACGACATGTGACCTTGCCTAATGTAATCATGAATTACATTAGAATAGCTCGCTTTGAAATTTGCATTGTGCGTAAACTTTTGTTCCAATGATAAGAACCTTTGTTTTGCTTCGTTATATGAGTTGCCTATCTTGCTTAAGTTTTCTTTAAGAGGTAGGTTCACAATGAATTTACCGTCGTCGGTTCGCTTCGTTGTTTGTTGGAACAAATTCTCGCACAATCTTTCCTCATCGTTAAAATTACTTGTTTTTGATGTTACCTCCTCTAATGTCCAAAATTTCTGTATAATATCATGCAATTCATTCGAAAATAAGCAAACCTTATTGCCTTGTACGTGTGTTGTGTGAAATGCACCCGAAATCACCCACCCAAGTTTCGTTTTTTGGTATATAGGGCCACTTGGTTGTTTTATTTGCCCTATACATAATAATTCCCAAAACAGTTCTGCCCCGATTAAGAGGTCGATCTTTTTCGGTTCATAAAATTTCTCGTCCGCTAGCTTTATGTTTGGTGGTATTTTTATAGATTGTCTACTTAAATACCTTGATGGTGTGTTTCCCGCTATGTTTTCGAAAATAAAGCATTTTAGCGTAGCTTGGTATTTGCAAAATCGCGACCTAATTGAGATTTCTGTTTGATCTTTGACGGATGACGTTGTTTGATTTAAACCAGTTATAATAAGATTTGCATCCTTGCAAGGCAAGTTTAATTTTTTATACGCGTGTGAGGTAATAAAATTAGATTGCGAACCCGAATCGAGAACTGCCCGCAGCTTGTGCGCTTTACCCGCTGAATCTAACACGTCTACTTCCGCGGTTGATAAGAGAATTTCCCTTTTTGTCTCGGCAACTAGAGTAGTTGAACTAGTGGATGGTTGATTATTCTCTTGTGGCAGGGTTTCTTCCGTTTTGTTGTTCGAAACATTCATGTGTAATAATGTGTGATGTTTCCTACTACAAGTTTTGCATTTGGAGGCTTTACAATCAGCTAAGTAATGGCCCTTTTTCAAACAATTTAGACACAATCTAAGAGCCTTTACCTTTACTATCCGAGTATTTGCATCTAATTTTAAGAATGCATCGCAATGTGAGATATAGTGTGATTCCTGACAAAAAGAACATTTTGGGCTGGTCCCAACTAAAGATTTAGTAGTTTCCCTACGTTTACTGCTCGCGCTTGATTTCTTTCTATCAGAATCCGAATTACGTAATAGTGACGCCATGCTCTCGAGAGTATCCTGCTTTATATTGAGGAAGGTAATTAATTCGCAGAGTTTTGGTAACTCGTCAGGATCCTTCGCGTTGATTTTGTTTTCCCAATCCTCTGTCAGATTTTCATCCAATTTGTTTAAAACTATCGGCAATAAAATCGCGTCCCAACTGTCAACTGGTTGACCTAACGATTCCAGACACTTTAGGTTATTTTCTAGGTTACTAACAAATTCTCTTAGTTTTATAGGTGAATCTCTAACGTTCTTTACCGACGCTAAGTTTAATATTTCGCGAACATGTTTGTCGATAATTTTTCGTTTTTTGTTATAACGCTTGCAAAGTGCCTGAAATGCTATTTGATAGTTTGAATCTACCGTTTTGAGCGAATTTATTAGTTGCGCAGGTTCACCGCGAAGTTGACCCTTTAGGTAATATAATTTTTGTATGTTCGATAACGAATCGTTATTATCGATCATAGCGACAAAGTGATCATAAAATTGTTGCCATAGTGCGTAGTTTCCATCGAATTCTGGTAACGAAACACTAGGTAATTTTACGTTAAAAGCACCTTGAGATACATGGGAAGCATTTGTGACAACGGAACCTGATCTAATACTATTGCTTGCGTTGCTACCTTCAGGTTCGTCGTCCTCTAACAGATGTGCAGCTTGAGAAATGATTTCATAATAGTCATTCTCGAAATTTTCGCGATCTTGTACGTTTTTGTTCTCGTCCGGCTCTAATAAGTCAATTTGGCCCTGAATTTCTTCAAAAACCCCTAAAACGCTTTCAATCTTAGTTAGCCGCTTTCTAAGATTGATTTTCTCTTGGCTTGTGGGAACTTCTATGGCGTTAACGAATTTTCTAAAACTAGTTATCTGAGCCTTGAGGCTGCCTCGTTGTTTCGTTAAGCCTTGTAAATCCGCCATTTGATTACACAATACGCAAATAGAACCAAATATAAACTAGGAGTGTGAAAGGATAATTGGCGAGTACTTACGATTGACTGCGACTCCTAATCCTGGATCACACGGTATGAGGGTACACGGTACCGCTGCTTCTTGTAACTTCGATGTTTGATTCACTTGTTTCACTTGTAGCACGGCTACATTCACTTTTCTTTCTTTCACTTCGGTACACGAATTTTCACACTGATTCTGGTAGCACGGCTACGCTCACTACTTTTGATTTGATTCGTGTACGCTGATTTTCGAACTAATTTCTGGTAGCACGGCTACATCCGGCTCGAAGGACCATGTTATGAGATTATGTAACTTTTCCGATATGTAACTAATGTATGTAACTATTTTGTCTTAACTCAACGTTGTGTAGGTGAAAGAAAAGTAAAACTTGTTGTTCTTAACTATGTGTATATTTGGTTCTTTACTCTTCTGGTGACTATATGTGAATGCTCTATATACAATGATATTGTCCGGTTTTATGTGTGAAAGTGAGCCCCTTTCCTCGTCCCTTTGTATTAGTTGTAAAATGTATTTGAAGTACCTACTTAGTAGGGTACAAGAGGAAAAAGACGACCACCAGCGGCGAGCATATCGAAATGCAGCAGTTTATAGCCTTTGGCAATTACGTTTTGTAGGAAGTGACAATCCTCGACTTTGACTGTGATTTACGATTACTCTCTTTTCAAAGGTCTTAACGTCTTTTCACCGAAATGAACATCGCTACATTCTTCGACAACAATCCTTATAAAAATGTGAACTTAAACATTTAAATGTTCAACAAAAAAATAAGCATTGTCATATTCAAGCGTAAAATCGGAACAAATGATATTTAAAAAAAAAATAATCATGGAGGCATAGCTCATACACAAAATTTTACTATAAACTAAGAATTGCAAAGGTAAATACCTATTAGTAATTATTTAAAAAAAAGCCTTAACTTGTATACAAAATAGTGGTTTTCGATTTGGTCGTTGAGGAAAATCCAGGGATGGCATTAGATCTTCTGCAAAAGGTAAATTTAGTTCCATTTTAATTTTTTCTTTGAATGTAATTTAATACTTATTACAGCTTTATCTTTCTGATAAAGAAGTATTCTAACTTCGAATCCTCAAATAAAATAATTTTACATACAAATCTTATAATTTGTGTCCGCTAGTCCAAGAATTCAATTGAGTAGATATTAATAATAAATGAATGTATTGCTTTTGAACACCATCATCAGGGTTAAGCTTATTTTACACGGTCAAATAAATTGATGAATTAATTCATAAATTTATTCATGAAAAACTTCGTGAATATATTGACAAGGTGGGAGTGTTAATATGTTCTAATTCGACAATTTATTCATGAACATTTTGGATATTACATGCAACAATAAATTCAAGGTTACAAAATTCAACAATTTATTGGACCGTGTAAAATAGCCTTTAATATAGTGTATTACATATCTGTGTTGCTTGTCATTTCAGTATTAATATTAAATATTTAAATAATATCTTTAAAATGAGATATTACATAGCGATTATGTATGAGTTGTCTTCCACATTGGAACTGATCACAGAGGTTAACCTAGCCTTATTATGGTTCTGCGGAAGCCGTTTTGCTGATCATTATATGATATATTTACGAATTATATTAGATAACTATAGTGGTGCCTGTCAAACCAGTTATATGTGAATTTGGAGTACATTAACATAGCGATAAGAGAAGCGCCATCTTTCCGACTGTTTCTGTACTATTACGCATTTAACCTGTTTCTGCAGGGGTGATCTGCGACATTTCCTGTAAAAACCTTTAATAATGCAGTTTAATAAAATAACAAAAATATTGATAGTATTAAACATGTTGCATTGTTTTTATATATTGCAGACAGACGATTAACTGGATGAATGAGTATTAACAAAAATATATTAAGTTAAATAATTGTTGGTGTGTAAGTCAAAGAAGGAACTAATTAGAATAAACATAAGCTTTTCTTGGATGAAGTCACCACATAATAGAATCAGGTCGGTCATGTATGTGATTGTACATCCAGATGAAGCAGGATATTTACCTGTAAATTCAATATTCCGGAATTTTAAAATAGGATAAGAATTTATTCAATCATTTCAAGTGAAACTAGGTAACTAGTTTTATTGTGTTGTCTTCTATGCCATCTATATCTCTTATACATCATTAATATGATTTTCCTTGGTAGATATTTAATACACAATAAAAAACCATAGATGGCTGTTAAATTTTTAATTATACGTCGGATAATTTATTATTATTTCCATAAAAAGTTAAAATTTACCGCATGATATGAATATTGAGATTTGGCGTTGAAATGTTCATCAACAGGATTTATTTGAACTTTTATTTCGAATATTTTTTGCATTTTAGTGCTACATGCATATTATAAAATATCAAGGCAAAACTTTTCCATTATCTGTAATTGTATGTGTAAAATGTTATGTATGGCAATTTTACAATCTGTTTGTAAAATTGCATGTGAAACTTACACGTTTGTTAATGATGATCGTATAGCTCCATATAGGCAAATACTATATAAAATTACATCGACCTTTTATCAAACAGTTTATTGATTAAATTGTTTGAAATCATAACTTTTGTTTTACTACTTAGGTATAATTTATTGTATGTTTCCAAAATGATTATTTTATACTCCCGTTGGTATCATGAAATATCTATACACTAAGCTTATTTATATAGGTGTTCTTCGGCAACTTCGATATTTTTATTGGAACAATTGTACTGCTGACTATTTACATAGTCTTTCTCTTACAATTAGTAGATTTGTAGGTATGATTTTGCTTGCCTTTACCGTCTGCGTCAAATGCCGTGTGAATAAATGCATTTATTGCAGGCAAATGGTTCTTTGATTACGTGCCAACAATCCTAACATATCGTTAGATATCTTAGAGACTATTTATTCATAGTATAGTGCCAATGATTCATTAATAGGTATGCGTATAAACATATTTCGTATATATATATATATATATATATGAATTTTAGATATTTCTGCCTATTCAAAATGTAGGTTTATCCTATAGTGCTTTTATTCTCAACTACCTCTGTAGATGCAGATATCTAATAGATGGAGAGAAATTAAAACCACGATATTTGCAAAACTTTTATTTCTTGTATTTAAAATAATCTTACTTTACTAGATTCAACAAAATAAGGGCAATTTAATTAATTTACAGGCAGGTATATGATATGTTAACAAGTTAATCTGATTGAAAATCAGTTCCGGTAAGAAGCAGAATTTGTCTTAAAGATCGATAAGTATTTTATTAAAAAATACTAAAACTATGTTACTTACATATTTGTAGGCGAAAACACACATTCCAACGTTTTTAATTAAGTAATTGCACATTGCACTATATGAAAATGTCACAATACTATAATCAAATTTGATATTTTTCTATATAAAAATACATATCATTATTTATAGGAAATAATTTATTAAAATAAATACCAGAGTTCTAAAAGTTGTTACTTTAATGTATCAAAACTTACTTCCACGAGGTTTAGTCGTGCGCCGTGTGAGGTCACTACCGCGTAAGGGATGCAGTCTGGTTCGTAGCGGAGGGTATTCGTTTTTTCGGCGGGACGGAAAAAACTAATCACCCTCAGCCGAGATAACCACCGCATCTTTTCTACGGAACCGCGCCGTTGTGTTTTCTCGCCTATGCACACGGTGGCGCTGTGATATAAAATTCTCAAAGCCAACATACGTTCCCCTACTTTCCTTTCTATTCCCCTCACAATTCATAGGAGGATAGGCGTGGTTAAAAAAGAATTGCTAATTTTTTCAGTGGATCCGGCGGCTAGGCGGAGTTTAAAAAAGCGTGTAGGGCATTATGGAAGTGTCATGCGCCACGACGTCGAAGTATGCGCATGGCGGATATCGGCGACGGCGTCCTCAGTATAACCATGCACTTGTTGGTTAGAGAACACGTTCAGTAGGAGTTACAAACGCCAGAGGTGACGAGGCAATGATATGGGAGCAGGTGCATTGCGACGATATATCTGTGAGCGGTGCAGGACCAATTAAAAAAGAGGTATTTATTAATACATCATATCTTCTTAAGATACCCAAGAAATAATTTTAATTGCACGTTTTGTTGATAACCTTTAAGCTTCATTAAGTTGCGGATATATTTTTTGTTACGGATGTGCATTTCTCTAATTCTAGCTTCACATTTCTATTATACGGAATTTCTTCCTATCTTTATTTTCTTTGCAGATGATGTGTCTTCCCCTCCAAAAAAACGGTGTCTTACCCCCACCACTGGACATCTTGACGCGCAAGCCCGCGTTGTGCCGCGAACCACGACTCAAGACTCCACTAGTTTTACATGTCGCGGTTTAGTTCCTGGCGTGCTTTTGAGGTCTGCGCTTCGCTTGTGGTTTCTACCTCTACAAATTCAACATCAAATACAATTCAAGAGGGGTTAACATCATATCACACATAAAATAGGCGATCAAGATTTTACTTCAGTCGCTGGCAAAACGTCTATTTAAGATCTGGTCGACAGTGTTTTAACATTGGTACTTATTGAATACGATAAAGTAAAGCGAAACGCCGAAAAGTACTTTGCTTATAGAGATATAGTCCGCGTCATTAGCGTAGAAAATCTGAGGAAACGCATAGTTACGCGCAAGGTATTATCAGTGAATTTTATTGTGTGAATCTAGTGATAATTGTAGTGACTTGTTCTATTCGCAAAAAAAAGTTCGTCATTGAGAATCCGACAGTCCGAAAAGAGATAGCAAGTGTAAGTTGACTCTTATTTTATTTTTGCGGCATCCTCAATTGAAAATATAACACGTGCCTTTTGAAACGAACAATGCACATTCTCTAGAAGCCTAAATACTGTTCCGACGGAGCAGGTCTTTAGATTTGAAAGAAACTTATCCTATGGGATTGACTGATCCATGTCGCACACACCTTGCATCCCATGCACCTATTCAATGCGCGTTTTGGTTCGATTCTTTTCATTCATTCGAGTTTTTGAAGATCTGTTAGGTACCCTCTGCCGTACTATATGGGCACACGCCCATTTGGTTTTATAGTATTGTTAAAATAGCATAATGCTATTTTAAAAGGTGAGAATATATTTATACTGTGATAACGTTATCTAGAGGTTCCTGATTGTTAGAGCGAGTTATCCAAGGTTGTTGCCGCTAACTATTAAAGTAGAGTGCATGGCTTGAATACTTCTGCCTATTAAACTTTCATTAGCATCATTCTTTTGTGTATATACAAACACATAAATAATATGCTTTTCCATATTTTAATTTGCTATTACTTAAATGTTTAATTACTTATAGAATTCCAACAAACACTGCGTATAAAATAATAATTGATGTTCAACTCAATAAACCTGCTAATATGGACAAATTATTTAAGTAATATTTTTCAATTTGTTATTAACATTCCCAATTATTTCAAAATTTAATGGTTGTGAATTCTATTTCTATATGACTATTAAATTATGATAATCAATCCGATAAATCATTAATCCCTATATCCCCATTGTATTTCATGGAAAACTAAAAATCAGAAACAGCAGGGTGCTTATTATGCGTCAAGAAAGGGTTGAATATCGGCGAACGTATAGTTGTGATCGTGAAAAGATACTCTTTCCCATCCTTAACCCCACAATGCATTATACATATTACCTGCGCCCTGAAAGAACTAGGTGTATCCTTTGCTCCTAATATCTGCATAACCATGAAAACTATCAAACATCTGGATTATGATATTCGATGATTTATAGTAGCAGGCTCCATGCATAATTCAGTCACATTAGCATCTTTTTTTTTTCTGATGTGGGAACGATTTAATGTTGCATGCATCATTTGCTAAAGGATATAGTTTAGGTAATATATTTTTTTATTTAGCATATTGATGGTTTTAACAAGACTTTGCAATTGGAATTTGCAAATTTGCTTAACTTAGTTGAGGTTTGGTTAGAAAGAAAATACTATGGCTTCTCTAAGTCTAATTAAACTTTGACAAAACTTTATTTGTATATTATTAAAGAACAAATTTAATAGGGAAAATAAAAATTACTGAGGCGAAATTCACGCTTGGTCTTTATTTTGGAAATAAAGAAACTGTTTCCATCTATCTGTAAGAGGAGCTACCTATACAAAACAATACATATTTTTTGTGTGTCTGTCACTGAGATTTACGCCAGGTGAAAATTATATTTAATAACGTCTCTCAAGAATAATCATCGTATACAGTTCACCCACACACACGCCTTCCTTGATAAATTACGATCGAAAATTCTAACCCTAACAGGCGGTGCACTATTACCTGAGCTCTGCGGACCCTCTAAAAAATAAAGGAAGGGAATTAGTCCCACGCAAAAGAATAAAATTATTAATTTCCGCTTTTGTGTTCTGTTCGATGAGTTGGAACAGCTGTGGACACAGATTTTTCTACATTCTAAACTTATCATTTAGAGTAATGCGACTTGGTTGTCTATACATTTAGCAATTTATATTTCCTTACAAATTGTTTCCAATATTTTTTTCGGAAATAGTGATCTGTATATGAATGAAAGTATGCTGAGCTGGATGATGAATTAACTTGGCGGCTTTTAATTGTTTATATATAGCTTGCTAAATTGCCCTTACGTCATTACGTAGGTGTATTTACGCTCGTAAAATTTGCCAGTCATTATTTTCACTTTTACTACGGTTTGTTACTCTGTCTAGTAGACCTTATCTCGATCACCATTACAATCGAGATATATTAAAAATGAAATACTCGGGTAGATATTTGCATAACTATACTACATTTTTTTGTGTAACTGAGATCTCAGATACATATATAAATCTTGTACCGCTTATAATTAAAGAAAAGTGCTTCGCCCTTATTTTAATGGTTTCTATAATTTATATAAAGTATTAACTGTTTTTAATTAATAACAAAAAACCCGGTATTTTTTTTTATAATAATTAACACTTAATAAATTATTTCTCAACAAGGGCTGCTCATTCCAATATAGAAGTCAGATTCCCCGGTCTAATGTTAGGAAAGCATGAATAGTTAACTGCTAGAATTGTAGATTAAGGAGATAACTGTATAACTAACGAGTTGGTTATATGTAAAGCCGTGTTTATCTAATGAACTTAATACGAATTGCCCAGTTCCCCGCTATTATAATATAATTTAAGTAATGAAAACGAATTAGTTGCGAAGTGAATATTAATTTGCGGATAAAAATCACCATTTGACCAATAATCCGTGCATATTAGGGATATGAATGACCGTAACACGTATTGCAACTTCTTGTCTAAATTCTCATTAAAGATTGCAACTGTTGAAAGTGTCTTTAAACTTTAACATAGGAGAAAGGGTTGCATCTTTGTCGAATAGCAATTTCCAAGCGTGGCTCTTAACACAATATTCTTGTATTTTCTCTAATAATTGATTATAATATGGAGGTAATAATTTTTACTCGCTCAGATTTTTTCAGTCATTGATAATATAAGTATATCTATACCTATTTATAATTATAGACGTACATTTACTTTGTCGTAATTACATTAAATTTGATAAAATAAAATAATCAATAAAAACTCATATAACCTTATTTGCAGCAGATTTAGTTGGCGCTAGCTGTCCAAATAAAACAAGAACGCTACCTTTTTTGAGCGACAGTACAGACGCATTTTTTCAACAAATTAATTTGAAGGAGTTCAATTTATTTGGTAATCTCAGTTTATAATTAATTTTCTTAATCCGATTCTGAAGCCTTACAGATTCAGCTGAGTCACTGGAGTTGATTCGAGTTAAGTGCAGGAGCATCTGGATTTACATGATTAATTTACTTAGTAAATAATATTTTTAAGCAGTCGTACTTTTTTATTATTATTATTTTGGCATGTAAGAATGGAACTAATTATTTTAGACCATTTTCAGTGGAAGTGTGAATGTGTATTTGCCTGAGGGGATTTTCATAAAAATCAATTTATTTCATCATTTCACTCAATTATGAGATAAGTAAGTAGATAAGCGTTTTCTACCTAACATTATACCTACATTAAGCGCTTCTTTGACTTAATTAGAATTTTTTTCTAATGAATCAGTTTTAACTGCAACCACAAATCTCTTGCTCGTGTTTCTGCTATCTCACCATTTAATAAACATGAAATCATAAGAAATTGTTAACATATTTGTTTCCAAACGTAATACATGCATGACTTCAATCCACAATAATAATTTACGATTGTAAGTACCTTATACATGAATTAATCGTGACTAAAGGATTTTAATGTGTGCAACTCTTTGAAGTGCAATAGAATACTTCTGAGATTTGATATGCTTTGCTAGTGACTGTTGATAGTTATGACTCTATACAGCAATTATACATATAGCTGTATCTGGAAAATTTTACAATATTTATAACCATTACCTACACACCAAGGCCATACTTTTTGAACTAATTGAAAGATGTTATTTTAACTCATTCACAGCCATTATTTTATTAATTATATATTAGATTTTGTTACATCTGTTTTACATTTTGAGGATCACTTTAAGTGTATAAACGACAGAAGCAATATTTGTTTGTACGTCGTTAAAATATTATTGTCTTTTACAATTTTAATATAATACGTGTTGTAACCTTAGCAAAACTACACTGGAAAGGTTAGAAGCATCGCAGAAAATCACTATTAAAAGCTACTTGAAAAAGTAGAGAATATAGCAACGAAACATAGTTGTAAAGATGTACTAAAGGAAATTATACTGAAAAGAAAACGAAGTTAACTGAATACAGTAGCACACACATAAAATATCATTTTTTTTTTCGATATGGAAAATTTTGTTTGGAGGAAGTACAAACATGGTAAACAATCTTTCATTCCTCTTCCTAAATACGATAGGTATACCTGTGTATATTTGTCTGTAGACTTTATTGTTAGCTGCTGACATTTCAGTCTGTATACATTTTCTTTTCCTGAATTGATTTTATAATTCTATTTTGCAAAATAAACATCACACATATTCTATTTACTTAATTGGTCATGTCATTTACTATATTTATAATCCTACCTGGTAAGTCTTTTCTCAGTGTAGATTAACAACTTCTTTTGATTTCAACTAGTTTTAGTTCTTTTTTGGGTAGAATGTTTCACCAGAATTTTAAAGAGTTGTTATAATAAAATTTATTAAATTAATGTTCATGAAATCTGAACTTAACTTAATTAGCTGACTTTAATTTCTGCTTGTTTTTGTGTTGTCAACAGGTGATTTCGAAAAAAAGAACGCCACCAAGTTCTATGTTGCGAAAGAAAATTATATAGATTTAAGAATGGATCAATGAGCAAATAATGTAAGATAAATATTTTGTGATATTTATATATTTAATAGACACATGATGAAATCTATATAGTCCATTAATTAAAGAAATAGGCACATAATATTAGATTTCTAAATATTTATAACTCTTCAAGCAGGTTCTAGTATTATATATACCGTTATTAAATTTATAGTGTTTTAACCTTTTTTTTATAAGCCATAATCGATAAGCCATGTACTAATTATGGCTTGGTGTTAGGTGAAGTAGTAATTTTGTTTTTATCATTAAAATCTTGTATCATTTTGAAAGTTCCCCCACTTTACTCAAATAGCTCTTTACTTCATGTAACAAAGTGCTGTAATGAGCTGTTGCAAGCCTTGTATAATTAGTAAATTTTATATTCTTACATAATGCACTATAACAGCTAGTAACGCATAATTTTAAAAGGAAAACACAGGTTTAGTTTTATATCTTTATGCTTAACTGTAGATAATAACAATGTACAATAACGTTTTATTTATGGGTACCTATATAGTTAATACGTTAACTGCAGCTGTTAATGCCTAACATGCCCGTTGTCTACAACGGAATTTTCTCGTATAAATTCACACATGAACACGTCTTGCATAAGCTCTCAACCCCTTCTTCTTACACACATCGAGAATACTTACCATAAAAATGTAATATATTACCGCTAAAGTTTATTTTGTTTGCTTCTGTCCGATGAAAAATTGATGTATGAACGCATTTATTTCCCTGGGTCCTTTGAGGGCCATGGGAATATTTACATACACCTTTTTTCTCTCTAATGGAATGCTTGAATGTTTCCCTGTACGTAGTCCGCGTGAAAGAACGGATTCAAAGGGTGGAAAGGAAGGTAAAAAAAAAACACAGGTAGCGCACCAAGACGAATATCATTTGAATTTAAACTTGCCCTACCTTAGCCATCTACTATTATTCGTGCATGCAGTCATAGTCGTACGTACGTAAATGTCGGAACTTGATTTGCTTAATTTTTTTTTAGTTAGTATATACATACTTCGATATTTTTGATCTATATACCTATTCTAGATTAGCTTTTATGTAAATGACTAGTGGTAAATTTAGATTACTAAGCTGCTTTTAATTTTCGCAGTTTGGCAACATATAAATTACTAAGTACATAAAACACTGTCTTAAATTGTATGACTCACTTGGAAGCTTCTTTGTAGTAACATTCTTGGCACAGTTCATGCGTTTACATTTCGCTTAGTTCATAGTTTTTTTTTTTCTTATATGTTAATTATAAGCTCTGTATACCCTCAACTGGAAGTTCCTGATTTATAGAAATAAATAACGAATTACAATTTAAATTTTATACTGCCTACATATAGTATTTGTTTTTGATACATACAAAGCAGTTGATTCAGAAACTATGCTTGTATTAACTAACATTTGTTGACGAAATTAAAGGTCATGAGAGATTTATACTACAGCAATTTTGATAATAAACTTCTTTATTACAGGTGTATTGCTACTTTGTTACTAAAATAGCAATGAATCTCTTTGGTCCTTTTTTTTTATAACTAAGAATTTTGATAATAAAATCTTTCAGTCAATTAATCTTTATTACCTAATGAATTAATGGAGGATGTTGAAGAGCCATTAGCCAAAATTTTAACGCTTTGCTGTTGTTTATTTAGTCTAGCGACTAGTGAGTTTCCGGTATTATTTTTATATACTAATTATTAAATATTTCTTCATTTTGTTCTTACCTGAGAATAAATACTACATGTAACGCTAATTGTATAGTCGTTATTAACGATTCCAACTGCATACATACAACATATGAATACACATAAATATTGGTTTTTTTTTTCTGTAAAACACTATGTAATTCCACGACTTCATTTAAAATCAGTACCTACCTTTTGTAATGAACTCCTTAATTGGGAACTGGTTTTAGAAATGAGCGTAATTGCTCTATTTTGTTGGATTCTTATACAGTATGTATTAGTTAAGTATTCCTTCTTTATCGCATTAACATTATTTAACATTTTTTTCATATTGGTACTTGACTAATTTAGTATTTGCGCATTGGTAGCGTATTCTTATTTTCCTTTTATTTATTTTATTTTTTTTCTATTTTTTCTGAATTAATTTAGTGCCAAGATAGGGCATTTAAATTATCACATACGACACAGCGACGTATCTTGCTGTTGGTGCCTATACTTACATAATTATTGTTGCTCGTATCAGATAAAGACGGAAATTAAGTGTAATGTTGATACATGTAACTAGATTTTTTACAAGCATTTCGCGTTATTTTCGATCATTTTGCTAACAATAAATCAGATTATTTGAGAATGGCGACTATTTTTTGCGATAATATCGGTTTCATGGCTATAAACTTATGGAATTAAAATTGATCATCAGACAATGAACTTTAAAAATGTATAAGCCAGGGCGATATAGATATGCTTTAGTTGTTTTTTTTATGAAAGGAGGAAATAAAATTGTTTGAACTTCACCGTCACCTAGACTAATTTAGTTGTTACAGACTTGACTTCTTAGTTATAACTCATCAAAGAATGTTTTAAGAGCTACGCCAATGAATTTCAAACAAAACAAAGTATAGAATGAATCCGTTCGTTTAACAGTTCCACTAAAATAACTGCCACATATTGCAGCTGCTGTATTTGTCAGGTTTTTTCTTAAGTTGTTCTTTCTTTAATCGGAACAAATTTGTCAGTTTTAGAAACAAAAGAACTCAATTAGCTGCTTTGAAATGTTTTGTTTTGTTGTTATCTACGTTGAAGAAGAATAATTCTTGTATACGAGAGTAATAGCCAACCATAATCTGACTAATTGGATCTGTTGCAAGATTTTATACATCCATTAAGTCATGTTTTGAATTAATTGCTTTTTACTGTGTTTTAAAATTGAAAATTGCTGTGCTGTGTCGCCAACAACTTCCAACTAAGGTTGCCGTCCTTATCCATATTTATTTATATCTGCATCAAATTTTGTTTTGTCGGTTCTTTCTATCCTACTGTATTACAAGTTTGCATTATAGAAATGTTACATTCTTTGTTGTCTTAGTAGTAGCTCTGTATATATGCTTATATTAAATGTACTATTATTTAAATAGTTATCTATATTTCTACAAAATATGTACCTAGAATATATGTATATAATCTGCTTTGTTTCTTAATATATATATAATAAGTAATTAGATGCACAGGGAAAACTGTATAATGTGGGATTTATAATGGTAAATATTATATTTTCTATCATCCATAGTGACAGCCAAAAATGCAAAACCCGATATTATACGATTATTAATATAAAATTTAATACAAATTATTACAACGTTTAATATTATTCATTATCGTCTTTATTTCCACGTTTAATAAAAGTTATTTTTAATTATTGAATTTAGTGTTCGTGCATCAATGCATGCATAATATCCATGCATCAGTTTTAAATTTCTATACTACTTGTTAAATTGGTTGTTCCTTCCGTCCGAACTTATTATGTTATTTTGCTCAAAGGTGCCTCAAACCAATCCTCAAACTGTAATTTGAAAGTCAACTTAAAAATGAAGGAAAATCGTCTAATACCTATTAGCACACTGTAAATAGAAAGTTTTGCTGCATACATTGCGTGGAAAAAACGAAAAATAAATATGAGTAAATGCAGAGAAATAAGACACTAGAACCATCTCTTATAATCTTTTATTCCTATCACTCGCACCGTACAACAGAAAAAATTTTAAAAATTGTTTAAAATTACCTATCTTTTTCAGTTATCATTTAAGTATATTCATGAAAACGTTGTAATATTTTTTCTTTTAATATGACATTTACATTTGCCTATATACATATTACTAAAGCTTGAAGAAGGTAAATGTTGCCGAAACGTCGCTGAGTAGTAAATCGTTTAGTATACAGTGAACAATAAATAATTGCGCAATATGTTGTTTTTTGTGTTTACCACTTAATTGGATACAGACCGTTCCTGAAACATCAACTTCTTATTACAGTTGAAACCAGATCTGAATATATTTCGGTATAGTCGCATGGACGAAGCTGCTTTTGCAGCGCTATTAAAATAGATATCTCCCGGAGCAAGAAAACAGCTGCATATCTCACGTCAACTGAAAGATAAATAACTAATAGACACTTATTTTCAAAGTACTTCTTATAGTTTTTTCCATTTTGTTTTTGTCAGTTTTCTTTCTGGTCGTTACCTCTTGAGTTATGTTCTGGTACTAATACCACAGTAGGTTGTACAGAGGTAACTATATCCAGACAGCCTAAGATAAGAACCACCGTCTTACAAAAAACTATATAGGTTTTTAATTTTATTTATTTTTTAAGCTTAAGCAGTAAACGAGAAAAGACTCAGCGAATAAAGTACATCATAGAGGTCAAAGAGCAAGCAATTCAATTTAGACTAGGTTATATTAATTAATAGATACTTACGTCTGCTTTCGTCCGATCTTCTAAAAAATCTATCATCAGTGGCAATTTTTTTTTTCTAGGCATGAGCGACTATTAAAAAGAAATAATTTGTTTAAAAATGATGCAGATACCTTGACTAAGCTACTTTATAAAAAAAATTAGTTGCAATAACATCTACACAATATTTATAATTGATAGACATAAATTTCGAAACGTTTTAAATAATAACACATTTGTTTTGTTAAAAGCCATATTATTCAAAAAAAAAAAAATAGTATACGCTTTGCAAACTTATTTAATATTGGCTAAGCAATTCATCAGCTTAAACATATATGTACATATTTAATAACAATTAAACGGAAACAGGTTAGCAGTTGCATTTTTTGATATATATTTCCAGGCGTTTTCTTTTATGGTAATGTTTTTATATTCATTTAAACTTCTCTTATATAAGCAAGGATAAATACGCATCAAATATATACCAAAATAATATTTAATATTTATGTACCTCTATGTCTTATTTCTTGTCTTTGGATTCTGTGTCAAAACATTAGCTCCCGTTTATTGGATATTATATTTTATTCCAAATATTCTATATTTATATTTTAAATTCTATTTTTATGAGTTATGTATTAGTCTTAACAGCGCTTATCAATATCACTGTTATTATGGCAGTGATGTGCTGAGAGTCTGTCTATCAGAACAAGTTACATCCAATATGCATTACATTAATAGTGAAATAACAGGTAACTCCATCTTCACAACTATTTCTGTAATACAATTTATATAACATGTTTTCTACCGGACGAGTATAGAAAGCTTTAACCCAATATGATTTGATAAAATCAATAAGTATCTCTAATCTATTAAATATCTTGTATTGCACAGTTTTCTTTGTATAGCAAATCTAAATACATACTATGTTAAATTTCTTATATTATTTTGCATAGGTATTAGAAGAATGTATTTTTTTGCCACATTACATATATGTGCATTTTAATTGCCACTTATCAGTTTTACGGCACTTATTGACAACAGCAATACAAGCCTATAATACCATACTGCAAATAGTTTAATTTTTTTATTATTTATTAATAATTACAATGAGAAAATTTGTGATGAATTTGCACTGCGTATAACGTAGAAATATTTATTTTCCAGTGTACTTTTAAATGAAAAGGAAAAATACCTAATTTGTATTTATTGTTCATCATATATATTCATTACTACCCATGAATACGTCAATTTATTGTATCTGTAATCATCAATGCAGTTTGATCGAAATAAATACTTACGCTTGTTGGTATTTCGAAAAGTATTTTTCCTACGTTCTGATTTTATAAGTTAGTTAGCTTTCATTGAATTTTTAATAATTGCAATTTTTGGATAGTACGAACTACATTTATAATTTTGTGATCATGTTAGTATAATATAATGTTTATACAACTATAGGTTCGATTAGAAGGAATATACACTAATTGTAAGTACATCATGCACGCCAGTTGTATCGGGAGTTCAAAATCCCAAAGAGATAGACTCCGGCATTTTATAATTATCTGTAATCGCTGGTGGCACTTATTAACCGGTGATTGTACGGCATCGAAGCAATGTTTTATACACTTATTGCTGGTCTTAATAGTTTAATGGCGCCAATTATGGTGCAAGCAGCCCGACTTATCGGGGTAAATCGCAGGTAGCCGCTCGCTACGGAGGATGCAATCACGTTCTCGTGACCGAACTGCCATAAATTTGTCTTGTTCACCGCGTAGACATCCAGAACAATAACAGTAACGACGATTTATATTCATTTCTGGCCCGATTCATAAGTAAAATTAGTGTGTATTTATGTAGCTACTACACATTTAAAACAGTTCGAATTGAATATTCCTGCTGAATTGACGTTGTAAATGCAAACAATATCTCTACTTTTGCTTAAGATATCCTTAATAGTTAAAACCAATTCATAGTTATAGACAATTTTTTCATACTGTATTAATCGTTTTGCGAGGAAACTTAATTTATAATTTCTATTTATTTACTTATTACACCAATCACAAACTACTGAAATTATGATTGTTTAAATACCTACAAATGGAAATAAGAAAATATAGAATTGGTACAATAAATTACTCGAAAAAAGTACCTATACTTTATAGCTTATACCTTCACATATTTTTGCCCTTTCAATACGAAAGTAAAAGATTAAATGATATTTGGAATTAATAAATTGTGTTGCATACTCATACCAATACGTATTGTGAGATAATATTGATTTCATTTGATGTTTATGTGAACGAGATTCGTCCCATTGAGTGCGGCCCCTAGGGTCAATTGTAAAGTGGATATTATCTTAGAGTTTATCAAATAAGTAAGGTCTTTAAGGTATATACCTAAGAATATTTTTCAATGAGGTTCTTCTTCAGTTCTTTCAGAAAAGTAGCAGATTTCCCAAGTTCATATTATTTACTCTGGTGATGCAGAACACTGGCAGATAATACGGCCCACTTTTGGCATATATACACAATTGGTAATTAGTTTCGTCAAATAATCCGATTTCGTGTAGGTGCTTTCTTAGTCTAGTGATGTGTAAAACCAAAAACCATTATTTTGTCATTTCACGATCGAGTTTGTTTCAGTATGGAACCGTTTCTTCTTTTGCCTAATAGTTGATTTTCTGTTTAGGTAGGTACTATGCCTATGGTATGTTATGATCTCTGAAACTTCCTTTCGACTTATTGTCAGTTCATTTCTTCGAATGAGAGCGTCTTGATTTCCGATTTTCCGATTTCCTGTAGTGGAGGGGGAGTTATGGGATTGACTCGTAGCCGTAGTCGCACTCAACGAAAACTGAAACAAAACCCCATAAGCTAAGTATGCACTCACAAACACACTGAAGAAAAATATGGCACTTACTACAAAAATATCCTATAATTTGAAAGCTCTGAGATTCTACTTGCATTTATGCACCTTTAGTGTTTTATGTGATGTTTGAAAATTTCGTTAGCCACACATCTCAGTGCCGTGGACTAAAAAAATGCCTGAAAAATCGTTGCATGTTATCTAAAAGTATTTTCCATGTCACCGACAGAAGAGTTCTTGTTCATTTACATGAGACTAAAAATATTCACACTTATGACAGAAAACGATTAATAGAGAAGCTACTTTTCAACATCTGCTGGGCAGCCATATTGTTGGTGTGTAATCGATTTGGTTTTAAGTGTAAATCACCTGGGTTGTGGTCGAAATAGATTCATTAATTATTCCTATTCTATGAGGGGATATACAAATAAGTCTCGGGAAATCCTGAGAGTGGCTATAAAATTAGTAAATAACCTTAATTAAAAGGTACGATAGTTTTGTGTTTATGTGTAAAGTTTGATATTTATCTGAAGTATTAACGTTTTAACATTCTCAAAACTTGATTTTTATTTTTTCTGTAGTGATTTTGTCTAATTGCCCAACACAAGAAATCCCGTTTACATGACAAAAGTAAGAGAACAGTAACATGCAAAATCACTAAACCCACAAAAATTACTGAAAATAATATTCTATTAACTACACTCCGCCAAAAAAGTATCCCATAAACTAAAAAAGGGCATTTATGAACCAAGATATTTTTATACGTTCACAAAAAGTTTGCCTCGTGTATGTGAACTATAAAAACACTAACAAAATAATGGAACTTAGCGTTTTTACTTTTTTTTTTCTAAAAAAACACATTTAGAAAAATGCATATGTGTAAGGTTTGTTCAGTTGTTTATTGAAAGTCTTCCTATACGGACAAATTTTAAAGTGCGAAGTCAGAGTTCTGTACCAACGCTTTTAAAACTAAAATGAGCAATTTAACTTCAGAACAAGTGGCTGCTATAGTTGCTTTAATCGAAGATGGACGATCTCAAGCATACGTTGCTAATTTGATGAACATCAATCAGTCAAGTGTTTCTAGAGCCGTAGCCAGATATAGGGAAACAGGCATTTACAGTAGAAGACCTGTACCAGGTCGTCCAAGATGTTCTACTCGCCAAGATGACCGCTATTTACTACTACAAGCATTACGTCGAAGACATGTAACTGCGAGACAATTGCAGAACGACTTGGCTAGAGTCAGAAATACTCGTGTGAGTACTCAAACTATTCGGAATAGGTTACGACAGAGTGGATTAAGAGCTAGAGTAGCTGTAACAGTTCCTCGTCTCACTAGGAACCACCGAGTGGCTCGCTTAAGGTTTGCCAGAGAACATGTAAATTGGAACATTAATGACTGGGCCAATATACTCTTCACAGATGGGTCAAGATTTGGTCTTTACACCTCAGATAGGCGTATCTCAGTGTACAGACGAGACGGTGAGCGCTATTCGCAGTGTAATATCAGACCTAGACCTAATTTCGCTGGTGGCTCTATTATGGTTTGGGGAGGCATCTGTTTAACAGGTCGTACAGAGTTACTACCAGTACCAGTAGACAGAGGCACACTGACTGCCCACAGGTATATAACGGACATTTTAGAAGAACATGTAGTACCATATGCGCCAATTATAGGAAACGAATTCATGTTAATGCACGATAATGCACGACCGCATGTTGCAATAATCGTCCAGGAATACCTTAACGATGTTGGTATTCCACTTTTAGATTGGCCTGCGGTAAGTCCGGACATGAACCCTATCGAGCACGTGTGGGACCTCCTTCACAGACGGATACGAACCCAAAATTTTGCCCCAGCGGACCTGCATGGACTAGCAAATGCTCTCCGTGACGAGTGGGAGAATTTGGATCAGGCTTATATATGGAGGTTAATCGAATCTCTGCCAAACCGTATGCGAGCGGTCATAAGAGCCAGAGGTGGCAATACTCAGTATTAAAAGCTACTGTTATGACATTTTTCTTTCCAAAATTATAATTTCTTGTTTTAATAAAAATCTCAAGTATGAGTTCTTGTTTTTATTTGGCCTGTATTTTATTTAAACAATCATAGAAATTATATCTTAGAGCGCATTAAAGTATATTTACAACTTTATGCTACAAACAAAGATTATGCGATACTTTTATGATTCAAAACTAAATTATGCGATACTTTTTTGGCGGAGTGTATAAGTAATTCTTAACCATAATATATAAAGATCTAATAATTTCTACCCCTTTCCATAATTATTAGCTCTAGAAAAATAAAAAAAGAGCAATAATAAGCAATCTATGTTAATTTTCTACAATTTTCTTGGTAATGGACAGCAATTGGCGGTCAAAAAGCTTGGATACCACAGAAATCAAAGGCGCCGACAAAATAATTTGTTTCTTAGCAAGCTTTCGAGCTATAGCCTAAAGGAATTCACACTTCGATTGACAATTTATCTAGTTGTGCGACGTTCATTTTATAATTGACTGCTACCCTTTTCACATAAACACGCGCATGTAAGAGCGAAAGACTTGCAAAAGCGCGCACATGAAAGAGCGGGATAGATATATATACGCAACACGGAGCATCACATTTTTAACGGTGCAAACTATTGTGTTTCAGTTATATATCTCTATTCATTGCACATGTCTTTAAATGCCATTTCGTTTATACCGTATGTTGCAGTAAATTTCAAGCCTTTAGCATGCAAATATACAATCTTTATCAGCTCATCTGGAAACTGTGTCGTATACGGGCTATTAAAAATATAACAGCGGGTGTTATATTTTTTGTTTCGTATAGTGACAAGAAGAAAATTGAATACCTAGCATTAGACGAATTTAATAGAAAACCGTTAATACCAATTATTATAACGTATAATACTTTTAATTACCGTCTGGCATTACCCTGTAAGTAAATTATTTAAGTTTAACAAATTTAGTTGTGCACAGATATTAAGTAAGGTTAGCAGTAGAGTTGTAGTTTTATACTACTTGTTATTAGATTGGGTAATATGAAATTAACATTATTGACCCGTATCTATCATATTAATCCCAAATATATGAACGACCGGATATATTTATCAGAGTTAATCGTGCGTATTATCACTGTGATTGTCTTTGAATTGCCTCCACATTGGCTGTTATTGCGTAGATCAAGTCGACCGGTATGCGGTACGTCGATATGGAAGCATCTTGTTCTGAGAGTGATTGTCAATCACAGTATTATTGCATTATATAGGTATAAACTTCGCTATAGGTAGACTACTTAATACGATTTAAGAAAATCAATAATCATTTTTCATTGCTTGTCTTAAACAGATCGCATTACATTTGTATTACAGAAGTAATAATTACCTGCATTACTATGTACAAATCTTTTTTTGTAATCATCAAATTATATTTTTTCCATAATCTAATTAGTATTAGACAGTTTTCTGTTTGTTTGATAATTTAGTTTTTACAACTTGTTTCTTTGAAAATCTCCAAATTTGTATTATATTGTTCAGCATCAGTGCATTCTGAACAGTATGCAATACTATAGATATGTTTCAAAGTTTATTTTTAAAGGGCAAAGTTATCTTTTACGGTTGAGCTTTGGTATATTTATGTTCCTTCTTTTTCAAATTAATATTTTTAAACGATTCTGGTAGTCAAAAAGCACTGCCAGAGGGTTTTTCAAAATTTTGATTCAAATCAAATTTTATAACAAATTAAAAATTTAAAAAAAATTAACCACATATTTTTATACGCTTAGAATTTTTCTCTGATGTAACATATCTTTTTGGAAACCCTTTCGAGAAAATATTTACTATCAGAGATCGATTTGTTTATACTAGTTGATTTTAAGAAAAATTAAGAGCAGACACAACTCTTTAGGTGAAATGGTTTTCTGTACATGCTTGAATTTTGCGGAAATCTTACAATTTATTCATCTCCTTAGAAACGATAAAATGACCACTTTTCGATTTTTTAATTTCTATTTTGCTGATCCGATATTCCAAAGGTAATTTCATATTATTTTTCGACGCCAAAAACTGCTGGACTTGTACATCAATTCAGGAAGAGTGAAATAAAAACAAGTTAGTTTTTTGAATACTTAAGTATGCTAGTCCCGCTAACTACTTTTTCGTAGTTTTTTTTTTATATTTCTTTCCGTAGTTTATGGTATTTACCTACTTAAAATGAGTGATTGACTTTTTTGTCTAAATTTTGTAATGTTTTTTTTTATAGAGTTTTAGAAGCTACTAAAGAGTAGCTTCTATAACATTCAAACTGGTGTCATTGTTATATCTAAAATAGAACTGTGATGTTTTACAAATGCCGTGTGCAAACCATATGAAGTAACTGCGATGTGGTTAGCGGTCTAACAATCAATGGTTTGTGCACAATTTATTTTATGAAAATGGTCGGTCATTTTCAGTTGAGGGATAAGTATTGAATCTATTAAAAAACAGTTTGTGTTATATAAGGTTCAATAGCACTAATTTTATAACTATAAAGAAATCTGTTTTGATCGATTTTGAGAAAAAGAAACATTTGGCGGGAAAACATGATTTCTGTGGTGGAAGCAAAAACACGCGGCGAGTCGTATTTGCCGCCCCATATTAATGTTTCTGATCGATTTTGGTCAACCACCATCAATAGGTAAACTCTGCTGTTGTTTAAAATTTAAAGGTCTATACTATAAAAACACTTCGTGTAATGATTTTGTCCCCGTCTGTTTGACATTCGTTTCACACTGGTTATGGGCTTTCGTTCATTCAAGACACACTTTATAACACAGAAATACAGTGAAATAAATGTTAAAAAAAATATTTAAAATAACTGTTTCCTTAGTGTTAACAGTATTGATTTGAGACAAATATGAGAAAGAAAACGACATATACCTATTTATATTTGCCAGCAAAAGACGGCAACAGATGGAGGAGATAACTATGGCGTCTTGATAATAATAATAATCTGATCGCAGTAGATACCTCTTTCTTGGACCACGAAACAAGTATCTTGGCCTTCTTCCAGAGCGTCGTTTTCTTAGTGCAAATATTTAAAATCTAAAGAAGAAGGATATGGCCAATCAGATGAGATCATGTGCATGTTTCTAGAATTGGCTCACTCTAACGTGCTAAAAGTGTGCTCATATCCTAACTCAATGTCCAGTTTCGACAACGTAGGTTGAGCGTTCCAAACACCACTTTGGTAACAAAAAAGACTGTGAATTTTGGGGTTTATGATGCTGTGTCTATATTCAACGATGGAAGGAATCCGATGTACTGGCCGTCATAAACTAGAAGCAGCACCAGTTTTTGACCAATTTCATAATTCGGCAGCTGATGATGCGACAGTTACTATTTAACTTCAATATTTTGTTTTGCACATGTAATGGCTAAAATAGATTTTTGGAGAGACCGTTAGATACAACACAACATTTCTTAGATTTTCTGAGCCAATAAAAATCTCGTCGTGTTAAGTAATAAACTTAATTTATATTAAATTTGCATTAACTAAATACAATAAAAAATAAGGATAGTACATTTCATTGAACTAGATTGATTAGTATTTCTTTATAGGTTGCGGTCTTATATCTTTTTGATAAATATGTACATTGATAGAATATAAATTCTGACCTTTGAAAATACTATTCTATTCTTCAAATATCGCCAGTTGTATTTATTAATATGCTACCTTTCTACTTATTAGCGGGCGTATTTAGTGCAAAACGCTGTCCCGCTTTCCATTTGAGACAAAACTAATGACTTGGTAAAATCAACACCCACTGGAGTGGGTTATTAGTGCAATTAAGGAATGCGAACTAGATTATGGTTGGTATACGCATGTGCGTGTCTTCCTTTTGTGCCATATACGTGTAATGGTGACTGAAACAAATATGAAAGAAAATCAACCAGGAAACGTAGAATTAATAACAGTGAAGCGTTTATTGATTGGCGGAAATGTAAATGGTTATCCACAGCATTATCCACTGTACAATATACGTGTGTACACACAAACTGCATGCATTGGTACGCGTTTAGCGTGAGGTATGTGTGTACATGTGTAGTTTTCCCGCTAAATTCGCCGAGTTTACCACATCCTGAGTCACAGACGCGGTTTGGTATTATATAGACGGCCATGATGGATGCGGATGACGTCATTACACGAGTCGCTAAGCTGTGATGAGGGGAGATATGTCGCCAATTAGCTAACCTTGGTCCCTTGATTCACGTTCCCCTACCACCCTCGATATATAACTGATCCGACAACTTTTCGCCATATATACATACATAGGTACTTACTCTCTGATATACATACATAGTGTGCTTGCTCCACATGCATGTATGCAACGCATCAACCATTTTGGTTATTGTGCAGCGCAGCATACGGGACGATCATGGGTCGATCTCTTCATGCACATGTGGTTTCCTAAATGGAAATGATAATTGGAAACATCCAATTTAAATAAAACAAACATTATTTACTTTCCTCGAAGCTCTAGTGATGGTTCTATATGGACAAGATAATCCACCAGTATTGTGTTGGCAAAGTTAGGCCGATAGTACAACTGCATTCATGTACACGGACACTAAAAGATGCAGATGGACATTTTTATGAACTGAAACGCAATGGAGTATAATCTATTTTTAGTGGTTCAATTTGTGATATGCGTGTATCTAAGTTAAATAAACAATAATAATATTTTTACTTTGTGTGTATTAAAAAAAAACTTAATTTATAATTGATCGAGATTGAAACAAAATATATGGAAATTCATTACCATAATACTACTAGTAAAAAGTAAATATCCAAGTATTTATTTAAGCATATTATATTGAACATGCCGCATGTTTATCAAACATGGTCAACCTTAAATTGACACCGCGGTTGCAGTGATAAGAAAATAATTAGTTGTTTAAAAACAAGCAATATCAACAATTTTTTCTTTCTTTTACTCACATTAAAAATTACTGGCTGGTGTTGCCATACTGGTTAGATAAAAATAAATTTATCGTTATTGTCTTAAAACATATTGCGGGCACAAAACATATCAAATTTTGCAAGAGTTGGGTAGAAATAGATTAGAATGCAGAAAACAATCACATGGACGCACTTTTTATTTTTAATTACAGGTAAATTTTGAATTCATTCTAATTAAAAAATTTTATAATCAATTAGGAATTAGGAATACAAATTCTTAATTTAATCCTTTGTATCAGGGTCATCTGATTTCTGAGTTTCTTTTTATTTTTAAATATTGCTTTAGGTACTCTTTTTATGTAAACCAAGAATACACTAATATCAAATTAAGGTTAATACAAAATTGAAATTAGTCGCCATTCTTATTATTTTGATTAAAATATTGGTTTTATTAAAAGCACTTTCTCTTAATATGTTATCAAAATTAAATTTATGTATCTATAATTGCTTAATAGGAAATCAAGAGTTTGTTTAGATAGGGGTAGAAATAAAATAAATTTTGTCAGAATTTAATTTGGTTTCATTAGGACATTTTTGATTTATATAGAAATGAGCATCTGACCCAATATTTAGTAACAAAAAAAAATACGAATGGTAACTCTTGTATTTACATTGATTTTTATTCATTAGAATAATCCAAAATTGAGTTACTATTAAAATAATGGCTTAAAAATTGGCATACTGATATAAAAAAGAAAATATAAGGTTTTTTTTTCATATATTTTCAAAAAAGAAAAAAAGAAAGAAATGCTATATTATGCAATTTCTTGAAGAAAAACAAATGCAAAATTTAACTGTTGAAGAACTTGATACATGATACATTGCTTGTTACATGCCATTATTCGACATCATCATATAAATACAAAAAATCATGACAAAGTTAAAATTTATCTGCAATGATTGATGAAGAAATATTCTTATATGGTTCTGTTCTTTAATTGTGACACAAGTACACAACATTCACCTTTGACCGTAGCCCTTTAGGGCATGCTTGCAATTTAATTCCCATAAGATGTGGATATTGATAATACTGGAAAATCATGAGAGGTGCGTGACAGGATTTAACAACAGATTGAATGCGGTTGTTGATTTATTAGTATTTTAAAGCAACTGCTTACTACGAAATGCCAAAGTTAACCCAATCCACAGTTCCAAAGAGTTAAATCAGCGATTACAAATCAAATAGTGTTGACAGGTAACTAGGTATAATTTTTTATCAGGATACAGATAATATCTAGTTATAAAATAATTAAAACAACCTTATGAATCTGTCTTTTCTATTTCTACTTCATGTGCGCCTGCATATAAAAGTATTAAAACTTTTCTGATTAACTAGCTGCAAGAGAGAATATATACATACATACTAAAGATAACGTCCAATGTGTAATGGATTCTCGTGTGGCCTTTATGTTATCTCTATACGATTTTTTATCTGCTTTTATGAGGCTGCTATTTATACATACACCGACAGGCATATGTATATACTCACACACATTTTTACATTAAGTGTGTATGTGTGTACGAACATCACATACATACATTCATATATACAAACGTTACCCATGTTATACATTACTGGCTTGCATTGATATTTTTGTATGATACACATTTATGCCACTATAATATCGCCATATGTTTCATGGAAGTGTTAACGGTTGAATTAAAATTTAAACATGTGACCTTATTATAAAAAATAATGCTGTGCGTATATATGCATGGGAATACTGTCTGCGCATGCATTTAAATAATTTCTGCTTAGTTGGTGTTCATCACTGAAACACTTAAATCAAATGACGTAGTTTATGGGTTTATGCAAGCGCTTACTGAATTTTATGTATGCAAGATGCATCGCAGTATAAGCCGTAGGTATTGTCCAAATTGCTTTTTATTTATTGCTCCTCGAAAGTAATTGATTAATAACGTGTTTAATATTACAGCAGGCGCTTGTGGTACACTTACTTGTCGCTGTAAATCTTGAAATAAAATTTATTTTATGCTACCTAATTCAAATGAGAATAATTTACTGCATTTATCGTGCTTTTAATAAACAGCAAAATTGACTGCTTTCCTTTGTTTCTTGACAATTACATATATAGGTATCAAATAATATGTAATAATACATGTAACCTATATATTGTGTGTTTTCGGAAGAAAAGAACGAAAGGAAAAAATCATTATTTATAATTTTATGAGGAAAACTTATTTTATATAAAAAAAAAACTCTGCTTGATGTGAAGGAAACCGAATTAATTAAATTAAACAGACAAATTTAATGTAGGAGTTTTGAATTTTACGGTTTTGAGTTGAACCTAAAGAAATTCAAAGTAAATGTTAAAATATTCTACTCTATTCTATTCTATTCTATTTTATGGATAGCGCACTACACTTTACATCTATATACTTTAGATTAGATAAATAACTCATGAACATAATAATAATCATGTTTATTAGAAATTATTGTTCTACGTAACTTCAACTGTTGCACATTTCTCCATATTTTAATAAATTTACCATGGATTGGTTGCTATTTTATTTACATTACTTTCCGCGTCTTGTGTTTCCGTGTCGAAAAAAATAATTGCATCGTAACTTTTTCTCCAAATTTCTCCGAATTAATTTGCCAAGTATACTGCCGTACCAGAACTATGGAATCATCAGGACACCAAAAATATAGCATCATATTTCTGGTGCCAAAATATCAGGAACTGCTAATTTAAACTACTAAATTTTTATTTAAATTTTAGTCGATAAAATGTGGAACAAAGATTTGATCACCAAAACCATCCACACCAAACATTAACTTTCTGAAACCGTTGACTTCGTCTCTAAATAAAATAGTTTGTATTTTCAAAAGCTCAGAAAGGATATTTTGTGATGAAAGTTATCCGATTGTGCAAAAGGTTGCTTTTGAATTAAAAAAGTATCTATGGCATAATTTTCCGCAGACAATAAACAAAAGTCCAATTCTTTCTTTTCATGCAGTAAAAGGAGTGTAGTTCTGTCGAATCTGTATTAAATAATGGATTAAATATAGATTTGACAGAACTACACTCTTTTTTAGGTACTACATTAATATTCGAGTCAAAAGGACAATACATATAATCTTTCATTTCATATTCAGTTTCAAGGCTGAAATGAATGTTGAATGTTTCTTCCTTTAAATCTTAGAACAAGTCGCCATTTTTTACAAGTTTATACAATGTTTCCTACGATCGACTGCCTAAGAGAATCTTTCTTGAAAAATATATATGTAGATTTTTAGATTGGGTACTGATACTATATAAAATTCTCACTTTGGTTAATAATTAAGAAAAAATGAACTGAACAGGAATATAAAACTCTGAACACATGTGAATTAGATTAGAATTAGAGTTTGTTGGGAGTTATTGTGCGCGATAACTGTGACACGATGACGTTGGTTGGATATTGGTAATATCATTTGTTGTCGTAATATCTCTCAGTTTCTTTTTTTCAAAAAAATAGTAAAAGGATAAAGTAAGGCCAGTGAAAAAATCAAAATTCGGACTATAAATTGTGTATTTAAGCAAGTTTAAAATTAAATTAAATTACAAATTAAGTTCTTTTACAAAACTGTTTACCTAAAATAAGAAACAAATAAGCACTTTCCATTTTTATGTTCCTTCTCGGTAAGTTAATAAGCTTTGTTCAAACAATGGTTGGCAATCGTTTGAACCAGTCAGAAAAATGTGCACTTTAAAATTGGTGTTAAAACAAGGGCAACATTCTGACTGTAATAAATAGTTGCTTGTTCATACTAAAACCCTGACCAAATGGTTGCTAGTCAATCAAGAACGAGACTAAAATAGAAATGTCAAAAATTAATGACGCGCTTTAATTTACTATGCGGTTAGGAATAGTTGCGCGTAAGTACATTAGACTATTATGTTTTGTGTCTATTCAGATTTTAGATTTTTAATTAAAGATGCGAACTATATTTTAAATAACAAAAAAAAATAGCAAAAAATAAATTGCTGATATTGTAAATAAATAGAAAATTGACATTTACAAATATGAGGTTTCTACAATACAATTTATTAATTTATTTTCTCACATATTTGTTTAACAAAGATTTTCACCTATAGAAACGTGGTAATTAAAATAAAATAATAGAAATAAACCACATTTGTAAAGTATGATGCAAGAATAAATTTACATTATATTATAATGGATTTAAAAATAAAGCCAATATTTTTAACAAAATTAAAATAAAAGAATACGTTGGAGTTAAAAAGGGTCACTTGAAAAAACATATGAAGTCAGAACATCATTATCTATAAAAGTTCCTGGAACAAATCACTGAATTTATTTATATTTTCCATTAAATTATTTCTCCATTTTCTTTCGTCTAGTTTGTGCTAACAGTGTTTCGTTTGCAGCTTTAATTTTTCATCTTCAGTCTTAAAGTTATCCTAAAATAACTAGGGCTACCTAGTTACCAATAAACAAAATTAAGTTTTATTAACAGAGGTAAGGATTGATACAAACATTTACAGTGATCTGTATAAATTATTCCTTCTTGTAACCTTTTAAACAATAAAACTAGTTAGTTTAATTTCCAATTGAGTGTAAACTGAACATGTGCACTAATCACAAATTTCCATTTGTAACTATTTCTTTGAATAATAAGCTGACCTTTTTTAAATATTACGCCGTAAAATTAATTATGGAGCTCCTAAAACGTCCTATATCTAAACAAACTGAAAACTATTTTGTAGCAATATTTGACTAAAATAATAATTCAAACTAATGAGTAGGTAATATTAAGGTTCTAATTAAAAAGATTTATATTCTTCGATAAAAATTTTCTAAATCAAATTTGGACGTTTTAAATCGCAATTTACATCATGCGTCAGTGATGGTTTTAATCCTTATTTGTCTGAATTTGCAACCGAATTAAACATTCTTTTCTCTCCAATTATAAATGTTACAGGAAAATAAGTGAGGGATTAATGAACATTCTAGAGATTTAATGAATAATATTTCATTTACAACATTATTTTTAAAGTGATGCAGGTATAATATATTTCTTCTGCATACATAACTCTGCGATCTCTAGGTAACTTTACATTTCCAGGTAAGAAGCTCTGCAATTTATTGTGTACGCATTTACCAAAAATTATCGTTTACTTGGTAAATTACCATTTGTAGCCTATAGTGTTTGTAACAAGTTTGGTATTTATGTATATGCCCGACGACTTTCTTAGAAACGAAATGAAACATTTTTTAGTGTAGTTAATACATATAGACCATAGACCTGGCGTCATTAAAACGTTTCTGAACACAAGCTCATTATTCCCAAAGCATTATTTTATGTAAAAAAGAATCTTATCTCTCTACGAGACGAAATAAAAACGAGGTAAGTGCCGCCATAAAATATCGAATATGGAATCTGACCATCTCCGAATTCTAAGCGTCCACACACGGATTCCGAACATTTCAACTCCCAAGCTTTTTCTTGCATCATTAAGCCGCGGAGAACATAATGTGTGTAATAAATTAGATATACTTTCCCTCAAGTTCTACACAGGCTTCTCCTTTTTTTATATAAGTATTACGAACATATACCACACCAAACGACCGAGCCATCGTTCTAATGCCCGTCAGAACTAGTTGCCGTGGAGAGGCGTTTGAAGCCACAAGCCAGGAAGAGACCGGTCCCAGGAGACGTGAAAATATTCCTGTGTCAGTGTGTGCGTGTCCGTTTTTTGCGTTTTTTTTTGTTCGTCTGTGCCGTTGTGTCTTCTTTCCTTCAAAGAACATCGACGTAATCTTCCACTAATTTTGTGGTTGACCGCTAGCGAGGTATAGAGTTCCTACGTAAATTTTAAAAGGTAGGAACTTCATACCGTGCTCTTGGATCAATCATTTTTCGACTGGATTCGTTTCGATCGGAGAAAATTACAATCGGAACGACACATAATAGAGGTGTACACCAGTTTTTTTTTTTTTTTTTGTTACCGTAACACCGTCAGAATAGGAGTGCCGATAGGCAGATCTTAATACTGTACAGGTAATCGTGGCGATTCACTGAAAAGTAGAACGACGATAATTGAAAACCGTATAAGAATTCATGGTTTGCCCATCAATCACCGGAAACGTCGAATTTCGTGCATTTTGCGGTAAGAGAAAAGCTGGAGACGTTTTTATAGGTGTTGATTATACACTTCATAATCATCTAAATAAAAAAGAAGTTCTGAAACTTTAAATTATATACCAAAAACCTATTATTTGCTCCTCCCATGGATTTTTATATTACTCTATAGCCCCATTTACTGATTTATTTTTATTATTCAAGAACACCAGCTATATAACCAAAAATAATTATTGTAAAGTAGTAAATAACACATGTAATTATTTATATGATAACCTTAGAATTTTAGAAAATTAGTCGTTAGTTCTTTATGAAGATCAGGAATTTAGTATTATGCTTTAACTACACGTGTGTGGTAATGTCATGGTGATGAAATTTTAATAGTTGTTTCGATATTGGTGTTTAGATACTTAAGTGTTTGCTTACGGTTTTCACCTTGAAGGCTCTCCACAGAGTGTCTTACCGAAATGAGTTATTGGAATTTTTCGAATTTTTAGCAGGAAATTGATTTTGAAACTTGCAGAGTAGTCATGGTCAACCATGACCTATGCTGTAGGTATAGTAGTATTGCACTTTACATTTATTTAGTTATTCATGTAGTAGCTATAGATTGGTTGTTAATTAATGTTTAATTATATTATTAATATTTAATTATTTAAAACAGCACCTGTAGCCCTTTTTAAATATTTTGGAATACCGGCCAATAGACAAATACTGTAAACGTTTTGTAACTCTTGTAACCCGTATAATCCGATTAGTAAGAATTGAGGACATTTTAAAATATAGTGACGGCGACTATGCATATCTTCAACTTTATATTACTTCTGGAATACAAGGTGTTAGTTTCAATTTTCCTACACTGAGAAAAATGGTCCAAATGGACAATATATTTAGCATTTTATATTACTGACAACTATTTTTTTTTTAATAATTAGTCCTAATTAATGGTCTAAGCATTACGAGTAAGTAAAGTAAGGTTTCTAACACTGTGAAATAATCTCAAATACTAAAACATATTAATAGGCATTAACTATTTCATATTCAACTCACAAAACATATTTACAGCTATTAAACACCGTTAGTTATTGCAAATAGTAACATTACTAAGTACAAATAAGAAGTAACTAAAGGGCAATAGTCAGTGAGTTGGGATAATTACCAAAATTTTCAATGGCAAATGTTCGGATATGGTCGATTAAGATCGGCGCCATTTTTCGCGTGTTGTTTATGCGTTGCATTGGTTATAGGTTATAGAGTTGTGCATACGCGCTTAACGATTCTAATGATAGTGATTGGTGAATATGTAGTGGAAGTTTTTTATATTTTCAAGTATAGAATATTTATCCTTATAGTCGTGGGGATTGGGCGATTATTCATCCATATATATACCTTGCGTACAACTTTACATATTAAGTACCAAAGAATCGCATATTATGGTATGCAACTGATTCCAAGACCTTATTGTTTTAACATTATCTATTTATATGATATTACAATTATTGCATTTAATATATAACATTTTACTCGGTTTTTTAACAGTACAGTATCAATGACTGCAGATAACCACTTACTGCAAATAACCATAATGTGTGGTAATTACTATAGCCGTATAACCTGTCAACCTATACAGTAGGTAAGCATAATTTTTAAAACCTAAATACATTGTGAGACTACAACATTGTTGAAATTTCTGAAACATTGTGAAGTATGCCATAATTTACGGAAATTTTCATTTTTTTTTTTTATTGTGCATTCGATATAGTTATTTTGTATTTGTTTTGTAATTTCACATAACATAATATCCATCACAAATCGTTAATCTCAGTAAGTTTACTATTATGGTAAACTCCATCTGGTACGCGTAAAAGTTCTAATAATTCTTCTTGTTAATGTGCTTATTGGCTTGTGTATATACATTTTCGTGTGATCAAATATTAATCCATTTGAGATAAAATAAAACAACTATTAATTAAGACCACAGTGTATACAGTATTCTGTAATAAGTTAACAATTATTGTTGTGTGTGATTTCAAGTGGACCAGTATTGCATAAAAATGATTTAAGCCTACTGAACCAAGTCAATAACGATAAAAATATACCTTCAAATAAATAATTTATTTGAAGTAAGTGCCATTCTTATTATAGCAGTTACACAGTTTAATTATGGTAAGAAAAAGTCAATTATGTAAGAGTAGTAAGACTACTACTATTCACTGTAAGTAATATGGATATTTAGTGCAATTAATATACAGTAACTAATACCAGAAAAGCAAATACTAACTCCAAATAATGCAAAACATTTGGAATCAATAATGCATTTCATTTACCAGAAAACCTAGTTATTTATCCTTAGTCATAGACTTTACTTGCTGTAAGTAGCTTGATTATTTGTCACATATACAAATGAATTTTTTAGTTGCCAATACAAAGTTTTCACTTGCAATTACTAAAAATTTTTCTCAGTGTATTTTAATCGCAATTTTGATCGATCCAGTAAACTTTTAGCATTATTTATATCTAGTTTATATCTTGGTTTGCTATCTTTAAACACCTGAGCCCTTCTCAAATATCTATAATTTTGTTAAATTTTGTACATTTACACATTAAAATAATCATATAATCATAAATTAATTAATTTTTAATTAAAAATTGTTAATTAATCAGTTTTAATTTCTTCGCATTTGTTGGAATTTGTTCTTCTTTTGATTAGTTGTCGTCAGACTGTTTGTATTGTAAGGACTCGGTAGTAATGGGTGACTTAATACCGACTGATATTGCTAGGGTCGTAACAATGATCGAACATGGCCGAACATAGAGTGAAGTTGCCCGAATGTTTGGTAAATCATAATCAACTATATCCATCGTAATGTAAGTCATTGGAGACAAACCGGCAGGATGTGAGAAGAATAGGACACGGCAGAAAATGCACAACCACGCCTACAAATGATTGTTTTATAACATTGCAAACATTGCGAAATTGACGTCAAGCAGCAGATCAAACAAGAAACCTGCAGCAAGACGTTCGTGAAACCACCATAGAAAAAGTATGTAAGAAGCTGGTCCCAAATCATATGTGCCAATAAAAGCACTAAAACTCCAGAGACGTAATCGTGTAACACGACTAGAATTTGACCGAGACCATTGAAATTGGAATGATAAACATAATGGGATCAAACTTTATTCACTGATTACAGTCGTTTCTGCATAAATTCAATTGACGGTTGGGAAATAATGTATCGACGGCAAGGAGAGCACAATGCGCCATTTAATTCTACTACTACGGTATCTTTGGTATATATGTTTGGGGACACTCACAGAATTAGTTGTGATTGCTGGCGAAGCGTTAACTGCAGATAGTTAAATCAGAGATAATCTCCAAAATCTTGTCGTATCTTGGCCCTTTGTTCGAAGAAAATTTCACTCTAATGCATGATAATGCGCGCTCATTGTGTAATTAAGTTTGTAAACGAAGTGGCCAGCATGTTGCCCGGACCTGAACCTAATCGAACTTACGTCAATAACCCCTGCTGTTCAAAACAAAGAAGACGTGCGAGTTCCATTGATTGATGAATGGGACAGGTTATCTCAAGAACTGATAGATAACGCCATCGGAAGTATGGTAAGGAACACAGGATATTGAAGCAAAAGATAAAGCACATTAATTGGTTAACCAAGTTCATAATGTACAATAAAGTTATTCTGGTTACAACCACATTCATTCGAGTGTGACATTGCCTTTTTCTCTTCTTCAAATAGTACAACCTTTGTTAAAAAGTTTCCAGGTAATCCACCTAACTAATGAGATTACATGAGAAAAATTAACAAGATGTATACTGTAAAGAAGATAACTAATAATTGCCTTTTGTCATTGAAAACAATAGTCCAAGGAGTCTAAGCTATCATAAAAACCGCACCTGTAAGACAAAATATTTTATTACGGTATTAGACATTTTGATGTTGTACATGTAAGTACAATGGTGCAGGTGTTTAATATAGTAGCACCATGATAACTAAACCACATACAAGCTCTTTTCAAATACATATCCAACAGGTGTAATACCTTTAAACTAACAAAATTTTTTTTTCTTCAAACGAAATGGTATTTTATTATTACAAAATATGGATTTCTTGGTAGTTTATGAAATGTAACAGCTTTCCGTAGAAATATGTTAAAAGTCAGAAAAAAAAAACGATCGTGTTATCGATTGTACCTGTCATTAATTAACACGTAATAAGTACTACGATTGGAAACCGGTTAGCAATTGCTCGTTTTAAAAACAAAAACCATAACAGATTTTACAAGTTTATAAACCGGTTTTGAAATCGATTTATGCAAGATGGAGTTCCATCGCATGCTGGCTGTTGGGAGTATATTTGAAAAATTGGCTTGGAGATAAATAGGGCGAGAAATACCACTGCGTGGTCTAAAATGTATTTCGATGACTCCTTTGAGCCTAATTAATGTGCACAATACATATATAATTTTATATATATATATATATAATTTTTTAAACTTAATAAGCAAATGACAAGTGTCATTAAGATAGAAACCGTGTTATCTGGTAAATACTTGATTTACGGAAATATGTTTATTAAATCCTTTTACCTTATTTGTGAATGTACTAACTTTTAAACGCTGTTTTCAAATAGATGTATTTAGAACATGTATTGTGCTATCAAGCAAATATTTCCGTTGATAATATTGTGCAATTTTTGGGAGTGATATAGTAAGCCTTCCAGTAAGAAAATGAATGAAACGGCAGCGCCTCATAAACACTTTCCTTAAATTAAAATATGGCATCAAGGAAATTCCATTTCTATCTTTCTATTATTATGACAGCATAGTTAAATATAGATAACAAGATTTTTTTATAATTCAATCTTTACCTCTAACTAATACTATATGTTTTTAAGATATTTGTAAATCTATTTGAATGAGTTTCTTTTTTAAGTGGTATTAAAATAGTTTGTATATACTAGCATTTAAGTTAGAACTACAGTCATAACATACAAAGCTTGTTTATATTCTGTCTTTCACTGCCAGTTAAAGTTTTATGACATTTGAAAGGTAGTATTTCAACGTAAAAATATTAGGAAGACAACTATTATAATAACACCGTTAACATTTTAATTATGTCTATTTTTGGGATATGAAAATAAAAATATTATTAGTGTGAACTTGAACATCTTAATATTTCCACCCATAAACTAAAGGTATCATTTTACTAAAATTATATATTATATCAAATATTAAAAAAAAAAACTAAAATCATGTGGAATGTAGAAAGTGGAGTCTATTAGGTTTTAAATGTCAGTTAGTATCCTAGATGTAAGTGTAAACGGGAAACCCTGAATTTCAACATTGACTTAGAAAGAAGAATACCAGATTTTACCCGTTAACTCGGTTTTACCCATGCACTCTTTCATATCTACGCATTTATTTTCGTATCTTCTGTCATTTAAAATCAATAGAATTATTCCTACATACTACACAGTGATAGTGTAATAAACATAAATATTAACATATAAAACAGATTCAACAAATAAGTAGGTTGATTTATATACCTGGGATTCTGTTACAGTACAATCTATTTTAAATTGCCGCTAACAGGTTACAAGATCTGCTGAGTTTGACACATTTGTAATCTACATCCATTCCATATGAGCAATGGCGCTTACAACATAGCGCTTATATTTCAAACCCCACTCATAATTCGAATTTAATCCAGCAACTTATCCCGTAAACCTAATAGCTGCATTGTCTTCCGTTTTATATTTTCCTAGCACCTATATCTTTCGTTCTGATTGTCTTACGTAATACAATAGGACAATTCTTAGGATTGTTTGTACTTCCTCATAAAATTTGATGTGTTTTGAACTTACCCCACGAAAATCTTGTAGTGGAACATCTTCATACTCTCTGACGGAGGAAGTTATTGGTAGTTTCCACTTACCACCTCATCTGCTGATATTTGGACAAATGCACATTGGCAGGAACTTTTTTCTTTTATTCTTAAGGATTACTGAATCAGAAATGATCACCCCGGATGAAATGTGCATATGAGACGCGTCAAAAATAATATAGGAGGGTATATAATGGGATTGAAAGATTAACATGGTGCGAGGCAGAATTGGCCCGTCTACTCGCATATTTAATTATTGATTGAGTTCTTAAACAAACCTAAAATTCTTAACAACGCACGACATGAATATATACATGGTCGCTCAATAGCTGCAGTCATCTTTCAGCTTTTGGAAGAAATAACTTAGAGTAAATCCGCAGTATGCGTAGTGATGAACTTGACAAAAGCTTAACAATGTCAATGATAACAGCTGATGACCTACTTAGCTTACAAACAGGAGAAGAAATGATGGATGCAGCATAAGATCGACAATAGAGCGAGTGAAACTTGGAATTCCTCAGAGGTCTATATTAATTCCTTCATTATTTCTGCTATATTTTAATGATTTACCTTGAGTGGTGAGGATTCCCACGATCTGGAGCTGATGACATGTCGGCAGTGATGAGAAGAAGAAATTCAATGCTTTATAGAGTCGCAATTTATCCAAAATTAGTAAATGACTTGATGAAAACAACTTAAAGTTTAATGCCTTAAAGACATGGTTTCGTTTGGGAACATTGCGATAAGAAATATAAACTTGCGTGAGCAAGTATGTAGTTATCGTTAAAGAATATACTTCATTCCTTAGTCTGCGCTTGAATTCTAGCCTATCCTGGAAACTCTATCTCGAGGAATTGTTATCCAGTTCGTTTTTGCTGTTGTCCACTAACAATATTCCTCAATGTGGGTGTCACAACGATCTATCATCTTCCTTCGCGTTTATACTATCAAAGCTACAATAAAGAATCATATTCATGGGCAACTCGGCGAATTGTTTAAAAATATTTATTGTTCAAAAACTATGCGTGAGAACTGCATTTCATGTAGAGATATATTAGGGACAGCTGTGTGGACATTTTTAGAAACGCAAACGATAGTTATTCTACCATCCATGTATATGCTGTAATGCACTCTATTTATGAAGATTCTTCTCATTGTAAGTGTGATCCTTCTTATACCGGAAGAATGTTTGAAGGATCGGAAGGAGGAAATGGCTTAAGTTTTAAGACAATAATGATTTTGGCGGTTGACAACTGTAGAATTTTATATACATTTGGGAAAATGAAACCAGGTATGGCAAATAAATATGTATTCGTACTCCATTAGCATATTGAATTTTCCTCTTTCAATGAATAAAATTATCGCTAGGGATCAATCTGTCAATTAATCGTCTTCGTTTGAAATGACGTAAATAATGATCAGGTACTTGGAGAGGCAATCGTTAAGGAATAGAAAGCTATCTGTAAGCCATTGATTTAGTACTACATATTTGCATATAAATTTGCATATGTTCTCCGTTCAATTACGGTTATAATGCCTAGTTTGAGACACCTAATGGGTACTAGCTTGCTTCATAATTCATCAGAAATTCTTAATTAAATATGTATTTCGAATACCTTCAATGCTATGTTCAACATCCATGGAGAGCCTACAAGTGCAAAAAAATAAAATAGAAACAAACATTTTTATCGAAATACTTAAGGAATTTCAAATAGACACTTATGTTAAAATTTAAAGTGTACGCACACGCGCAAAACTAAAATTATGAACTCTAAATGAACAATTAACTAATGGAACAATGCCACAATTACACGTTGGTTGTGAAGTGTATATCATTTTATTCGTGAGTTTCATATTTCATTTGGTGTTTCACAATAAGTACCTCAGATTGCAATACAGTATTTTTTTTTTGTATTATTGTATTGTTTATATTTTATTCTTTCCTAATCCAAAAATATTTTTTATTTTCTATCTTGTTTGCTGTTTGAGAATAGGTACATCAACTTGACGTACACTATTTTCATATTATTATTTTTATTTGATTTGTATGATGCGCAGTTTACATACACAAAGAAATACGGTGTTGGATTCAACACCGATTTCTCACCGTCTGGTAGTTCCCTCGCGACCAAATGCACAAGTAGTTAAACGTGACGGAGTTGTGTAATTTAATAATAATATCCGTGCTTCGGAGTTAAATTACACTTTTACGGAGTTGGTTGATTTCCTAATGGAGTTGAAATTATTTGATTTTGGAATTGGCTTTAACCCGAGGCGGTGTTAGCAGAACTCCGTTACAGAGTTGCATAAATTCCTTTGTGGAGTTACAAGCACTCCGTTATGGTGTAACGTGAACTCCGTGTCGGAGTTACATGAACCCAGTTGCGGTGCTGCGTCAACACCTTCACAGTGTTAGGTTACGGAGTTAAATGTACTCGGCTTCGCTGTTAACTAAATTCCGCTACGGAATTCATACTACTGTTTTATGGAGTGAGGATCACTATTTTATGTAATCCAAAAAGATTAATAAAAAATTGATTTTATAAACTGAAAAAAAAAAATGCTTAAAATGGGAAAGGTAAGGTAGAGCATAAAAAAACAAAGTTTCTACTAAAGACATAAACATGTATTTTAATATGTACTTAAAATGCAAAAAAAAATTTAGTTTATATACATATAGGTGTATGGTAATAGTAGTTTAAAACACAAGTGTTACAATGACGTTTATGTAATGCGAGTACAAGTATATAATAATATAATAACGAGCTGCGGAGCGGCGAGTGATCCAATGAAGGAGCATTACAAAGTCATTGTGACACGAGTTTTTTACAGTATTTTTTCTAATTTGCACATTAATCGCCCATATAACATTCCGGTAAGCGTCTCACCAGTACGTTAATATCTCGTTACAGCACACACAGTGTGCGGTAATAACCATTTCAGCACTGCGTCGTCGTTTGTTTTAGCTTTATTGTAACATCCGATTAGGAAAAAATAGTTAATAGCATCAAATTGGCAACTTCTTCTCCCTCTAATTTTACAACTAATGTAACGCCACTTTGACTAAACCATATAAAATGGACTAAAAGTAACAAGTTTCAAAAACATTTTTTTATCATCAGGTATGCCAAATTTATTAGCAACTACAAGAAACATACACTACAAATTACTAAGCTAACTAATAAGCAAGTATTAATTCTGAAATTAAGCCTTTGCGCTACAAACAATCTCAATTTCTTTGTGCTTTTGGATGTTGCTGCAGCTCGAAGAAAAATCCAGCTTAAGAGCAGGTTTTATGCGTTGCGTACAACACAAAACGCTTAGAGTAGTATACTGTCCAGTTAGCCCAACTAAATAGTTGGCGCGCGAAACCAACTATTTTGTTGAATTGGGTGAACGGCGCAAAGCACTAGGCGTTTTGCGTTGTACGCGACGCACAAAACCTGCTCCTGAGAAAATCCAACTTTAGGTCACATAATCGTGAGTCTACCGTATAGATAATAACGAAAAAGCGTCTATTGATCCTGAAGTTTTGCATACTTACATTTAAAAATTGTTATTAAATTTTGCATAAATAGCAAATGTTTTAGAAATATCTAATTATCTTATATTTTATGATATGCAATATACAATGCCACTTTCTCTAGTAATTCCTTGAAGGTTATCTTATACTTATTGCCCAACCTTGTGAATTATAAAGGCATGCATATGTGCAGCGTATTTCCTAATACCATAAAGATAGTATAACAGTTAGAGAACACTTACCTATTTTGTTAATAGTATTCACATCTATGTTTATGTCTGTTATCTTCATCCATTTTCTCAAGTTTTGGTATTTCACGCTCACAAATAATGTATTTTACATTGTTACTTAGTACGTCACGTATGCAAATACCTTCTACACTGACTACTGCAGCCAAATACAAGGCGCTTGCGCTAACTGCGATCCTGCCCCACCTCAAAGCACTGAAACACAACTGAAACTACCGAACACCCCTCAATTTTACCTTACATAGCATTTTCCGTTTTTAACAAGTTTAGGGAATTAACCTTCACTTTTCGGAATTCTTCTAACAACCTTACGAAATTAAAATTTCAATATAATGATTTATTAATTCACATTTTGGTGTTGCGTCAATTCCCTGCCGTTGCTAAACTCTTTATCAACACCACAAGTTGGTAAATTGTTTTCCGATTGGTGTTATTATTATCTGAATCGGATGTTAAAGAATGAGTAGTAACACCGTCGAAAGATTATATAATTCTCCTTTTTGGAGTTGGAAATTTCTAACTACATCAGGTGTAGTTAGAATCATTTCCGAAAAGTGTAAAATATTTCTTTTTAATGTTATTTTAACAAATTTTTAGTGACAATTTAACTGTTTTCAGGAAAGCTACAACTCCGTTTAATTCAACTCCGTAAAATTTTTATGTGTGTATACTCCTTTCTGGAACGTTTTTAGTGCCCAAATTACAAAAAGGATTAAAATTCCTTGTAAGTTAGTATCTAATCTACTTCGGCCCCATTAATTTACAAAAACAAAGTAATATTCGCCACTTTTTCCTTAAATTCCATTTAAATAAGACACTACAAAATACCACGACAATACCTTTTTTTTTTGTGGGAGCTATCTGACAAGGAGTCTCCATAAACACTGTAACCTCTTGGCCTTGTGTATTTAATTTTACATTTCTATTACCCATTGAATCATGTGAATCATTACCATCCAAATACCCTAGTGTTAGTGGATACTAAAACGACCAAAATAATCCTCTGGTCCATTTTTGGCTTACAAAAATTGCCTGTCTTTTTGTGTCCAGAGCTTGGCATTTACACAGGATGTGGTATACGGTCTCTGGCATCATATTACGCAGTCTGCAGTGTTAATCCCGATTTTCTGTAAGTGTCATTTTAGTGCAGCTATTAGGAGACTTACTATGTACTTTGCAAATATGGTTCCTACTGAGGTTTAGTTGTTCTTCTGTCCTCGTTTTTGATAGTCCCTCAATAAAGGTTTGCCTGTTTGTATTATTATAATGTTCTTTGTGTCTCTCTTTGACCCAAATTCTTATCTGTTCTTTTTGGACACTCGTAAAACAATTCTGGGTCTATATATGAAGCTGGTGATCCACCACAATATGTTTACTACAAAATGTTGTTCTATATTCTCGGTGTAGATTGTTAGACTTTTAGACAGGCTAACTCTGTTTAGAAGATATCTGCGAAAAATAAAAGCTTTTTGCGAAAAAAGTCTGCCAAGTTGTTGTATTTTTTGCGTTTCTTAGCTTATTTTTTTTTCTTACACAAAAGTCTATTAAAAATTAGAAATATATGACCTAAATATTACAAAACTAAAGAAAAGGCGCTTGTGGGTCCTCTCTCTCTCTCTCTTCGCAATATCGACAAATGTAGAAAGCTATATTGAAATATTATTACCAATGGCTGAAAACAAGGATAGGTACCTAATAAATTAAGGTACATTATAAAATCATTCTTTCTTGAATTGCCGGTAGTATGTATGTTGATTTGCCAACTTTACTACACTAGGACCGGTATTTCAATCTCCTAATAAGGGTATCTAATAACGATTTAGCAAATATATATATAGTGAAAATGTACAGTAAGTTATTTCAGTTATTCAGTAATAAGTTTTATTAAGAACTTTATTATGAGTTTCAAATACTCGGGCTTAAGTAATTTATAAATATTTCCAATCTTTCTTAATGGTCATAATAGTACCTACACATTTTTGATGGGTTCATAATTCATCGGTTTATTTCAAATAATTAGTTAGTATAGCCGACGTCAAAATTAAAACAAATAAATGCTAACTGGCATATTCAATCTAAAATCAGCTGCAAATTGTAGATATAACATTCAGTTTACTATTAGAATATAGAACTGACTAACTTTCAAATGTTTAATTAAATTGGAATAGATATATGTCAAACTAACACTTTATTTGCTGTTTTTATGGGTTAAAGTTTTTCAAGTAGTTTAATTTTACTATATACAATCGGCCAACACAATAGGATTACACAACACTCGTAATTTTCTGTTAAATTATCACACAGTGCATCAAATTTCTGCCGTTGTCGTTAATGTATGACTAACATTACAATTAACGTTACACTTATTTAATATCTGCTGCAGCGGCAAAAAAAAATGAAGTTAGGCAATTATGTATGTTTGCCTCAAAACGACCTAATTACAAAAATTATTAATTATATTTAATAAGCTTTAATTATTGAAGCATTTATTGGTCTTAATTATTTTTAGTTCTGCTCCTTCGCATGAGATGCCATATGAATTCATGTGAAAATGAGGCTGTACCGCTGTATTAACAATGGCGCTCATTTGATGTATGTATGTGTACGTACAACGCTACTGAGCGTAAATTTTTGTTTATTTTAGCTGAAACGTCACGAACAATTGCATTTAATTGAAAATTTATAAGGTTACGGCGAACTCTTTAGTATTTATGACGTGAGTACGTGTGTTTTATGCCAATTAACGCTAATTACTGTAAAATTTATTAATGCTTTTAAAAACAACACTTAAAACTAGTATTTCATAAACGTATCTATTACATTCACCATGGTCATATTTTTCTTTAAGAATGATAAAAATAATAATTACTATTATTTTATTGCTAACAGGATAATTAAAAAAATTAGTCACGAATTACGTTTAGAAAAAAAAAACAAGAAATAAAGTATACTTACATATAAATATATAATAATATAAATTTGAAACATTTCTATTCAAAGTGCTAATTGTAAAACATGTGTACCCATATAGTGTTTCCAAAATGTTATTAGTATATAACTAGAAAATCGGGCCGGTTCACCCGGCCTACTAATCAGTCGTTTAATGTCCGCTTACCGCCCCCACTCGGCAGAAAGTAGAAAGCCCGCGCTCCACCTGGAACGCACCACTTACGCCCCAACTCGTCAGACCAGCCAGACCGCAACACTCTCCGTTAACCCCCGTCTACACCTGTGACTCGTTTGGGATCGTCGGTACACCCTGTATATTCCTTTTGTTTTAATTCTTGCCTGTCACTTGTAAAAAGACTCGACGCTTCGCGTCTGGCAATCTTTTATTTGTGTGATTGGTTTTCCTTAATTTATTGTTTTTTCTTAAGTTTTATTTTTTTCTTTGTCAAACGCGCCTAAAAATGGTCAGTAAGGTTTGCCATTTCACCATGAATAGACTAACAAAGGAACAACGCTTGCAAATCATTGAATTTTATTATCAAAATTCGTGCTGTGTGAGAAATGTGTTTCGTAAATTACGTCCATTTTATGGTCGTCATAATCGACCCACCGAACAGGTTATTCAAGCTGTTGTGGCCAAATTTCGCACCAGTTTCCCTTTATTGGACATTCATCTACCAACCCGTATGCGAAAAGTGCATACCGAGGAAAATAGTGTTGCTGTATCGGCCAGTGTCAATGAAGATCGCGATATGTCAATTCGTCGCCGTAGTCAATAATTGGGCTTGTGTTATTCGTCCACCTGGAAGATTTTACGTAAGGACCTCGGTATGAAACCATACAAAATACAGCTGCTGCAAGAACTGAAGCCAGGTGACGTACCACAACGTCGTTTGTTTGGTGAATGGGCCTTAGGAAAGTTGGATAAAGATCCAGTTTCATCCAGCTGAATGGGTACTGTTACACTTCAAAAACACAATATTCATTTGTACCCATTCTTTTGGATCCCCGTGTATAGTTGTTAAGGTTTTATTTCGGATTCCTAGAATTGCTGCTGCATATTCCTAGGCATACCAGGTGTTTTTCGTCAACCAATGGCTCGCTTGCATTCCGATGCCATGCACCCTCTTGATTGGGCGTTCGATATCACGTTATTCCGAGCGGTGCATGTGAGCGACCGAGGTTATTTAAGGGACAGACAGCTCTCCCGAGGATTCATTGTTCATTCAGTTAACATTAGATCGATTGACGTCGATCACCCTTAGATAAGAAAACAACGATTTTTCCCTACGCCTCCCGTTGTATTTTTACTTAAGCTTTGAGCTGATTTTGAGGAGCGTAGAGAGTTTCTTCCACCGTTTTGTTGTTGTGTGTTATTGGAAGTTCCGATGGAAGAAAAGCGTGTTTGAACACGGATTACGACGTTGCTTATTTCTTTTCGCCGGCCCTGATTGACGTCATTCCCCGAGAACCTCGCCCTCCACAGGAAAATTCTTCACATCTGTTTAGTCTTGTGTTAACGTATACGTAAGTTAGTTTAAGATTTGTCTTTTCTTTATGTAGATATTTGTAACGAACTCTAATTTAGTTTTTTTTTGGTTTCACTTTCTCTCTTTACCGTTTAATTCAAGCCCATCGGTGGCAATCTTGTATCGCGTTTCAATTCATATTTTATTAGAAAACCAGAAAAATTACAGTTCGTGAAATTAATGCATGCTCGATCGAGTACGTAGTTATTTTGTTTGTTTTCATAGTACACTAAGAAGTGCGCCAATTTTAAAAATTTACCTCATTGTTTCAACCTAAATTTAACTTGAATATTTACTTTTAAATAACTTGCTCAGTTCTTTTGTGTTGTTTGTATATCGTAATTATTCCAAATCTATGATTTAATAAATTTCTCTAAATTATATATATATTTCTATTGTTTTCTTTTATAATTTCTAACATCATTCAGTCAAAGTAACAGCAAGTACCATCCCTTCTTTCCCCAATTTGTTATTCTGGATTGTAGCAAGCCCAGGCGATATCTACAGGTAGGAAGCCCTTAACGAATCCAGTGGCGCCCCAAATAAGATCGGCAGCGGAGGTATAACCCGAGCTCAGCAACACCTTATCTAGTGGATTTCACCGACTAATAAATAAAATTTAGTGTTTTATTTAACCCTTCCCCCACCTCTCCTGGTACGTTGCTTTTTGTTTTATATTTTGTTTGCTTTGATTAATTCAAAATTTTAAAAGTAACAGTCACTTTACCTTTTCCTTTTAATTTCATTAATAGTCTCATGCTCGGGAATAGCTACGTTTTATAAAATTTTTGCTCACGCCGTGAGGTACGTAGCAGTACGTCAACAAGCAGAATTGCCGAATTTGGTGTGAAGAGCAGCCAGAGGCAGTTCAACAGCTACCAATGCACCCTGAAAGATACACTGTTTGGTGCGGTTTGTGGGCCGGCGGCATCATTAGACCGTACTTCTTCAAGAATGATGAAAATCGCAACGTTACAGTCAATGGAGCAAGGCACCGTGCGATGATTACCGACTTTTTTGCCCAAAATGGAAGAATTTGACTTGTTTGACATGTGGTTTCAACAAGATGGTGCCACATGCCACACGGTACGCGATACCATGAACCTATTGAGAGGCGAGTTTGGTGAGCAATTAATCTCACGTTTTGGAGCAGCCCATTGGCTGCCAAGTTCATGCGATTTGACCCCACTAGATTATTTTTTGTGGGAATATGTGAAGTCTCTCGTGTACAAGGACAAGCCAGCCACAATTCCAGCCCTGGAAGACCACATTACAGCTGCCATTGGTGAGATACCGACCGAAATGCTCTAAAAAGTATGCCTAAATTGGAGCTCACGGATGGACCACCTACGGCGTAGCCGCGGGCAACATTTACATGAAATAATCTTTAAAAAGTAAATGGCAGGCATTCATTTATCGGCTCAAATAAATATTTCAAAAACTTTTTTGCAAATTTTCTGTGTTTTTTTCAATTTTCAAAACCCAAACGGTTAAAAAATCACCCATTATATCTACAATCAGAAGTGCATATATAATGATCAGTGACTATTTTCAAGAATGCTAAGGGTAAGGTATGTGGTGGACTACACTATTCTGGATCTATTCACCAAATTTTGACGTCATTATATAAATTACCAAAGCCTTTAGAAAAATATGTTATAATTTATTATACCCTTAGATATAAGATTGTTTCAAATCCTTTAACCCTTTATAGTGCGTATATTTCGGCTAAAATTATTGATTTTTTTATTTTTTTTTAATCTATGGATAAATTCGGAATGTAAAAAGGAAACAAGAATGCGCTTGATGGTCGAGATTTTGATAACTAGACGTCAGCCTGTCGGTTTTAGAATAAGTATATATTTGTTTTTACTATCAGAGATTATTATTTCAAATACTGTCTTTAGTTAACAATGTTGCTTGAAACAAAGACACATCCTTTCAGAAATGTATTTAAAGAAATGTTTCTTTGGCATAAACAACGCATTTATCATTATACTACACATACTAATGGTGATTTTAATAGGCATTTGAAAAACATTCTAGTTGGTTATATCGTTTCAGAAATACTAAGGTTGTTAAGAATGTATTATAAGTATTTACACATAAACATACAGGCGTTACAGATATGCATAGAATTTCAGCATAAAGCTAATTTGTGTACACCAAGTTCATTATATGCAATTAATTCGTCTATCTAGCAGCTACTTATACATACTAGCATGCCAACAATCGTATTAAAAAATTACTTTAGCATACCTCATTACATTTGCTCCGATAGGGTATAAGTACATGCCTACGGTATTGTAAATTTATTGCTTGTAAAAGCGCTACTAAATTCTGAAAGCAGAACTTTAGAAATTATTTGTAGCTATGTAAGAGCCCTATATGGTGAGAAAATGTAATAAAATATCGCTAATTCAAAACTAAGAGTCGTATCCCAGAAAATACCGATTTTTATTTAGATTTTTCTATCTTCTAATTCAGGATATTGGGAGATTCTGGACATTTTTATTTCTAAAGAGTCATCATATAATGCAGATTGTTTAACAACAGCTTCGACACGCTTTCTTATTAATATAACTATTTTATTACACACTATCATTAAAAAAACTAACTTTTATATCATGGATGGACCACACTGACAGTGATGGGTATCCATGCTACCAATGCTGGTGTCTTTTTGGTTGATTCTAAAGTTGATTGGGAGTAGTAACATTACCATTTAGTTTATTTCTATTGAAATTGCAAGAGCATCCAAAGAAATTCATCCAGTCGATACTGTTTTATTTAGTTCAGCTGGATGCAAGATGTAGGATAGACCTTCTGAAGAAGAAAAGCATTTTTACTTACAACCTAAAACAAGTTTTTTAGACTTTTGATTCCCTAATGATAAGATGTAAAGAAGAACGCGCGTGTGTATTCGCTGTGAAACTTACTGGCATTTGTCAAGCATGTGTTAATGTAATAAAATCTTATGAAGACGAATTCTCCTCACGCAATTTGAGAAACAGATTTTTAATGTTTTGCTAACTATTATACGTGTTTTGTGGCTCTTTGTCTTATCATACTAAATGCACACTAAGCTAGTTAGTATCCCTTGTATGCAAGTAATGTATTTGCATTGATACGAAATAATAAAGACCTTATAATTTCGATAAACCACGGTGTATATTGTTCTTAACTAAAACTAATTCGTCTACTGATAGAAATATATATTTTAAGAAATAATCTATTCAATTCTGATTTATTTAACGTTTTAAATATTGCTTCTTTAATTCTGATTTTTTGGGTTCAGAATTCTCTGTATTTTCCTCCAATGTTTGCTATCTTTTACTGGCTGAGGTAAGTGTATACCTATATACACAGAAAAAAAAATATGCAGTAAGTTTCATACGAAGCAAATTTTATACCAAAACAGCAGTTATATCAACTCGATTTAGAAAATACATATGTCACAACTTTAAATTTTGTATAAAGAATCGTACACTTAAAAAAATTAATATTTAATTTTAAGTGTAACTTGTTATGAATAAAACGCATTCTGCAGTTATCTGCTATATTGTAACACTGCATTTGCGATTTGCAATTGCACTCCATTCTTACATAAAGCAATTTTTTGTAGTGAGTGTTCTATGAATTGTAGTTTGAATCATATTAATTGAAGTAGATAACGTTTTTTAGGAATAAATGCATAAAATAAAACATCAACCTAGAATTTCACGTAGGTGTTAACATTGACCTCCATTTTCTATATTTACGGAAGAAATCTAAACAAGATTTTGGGGTAAACGTTGTAAAAATAAACAAATGTTGGAAACTGATTTAATTTTCTGATAATTTTCGGATATTGGAAGAGTTTTTGATTCGGATATCCACATCTCAAAATTATTGGATACTTAGGGCAGGGAGACTATCACTGTACTATCATGCGTGTCTGCAGATTGCAAAGCTCTACCTTCACTGATCGTGTCGAAAATGCGTTCGGAGGAACGTTACATGCAACGTCTACTAACGGGTGGATGTATAGGTCTACAATTTGACCTAGGTTCACTGGATTCATACCGTATGTTAAAGAGTTGTTAATTTCTAAACAGAGCATAGTCATATGGGTGTGAGGTCAAAATAAAACGAACATTGATAATTAAAAAGGTAATAGACATAACATCGATCTTATAAAATTTTCAAGTCACCTAATAGACAAACTGCAATTACACTAGATAAATGTGTGACCGGTAAAGATCAGTTGGAATAAGCAGTCAATAAAGTATGGTAAAAAAACAGATTGGTCCTGGTTTTGCGAGACCAACAATAAACATATTTTCTGAACCTCTTGGCTCTAAGAATCTAAGAATATTGAAAATACAGTTTTACAGGTACTGGCATACACTCCGTTAATACTGTATGTTTCATGAAGAAGAATTTAATATTGAAGAATTGGGAAGTGCATAACTTCTTTACAGAATCAACAAAAGAAGAAAAAGGAAGTGGTTTTGCCTACCATGTTGTTATCAAGATGCCACACTGAATAGAGTTTATCACCATTTCCGTAGAACGAAACATTTGAGATGTGGATCTTGATGAGGATTGAAAAAAAATAGAGATTATTTCAAAAGCAAGATTTATTCTGGTTTGTTGGTGATACCCAAAAGAAACGTCATCATATTTAAATATGTGTGTGTAGTTAAAATTCTCAATCAGCAGATATCAAAATCACTGGTTTGTTTTCTTTAAGTTATTTTAGAAATAAAATTATTAAGATACACACAATTTAGTCAGTTACTTTTGCATGATATGCCGTAACAGTAATGGTTTGTTCCTAGTTTTTAGCACTGCAATGTTTGATTAAAATGTTACTCGTTTATATTAACCCCAACGGATAAGGGACAATTGTGAACCCGATGTGTTTATTTTATTTTTTATTTTTTAAAGCGACTGACTAGTTATGTAAAGCTGCATCGCATCTGTAAAGAAGAAGATTTCTTATTTATACTCATATTTGTGCACTAAAGAAACTTTATTTAATCTGGCTAAGTGATTATAATTTTAGAAGTATGCAAATCGTCTCGAACTCACCTTACAAGTCGAGCCTACTTACTAGTCAAACTTTATTCTGTGAAGGCAAAAATTAACATATATTTTGGTAAATAGGTAACCACAACACAGGAAACATAGAGAAGTTTATCTCAATTGAATAGTATTTTATCTTATCCCGTTAAATTTAACATGAAGTAAAGTGAAAATTTTTTAGATTCTTATATTAGAAAATCCATACAAGTAACTCTAAAAAAGAAGAAATGTTTATAAGTTTAGAGCTAGTTAAGTACTTTTCTGAATTTTTAGTAATCGACAAATTGACTATCAAAAAACGAAGTGGTTGCCAGGGAACGATTTAGGTGTTGATTTTTTTCTTTCTGTGTTTATACCTCTCTACCGCAAAATAGAGAATACGCACTATTCTCACCGCCATTGATTAAATAGAAAGATGTGTACCTGATGATTAGCAATGCTTTCCTCGACATAACCTTCAGCCTCGCTATTAGTTGACTTTCATCCTCCATGCCTTGTTGAGAATGTCAACTGAACTGCCAGCGAGGAAGGTAGGAGACGTCCTCCTTAAACAATGCCAGTGTAACTGGATGCATCTGATAGGTTTAAGTATTCTGCAACCTTTTGGGGAATTTTTGTAAAACTACTGATGCCAACTGCTTGTACTGTGTACCTACCGTGATTATAGTAAATGAAAAATCTAACGTGTTTTACGTTTTTGGGTGTCAATCGTGAATACTTATGATAAATTTCATATCCATTGCACTCTGACTTACAGTAAATATACTTTTCTTTTTAGTTTTATGTAAAGTTACAAGCAAAATTTTTCCCGTGTCTTCTATATCTTTTACAGTTAATCTGCACAATTCTGTACGCTGACATGCACCATTTAAACAAAATATTAGTACCTACCATTTTCATTAATAAAAACTTGTCGTCTCTTTTAAAAATTTAGTCACGTTTTTCATAGTCAAAACTTTTGATTTCTTTGCTTTGTATGTGCCATTTTGGCGTTTTAAAAAAGCGAGAAGCTTTTTGTATTGTGATATATCTACATTTTTGTTTATTTGTATAGTACTTTTCAACATAGAATATATAGACCATAAACTAGATGCCTTAAGAGCATTTGCCTAAAATAATGAAAGACATTGTACGAAAAACACCGAAATATATAAAAGAAATAGCTTATTTTTTCAAAAAAATATGCTAGCATTACACTTTCATCAGTTATTAGTGCGTTTTTTGTCATCCTCCAATTACAATATATTTCATATACCTTCTCATAAATTTTTCTTGGACTTTGAAGGAAGTAAGCTCGAAGACCCTTCTCTAGCGGCATTTAAAATATCTTCAGAACAATTTTCTAAATTGCGTTTAGTAGTAAAATTAATTTTTATAATCAATGTGTAACTTAACTCGATTCGAATCACAAAAATGAACCTCGTTTACTATTGCTATGTAAATAAACAAAACCGTGTCGGATTACTAGGTTACGGTAATCCTAGACATACATCTATTATGAATTTTTTAAAATTTCAAACTGCAAAATACTTTTTCTACTATTATTTATTTACTAACAAAATGCGAAAAAATAGTTGGTATAAACAAAGCTTGTAATAAAAGCAGTTTTACTGAACTTATATAGCTTTTAAGTTACTGGCTCGCTGCGCTCGCTCGTACGGAAAAGTTGTATTCGTTCAGTAAAACTTTGCTTTTCTAAACTTGTTGTTTAATATACTATTTCATTTTAAGAGCGATACTTTAATTTCTAAGTAATTTCATCGAAATCTTTTATAGTATTGATTGCTCCAGAGCAGTAGAAAACATTCCTGTTATTCAAATATTTTCAAATGTGTTCTTAAATTTTATTTATATGTTTGCCTTACTGTTCCTTCTTAGTTATATCTTTTACGTAATATTGGTATCTTGTTGACGTAAATTCTTTTATTATATTCCAAAGTTTTTTAACATCCAAACAACGCCAAACGAACAAGTAAATTAATTTGGTGATATTCTATTATACGTATACTGTACCTATATAATGTAAATTATTTCCAGAATGAATAAATTCTCAATATTAAATATCGAAACCGTAATCGGCTATAGAAGCAGCTCGTTAGTTCCAGATTCTTGTCAAATATTTAATAACTAAGAAGTTTTAAAGAATCTCATGATCCTCGGAAACCATTATTAATTGTTTCAATTAACATATTTCTTTGATCTGGTTCCTAATCAATCCAATCAGTAGATGTGATAAATGGCTATGCAATGTTTATCTGACAAAATGTAATTATAGATATAAATTGAATGTATTTGCTCTAACGCGCTTTATGAATTATTATCAGATCGGTTGTAGAGATAATTGTATTTTCAATTTCCCGGTACATACCTAGGAGAATGAGGTGTTTTTGATATCTGTATTTTCTCTCCTTCAATTAATTCTATGCTATTATTCGTAATTTATAATATTAAATTATTTACATGCCATTTACAGAGATGTTGCAATTTTATTTATAATTCTTATATACTTGCCCAGATGTTTCGTCTTACCCGTAAACTTATAGAAAACCAAATAAGTGTTTTATATTACATAAGTAGGTAACTAAGTTTTGACCACTCCTTCAACGGGAATTGAATATTTTGTATGAACGATTTAATACTGATTTAACTAGTTCCTTTATAAACTTCCATCTTATCTGACAATTACATAGTTATGTAAATTAAACAATGTTTTTCCATTTTATTTCGTAATTTGTGTTGTCAAACGTCTAAGTAAGGCGTTGTTAAAATTTACGTGTATGTACGTGTACTTACCTACACATTTACAACCAAAGCAAACACTGGACATTTCCTTTTATCGTACATCCTGTATGTGTGCGTATGTATTAAATTACTGGGTAAATATTAGCTGTTCGTGTTAAGATACTTCGCAAAAAATTTTCGTCCATTTATGAGCCTGTTGACGTTGAAAGTAGAATTCGTTCCAGGACGTGCTTTTTCTGAATTTACGAAAGAATACATTTTACGGTTGCAAATGCACATTTCTCGGCGAACCACGTTTTTATAATCAGCGGCTTATTTTTACTAAGTTAGCAATAATCATTACTGTTGCTTAAATATGTGTTGCCGCTGCTTTCGCTAGATGACCAACGAAAATTGCAAAGTAATGAAAAGTAATAGGTATGGCTTGCACATGCATATCAACATATGATTTTATAACTTACAATAAACAGTTTATTTTTAGGTTGTCGTGTCACCGTTTATATAAATACTTAATCGTCTAACATTTACTGTACCAACACCAATGTCAAAGCCGATTAAATTAACACAAAAAAAAATTATAATGTTCTGTATTAGTATTAATAATTTGCTCCTGTGTTGTAAATAATAGAGACGAAACATTATCCCTAGTCGCCTGTAAATAATAAAACTTATTTAGTATTATACCGGAATTTTAACGCAGCAGTCAAGCGTATATGGTCCACCCAATTATATTTTTTTTTATTTTAATATTTGCGTGTTGCAAAGGGTCAAATTTTATTAGTATTATGTAGTCATTAATACTGCTAATGCAAAATGTAAGTTTGAAATTTTTTAAAGGTTTGCAATAGCGTAATTTACCACTAATTTGGGGCGTTTCTATTTCCTTTATGATTCTTGTTCTTGCTAGATTGCGTAGTCATTAGTCATTATTGAATCTAAGAAAAACAAAATATTGATGTAGTACACGGAAGTGGTCTATGTTGTCCGCTGCTGTTTGTATAGATGCTGAAAAAATCGATTGACACAAACTTCTTCTGGCCAGGTTTCTGGTTTCATTAATAAGAAGGCGATCATCGATTTCGTCCTTCAAATAGACATCATCAGCCCAGAATTTATATCAGCTAAGATGATCAAATCATTACAATTGAATTGAATTGTACATGATGTAACTATACAAATCAGTTTAATTTTATTTATTTTATCATCCTAGCTGATAGAAATCCTGGCGTGATGATGTCCCTTTGAAGTAAGAAACCAGTCGCCTTATTATAAAAGAATTTGTGAGAGATTAGACCACTTTTATTTCTTCTCCATCTGTTCTTATTAAATCAAAGTAGAAGATGGGTAATCATAAGGAAATATTTCAACCAATAACCAAAAACAGCTATTATTGTGAAATCCATTGTTTCGTTATGTTTTGTTTCGTAAAATAAATTAATGTAATAAACAGTATATTGTACTTCTTCTCAAGGTAGTATAAACGATTAATACAAAAAGACTTGCTATCTAATTTTTACCATCTATATACTTTGCTTAATGCCGCACTAGAAACCTTCATAGCAGACAAACGGTAGAAAGCTTTGTGAAAGATATCCCTAGTTTAAAATGTTTAAAAATCATTAAAAAAAAAAAAGAACCAACCACTAAGATAATCTTTCTTCGTGCCGGGTGTTTAAGGTACTCAAGCGCAATATTTTCATCCTCTGGAAGCCTTTCGTTATTTTGCAAATCGATACCAACTTTTTTCCTAAACGAAATGGTATCGTTTTTCTACAAATTATGTAAAAACAATTTGTAGTGAGATTCTGCGTCTCTAAATTGAGCTGTTTTTGATGTATATATTCCTAATTTTCTTACCGCCTTTAATGAATTTTAAATGCATACATGTTTCTAGGAATTTTTTATGCTTATAATGATATTCTATATGTATTTGTAGTAAGCACGTAAAGTAAATACTTAACTTCAGTTAATTAGCAGAATAAATACCTTCCATGCGTGGCTATATAAAATTGTGACAGTTGATGTATGCAATATTATAAGTTTTCAACAAGTTTTACAAATATGTATTTTGAATCTAAACTACTTGGTAAACATTATTTTTTTTTTATTTTAATAGATTCGGCTTTTACTTGATGTAAATCCGTACTAATTAATAACACAAAATGTGTGATATTTACACTTTATTTTGTGTTATTAACATTATTTTTATTGAAAATTATAATAATTATGTTTTATTTTCTACAGTAAAGTGGAAATCGTTCCACAATTGTCCAAATAAAACATAAGTATTATAATTTTCAATAAAAGTAATGTTTATTAACAATAAGTAGTTTAGATTCAAAATATTTGTAAAACTTATTTACTGCTTTTGTATACAATCTCTTGCAACAGCAACAGTCATACTGGAAACCTACATTTTAGTTTTTGATATGTTAATTTTGCAAGAATTAATAAAATTTAGAAATTTCAATGCAGTTGAGCTACTGAAACAAATGAAAATAAGTAATCTATTTAAACAATATTTGAAAAACGTGATTTTAAATTTTTTTAAAATATGTTTAAAAACATTTGCGAACGGCCTTAATGAATTCGAACTCAAATAATTTTCTTTGATTTACCGTCATACTAGTGGTCACGCGATGTGTGTCAAAATAAACTTTGGATTTCTTAAACATGCCGAACCAATTGCTCAAACAAATTTTTAATAATAAGAATTCCCATATGTTGCAATATTTATGCCGGTCACTTTATATATAAAAGTGTTTTGGGAACAAGATGTATTTCTATGGGAATTATAATATTTTTTTATATTAACGATGTTCTATCATTATTTTTAAATATGCCCAACGGAACGGAAACCTAACACTGTAGTTTTTATATTTGATAGTAGATATCATTTTATCTTTTTCAAATGGTAATCGTACAGTTGGTAATTTTAACACATATGACGAATATTGTGAAACAGTCATATCCGTTGGTTAATTTAACTTGTACTAGTTTGTAATGTATGTATAACAGAAAACATATGGTATTACAACATACCCGTTGCTGTCTTCCTGAGCGGCCAAATGCGATTCAACGCCATATCAATTTTTAAACAAGTTAATGCGAAATGTTTATTAATTGAGTGACTTATCATTTCCTCGTTATGTACGATCATTAGTAATAGAAACGAATACATATAGGTATGTATGTATTTATGTTCTGTTGCATTAATATACATTTTTTTTCCGCAAGCTGATCGATTTCAGCAACGTTTTTCTGAGTTCTCTAGTCAGTTGCCCGCTCAATGATTAATGAACATCAAGCGCCTAGTTCTTCAACAGGTAATTACCGTGTTCCTAGATATAGAATTTTAACGTTATTTTTTTATTCCCTTGTGGCTGCTGCACGTATGTATACGATGTATATCAACAGAAAAACCAATAATGATGAATAACATTTTAAAATATATATATAGATGGTCGAAGAATAGCTATTTGTCCCGCTGTTGAAACATCTAATCTACGTATATCGGCTTAAAAATAGTTAAGTACTACTACTACGATTAGATAGCAAAGGAAAATAAATCAAAACTGTTCATAATACAGAAAATTATTTATTGAACGATATTACGTAAAATATATATTCAAAAACTATATAAAAGAACAGGTCAAAACTATGAAAAACTATATAGATGTTTAATGACAATTAATTATGATATTTAAGTACTGATGGGGGCTTTTTAACTCTCAGCTTATTTCTAACATCTACACTGATAAAAATTAGTGTAAGGTTACAGCTGTTTTACATAGCTGGTATTGTAATGTTACGTGACTATTACTGTAACGCCCTAAATACATATTCATAAATGTAAAAATCGATAAATTTTGTATTAATGCAGACGGTAATGTAAATTTATAGTTTGTGTCGTAATCTTGACAGCTGCTACAAACTCTATGTAGTAATACATCAATGAAAAATAAAATGTACCTATATGCTGTGACAAAAAATGAATCATTTAATGCTCCTTGCTTTCTTTCTCCCTGTACCGCTTTGTAAATATACAGGTTGTAAGACCACAGTGCCAATGATACTCCAACAGTGACGAGGTTAGACGTGTCTACACGCAAACCCACCTTTCCGGCGGTGGCATAGGTTTTAAAATTTATTTTGAATGTATGTTACAATATTTTTATTTTTAATGATGGGCCCAGCCGCCTGAGGACCCCTCAGATGGCTGGACCCCCTAAGTAATTTTAAAAAGTTACTTAGTGAATGAGTATTAGACTTTTAATTGCTAATATAAAGTCCAAACTCTTATTTCTGATATTAGAACCTTTGGAGTTATGTCTATTAATTCATCGCTTTCACTTGCCCACACTTTCTTAAAAACCTGTCCCTGATAAAGTAGCAAATAAAAGCTACGAAAGCTTAGATATCTAAAAGAGAAATTCTCTATTTTCTGGCTCCCAATCATAATTTACAATTTTAAAATGTAACAAGCAATAATTCTTTATTAAATGGAAATCAAAAATATGGCGTGGACTTCGGAAGAAATTTCGTCACGTTCAGAATTGGCAATATTTTTCCAGAAAATGTTCTATTAGCGAAAGAGAGTGTATTTGGCTTCAATCCAATCTTCCTCGCAAAACCTCTGATTCAACACATAGTTAAGAAAGCGTTGCTCGGTTTTTGCGTGGAATGCTCGAAACAGTGCGTTTTTCGACCTAAAAATTTTCTCGGTGATTTGGTTCCGACGAAAAGAGTTAGTGAATGTATCGTTGTATTTAAATTTCATTAGAAGTCTAACAGTAACTTTCGATTTAACAAACGGGTGTAGTGTAGGAGATGCATGGAGAATGAGAGAAATCCTATTAACTATCACACAAAATACAACGGAATTTAAAAACCGAACGCTCTGTGTACTATAAAAAGTATTGATGACAGTCCATCTGTTAAATACATTAAAACGTTACTTCGCCTGTTATTTTTGCAGTACCACTGCTTATATAATGGGGTATTGCTTTGATTTGTCACGAATTAATAACTGCACTCACATTTAACAACCCTATTTCCTTCACAAAAATTTGATCGCCTCACTTATATTTTTACACATTAGTAGAGTGAAATACTCTAATGTACGGCATAACTGAAGAAACATACTACTTTAAAAGAAGTTTCTACCTGGTAATCTCCCGATTACATACCTTGTGAATGTAAACATTAATGGCATTATGACTTATTCAATTATGGATACTATATAGGTACATATGGATATCTACTGTTATTGTTTGTTTTCATCCCTAGAAACGATGGATTTCAATAGGCGTGAGAAACTGCTTACTGAAGTGTTGATGTCGAGTACAACTGACAGCAATACATTCACACAAATTGTGTTCTGCCGCCTCTAGATCTTTTAGACATAGACGGCAGATTTGATCGTCAGCTTTTTCCCACATTGTGTAGATGGTATTTTAGGGCTACATGACCTGTCAAAAATGCTGCCAGTAGTCCAAGATCCTCTTTGCTGAACGATAGCACCATCTTTGCTAACTTTGGCGACCCTGATAAGAGTGCCTTTGCCTGATTTTGTCCTGGCGTATTCTACCTATGAGAGGCCTTTCTGTTGTCCTCCAATTTTTTAATTGCTTGTTTTAGGTGGCTCTTTTTCAGACCACAACAGGGATCAGAACCAATAAAAGGCATTTTCGCTGCTTCTTTGATAAGCTTATCTGCTTTTTCGTTCCCTTCATACTCTCAGACGCCTTAAATTACATACACGTTTGTGCAACAGACCAAACTCGTAAAAACTCGTATGTGTAGGCTCTAACAACCTTCAACGCTGCCTAACTGTCAGTAAATATACTTATGATTGCGTCTCGTATCCCTATCTCTAAGTATTAGGTATAAAACTAAATTAAAATTTGTGAATTGGTGAATATTTAAAAATTATTATTACTTTTGTTTTTATGTTATCTAGTTTTATACATCTTTTGTATTCTTCTTTCTGAAAGCCTTAAGTGGGTTTGACTAAACTTTCTAAATGTAATTCGAGCCAATAGATGTAAAGTATGGTATAAATTTGAATGTATGTATATAACGTAAAACTTTAGCGCAGGACTTTTAATATTAAGTATTTAAGGACCTATCCACTTGAGGCTGATTTTTAATTTTCTAAAATTGTATATAATTGTGTAAGTGCGAGTATTCTTTTTATTTATTGCGTATTGATTAAACATACCTGCAAATTGTTTTTGTTATACTTTAATCGCAATGAAAGCTACCTATTAGTATTTAGTATGTTGATAATATTTTAATGAAATATATGTATGTCTGTTTATACATTAGTTCGTAATGCCTTGTTAACCTTAGAAAAAGCGATTCATCTTTTTTTTTTGTCTAGTACCTTCATATCGAATACCATTCAATATTCTATAAGGAAAAGTCAAGCTTGTGAGACAACGGCAACCTCCCTACATGAAATATACTATTCTTTTCCTAAAAATAATACTGAATGAAAAGTCGACAGTGAATAATGAATGAGGATATAGCATGTATCTTCCCTCTGACGTAAAAGAATTGGAATTATTAGCTATATAGGGATATATACAATAAAAATAGGAATGTAAATATGAAAAAAAAAAACGCTTACATAAAACTTTTTTGTAAGTGCATGTGCATACATATATAATTTGGAAATCTGTAATAACTAATTTAAGTGCGTAAAAGTGTATTTAAATTAAAATTAAATTTTCTGCTAACAATCAGGAATAAATATTTTAATAGAATATATCACTACATAAAAATAAGGAATACCTACCTTGTTCTTATAATAGATATATATAATATATATACGAAGTGTTTCTAGCAAACGGTTTGCTCTATATTCTGTGAAGTATTTGCGAAAAAGAAACAAAATTTGTAAATTAAATATGACACATCGGTTCACATTTTTTTGGCGTAATGAATAAGGTTTCATTTTTTAAATTGTTCTTATTTTAACGATCAAACTGACACACAATTTGCCACTAAACTTTTTAACTTAATTCTATAATCTTTATATAAAACATTAAATTTTTAAATTAAAACAGAAAATACTGATTTTATCAACAGATAAATTACTGATTTTGTCATTAAAATTTTATACAAAATGGAAATGAATGAGGTTTAAAAAAAAACCGAAACGTTTTACAGATCATTTTGGTTATTATTATTATTTAAAAAACATAGAAAACCAAGAAAATATTGTACAATATGGTTTAATGAGCTTCGGTTTAATCGTACTCAGTTTTCCAATTCATACAAATATCAATTTACAAATGCAGGAGGCATGCAATACTGTACAAGTTATAGGAGACAATCACCTTTCACAAACGTGCATATTAAATAAAAGCCTTGCTCTTCTGTCATGGTATTCTATTCTGCCTCGAATTATCACTAACATACGATTTTATTGCAAAAAAAAACATGTAAAGATCCACATCTTGAGATTGCAAAAACAGCCAAGGTTTTACTGTTATTATATAAATAAGAAGGAATCCTATCTTAATAAACATTATCAAAAGTTCTTGATATAGCGCACCTATAGAGTTTTGTTGTCGCAGATGAAGTCAATATTTCTACGTAACACTAGCACATGATATGATAAGAGGATATACAAGACAAACTAGAAAACGTGAGAAATTTCTCATTTTGTGTTAAATGTTTGACTACAGTTTTCAATAATCATGTTTTGATTTAGAGTAATGTTACACCAAGCTAAAGATTATATTCAAACAGAACATTAATTCTTATACCCAAGACTACATTAATACAGCTAGTACCTTAACCTAATGCGAGTTTTTGTAGTGTAATAGGTTAATTTTCGTAAAAATTCTTTTATCGTAGTTAGTCTTAGCAGTATGTACATATTTGGGAATATGTACATACGGCACTGGATAACGCATTGGTTATTATCTTCACGATGAGGTACCTGGTTTGATCAAAAATATCTTTGCTTACTTTTACGAGGGTTGATCGAAGCAACATCGTTTTGTTTAACTAATATTATTTGAAACAGCCGTGTCGGTGGCTGAATGGCTTGCATGCTCGCCTTTCACCCCGCGGGTGCTGGTTCGATCCTAGGCTGGGGCGGTGATTTTTAATTGTGGATAAAAATCAGAACATGCCTTCTTCTCGGATAGGAAGTAAAGCCCTAGGTCCCGTGTCAATACGATGTTTGGCACGTAAAACATCCCTGCCGAAGGTTGAAATTTCTTAAGGTTCGGGAAAATTTCAGTGGGGTTGGTACAATACGTCAAATAGATATCAGTGCTTAGAAGTGTCAAGGTGTATTCCACAACCCGAAGCTTCGCTCAACAACAAAATACAAAATACAAAAATATTTGAGACAATATGGATATAAATGCAGGAAAATCACTATATTTACTATCCAGAAGAACCCGCTTATATAAACTGAATAAGTTCTATATTTTATCGAAAATGCAAAAACCTAGTACATAAAAAGGGCTGAATGTGCGCTGCAAACCAAGGAAGTAAGTGCTTTTGTGTACATTCTTGGACATAGAGTGAGCCTTTGATAATACTTCCCCATCATCAATCGCAAAAGCATCAACGGATAAAGGGATAGATGAAACAAGCTGCAGGTGGAGAGACTGCATGCTTAAAAGGAAATCGGTTTAAACCATCGTCATGGACGAAACATTGGTGGTTCGATTCGGAAGAGAATCCTATCCTCTACTGTGGAATCAAGTATGGACGAGTAGTACTGGACAAAACTTTAACCCAGAGTAAATTTAACAGCGTAGTGCGGAACAAAATGCAAAACGCTCTACAAGTTGTACAAGAATGGACCGAGGAGGAGGGCCTAGAGAGTCCCCAGACGATCACAATAGCATTCACAAGAAGAACTGTGAACTATCTGACCCCTAGATAGTTTAGCACCGCTAAAGCTCCGATGTGAAGAAATATTGTCTGAAGAAGTGAAATAACTTGGTTTCATTCTTGACTCCAATCTTACTTGAAATTGACAGGTTCAGATAATTAAAACCAGGGCAGAGACAGCATTCATGTTGACTAGAAGAGTTCATGGAGAAACATGGGGGTTAAGACTAAATATGGTGTATTGGACCTACACCACGGTAGGCAGAACTACAGAGATAAAAAGGATTCTTTAAATCATACGTATTTCTTTCATTGACGTAGGATTATTTTGAGTTGAAAGAAATATATATTGACTGAAAAAAGTGGTTCTTTTAAATAGCGGTAAATAAATATTTCTTTGATTAAAAGAATCTTTTTTCTCTGTGCATGATCACTTCTGCACCTCTGGTGCGATGGACAGAGGCTGTGCTGGGTGACAGGGTTGGATAGATCGAAACAGAGAAGACGGCTAGAGAAAGATCTCGCTCTGATTATCATCTGTACGGTTGTGTAAAACTGTTGTTTTCTGCATCTTATTGAAGTGACAGAGAAGGTTTTTCGGTTGCAATAACAAAACTTACGTACAGATGATAATGGAATGTTGTTTATAATATCTAAACTAAACTGCCATCAGATCTTTGCATGAACACACCAACACAACTGATATACAGGTATTTTAGAAATTTTTTGTGAAATACTTTGCACAAAATTGTGTAAAATTGTTGTAGGTCTATAACGAATATAGACAAGAACGACGCGATCTTTCAATGTATGAGATAGAGAAGATTTTGGATCTATATAAACGTCTATGAAGGCCACTTCGTCGTTTTTTTGAAGAGCTTAGATATATAGTTCTGACATTAACAAGACATTGTAGTTTAATTTTTTAAAGTACTTATTTTGTTTAAAATCTAATTCAACAGTAAAACTAAAGTACTTAATATGTTTATTATTTATTATCTTTAAATTTTCAATATTACAGTACCTTACAATATTTTTGGGTTTGTTCATAATCTATGTTTAAAGATTTCCAAGTAATTTTATGATAAAAACGTTTGCAATGCTATTATCTTGCAGATTACTAGTCCATACCTATCCAGTTATGGACAAGTAAACATCCACAGATATATAATATTTTCTGTTTCTACGCTTAAGAATCTTTACACCTATGCTCAGTGAAGGCGAGTGGTTTATTTGCGCGGATAATATTTGAAGAAACATATATATACACACTAAAAAATATTTGCAATTCCTATGGAAAATTCCACTAATGTATAGGGTAAATTTACCAAAAATTAGAAAATATACCTCAAGTTTTCTAGTAAATTTCCCAATTTTTGTCAATTTTACCTTATACGTTACTGGAATTTTCCGTAGGAATTGCACATATTTTTTTAGTGTGTAATTGAAACAAATGTAAGATAAATATATTACTGCTTACTATCCCCAGGCATCTAAATATATGATCTGAATAAAAGCAAATAAAAATATGCACAGTTCTATACTGTATTGCAAATACAAGCCAAGATAGATCTAAACACAGAAGCGAGCATGTGGAAAACATCGCTCTGATTATTACATTTAAAGGTTCCTAAACCCCCAGCTAGGATTATTTATTTTGCATAAGTATTTCTCTTTTATAACCTACGGTTATTTACGTTTATACACGTAGGAAAGTCATTTAGTATAGAACGGGAGCATTTACTTTCAGATAATACCGTTTTGTACTATATAGATATGAGTCGATTGTATGTTTCATTGTCGGTTCAAGACAAAACAACGCGTTCCTCATCTGTAGATGTTTTACACGCCATGTTTTGCCATGCTGTTTTCGTTATTGCATCCGCCAGTAATTCACATTATACACTACTATTTATTTGTGCGTCGAGCACTGGATAAATGTTTGCGAGATACCTTATTTAAACAAACCGTCTTGTTGTATCCTTATTTTCTCTGCTTTTAAACGTAGTCGCTGTTGTCAAATAGAAAAGCGGATATAAAAATAAATATTCGTCAGAGATAAATACACCGGTGCCTATATGGTGCACATGTTGTAGGTACGTGAGAGTAAGCATTTTTATCGAAACACAATGACTTCCGTTTGAAAGTTCTGTGCGTGATAAAAATATTTTGACGCTTGCGTTTCTTTTCTCGGTAAAACCTGTAAAACAAAGCGAATGCAGTGGCGGCGACGGCTTGACTTTATATGTCGGAACCTAGTTGTTGGTCCTAAAAATATTTAAATGTTCTAAATATAATGCTAAGTTGCCAACGTTGAATTTATTTTAACTCAAAACAAAGAGACAAGTAGATACAGATTCATATATCTGGATAATATAAAGAATCTTGCATCAGTATGTATATAAGTACTTTCAACTACAACGTGTGCCAAAAAGTACGCACCATATGGACATTTTCTGTGTCATGGACGTTTATAAAATTGTAATAACCCAAAAAATTTCAGCACCTCTTAAAATAAACTTGACATTCATCGCAATTTAATTTTTACAATACACAAGGTGGCCTTTAAAATTGAAGGAAGTTTGGGAGTAAAATACCGATACCCGATATCTAATTGGCCTAAAGTATAAAATAATTAATATACCTAACTAATAAAATGTGAATCAGCGCTATTCCTTTGGAATTTTGAATTATCAAAGGATTACCGAAATTTGCGCATTTTAGGTGCGTTCTGTTCATATCCTCTGTGAATTAGGACATGAATTGAAACTATTCTAGAAATTTCACTTTCAGATAAATAATAGAATAGATTTCGGAAACAAATGCTTCAATTCTTGACGGTGAAATTTACTATATTATCTATACTAGTTTATGTGCTCAATTTTATATACTTAATATGCTTTGTTTGCACAACAAAACAGAGATTATATTACTTTTTGACAAGTCAACCCCACACAGAGAAGTAGTTCGAATTTTTAATGATAGACATCCAGATATGACCCCAATCAACTATGCGGCTGTTACAAGGATTTTAAGAGCATTTAAGGACAATTGGGTTCTGTTATAAATAATTTCAGAAAACTTTACAATAATTGGGTAACTGGTGAAGGTGCGAATTTACCTAACTGTTTTGGTGAATGCTAGTGAAAATGGCAAAACATTTTTACTAAAAATTTCTATCAAACGTTTTCGCCCTTATAAAGCAAGTTTTTTTTTTTAAGATTTTGTTCTTCAATTTGACTTTTATGTATGGTTTGAAGGTGAGTGAAACGGTAATAAAGTATTTCCAAATCAAATTTTATGGGAGTCCCAAGGAAACCCCAGTTTCGTTGTAGAATCAAAGAACCGATATCCATTTAATACTACACGGAGAAAAATGACATTGCAAATCCAACAAAAAAAGTATTGTCCTTACATTGCAATCGGTTCAAAAATAAATTGGTATTGCAGTAAAGTTTTGTAAGTATATTCCAAAACTTTTGTTTTGTTCCACCAACAACACTTTTGTTGGTGATAAAATATTTTACGGTACAAATAATCGCTTTGGCCATAACATTATAGTTGTAGTTATTTCAGATCTAAAATACAGAACAACGTGTGCGATGAAGTGAAGTAGATGTAAACACAATTTTTCAAACTAGTACAGTCAAGAAATATTTACATTACACACAATTGTAGTTGAGGCAACAGGGCGCCTACGTTGTCGATATTACAACTTGTGATGCGGGAAGTCCAGGCATGGACAGTAGTATCACGTGATTCTAACCGCGTGTTTCATTGGTCTTACATAGCCTTGAAGAAGCAGACTCGGCGTAGACGACGCCATTTATTTTCGGTTGTGACGTTGTGTTAGCTTATTAGTTTTGTGTAAAAGAACGACAGTGTATTAAAATTGAAGAAAACTGGCTCACTTCTGACGTCTACTGACTCTTAGATATGGATAATTTTGTTACAGAGAAGCTAGCTGAATGGAATATTATGCGTACGAAGTACAGATTGCTAATGATGAGTACATTAAACCTTTCGATAAATTACCTAGTGTTTTCCCCTGTTTAAAAGTTGCAAAACGATCTAGAATATACGTTGCCTTGAGACATTTGTAAAATAAGACTTAGATACATTTGAAATTTTAGTCTTCATTTTTAGTGTTTCCCAGTTTTAGAATTTATCTTGTTTATTATTTTTTTAATTATTAATAAAAAAAGGTGTTATCCTATACTGATATTTTATTTAAACCCTCCACAGCTTACATTTAAGACAGCACCGAATTTGTGTGTGAATCTACTAAAATATTGTTCGCTTTGAACAGAAATTGCAATTACAAAAATCAAAATCAAGTGACAATATAAACGTAGAAAATGATGACGGAAAATCAATTGTTTGTTAAATATCCCCAATTTGCTGTTGAAGTTTCAAATTGCTTTGGTAGTGATAAACAATTTTTAATACTGTATTTCACACAATTTTGTTGAAAACACCATATTTTTGTGATTCGTTAAACAACAAGCAACTGGTTGATGTAACATGTTTTGGGAATATATCCTTCTAAATTTTGTGGCAGTTCTAACAAAGTTTTTCGACAACAAGTTTTAAGTTGTATTGAATAATGGTTGTTGTTGTCATATATTTACCCACAAATTGTTGTTCAATGTGCGTCAATTGGTGCCACCTTAACAATAAATTTTTCTCCGTGTAATGTCTGGTGTTGTATTTTAAACAATAAAATAATTGACCCGTTTTTCTTTTTACGAGAACTTCAATTCGCACAGATACTTGCACTTCCATTGAGTGAACTTGGTGATATATTATAATTAAATGATTCTACATGCAGGTACCACGAACGTTATGGTTCCCACTTGACGGAGCACCCAATACAAAGTTCCTTAGGTCGAACGTACATACGTACCACTTTAAGTAGATTGGGCGGTTTGCTAACTATCCATAGTCTGCTGGATCTCCGGATGGACTTTTTTGCTGTGGGTTTGTTTTAAGTCAAAAGTTTATGAAAAAGGACAATAGGTCAATACTATCTTGAAAAGGTCATCACCGAACATGGAGCACCCATAACCGAATACTTCATAATTAACGCTATTAGAGTAATGTTTGTCGGAGAACCATTATCTCAATGGAAGGAGAAGGACGATACATTGAAATATAATAACTGATTTAACATAATTTGGTGTTTTTTTGTGTTACAGTTCAATATTGTTGTGTTTGGTTTGTATTTTTCTTGTAATGTTGAAAGATAAACCATTTATTCCACAAAGTTGCTAAGTTATTCCTTCATAAGATTGAATACTCGTAATAGTGAATTCTTTAACGAAAAAAAGGTTTTAATTTAAAATATTACTTATCTCGAGGTGTAATTCCTTGAATACTTGCAATTCATGTCATAATTCGTTGAATACAAAGACAAAATGTACCAAAACTATGCGAATTTTTGGCGTAAATTTCAATAGTTCTTGATAATAAATCAAAATACCAAAGAAGTACCAATGAATCACGTTTTCTTATTATCAGTTATAAATATTTTAAGCAGGTAGGTGTCGTAAATGTGGTATGCATAAATGACAATTCAGAAAAAAATATTTTTTATTATTGAGGTAGGTAGGAGACCATGATTAATGAATAATATATAGTGTATCTTCCTATACGTTTGCGGTGTACATGAAATCGTTAGGAGGAGAATCATTTGAGATCTGGCATATCTTTCGAATTATTGAGAGCATAACAGATGACTCTGGGTGGTATTTAGTAAAATAAAAATAGTTGTTTACTTAACAAAATTTAATTGAAATTTAAAAGATTTATCTACAAGTTTCGTAGCAATATACCTATATATACATATATGTTACTCTTTTATGATTCAGCGCCCCTATTGGTTGATGGTTAGGGATTTGTCTTATTATATTGGCATTGTCTATAGTTGGAGAATAGATGGATCTTCCTCGTTAACTTGCACTGATTATATCCATAGGATTACAAGTAAATGAAGTGGAGTATAACTTTTTTACTGTTATTTATAAATAGCTAATTATTTCTTACAAATAATTATTTTTAGAGGGTAAATAGTACTACTATTATTCTAAATCGGATTTATTTATTTTTCCGACTCAATTAGAAAAGTACCTAATCATTTGCCATTACCACTATAACAATAAGATGTTCAAATTTGTACAAAAAATTATGAACACAATTTAAATTGGTAATTCCTAAGGACGGTAATGATGTCATACGTAGTTTCAACAACCTCTTATCATACAAACAATATACACAAACAAGTTAATTTGGGAATGTTTTCTTTAGAATTTAAGTAGGTATGTATTTATAGTGATAAATGTTTATTAAGTCAAATTTAATTTCAATATTTATTAACTTAGTTTATCCCATTTAGCTAATACAAAGTATTCTGATTGATTTATTTCGAAAACGTTCTTTATGCTAATCTATTTATACTTATTAACATTAAATTATAATTTAAGAGTGAACAATATCAGCTGATCAACTCGGCAACCGGTATCAATACCTCAAGCTTAAATTTAATTTTATTTTCTTTGTATGGGTTTATTAATTCGCATTTTAATTTTTGTTTAACCAGAAGTGGTTAAAGAAGGACGGCCAATTTTGCTAGATAACCCTTTTTAGTTTTAATGTGCAAAATGCTTCTGTTAAAAAAAAATTCGAAAAAACTCATGTGACAAACTATTATTCATTTTTTAAGGTCAACAATGAAAACAAAAATGAGTTATTTGCTCAGTCTTTGCGTAATCCCAGACGAGAGAACAGCGGAAAACGGGCCATCGATCATACACAATAGATCATTCTTAAAGTATAATAGGAAAACGAATAATAACCAGAAAACGTGATTAAAATCCATTCCTCCTCCAGCATTGTAAAAATATGTTGTGGTTAATAATAATATCCTCAAGTCTTTTTTTCTATAAAGAAATCAGTGCAACGGATTTTGGAATTTTCTATTTGATTACATTTTACTGTTACCATTTTATTATTCCCACACTAAAGCAATTATTATATATATTTCCTACATCATATGCTAACCTCCAGTTTTATAATTTGTATTATTATGTTAGGTTAGGCGGTTCTTATGTATATTGATTTGAAAGGTAATTATTTTCTTTCAAAGGACTTGTTGCTTTCACAGTTTAAATTGTCGAAGCTATGTTGGATCTGTGTGTGGAAATTTACTAAATTATCTCAACAACTTAATCAAGCGATGAGAGCAAAGAAGGAAACATGAGGTTTCCAGCTCGAGGTGCGATTATTTTTTCAGCGAAAATGTCTATCTGCAAATGGGTTTTAAAAATCTGCAAAGTTGTATGAATACTTATTTGATTAACACACTTGTGTAAACATATATTGACACGAGTATCGAAACTTCGGAAATAAGTACATAAACACACGTAAAATAATAAATAAACTCGTTCTACGGAAACTTGTAATTCATATGTGTGCACGTATGTACCTTGTAGGTAGATATGTACTCGGTTCAACTGAGAAACGATATTTACATAAGGAAAGCAAATAACACATGCGAAATAACAAACAATATTTCCTCGTGCCGTTAAAATGAATTAAATATTTAGATATATAATTTCAACAAATGATACTACTAAATCCCCTTTTTGTATGGCTGTAAATTGAAAAACGGACCTTCTGAACTTTTAGTACTATACTATAGTATTTACTACTTGTGGAAATTTCTGTTAAAAATATTGTTGTTATACACGTTCATGTTTGTCACTCGTATTTATGAGTGAATAAAATAAATTAATGCCAACCATAATGTTTAAAAAAGAAGTTCACTTTAAACATTTAAATCCTTAACCGCACAGTTCACCCAGTGTCATTCACCGGTGTCAAAGCTTTACTTAGCTCATTTTCAACAATATCTCCATAATAATAACATAAGTATTTATTCCGTTTTCTGAGAACTTTCAGCCCACACAGATATTGTATGTGGCAACAACTTTTATGAGTATTATATACAAATGATTCCTATTATACATGGGAATAATTTATTTTCAAATTGCTTACAATAGTTTACTATTAATATTCCGAAATATCCATCTTTATTGTAGAAATTTTAGTATTATATACTCTCTATTTAGAGCCATCACATCTTTCTGTTAGTAGTTCCATCCATTGTTTGGCTGAAATTTATGATCAATTTTTATTTATGAAATGTGCTCCGTCACATATGCTGAGTGAATAATGAATATTTCCGACACCAAACCTAATTAAATAAATAAATAAAATAATTTTTATGCCCGTTTGAAAGTACAGCAATTAAAACATTGATGCAAAGGAACACAGAAAATACGTCACAAGAAAGGGTACAAATTGGTATTTTTATTCTAAATTTAAAAGTTCTTCGACCGTGTATGGCTCTGCTTCACATATAAAGCGAAATACTTTATTTTTATAAGTAATAGATTTTGCCTCTCTGATTTCGCTGCATAACTTGTAAATTTTTACAATGTTGTAAGTATTTGTAGTCGTTCTTAAATCTTGTTGCGTAGTTATGGTTCTTTTCATTACTTTAAAATAGATGTTTATATTTATAAGCAAATAGTGGAAACTCGTATATGTAGTCGTTTTGGCGCGGTGTGTTCTTGAGATGTTGGAGTTCGGCTTCAAGTTGTTCTTCATCTGATATCGTCTTAGCACTATGCACAAATACCAAAGACTACTTTAACTTTTAGTGGTATTTCGTCTGCTCCAGTACAACCCTTATTTTTTAACTTTTGAACATAATTTCTCAAATCGGTGCAGGTTATCGGACTGAAGGCGAAGGAATATGGATTTTGGCAGATGGTACTATTACTGGGAGTATCATAACTATACTGTATCATACTCGGAACTTGGTTCGTAAAATGGTTATTAAATTTATTTGTTAATGCGCTAGGATCTTCTGTTTCATGCGTATACCGATTTTTTGCACCTATAGTATCATTTACTACTTGCCACATGGACTTAACTTTGTTTTTTGAATGTAAGATTTTGCAATCATTATGCCTTTTTTTTTTGTTTTAATCAATAATTGGTTGTAATCTTGCTTTAGCTTTTTTAAAACTGCCTTACATTTCGGTATGTAAACGGATATTGTTTCGAGAGCTGCTATTTGATTTTGTAACGCAAGTATCTCCCTACTATTTAAAGGTGAAGTTTTGGTTTTCCCTGTAATACGCTTTAAAGGAAAGGAGGCAGTTGTATTAAGACAAAAAAGATATATTGTACAAATTTTTTCCACTCTTTTTTGTTCCATGCTATATACCTTGCCTGCGTTAGGTTCATCCTTCTTTCTACGAGGATTTTCCTCATATTGTCATCCCACGTTCTTCTGGGTCTTCCTTTTTAGCTTTTTCTCGTGCCTCCGTGCTTCCCATAATTGTTTAGCGAGTTTTTCTTTATTTAATAGGGTTAGGTGTCCAACCACCATTCAAGCTGGCGGTCTTCGATAATTTTAGTAGTAGTTATCAGTAAAGCACACCACTTTCCGTGCGCGCCATGTGCGCCGGTATGGGAGTGTAATTCATAATATACTAGAATATGCGATAGAATAGGGACGCAACATGAGCTTGTTACCGATATAAATATAGAAGTAAAAACATTTATTCTATCAGAAATAATTAAATATACATTTGGTTTTCTGCTATTAAAGTAATATGCATAAACAGTCATCCCCACATCGGCGCACATGGCGCGCACGGAAAGTGGTCTGCGCGCCGTCTAATGAGCTTTGCGGAAACTATTCACAGAGGCGGTAATTTTTGAAACAATTCACTTTTATTTCATATTCATATATTAAAGAAATTAAGATCCATACATCCTACTTGAGTAATAATATTCACATACATAGATCATTTCACCTTACATTGGTTACACATTATGTACAGATCGAACAGCTGTTATATGGACTATGCATGCAGCGTAAATACCTACATAATAAATACATGAATAACAAGTGAACCATGATTTTTTTATCATAAAACTTCCAAAGCATCGAATAAAATCTAAACGCGCCAAACAATGGCCTATTATGATCTATAAATACAATTGTTATTAATCATGGTCTTACATAGATTACTATTGTCATTGTCACGACACATTATGCAATTTAAATGTGTCGAATGGAATTTTCAACCTATCGTGTTGGAAAGTGATTGGTCATAAATTTTATTACTATTTAAATACAATTAGCGCGTGCAATAAAATGACAAATTTAATTAAATAGCTCTGCGAGGTGTGTTAGAGCGAGTTAAAAGTGAACTGTGTACTACTAATGTCATTCAAGTCACCGTTAATAAACGTTCTTTTGTTTGTGTAAGTGGTGTTAATTTCCATTTTGGTTAATAATAAAGTAGACTTCATTTACTTAGAGAAGTACATAATATCTCGTCATCAAAAGCCGTGCCAACGAGAATGTAACCATTTCTTGTTATTGTATCAAATCAAGCAGAGGTGAAATAGTTTGCAGAGTTCCTTAATATTCCCTTTCTGAAATCAAGAGATCGTGATTGTGCAGAAAATAGAACTGTATCAGTGAAAGTGGATTAACAATAACCATTTTTGTTATTTAATTTTGAAAATGCGTCATTAAACGACGTTTCTTTGTCAAATATAAACTCTTTATTTAACCTCAAATATGTTCCATATCATAAGTTGCAATTGTGAATTCAGTAGGGGATATAGGTATACCTACCCCAACATTATAATTATGATAGGTACAAGTTGGTATATGTAGCGTAAACAATATGAAAAGGTTAGTGTTACTTTAGATTCTTATACTGGGTGTCCCTAAAGTTCAGGGACGGTAAAATATCTCGAAAAGTACACACCGAATCGAAAAACAAAATAACACGCTTTTAGTCATTTTCAAAAATCTATCCAAAATGGCAAAACTTTCGTATTTCGACACGTCGAATCCGAATCTGCAATAAAAAGTTTCCATTTAATGTTTGAAATTGCCGTCTAATTAGGGTAACCTTGCACCCTTTACATAAACTATAAGCAGTAATATTTTACTTTTATTTTGCGTTACGGGTGTTTAAACTTGTGTAATTTTATACAAATTCTTCTTTCAGTATATAGCTAAAAATTTTAGAATAAATTTTGTACTTCTCACTTAAAATACTTTACGATTTGATAAATAAAAGCTAAAGCAGCTGCCACAGTAATGTAAGAATATTGAAGAATATAAGACCCCAGATTAAATATACGCAGTTTCTCAACACCACTTCAAATAGCTATATGAAAACATTACATGTAATCTCTAAAAATATGAATGAACACGTTAGTGAAGTGACGGAAGCTTTTCCTTTTTGTGTAATATGAGTATCAAAGAGGTAAGCTCATGGCGTTACAAGCAATATACGCAAATTTCCTCTATCGAAACATAATTTTATTATCAATACATACACTAAGTACGTGCCACATATTTCTATTTTAAAATCTGTAAATGAAGCCGGTCCTTTTGAAGCTAATCAAGCTGGCTTGTCCGTATTGTATGTAAATTTCCTAATGATAAAATTCGTATAGCACATTACGTAATACTTATGCCGACATACTATACGGATTCATCAGCATCGTGCCTTCGTACTTATACTTGAACCGTACAAATGCGCATTATTCGTGAGCTAAGCCTACCATTTAAATTCATAGTGATGCGTACAAATAGTCACCTAATTTAGGGAATGCATTTATTATTCACTCGCCGTACCTATTTAATGATACTTACGTTCTACATGGTACAAGAAAAATCAGTTCTGAACATACGCGTAACACATATATATTCCCTAAAATCAGGTGAAAACGTTGATGGTCGCCATGTTGGCTGGTATGTGAAATAAATCATTTGTGAGATTAGATATATTTAACATAGGGCATATAAATTTCTGACGTCTACGATAGAATGATTGAACATGTCACATATATAGTAGGGTGGTGCTTTGAGTACCAATGAACATACTGTCCACGAACGTTTGGCCATTTGGCCAAAGAAGAAAGTTTTACCATTGGTTTTACCCGTACATTAATCTGATAAGTTTTATAGCATTCAAAGTTGATAGTCTTAATATGCATTCGTATAAAACACGTTATTGTGACAAGTAGTACAATAACTGAATGAAAGTGCTCGAAATGCAGCATGGTAAATGCATAGATGTTGCTACACAATCCATGAATCCATGAAGAAAGCTATGCCAGCAGACAAATCGGCGAAAGATTAAATCTAGAAGCGTCAACAATAAAATATACCATCGCCGATGTCAGGTGTTCAGGTTAGTCACGAATAACTAACCTATGATCGTCTTCTACAATTAATAAGCAAACGAAATCGCAGCAATACAGCCGGGATGTGGCGAGCAAATTCCGTTGCAGGCGTCAGCATCCGATTAAAAAAGCTACAGTGATTCCGAAACATCTGGACAAGACAGTGGGATAATGGCAGAATGTGTTATGGACCGATGAATCTATATTTAAAGTGTTTGGTCAAATGGTGTTTATAAGACAGACCCCCAATGAGAAAATGCTTAGACCGACTTGAGTTAACGAAATGGGCCGACAATTTCGCTTTTACGATATAGCACTCCTGATCACCGCTGTGGACGAAGAAGAACTGATTTATAGAGGAAACGAGTCTATCCGAAGCATTGATTTGTGGTTGAAGGATCAAGGTCTGGAACTAGCACTGCAAAGGACTGAAGCCGTCATCTTAAAAGGGAACAGGAGAAAACGTACGGCAGTAGTATTCAATATCGGAAGTACTAGAGTTATGCCCACGCAAAGTTTAAAATATCTAGGAATAGTGTTGGACCAGAGACGGGCTTTTACGGATCATGTAGGAAGTGTGGCCAGAAGAGCTGATATAAGGACAGCAGAACTCTTCGGGATTATGCCAAACATAGGAAGGCCAAATAGTGCGAAGAAGAGGCTGCTGGCAGGGACTGTTCAGTCTATCGTGTTGTATAGAGCTCCGGTGTGGTGGATTGCGATGAAGAAGAAAACGAACTCGCAAACAACAGAGAAGGGTTTTACTAAGGGTGGCCTCTGCATTTCAGACGACCTCGACGGCAACGGTGCAGGTAGTGACGAGGATGGCACCAATCGCTCTCCTAGTGTATGAAAGAAAGCATCTATATACCAATGAAATGGCAACCAAACTAAAGTCAGCGGATATGACGTTACAGTTATGACCAAGCCGATGGAGGGAGAACCAGGACACAGCACAGTGGACCGAGATACTGATTCCGAACGTAAAGCCATGGGTGGAATGCAGATTTAGGAGTGTGGACTATTACATGTCTCAGGTGTTGACTGGGCATGGGGTTTTCCGAGCGTATGCCCTGAGATTTGGTAAAGATACCTCTGCATAATGCATTTACTGCGGAGAGGAAGATACTGTACAACACACTGTGTTTAAGTGCCCGAGGTGGCAGAGTATGCGCATGGAGATTCACAAAACGCTGGGCAAAGAACTTCGTTTTGGAACTGCTTAGGACCAGAGAGCAGTGCATACACGCTATGGTGAAGAACATCATGAAAACGAAGGAGAAGGAACAACAAGACAGGTATAATATAGGGTTAATATCGTGGAAAGCAGAGATATCCGAACTCCCAATCCTCTAATTACATATATGAGGGACGGGAAATGTCGGGACAGCGCATTTTAGGAAGAATTTGAAAGGCAGCCCTATCAATTCGAAGATATATCTATTTGGATGGTACCGAGTTGAGTGAAAGGGCGGTTCGCAAGGGCCACTTGTTCCGGTAGTGTGCTATCGGCTACGCCCTGGGTAAAAAAAAAATGAGAAAATTCTTACCGAATGTATGATACCAACAATAAAACATGGTGACATTTGGGGTTATTTTTCGTGCTTGGGGACATGAATAATGTGGAAAGAACACTACCGCGAAATATTAGAAGCTCATGCCATTCCTTCTGGGCTGTGACCAATCGGCAAAAATTTTTGCAATAAAGTTCTGCAATAAGAATGGAACTTCATGCAACACACTAAGAAAATTAATCGCAAGGATGCCCTAAGTTATGCGAGCTCTTTCTAGTAGCCCCAATTTAGCCCTCATAAGCAAACAAATGGTGTGATATTGAAAGAACTATTTTACTATTATTTATTTAGTAATTAGTTATATTTTGAGTCTTTGGAGTTTGAAATTGTAACATTTCGAAAATAACTATGTCGTGTTGGTTTCAAAGCTATGCTTATTAAATAGGAAGCATAAATAGTTACACTCTGTCTTTAAAACACTGCTATGGTAAAATTTTCAAGAAACAAATGTTAATAATTAGGTACAAGGAAATGGTTGACTGGGACTATCTTTGTTAAAACCGAACAAGTTCAAGCAGTGTACATACATATCGGCCGCCAGACTGGCGTCTTAATGACGTCATAAGTTAGGACTCACTACAATTTTACCGTTACGATAACGCGTTATGGACTGAAAATGCCGAGACAATCTTATAGCTCACTGAGATTATATTGACGAAGTATTAAGCCATATAATGATGTAAAAATCAAATTCTTCAACTTGCTATAGTCAACATAGATGAAGCTAGAATTAATTTATGTTTGAAGAAATTGGGTTAGTGACCGAAAACATGTTCAAAGCAAGCGCGATATTATAAAAAAAACATTTCTAGGGTATTATTGTATATACTCTAGATCATGTTTATAAAAGTGTTTTCTTTTCCCCACTATTTGGTAAAAACCGGTTTCTACTTTTCAGTAATATCTAGTATATATAAACATTCACAAACTGCACGTGTGAAATGACGGACTTTAATTTTATCAGTCGAAGATTTTTATTTCAAAATAATCAATCTGTAGTATTAAAATAAAACGAATAGAAATCCCAAAGAAGGCAAAGTATACCTATGGATAGGAAAATAATATGAATGTATTTCTTAATAGTGATATGGTAAGTCATTGTAAAAGATTATACCTTTGTATACAGGATTTGTTTTATATAGGGATAATCGAAATTTAGGTATCTGAAAGTCGGTGTTATATCTGGTTTGATATTCATGATTGTCTTTGTGGGTTATATTATGGATGCTATGTTCTTTCACGCATATAATACATTTTAAAATATATATAGGTGTAATTGTTAGCAGCTTTTGTTGCTTAAATGCGTTTTTGCAATACAAAAATTCTTTTGGCCTGTGTAGCACCCCAGCAATGATAATAACGTAGGTCGCTTTACTAAGGAAGCTACCAAAATAGAAAACTCGGCATATCCAATGCTGACTAACGTCCGCAATCTCTCATCGCAAAGCAACTTATACTTAACGATTTGTGAAGCTATAGATGTAATATGAATGTTCCAATTGAACGCATGGTCTATATGCAGTTCCAATAACTTAGTTGCTTGATGTTGTTCAATAGATTTGTCGTTTATCCTAATTAGTAAACTCTTATTGTCACTGGATGGACAGAAATGTGGTAGTTTGCACCTGGTATGATTAACCATTAAGCCATTAGCTGCTAACCAATTATTTACTGCGTTGACTTCAAATGAGGAATTAGTATGCGCTTCATGTTTATCTAAATGATTGGTGACAAGAGTCACGTCATCAGTATAAACTATGCAGGCGCTATTGCGAATTGCGGTTGACATATCGTTAGTATAAATAATACATAGAAGCGGGGCTACTATCGAACACTGTGGTATTCCTTGATTAATAATTAGTTCATTATAACAACTGTGGTCAATTTGCACCAACTACACTCTGTTGGTTGCAAATGAAAGTAGCCAATCCCTGCAGGTACCTCACAAGCTGATAGCCTCAAGCTTAGTACAAAGTATTGTGTGATCCACCGTATCAAAAGCCTTGGAAAGGTTTAAAAGTGTTCTCAGAACGGTATCTCCCTTATCCAAGTTTGAGTAAATTTCATTTAGCATGTGAAGATCGGGAACCATGTTGGGGTGCGTGATGACGTTATGCTTATTTAGAAGTTGTCCAATGCGGACAAATATAAGTCTTTCAAAGATTTTGGATAGAGCTGACTGCAGAGCGATGGGTCTGTAGTTGTTAATATCATCCGAACAATTTTACTTTATTTCAAGCAATTTGGGAAAGTACCAATGATAAAGTAAGTTTAACGTTTAAAGTAAGTTATAAAATTCTGTAGGGCTATTTTCAAAAGAAACCAAAGTAAAACAAGTTAACACCAAAGTAGAATTTATTTATTTTATATTAATATCAACTCCAATAGTAAAGAGTTTTTAAAAGTTAATTTATAGTACCTATTCCGAAAAAATATATACTATTTTTGCTAATATGGCGGAAAATGTTGATATGTAAAGAATTACAGGACATATAACGTAGCCACATTTTACAGTACAATTGTTTGCTATAATTTAATGCAGATGGTTTCGTTGTGCTTAGAACATTTTGAATGAAATCTCTGGCTATTTAATTTTAGTTAGCAGGTCAACATTTCTGTTCTCCATATATGCCCACATTTTTCCGACTATGAATATTCACATACAACTAACATTTAGGTACACCCACGTCCAGACAATACGGCCTTGGTGATTTCATAACTACGGAACTACAACATCATCTCATACAGTCTTATTATAAAAGTAATTTTGTGCAGTATTTAGCGGACAATGTGTCATCGTGAGGAAAGCGAGCGCCTCTACAAAATAGTAATAAATTAGAATTACTCACATGTTATTAAACCGGTACAATAAAATATGCAGAAGTTTGGACTTCGTCCATGATAGTTAGTTCTCTTTGATTGTCACGCGAAGTTCGCCAATTCAATAAATGACCACCACGCTCTGGCTGGCAAAGATTCGTTATTTCGGTATTTTGTTTTACTTTGCTCGTATGCGAGTCGTTTTCCCCGTTTATGCACCATAAAATCGGGCGCTGTGAGTATACATTTTATGGTATGTAAATCTAAAGTTAACTGACCTGCCGGTTTTGTAGTTTTGTGGTAATATGTACAGCGTAAAAGTATGCTGATTTATCGCAGATGCAAGTGATAATTTTCGTAAGAGGTGCATGAAGACATTTGGAAAATGAAGCAATGTATCTGGATTCATTTATCACGTATCCTTCTAAAATTCTAAATAACTTATAGAGCATGGTTTATAAAAGTAGTTCTTTATCTTATACTTGTTTATTAATTAAATATTTTACTTCGTTCCTTATTATTTGAACCACCACAGAAGTGTGTAATTTATTGTTTGTTGAGTTGTACTGCGATTCGATAGTGTCATCAATATTTCTTGTTGTTTTCAACATGCCCGCATTCGTCGTGCTGTAGTACTTTATTTTCAGCAGTAGTTTACACGAATAAATTTCAGTAAACTGTAATCATTGGTTAGCTTGTTTATACAGAGATTCAGAATTCTTTTTTAAAACTAGGTTTTTAGCTATGCTCACATATGTGCACATTATTAAAGATAAACTGTTGTGAGAAACATCATATTTTATCTAAATGAAAATGTTAACTTAAAAAGTAAAAATTTAATTACGTAAAATTGTGTAAATCAAGAAAATTATTATATTATCAAGAATTTTACCAGTGCAGACTGCAATTATAAGAGAAAAATGTTGGAATATTACTTGAAATTTGAGATAAACGAAATTGTTGGTAATTATAATAAACTGGGATGGTATCTACGGATAGATTTAAATTGATTGTTTTTCTGGTATATCATCTATTTGCATTTAATATTTCACGTACTTTTGCTTTAGTCTTTTCTAAGTTATTATAAATTGTTTGTTAATTGCCTTTATCTGTTTACCTCTATTTTTAATAAATTCTTGTGTGATTCGTTCTTCAGTTAAATTAAAGGGCAAATTCGTTTCAGAATTACCATTTATTACTTCGAAAAGAGTAAATTTGGTTACCGAATATAAACTATTATTATACTTAGCACAACATTTACTACCTAATTGATTTTCGAACGCAACCACAATACGTTACTTAAGGTAGAAAATGCCTTAAATTTATGGGTGGAAGATATGACAAGAAAACATATTCCTATCGATGGCAAAGTGCTACAACAAAAGGCGTTGGTTTTATATGAAGATATGCAGACCCAAGATTATACTGAAGAGGAAGGAAAATCATTCACAGCAAGTAGATTTAAAACTCGATTTAATCTAAAAAATATTAAAATCACAGGGGAATCTGCGTCGGCTGATCATGTAGCTGCTGTCCTGTTTCCAGAAAAATTTAAACAAATTTTTGCAGGAAAGAATTATCATCCTAAGCAAGTTTTTAACTGCGATGAGATTGGTCTTATGTGGAAAAAAATGCCTCAACGGACTTATATTCATAAGACTGCAAAGAGTGCACCAGGCTTTAAAGCAATTAAGGATAGACTTACCTTGATATTTTGTACAAATGCAGCTGGTCATATGATTAAACCTGGACTTGTTTACCGATCACAGAATCCACGTGCTCTTAAATACAAAGATAAAGCTTGCCTGCCTGTGTTTTGGCAATCAAATCGAAAGGCGTGGGTTACGGCTGTTCTATTTACACAATGGTTTCATCAATGCTTTATTGCGGAGGTAGAAAGATATTTGGAAAAGGAAGAATTACCATTTAAAGTGCTGCTGATACTAGACAATGCTCCTGGGCATCCTGTGTCACTAGGCACAGAAAATAAAAATGTTGAAGTGGTTTTTTTACCACCTAACACGACCTCATTGCTTCAGCCCTTTGATCAAGGTGTCATTAGATGCTTTAAAGCCATATATATTCGACAGGTTTTCGAAATGCTGTATACAATGGCTAACGAATGCTCTGATATCGCTGACGCAATTCTATTTATCAAAGGAGCGATGGAGGAATTAAAGCCAGAAACGATAATAGCATGTTGGAAAAATCTGTGGAATGACATCGTTCTTAGTTCTGGAGACACACATGATATTAATTCACATCTAACAACGATTTTTAACATAGCGCAGAAAATAGATGGAGAAGGATTTAACGATATAACCAAAGAGGAACTCAGTGATTACATAAACGAAGAGGATCAAGTATTCACCAACGAGGAATTGGTAGACCTTATGAAATCTTCTCCAGAAGCGAGTGACGATGAGGATGAGGGTCAACAAGAAACGCGAGCATGGACGTTTGAAAAATTTTCAGCGATATTTTGAACTGCTCAAAAATTAAAAGAACAGATAGTAGAATATGATCCAATAATGGAACGTAGTATAAAAATTACTCGCCCTATAACAGACGCCTTGAAACCTTTGGAGGATTTGTTTAATCAAATGAAAAGACAAAAACGACAACTACCAATAATAATGTTCTTTGAAAAACTCGACAAAACTATCGATAATGCACCGCCATCAACATAGTTTGCTTCGGAACTAAGTAAACAATCGACTGCTAACTTGGACTTGGAGAAAGATGAATGAATATGTAGCTCACAATGATAAAGTTTTTCTTGTTGTGTATGTAAATATGTACTATATGTACATATGTATGAACTTATATATATATTAAACTTAAATTCTATTTGTGCCACAGGACAAGAATATTTATTTATTTATTGTTTATTTTAAATAAATATTATATAACTTATTTTTTCTTGTTTCATTGTTTAACTTTGCTTCATATTTCATATTGTATTCGGAAATAAAGCGTTCGCTACTACCCGCGGTGTTCAGTATACGCGGAAGAGCACAGAATCAAACCTCCGCGGATATGGGGGTACTACTGTATATATATATAATCCAATATCCCTTCTACCATGTAATGGTGTAGGATTCACCATGTGACCAACCATTTTAAAATTATTCATATAAATATATAAAAAAAAATAATTTATGATATACAATCCTACACCTTAATTTAAGATATAAAAACATATATCATAATTTATGATATAAAATTATATTTAAGAACAAAATCTACGAAGAATTAACATGTTTTAGTTACTTGTTACAAGAACTTGGTTATATATTCTCGTTAAAATTAGCTTACAATAGGTATATAATCCAAAGTGAAGAAAATACTCGGCATTTTATAAATTTTAAGGAGGGTGTAGTTGTTATAACGCAATATCAAATCGCTGAATATTAGATCGCTGTTAAAATCATCAAAAGTGTAAAAACTATAGTGAAACCACTCAATAAAGTAAATTTTGCATCCAAGAAACATTTCAGAAAAGTGGATAGTTTTAAATTAATGGGTCCTGATTATCACTTTGCACTTTAAAATTTTCCATTTTTGCAAATTTAACTAGTTTGCCTCCTATTTTTTTTATTCGTGTGTCAGGAGGCATTATATTTATTGACAAACAAAAATTGTGTCTCCCACGCTTAAAAAGTGTTTTCTCGGTTTACACAATGATACTTTATTAATTTCCACCGTCTAACTTGTTCTTCACAAATATTGTGTCTAATGATTGCTGTGGTGTTGTATTATTCGTTGTTCTGTCTCTGTCATATTCCTAATTTACTAATTTGACCGATTAATAGAGCTAACAATAAGAATATTAGCGACTGTAGTTGTACAATAGTGGTTGTATGTATAGCTTTTGGAAGTTATGGAAGCGATGGGGTAATAGGCAAAACCTAGCAGCTACGTTCTTCTGCAGGTCTCGCACCGGGAATTGGCGGAAGACACGCCAACTGCGCACCCGCCTATTTATTTTGCGCAAGCTGTAGGTATACACATAAATACGTACAGACGGTTTTCAGAATCGTTTCTAAGCCAACAGTGGAAATATCGCGCGCGCAGGCCAAAAGGTACATCTTGTGCACAATTTATCTTTCAATTTGTTTAACACAATAGCCATTGTAGACGCAATCGATCGCTAATAATACGGCGTAGCGAACTATTAAAAAATATTTTGAATATTGTTAGAGTTTGCTTGTTGTGGTAGGATGTTGCAACTAACAAAAAATGCGCACGAGATAGTCGTCATTCATACCACGTGATTACGACATTAGTATGTAATGATTAGGACATTATCCAAAGCTACATTCGGTTTTAAGTAAATCTGTTGCATCATCAGAGTTTGTTCTTTGAAGGAAAGTAATTTATTCAGTTATAGTCTAAAAATTTAAAAATTTGTAATTCTGCCATCTTACCATCTATGTCTCGCTCTAATTTCCAAGTATTACCCGTAAGAAAGGGAAAATAATTATTTTTACAGAATTAACAGGTGTAAGCAACTTTACGTACTTGTTAGTTGCAATAGGTAGATATAGTTGATTTATACATAGTAGGTATAGGTAGTAGTCTAAGCATCTACATGGGCAATTATCTTCAGAATGATTGTTACGGAAATTATGAGGAGCTATAGATTTAGCTTCAGGCTAAAACCATAACGAAGACAAGTATACAAATTGCTCGATGCAGCGGGAGCGAAGCTAGGCGATTGAACGGCCTATACGAGGAATGCTTTTCACATTACGACGACAAAGTCATTTAATGTTTTTGTGGAATATAAGCTCCAGATAATCATAATAATTTTAAATCCCAGTATATAAAAATTCCAACGCTACAATAAAGGCGACAATTTCAATTTAAAAATTCGTAAGTAATAACAGTGGCAGGTTTTCACCGTTTGTAGCACACAAGAAAGCGGTGATAATAAACATGTTAATCTTGACTGCTATATTGCCGAGAATGGTAGTTACTATATCCCTGATAGGTCTAAATATCTGTGCATTGATATTAAGGAATTTTCTCTTCTTGTTCCATAAAAAGAACTGTCTCCTTCAGTAAAAGGTTAAAATCTAGTTAAAATTGGAGATGAGCAAGCATGTTATATTATGTTACTTAAAAGTGACATCTTGATCGTGAAATAACGTGCTAAAATAGATACTCCCGAAAGAGGTTATATACAATCTAGTTATATTTCTAAATCAGTTCACACGCTAATGCACCAATGACAAAACAAGCCTTGAAAATATCATTATTCCTGGCTAATTGTAAGACGCTTAAATATTGATTTCGTATTGTATATTAGATAATACTCTTTAAGAATGCATTGACAGCCTATGGGCTGAATACTATATTGTACTAATCAAATAGAAAATTTGTTATTTGGAGAGTGAATGAAATTATTAAAACTAAACAATTCTTCTCTCTCGCAAATTTTAAATAATATTGTAACGATAGCTGATTAACCTAGTAAAAGGATTGCAGAGCTCTTATAGTTTTTCCAAGGTAATTAAAACTATATTGTGAAAGCTAGCCCCCGAGTTATTACCTATATTAAGTACATACCTTTGGATTTGTATTTGTACTATATTTTGATTTCCTTCTTTGAACAATTAGATAAGTTTTAAAGAAAATACTATTATCGACCTACATACTATAGCACATACGAAATTACACGTTGCAGTTGGTTCATTTGCCAGATTGGTTTCAAGAAGAGACGCTTTCTACGAGCTTGTATCCTAAACGTTTTCTTATTAATCAGCTTACTTTCTCGCCGTACTTATAATTTCCAACATTCCTAGGATGCAATTACAAAGATTATTTCATTCACATGATTGCGGCTAAACTGCACTATTATCATCATTAAATAATTGAAAGATAGAAAAACGAAATCTTGACTGCGTCGCATTACCGCTTGCCGAGAATCAGCGGGTTTTAGCGTGGCACGTAGACGTTTATTTCGTTCCAGTTCGAATAATCCCTTTTCCCACGACACTCACATGTGTATGCATGTGTGTCTGTGTGTGTGCTAATAAAGTACGGGTGATAAGATCTAATAAACTTGCTAAATCGCAGCCACCGGCGACTGTCAGAAAAAGACTGAAGAAAAAGAAAATTTGTGAATATATGCTATGGAAAATGGCTTGCATTGAGAAAGGAAGCAAATTGACACCACGCACACATCGACAACTACAGTAGAATTATTTTCTGTTGGCGAAAACTCCGCCCTCATGCGCACCTGACGTCACCAGCTCAAAGAGGCAGTTGATGGCTGGCGTAGAGTACTGCAGTTATATATATATATATAGGGAGACGATTTCGATCAAGGAATTCGGTCTTCCAGCAATGGAGAAATTAGTAAATGAAACTCATTTATTAATGCTCAATATTTCGGAAATGTTTATTTCCTTCTTCAGGAGAATTACTACAATTGAAAAGCAATCAGTGAAAACAAAATTAACAAACAAAAGTTTAAAAAAACTTACATGAGAGATCAAAATGTCGGCAAGAACGACGCACATAGATGGAAAATTATTATATCAAGTTAAAAAATTGAAGTGAGTTATAAACATGTTGTAAAAAATTTGAAATGAAATAGTAAACAGTTTGATAAAAAAACTGATGCGGTCAAATTAATAAAATTAATAAAATAATAACATATTAAAATTCGGAACCGAAATGTATAACACAGAAGGACGAACACAACTGAAGTTGTCAGAAGTAGCAACAATTGGCCAGCGCATCACGGGAAAATTCAAGAAGGTACAGTGATGTGAACAAAAATTGGAACATGTCAAGAATGCATGTTGCATATCTTTTCTAAAATGTTGGAGTAAATGATGCTAAGATGTTTAGTATCAGTTTTATAGTTAATGTTATTTTTTTCGGATTGAATGTACATCATTTCAAGTAAAAGGCGGCAATTATATCTGTTCTCATTAATTAATATTTTTGTATTTTCAAAGTCAAAATGGTGATCAAATTTTAGTGAATGGTCAACTAGAGCACACGACACTTTACCAATTCTACAATCGCTCTTATGTTGCGAGATTCTATCCCTCAACCATCGGGAAGTCTGGCCAACGTAGCACCCCGGACAACCCTTACATGGAATTTTATAAATTAGATTTGACTCAAATAAACGCGGAGTTTTGTCTTTGAATTTGCTAAAAAGAGAACGTGAAGATAGTACATTATATTTAGCAATCATAAGTTTTGAGCGGGGAACAAATTTATGGATATGTATTATAATACGGTTAGTTAAATTGTTAATTTTTGGAAGCTTTTTGTAAACAATTTGGAGAGTAGGATCATCAGTGCTGGGACCATCTGGTAAAATAGAATTGTAAATTAATGATCGAAGTAGTTCTTTAGGGTAACCATTGTTAATGAAAATGTTATAAAGTTTATCTAAATTGGTTTTTTTGAAACTCTCATTACTGATATGTGAGACGCGATTCCTCATCGCAAGGACACAGTTAACTTTTTGATTAGGGGAATGGTCTGAGTGGTAATTAATATATCTCCCTGAGGAGGTGGGTTTCCGATACCAGTCAAGAATGAGGCGATTATTGTCCAAGCGCATCACACGAGTGTCAAGAAATGGTATGCCGTCTGAAGTCTCGATCTCAATGGTAAATTGTAAGTGGGAATTGAAACTGTTGAAAACATCAACAGTGTGTTGTACTAAAGTCTCTGGGATGGCAGTAAGTAGATCATCGACGTACTTAAAAAAGAATGGTACAGGAAACTGTAATTGAGGCAGAACAACATCTAACAGGTGGTCCATAACAATAGTGGCAACAATGGGACTCAATGGGGAACCCATTGGAGTGCCAAATGTTTGCATATAAAACTGATTATTGAACGAAAAGAAACAATTGTCAAACACCAGTCTAATGATGGAAATGAAATTGTCATAAGTAATACTACAATTACTTTCTATCATGGACCATCTATCAGTGTATTGTATTGCTCCTCCTTCCAAACATATCAATTACAAACAATTATTGGCTGAGTTTGAGGACGTGGTTAGTTTTGTGCCAGATGAGGACAGTAGGAACTTACTTCGCTCTCGTGTCACTAACGTTGTAACTAACCACATCGATGCCACTTCCCATAGCTGTTCCCCTACCTCACCACATTTATCCATGTTTAATAATACTAAAGCCTTTTTAAAAACTCATCCTGAATTACTTGTTCTAGAGGCAGATAAGGGTGGTAGCACCGTTATTATGGATAAACTCCAGTATATCCAAAAAACTAATGATTTATTGAGCGATTTGAACACTTACAAACTTATAAATCGCGATTTAACGACGGCTACGCAAAACAAAAACAACAAAATCATTAAACAACTTGTTGCCACTAATCAAATAACTAAAGAATTAGGCAACAAATTAGTCGTTTACAATTCTGTCGCACCCAAATTGTACTGCCTGCCTAAAATACATAAACCGAATGTCCCTCTCAGACCTATTGTTTCCTTTATTAATTCCCCCCTTTATAACTTATCCAAATACATTGCGCAGATTTTAACTAATTCTTTTGATGGCGAGGATGGTTACAATGTTCGTGACACATTCAGCTTTGTCAATTCTGTTAACAACTTAGCTCTTCCCGATGGCTATGTTTTGGTGTCGCTTGATGTTGTTTCGCTCTTTACTAATGTCCCGGTTGACTTATTTATTGACATCATCACTGATAGATGGTCCATGATAGAAAGTAATTGTAGTATTACTTATGACAATTTCATTTCCATCATTAGACTGGTGTTTGACAATTGTTTCTTTTCGTTCAATAATCAGTTTTATATGCAAACATTTGGCACTCCAATGGGTTCCCCATTGAGTCCCATTGTTGCCACTATTGTTATGGACCACCTGTTAGATGTTGTTCTGCCTCAATTACAGTTTCCTGTACCATTCTTTTTTAAGTACGTCGATGATCTACTTACTGCCATCCCAGAGACTTTAGTACAACACACTGTTGATGTTTTCAACAGTTTCAATTCCCACTTACAATTTACCATTGAGATCGAGACTTCAGACGGCATACCATTTCTTGACACTCGTGTGATGCGCTTGGACAATAATCGCCTCATTCTTGACTGGTATCGGAAACCCACCTCCTCAGGGAGATATATTAATTACCACTCAGACCATTCCCCTAATCAAAAAGTTAACTGTGTCCTTGCGATGAGGAATCGCGTCTCACATATCAGTAATGAGAGTTTCAAAAAAACCAATTTAGATAAACTTTATAACATTTTCATTAACAATGGTTACCCTAAAGAACTACTTCGATCATTAATTTACAATTCTATTTTACCAGATGGTCCCAGCACTGATGATCCTACTCTCCAAATTGTTTACAAAAAGCTTCCAAAAATTAACAATTTAACTAACCGTATTATAATACATATCCATAAATTTGTTCCCCGCTCAAAACTTATGATTGCTAAATATAATGTACTATCTTCACGTTCTCTTTTTAGCAAATTCAAAGACAAAACTCCGCGTTTATTTGAGTCAAATCTAATTTATAAAATTCCATGTAAGGGTTGTCCGGGGTGCTACGTTGGCCAGACTTCCCGATGGTTGAGGGATAGAATCTCGCAACATAAGAGCGATTGTAGAATTGGTAAAGTGTCGTGTGCTCTAGTTGACCATTCACTAAAATTTGATCACCATTTTGACTTTGAAAATACAAAAATATTAATTAATGAGAACAGATATAATTGCCGCCTTTTACTTGAAATGATGTACATTCAATCCGAAAAAAATAACATTAACTATAAAACTGATACTAAACATCTTAGCATCATTTACTCCAACATTTTAGAAAAGATATGCAACATGCATTCTTGACATGTTCCAATTTTTGTTCACATCACTGTACCTTCTTGAATTTTCCCGTGATGCGCTGGCCAATTGTTGCTACTTCTGACAACTTCAGTTGTGTTCGTCCTTCTGTGTTATACATTTCGGTTCCGAATTTTAATATGTTATTATTTTATTAATTTTATTAATTTGACCGCATCAGTTTTTTTATCAAACTGTTTACTATTTCATTTCAAATTTTTTACAACATGTTTATAACTCACTTCAATTTTTTAACTTGATATAATAATTTTCCATCTATGTGCGTCGTTCTTGCCGACATTTTGATCTCTCATGTAAGTTTTTTTAAACTTTTGTTTGTTAATTTTGTTTTCACTGATTGCTTTTCAATTGTAGTAATTCTCCTGAAGAAGGAAATAAACATTTCCGAAATATTGAGCATTAATAAATGAGTTTCATTTACTAATTTCTCCATTGCTGGAAGACCGAATTCCTTGATCGAAATCGTCTCCCTAACTATTTATCGGTCGATAAATACATCCCAGTTCCATATATATATATATATATATTACAATAGAAACTGAATTTCATATTTTGTACGAATCGCGAAGGTAGTGGGTTTCTCCATACTCATTCGGGTTTGTCTTAATAAGAGAATAATATTTATTGCCATATGTTATATATACATTGACAGAGTCGAGATTTTACAATGTATATAGCCTACTTATAGATAATTAATTAGTTGATTCCACAAATAGAACAACAACAAAAATTTGACAGTCAGGGTAATAAGAATTTATTGACGCAATAAAAAGCCTTACTCACTTGATAGTCAAAAAGGGATTTTTTTAAATTAATCTGATTCACAGTGGCTTTAATATCAGGAGGGGGCTTATATCTCGTGTGTATAGAGCGAAATCAGCGCTAATACACGTAGGCGTTTAAAAATTTCACGGCATGACTCCCGAGGACCAACTCCAACCATACACCTCAGAATCTTTTTTTGAATAATACATAACTGCGAAGACGATGTTGAATTGCCCCAAAAAATTATACAGTAATATAGACGCGACTCCACACAAACGAAGTAAAAAGACTTTAGTGCTTCTAAGTCACAGCACTGTTGAATGGTTCCTAAGAGCGCATAAAACGATCGTAATATAGTTTTATTTAATATAGTGCAATGATCACACCAATTCAGGTTTGGATCAACACGGATACTCAAAAATGCCGCAGACAAAACCTCGGGGGTTGATCTACCATCGCATTTTATGTAAAAGCTACTTGGACAAACTGAATGGCCATTTTTGAAACGAATAAGCACGGTCTTACTTCAGTTTAAAGTCAATCCCAGGTTATCACACCATGCAATCATCTCACTAACTACTGAATTTGTCGTGTTAGAAACATACTCTTGATCACCAGAAATAACACAACAAAATCATTCACGTATAATAGAAATAGTGTTGGCCCAAGTATAGAACCCTGTGGTATACCGCTCGTAACATTCCAGGCATCCGAATAAAAGTGCTTCAGTATGCTACTACTCTCGCGCAACAAGCATACCAACGATTTTCTACGTGACAAAAAGGATTTAAATAAGTTATAAGTTACTCCTCTTAGACCGTACAGAGATAGCTTTTCCAGTAAAATGGTGCGATCAAGTGTGTCGAATGCTTTTTTAGATCAAAACACAAGCCAATAACACACTGCTTCTGATCCAAACTTTAAAAAACATTGTTTAGTACATTATATACTGCGTCACAGGTCGACTTTCCACGTGTGAAACCGAATTGGCATATCATAATATTATCCGCATATGTTTGCACTTCGGCTCCAAGCGTACCAAGAATTGCTGCAACTTCTGAACTTAGATAGCCAGAAAAAAAATCGTGTAATTGTCTATTTTAATATAAACCGGCATATTTTTGACCAGCCAAATAATATCCTGTTATGCAAGATTTAAATTTTCGTTTTCACGTTGGCTTCACTACAGGTATGGTCTATTTTAATATAAACCGGCATATTTTTGACCAACCAAATAATATCCTGTTATGCAAGATTTAAATTTTCGTTTTCACGTTGGCTTCACTACAGGTATGGTTAAGAAGTTTAAAAGCGGCTTTATGCAATTGAACCCGTAATTGTGAAATCTCGTATGTCATTAGATAATATAAAAAATGACTAAATCCTTTTTCTTAGTTTATTTGAATATGTATGGCAATTCAACAGAAATATAAAGCAAATATTTAAATTACATGCATTTACTTTTCCACACAGTACACACGCAAGGAATAGTATCTATAATAAGAATAATAAGTAAGTATACCTATAGATTTACCGATATTGACAATTAAGAAAGAAATGGGTACATATCGCAAATGGTTTTTCTTAAGCTGTTTAACGCACTGAATGGTAGTAAAGCTGTATCTTTCAAAACACCTTCATTCAAATAACACCAGCCTATAATTACATAGCGTGCATTACATGTTAATCTAAAAATATCTTATTTAATGACGGCCGTTAAGGTTGACATTGGTTTTAATTTCACCTGCATCTTATTGATTATTACTGATAATTATTTGAAATATTTGCGGTAACCGCTATTAATTACTAAAAACTATGTTCAAGTACAAAGTTGCAATTATATTGCTTATTTTATGGCAGCTTACGATCGAAGCAAGCGGATGTTCTCATATCTTTATGTATCGAAATTTTCAGAGATAAAAGCTCTCGTTAATCTTTAAATTCATAAAATTCTCCTGGATGAAATAAAAAATCTAACGGTTTCAAACGATTCTCCCCGGAAATAAGGCTTACGCAGTATTTTCTTGTTAATACCAATATCTTCAATATAATGGTTAAGTTTTCACATGTTCCATATAGGAAATGATTACTTATGCCCAAACTGAGGAAAATCATGCCACTCTTTTTTTTAACACACCTACTTCTGTCACATAAGCAACAGCTGTGTATATTGCAAATTTTGCAGTATGTAATAGTATAAAATCTCTAAAACGATTACTTCAGTATATTTTGGATTTCTTTTTTTTTCTGCTGAAAAACATACTCATTACCGCACATACGAATTGCACATCATAATACATGATCAGTACCCATGTTGAAAGATTCTTCATTGATCATCAATAAGCTTAAATTTTCAACAATAAAGAAGAATATTAACATGGATATTGGGTGGGCTCAAAATTCTTTTGGAAAGTGCTTAACATATGTCTTAAGTAGAATATTGGTATAGGAAGTAGACAGACCTAATGTCTACAGTATTCATCGTAAGTCGACGCCACAAAGGTTTCATTCATTTTTCAAGAAGGTAAAAGCTGTCAATTATAGCTTGATAAATAATACTATTTATCAAGTTAGAAAGAAAGTGTGCAAGTTTTTTGATCCGTAGGTCCGCGCGTCAAAGGTATGGAATTGCAGAAAGACATCGTAGCTAATATGATTTCAAGAGCTTTTCTTAGATATGCTTATGAAATGGATAAATAAGGTATCACACTAATCCTGTATTGGGACATCACATAAATGAAGCATATCGGCAGAATTTCTGTTATTGAAGCCAATGCATGTTTCTATTACAAAGTCTAGAATTCTCATAGTTGACTAAAAGGAGTTACAACTGTGATGTTCCTTGCAATACCTAACTTATAATCAATAGTATTCTCCGGATCCTTAGCCTTGGAGTAGTCCCATACACTACCACCTGTGGACTCAGAAGAATCGGCTCATACTGACTCTACATGACCACTGTACAGTTAATGGTGCCACGCCTTGACAGTATTTATCCACCATAGAAATAATCAGTATTGACTTAATTAAATTCTCTTATTTTTACTATACCCTACATTAGATATATGCTTACAATAGTTAACTGAAAAAAGGCCATTATAGCGTCTCATGGTGTACATTGGGAATCACCATACCAGCTAGATCATTCCCCTTAGTAGGAGTTGTGCACCTTATTATCAATCGTAAAACAGCCAAGCTAAACGTTATGTTAGAACTATTAAGAAAACCCAAAGTTCTTTCGACTATACTAATGGTTTGAAACCAAGCTAAATAATTTTTAACCACGTTAAGTATATTAAAGCACCTCACTCCAAGACAGTCCAGCAATGCTCATGTTTAATCTTTATTTTCATCTAATGCTCCATAGCACGTAATAAAGCTTTAGAATAACAGCGGCCTTTTGATACTATTTTAAAACCCACCAAAGAATTTCACACCGGACAAAGAGTATCTTTTAGCGATAATACAAAAGATGATAAGTGGAATTTTGCAACTAAATGCTAATTTTTTTATGCAAAATAGATTTTTTATGAAGTTGGTTTTAAAAATGAGATTTATTGACCTCACGTAAAACAAATTAATCTCGTGAACATAACTCATCAATATTTGAAATTAATAATCCACCCTCATGCAATCCTTGGAAATTGTTGAAACTTTACCTCCGAATACTAAAGTGGCTAAACCCATCACCATCCAGTCTATGAATTTCACGCTACCATTACATAGAACATCTCGGATTTCCAAACCACCGGATCGTTATTTGGAAGAACAATGGCACAATAAGAGAAAGGGTGTAGAATATATTATATTCAATGTGAAAGTTTCTTGCCCGTATGTAATAAAATTTGTTGGAAATTCTTGGTGTTACCGGAGGAATGATGTGTATTTATTCTGACATAATTATCTCACAGGTTATTACAAATAAATAATTAATTTCCAAAATTAAATGCAAACATTTATCTATGAAACTATAAATGTGTTAGCAACATTAAAATGAGATTAAATGTCATAATTCAAATATTTTGCAAACACCATCAAGCATAAATGTGAATCATTATTTTATTAAGCATCTCCTAAGTTATATTTTAGTCTTCTTTACAATCAGATAACAAAAATAGAAAGATGAAAAACTTAAAACTTAATTTAAAAATGTATCTGTCAAGTCACTGACATCCAGCGAGAAAACAGAAAATTTTACTTTTATCATTTAGTATAGAAACCTGTAAGCTGAATTGTCAAAGAATATTGTAATTAATTACTTATTAAAATTTATTATGTATAATTAATGTAAAAGAAACAATAGTTGAACGAAATCAACAGTTGAATTGTGTTACGTTACACCGGAAGATTCTCCGAAGGACCTGCATGAAATCAGTTGATTGACCCAGTTTCGAACGCAATCCAACGGTATAAGATTGTTTGGAATGTCAGTCTTTAGCAACCCATGGGAGAGAAAAGAGGTTTGTTTGCAAAATTTAAACAAATAAAGAGAAAATAGCATGGGTAGATAGACGCGTTCAAAATTTGAGTTATTAAAAGTTGGATTAACTAGAAAGAGTCTATTACCTACAAGTAAAGCATTTTACTAAAGATAACTTAGTGATAGTATTTTCCCAAGACACGGATCTGGAAGATTTATTGATATCTAGTAAATCAGACATCATTCCTGAAAGCCCGTCCAAGTCACAGCTCGAACCCAGACGTCGGGATAACTGCCGATTCTTATAAAGTAGGAGTTCTATGAGGATACCAGGATTGTATCAGAATTTTATTAATTACAAGACTATTCAAGCTCACAGCTACAATTAAAAACGTGAAGAGCTAACAGTGAACAGTGCTTACACAACTTTTAAAAGATATTTTACCTTGAGGAACGGAGGAATATCATCGTTCTTACTGAAGAGATTATATTAGCCCTATAATAATTTTTCATGTTACCTCAAATTTATTTATCGAATCTTGTTGCTTTCACGATTTAAGAACATTCATTTCCTTTTATACATTTCTTCAGAACCTGGAATTTTAAAACGGTTAACTAATTTACATATCCATCACTTTATTACACATCTCACCGATTTTTTGGCAATCACAGGATTTGGCGGCAACAATCCGTTACCAACAAGTTATTTTTAATTTAAAGTAAAAAGCTTCCAAATAAGGCGGAAAATGAGCTATATTTAAAATTTATTCAAGATAAATAGCCCTATCTTGCATCGTTTAATCGAAGGGCGCATGCAAATCGGGCACCAAACAGGTAGGTACCCTTTGCGGTCAGTTTCGAGGGATTATGAAAACTGCAATTTGGGCACCGAAGATTTAATTACCATTTAAGTACGTATTAATGGTCAACTCGAAATGAACCGTTCCCCATTGTTAAATATTTATAATCCTTAAAACATAATGTATAGTGAGTTTAGATACCTAGAATAAGTAATGATTATTTTCATTTACGATTTAAGTACGTATTAATGGATGTTTTCATGTAACCTATATAAAGCCTGCAAAAATGAAACACATTTTATTATTCTTTGGTTATTGAGATTGTTGTAACGCGTATCGTGTATAGTTGCAATGGAAACCAAAATAATTTCCAGTAATAGAGGAAAACCAGTGTTAGTGTTTGATAATTTTAAATTTAACACTTGGCCTAATGCTAAAATTGTTGGTTGTAGGTTTCACTTGTCTCAGGCATGGTACCGAAAAATTCAAACTTGTGGTTTGGTACCGGAATACAAGCATGAGGCAAGTGAAATAGGCAAGTGGTTAAAATTGACTTTTGCACTTATGTATCTCGATCCGACCGAAGTAGGTGAGTGTTTTGCTCTTGAATTGTCTGAAAATATGCCCCAAGACCCCCGAGTTGTGAAATATGCCGACTATTTAGTAGATACTTATATTTCTGAAGAGTCACTTTTTCCACCTATTATCTAGGCAGAACATTCATCTACCATCACTCGTACAACAAATGCATGTGAGTCTTTTCACAGTAATTTTAAGAACTCCATATATGCCGAACATCCTAACCTATTCGTTTTTGTTGAAAAACTGAAAGAGTTCCAAACCGACACATATATTAAAATTCAAAGTCTTCAAAAACCTATACAAATCCATGACATGAAAGTTAAAAAAAGACAGAAATTTATTGAATCAATGATTATTAAATACCAAAATAAGGAAATCAATAGGCTACACTTTATTAAATGTTTGTCATTCCATTGTTATGTCAATAAATAAGATATTTAGATTAAGATATTTTGTACAATTAATGTAATCATTATACAATAATAAACATATTTTCGTATGCTTTAAAATAGTTATGTATTATTTACCTACCCAAAATTATAATAATGACGAATGAATAATAAGCTTATATAAAATAAGAGGCTCGGTGCCCAAAATGCAATTTTTGTAATAAGGACCTTTTGGGTCGGTGCCCAAAATGCATGTTGAATTAGTCCATTTATTGCCTTGGTGCCCAAAATGCAAACTCCCCAATCGAACCCCAACAAACGGCTTTAGAATAGATTTCTATAGTTTTAATCAAGAGTCTTTCAGTTTTACAACATGTACATATTCAAAAGCTTTCTGCTCGAATTTTTGAGTGTTGTTCCATTCTATATATCAGAATGTTCGTGTCTATGCAGCTGACACAGTTTACGCATTCTGTATTAAGCATTAGTCCAATAAACACCCCAACTATAATGTAATAGAGTAAAGGTATGTAGCTATTTTGCTGAATATCTCTTGGGTGACTGCGTTTCTAAGTAGTAATCTTCAATATAAATGGTAAACTGGTAATAAAGGCTATCTTTAGCCATTTAATGAATAATTTCAAAATTAGTAGTTCGCCGGACAGAGCAAAAATATTTATGCCAGTAAACCCAGTTTTATCTTTTGATGGCGATAGACAAATTTAATATTAAAGGCTTAGTCAAACTAATTAGCGCTAATTAGAATCATAAAGCGTTCGTGATATTTTACATTTACTATTTTACGTCTGCATACTAGCCAACAACAACACCGCGACTTTAAGCGCTTACATTTACTTGTAAACGGCGTCGTAGGATATACGCGAGGGTATTACAAACGTTACCTTGAAGGTATCGTTTCGAATGGTATAACGTCCGGTTTTAAGCTGTAAGTACTAAACTCGTGTCTCCAAGGGAACATACTTCAGCGACTGAATACTCTCGCCGACCATAAAAAGTGTATTTATCACTATTCATACCGTAGAGCATGGTATCAATAAAATACGTCCACATACGACACAATAACAAAACTTTCAATACAAGCACAGTTGAATAAATGTCTTCGATACACGTTGGATGAATAGTAAGTTATGATATTTAACGTGATGCCTCCGTACCACCGGTGCTAGATAATTTTAATATTCTTTTCTCGATGGCTGAAGCAAACTGGTAACAGTATGATAACAAATCACGGTGACATCATTTTGTGTACAGTAAATAACAATTTACGTTCGTTTGTGTAATGAATATTTTTAGTATACTCGATATTTATTTTAAGGAGCAAGGGATTGTTGCTTACGATTTGCAAAATAAAATATTTATGCTTTGATTTCTGAATGAACTCCAACGCTAGGTGTAGTATAAGCATTGCAGGATTTGTGGATATGTCATTTCTATAGCCCAAACTCCAAGTTTTATATCCCATACGCTTTATAAATAACTGTCTATCGCAATATAAAGTTGTCTAGAGATGTTTACATAACAAAAGGTGAAAAGCTAGACACATACATATCTGCCGTAAGTTGGCTGTAGATTAAAATTGGTCTTTTGTGCAAATTTAATATAAATAAACGGAAATAAAAAGAAAAACTTTAAGGAACGGAACAAAAGGCTGTAGCCCAAAACATTTTGACAGAACAAATGGACTTTGGACCGTTTGGTTTTTGATTATTAATGTTGGTAAAAACATATATACGACTACTACTAAGGATAGCTAATCGTCATGGTTTTATTTATTTTGTTTTGATATTGTAAATTACCATAAGTGATAATAATATGTAATTCTTATTGCTCAACGGAATGAAAAAAAATCATTTATAGGATAATATTGTTGAAGTGGCTAAATATATCATATCTGTTTTATGGTATAGTATAAAGAATGCCTTTTCAAAATAGAATACATTTCCCATCATGTCATACAATGGCGATATCTTGGTGTCTCTTATATTTAATAGAAGTACTGGTATTGCATCTAGGAATTCTATTTAAGCTGGCAGAACTGGCAAATCTACATTATTATGTAGTAAATTCAGCCAGAAGTTAGAGCTAACTGGTTTCCTTGTAGAGGCTAGAAACTGAAACGAATATCATCTATCATCCAGAAGATACATTTTGTCAGCTTTATAACTTAGGTACTTAAGAAAACGCTCTTGTAATCTTTCAATACCTGCTTCCTGGCATATAACGGCATATTAGGAATTAGGCACTTTTATTCGTCATGTTTGCCATTAACTACCGGCGTGATACAGGGTTCAGTACTTGGTCCTGTACTCTTTAATGTATATATTAATGATATTGCCATTTTATTGCAGAACGTTTATATCACCATGTATGCCGACGACATCTCTGTTCTCGCAGAAGGTTCTAATTTGACGATGAACAATTTAGGTCAGCTGATTCACGATTGGTTCGCTTACAATAAACTGGCATTAAGTACTGAAAAAACTGAAAAAAAAGTTCAACACCCTGCAGATTGGTAACGAAGCGTTTGCAGACCTATCTTTATATGAAATTTTAGGCACAAAATAAACCAAATAATTACCCCCTTCCTTATGTACATGATATTTAGGAACAGCCTGTATACACTTTGTGTTTTTCATAAATAAAACATTATTATAACTACATACGTAACGCAATATCAAAGAAGTACAAACTTGAAATTTCGAAATCCAAATGGAATTACTCTAATTAACACATAAAATACACAAAAGAAAAAAAAAACTTGTTAATGCAGTGGACTCTTCAAATATCTTCACTCGACAATTACATCGAATTGGCATAGCACCTTATAGCCAAATGCTAGAAAGAAAGAAAAAACGATTTGATATATATAATATCCACTGGGGTCACAGTATATGGTGGCTTGAATACCGCTGACGCTTTTGCGACAGTTGGGGAATTAGATACACCACAATTAAATCATGTCTATGCTTTAAAATAAGGAAATATAACGATATGATTAATAAATTATGAGATATATGGGTAGAATGCAAGAACCAAATGCGCAAACATTGTATGTCACTAGATTTCTTCATCCACGGTATTCTGACAAAAATACCTTTTCAAACATAACATTACCTGTCAACCAACGCAACGTAGATTAATGTTACCGCCCCGCGATAACCCGCACTACATTTTTTTCTGATTTCACAGTTACTTCCAATGTAAACTATGCATAATTTCCTTTAATTTAGTTTACAAAAAAAATTTAGCTGTATTTTTATTGCTGTTTTAATTGTTATTATCGAAAAATTATCATAACTAACATTCACTTTTACATAGAGTAAGGTTGTCAAAATCCAGTGGTACCAATCCACATCTGTAAACACTGACATATTTTTTTTAAATAAAATTTTCTAAATATTTTCTCAGTCAAAAACTTCAAATTTCGTGCGTTAGGTGATTTACAGCGCTCCAATTCTTTTAGGTGCTCGCCTCCGGTTCGTGCCTGAAATTGAGTTGGTGCGCTGTAAATGACACTTACCGCACTCCAATGTAAACAGCTATTACGTTTTCGTGCGGATGCTACTTTAGAAAAAGCTGGTAATTTTTCTTCAGCTAAACATTAAGATACAAGATAAACAGCAACAAACGAAGAACACAAAATAAGTGTTGCTTTTAATCTACACACATCTGCATCGTCTACTGCTCAAGAATAACGTAAATGTAAACCATTTGTAGTTTAATAAGTTGGTAGGATAATAGAGAACCTTGGAGACAGGTGGTGCGTCCTAGTAATCGTCGATGTAAAGAACTCCTTCACTCGATCAGTCATAACCTCATCATCGGGAAGCTCCGTAAAAAAGGAATTTCCAAATACCTGGGTAACACCAACTTTAGCTACCTAAGAGATAAGAAAGTAATATCGACCGTGGAGTGACGGGTGCGGTGTTCCGCAGGATTCGGTTCTGGGGCCGACCCTGTGGAACATTCTATACGACGGAGAGCTGGAACTAAAGCTGATAGTGGATGCTGCAACGATTGCCTCCGCGGATGATCCCGCAATAATTGTGGGAGCTGGTGACGACGACAGGCTGATGAACAACATCAATAAAGGCTTGAAACAGATCAGCGAGTGAATGGAAGAACTTAGGATGACCCTGGCTCCGGAAAAATCTGGAGTGATCCTCGTTAAAGCAACACGGTGGAAAAACCATATTACCTTCACATTAAATGGCGTAAGAACAGTGAAATACCTTGGAGAAATGTGTTCACAATTTACATAATAGCCGGAATGATGAAAACAAAGGAGGCCGAAGAACACACCAGACAAGCAATCGTAGAATAAACACTGAATGAAATGAAAAAAAGAATATGTTGCTGGCAATTATTAATCATTTGTTTTCAATATACTTTCTTCACATATTATTTCTCATCATCATTTTGATGCTAGATTTGTTAATTTGTCCGAATTAATTCTAACTTAATAAGAATTCAGGTGCCTAGATGTGGAGTACCTGCGTTAATCTGAAGTTTCTAACTTACCAAAATAGTTCAGTATACATATATAAACGAAAGATAAGAAATTAGATGAAATTAATGAAATTATTCTTACGATTCTTTCCTAACTAACCAACGAATATTTCTACTCCGTGCTTACGAAATGCTATAAATAATTCCTGCTTTGCGTGTTGATTATTTATAAAAATATGTGGCATAAGTCTGTTGGAGCAAACTTGTAATGCAGTTAGTTTTAAGCGATGATGCCATGTTGTACAATTTATCTATTTTATCGATGAAAGCACAAAAAGTCGCGTTATGATTCACAGGAAAACCGCTGCTCATCATATTGTTGCCTCAAAATTGTGTCATATACATGTAAATATTTTACAGTAGCGGTTTACAAGAAATCGGAGATTAATTTTTTCCCTGAAGACGGTTTGGAAACGATTCCTGCTTTCTCACCAATTTCGTCGGTTGACAACCGCCTTATCGTTTACACTACGGTCGCTGTTTACTTTGCAATAGGATACCTTCTTTTTTTCATATTTTTATTCCAAACCATTAGTCACTCCTATTCGAATAATTTCACACATTAAATTTAATAACTATTAGAACTGACTAATTTCCTGCCGAGAGTCACCTTGAAGCCGACAATCGGACTCGTATTTACGTACTTTACACTGTTTAAATGCATTTACATACACACCAATTAGATTTTAATTTGAATTGCATTTTTTATTTCCCTCTCTATCAAGCAGGCACGAACACACTTTCCGCTCTTCGACGGATAAATAACGAGTCGATCGCGTAATGGAGAGAACAATTTTTATAACTTTCTTGAATGGCAAACGTATATGTTTGTATCCAATATATAGTGTATTCATTTCAAGGATAAGTTATTGCGAAACACCAGTAGCTTTGCATTTGCACATACTAATATATATATCTAATATATATGTATGGGTATTTAAATTTCCACCTTCTTTTCCTCCTCTTTGCGTCCCTGTCAAGTAACCGAATCGTTACTTGCATTGTGCATGATCAAAGATCAAGATCAAGTGGATACAATGTTAAGGTCACTTTTTATATATGCAACGCCTTGCTTTTAATGACTACACCGCTGTGGCATGTGCAATACTCACGACGCGGCAGCAATAATACGATATTTTTAATGCAAAAATCAGGCGGTGGCACGGACACGTTTCTTATATCGTCCGGTTAAGTTAGATCAAACTGCAACTCGGTGGTGACGGTAAAAAATCAGGATCGAGGCTAGGTGGGCGCTGATTGATCGATATTGTACGGCAATAATAATCGATTTCTCGTGATTGATCGTTGCAGCTTTGGTACAATTACCTTTGGTAAACAAAATTCTGGAAAGGATATGTTGAGCAATTGGTTTTTATGCAACGGTCGGCCCCGTTCTTTTTTTGCACTCATTGCCTAATGAGGCTTTGCGAATGCAGGCGTTTTGAAGGAAGTAACGATTGTAAATAGCGTTTCTATAGCCTTATATTCAATATTGAATGTTAATGTCAATGCAAAGTCTCTTAAGCAAATTTCAATACTTTAAATTCAAAGACACTTTTGCTTGTTGATGATGCTTCTATATTTGCTGGTTTGGTTTTTACACTTTTGACTTATTTATTAATTTTGCACATAGGTACAGTCAACCCTCCTATAACGCGGTACTCTCAGAACGCGGTTTCCATAGAACGCGGAGCTGAAATTGCGACAGCCCTCCCATAACGCGGTACTCTTACAGCGCGGTTTAGGTTCAACAGAATTATATTGGAAAAAGCTACCATCTAGGACCTTCACTCTGAAAAATTTTAGGGGGTTTAAACTTTCAAAAGAACGTATCACCCTTTATGTGTGCAGCAATCTATCAGGGAGCCTGATGATAAAACCAAATCGTTCTTCAATTCCCCGTGTAATGAAAAACATTAATAAGACCTAATTGCCTGTATTCTGACGATCTAATAAGAAAGCTTGCATGACTCAAGATTTATTTAAGGATTGGTTTTATAATTGTTTATCCCGGCAGTGGAAACCTATACGATGGAAAAAAATTTGTATTTCAAAGTTTTATTGGTTCTTGATAATGCTGGTTGCCACAACATAGAACTGGATCATCCAAATATGAAAATGTCTTCCTTCCTCCTAACTGCACGTCATTAATACAACCTTTGGACCAAGGAGTCATTCAAACTTTAAAAATGTACTACACACGCCAACTTTTCCAAACCATTTTCGACAGATTAGAAAATAGTGAAAATAAAACTCTTACTCAAGTGTGGATGGAATTTTCTATTTTAGATTGTATTAGAACCGTGTCATCGGCTTGCGCGGATATTAAACCATCAACGCTTAATGCGTGTTGGACACCTCTTTTACCTCAAATGGTTCAAGCAATACAAGATGATTCTACAATTTCACTCCCAGTTACAGAAATAGTAAACATTGCTTCTCGTTTAAGCGATGAAGAATTTGCAGTAAACCATCAGGATGTAAGAGAACTAGTACTCGGGGAAGAAACTTTAGATAAGGAAGAACTGATGGAATTAATTGATGCACCCACCTCAAATGCATTAGTAAACGAAAATAAGGAAAACGAATGGGTGCCAAATCTCGATTTACAAGATGTGAAAAAAGGGCTAAATTTAGCTAAAGAATTAGAACTTCATTTCATTCAAACTGATCGTTCAACGGTGCGCAGCGCAAAGTTTAAAAGAGAGTTAAGAAATTGCTTAGCTCCCTATAGAGAGGTTTTAGTGGAGTTAGAAAAAAAAGCTACAATCGAAAACCAATGTGAAGAAGAACCAAGTGAGGAAGACATTTTGCCCATTAAAAGAAGACGAGTTAGGCGACTCATATGTGATAGCGAAAATGAGTGTAGAAAAATAAATAATTTTACAAAAGTCTTTCTTGTTTTTGTTGTAAAACAGTCTTTTAGTTTAGTTTTTGTCTCATTTTTTTATTAATCCTTATATGAACTCTTCAATTCCATAAAAATAATTTATAATTTACCTTGTCTTTTGTATTTATTGGTTTCCATATAACGCGGTACGAATGATGTGATTTGTACTAATGCCGAGTTTCTTATAGCGCGATTTCCATACAACGCGGTAGACGGTTTCCATAGAACACGCTACGAATTAGCCTGGTTTATACGGTTAAATCCGAGTTTCTTATATCGCGGTTTCCATATAACGCGGTACGCACTCACCGCGTTATAGGAGGGTTGACTGTACTTTTTTGCAAAACTTTTCTAAATGCAGTTGCAAGAAAGAACTAAAGAAAGAAAGTACTAATGGTAATAACGATCGTTGCAAGTATAGAAAATAGGTATGCAACCAAATTTCTGAATTGAAGACTAATATTGTAATAAAATAATTATTTAAGTGACGTTATTAATACCAAGCAACGGTAATAATAAGTAAATTATTGAAGGAATATTAGAGACCAACAATATGCAAAATAAAAGTAAATACTGTAGAGTAATAACACACCAACCTGGTAAAAACCTACGTCTTGGGTCGGGATTTACATGGTGTACGTGGACTAGCATAACTGAGAGACGCGATCGTTTCGTCACCTGCGAATAGATCGGCATACTAGCTCAGTTGATACCCGCGATAATTCCACTTCATGAAATGCATTAGGTTTTCTCGACATCCAAACTAGGATTCATTTGCAGGATATAGAAATTTTTGCAAACCATAGAAGTGTCACAAAAGTTTTTAAAATTCTGGGCATTAATGATACTGGAGACCTTAACAACACGTAAATTGTTCTGCTTATTGATAATGAGCTCTTAATCCAAGTATTTAGAATGCATTCCAATATAAAGTCAACAGAGTGTCCAATATTCAGTAAAATTTGTTATAATAACAAGGTTTTTATCAATAAATAAATCACTATGCTCAATGGCAAAAGAAATTCTTTAAACACAGGAACATTATAAAATCTTATTTAATATGCTTACCTATTATTTACCTATAGTCCAGTGAATAAGCAGGATTAACCCTACAAAGTAGTTTTAAAATTTTTACATTTTATAGGAAAATGGAATTGTAAGAAATGTAAATTTTCTGACTCGTCAGTCTTTATGATATACTGTCTTCAAAATCATTAATTTTCTACATTAAAGAAGAGATTATTTTGACAATTTAAATATGTATCCCCCTGTTAGTGTGGAGGAATCACTTCCATCTTTCAAGCAAGTTGTTGATTTACATATCAATATCAGTCCTGCTTTACGACGCCTGCGCTTTTGCCTTCATGGGCGCCGATGTCACCCTCCAACTTGAAGTCCTTCAGAATTGGAGACCTAAACTGATGGTAAGAGCCCCTTGGTTTGTTCCGAACGAGTAAATTCATTGAGATCTGCAAATTCCACTTCTGCGATACTTTCTTGAGCAGACTCTGACCGCTGCTGGGCTCGAGTCCAAGACAGCGAAAACCATTGTGTGCAGGCAATCGTCGTCCTTAAGAATGGTCCATCTCCTCGAACTCGAATTAGACATCCGCCGGTTTCATGGAATAACAGGTTATGTATAGAGCGAGTGGGCTCTCCCATGTGCAGAAACTGTGGGAGAGCGGAAGAAATTCGTGTGTACTTCCTGGCCAACAGTCCGGCAGCGGACAGGGCAAGACGGAGCAATTTAGGGGCCCTTCAGTTAAGCGAACCCAGTTTAAATACACTTACTCTCGACTAGTTTGTGGACTTCTTTGTGCGGGTTGCAACCAGGTCGAGATGGCTAAAACATCATGGGTACTCAATATGTTTTGTTGTCGAGTTGCCTTACAGGGTAGACTTGCCCATGAAAGTAAAAAAAAAACGCTAAAATAAGAATTTAAATTTTTTGTTATTTGCAATACAAGACAATCATTCAACTTCACGAAGAGTAATTTCCCTATATTACTAATCAAATCTACTCCGCGGCTTGTTTGTGCCACTTTTGTCAGAGATGAAAGAGCATAAGACCTGAGGTTCCTCACCCTAGCGGAGAAGTTCTGACCTTCAGAATTGAACAAACGTCCAAGTTAATGATAAATAATCTCTACTGATGTTACACAAACCATAGTATACAACAGACAGATACTCAGATAGTTGTTAGTAGAATAAAAACCGATTCGAGCAGGTCGATACGAAGACCTTTATTATATATGAATTTATATGATAAATATTATATAAATTTTAGTTGGGATTGGTATGATATCACCCCCAAAAAAGATTCATATCAAAGATACTAATACTTTTTTCTTAATTTTTACATATCGCTTGTGTGAAAACTTGTAATGTTTCTGTATTAACTTGAGTTTCTACAATGGGTGAAAAATTTAACATTACAGAGGTTGTAATGAAACAAAACAATTCCACATAACGAATATTTGATTTCATTGACATTTTTTTAGCAAATAAAAGAAATTTGTTGTTTCCTTAGACCTATATAGGTTATGTACCTACTATTATCGCTAAAAAGATTAACACAAACAAAAGAAATGGCCTCTTACCTGTCGCCTTTGGTATCCATGGGTTTAAAAACATCTCAATCCTCGAAAAAATATTGTGCATATCAAAACAGAATTCTTCTTATTGTTTTAATTAATAGCAAATTACAAAAATGCTGAAGAATTTGGAATGAAAGATGTTGATCGCTACGCAGTAATAAAAATTTTATTCATTAAGGGTTAAGAACTCTTTAGGTGTATCGTTATTAGGACCGATATTTCAATCTCCTAATAAATGTACCTAATAGCAATTTAGCTAATAAGTTATTAGGTAAATAACAACAGACCGTCTTTCAACGAATACTTATTAGATTAATAGTTATCCGGTATATTCATAACGCTAGTTGGTAATATCCCATAAGATTTAGAGCAAGCAACAAATAACAGCGCTATACCAATACTTACATAATCTAACTCTTGACAAAGTCTTTATCATTTCAATTATTTAAACCATTTATATGAAGCTCTCTAATACTTATACTGTCTGTCACGATTAACTATTTAAACAAGCTTGACCAAATCATCTTCCACAAACTCTTCAAAAATATCCATGTTTCTGGTTTATAAAAATAATTTCAATCAATTTCAAACTTTTTTTTTATTGTGTTGGCGACATTTAGAGACTTTCGATAAGCTTATTAAGGTTCTAATAGTACTTATTGGCTACGTCAACTACGCAATAACATTTTAGGAGAATAAACCACATACACAATTTTTATTACTTGGTGGAGAGAGTTATTTCAGTTATTCGGCTAATAACTTTTATTAGGAACTTTATTAGGAGATTGAAATACCGGCCCTTAGTCAAACATTACTCCAATATCCTACCAAAAAAGAAGTGTACAAGAAAGTAACCGTCTCCAACCCATTGCAAGCAATGGTTAAATGAAAATTAGTAAGTATCTTTGGAAATGCAGATGTGCATTATATCATCTGCTAAAATAGAAATAATTTAGTGTGAAAGAAATTGGGTTATCTTTACAAGACGCAGTGTGTGAGAAGTAATATATACTCATGAGATCAACAGGTTTGTACTAACTATATAAAACCTGAATGGCATTTTTAGTAACAGCCATTTATCACTCTCACACAATTTTATGTAAATGCTAAGAATTTTCCACAATGGAATTGTGCTACCAGTTAGGTATGTTAAACTGTTCGCTGGGTACTTATTTAGTTTGCAACGTTCAACTATTTTCTCGATACTTATAAGCACTTCAACTTCCCTTCATTTGCATAAATTGATTAATAAAAGTCTTTAATTACAAACCAATTATTTCGACAACTTCAATTAAATTCATTCTGCACATGCTTCACTTCGTAATTGACAATTTTCTATGATTAATTGATTAATTTCTGTAATATTTATGCCTCTAGTTGTATAAAAACAGATTGCATATATTTTCTTAATAGTGTAAATACCTATACCTACCCTCATCTATTACCGTTTGTGATTGTAACGTTCTGTTTTCAATGTTTCATATTAGCCTGAGTGCACAAAGTAATAGAATAATGTTGTTAAAGTAATGCAATAATAGTTGACAATGCTTGAGTTACATCTATTGCTGGACTGCTGTATTAACGTACCACCTATAAATTTATGAATATATAAGTTTGTTTATCAAGGAGACTTATACATCACATACACTGCGCGACACTCGATTGAACGCAATATGTATAACTTTGTAAATAGAATACTTTTTTAATCTTCTCTAACGAAAAGCAAAAATTTTATTTTGAAAACGATCGCGACAGTAGTTTGAACGCATCAAATGATAAACAACAAAATCGTGCTCGAAAAATTTATTTAATTCTAACATTCTCTTTGGTAAAGCTTCCCTTATTCTTTCTTTCAATTGTTCCTTATTGGTAAACTGTTTGCCACCACTGTAAATGTTGCGAGACAGCCATCCCCACAGATTTTTTATAATGTTTAAATCGAGCAAACAGTTTACCAATAAGGAACAATTGAAAGAAAGAATAAGGGAAGCTTGGACCGCAATTCCATTGGAATATCTTAAAAAATTGTATGAATCTTTACCAAAGAAGAAGTAGTTACTAAGCACACACGTTATTAAATACATTTTTACAGCACGATTTTGTTGTTTTTCATTTGGTGCGTTCAAACTACTGTCCCGGTCGTTTTCAAAATAAAATTTCTGCTTATCGTGCATTTTATTTCTTTTCCTTCATATTACGAATAACACTACATAGTCCATACAACTAACAAAGATTAAAAAAGTATTCTATTTCCTTATTATACATATTGCGTTCAATCAAGTGTCGGAGAGTGTATTTTCTGGTAAAACAAGTAACCTATGCAAATTAAGACTTATTTTGCGTTTATTTCCAATACTGCGTTGTTATTCTCAGCAAATGTAATTATGAATGTTAAGTGAAAGGATCTAGATTGTAGTATATGAAAGATTGATTTACTTTAACTCACTTCTTTAGTCGCAGTGTTGCTAACAAATTACTTTTCCACTAAAATATTTCATTACAACTGTGAAGTTTCTTGCTTACTTTGTTTTATAATATCAAATTATGCAAAAGTAAAGAATCGGAATTGACCTGCACACTTATTATTAAATTAAATCTACTTTGTGCTCTCAAACTTTGAACGAAAAAAAAAAAAAAGAAAAACGATGCGGGACACTTTGTATATTTATGTCTTGATGCACACGCCCATCTTGAAGACCCTTCTGGGTACTAACGGTACATTTAAATTACTAGACCAGTTGTTTGGATACGATGTTTGTCTCTCATATGGAGAATGTTAGATATGCCCTATATGCACATGTACACATATTTGGAACATGCCAGGACCGATTAACATTTATTTCGATTGATCTTGTATGACATGTTAGCTTGTAAAAATTAGTATTTAATGAGATAGTGATAATATTTCATTGTTAGGTAGTTACAGCATCGTGTCATTTACTCACTTTTTACAGATAATTTCGCAGCTACAAAGAAAAATGACGTCATCAGAAAGCTTTTTTTTCTTTAGCGCTACAATGTAAATGAAATAGGTAGTTAACCATTGCAGAGTCAGAGAGTGAATGGTAGGACGCTAGTAATAATCCGACGGAAAATAACTTTAAATGAGCCGCTTTTACATTCTTTTTGCACATTATATGACATTAGCATTTCGACGAGAATGATAAAAGATCGGCACTTATATAGCAAAACGTCAAAATGAACTTTCAGAAATACTAAATTAGAGACGATCATTAATTAAGACAGGTGTATGACATTTATGATGAGGGTATTTACGAGCAATTTATACAATGCGGAATTTATTCAACCAGGCTTGCACATTTTACGACGAGTCTCATGGTCATTTCAACTACGCTAAAAATCAGTCTTTAATTAGAAGAACTCGTGGAGGTAATGAAAATCACTGCGAACTCTTCATAATTGTCGTCATAATTTATCCTCGTTAGTATGTCGCATATGTTTTAGTACAAAATAACAGTTCAATTAAGTCCATCCGATGCACTGTAAACGAAATTAAACTGCTATAGGGCCCATAACAGATAAAAAACCATGAAAGATAGTTTTAATAACAACAATTTTTTCTGCATAAAACTTTCGTTTTGATGTGCACCTTCTGATTACTTTCTGATATTCGACGGTAGATAACTTCATTTGCATCGATTGAAATTCTTCGGCGATAATTGTTGAATTTTCAAACTATTCACTTTGCTGGGTTTCCGGGTTGAAACCGCGTTCTGGATCTGCTTCTGGTAAATGCGACGTTTCGTCCGCACTCGTATAGGGAATTTTCATGGCTGCTTCTTTCACGATTGCCCGTGCAGAGCAATCGCCATTTCAGCCAGTACTATCTTATGGAAATTATGGATTCTATTCTGTAATTTTCACTGAAAACATCCTGGTATTTGGGAGATTTTATCCCAAAGGAGAACTCCTAGAGTTTAATTAGTATTCCAACAAAACACGTATAATATCATATTTTATTGTTTTCTTAACATCAATTATAAACTTAAAATATACCTTATTAAAATTACAATTTAATTCTGAATGAAAAATAGATGGATATATTGCTGGGAATCACTGGTGCTATCACCAGCACAGGGACCGCTTCTTTTGAGACCATTACGGGCTTCTCCCCGCTGGAGCATTATGTGAAAGTGGAGGCTATGAATTCGATCCTTAGCCTGAAAACCAACAATTTGTGGCATCCCAACATTAGGGTTGGAGGGCACACTGATACTACGAGTACGATACTGCAAATGCCCACGGACAGTATGGCACCCGAATTTATCTTCACTGAAAAGTAACTATCACACTGACAAAAGTAAATGCTAGGTTTTTCCACTATCACCAAACAACAATGCACAATCTCTCGACGCGCGTTTCGCTAACCAAGTTAGCATCATCAGGAGATGATTAATAGTGGCACTATTAAAAAAACCTAGCATTGACTTTTGTCAGTGTGATAGTTATTGTTACACCAAAGGTTCCAAAACCCAATTACTGATTCACTGAAAAGGTGAAAATCTATCAGGCACGTAGGGATACCATTGCTCTTTATGACTGGTTCACGGACTGATCCAAATCTAGCCCGGGCACAGGAGCCGGATTTTGCGGACCGAGCCCTAATCAAAGGATTTCCATTAGCCTGGGGAAGCATGTAACCACTTCCAGGCATTCGCCCTTGCAGCCTGCGCAGAAATTATTGCAAAGGGGAGCCGCTCAAGGAAGAAAATAAGTATGACTGATAGCGAGGCTGCTATCAAAGCAGTCTCGAACGGTGTAACTAGGTCAAAACCAGTTACGGACTGTAAACAATCCCTCAATACACAGGCACAGTATCACACGGTGTCTCTGATTTGGGTGCCGAGACATGAGGAAATAAAGGGCAATATAATAGCCGACGAACTAGTCAAGGAAGGCTCTAAATAACACTTCACATAGGTCCAGAGCCCGTATGTGGGATTACCAAGGATTCTGCTAAGAGGGAGATTTGGACCTGGTCAGACAAAGAAAATAAAAAGGAGTGTTGAGTTGGGTGGCAAAAGAACAAACTCGATATTATTCTGCTGGCACTTTTGGATGACATCTCAAGATATGTGACTGGAGAGATTGTCTCCTAAGAGTACTTTTCTTCCATCCTATTTCCAAAGATACGGTAGTGCTACTTGATTAAACCAATCCTCAAAGATGGACTGGTCAAACTACCCACTTTGATTTCGGTTGTAAACTGTACCACTAGGGCCATTTTCTACCCAGGTAGGGTAGATATGTTGGGCTTTCTAGAGTACATAAGAAGGAAATAGTCTTCCCGAGGTAGTACTGGCAATCATGATTGATATGCTTGTTTTGGAGTGATCTATTACTCTTTGACAATGTTTTGAACCGCGCTTTGCCACTACTTTGTTTCTACCCGGGTCGTCTGAGACATTCGTCTCGTCATAATTGACAATATTTACGCCCGGGATATTAGCTAGCGTAACATCTAAGTCATCAAAATATTGATTTGTGAGTTTCATTACTTCTGCCGGTGCCCTTTTTATATTTTCCGACAATCTCACGCTTAAAAAACTGCTCGCTCTACTCCAGGCAAATTTTGTTTAAAAATTTTTATAGTCCGACCCTGTCGGTCCAAATATTGTTTCGCGATTGTCCGTAGGTCCATAAAGTCTAAGGGAAAATTCCATTTTGCAGCGGTTATAAATTACTGAACAAACTCATGCTCTTCTTCTACAGAAAATACTGTTTGGCCCCCGTATGTCTTTCGATGTCTCTCTCGCACTCTGTTGGAAATTGTAGACTTCGGAACCCCATATCTGCCTGAGGCGGCCCTTTGTGTTATTTTACCTTTCTTGACTTCATCTGCAGCCTTATTTATCTGTTCAGAAGTGTAATTTCGGTTGGGTGTGGTACCAACTAGCTTTTATACAGTCCAACTCCATCCTGCACATTTCAGTTCAATAGCGAACAATTTTTTTTACAAATTACGTTTCTTAGGTTATAATCGTAAAAGCATTTTGGGATTGTTGACAACATAATATTGAAATATTTTCAAATACTAGTGATTATTTAAATCATACACACGTCTTTAATCACCAGTTATAAAATGAAGAACTTAAAAATGAACTTAACTTTAACTTTTTTCAAGCTTTCTTTTTGATAAAAGGGGTGTGTTTTGACTCGGTCAAATGAAACCAGAAATAAATGACTATGAACTTGCCTACAAGACTCACGATTCAGAATAGCCAACTGTGCAACCAATATCCCCATCCAACTACGCCACCTCTGTGCAACTTCATCTCTTTTTACCGCTTTTTTAAGCTTTCCCTATGTAGTTTTAGTAATTTGTTCCATATTTTTTAGTTTCGTAAGTATCTTATACTATCACAATGTCAATTATTTCTTTATAGGAGGTATTATACCTTAATATTACGAACTACCTTTGCAATAGGTTTAGTTTATTCTCTTCCCATGCAATTGGTACATTGTACTGTTTGACAATACCTAACTAAATAAATCAATATGCCCGAAATCATATATAAACACTAATTACATAAAATTGTCTTTCAAATAAAGCCAATACCATTGCCGTTACCAGGATTTTATGGGCTTTATTTTATTTTAAAGTTCTATACTTCAAAAAAAACATCCAGTATGCTGGCATGTGAAATCGTGAGGAATTTTTGTTTGATTAATTAACTGAACACTCCTCATTCCTGACCATTCGATTATAATAATAGCGATAGGTAAATATGTCATAATTCCACATAGGTGAATTGGTATTGCGACACTGGCAAAAATATCGGAACAATATAAATACTTCGATAGAAAGTAAAATCTATTTCCACTACCTATGTATATGTGTGCACATATTAGTCCATTGCACAAATACTTCGAGCCAAATAAATATCGTAATAAGGAGTTAATTAGGTGATAGGAATTCGTGTCGGCAGTATGTGCCTCAAATAACTGCGACCCCATAACGAGAAAAGACAATAGGAAAGTTAAACGGCGACCCGCCACATAGCAATAGGCAGCTCAAACGCGCACGCACACACCGAGAGGCAACACATTTACACGTACGGAACGTGTGTGCGCACACGTGGTGTAACTGGCGATACTTTCCCACCTAAGTATGCGCGTGCACGACGTCGAATACGCACAGCTATTTTGAAAATTTCTGTTTCCTAATCGAAACGTTGCGCCGCGCACATTGACCTGCATTTCCTCGTGATTTTAAGTGCGACTGGCGCGATTTTCTCCAAACCCGGTACGTGAAACAATTTTAGAAAATCGTCTTCTTCACGTCCATATGGCACGCGGATAATTGGTCCTCGTCCTCGTAACCGACCTGGTAGAGTGCGTCCAACCTATTGGAGTGCGTTGCGTAACGTTTACGAAATCTTAGCAATATGCCGTGAAAGAATTTCGTTTCTTACTTTTTGTATAGGTGAGCGCCAAAATGTCGAACGGAACTATTAATATTCCCATTAGATAAAATACCAGTAAAAACATCAAAACAGAGTTGTAACGCTATAAATTTCAAGTTTAAAAGCGTATCTATACGCCACATTTCTTAGCTGAATTATAGATAAGGCTTAATTTTTTTTCCATTCCGAATTGATTCATTGGTTTTGTAATTAGAATAGCCAGTTGCAGTAAATCTCCCGTTCTCTATAAAAGATCTTTTCAATGATACATAACTGTGGCTATAAATACCTACAGAGAAATTCAGGGTTCGTAAAAAATGCGACGATATTTACTGAAATAAATGAAAACATAATAAGTAAGGCTTCTAAGTTGTTGTTCAGACTTTCGCCTGTCTGACCCCAGGATAAAAAACTATGAGGAGTACCAATCATGTTATCAAAAAAAAAAAAATAGGTTTCATGTACCTATGTAGCATGCAGATAAAAAAAACAAAATTTTAAGGGACTTGTACTTAAGGTTGCAAATATCTCCTCCCAGCGAAAGATAGAAACCAGACTACAAAGGAAGGGGAAAGACAAATCGAAAGCGGAAGACGTAAGCAAGCCTACTAGGAAAAATAGGAAGAGTACGGAGGGAAAAAATACATCACAAAGACTCTAAAACACTACCTCAGGCATTGAAGGGACCCAATGGGTATTCCAGCGAGGCATCATTCAGAAGTACAGATGATGGTATTAAACAAACGTCATCTGGGGATTACTTCGTATACCAAACTTACCTGGAATCATCATCTAGATAGAAGTACCAAGGAAGCAGTGGCAGCATTCACACCAGCCAGGCGCACATATGGGAAAAAATGGGGGCTAAAACTAGGCATGTTGCACTGAATATACAATATTGTGGTAAAACCAGCATTCACCCACGCTGCCTTGGTATGGTGGACAAAACTATGCAAAGAAAGTGTTGTTCAAAAGTTGAGTAGAACGGGGGCTATGCGTAGCACACTCATGGCAACCAAGAAAGCACTTTCAGACCTGCCACCTTTGCACCTAGTAATACAAGAAGAGAGGGTGCATTTAGGCTGCAGAATGTGACGACCATAAAGAGAGTTAGAACAAAACACATGGTCAATAACGGAACATGTGAGGGAGACGTCCCTGGAGATACAGATCCGGCATCACGTTGGTATAAGAATCCTTATATGATTATTTATTTAAATACCAGATTGTTTGGAAGGGGTTATAAGCATACCGGACACCAGAGGATAGGACCTGACCTGACATACTGACGAGTGTAATTGTAAGACTACTAATGGTGCCGGGGCGGGAATACACTCTCGAAATGAGGGTCACAGTTACGCAATTGCGACGTATGCTTCTGTGTTTAAGTAGATGCCCATGCAATCTCGCAGTGCGCCAAAAGAATGAATGAGAAATCGATGCACAGTAGATGAATTCACATTATGTCCTACAGCTAAGTGATACTAAAGGCTCTATCAAGCGGAAAATGTCGTCTCGTGGATTGCGTCGACAAATTGCTAGAACTATTGGACTGGACGAGTGGAAGTCTGTAAATCTGATCTGAGTACCAGGAATTTGAGGGCCATAGAAAGTATTATATCTAAGGACCTAACCATCATCAAACATTGGTGTAACTCCAACTGCCTTTGTTATAACAAGACAAAACGGCGGTTCTACCTTACAAAGGTGCACTGCAGCAACCATGTCTATTCGATAACGACACCGTCAATATGGTTCAATCTGTTAAATTCCTGGGACTTATCGTTGACGATACTCTTAAATGGTCTCACCATATCGACCCTCTCTCCAAAAAGTTGTATCAGATCTGTAGCCAGGGAGCTCAATCCTTCTACTGCTCGCATTACTTATTTTGCCGTTTTTGAATCCCAGTTTCGCTACGCGCTGCCCGTTTGGAGCACCTGTAGTTTGTACAACTTCAATACAATTTTTAAATTGTAAAAAGGGCAATTCGCTACACATTTCGACTAGGGACCAGAGATCACTGCCGACCATATTTTTCAAACTACAAAATCATGACTCTCCCTGCACTCGTCGTCCTGGAATCTGTTTCAGTAATTCGTAAACATAGTGATTTACCGAAAACACCTCTTCATAACCACGTTACAAGACGGTTGCAACATGACCTTTATTTACCTGTACCCAGTTCAGAGTTAACTAAGAACTCAAACTTCTACGATGCAATCAAGCTCTACAACCTTCCCCCAATCCAACTCAAATCGATACCAACATATGTCCAGTTTCGCAAAAAGGTAAAATCTTACTTTCTTCAGCAACCTCTTTACACGCTGTTAGCGATTTTTGCGGAGAGGGGCAACACTAAATTTCTTTTCCTTCAAACTTTCATCTCCCCTTTTCTTTCTTTGTGCGGGCAGCGTAATCTGCTGGTTTATTTTTTGACGACTAAGTGTATCTGACACTATCTATCTGTGTTTATTGTATATGTACCTTTTGAATTTTAAATTTGTTAATTACTCTGCTTTGACCACAAAATTAATTTAAAAAAAAAAGGTTGGTAAGACAAAAATCTCCGGGCCAAAAGCGATTTTCGGAATAAAAATACAAATGCCCCCGAAAGCATGTAGGAGACTTGATTCGGACAACGTGAACACTGGACGAATACTCCACGTAAAATGCATGGTAAAACCTTCACCGGAAATTCGTGCGGAAAGCCGGCTAGAGAACTGGTACAGATGAGCGAGACACAGCTCGGCATCATCACAGATTTGATGACCAGACGTGCTCTGACAAATTATTAGAGGGAGCCACCATTTCGGAGTGGGTTGTATGAAATACGGTCATAGCATTATAAGCCAATGAGCCGCAGCGCTTTTCGGTGACCATGAGTCGGATGAATCCGGGTTAAGGAAAAAAAAAGCGTCAACTGGATGAAGCACTGAATCAAGGGCAGATGGATTCGAATCAAGAACGACTCGGGATTATGGTATACGATTGCTTCAATTGGGATCATCAGTTTATTGTAATTAACGAAGAAAATCGTTAGAAAGATTGAAATACTGTTGTAAATGACCATCGACAGCGAATGCACAATGATCTTCCAAAGAGTCTAAGGGTATTAACCATGATGCCAGGGCAGTAGAAAACAGAAAAGCACAATGGGAGCAAGAAAGAAAATCCTTGCAAGCATACATATTTCATCATTATTTTGCAGAGCCCAGGAAATACGTTTATGATACTGACTATAAGACATTGAATCCCCATAATGAATATAGAAAGATAATCTTTTTTTTTTTTTTAATTCTAAAACTAAACTACAAAATGTCCAAAGTTATTTTTGCGGAAGAGAACCGTCATATGCTGTATTAATACCAAAAAATCTATTTCTAGCGCCTACATATTGTTTGTATATCATAAGAATTGGTTCGCGTTTACTCTACCTTATTAAAAATACCTGTCTTTACTTAAGAACTTCTGTTTATATATAACAGAAACAAAAGCTTTACTAAAACCAACAAGACTTGTTATTCGTGTGTATCTGTGAACACCTTTATGTAGGGTACTAATGCTAGTACACAAGGAGTTATTCCCCAATAGTAGTTCATTAACCCTTTTATGGAATAAAAGTGTTCAGAATTTCAAATCTTTGAACAAATGAATCTTCAATGTAGAAAATACTCAGCTAGTTTAATTGCACAGAAGTACAAAATGAACTCGTATATAAAGCGGAACGAGGTTTGTAAGAAGGAAAAAGCTACTTTAGGGAATTCGTTGGAGTGAAGTTCACAAAGTTTATCGACAAGTACCAAATGTGGTACCATGTTCAGAAAAGAACACGCTGTATTAAAATGCATGAGAAAAATAAAAAGAGCATAAGATTTCAACGAAGTCACCCAATCGTGGTGTTGTAAGCATGACAAGGGAAAGGTTGTTGTTTTTTAATTTTATTCTCTTCATTCTCACATGGAATAATAATTATACCCTTTTAACATTTACGTTGATGCCCGCATGAATTATTTCAACACCGGCGTTTACCCACAGAGCTTTCTTGAAAGTTACATACTTGTATCGCACAATTCAATCAATTTACAGTTTTGCAACGATCCGAAGGAGTCGATAAAAAAGTACTTGTACCCAGTCCGGCTATTTCATAATTCAAATCTATGTATGTAAAGTATGCATCGTGTCTGGCATGAAATTTGAACGAATTGCATTGTACATGTGCCTACATACATACGTTTACTATCAGTAAAAGTACGCGAATAGAGATTACATAATAAAAATGCATGTAATCAAAGTAAACTTATTTAACCAGGAAAAAATGCATATGTCGTGCGATGTATTATTCGGTATCGTAAATGTGCAAGTATGGACCTATGCAATGCGATGGAATGGCGTGGTAGAGTGTGTTCGCGTACATAAATTTAAATTGCCTTGTCATTACAGGTATAATGTATGTGACAAGGATATATTTATTATTCCCTGCTTGGTCAGCTAATTACACGAAGGCTAAGGGAAACAGGTAAATGGTAAAAACTGAATCAGAATGTGTAAGGTAAGAGCCCGTTACCACTTATTAGTAATTTCTGTTACTAGTGTTCGGACTTCCGAATGCATTTACAAGAGACAAACCTAAATTGATATGGTGTTAACACAAAGACAACGAACCAAACGATAAACTACGTTATTTCCTGCAATGTAGTCTCGTGTGTGTATGTAATATTAATACAATGTATCTTCAAGGAAGGGATTTATTTGTTATTGGGGAATATCAAAAACGTCAGCTAAAGTGATTACTTAAGTACATAATTGTACACTTTGGTAGCAGTCGGAATTTCCAAGCCAAGTCGTAGTCGAACCGTGACCTAAACTATTCAGAATATATTGCATGTTTTATTTTATTTTAAAGCATATAAACAATAAACAAAGCATTATATAATTTGCACCCGTTAAAGAGTGCGCCTCTCTGAAATACAGCTATCGTATGTGAACTACAGTGTATGGTCGGTTACCTGTTTTTCGCTATTCTCTCTGGTATAAGGGCTGTGTAAGAAAATTGCCAGTCGTTTTCTAATCATTCCTGTAAAAACAAAATTTAAAATGCGATATTAATAAACCCATACTATCGAGCAAGCAAAATAAAGTTAAATATAATCGTGAGGTGTTGCCCCAAATCGTAGAGCTACATATTATAAAAAAATTCCGACGGGCTACTCAATTGGCGACGTTGTAAAAACAATTGCAGATGCACATGCAAATAATAAGCGCACAACACAAATATAAAACACAACCCATAAACATAACCTAAGAAAGAAACCATCGGTAATAAATAAATGTACGGGTGCAGCATTCGAATGTTTTTACTTACTGCTAGTGAAATGAATCGAGTTGATTTTATGGAGGCATTCAACGATCTTGTAAACTGTAATTAAGGACGATATATGAATCGTATCTTTGTCTGAGTGCTCGAATCATTGGGAGGGGGAATCCCTTTTTTATTTGGGATTGATGGGGGCAATCATTATGTATGTTTACGATTCTTGCAAATTTGGATTTGAATACAGTTAAACTTATTAAAAATTTTCTTAATGGCATAATTGGAGACTTTAATATGATATCCTTATTTTGTCTCTACGGTCTTTTGGCGGTATGCTAATGGCCGGCTGGAATAGATGATGGTGCTACAAGAGGCAAAAAAGGGATGTCACATATCGCACTTGATGATAATGATGAATATCATCAAGTGCGATATGTGACATTACTGAGAACTTAACCTAACAGAATAACCGATGAATAAAGGGATGCATATTGTCATGCTTGTGCTATTTTCAAACGGTGTAATTAGTGGATGTTGATTCCTCGATATCAACATAAGCCCTAATGGAATGCTGCAATCATTAGGTGTGTTTGTTTACTCTACGGAATATGTTCAAGTCAACAAAACTTACAAGTTTGTGCTGTATACATGCATTAAGCAAGAACATAATGTTACCACATTGCATTTGGTCTGAACAAGGTGTAAGTTTGTGCAACTATGGTCAGCTGTTTTTCATGTGTATAGTTACTACAAAATGCGAAGAGCACAAACTGTAAACTCTAGAATTGTTAATTTGGCTACAATTTGTTGTTTTTCATGCTGATGTATTTTACGGCTTTTAGTAAATAACTACACTTAAAATGTGTCATTGGTTCCGATAGACGCCAATGTTAATATTCACTTTTCATTGCATAAGTATCATTAAAATATTTTTTTAGAAACCCTTGTAATAATGTTGATAAATATTGAAATTCACTCATTTTCTTTGTAGTATTTTGCCTATATCTAACTTTTGATCCAGGAAATTATAAAAGCAGTCCGCTAAAATTTAGTTTCTAGTAACCTAATAAATAAAATAGAAAACAGCTAAATTTCATAAAAATATCTACATTTTTACGCTTTCTACAACAATTTCTTAACCGACGCCGACGCCTGCGCAGTGACGTTTGCTGAAAATTAAAATTGGCATCGTCTATTCTATGGCGACTTCTTATAGTTAAGATTTGCTATAAGACTTATGGCGTATTTTTGAATTGTAGACAGTGGCGGCGCGTGGACTTTTATTTTGGGAGTGCACATGTGGGTAGGTACCAGGGTGTCCGGTTTTGAAAATTAACCTTCAAAACTCGCATTTTAGAGCAGTTTGTGACGTTCTTTCGCCTTATCTTGGGATAATATTCAGAAAAGGGCTTAGCGCAAAAATCCGAAATTGTTAGTTCTTCTTTTTATACAGAACAGTCACATCATAAACGAACAAAAATGACTTAAACTAAAAATTGTTTGAAAAATTGATAAGACCTTTAAATATACCAGGATTTATAGAATCATTTCCTTCGTAATGGCCACGTAATGCTAATTCGAAAGCACCACAAAATTTAATACAGTTTATAATTTTCGATAAAATGTATCTGTTCTTTTTTACTTGCTCATTATGTTTCTCGATATTCAGTCGGTACGCACTGTTTAATTGTTGTCGAATATCTTGTTTACCTAATAAATTAAAACCTAATTTAGCAGAGAGGTGTGTCTTGGAACTTGGATGTTTTTTAATTTTTTCTTTTAAATGGATTAAATCCTTGACACCGGATGTGGTCCATTCTGTTTGAACATCACCAGCAAATAATAAACACGGAAAACAATAAAGATTGTTACTAATTTCACAACCACATAACCAGGCGACTTTTTCATAAGTGTCTATCTTAAAGGTTCTTTTATAATCGCGTGTTTTACATTTTGTTACATGCATGATCGATAAATTCGGTTTTGGACGACCGGCACTTTTGATTTTTTGTTTTTCTTCTAATGTCAGCGAAGAAAAACGAATTGTTTTTAAATATTGTATGCTAGTGCAAATCGGATTCTCCAAATTATCCGCCATAATTGCGCGCGAATACAACAAAAGTAATTTCCCGGTTCCCGGTATACAACACCACACTGACAGACGACCGTACACAAACTAAATGTGTACATATGGTAGCTAAGTACTGAGGACTATTACGGGAGGTGTGGGTGTGCGAGGGGTAGCTGCTGCTCCAATCACGGGCCAATTCGAGAGAGCAGTGTACGAGCCGCATTACGCATGTTCGCGCCTGGAGTCTGAACCGAACATCGAAAATGAAAAATAAAATTAAATACGCAATAGAAAACGTTAGGTTTACGTCAAACACAAAAATAAATTCCTTTAGATGAACATATTAGTTGGGGGTACACGTGCACATGTGCACTTATTGAGAAGCCGCCACTGATTGTAGATCTCTTTGAGCGCATGTAGAAAGGCCACAATATATACTTTCACAGCGCGAATTTGCCTGAAAATGCACCTAATAAAACGTTTTTATAGGGTATAAACTGCAGTGAACTAACTTTTTGCACAACTGCCCTATGTGTGCGTGAACGGTCTAAAGACGAATCCACTCAATGGCCTAAAAGTTTTACAGATTCTGAGAAAAACAAAAACAGGTAGAGCAAAATAAGCCTTTATGCTTATCAACAGCTAAGGTTCCTAATCTATTTTCATTTACTTAAAATATTTGGCGTGATCCAACTGGCGTCTCTCTTTGTACCAACTGTAACACACGTTCTTTTACGTAGCAAACATACATTAAAATAAAACAGTCCAGTATTAATAAAATTAATATTAAGCCGAGAGAATGATTTTTAATTTTAGATAAAGGCCAGAACATGCCGCCGTCTTCTCGGGTAGGAAGTAAAGCCGTAGATGCCATATCAATACGATGTTTGGCACGTAAAAGATCCCTATTGGAGATTGGAACTTCTTGGCCTTCGGCAAAATTTTAGTAGGTGGTGCAATAAGGCAATAGATATCAGCGTCTAGTGTTCTAGTGAAACTATATTAATATTAACTTATTGTTAGTGTATGATTAGATCGGTGTTTCTGGTTAGCCTGTTTTCTATATTTATTCTTCGGTAGCAGTAAACGAACCCAAATTATTGTGTGACATTTATTGGCAAAGAGTTCCCTTTTACAGTATTTGATAGTTTCACTGACATATAATAGTATAATTTTTACACTAGGTTTATAAATTTCGAATGAATTTATGGAATGGATTAGCTTATGGTATTTAGAAACAAATAAATGAATATTGCGTGTGTACCTTCTAGCATCGACAACTTCGTGTTGTAGGTTATATAGTAACTGTTAAATCAGTGAGGCAAAGAACTGTTGTAACTCGTCTATCTGATTTCAAAGTAACTATAAATTATCGTTAATACCTACTGAAAGATGTGGCAAACGAGCTTGGAATCATTTATTACACTTAACGTCAATATCGCAATTGATTGAAAATTACCAAAATTAATTGCAGAATCAGTTCGAGTTCTATGCCCACCACTTTTGAAACGTTGAGAAATGGAGCCGCCATTACCTAATTACTAGAAAGAAATATAATATGCGTGCGTGTTGTACACACATACGCGTGAACTATATAAAAAAAAATGTGCCTGTTGGACTAAATATGATTAATGGCGATGCATATATAATACAAATGTTTAAATTTAGAGCTGATACTTGCCATTAAAAAAAAAGAAGTTACAATATGCATATCAAATCATATCCTAATAAATAAATTTTTGTGGGGAAAATATGTAAGTACAGGCATTTGGATATAATTTGGTGGAAAATTAGTAATTATATATTTATAATTGTTAGACATCTTTGTACGTGCTATGCAATTATCGGAAGACTTGATTTGTAACTAACGACTTAATTATAGATTTAATCCTTCTCACAATCAAATGTTAATATACAGGCTATATGGTTAACGTAAGGTACAATATTCATAACGATGTCGGGTGCTTTTTTTTTTTTTTGAAAACGCTGAAAAACATGAATTTTAATTTATAAAATACATTAGTTGACGAAAAGACTAAACACAGAAACATACATGCTTACCTTAAATAAATTTGTTTTGGACCAAATAAATCTACGTTTTGAATATCCGGAAGATAAAAACTTCTTAAGGCAAGAAAAAAATTGTCTTAACAGTATAATATTGCCGTAAGAAGTTAACAGTCTTGGATAAGACTATTTTTAGTCTCCACTTAAGAATATCGTTTACTTGCATTAAAAGCATTAGTCTTGGAGCAAAATGTTAGAATTCTTGGTTTAAATCACTTTTCATATCTTTTATAACGCTTTATACAAGTCAAAGAAAAAATGCCAAACATAATTACAATCGAAAAATGCCACCAGGCGGGTTCATGGTCTATTGTTGGAATCACCATACCAACAAAAGCAATGAAAGGGGATAGCCCTAGAGACGGACTCGAGTTGCCGAGTGCAAACCCACTTTCATCGCTATCGCATTCCCAAGCTGTGTCTGCGATTCTCTCCATCTACGGGACACAAGCAAACTCTCAATCCAGGAGAGGGCCATAACGTAAGCCTGTAATGCAGTTACAGAAATAAGCTCGGACAATTCATCTCTATCCACTTGCACTGAGCAAATATATTCTCTAGTTAAGAAAATTCATCGAAACAAAAGTTTTCTTGAATTATTGCTGCTATCAAACAATTTTCTTCCTACATATAAGCTTTGTTCCATCTGAGCTCGCAAACTGTCAGATGGACGTCAGACGCATGCGCATTACTTAATTTGTTAGACATAAAGGTGTTTATTGCAACGTATTTACTCAATGCGCAAGCCTCTGATGTCCATCTGACAGTTTGCGAGCGTGATGGAACAAACCTATAATAAAAGATGGCGCTGCGTATGGTACATAAAATCACAATTTTATTCATGCTGAGTTCCACTAATGAGAACATTTAATTTATCTTACATGCCTACCAACTTCTCACTAACTACAAATCATTTAATAGGAAGTCACAAAGTATTAAATATAAACCCAAGTGCTTCTGGTACTTTTAAATGTGTATTAATGAACCCAGCTAAGAGTCGTTTTTCGTGAATACATATTTTGTTAAGGTTAGTTGTATATTAATAATAATAATTTATTCAGTTGCCCAACAGAGAACATCCAATTATTATAGGACAACAGCATTGAAAATGTAAGTGTACACACATATGTAATAAGTAAAGTACATACATTTTGAGGAAAAATACTTATACTTTAACTAACTAAATTAAACTATAACTATAATACAATAATTAAAGAAAGAAAGGTATACAGAGTTTACAAAAAAAAAAGAACAAAAATAGACTAGTTATTGATGGCTAGTGGACGATCGGCTTACATTTATTCATAAGTGCAAGGTAGTGAGGTAAAATAAATGTCAACCGTGACATCAGAAAGTGAATTATACGTGGAGCACATTCGGTACATAGGTGAGTTTATTAATATATTAGTGTTAGGCTTAGGGCAATAAAATAATATAATTATAATACTACTAATTGGAAAGTTTGCTTGCAGTACTTTATTATACAGGGTGTCCCTGAAATAAGAGTACAACGTATTAAAAATGGGAAGCCCTAATTTTATTACACCTTTTATCTAAATTAATTTTTCCAAAATTCCCACGCATACGTGAGGAAAAAAATGGCAAAGATATTTATTAAATATCCGTCACGCCACTGGTATTTGAGACACTACACTTCTAAACAACGAAGGTAGGGCAGGCAACACGCGACGTATAACTACGCTCTGAGTCTCAGTCTGTCTGGATCCTTACGCATGAACACATCGGATATGGCTTTTACCACACGCGAGTTGTTCGATATGATTTATGTCTACGGCGAAGCAGGAGGAAGTTGTTGAAGAACTCTACGTATCTACCGGCAGCGATACCCCAATCGTAGAACCCCGTCTTACACGTGTATAAAGGATACTGTGTTTAGATTAAGAGAAACTGGTTGATTGCTACCAAATTACGAAGGTCGCGGACGTGAAAGACCACGTTGAATTTTACGAGCCGAAGAAGAATTGCTGGATATTGTGAACAGAAATGCAGGTGTAAGTACACGTGATGCTGCAGGGCAAGTGGGGGTGTCACGCAGTACGGCACACCGCAATGATGTTTATTTCAGACAGCTGTCATTGATCAGATTACGCACAAGTGAATAGAGTTATTCATTAATAGATTCCACATTTTACTTTCAATATCTTCTTTGAAATTTGCTTTAAATTTCGCGTACGTAATAATATTGGAGTCGTTGACTCGTATCAGCTGCATACAACGATTATAATAATAATAATAATAATAATATCAATTTATTGGCATCACATACATATATATACATTATACAATATATACAACAAATACATATGCCAAAAAGACTGAATCACCCTAAGGTGCTCTTCCTCCAGCCTTTAATCCCGTCCAAATTTTGACAGTTTAAGCCAAAAGTATAATTTGTTTGAATTGGCCACGTTGAATTTATCCTTTTTTTCACATCATTTATGACATCTTCGGTGATGTAAGACCCTGTAACTTGGGGACCATCTCAAGGTCTATATACATTTAACTTCCATTTTAATTTTCAAAAACCCAAGCAATTTCTAAGCTAGCTGTCACTTTGACATATCCCAAAAATATCTGTATATCACAGCTGTATTTACAAATGACCTTAAGATATAGTATAAACACAGATAGTGGATCCATGGGCGGCACATTCGTGACGTTTCAATGAGTTTTTAATTGTATATTCGATATTGAAATTGGCGTACGAATTTTTGGATACTTATTCAGTATAATTTGGGTTTCCCATTTTTAATATTTTGTACTCTTATTTCAGAGACACCCTGTATATTCTTCTCAGTGTTTCAACTCTAGAATGGATATCTTCGTAAGCGTTTTTAAGACAGATATCTAAAATGTAGGAATGTACTTTTACAGTTCGCAGTATTGCTAGGTGAACTATAATACTATGATGTGTTGTAATTATATTATACAGGATGTAGCGTCTAAGACGCCTCGGACCATAGCTTCCCTATCATACAAGATATCGAAGAAAGTCTATGAGCAATTGTGCATAATCACCCTCGCCATCTTTCTAAAATACTTCTGGTCAGCAGTGGCGTGCCGCATTCCAGTGACGTATCAAACTTATGTTTGTTTTAAATGGGACACCCTATATTTTATAGCAGATTTGAAAACCTCTCGATGAGTACTTATTTTTTTATATAACATGGTATACCCCTAACCTTTCTTTTCCTCACAGTCGGACCATTGTTTGAAATGTTTTTTTGGCAGGAGCTAAACTGCACCGGCGCTTAGCTTTCGTATTTAGGGATAGACTAAGACCTCTTGTACCCTCAGATAATTTTTACTGGCATTCGTAAATTGTCATTTGTCTCTAAAATTTCAATTGGCATCCCCCAAAAAAAAAATTACATAACTGGATAGCCGAAATTCCAAATTGTTCATTGGTACAAAAAAAAACAACACATTTCATTACGAAATTTTTAAGAAAAAAAAAGTTTTGTCAATTTGTCGGAAAATGTCTTTTTCCGAAATTGAGTCTATCATGATAAACCAAAGGAAGTGCAATTGTCAAAAAAAAAAAAACAGTACCAGTAAGAATAAAGTGACAGAAACATTATTCTCTGATAAATGTTGCGAAAATGCTTCGAACCCAAGAGGAAATGGTCGACATGGTGTTTATTCTTGGAGCATGTTACAAGAATTGCTTGGTGGCGTCACGAGTATACATTTCAAAGAGTGTTGGATAGATTTTCAACTACTGGGACTGTTCAACGAGCAACGAGAGTTAGACCGAAGCCAGTTTTGACCGAAGATAATGAATTGCAAGTTCTGGAGGCGCCTCTTGAAAATTCTTTTATTCACAATTTTGCTCTCAAACTTTCTGCGATATCTTGTATGATAGTGGAGTTATGGTCCGAGGCGTCTTAGGTGCTACACCCTGTATATGACAAATTTTTACATAGGTATTGAGTGTAACTTCTCCTTCCATTAATTTGAAATTCATGATATAATTTTTATGAAATTTAATTTTGAGTGTGTTATATTTGAGGTCTGTTAACACCGGTAGCAAAGTGGTAAGTTACATTATGAGCAAATAAAAAGAATAAGAAATTACCAGTTTGGGCTAAAACTGGGTTCGTTACATAGTACTTGCATTTTACAAACTATCGGTGATAATTGTAATAGAGTATGTAAAATTTACACGGTTATGAATGGCCACACTTTCACACTGATGTCCAATTGTTAAAACTTTGATCCTTCCTCTTTCAATCGAGAGTGACAATAAGATTATTAGAATTTAAAGTTATTTCAACAGACACTCTCAATCATTTAGTTGAGATTGACACACGTAGCATCAATTTAGAACAGATTTTCTCTCACTTTTACAGCCAGCAAATAAAGACCTTGCCTCTTTACCACTATTCAATACACCGACTGATATCTAGTTTGAGTTTACCACATCATCATCTGTATAATCAGAGCCGTTTGATAGAAATCACTGTAAAGTACTATCAATAAAAGTGGAGAACTGGTTTCCAATTAACACTCTTCCACTATCTTAAATAATATTTCCTGTGCAAATGGATAAGTTGGTTAGTCTCGCGCGTGGGCATACACATCTATGAAATAGAAGTTTACCTTGTTTAGAACTCAATGTTTCTGTTAGGATGTTTACGTTACTTTGTCGTTATATACGATAATTGTCGTTTAAAGGCTCCTAACTAGAAGCTCCACTAGAAAATTACAAATGGTAAGGTGGATAAATATGCGGACGGCCCGTAATGACACTTGAATTAGTTTAGTTTAGAGTCATAGCCGTCTTTATCGCTAATTAGATAACAAGTTCGTATGGAAACGGGCGATGGTATGTTTACTTAGAACGATTCTAACGGGATTATCACAGAGACACGTCAATATATTATGTTGAGAAGCCGATGGTTTGATATTTACTGCTGCGAAAATATCAAAGTATGTACTTGTACCTGTCATCGATTTTATTTTAACAGCTCCACCACAATTAAGCGTACATACAGGTGTTGCATTCAATTAACACATTATTTTTATACTAACTGTACGCAAACTTACCTACTTTTTGTTTGTTATACGGTAAATGTTATCATTAACGTCTTTGAAAATCTACTTATATCAATAAATCGCAGCGCACGATAGTTAGGTACATTGCTATTTATGTATGCATACAATTTGCGCAATATGAATGCTAAATGTGTATTGGTTAATAATAAGAACAACATTTGTTTGTAAATGTAACAACGTATTTGTTCCATATTCAGTTGTATAATTTTGCTTTGAACGATATTGCTCCTCAAATTGGTAAACACAAAATAAATATGTCAACAGGGATTAATTATTTACCTATGCATAAATCTGCAGGTAGAATTTTCTTATACGCTAATGGCACGTGCGTAGTTGCTCCTGACTGATAAATAACTACAAAATAAAGTAGATGCCGTCATTATAGAGTTTAGCAAATGATGTTCAAGTAATTGATTGATAAATAACGTTAATAAAACAATTATTCCAGAGTTTTATAATAATTACCGGAAACCACCTCTGATGACCGTCAGCTTTGGTAATCAAATTTTGTTGCCATCTCCATCCTGTAGATTGTTGACTACGCTACTTGACTGTAGTTTGGTTTAGGAGAAAGAAATTGATATTGTCTGCAATAGACTACAAAAAGCTTCTTAAAGGATTTTCACTCTTAAAGATGTCTTAACTAGTGGATACTCCTGAATGTTTGTTATGCGTATGTGCAATTTAGTGTTGGGAAATGTCGTTCCTTTTACGGACTAGTTCCTTTCGTTCCTTTTGTAAAAAGGAACGAGTCCGCTGAACTCGTTCCTTTGGAACTAAATCAAATATAGGTACATTCGGTATAGGTATCGTTCCTTGAACAATACACTCGCCAGCTCGCCGCTATACGCAGGCAGAGATATGTCGTTCCGATCGAAATTGGTATAAAGAGTGAGTGCGCAATACAAACATAGCATTCATCTAATGTAATCTACATCTACATATACCGTATCTATTATACATGTGCATAAGTTACGTATTAAATAATAAACCCAATATAGACTTTATTTACTATGGTAGATGTAACTTGTCAAAAAGAAAACAAAGAACGTTTTATTTTTATTTAAAAACACGTCCACAGTCTACAGTCAAGTTATATAAACAAGCTTTCAACACTAGCAAATCGCTTAATAGCGATAAAAGTTTCTTGTGTATGTAGGTAATCATAACACACCGACTGTGGACCGAATTCATTTCGTTCCGATCGAACTCGGTTTAAAGGAACTAAAGGAACGATGTACCGAAGGAACTAAAGGAACGATGTACCGAAGGAACTAAAGGAACGATGTACCGAATAGGTACATTTGAGTCCGGACCCGGAACGATATCGGAACGATATAGCGGACTCGTTCCTTTTAGTTCCATGTGCGGACTAGTTCCTTTGTACCGAGTCCGGTTGGAACGACACATCTCTAGCAATTCTCTCTTATAATATAGTGGTTAGTGACCAGGGTGAGGATATTTACCGTCTATGTACCCTACAAAAACGCATAATTATAATAATTTCTAATTTGCCTTGTCGGCGTCTTGCAGAGAAGTATACAGAACATACGGTGCATTTACTTTAACATCAATTTTATTGTGCAAACTTTTCATTTATATATTTCAAAATAAAGCTCGTTTTTCAACTCATACGGGCAATAATCACTACCACACCAGAAATAGTGCAAATTTAACTTATAACATTAGGCCAAATTATTCATTTTTTCCTAAGATCTCCGCTTTATACGAACCTAAAAACTGCAATGCTACAATATTTGTTTTCATATAATTTCAATTTGCGAGTATAACTTATAAACAAGAAGTTTCGGGTCAATGCATATACAATATTTCAACACTCTTTCAAGTAAAGGAAGGTAGTATTATCATTTTGTTACTTCAGCAGAAACAGTCTACACCCCTATATGATAATGTATTTTCACCACAATTTTGAAATTTAAGGGAGCGAAACTTAGGAAATATTGAAGATATATTGTATCACGCAATTGTACACTCAAATTTGTTCAAATATTAACGAAAATAAACGGAAATTAACGTCAATAACTTTTATGCAAATATTTACTCATATATCTGTTGCACAAGGTAGTTTTTAGTTTTGCAATAGTTACTGGCAAGTCAATATCGTATATGAGTAAAACAAACAAACAAAAAACAACTGAGAATGTTTAAATTGAGCCCATCTAAACTGCTCGACTGTGATGATTGCCCCTTATAATTATGATTCTCTCCTCAATAATTTACTGGAATTGAATAATTTCTCTGTGCATAAGACGTGTCCTCAATAATTATCCATCGTAGGATTTTGTGGTTGAGCTTACAGGAAATTAATTGAACTTGATAACTGGTATTATGCGTCCAGAATGTGCCAACAACCTACCATTCTAATACGTATGCATATACATACATATATGTGTGTATGTACCTGTATATACTTGTTCGCAGTGTTTGACAGCGAACGATGATGTTCGACCGTAATATAACATTGCCGTGTACAGTTGAAGTTGTTTTTGTATACCTTCGTTATCGTTTCATATTCTGTGGCGTACGTGCATGTGTATTTATAGACGATTGTTCCTTGCGTTATATTGGTAAATATGACTTAAAAACATACAATGTAAATGTCTGCATCCATATAGACCGGATAAGGTACACCCCACCCAGCAACACATATTTGTTTGGTGGTTCTAGGAAATAGGTGTGCCTTGAGATATCGCTACGCTGCGTGCATTTCGAGGAAAGTTCGTTTGATTGCCCTATACAGTTTTGTATTTATATTTCCTGGTATAGAACAAAACACCTTCACGAAATGATAAGCGCGATTGTCTACCACTAATGTTTTAGAAAAGAAAGGTAAACGAATCCCTTACTATTTGTTGTTCGACTTAAAAGTGTTTAACATAGAGCTCTTTAGAGTATCTCATATGGAGTTGTAGAAGACCGAAGAAGAATATTTTGTAATTTATACTGGAGTATACTATATTTGTAAAATCATTAAATTTATTTATCTTCAAAGTATAGTGTTGCCAATGATATGAAAAAAACGCTTATTAATGATAATAAGGGATGCTTAAGTAAACTCTAATTTTAAGTAATTGCTAAGTACATTTTAATATATTCCCTTATGCATACCTGATCTATTGGTATTTTATTTGCCAATAATGTTACTGAACTCTTATATTGTTAATTTAACACTAAAATTAAGTCGAAACCGACATTATTCATTTGAATTTTTTCTAAAGTTACGGGTGTATATATAGGTTATTTTCAGAGTCGCTGCAAAGCTAGCAGCATACATACGTACCACATCTATTTATTTGCAATTCTTCCGCCTTTATTACTTGCGAATGTTTGCGACTCAATGGCTGTTGTTTTAAACAAATGAGAAGATAAATTATATACCCTCTCCAAGTGACGCATTGATAAGTAAAACTATCTTCTACATGCGTGCGTTAAATTTCCATGCATGCATGCTGCTAACTTTGCAACGATTCTGAAACCCGTCTATACGTAACATATGTGTACACGAAAGCAAAATAATGTACCATAATATCACATCGTATCTATCCTACCGCAATTTTTTGCTAGTTGTTACATTTTTACAAATAATACTTCCAAGTTAGTTTAGCTAAGATTCTGCTTTATCTTCTCATAGATACATGTATAATATGCCCCTCGCGCCTCGCGCCTTCATACAAACATCCCAACGATGTTTGTATGAAGACGCGCAGGATAAATTTTTGAGATGGAACTTTCTATTTCTTTTTTTTTTGTTCAATATTTTTAATACTAAACACGTTGCTCGATCAAACACACCAATCCCAAATTAGGACGATTAAAATCAACAATTATTACATTATCTATAGTGTCCCAGGGGATTGGTGTAATGTATGTTGATATTGAAATAATAACAAGGTGAATTCGTATTCCAATCCTTTTTATTTTAATATATTTACTGCGACATGTTTCGGTTTTTTTCAAACCATCTTCTGGCAATAAAACGTCAAAAGTGTGTTATATGTAAGATTGATGTGTCATAAAATTTTTGTAGGTGCAGTAAGAGAATATTATTTATATATATTTCTATATCTTAAACTTTTAATCTGGTTGAAAACTACATTAAAATGATGTAACGTTACTGACGAAAACAACACATTAAAACGTGAAATATAATTTAAAAATCTCGGAGTATCACAAAACGTACAGAAAACACAACTAAATGGCCCGAATGCATATAACACACTTTTGACGTTTTATTGCCAGAAGATGGTTTGAAAAAAATCGAAACATGTCGCAGTAAATATATTAAAATAAAAAGGATTGGAATACGAATTCACCTTGTTATTATTTCAATATCAACAATTATTACATTGTTGATTTTTATTTCCAGACATTTATAGAGATACTGCGGCTGCATTCATTTTTTCTGGTCTTACTTGGATGTTATTATAATACAAAACGATGATTTATTTTCAACCATCACCATAGAAATCTCGCTTATTATTTAAGATAGACCATAGATCTAAAGGCTATAGCCGTGTAAGTATAGGTTGCCGCCCCCAGGGGATTTTTGGCTGAATATTGGGGTATATATTTGACCCCCTTAGAAGTGGCCCACAGCCAAATTTCCAGCCGTAAATATCAAACGGTTTTTGACTAATACAGTAGAAACCAATATTTCTTTGAAAATTTTTATCTGACGATTGGGTTGTCTAATCAGGACACATAACAAGTAATCTATAAGACCATAATAAATAGAGAATGAGCTGATTACAGATATTTAATGACTGAGTACACACAGAATAGCAGTCAGCAATAACCATGGATAAAACGGATAAGAGGTATCAAACATTATAAATCAATTACTAATCATTGAGATAACACCTTTGACGTTTTTCAAAGAAAAATGTTCTACAAAAAGTCGATTAAAGACAGAATGTGTTTTTTACTATGGCGTACTATTTGGATCGTCTAGAAAAAAATTGAAGTAGTGGTGATTGTTCCAAAATGGCTACTTTATCAAAAAAGAAATTGAAACAATTAACACAAAAAAAATTGTACGCGTAATTGATGGATACTGAATTTTTTTTATCTGAAAGCCTCCAAAGAAACTGCATAATTTCATTTCTCTTTTTTTTAGGTTCCGGTCGGACAACCCAGCCGTGAGATAAAATCTTTTGAAAAGGAATTGGTTTCTATTTTATTATTCGAAACCGTTTAATATTCAAAGCTGAAAATTTTGGCTGTGGGCCATATCTAAGGGGTTCCTATACACTGTAATTTTCAGCAAAAAATCCTTTGGGGCCGGCAACCCCTATTTACCCGGTTACGACTTTTGTCAAAGTTACCAAATTTCGTGTTTGTCATGAATCCGAAGAAGATAATAGGCATGTGACAAAAGATTCCCAAATATTTTTAATTAATTTCTTTTAGCAGTCCACCTTAGCGTAAAACTCAACAACACGTTCTTAAAGTGTTTAGATTCTATCCACAATGGGGTGCTTGAAGTTTCATATAATGTTCCAGTTCCCTCCGGCATTCATCAGCTTTCTTATGGGTATGTATGTGTACATATGTATGTTGTTGCTAGGCGAAGCATCGAGTTGTGGAATACACCATGATATTTTGCAATATTGTACCCATTCCCATTGAAATTTTGCCGAACTCGAAGAAATTTCAACCTCCGATAGAAATTTTTTACGTACTCAACATCTCATTGACACTGGACTTATGGCTTTCCTTCATATCCGAGAAGAAGGCATGTTCAGATTTTTATCCACAATTAAAAATCCGTCTCGGTCTGGGATCGAACTGCAACTACCTGTGGGTTGAAAAGCGAGCATGCAAACCATTCAGCCACCGAGACGACCTTTCTTACGGGTACCATGTTGGATTTTAACACCGCTAGAAATGGTCCTCCCTTTTGTCGTTCCAGAGATTGATGCTAATTATATTCCATGGAATATTGCAAAACTAGACGAAACAAGTATCGCAAAGATATGCAAAGGCTGTATCGTAGTAATAGACTAGAGATGAAACGGATATTCGGTATCCGGCCTATCCGGCTTAGTTTTACTATCCGGCCGGATACCGGATAGTAACTCAATATTCGGCAAAAACCGGTTTTTTTTTTTATTAAGCTGAAAAATTTCATCAAATCCACGCTAATAAACAGATTTATTGGTAAAAGAAAATACTGAAATAAAAAACACGATATATAATCTTAGAAAAAGCCTTTATTATTTATATTGTCATGAAATTAGTACTCAAAATTAACTAATCGCAAATTATAGTGTATGAACACTCGTTTTTCGGCATTTAGTGGCAATAAGCGATTGCGCTTATTCTAGTCTTTCGCTATATGCACTGCTAGATGGAGCTGAAGGGTAAATTCTTACAAACTTTGACAAATTGGGGAACTGTTTCTCATTAGCTGCCCAACAAATGTAAGGGTTGCGATTACGATTGATTCGAACTGTCTTCAAATAATAATCAATTTCGCTCGCAACAGAGTTTTTTTCTTGAGATTAACTATTATTTAAATTTTCGTCTGCTACTTCGTTGAAACATTTGCAAAAGGTTTGGTTCTTTTAGCAGGCGTTGGAGGTGAATTGCCACTGTTGGAAGATTCATCGCAAGCCATTTCTATATATTCCAACAGGATTTTCTGTTGTGCTCTTTCAGCTTCAACATCCCCAAAATAGCTTGCCTTAAACCTTGGGTCTAGGAATGTTGCAGTTAGGTAGTTTGGATCCTAAAAGGCTGAAACGACTTTCTAATTCAGCTCCTAACGAGGCTCTCATGTGTGGTAAGTCAGGCGTTCTTTCTGCTGTTTCTTCTTTGTCTAAATATTTTTTTAATGTAGCAACACCTCGGATATGCAGGAGAGACCAGAACTCCAAAAGCTTTGACCATTGTTCCATCAAGCACCATTGCTGAGGCGTTATATTAGTAAGTGTGTCGTAATCAGCCACATAAAGAGAAGTCGCCCGTTTTTGTTCCAACAAGCGCTCTACCATATAGAAGGTAGAATTCCACCCAGTCATATTTACTACTTCAGTTTGGATCTTCAATGACTAACTTACAACTCTCTGGAGCGAATGCATGAAACATCTAGCAGAATCATACTCGGCCACCCGAACACCTTTCACCATGTTAGCACCACTGTCAGGAATGGGTAAATGTATTTTCCTTTGGTTAATATTCCAGCATGCTGCGATCGTGTTATCACTATATTTTCTCCTGTGTGCTATCCTGGGAAAACCTTCATAGCAAGAACTCCATGTTTCAGCTGAAGGCCAAGAAACTGCTGATTTCAAAATATTGCCAAATGGGCGACCTTTTTTTCACCGTTAACATTTTTCTTTTGGTATCTTGCAAATTGCAGCCTAAGATAGCAACAAATCAAAACGTCACTGCGTATCATTAGTCGACGACTGATTTTGCAAACCTCGTCTAAATCTCAATCTAAACACGTCCCGACACGTTTGCGGCAACGGGCACGACGCCCAAGTATCCGGCGACCGAATATTCGGCTAGCGGGCTTAACGTATCGCCCGATATCTGGTTTCCGGTATCCGGCCAAAGCACTATCAGTTTCATCTCTATAATAGACAGACAAGATATCCGATCACTCCGCGCCACACGATTTTATTAATTCGAGACAATCTTTTTGGAAAGTCGTGGATTTCTGAAGCAATTGTACCGGCTGATAGTCTAATGGCTTGCACACTTTGCATTCAACCGTGACGTTCAGGCTTCAAATCTCACTGTGATCAATTACGATAACCGGTTTTTTTTTCCGGTGTAGTAATGATGATTAGGAAGAAAATTTGGCTCTGCGGGGGTGCCTGACAACCATATAACATAGACTTATATACTCCCCTAAAAAAACAAAAAAAAAATAGATGGTGTGGCCTGGAGTGATCGGACATCTTGTGTGCTGAAACAAGTATTGCTTTGTCAATTAAAAATTAAAATTATTTCGTTGGGCGAATCAAAACGATTCTGTGTGTAAAATATTTTTGCAGTAGATGTTGTCTAATTTTTTTCCTTTGATACGTTTGAAGAAACGTGAAAGTTTATATTCAGGCCACTTACGCAAAAATGAAATTTTTTTTTATAGTTTAAAGCAATAAATCTACTCTCTCCACATCTACGGCAATGGTTTAACATAACAAACAACAAATGTTAAAAGATTTATATTGTTTTGTTAATGTCAATAAAACTACTTACATTAGCTAAAATATTATGACTGATAGTGTTACTAGTTTATATAAATAAAATTAGTACATTGAAATGGAATGAAGAGAAAAAAATTTGGAAGGCTATGTGGAGAAAAAAAACATATTATTGTGGGTATATTAGGTTAACTGTTTAGAACACTCAGGATCAGTCTCGCCAAAATGATTTTTATTTTAGCCATAAAACAATTATAGAGCTCTAAATTATTTGTAAATACATATTCAACATTTTTTCATATAGAACAAAAAATAAACTGATCGTAGGAATGACGTCATTGCGTGCTGTACCATTTAATTAAACGCCTCTGTTTGTTTAATGTTGCATTCTAGCGTAACGAAATGAAATAAAGAAATGGCCGTGGACTCAACCTCATGCCATAGTTAAGTAAAAATGTATATTCAAGAAGTAATCAGGGAGCTTCCGTCTTGTTTTACGGAATTCGTGTATATCTTTGGAGCGTGAACGACAATACCGCCATTAAAAAAAAAGGTCATAATTAGAATTATCCACAATAATAAACCAAACCGAACGCGTAAAAATACGCCATTGACGCACCCAGGATACTATTCATCTAAATTTGTAATAAATTTATAAATTACAGCCAATTAAACGCACCTCCATCGGATAGCAGTGAGATACCTGTCAGAATATTAATTCAATATTCTGCCTGGAATTCTTTCGTGGCAATTACCTACCGGGCGTGCATTGGCGCTGGTTATAAACGCAAAATGTTCGTTTTTCGCGGCCGTTTATTTTTAGCCCCCGGTTGCTGAAGCCATGCGTGAACACTGAGTACCGTATCGGCGAAAAAGAATTGGTTCCCCTGCTCTGATGTCGTCTATGCATATGCAAATGTTCCTCCTGTATCATAGTAACGTACGGCAGTCGCGTAGGGTGCAGAAGAGAAGTTTCCGGTAGATCCAATGTCCACGATGACGAAGCGTTATCCTTTTCGTTTAATTATCGCCAATGGCAGACCAACAGCTGACCTAGCTAAATTTATATCTGTGTGAAACAAACACGTATCTTAAAAATGCGTCATTTGCGATTGGTTGGCAATGCATAAAGTAAAACGAGATACATCAAAGATTCATAGACATGCATTTCAAATACATTTTTTTCATCATTACAAAGAAATTACCACATAATATTTCCAAGACATACTCTAATCACTGTAAACGATTGGGAATAAACGCTTAAGCCAGTTAATAATGAACATATTAGCGGTCGTACATACCAGATGCATGTCGATGCGCACATTTGCTCATGAATAAATCAGCTCTCTGTGCAGAGCAAGTAGCAAAACAAAACGATACGAAACAGGTTAGTTACGTTTCAGTGTTCTCCGTGGTTTCGGGATCGTCCTTTTCTTTTCATTGCGAATAATATGATGATATGATTAAAATAAGAATGCAGAGGGCAGTTCCACTAGTCAGTAATTACGGTTCTGGTACTAGCGCACTAAATGTCAGTGTGGACGTAATGTTATTTTTGCAAATGGGATATGAAGTGCTTGGCGAAGTGTGCGTGCACGCTTCTTAAAAGTATCATTTCCGACGAGATAAACCACGTTAAATATTACTGTTATTAATTGACCCTATACCTGGAAGAAGCAATATAATTTAAATTCGATGGGAAAATTGTAGGTACTAATAATTTATATGTAGGTAAGTAAAACTTTAGTAATGCAAGTTACTGTAATGCAAGTTATTAGCTTGCTTCGTTGTGCAAATCAGCGCCTAATTGGGAATTATTCCAGTTACTTCAGTGCGCTTGGTTCGAAAAAGCATTGCAGTTTGAAACGGGTTGGATAATTTGTTTTGCGAGCGAACCAAACCCGCGGAAGTGCCATCTGTGTATAATTGAAGTGTATAGACATAGGAATGATGGTAAATCAACTGACAATTAGTTGCTTTTTACTTTATTACACCAAGATAAAAATATTTTCAGTTAAATATATATTAAAATAATGCCTTAACTGTCTTATAAGAAACAATACATTTGTGTTCGTATTTTGTTATACATATGTCCAGAGATTGCTTTTATTCTACTTCGATAATACATGAATTATTTATGTAAATTACAGAAATATTTAAAAACCCTTTTCTTCTTGTTGACATTTTACGTACAATGTTGTTTTAGATATATTTATAATTGTTTCATAATTTCTTCCTTTTAAAGATCTTTTTATTTACATTTTTTTTTGGAATAAAATAGATATAACATGTACATTTTTTTATAATTATTATACTGAAAGAAACGAAAACCGCAGAAGAATATATATAAATAGATGGATTATTTTAAACAGCCACAAAAAAAACAAGTTGAAACAAGTCAAAAACAATCCACAAATCAAAAAAAAAGTGATATATTGAAATATACATATTATATATGATTCAAAAAAGCGAAGCATCATCAGAAAAAAAAAAAAATAAACCTATATAATTACTAAAAGTTAAATATTAAGTTACAATACAACCAGAGTTAAATATATCTCTTAGCAGCAAACTCAGACACTACATCTAGAAGTAATCCTCAAATTCATATGGTTCCAAATTAATTAGCAAATTAAAAGTTTCTTTCTTGAATAACTTCAAATTATTTATATTTTTAATTCCTTGGGCAAGTTTATTAAGGAACTTTATATTTGAGTAGCAAGCACCTTTTTCAAATGAAGACATAGTGTGCAAGGGGTAATTATAATCTGTTTGAAATCTTGTATTATGACAATGGTCTGGCAGAAGATGTTCGTATTTTTCTTTATATTGGAAATTAAAAATTAAGCACTCATAAATATACAGCGCGACAACTGTAAGTAACCTATTAGTTTCCCACGACACGATTCTCTCAAAGGAAGGCCAAAAATTGGACGTAACACTTGTTTTTGAATTCGAAAAACTCTAATAATACCGTTGCCCCATAACAGGATGGCAAATTTCGGTCTTGATATAAAAACTCCGTAGTATATGTAATTAATACATTTTTTTCACAATATTTACTTAGAATTCTTGTGCAATAACTGAGTTGATTTAATTTTTTTTTACCAATATGTCCAGATAGGAGCTCCAATTTAGGTTTTCATCGATAGTGAGACCCAGAAAGGTTACTGACTTACTTAGAGATAAATTGTCATACATCTTGAAACTGTAAATTTCTATACTATTTTTTTTTGCATGAAATATTATAATTCTAGTCTTAGCTATCTTTAGTAATTGATCATTTTCAAAACTCCATTGTCTTATTCTATGCAATATTTGTTCTGCTTGAGTTTTTAAAGTAATTAAATCTTTTGATGTTATAAGTAAAGCATTATCGTCTGCATAACTAACATGCGTATGCAAAGTATTAATTAATATGTTGGGCAGACCAATGATATAAGTTAATATTACATAATAGAGGACCTAATACGCTACCCTGTGGCAAACCTCTATACACTTACTAGATGTTATACTGGATATGTCCTGGTTACTGTGGATATTGTAACATAAAATAGTTTTTTGTTGCAGTTTATGCAGTTTTTATTAATTAAAGCCTAGCATTACGTTCCGGTGTGTCTTTTTTATACGCTCAAACCCAGTGGTGGCTCGTAACTTTTTGCGTTGGGGAGGCTACTTTAACCTAATTCTTCTCGGTCAATACATTATATTTTTATACCAATTACTGTATCTTTGGAAGTGTAGAATAAAAATTGATATAAAGAATACACCAAAATCAAAAATAAAATTGTCTAGCAAGAACCACTAAGAGGTAAGAGTGAATTCTTACCTGAATAGGAAAATGGATAAAAGGTGTAAGCTGATACGTAAAAAGATAATAAAAACTTAAAATAAACTCTTAATAAATCAAAATTAAACTCTAACAGCAGCAACAAACTCTTAGCAAACTAATAATAAATAAATCATAAAATTTAGGGTAAATAAAAATAAGTAATTGATAAATAATAATAACAACTAAATAGGTCTGCCTTTTAGAAGCTAAAATAAATATACTAATTTTTTTTGAAACACGGAAAACTGTATTGCTCATTCTTTTCGGTAAATTAGAGGAATACTTCACTTTGGATTAATAATTTAAGAAAACCTTTTTCAATTGATATTAAGGATAAACTGCTTAATCTATTTTGATTCATGGTGTTGCGGCTGTAGTTGTTAATCCTTTTTAGTGTTGAAAAAACTCCTCTCTACTGAATCAGAAGTTACATCACAATACTTATAAGTTTATTCAGTTCTGGCATACATTCATATAAATCGTTTTTATTGATAAAATTTAATATCTTAGTTGGCATTTTACCCGGTATTTTAAAAATTTGTTTATATTTCTTGTATTTCCAATCCATAGAACAATCTACGCCTTTTCTGACTGGGCTCTGTGTCAAAATGTAAGTTCTTATATGAATCATTAAAATAACGATCATTATTTCTATATTCTTGTAAAGTTTGAATAAAGGCCAACAAACGATTCCGCGCAAAATTGATTAATTTATTCGGTAGTATTGATAACGTAATCGCATACGTGCGAATTGCGAACGTTTTACGAACGATAGCGCACGTCAACTTGCCGATTTGATACGATCTGCTCCATTTCAAGTTTCATCTGGGGTGCCTCAGGGCTCCAACTTAGGACCGCTTCTTTTTAATTTATATATTAATGACCTCCTGGACAGATTGGATTGCAAAGTGTTGGCTTATGCAGATGACCTCAAGATCTACAGTCGTATAACATCTATGACTGATTGCTTAGCTTTGCAAAGGAATTTAGACATCATTGAGGACTGGTGTAACACTAACAGCATATGCTTAAATACTACCAAGTGTGCGATACTTTCCTTCACCAAAAGTATGAATCCCTTCATTTTCAGATACAGTGCTCACCATTCAGAGATACCTAGGGTTACGCAATTTAAAGATCTTGGTGTAATTTTTGATCAATACTTAACTTTCTCCCCTCACATCACTTTATTGTGTTCGTCTGCTTCTGCCTCTCTAGGTTTCATTATACGGTCTTGTAGAGACTTCTCAAACATTTTAACAATCAAAGTGTTATTTTATGCATTTGTGCTGTCCAAGTTAGAGTATAGCTCTATTGTTTGGTATCCGCACTATCTTTACCAACAGCTGCTCATCGAGCGAGTTCAGAAACGATTTCTAAAATACTTATCGTTTAAACTTGATGGCATTTATCCTGCTCGCGGGACAGATTATACCTTCTTGCTGCATAGACATGACCTTCGTTCTCTTTCTCAGAGAAGAGATGAAGCCAGTGCCAAATTTCTTTTAAAATTAATAAATGGCAGTATTGATTCACCTTCGCTTCTAAGCCAAATATCCTTCCTTATCCCTAACTATAGTTCTAGGTCATGCGCTACATTTGCCACTATTAGAGCTCGCACTAATATTCTTTACAAGGCCCCCCTAAGCCATATGTATAGAAACGCCAACTTATTATATAGTGACCCTTTCCAAACTAGTAGTTAATATTTAAGTGCATAATAATTACTTTTTTTTTATTATTTCATACGCTATAATTTTGTTTCTTTCAGTTTTTGGTGTATTCATTTCCGATTTATTTATAGTTTGTTATGTAGTATTAGTTGGCTTTTTGTTTTGAATTATTGGCCTTTTATTTTTGTAATGTTTTTTTTTTTGTTTCAAATGTATTATTGCAATTGCACGTACACTAATGTTGTTTTATTTATGTTATTTTGTCCTATTATTGGAACCTTGTTCTGTTGGACAATAAACGCTATTATTATTATTATTATTATTATTATTATTATCTCACCGGTACCAAGCCTCCGATCATACTATATCGCCGTATAAAATACACATGCACTTGCGAGGATGCATCGATTTTAGCGATGGTAATTATTATCGGCGCGGAGCCAGACTTGTGGCAAGCCTCTTCGCTTGCATTATAGTGCGTGGAGTAAAATTTCGTGCATTATTGAAAATTGGTTTGGATTTTTAAATTAAATAGTGAATAAATGTACTATTTATTATAAATTCCTTTTAGTATATAGACAACATTATTATTAAAAATGATAGGGGAGACATAGCCTCTCCTGAGAAGCTGCCGCTGCTCAAATCTAATAATAAAGCAGTGGAGATAAGAATTGACTAAAATACATGTTTATGATGCTGTTGAATTCAACCCACCCAAGATTCTAATGATTTTGTTCTGCGTTAGAAATACAGTATTGGCGAAAGGTGACGAACTCCACAGAAGTATTTCGTATGATAATCTGGATTGTATCTCGGCAAAATATACTGTGACTAAGGTCTTCGATGACAATGTATTTCTTAAGGCTGAAAACAGATAACATGAATTATCTTAGTGGTTGCATTGCAATGGTATTCCCACAATAGGTTGTCCTGCAGGTGGATCCCAAGAAATTTTGTTTCATTCACTCGCTACAGAGAATTGCGCGCTATATGTATACGCAACATTGGTTGCTGTTTAGATGCTCTCTTGTGTGAAACAGTATACACTTGGTTTTATCTTTATTAAGACTTGGTTTGTTAGTACAAAACCACCGATGCAGATGATCGAAAGTTTTCACACATATTTGTCGGCTGTAGAATATTTAATGTCAATTAGAATTAGTATTTTTAAAAACCATCTGATCAGATCACACACTATAAAACGATTTTTAATTAAGAGCATAAATAGTTGCATTGGCTCTGTCTTAGGGAATGAGGAAAGCTAAAACTCTTCTGGGAATCAATAACCAGAAGAGATCTGCAGAATGCATCAACCCGACTAAAAATAATATTCGCATATTGACAGGGATCCTTACAGGCCATTGTAAACTGAACGGACATCTAAGCAGGCTTGAAATAGCGGAGGAAGCCGAATGTAGATTTTGTGGGGAACAGGATGAAACATCCATCCATATACTGCTGATTATCGCAGCTTTGCTAATGATACTTAAGTCCAATGCAGTGAAGTTTGTGGTAAGGTGTTTGAAAGTGTTGAAGGGAATAGCCCCTCGTCAAAAATTCACATCGTGAATGTAATGTCATGATTTGTTTGTAAACAAAGTTTTGTTCGTGTTTATTCGTTTTGTAGTGCCCTTAAAGTATTTGTAGATAACATCGAGTCTACGGTACCAACCTTTTTTGAACATGAAAACCTTGAAACCTTTTTATTAGCAAAGAAATTTAACGTTTTGATATGTTAAATCTCGTATTCGTGATATGCTCAACACTAAATTTACGTTTTAGTAATATAAATTAGAATTAATTTTATACATTAAAGCCAAATGTAATAATTTTACACAGTTTGTAATTAATTTCTGACTTCCTGCTGCAACATCTTTTAGACAGCTATAATTTCCAAAATTGTGGTAGCGTTAATTATACAATCAACGCATCAAATAAATTATAACCTGTTGTGCAACATTTATCCAAGAGCTGGGTATAGATATTGATACGCTTATATATAAATATAGAAATGTACATGTTTGTATTCGTGACATACGTACGTCATTTTTTTGTTTTTAATATTTTATTAATGAAGGAAATTATTATCAGTGTACCAGTGGACGATGTAATATATACGAGGAATGAAGCAACGGTTAAGTTTTTTTTTACCACGCTCCTTGTATGAGACGTTAAATTGCGTGTTCATTCCAATACTACAACCTCTAATTTTGGTGAAAGTTCTGAAATGTCGGAGAAAAGTTGTCGGGCTTCTTTAAAATAGTTTGGGTTATAGTAGCTGTTTACCATACTTGTTAAAATATCTTATTAGACACGTGCTGGTGAGATCTGTTCGATGTGTTTTTTAAAACCATATGCTGCATAAAATATATAAACAAATTTTGTGCTGTTCTTTATATAGTATTTACTTCTTTAATATTTTCTTGAAGTTAAATATTAAATTATAAATGCGTAAATATAGAGCTTTTAAACTATTCGTTTTCTACAATCGAAAAATTAAGGTATTATTTGTGGTGTTTATAACACTTACATATTGTCTCCTAAATTTTCATGTTAGAATAGACGATACGATTACTCAAAAGCACACTGAAACCATTTTACCCTGACACCCTCCTATAGAGTAACCCTCAAACTGATGGACGCTTGCGCCGCGACGTCCGCCATCATTGCAGGGACGCCATGCGTCCAACACGTGGTGTACGGCTCACTACAGCCGTCCCGTGCCGCTATCTAGTATCCAGTTTATAAACTTGCGAAATTACAGTTTACGTTTATAGCAGTTATTAACCAGGCAATTTAAACCAAACCTGCCTAGTTCTTGCAAGAAAACACGCATTGATACGTTGTGTGCTAAAGAATAGTATTTTTAACCCATATATCTCAAACTTATCGAACTTATTTAAATTCTATTCTATTCAGGTATAATTCCTTAAGTAACGGGTATAGAAGTACATTTTCTCTTTTCATAAATCTTCTAGTAAGTTCGTTATACATACGAACATATACAGCAGTATTTATTATAAAAACTTCATACCTACAGTTACAGTATATGAAAGTACATATTTACGATTACATTAAACAGCAAACCAGATAGCCTGGTTTGTTTGAGTTACTGTTAATACTTTTACTTCTATGCGTGTCTACTTTAAAAATACTGTAGTGTTAATTTATCATTTATGATTGCACGCCACTCCTAACGGAAAAATTATTGTGATATAAAAAATGTGAAGCATTACACTAATGACACTAACTATAAAAACACACCTAATAAAACGCGTAAACAGTTTCGTAAAAAAATATATCTTTATAAGGAATTAACAGTATTAATTATGATATCGATTTATTCTGAAGATAGTTTTGTATAGAAAGGGACATTTAAGGAAAGTGTGATGTGAAACAAACATTAACCTTTCTACCCTAAGGTCCTTCTGTCCAATTCTTGTTTCGTTTCTTTAGTATTAATGCTATTTCATCGTTCCAGGTTTTCTTTGGTCTCCCCTTTCTCTTTTGTATTGCACTTTTGCTTCCCATATCTGTTTCACTTGTCTTTGTTGCTTCATTCGGTTGATGTGTCCAAACTATTTCAGTTGATTCCATTCAATTATATCATTTACTGCTTCTATCTCCAGTTCTTCTCTGATTTGTTCATTCCTTATTCTATCCATACGTGTAACGCCCTTAACTGCTCTCAGATATTTCATCTCAATGGCCTGTAGTTTGCTTCTGAAAAGTACCATGTTTGCCTTTGGCAACGAACACGTTTTGAATGCTTTCCTTGTTTTGAAAGAATTGGTATCTTTGTGACTTTTAAACTATTAGCAAATACGATTGCTTACATTCAATATTTTTGAAAAGAATTGCTGACAGACCGGATGTACCTATAAGAGACTGTACCTCATCTATATAATGTATTGTTAATGCAATATAAGTCATAAAAACAAAAAAAATAATTAAAGTGTCTGCTGATATAGTTCTGCCTAAAAACAGTTCCATCCTCAACGTCGTTACATGCACTTCATTAAATTGGCTGTCTTCGTCAAAATCATATTCTAAAATGACAATATTAAATACTTACTACCACAATAATATCAACATGAAATTTTACGTTGTATTTCTGGTTGGTTTTCTAAAATAACATTATGCAAAATGGCAACGACAACTATTGCTGCTTTTGTTGTATCAATATTTTTGTACCTGTGTCATCACCATAGGCACCTTTAGCCAAGTACAGTTACCAAAACTTGTGTTTCAGGTGAAATAGGCAAACCACGATTGCTTACTGTACTTAAATTATCACGAATTAATTTTATAAAAATATTTGCTACATTTTTGGACATTCGATATTTTATTTTAAATGATTGTTCATTATACATTTCCAAAGGATTATGCCTTTCTAAATACAACTTTGGACTACGAGCCCGAGATGAATTTCTGCTTCTTAAAATTCAACTAATTCATATTGATGAATATAAGAGATGTTTATAAATGCTTGTCAGATTCTGTCAAAATCTTACAAGACATTCACTGCGCATGAACTTGATAATATTTTACCCTGTTGCCACACAGTTTTCTCTACTACCATTCTATTACTTAGTAAGAATGGCAAACCTAGTAGCGTCTAAGACCCTATTAGGGACTCGACTATGAATAAGGCTGGTAATTATTTGCACAGAATCTAAATTCCATGTGATTTTCAAAATGTTGCTCTTTATTTACATTGCAATGGAAATCTGCCTAGATTGTATTCAAATTAAAACTAGAAGATATTAATTCAATAATGATAAATTAGAATTTTGGAGTGGAAAAAGTGGGTTTTTGATATCCCACTTGGGGCCTTTATAAGCACAAATTGACAGTATTAAATAGAATTTGTCGGTAGCTGTAGTTTACTTACCAGCTGATGTGCTTGTCCTTAAGCTTCCGGTTACGTCTTGCTGAAATTGTGTAGATTTGTAAAATATTAAGGTCTTCCTTTTTTCATCAAAGCAATAATTTGAATTTTAAGCTTCGGAAAGCCTGTTACTATGAAATTTGGAGAAATAAGACTATAAAGTTGCAGTAATCTTACTCTTAATAAAATCGGTCTCCACAAATACTTAAACACACGCTTATCATTCTCAGAGAAAGGTGGAGTATAGTTATGCAGCTAGTGTTCCACATTTTATTCTAATGTCTTGCATACGGTCGTAAATTATGGGATACACGAGGGAAGGCGTGTTACGTGAGGTGCATACGCCCACGCACTTGCAACGTATACAGTAGATGCAACAACCGCGTTCATATTGTGCCTCCACTATTGTTATAACGTCATACGTGAACGTAGTAATTTCCGAAGACGAGAATACCTATGCTATACATACATGCATGCATGTAGATGCACACACACAGTTATGTACACCATGGGGAAAGTTGGAAGCGAGGTCGAACAACACCATTCGTTTCCTTCGGTGAAACTGTAAGGTAATATGTGGCACGCTATTTGGTGAATCCACGACGGATTGCGCGCAAATAAATTTGCTTCGTACAGTTTGTCGTTATTTGTTGATAATGATTCGTTATGTTAATGTTATTATGTACTTTTCTTTTAATTTGTTAGATATATAATGTCCTAAGGAGGAATGGTATAGTGGGATATCCCGGATATGATTGAAACTTTTGCAAGAAATGTCTGCGAGAGACCGATATTCTGTGGTGGTTGCTTTTATGATTATGTATGTGTGATATTAGGGTGATATTACACTGCTACCAGAAAGAGTCATTGTGTCCCCTCTTCTCGCTGTATTTACAGCTGGCCGTCCAGCCTGATTCCTTTTAAAAAGTGCAGAATGTCAGAAGTCCCCAGATTAGGTAACTTTCCCTCTTTGATTTCACATGGTCCCAGGTGCAGCGCCCTTAAGTTGCACAGTGCAGCACAGATTGTGAGTAGATGGATGGATGTTTCATCCTGTTGATGATTAACTACATCACTGTACTGAACCAAAAATTGGTCCTGAGACAACGAGAAAATTGTTCACATGAATGTTTCATTTAAGGTGGTCCGAAGAACAGAGTTCATCAAATAAATGAAAAAGATTTTATTAAATGGCGCAGAAATTTATTAAATAATCGGTAAACTATTCATATATTCACTGTATTAATAAAACCAAAGTTATTGAAAATGACAAAGCTTGATCGGCTCAATAAGATATATGATTAATGTCCTGAAACTTACAGAGACCCGTTATGTCACTTTATAAATTATTCAATGCAATGTCGTTGTCTTCCAGAATATTTTAAACATCTTATCAACATGCCTCTTTATAAGAAAGGTACCCTAATGATTTAAATAACTATCGACCAATAAGCTTATTAACCGATTTTTCTAAATTGTTTGAGAAAGTCGTTCAGAATCGTTTACGTATGTTCTTTACTAAATATGATTTAATAAATAAACATCAGCATGACTTTCTGAAGGATAAGGGTATTGATACAGCGCTATTTGAGTTTGTTTGGAATGTTATTTACCCCTTGGAGAAGAAGCAGGTTGCATGTGGTTGCATGTTGGATCTATCGAGGGCGTTTGACAGCATAGATCATCAGAAATTACTCAAAAAATTGGAATGCTACGGAATAGAAAGCAAACAGTCTATTTACATACTATTGGAAAACTTATATGTTCAAAAGATATTGTTGTTAATAGGGGTGTACCACAGGGTAGCGTCTTAGGGCCTCTCTTATTTGTCATATACTTCAGTGATATGCTGTCAAACATGTCGGCGATTCACACTCAATAACGGCTAATTACACGGATGATACTTCCATACTGATTGTCGAAAATTACAAAAGTGAAAAATAAAAAAAGTTAGTTCTTGAGTGTAAGCACTTTTAACCCAACAGTCGAGCCGTTTGTTGAATTGCTTTAGATACGAAAGCCCTTTGGAATTTGATCTCTTTATAAGTTTACATTAAGATATAATTTGCAAAATGTGTTCATGAAGGAATCGGATATGAAATAATCACTATTCCCAATTCTATATATAATAATTTGTAATAATTTTATGTTGCGAGGTTTATCTCTTTATTGTTGTTGACCAAACTTAGGTCAACATATGCTTGTTTGGGCCGTTATAAAGGAAAATCTAATCAACTGTAACATACGCTGCTCTACAACACGCTGAAGTGTTTCATATTCAACCAAATAGGTGTTGTTCGGTATAGATTTACCTATTACTAGCAACTTGCGGCTATTTATATATGAAAGGTTCTAATGGTTGGATATATCGGCTACGTCATAGTAAAATACGTTTAGTTTGCTAAACGACCGAATGCAAAAAATACGCATGCTAACCGCTAAATGGTCTATTAGAGCGTTATGGTTTAGATTAGTTCCGATAATTGGAATTCGTAATATTAGCGTTAATAATTTCCGGTGAAGGTGATAATTAGTGTGTCAGTAACTATATCAGCCAATATTGACTGTAACCGACAGTTTACAAACTCAACTGTGCAGTGCATAAACACGAGTGTGTGATTTGTATGCCGTATTAACGTAGGTAATCCACCATTCCATAATCGTTCTTTACATGTATATTGCTAAAATAAGTAGGTATATGCAACTTGAATTAAGCTTCTTACATTAAATGCGTTTTAAACATATTAAATACTGTATGCTTTTTGGTCAATAAATAGCAATACATACCAAACGGCTTGTGAAATATCAAAATCCGCAAGTAATGAACTAATTACTACATATATTTAGGTATTTACGTTTCTTTTTCTTGTTTGTTGTGGGAGCCATCTGACTTGGAGTCTCTGGAAACACTGCAGCCTCTTGGCTTTTTGTATTATATTTTCTATATCCTTCACTCATTGAATTATGCCAGCCAGTCCTGGTACCCTGTAGTAGTCTGTACATGTGTCTGGCTGGTCGTTCGAAATAATCCTCAAGGGCTACCGTCTTTTTGCGTCTAGAGCCTCGCATTCACATAGCATGTGGTGTGGATCACCATTTTCTGTAGGTGTCGTTTCAGTGCACAAGGTCCTATTAGGAAACCTGCTACTATGCGAAGATAACTCCTACTAAGCTTTAACAGCTCCTCATTCTTCTTCCTCTTCCTCTTCCTCTTCCTCTTCCTCTTCCTCTTCCTCTTCCTCTTCCTCTTCCTCTTCCTCTTCCTCTTCCTCTTCCTCTTCCTCTTCCTCTTCCTCTTCCTCTTCCTCTTCCTCTTCCTCTTCCTCTTCCTCTTCCTCTTCCTCTTCCTCTTCCTCTTCCTCTTCCTCTTCCTCTTCCTCTTCCTCTTCCTCTTCTTCTTCCTCTTCCTCTTCCTCTTCTTCTTCTTCTTCCTCTTCCTCTTCTTCTTCTTCTTCTTCTTCTTCTTCTTCTTCTTTGTTGTTTCAGTGTTCTTTGTGTTTCTCTTGAACCCAATTTTGGACACTCCTAGAATGTTCTGGGGCTATAAATAAAGCCGACGCTGTCTTCCTTGCCAACTCGTCGGCTTTTTCGTTTTTTTCGATTCCTGAATATCCGGACACCCACAGTAAAGTAACTCTATTGCGGTTTGCCAGGCTATTTAGTTGTTTATGCATTTTCAAACCGATTTTGATTGTAGCCTGAGGTTCACTAATGCCCTGCATATTCCCTGGCTCTCTGTTGCAATACATCAACGTTTGTTTTTATAAGCCCTCTAATTGATTTCTGTTGCACAATGTAATGTTGTGTATGCCTCTGTTTGAAAGATACGGGTATATTTTCCTAGTGAAACTGTGATTACTGTATTCCTAATCTCACTGTTAATTCCCATTATCTGCTTTTGATCCGTCTGTAAACCAGATCAGCTCAACAATCCAACTATTGTTTCTAGCCACCAATCGGATATTGGTGATTTCAACCCCGAAATTTCTGTTACATGAATATGTCGAGATCATGGTATCTGGGCTCATTCCAATGTGGATGCCTTGCACATAAAGGGCAACATTGTCGTGTCCTCATCCTACATATGAGTGTCCTTGGTATTCCTGAGATCCCAATGATAATGTAAGACTGCTTACAATTTGTGTTTTTCGCATTTTACTGCCGTTATGCACATGAAAAACACGATCAGAATTGCGCTAATTTGCATGTTCACACCAAATGCAATTATTTGTGTTCTTGCTTGATACAAGTTCACGCATACAGTGTAAGCTTTCACTTTTCTTAAGTCTGGTATTGGGTATATTGACAAACACACTTAATGTTTGCAGCATTCAATGACGGTTTATGTTAACAGGTAGTCCGATATTGAAGCTCTATTCTTGGATTATTCCTATTCAAAATACGCAGAGGCCAAAATTCAAGAAAGCAATACGTTCCAGCAAATTTCCACAACCACATATGTGTTTATCCATTTACTACACCTTTTGAAAATAGCACAAACATGACAACCACAATAAGCATCCATCTATTGATTGCTTATTCTCTTTGATTATGTACTTTATAATGTCGCCTATCGTACTTAATTACAATTCGTAAGGTCGCTGAAAACTTCCATAAATCCAACTCTATTTCGTTTCACTAACAATAAGCAAAAGCGCTCGAATGCTATCTATTAATGTATACCCGTTGATTTATTACCATTGGTTTTTTCTCAGGTTATGTTTTGTGCTGTGCGCTTATTAGTAACGTGCAATTGCTTTTAGAACATTGGCAATTGAGTCTTGAAATTATTAAAGATTTCGCAATAATCTAAGCAAATCTTCTTCTCTGCCATAAAGTGGCATGTTGGCTGTATTAAGGTTATATTGTTTTGTTTTCTTTAAACAAAAGTTTTGTTCTATTACATGTACTAAATATTTCCTGTTTATGTTAGAAAATATTATTAATAAAAGTTTAACGTGAGAGCATTTTTCTGCAAATTTTATTGAGTGTGAAAAGACTTGCTCCTTGTTATTTTGGGCGGTCCAGAAGGCGACGTGACGTTACCTAATTTAATTACTTATTGCCATTGGCTCAGCTTCTCCTCATATAGCTGCATACTTTAGCTCCATAAAATACTTTAAAAAGCAGTGGTAAAATGTTTTTTTCTATCACTGTTATCTACTCAAGCTAAGAAGAGGAATATTTAATCAGCTAATTCATTATGCAGCAGGAGAAATATGCTTTGCCAATGCACACAACAAATAGAATTTCAGGGTAGGGATGGTATGATTTGATTAGCTATTTCTGCCTCACCGCTGACATGACTTTCTCATTAAAACATATGAAAAAGTCGCTTGCGATAATGGCGTGTTTCGCCAACACATACGTTCGATAAGCTTAGGTATATATACGGTAAATGTTAAACTAATCAACAATACAAAACCATCGAATACCATGTAATATTTACGACAGCATGAAGAAATTACTACGCACACCGGTGGCATCGACTAGCGATGTAGTGTTATTAATTGTTAATTAAATCGACGTCGAAGAAGGAGTAATTTCCATTTATATACATACGCATGTTGCAAGTTAACGCAGACCGTATCGTATAGAAATCAGACTGGACAGTGGGTGTGTTGACGGTGTAATCGATAAAAATGCGATGTTAATTAATTATTCTGAATAATCGATGTTTTATTCATGTTCATGTGCGGTAAATGATAATAATCATTATCATAATAGCAATGTGTTACGGATAAAACCTCCTCATTCTACTCTCAAATTATTTGCTACAAAAACCACAATATGTGCGAAATTTCTATAAACCTTCACATGGGCGTATACCAGCAGTTTCTAGAATTTCTGATAGCTCCTTTTTCATAGCCTTTGGCACACAAAATATTCTACTCTAAAAAGATATTTATAAGCGTTTTTTCCTCTGCTTACTTTGACTTGCTAAAATAGTAAGAATAAAGTTCAATGTAAAAGTGAGGTTATCCGTTTACCTCAATAAATTAATCAGTCTTTTCCCATGAAGTTACATTTCTGGTTAGTTCAAGGTTTTCTATATTAATACTATATCAGGTATTATTTATGCCTTGTGCGACACTATTAATTTTTTCATTTATACCACATCAGTTGGCAGTTCAAGAATATGAACTGTTAAATCATATTATTTACTGTCTATGTATTTACATTTTTACTGGAGATGGTGAATTTAGATGTGCTCACTATGTACAACTAACGTCATCAGAATAACTTGCAACTAATAGCACTACAAATTTTAACCCGCAAAACGATCCTAGAGTTAGCAGTCCATTATATTAATATAATGTGGTTCGAAAAAATAGCTAATGAAATGTGACAACCGGTCGGGGCTTTATATGTCGCCTCCTAAACTAAATATTTTCAGATTAATAACATTGATTAAGCCGGACTAATATGAACTTAAGAGGGGTTAATATGGGGTAAGCATAAGTACAAGTAAGGTTTTTGTAAACAAAATGTGCCGTTCTAATAAACAAATATTACTAATAATTAGAAAAGAAAACACACATCACACACATGAATCATACTTACGTTAATCTTATTTGATAAAACAACTGCAACTACCAAAGAAACTGCTTCTTACACATTTAAAAAAATTACGCAGTCAAAACAAACGAACCAAACGAATCCAAACGAAACCAAACTATCACTAAAAATTTGTCAATGTAGCATTAAAAATAAATATTTTACGCCTTTCGGAAATGTTTCCAATTACACCCCACATACTTAGGAAATTTTACCTCCGAAAAGCAGAAATATGATATCATTCGATGGTGTTTTGCTCAACATCGATCTCGGATAATAATAACTCCATTCGGAAAACTTTTGGTGTTCAACGAAGGAAAGGAGTTTAGAAAATACCGTTATCTGAATTAATAAACCATTATTGAAACTTTATTGTCGTCAGTTTTTTAGAATAATTCTGAAAGGCGAAAATTAATTCTTTATGTCACTTGGGGTACTACTGTATAAGTGTACTGATAACATTACCTCGGGCTTAAACCAACTCCAAAACAGAGTAACTGCAACACCTACTTAAAACTAAATTTTACTCCGAAACATGGGTGTTAGTCTTGGGCATTTGGACAGGACCAGATGAGAATATCTATTATTTCGTTTCATTTCACTCTTGTGTGTCCCGGAACCCACAGTAGGGTTACCTTGTTCCTTTTGCCTAGTTCGTTTAGTTTTTCTAGACACTCCTAAACCTTTTTGGAGCTGATCATGTTTGACCTCAGCGCCCTAATGGCTGCTTGACTATCAGACATTACGATAATCTCTTGCTTTTCGTGGCTTCTTTCAATGTTATACTGACCGCATCTTTTAATAGCGTGTATTTTCGCCTGGAAGATAGTTGGGTTCATCCCCAAGCTTTCAAAATATTTGGTTCTAGGACCATATATCTCTATTTCAGTTCCCTCTGCCGTTTTGGAGCCATCCGTGTACCATTTGATGGCGTTTTTATTGAGTTTCGAGATGGTGTCTTTATTCCATTCGCTCTTGTTGCCAAGCTTGGTGGTAAATTCTTTCACAAAGTTCCTTGGCATGTCGTCTCGGAGCATGTCCCAGGTTTAGTCACCTTCAGAAGGCTGATGCCTATGCCTAGCCATTCCTTCCTTGTTCATCCTGCGTTTGGTCTGTTTGTCTATGCTCTCCACCAAAATGTGAAGAGGAATAAGTTTTAGTACCACTACAATAGCTGCTGTTGGACATGTTCTCATTGTCCCAGTTATGCATACACATGCTAATCTTTGCACTTTTGGAGAGATTAGCCAGATGAAGAGATGGCCAGATTAGTTCCAAGCCACTGCCGCATAAGTGATCATTGGTCTCACTATTGCTGTATACATACAGAGCAGTATATTTGGGCCACATCCCCAGTTATTACCTTGAAAGTTTCTGCAAACCATTAAGGCCTTTTTTGCCTTGTTAGTTACTTCAAGCTCATGCTTATTCCACAAAAGTTTATTATCCAGGATAAGGCCTAGATACTTCACCTCCATCTTCCAGTCTGTGTCTTGCCTATCTACTTTTACGGTCTTGAGACTGGGTTCTCTTTTCCTTATGAATGTTATTAAGGTAGTCTCAGTGGGGTTGATGTTAAAGCCCACTGATTGTCACCACCTTTTCGTAATATTGAGTTACCTTTGAGTATATGCCATAGCAATATTAAGTTTAACGATTCCATCAACCTCTTTTTTGAATTTAGGGGCAAAAAGCGTAAGTTTTGTTTTCATTATAACGTAGGAAGCACCATTGCCTATTGTTTATACAAAAAATGTACTTCCTTTTACGACACACACATTCTCTTGAAGAAAATAAATTCGTCTGAAAAACAAGTGTAGCAAACTTACACATACAAAGAGTAAATTTTCTTGTTTTAGACACAAAATTAAGATTTTCCAACTTTACATAAGCTATTCAATAAATATAAAGACTGAGAAGCTACGTATTTTTTAAAAACATAATCTACAATTTGCGTTTTTTAAATAAATTATGCGTCAGGTGTTGATGATATACTTTTATTAAATGTTCGATTACAGAAATCAGTATTGTGTCAATATCAGTCATAGTTTAGCTAATGAGCGATTTAAGTTCCACAAAAGGTCAGTTCTTTAACATATGATTCCTTTAGAAATATTTAATCGTAAACGTCTGTTTTTTTTGTATCATTACTCTTTTTAAACCATTTTTACGTATAATAGTCGCGGTTTAAACAAAACGATGTTTGTTTAGGAGCACATATTATATTTGTGTTTACTATATTTGCAATCTCCACCATTATTATGACATTATATGTCATGGTCAATATCATTGCCTTCGGTGTTGTTGCTTTTGTGTGATAGCATAATTATTACTACCAAGTATACCTAAATATCTCTTCGTTCCGTTCGTTAAGCTCAGCTTGCAATAAAAGCGTAAACGGGCGGTCTGGTATTGTTCTCAGATAATAGTTCGTAATCACGTGCACTTTCAGCAGCATATATTTATATTAATCGCGCAAATATAGGTCGTAGTAATAGCGAAGAATTTAAAAGTGTGAAAATGAATTGTTTCTTGGAGGAGTATTCAACCTTCAATGTTTCAATGCAGATTGAGTTTATGTAGAAAAAAAAAAGAAATAATACAATCTCTGAAAAATTACAAGCGTACTAATCATTCATTGCAATATCTTTTCATAGACACACACAAGCATAAGCTATGTACATATGGGGTTATTGCTTCCTGAATGGGCCACGAACGAAGAGACAACGCAATAGCATCTTTTCCTAGAAAGTTTCAACAGCCTAGACCGAAACACCTGCTGCTGGCGGCGTTGGTGCTGTCGTTATTGTCGTTGTTTATATGACAGATGATATAAAAGAATTATTACCCGAACGGATCGAAACACGTAGTTTTCTATACAGCAATTTTTCGGCATATAACCTACACAAACTTACTTCTCGCACGGTTGCAGTGACGCGCAACTTTTATTGTAGTTACTCATGTTGCCGATGGTATATTGGATGTTGCATAAATCAGATGCACGTTACTAAGGTGTTTAAGGTATATACATAATTTATGGTAATATTAAATTCTTAAGATCTGCATGCTTTCTTAATCGTATCTATACTGTAGGTAATTGATTGTTTATTTGTGAAAAAATATGTGCTTCTCAAATATAATTGATATAGAGCATTATGTGGCACAATTTAAAAATGTTATTGCTTCATGTCAGTTAGCGTTTATGCAAAAATGGATAAACCACCACAACATTATATGAAGTTGTATGAGAAACAAATGCAGGTATTAACAATAGTCAGTGCACCTTAGGAATTTTGATGGATTTTAAAAAAGCATTAGATTGTGTCGACCTATGTGCTAAACTTCAAGCTGTAAGTGTAAGTTGCATTACACTGAAATTAATAACTTCGTATCTGCAAAATAGAGAACAGAGACTTGTAAACAATACTAATAGTGAGTTCTCAAACTGGGTGTCGTTATCAAGGGGGGTACCACAGGGCTCGGTGTTAGGCCCTCTCTTGTTAATGAGCTATCCACACAAACTGGACGCAAACCGGTACTCTACGCTGACGATTCAATGGTTGTCTTATATAATAATTACAAACTACACAAAACTTTTCTTCAAAACAGATCACGTACAGAATGTAATACTATAAACGAAAATGCACCGTTTATTTATATTTCCCGCGCTTTTCGATAACGCAGCCTTAAGCATGAAATATTTCAGAAAGCAGTATCTTTATTTGTTTACCATATTAATTTTAAAATATCCACACAAATTATTAGAAGAAAACCAAATTTTGCTTTATCCCCACTTCAAGCTACGAGCCTTCCTAATTAATTTAACTACCATCTTGGAACGATTTCATCTTGTACCGCAAAATATATAAAATGCTCATAAAGGAAGAATAAACACTGTTAAAAGACACTAAGCAATTAAAGTCCATGCTCTTGGCCAATAAGATATGATCGTTATTAGTTCCACCTTTCCAACAAACGAAAACAATGCAGTTCTTCTCATTTTGGATAATTATTCTTTCCATATTTCAATATCAGTGATAGAGCAAAAATAATCGTATAAAATTTTAAATGTTCGTGGTAGAGGAGTCTTTGCATCATTGGAGGAATATTTTGATGTACTAATCAATGGCTGAAAATTTATCCTAGAAAACTATTCACAATATATGACCCCCATCTGTCTTGGCTAAAGATGGCTAGCTACATCTCCAAATGCTCTAATACTCTGCTAATTTTCAATGCATTGGTATTTACCATTCAACTGAGAGATATTCAGGGACCTTAAAGTCGCACGATCAACTGTCTGCGATAAACCCATTGAAAGGTAAGAGAAAACTTGGTTGACGCGAGTAGCGAAGCGGAAAAAGAAATCACATCAACTATAAACATAGGCCAAAGCACTAAAACGGTAGATGAACTCTCCCAAGCACTATTAACTTCACCTTCGCAAACTTAACACCGGAGGTTATCAGGCCACTGCTCAGCAATATATGTAAAAGTCTACGAGAACTATGAAGGAAAACAGCCATTACGACAGACACTTCAAAGAAAATGAAGATCTTATGTCATGAGAAAGGGTTTGCGTTTATTGCACAATGAACCAATGGAGACCGCTGCAGAATATTCCTTCTCGGATTTGGTATACCAAATGTACCCGAACTTTTTAAAGCATCTGTATAAATATGAAAAGATAAAGATGTCTAAATGATCGATAGTAATGTTACACTGCCTCAACGGTTCATTGTAATCCCAGATTAAGATCCAGAAATTTTTGAGAAGGATACCTAATCGTATAATTCGAAGGTATCGTAGTTTATTCTGTTGGTTAGATACAAAAAAGAATTGCCGAAACTGATGAAAGGAAGTCTTTTTAAGAAAATGATAGAAATTGCTGGATTGGTACATGCTGAAGAGTATTATGTCAGAACCAAGAAACTACTTGAACTTGACCGTAAAAGTGTCCAAAGGCATTGTTTCTGTTTTTGATCGTAACTTCTAATCTGACTGGATGCTCGTTGTATTTTGAGGACGAGAAAATAGTAGAACACGTTTTCTGTCAGTACCCTGCAACCACTAGAATCAGGTATGCGTGTTTCAATCAAAGTCCATGCTTTTGGCCGATACGATATGATCGTTATTAGTTATATTTTTACATTTTTTTCGATCTTCTTTTATTATTTTTGAGACTGCTGTGTTTAAATACGCCTTCTTTTGATTCTTTTTCTCTTTCGTGCCCTGACTTCCCTTTTACATTTAATCTGCGTTTTATTTCTAACTTTGTTTTTCGTGCGGCCTCACCAGTCCAATATGTATATCAACTCGTCAATATGTTCAATATCACCTTACAGTTTAATTCTTCTCTAACAGTTGAATACTATTACATTCACCAAATGAAACGTTTATTCAATGATTTTATGCATTATAAACGGTTATTCATTGTTTTTGGTATTACATGCGTGTTTAATAATTCCATTCCGTTGGTCTTCATAAAATTCGCCGAAGTCTCTATTATAAATTATAATATCTTGTGCAAACTGACTAATAAGTAAATAGTTATACATTATTGCACTTGTACACATAGAATTCTTCTTATTACTATTCTTATTATTATGTTATCCATGTCTTTCGTATTACTTACTTGCTTGTGTATGCAAACTGGATGGCACTAGCAAGACATATGGAAATTAGTAGAATATGTAATCTACATACATTGAGACCATAAATCATTTTTAGTTACTCTAAAATCATTTACATATTACTCCATTGATTATTTACATCAATTCCAATAATAATCGCTTCCAAGAACATTAAAGTATGAACCGAATATATTTTACATATACTAAACGCTTGTGCCGTTAAGAAGTTTGTAGATGACTTATTTAGAAAAACGTTTATGGAGATTTCACTTACAAGCATTTATCGTTAACATCTGTAACGTATCAAGCATCTCTGGGATTAACGCCGATGCATACAATCCAGCAAATTAGTCATGAAGACCAGTCACGGAATATAAGGTGCAATTAGAATTGTTCCTTGGGATTACGTTCGGATATTATTCTTAATCACCGAGTAACTGAGAGAATATTCGTAGTAGTTAACGCTCAACGCATCCCCGCTTTTACCAATTTTATGATCCCTCATTTGATATGATGGAATACATTTTCGCAGCGTGATACCGGCGATGCTTCTGTATTGGCAATCTTTAATTTCAATGTTCGCTTCAAATGAAAGGAACACAAAGAAGTCGACCAGTCTCTGGTAGCACGCGGTTTTCCATCGTTACCGCCGTATCTCTCCCAATCAAAGTTTATTCACCATGAGCCGGATGCATCGGACACTCCCATCAGCGTCCGCTCCATCTCGTTCAGAAAAAGATTATGCTGTAATTCATGCATGCAGTTGTATACACCGCTGTCCTCACTGTCTGCTTTACGTATCTTCAATTGCACTCATGAACCTCATACACTGTTATCGTAAAAACAAATTTGAAACGAAGAAGTTGGATTTGGTCTTATAGTGGTCACTCGTATTACTTCCTTAAAGGTGAATTGATGTCATTACATATGTATTAAAAATAGCATATATATATTTACCTATCACAGCAATTATTTGCTGTGTTTTCTTGAAACACGTTATATTATTTGGCATTTACTAGACGCAATCTATAAAAGTTGTTGCAGCACGAGTAATATCTGCAATATCAAAGTAGAAGTAATTGAAGGTCTTGCCAACTGGAGCTCAAAGCGGGGGCATATTAGCAAATTCTTTATGGCCAATTGGGTTTGAGTCCAAGACGGCATTAATGAGTGTGCAAGAGACTATTTATAATCTTATTTCCAGTGTTCAATGCTAGGAAAAATACCTCCTTTCTGGTTAGGGATTTAAGAGCATTTTTGTCCTCATAGAGTATAAAGTATACAAATCAAATAGGATAGTATAGGCTTAACCTCGGTGTCTGTTAGAATTATCTGGGTTATATTTCTTGATTAATTACTTTCACTTCTGATGCTTCTATGTTGTTTTAATTGTTTAGGCTCAAATTTAGAAGCCCGTCTAACGTAGATCTTACCCGTTCCGTATCTGGTAGCGTTCTATTCTTGATTTCTTTCAAACTAAGCTGTGCCTTTCTTGATTTCGTTCACAGGCAATTTCTGATTTTTCGGGTTGTATACAGCGATATTAAATTTTCCCATAATAGTTTCTGAAATTCGAATTTTGAAGGCTAACTAATTTTGGAATGTCCATTTATTTATTACAATTTTATTTTATTTCATTGCATTTGTTGTTTTGTGTTTTGACAGATGTTCCAATTGATTTCCTACACGGTGTAAGTGCTTTACACTTGTATTGTAATTTCTAATTTAATTCTTAATGTTTCCTGAATGAAATGAAAAAATATAATAAAAATGCTGGTACTTTCATTACGTTAAAACTGTAAAGTTAGTTAGCTCAGTGTAATTCTATTATACCAAAAAAAAAAAAAAAAGAAATTGTTAAATCAATCAAATATTCATTGACACGAGCAGGTATGTTTTATATAAGATGCAAACAAATATTCATTTCCTTGAAATTACTTACTTTGTCAGCACTAGATAGCTGATTCATGTGTACAGTATTTGTTCAAAAAAAATATAATAATAATTCGATTAATTTAAATATTTCAGAAAATTGGATGAATGTGTCTACATATTTGAATTAAAACGTTTTTAGCTAAAATGAACAAGAGCTATTCTGTTATTTCTACTATGTACAGTGAAATCTCTTTTGAACGGATGATACCAACGGGACCATAAAATATGTCCATCCAACTGAGGGGTTCGTCCAAGAGAAAACTGATTATTCTCATGTAAGGCAGCCGGGACTAGGCGAACGTTTCCGTTCATAAGAGGTGTCCGCCTATAGGACGTGTCCGTTACGGGAGATTTCACTGTAGTTGTGTTGCATTAAGTGCCAAATTGTGTTGAACCAAACGTAGTGTAATGTTGAATTCAACTAAATATTTAGACTAGATCAATCAAACTACAAATTCATAACAAATAAAGTATTGTTTATGTTAATAATATGAAGGGTGGAAGATCTTTATTATAGATTCGCAGCGGTGAAAAGCCACGCCATCCAATTTACGCATGATATGGATTATCGCCAGTGTGAAATAAGAGAAGCGCCATCTATACGGCAATTTACGTATTTCTTGTTACATATAAGCAAAAAATTTGTAAATGGGTAATTTCAACAACAATTAGTCTAACAGTATTTCTTAATACAGCTCACTTTCTTAAATAAGCAGTACTTACTGTTCAAAGGAACTCAAGGAGTTTGTTAAATTAACAAAATAAAAGTAACAAAATAATATGATTCTCTTCACTACATTTTTTTTTGTTAGATTGATTATAATTTTGGTTAGTTCAACAATACTTTGTTAACAAAACCAGTTTTGTTAATTTAACACCTGTCAACGCCCTCAGTGAAAATATGTATCTATATGTACGTGGTACATATATGTAAATCTTTTTTGCTTTCTTTTTATATAAGTTTACCATAAACCACAACAGTTCAAAAATGTTATTTGAAATGGTTTTTCAGTGTTAAATAAAACGAATACTAATTCGGCGTTAAGAATTAATGGTTCAATTGAAATCGGTATAACTTTTTGACTCTAAACAATTGTAATTATTTGAATGAGATCTTAATTTTCTTGAATTTAATATTTGATAAATATTTGTTCGATCCAACAATTTTTACTGACCAAATATCATTTTATAGCCAAATAAGGGAATATGCTAACTAAGTTATTATTTGCTTTAAATAAATACCTCTGACAAAATATGTTTTGTTGCTTTAATAAATCCTTTTTTCCCTGTAGTGTATACGCTGATCTTAGATGTACATACGTCAAACAAAACAAAAAAAATAATGAAATACTTTAGTAATCTTTTTATATATTACCCTTGGAAGAGCACCATGATTTTTCTACCAGATATAGTTATTAGCACACATCCAAACAATACATAAAAGTTACAACTGTATAGGGATACTCAAAAATAATAATATATTTTATATAATATGTTTAACAGTAGTATACACTATAATAAGCAAACAACTGTTTCAACAACGTTTTCGTTTTTACTATCTAAATAAAATATTGTAGTCATTATATTTGTGGATTTTGTGTTAGGTATATCTTATACAGATGTGCTTCAAGTAAAACTAAGTATTAACAAATGTTTAATTATGATTTTTTATATGTTGCATTCGGGAAACACAACTTTTATGGCGTATGTTTGACCGTGCACAGGTATCTCCCTATGCAGAAAACCCACTTTTAAAATAAATTTGTTTAAACAAGAGAAACATAAAAAATATTATCAAAAATAGTGCAAACAGCCTTCCGTTTTTTTTTGCACTAGTATTCATTATATATAATTATAACCCACATTTAATGCAAGTTGGCGAAAGCACCGCCCTCACGCGCATATAAGGTCATCACCTCAAAGAAGCGAACGGAGTCGAGTACATGCTGGAGTAGAGTAATACCTACATATTACAATAAAAATTGAATTTCGTATTTTGTACGAAACGCGAAGATAGTGAAGATATGTTTTCGCGTGCGAGTTACAACATTTTTCTATATTTCTTCGGGTGTGTCTCCCTCCATCGATCACGCTCTCTTGCCATCGCGCATCCGCCACCTGAAATTGCTTAATCTGTAAATTGTTTACTAGCTATTATGTGATCATGCCGTAGGAGAGGAAATTAGATTTGGTGGCCAGAATCGATTAAAGGTTATATGGAACCAGCTTGGTATTATAAACGGTTAATAAAAAACGGTTTATGGCGCTGGCACGTACCACTTATTACACAACACACTTTAATCTCGATTTCTAAGCTTTTGGTTGGTTTTTCCTTCACAAACACAACCATCAATAAACAGCCATCTTTCATTGTCCATGAGTATAAATATATTAGAATAAAAGTAAGTGCAGTTACAGCTGTACACATCCAATTATGTAGCAGGTAATAAAAATTGCTGCTTGTAACTAGTTTGCTGAAGAAAAACGATTTATTAATCCAGATACCTCCTGTGGTGTATTTCCATCAAATCTTGCAATCTGCGTCTCTGGCGTCATCTCAATTCCCATCAGACATCCTCCAGACCTCCCTATCGAATGGTTTGATTAATACGCAGGTAGGACTGCACGGTAGCCTTTGTTTGGCGGCGCGCGTATGCAAAATAGCTACGGCTGTCGGGTTAAGGAAGGGACTAGGACGGAATTGAACAAAGTAAAAAAAAAACGAGACACACTTACACATACACACTCACAAACACCCGACCATACTCGCATGCGGTTGTCATCCAGGTGATGCGGGTTCCGTGGGAGATGCAGCATGCAAAGTAGGCACCGAGGTAGTTCGGATATGTCGGGGTTAGCACGACTGGAGCAATTCATTCTAACGATAATAACAACACTGGTGGTACGCTGTGGAAACGACGCGAGGATAATTTTCTAATGGATTATAGCGGAAGAAGTAAGCAAAAATAGCTTCTTTTGTGATGAATTTCCTACCGTCGCCGTTGGCTTTTCATTATGCTTAATGCAATTGCTCCGTATGGGAACGTCTTACTGAATAAGTAACCTACCGACGTTGATTTAATATGCTAATTGAAAATGTTTGCTTTCTAAAATAAATTTAAAAAATAGTATACCTAACCCACACTAATTTATAGAATATTAGTTATTGTGGTAATTCTTACCTATCTCGTTTTTTGTCGTTTTTTTTTTATGTAGTCATTAATTTTTAATAGCTCTTTAAGCTCACAACTATCTAGATTGGAGTAAATCTTTTTTGTCAGTATCGCGACATATACACTCCGCCAAAAAAGTATCGCATAAACTAAAAAAGGGCATTTATGAACCAAGATATTTTTATACGTTCACAAAAAGTTTGCCTCGTGTATGTGAACTATAAAAACACTAACAAAATAATGGAACTTAGCGTTTTTACTTTTTTTTTTCCTAAAAGAACACATTTAGAAAAATGCATATGTGTAAGGTTTGTTCAGTTGTTTATTGAAAGTCTTCCTATACGGACAAATTTTAAAGTGCGAAGTCAGAGTTCTGTACCAACGCTTTAAAACTAAAATGAGCAATTTAACTTCAGAACAAGTGGCTGCTATAGTTGCTTTAATCGAAGATGGACGATCTCAAGCATACGTTGCTAATTTGATGAACATCAATCAGTCAAGTGTTTCTAGAGCCGTAGCCAGATATAGGGAAACAGGCATTTACAGTAGGAGACCTGTACCTGGTCGTCCAAGATGTTCTACTCGCCAAGATGACCGCTATTTACTACTACAAGCATTACGTCGAAGACATGTAACTGCGAGACAATTGCAGAACGACTTGGCTAGAGTCAGAAATACTCGTGTGAGTACTCAAACTATTCGGAATAGGTTACGACAGAGTAGATTAAGAGCTAGAGTAGCTGTAACAGCCCCTCGTCTCACTAGGAACCACCGAGTGGCTCGCTTAAGATTTGCCAGAGAACATGTAAATTGGAACATTAATGACTGGGCCAATATACTCTTCACAGATGAGTCAAGATTTGGTCTTTACACCTCAGATAGGCGTATCTCAGTGTACAGACGAGACGGTGAGCGCTATTCGCAGTGTAATATCAGACCTAGACCTAATTTCGCTGGTGGCTCTATTATGGTTTGGGGAGGCATCTGTTTAACAGGTCGTACAGAGTTAGTACCAGTAGACAGAGGTACACTGACTGCCCACAGGTATATAACGGACATTTTAGAAGAACATGTAGTACCATATGCGCCAATTATAGGAAACGAATTCATGTTAATGCACGATAATGCACGACCGCATGTTGCAATAATCGTCCAGGAATACCTTAACGATGTTGGTATTCCAGTTTTAGATTAGCCTGCGGTAAGTCCGGACATGAACCCTATCGAGCACGTGTGGGACCTCCTTCACAGACGGATACGAACCCAAAATGTTGCCCCAGCGGACCTGCATGGACTAGCAAATGCTCTCCGTGACGAGTGGGAGAATTTGGATCAGGCTTATATACAGAGGTTAATCGAATCTCTGCCATACCGTATGCGAGCGGTCATAAGAGCCAGAGGTGGCAATACTCAGTATTAAAAGCTACTGTTATGACATTTTTCTTTCCAAAATTATAATTTCTTGTTTTAATAAAAATCTCAAGTATGAGTTCTTGTTTTTATTTGGCCTGTATTTTATTTAAACAATCATAGAAATTATATCTTAGAGCGCATTAAAGTATATTTGCAACTTTATGCTACAAACAAAGATTATGCGATACTTTTATGATTCAAAACTAAATTATGCGATACTTTTTTGGCGGAGTGTACTTTATAATAGTGTAAAAATAAAGTAACAAAACGAGCAGAAATAATTCGTTTTCAAATTTTTGTTAGTTTGTCCCCTGAAAATTCAGATCTTTTTTTGTAGGAGCCGTTTGACATAAAGCCTGCGGAAACACTGCAGCTTTCTGGCTTTTTATATCACATCTCCCATTTTTTTTAGTAGAATGTGGGGTCCGGCTGTCTATTACACAGCTTGCATTCAGCAGTCAGCCTGTCGTTTCAGTGCACAATGTCCTGTTAAGAGACTTGATACTATATAAAGATGACTCCTACCAAACTTTAATAGTTCTTCACTGTTCTTCTTCGATGGTCCATCGATAAAGGTATTTCTACGAGCTTGCTTGCTTGTGTTGTTTCAGTGCTGTCTTCCTCACCTGCATCCATATTGTGTTTCAGGAATAGTTTCTGGGTCTACAAATGAAGCCGATCATCCCTTTCTTGCAAACTCGTCGGCCTTTTGTTGTCCTAACTTTATTGCGATGTGCCAGGCTATTCAGTTCTCGAATGCATTCCCAACCTAGTCTTGATTGTATGCTGTAGTTGACTAATGCCCTCAGTATCGCCTGGCTGTATAGATTTGCCTATTTTTATAAGAGCTCTGTTAATTTGTGTTACACAATATGCGTATGCTTCTGCTTGGAAGACACTGCCATAGTATCCTAGTGAAATTGTGATCATTTTGCCACCCACCTCACTGTATTCCAGCTGTTATTTTAGCTTCAATTCCGTTCTCGGCCTTCGGTCCGTCCGTATAAACCAGGTTAGTTACCTGAGCCTGTCCCAGTAGTTGGATTTATTCCAGATTATTCGATCCGTTATTTCCACCTCGAAATGTCTGCTAAATAGATATGTCGAAATCATGTGTTCTGATCTCAATTCCAAAAGGCTACCTTCTACATGATGGGCAGTATTGTTGAATGGAGAGGATTTTTCTATCTTTTAGGTGTTTTACTACTGGAGATTCTTTAGAAAGGCAGTTGGTTATAAATTCTCTGCCCAGTTCAAGAAATCGGAAACCTTAACTGAGGTAATTTGCAGAAGAATACAACTTATCTAAATACCCAAACGAACTAAGAGCAACATGAACACTCGTAGCTATTGATTTTTACGCTAAATAGCAGTCTTCCTTTGTAATTTTAATGGCAAGTTTTCGTCATGTTTATGAATTTCCCGCTGAAATTGAAGCTTCTTATAGAAATAGTGGTGATCTAAAATTAGCAAGATATTTAAATTTGCATTCTTTGATGCACCTTCAACCTGTTGCAACTGTTTATTAGATCCAAATGAAGAAATACTTTTCATGTCAATTGACGGTGAGTCGTTCCCACCAGGCTTTTCACTAAAATGATATAGAAAAGAAACAGATTCACTTCTGCAAGGCTAAAAGCAACGTACGAACAGTTTGAGAACCTTTAACGGAAAAAGAATATTTCTTTCAGACGATTGATGGTATAAGTAGAAATATATAAAAGGATGTAAGTATACATGTTAAAACTGTTGAATATATGCATGTAATTGATAAATTATTACCATGTACCGCAATTTATTTTTTTGTATAAAACAAGTTTCATTAGGAAAGAAATAGTAGGCCGAGGGGTATATCTTTTAAAAATCTTTGAAAGACCCGCTGTAGAACACGTTAGAAGAGATCATAGTTTAAGCAAAAATGTCTAAAACCCATCCCATTTCCTACGCTGACAAGCTGCATCAATAACTTCAGCCAGAAATTGCACAAATCATTTGAATTTATGGGCGGCGTTTCTTTCGCGTTGCATTGACAGCTGAAAAATTCTGGCAGGCGAACCAACTAGCCAACGAACGGACGTACGAGCAAAATATTACTCTTCCATTTCGCAATGTCATTTGCATCAAACACATGCGCGCACACACACACACAGGGACGCCTATTGGATCGACTTAATTACAATTTATCATAACCTAGCCCACATGATGGGGATTTAAAATCCACAGGAATGCGGCAAATCATTCACATACGTTCCTACATATGGTATAGGCCATACCTACATGTGTCCGTAGCTATATATCTGTGTAGCATAGATATCTATGCACATATGTATGTCTGTGTCTCTCAAAATGAGAATGCTATACTGAAGGCTTTCCCTTCTAACGCGAGAATATCAGACAAGGTCGTCTATATGTATCTAATATTCGTTTATTTGTTTTACCGCTAAATGTAAGTGTTCTGCTGTCTACGTGCTTAATAAAAAAATAGTCATGTTGATTACTGGATACCCAAGTAAGTACATTACTTGTTAAATGAGGCGTAAAACCAGTGGTAATCGAAAGCATAAATAAAACGTTTGAATTGTTGTAGTTAATTCTATAAAATTAAGTATAATATTGAACTGATAACTAGGGTCAATGGTTAATATGTAATTCAAAGATTTCCTCATCGATAGTTAAAATTAGAAGGTCCCAACGTGCCCTTATGACCAGGACGTTTAATTTTCGATTGAAGCTTAGATTTAAGAATTCCATATATTTTTTTCGGTTGTTCAATAAGACTCCATGATATTGCTATATATCTTTAATCACTTGTTGCAGCTCTGATTTATCATAACGTACCAGTTTTGGCTTATTTTCAAATGAGAAAATAAATTTTAGTTATTAGACAGTCAGTTTCTTTCATTGAGCACCCGTTCAATAACTAAAGAACGTGCATTAAGCTTACTACAAATTAAAACTAATACTATTTGATTTATTATTGATTGTTTAACGAGAAATCAGACCTGGTTTAAAATTGTTACTGATTAGACTCTCACCTCCTTACTCACTGGTAACAATTTTTGACTAAACAAAACCTTAACGTAATCTCAAGCTTTACTTGGTTGACATAACCTACAAGGTTTTGCCGCATAGTACATAACTGTTTACTATACAACTCACATACTCAAAGGATGAGACATGCGCTGTACAATGTATTAACATTAATATATTCCAATAACTAAAATGTGTCCAATTTTTTACGGCAAGCTTCAAGTTAATAAACACATACACTTGCGCAGGGCAATAATGTTCAAATTCAGTTCGATTGCAATCTCACATGTGGCCATAACTCAATTAGATTATCATCTTTGGTCTTTATAAAGTTCATCCGGTATACTATTTGTTTTTCACCTCTATATATGTTCCTTTTGAATGTGTTTTTTTTTTTTTTCGTTATAGGTGCAAGTTATAACATCTTAAGAATTGACGATGAAATCTCTGAGCATGAAATATACAAATCTTATTTGTAAGGGCTCAAGTTTTGGAAGATCTGACAGAAAAAGCTGCTGGTCGCATGTTCTTACATTTGCTTCGGTACATATATTGGATAATACGTTTAGCATTATCCATATACTTTAATACTTAGTGCACACAAGTGGGAAAGTTCACATTTACTACCATGGAAAACTAAAATTTTGAATCTTTGGTGGATTCCTTTAATATTCGTGCAAGCATTTTGATGAATTATATTCAGTAGTCTCTGAATAGTAATCATCTCAGGTTTTTAAGACGATACGACATTATTGAAGTGGATCGTATTACAAAATTAATGTACCATGCCACAGACCAAAAGAGCATAAGGTATTGATGATGAGCTGTTTGGAGTTCTTAACGTAGCGCACTTATCTACTGGACATGGACGAAGAGATCGTATGATTGAGCAATTGAAAGGAAAATTCCAAAATGTTACTACAAATGACATCCTACTATTTCTAAGCTTAAAAAAAAGCTCACGCGTACCTTGTGTTCAAAAATTGAAGCATAAGAATATATAACAGTCTCAACCAGATGAAGACCTCAAATTTACAATGGTGTACCAGGCTCATTCGAAAAAAGTTTATTGTGCTAACAATAAGACCACTGAAATCAAAGACAGACTGTAGATAAAGTGTGTGATGGCACCATTGATATTTTTACTTTGTTAGGCGCTACTTGTATTTTACAGTCTGACATGGGTAGAGAATTTCTGCATAAAATTATTGACAGTCTGGTTAATACATGGTCGAGCTTGAAAATGGTGCATGGCGAAGCGCGACATAGTCAAAGTCAAGGTAGTGCCGCGAAAATGTTCGGTTGCCCTCCAGGACATGGCTTATCCACTTCAAAACTACCTACTGAGGTATTTAGAAACGGAAGAGCATCATCAATGCGCCATTGATGAAATGAAAATGAAACAAACCAAAATTAATCAAGTGGTGAGAATGTCGTAGATGGTGGTGATTATCTATTCACTGACCTGGAGAAGTCTACTGACGCCATCAAGAAGCAGAGAAAGGAAGCTCTCTACTGTCTAGAAAAGTAAGCTAAACGCATGGAGACAACCTCAGATCAGGTTCATCCACCAGTAGAAAAAGGAACATCAGTTCGAATTCCTGTCCCAGATGTTGACCGCAAAAGAGGAGATGCCTGATCTATCCTTGGCGTGGTAGTGAAACTTGTCCATGATGCAGTGATGATGCAGTGTGCGAATTGGAAGAAGAAATCGAATTCTGAAGCAGCTTTTCTCAAGGTAATTTTTCGAAGCTAAAATAAAAAATCTCTCTTCTCTCTCCCTGCTGCAGTATTAAATTGTTCAGAGTTCAATGACAATATTTTTTCAGATTTCAATTCAGTAAATGTTGTACAAACATTATCCAAGAAAATAAATTCCCTATGGATGAAACAATAGCTGTGAGGACCATTGCAACTTCACAATTACTTGGAAGTGGACAAGGATTTTTCAAATGCTTTTGCAACACTAAATGCAGAAGTGCATGTGTAAGAAGTAAGATTAAGTGCTCTGTAACTCAAAGTTTCACAAAGCTTTACCTTGTTGTAATAAATGATAAACATTTCTATCTGTCTATGTACTATAAAGGTTTTGCTTCCTTATTTGCTTTTATTAGGTAGTAGACCGTTACCTTGCAAAAGGTAAACATTTACTAACTCAAGGCAGTAAGAGTATACTTTCCTTATGTGTAGTCAACTCTGACTAGTAAATGTCGATCAAAACTCATCACTTTTCGCTTTTAATCAAATTTTACTGAAAAGACCGGTAAATGTCGACTTTACCTAGGCAGAGTCAACTCTTACTGGAGAATCTACTTTTCCTGTAATATATATATCATACCAAAAATCCACAAATAAAAGAGACAATAAAAAATATACAAATTCATGGAGCAAACTTATGTTGAGTAAACCGATTGAAACAACTATCTGTATCTTTTTAAAGTTCCCTTTTAGGCACGTACACTGTAAATGTTTTCTATTATGAAGCACATTATAATAGCAGTGTTATACGTTTGTGAGTATAGAAAACGGATTGGTAGGGTAGACATTTTCTCAGCCATTTATGCATATGAAGACGTGTTCACGTACTTAGGTAGCAGTAGCAATATTTAAAATATTGTAACACACACACCGGGTGACCTCGTTACGTGCCCGGGCTGTTTGAATGGGGTTCCGTCGATTGCCAACGGGCTAAAATCGCATACATATCTACCTATAAATCACACATAGATTCTCGCCTGTTCATTGAGAATTCGGTATGCAAATCGATGGAGCAGTATCGTTGCATTGTTCAAATAGCTATGTCAGTCATCTATCGGTACCCGCGTGCACGGCACCATACATTGGCACGATAGGTGTGCAAATACGTTTTCCTTTTACCCACTCCATCTGCATTGCGTTAAGAAACGCTTGAAACTGTCTCGTAGTCTTTGTGTTCAGAATTTATTGTGAAATTGTTTAACAGATAGTCGACAGCTACGCCAGATTACAGTGCTGCAGAAGTTAGTTGATATGCATGTGTGTTTGTCATTCATCTTCCCAGTTGAAAGAAGCATAAAATATATTACAAAAATAAAACCAAACTTCCTATATCTGTAAAAGCTAAGAAAAACAAGTATGGTAATTTTATTGGTGTGTTCGAAATAGTTTTTAGGCAATAGTTTTAAATCTGTGGTACTTTTATTTGATATTTAACATAGGAGGAAGTTGTTATTAATTATTAGTGCTGAAGAAGGAATATTAGAAGCAACAATTAAAAATCTCGCATGAAAATTTATGAGTTAATGAAACCCTTTACATTTCAAAGATTTGAAATTTGCGAGTAAAACTTGGCCAAATTGACTGACGACAAAGATGTTTTATCATAACTTATAATAGGTGATGAGATGTAGGTACATTACTTGAATCTACCGACGTCAAAACGATGGAGCAGGTTAAAGCTAAAGGGGAAAACACAGTTCAATCAGGACCATTCACGATTAGGATGTTTGTGATGTAGAAGGAATATTGTTAATTAAATATGTAAAGAAAGGCACTACAATATTGGGGAAATCTATAAAGCAGCTACTATAGATAATTGACTGATATTCAACAGAAAAGCCTTCAACGTTTTGAGCGCAAAATTATGTTGCTTGATCTGACAATGTTAAAGTTCACAAAGCTCACCAAGCCCAAACCATTGAGGTTTTAAAAGATGATACATTCACCTCGCAGTCCGAAGTTGACATCAAGCGACTTTTATTTCCCCTTAAAATAAAAAAGGAAAACGAAAATATGTGAAAGAAAGCGCTTTTCTTTGGACCAATGCCTGGCAGTAGCGGCGGCAGAATTTTCTGAAGGCCTAGTTGTAACGTTCTCTGGGAAAATCGATTTTAGTGTAAATTTTGGATTTATCGTTAATTAATCATTAATTCTTCGTCTTTTGATTGATTTTCCCATAGTACAGTGGTGTTACTACCGTATGATATTTTGTTTTATTAAGTTTTTATTTATTTACGACGCCAGTATCGTCTCCGCAGCCGGTACATTCGCTCACGTGCGCCCAACACCCACCACCGCTACCGCGTGGAGACCGCTGCAGTGTATTTAAATCGCGCGTTTGGCGAAAAGAGAAGCATCCTCTCCCGGCTCGGTCTGGCAGTTAGCGACACCACAACATTATGACACGACGCAAGCATTCCACCATCTTTCCTCGCTCTGGCAGTCGTGTCGGCACAGCTTTTCTGATACACGCAGCGATTCCCAGTGAATAGTCTGGTAGTTGGCGTCGTCACAGCGTTCTGACACAATGCAGGCATTCTACCAGCCTTCCTCACTCTGGCAGTCGTGTCGGCACAGCTTTTCTGATATACGCAGAGATTCTTAGTTATGCCCGGCCTGGTAGTTGGCGTCGCAGTAGCATTCTGACACAATGCAGGCATTCTACCAGCTTTTCTCGCTCTGGCAGTCATGTCGGCACAGCTTTCTGATACACGCAGAGATTTACAACTAGCCATTTTCTTTCGTAAGGTCGTTGCCGGTACAGCTTTCTAGTTATAGCACCGAACTGGTACGTTAAAACCGTCAACGTATTTTTGTTCTGGCCCCGGTATATACATACTAGATTTTCATTTCAAGTTATCACCAGAATTAAACCGTTAAAGTTCCGCGTCTAAATTCAAAAGTGCTCCGAAGCCCCACGAATATTTGTTTATATTACTGATTGTACATACATATGTTTTTGTTACTCGGCTGTTTACGTCATTGTACATGATGCATTAAACACCAATTTTATAGCAATAAATTCCTGTAAAAACACGCTGTTACTGTTTAAATTGTTGCGCACACCTCGATCATAACCCTGGACACTCCGCTCGCACACTAACAGCTACCACTTTGCGGTGGAAACATTATTGTAACGACAAATAAGACCCACCGATCAAGCCTACACGCGCCATTCCGTTTGACAACCAGCACAGCCAGCCCGCTGTCTGGTCATGAGACGAATCCGCAAGTCCACATGATTCTAATATTCCCTTCTGTTTAAAAATCTGAAATTCGAATCGTATTGCTAAAAACATTTATTGCTTTAATATTCGGCGTTTACAAAAAGATTTTACCAATAATCCCCAACTTAAAATCACATTTTTTTTTATTTTTCTTTAATTGTCATGTCAGCTTTTACTGTAATCGCAATACACTGATAAGTGTAACACATACATCATGGCCCTTATAGTCTCTATACGTATCGAAATTGAGTAAGTAAGTAAGTATAGCACTATAAGCTTGTATCCCACTTTCTTTGTTAATATTGTATATATTACGAATTTTCGAAAGTATTTATGAATTTATTACTTAATAATTTATATTTTTCGCTACAGATGAGCTCGTCATCCAGAATAAGAGAATGAACCAGAAATTCATGCAATCAAGTTTTTTGCCAACATGCCTTATTTAAAATCAACAACAATTATACACAATATTAAAATAAACTTATACGATAAAATAAGATTAATTGATTAAGATGATGGCATCCAATTTTGAAATAAATTTATATTTATTTTATTCAGACAGTGATCTTCCTTTTTTATGGAAATTAATTAATACGAATGTTTGTTGACCATGACTTTTTGCTTCTGTCTTCACTGGGATCAAAGTAGCCTCTCTTCCGTAATCTTTTTCTACTACTATAGTTCTTTGATTGTGTTGCAAAAGTTATAAGTTCTTCATAAAACATGTAAATACTAAATTGCAACTAAGATACCTGCTTGTGTTGTTTAGTGCTTAATCTTAATTGAGTTTCCATCCGTAAAATGTCGAAAATATTTCTAAAGTGGTATTTTATTATTTTGTAGGATTATGCTGCTGTTGTCATTCATTCATTTTATTTCTTTTTATGAAATTTATTCATGTGCTGCGTTATTCTATAGTTATGTATCCTACTATAAATTGTTACTGTATGAGTAGCCTAATGTCGTTTCTCAATTGTCTGTATGTAGTAGGGTGCATTGGTTACATGTTTGTTGTGTAGTAATTAGTATATCGTAAGTTCTGAATATTTCGAGTTTTTTACTTTCTACGTAAATTGGCTTTAACACTTTAACAAATTTGCAAGATTCTTTTTTTTTACATTTGCTGTTCTTTCCAAGTAAAAGAACAACAGAAAATTATAGCTTTTTCGAGGAAGTGTTATGCTATGCGTACTTTTATCTAGACAAGGCAAATTATAGGTTCAACAAAGTGCGCTCAATTCGTGTTGAAGAGCTTTAGCAGTGATCGTAAGAGATAAAGAAGTTTTTGCGCTTTGGAGTACCTATTGCCCGGAAGGAGCCTCAAAGTGTAGTGAAGACTGTTATTTTTGTTCTTGCATAGCCAAGGGAAGAAAAACAAAAAAAGATTTGTGCACTCAGCAATTCATCCTGAGTTTCACAGACAGGAAATTCCAGTTTTTTCACTTCCAGAAAAGTTAGGCAATATTTACGAAGAAGACGAATTAATTCCGAGCATATTTAGTGATGACGATTGATTTTATATGATGATCCTGGTCACACAATCAGATTTAAATAATTTGGTGTACCAGGTACAAAAAGAGTTCAAAATTGAAGGAAAAAATTGTTATCTTTTGGAATTTTCTTTTTCTAGTTTCGAGATAGGGTACCTTCGATTCTTTCCTTGCTCGCAAAGATATGCTTGTTTATTGCAATAGTGTACTCGGACTAATTAAAAGTTTAAACATGACATATAAAGTAGATAAATGGACACTGTTTATAGACTTAAAAAAAAAATCAAGGCTGTTTTACTTCACAATGGAAGTAAGTATGCCTCATTACCAGTGGTTCACTCGGTAAGTTTCAATGAAATCTATGAGAATATTCACCTGATTCTTACTAAAATAAGATACACGGAACGCATTTGGGATATTTGTGTGGGGTTTAAGGTACCCTTTCAGCTTCTCGGCCGGCAAGGTGGTTATATAAAATTTCCTTGCTATGTGAAGAGGACAATCGTAACACTGCTCAACATTATCTCAAGAAGATTAACCAATAAGAAACATCTAACGAACGGAAAGTAAAAATATTTTGCGCGAAAGTTTGATGGATCCAAGGAACGCCTTGCCCTTCTACGCCATACATCAAACTAGACACCACGAAGTAATTTGTTTCAAGGTGAAGAATATTTTAAATATCTCTACATGAAGTTTGCAGGACTGTCGATGGGAAACTGGAAGGAAGACAAATTTGTCGGGCATGTGAACCTGTAACAGATCAAAGCTCGGAAAAGAGGGAAAGGCTTTCTAAGATGTATTGAACAAGTTTCTTGAAGATATGAAAGATGCAGAGTATCAGGATGTTGCCAGAAATATATTGAATTAGTACATACAATTGAAATATCGATTGAAGGTACTGGATTCACATTTAGACTACTTTCCGAAAAAACCTTCGGGCAGTAAATGGGGAGCAAGGTAAAAGACTTCATCAGGACATTAAACAGATGTAAAGCAGATATCAGACAAAATGGAGTGTAAATATGATTGTTGATTACTGCTGGATGCTGTACTCGAAAGATATGCTCAAAAATATTCACAAAAGGAAAAATAGCAAAAGGAACTTGGACTATTAGCGAAAGCGGTATCATGAAGACTTATAATAACGTCTAATAAACTATTTTTGTTGCAATATACCAGTTAGTTGCTATGTATTGCTAAAAATTGATTTAATAGAACTCTATATGCATCATTTTTTAAAATATCTGAATCCTGTTTTGCAAGAAACCCTTACGTGATGAATGATAATGGAGGTCATATTTGAAATTAGTAGAACAAACTAGAAAGTCGGGCCGGTTCACCCGGCTTACTAATCAGTCGCTTGATGTCCGCTTACCGCCCCCGCTCGGCAGAAAGTAGAAAGCCCGCGCTCCACCTGGAACGCACCACTTACGCCCCAAGTCGGCAGACCAGCCAGACCGCAACACTCTCCGTTAACCCCCTGTGACTGGTTTGGGATCGTCGGTACACCCTGTATATTTCTTTTGTTTTAATTCTTGCCTGTCACTTGTAAAAAGACTCGACGCTTCGCGTCTGGCAATCTTTTATTTGTGTGATTGGTTTTCCTTAATTTATTTATTTTTTTTTTAATTTATTAGAGCTTTGACTTCCGTCAACTCTTATAAAGCTTTTGGCGGTTGTGAAAATTTACGCTTAATTTTATAGGTCAGTTACATTTATGATAACACCTATTGATTATATAATTGGTTTTACTGTCTTTTGCACATTGTATGTAATTTATAGAGTTGTACCTCGCTATAAAATAGACCCTATTTTAACGATTGCTTGTAAAGTGTCTTCATGTGGATGCGGCTAAAAACATAGCTGTCAGTGAAATTCATATTATAACACATTGTGTACATATTTAATGTACAACACGTTCATAATAATATATATTTACTTACAACGATAAATTAACAGCGCGTATACTTTTTTCTACTATTAAGTTCAGTACCATAACCTCGTAAATAGAAAACGACAGTACGGTTTATAATACTGCGACACATAAATATGGTATTTTACAAGTCTAACATTATAAATTGTGCTATTACTATTGTTTTTGCAGCTAGTGTCTGCTGAGTTATTAAATTTATAATGAATAAATTATTAGCGCAATACTGCTATTAGAATGTATCTATGCCAATTTTATGATCCAATTAATTATATATGCGTTTAATCCGTGCTAAGTAAAAACACATTGTTAGTATATTATCTTGGCGAATATTGAAATTGTAGTCGTTTTAGTACACAAGTTTAATACCAATCCACTAAAAAAATATTGTATTAAACAATGATTAACGACTATGCACGCAGATTACATAGTTAAGGTTAGATATGCACATGTATAAATAAATTCCATTTTATATAAAGAAATACGGTAGCCAGCTAGAATCGTAGATACGGGTAATTACTATTTGTCACCTCTTTTTTGCGGTTGTTATATTCATTTATTATTTATAATAGATAATATTGTGTGGCATATGGATTACGTTAATTAAATTGTTGAACTGGCACACAACTTGGTAGTAACTACAAACGTGTGCGTATTGTATTTTATAAATAGGTCTTAGCAACATGAGATTTAAAATTACGGTGAGGCAATACAGCTATAGTCTTGCATATAGCGAATATTTTGAACTGACAGAGATTCTTTTTGCTAAAGCAGATCTTAATCTTTGACTTTTATAACTCGTTTCTTTGTAGGTGTAACTCCTCACACATTAAGATGATGATAAATGTATTATTTCAATACTTTTTATAATACATATACTTCTATCTTATATGAAATAGCAAAACCTGTCTCATTTTTAGTCACGCTTCATATGAGTAAATGATTGCATTCCATAAAGAATGCTTGAATGTTAATGAATAGAATATGTTTAGGCGTATGGGAACAATAATGACCAAAATGAACAAAACGTACAACATGCTGATACTTCAAGAATTTTATTATTTACTTAAAGTAGGAAGATTTTTAGCAGAAAAACCAGAAGTGGTAAAAAATCATAAAATTTAATAAATTGGTTACAATTGCGGGTGAAGAAGGCTGGTTTAAGGCCAATATTTTTTACAGTTAACCCTTCCCTTAAAATATAATTATAAAGTGACTCACACCTTAAGCTGACGTCTGCGCTTATCCAAATCATGTAATGAGAATTAGCATCATAGCCCACGATCAGATGAGTATTGTTCCTTTTCCTGCGGGCGTGGCCACTGTTACCCCAGACCACTAAACCGTACTGCATGACCGACTGGAAGAGCCCGAAATACATCTGCATCAGCACAGGTTTAGAAACGGTAGACCGCAACCTCCGGAATAAGTACACGACGGTGCTCAGTTTTTTACATAAAGATTGGATCTGTGTATTCCATGTTAATTTACAATCGACGTATAATCCTAGAACTTTCACACACTCTACTTGCGGGATACTTTTATGGTTTATCCTAATGAGAATATTTTTGTCGATATGTTCGTTCATATTGAATCATTTGTGTTTTCTCAACATTGAGTTGTATACCGTTAGTCTTACACCACTGCTGCACATTCTGAATCACGATCTCCGTGGTCCTAAGTAGTTGGTGTAGATTGGTATGCGTCACTGTAAGGTTTGTGTCATCGGCATATATGTTTACATCCACAGCGGTTGGGCATGATGATGGTAAATCATTGATCATAACAGAGAAGAGTAATGGACCTAGAATTGTCCCCTGCGGCACTCCTTTGCTTATGCTCCGCCTATTCGATTTACTTCCGTTAATACATACTATTTGTTCTCTGTTAGTTAAATATGATACAATCCATGTATGGGCGGTACCACGGACACCCAGGTCATACAATTTACGCGCTAGAAGTGCATGGTCAACCGAGTCAAAGGCACGGCTCATATCAAAGAACAGGCCTACTACTTTATCTTTACGGTTCAAAGCACCATATGTTGAGTTGGTGATGCTCTCCAAAGCTGTTACTGTCGACCTTAATTTTCGATATCCATGCTGCGAGGGACTGAGGACATTGAATTTCTCGAAGAAAGCGCACAGGCGTGTATGGAAGATACATGTAATAGTAGCGTTACTTATTTCTAGTTTACTTTAGTATTTTTGTTTTATATTTTTTTTTGCTTTACTTTTAAGAATTATGCACCGTAGTTGGTCTGGTTTAGTTTATAGTTATTTTTTTGTATTTCTTTTTGTATTAGTCACTTACATATGTACGTTATATAATGATAATTTGTTGTCTTGTAATTGGATTTGTATCTATTGGGCAACTTAATAAATTATTCTTATTCCTATTCTTATATAATTACAAGATTCTAATGTATAAGTACTTTTTGTATGTTCAAACTAGTTACATCATATGTTGTAATTCTCGAATGTAAAATTTCGTTAGAATGTAAACATAGATTTAGTAAGCTGGTTTTACATAATGTTTTTTCAAATGTAAGATTTTGGTAAAATATAAACATACATCTAGCAGTTAAGTAACTAGTTTTATGTACAAGAGTAGGTGTTTATACATCACACAGTTAATTTTTTATATGTGTATAAATATGATTTGTATGATTGTTCATGGTGATAGCGTTAAGTAACCAACGATCAACATGGTAAATTTACACAAATACTTTATCAGTGTACTTGAAAGCGTCTATCCAATCATTACATCTAAGTATTTGTCGTTTCTGAAACACAATTATACATATATTGATTGGATTCGCTGAAAAGAAAAGTTTCTGATAATTTCGGAGATTTCGCCATCAACAATAATTGTAGTTGACATGGTAAATATGTTATAATGACGAATTTGAACACCTCTCCCGAGACAAAAAATAAAATAAATAAAAAACGATCGCGAAAATTATTAAGGATAGGTACTAAATATGTTACCTTGGAAGATAATGAGTGTGACCACCATAATCCTGATTTACAATAGTAAAATTAGGTGCCTTTCGTAATTTGAATATAGTAATATAGATTATAACTTTAACGTAGTACCTTTCGATTTATCTCCACATTTCCGAATATACCACTTATAATTACTAACCCAAATTTCAACAGCAGTTAGAATAAAACCAAAGTTGGTCCTAACACAGTACAGCCAGTATTACCACTCTCTTCAGTAAGAATGAAAGTATTTAAGTCCCTTCAAACCTTTTTTACGGTTGGTTTTATCTAACCTTTTTCTGTAATTGTGGGTAATCTTCTTCCTATTGTACCCACCAGTAAATTCCCGGAATATATTATGCATCACCATTTTTTAAACGTTAAACATATCCGTCAATCGTTTATGTCAGTAACTTCCTGTATTACTTCCAGGTATTTTCCGCTTAGCATACGAACGGAGGTATTTTTAATGCACGGAGAGTTTCACATAGACGACTGTATATAAGGTGTAAATCCGTCGTAAAGGTTGAGACGTCCCATGGGGACCCTTCGCTTCATTTGAATATCGTTCTATCGCCAGACTACTTCGCTGCATATATGCAAACCAATCTGGACATTATTCAAACATCATTCAAACTGCACATACGAGATGCAATTTAACCCTTTCTCGTATTCTGCGCCGCGGCTTTTGGTTCATTCACGTGTGTGCATATTTTATTTCCTTCTTCTTTTTCTATTCGACCGTACAAAACTGCCGTGGGAAGGCAAATATGAGACCGAAAGGGAAGGAGAAGTGTTGCTGGTGCCCACTCATCAAGGAATGTTTTATCACAGGCGATAATTGGTCAGGTGTGGTTGTAGTGGGCTCCTCTGCGAGTACGTACTACGTATATGAGAGAGAATATTTATATTCCTCGCACCGTCTGGCGTTTCCTTCGTTCTTCATCTCTCTATCGACGTTTTCTCTATTTACATGTAGGTATCTAGAAAGAAATACCCTGTCCGAGAGTGGTGTGAGAGATATCGTTAGAACCGAATGAATCATTACCAAAGCGTATAGGAAAAGGTGTAGCGTTTCCTGGTGTTTGTCAACGTTCCCAATCGAATACGGTGTATCGAAAACTGAAATCTTATCCCAATATAAATAATGTTAGTCGATAATACTGTAGAATAATAAATAGGGTAATAACTTTCGTAAAAAATGATAATACGATGTAATAATGGCGATTTTATCAAAAGATGTGAAAATTTATCGTCAACACACAGTTTTCACATGCATGTATCAAATTTATAGTAATTAAATAGCATCTAATTACAAGATACGAAGGTTATAAAAGAAAATTAGATGTAAATATAATCTGTAAGTAGAAAGATTTTCTGATCATTAAAAACAACATAGAGAAATCGACATTGGTACACTGCAAAAAATTACAGTAATTTTACTATAGTAAATCGGAAATATTACATGAAATAACGTTGTGAATTTACTACGATAAATCATGTAAACCTTATTTTACCTGTTTTTTCCAGGATATTTGAGATGGAAAGAGAAGTTTCGGTAAAATTTACAGTTATTTCATGTACTTTTAAGATGTAATAAAAATGAAAAGAAAAAATACTGTAAAAAACATGTAATATTTTGCGATTGCTACTAAAATTTACTGGAATATTTGGGTAAAATTACCTTCAAATGCACAAAATTCATACGCCGCAATGTGATTGGTTATTGGGTTATTTGCCTGTGCGCGTAGGTAATTCTAGTCAGTTATGGTGACGCATAAACAATCGCAAGTTGGGGTGATTGTTCCTGTTTGTGTGCTGCCTCAAGCATTGCAAAAGAATTAGGTAAGATGCTTTTATAAAAATACTCATTTTAATATATTTTCACATGTGGTTAATACAGCAATTCTTTTTTGCTTTAAATATTTCACCGATTTTACTTATTGTTAATACTTTGGAGGCTATTCTGATTCATGATGGAACACACGCCAATATTAAACATAACCTAATGTTTTCATAAATTATTTATTGCTCCATGAATATAAACACAAATTGATTAAAAATTTCACTATTATTCACGATTCACTGTTAAAATTAAAACGAATGCTAAACTGTTACAGCTTATTTACTTAAAACAAAACCTTTAATACATTACTTTTGTAAAGAAATAATGCATTTATATTTACAGTAATTGCATCTCAGGATCTTGCTCCCGGTGTAGAGAACTGTGAAAACCTATGATGCAATTTGTATTCGTTTTTGTATAATGTATAAGAGACTTTTTAAAGATAACTTGGCTGTAATAATTCAGTAGTCGTTTTTAATGATTATTCATCAATTGGGTGTTGCGATAAGTAAAAATTATATTTATCTTTTCCTTCTTGTAGTGGAATATTTATTCGTGCACAAGCTGTAGGTACCTATTTACATTAATTTCATTTGATCTATTTACTGATATATACATATAATAATATAATGGAAGTAACATTTGTTTCTCTTTTTTTGTTTCAGAGCAAAATTCAATGAATTTGATAGCATTTGGTTCGGAAATAGCCATTAAATGTCAGATAAAGGAAATTTATATTTTTTATTCTACTGAAGATTAATAAAATATGTATTTGCTTATTCTTATAGCGTTTTCGACTTACTGCACTTTTATCCACTGATTGTATTTCCATCTTATTTTAATACATAATATTAGTAAGGGAGATAGATATACTCCACGCGTAAAGTGCAATAAGTCGAAAACACTACTAGTTTTATTCCTATAACTCAACACATTGACGTTTTGCAAGTTCTGAAGCTGCAACAAAATTGTCTAATAACTAAGAATTTTATTGTTTTAGTACTTATTATGTTTTATAATCCTATAGTAATGATACTTTGCCTTTAATTAAATTACTATTTATACTAGCCTGTGATATCCATACGTGTATTTGATAACATTACGGAATATTAATGGTGATGTCTAAGTAAAATTATACAATTTATATTCCTCAATGTTACCAAATTTATATTGGAATCATCGGCACTCTAAACAGGAATTTAATTCGAGTTACAGTATACTGTAAAAAGTAATAAGGTTGTAATCAGAATCACACATGCAAGGAAATTTTCTGTGCAATGTATATTTACACCTGTAATATTCACCTTCTTAGTATTTTTACCTGCCTTCGTTATAAAATTACATGCCAAAATTACTTGACTGTTCAGTAAATATACAATTTATATAAATATTACATATGAATTTTACAGAACAACTGAAAAATACATCAGTGTATGAAATTTACTGGTAGATAGCAATTTTACTGGATGAAGTAAATTTACCTGTAATATCGTAGGCAACTTTGTTACCAACGATTTTACATGTAATTTTACTAGAAATTTTTTTACAGTGTAGACACACAAAGCAATAAACCGTACGGGCTTAAACCCAATTCAGCAAATTGCAAGAATGTGTATTTACATGTATAGGGCGAACATACATATGACACATAACATAGTTTTTATATAGGAAATTAATAAGTGTGGATCAAAATCCTAATGTGTGTTTTCCTAACAATATGAATAAATTGGGCAAGTCTAGTTTATAATTCAATATAAAACCAGTAAAATTTGTCACATAGGAAGAAACTTCTAAATAAAATCAACTTGAAACTATTATTTGCAACAGATTCTTTCAGTAGAGTCGAAGATGATCTATAGGTATTCCCCATTTGTATATGGAATTAGTTATAATACGAGTTTCTGTTTAAACTAGACATAATACAATAGTTGAAAGTAATTACAAAAATGTGAAGATGAGCGTTTCTTGCATGTCTAATGTATATACACATCTGCAAAGTATACATGCAGTATATATGTATAACCTCACGTGAAGTCATCTACTGTTGCGTTCTCAAATTGAAGACGTGTTATCACGGCTAGAATTACACTACCGTCATGTTTGTTATCACTGTATTTCAGACAGGATATATTCAGTAATCAATAATTTTTGTTTTTAAATAATGGAGAGTGCAAGTTCTTGGGATTTGGAAGAAGAAACGGAAGTTGTTGCTGCGTTGATAATTGCCAATGAAGAAAGTGAAAAGTTGAAAAAAATGTGAATTCATGAAATTAATAACAAAAAAAGAGAAAATTGGGCGAATTTTTGGGCAATTAGTGCCAGAATTACGAAGAGATGCAAAGTGCTTTCACATGTATTTTCGTATGACGAACGACGAGTTTGATTTCGCACACGACTTTATCAAAAATGATATTAGGAAGCGAAATACCAAACTTCGAAGGGCTATCAGTACTGAGGAGATATTAGCCGTTTATGTAAGGTAATGAGAAATTAATAAAATATTTGTAAATGTTTTAAATGATTTTGTTAACTATATTAAATAGAAAATGAAGTCATAGTACCTGATATTGGTTTTCGGGAAAAGACATCATTTCAAGTATAGTTGGTCTGGTACTTTCAGTGGAAGTGCATAATCTAGCTTCTTTCTTAGAATAAATACTTGGCGATGGAGATGAAGAAAATAATTGTTGATTATTGGCCCTTAGTTCTGCTTAAAGTACTGAATTGCTTAATGCAAGTTTAATTTGAGCTTGTTCTCTTTGAGGCAATTTTTTTGTCATTCTCGCCAAATTAAAAAAGAACCAATGTGTATCATCCAGAGTTTCCAAAAGCGACGTTTAATTGAACTCTGTAATTTTTTGATCATGTCGAAGCTTCCTTAAATCGGAGGTTTCCATAGCAATTTTAACCAATTAGTGTTGGTCGCTTTTGCTTTTTGTTCTAAATTAATCTTTCATGTATCGTTTTGTTAGTTTCAGTATTACTAACGGCTAATTGACCTTTCTTTACTTGATTTGTGTGAGAATTGCATTCGTTTTCTGTATCGTTATCAGCGTTTGGTTTCTGTAAAATATCAGTTCTTCTTTTTACTTCTTCTTGGGTCTCGAATTTATCTGATAGCTCTTCTGCTTCGATTGTTAAATTAGCAGAAACCTGGGAGTCATTTAAATTACTGTGTGTTCTGTAAAGAAAAGTATTTAAGAAAAGTAACAATGATTACTAAACTTGCCTATACTTACTTTCTGATATCCAAATAAATTATATTACATCAGTTCTTCGTATTTCTACGTCTACTTCTTGCATTGCAAAAGCATCTTCTTAGCTTATCCCGACGTTCTTCGGCTTCCTTCGCTAAGACAAAGTATTTCAACATTAGAACTTGTTTATATTCCCTTTGTTTTCAGATTCCTAGCGACTGGAAATCATTTTAGAAGCATTGGGTTTAACTACAGATTGGGGTTTAGTACGTTCACGAAATTGTTAAAGAAGTTTGTGATCTTCTATGGGTAAAGCTAGGACCAACTGTAATGCCTACACCTACAGAAGAAATGTTGAAGACTACTGAGCAATTGTGGTATTTTCGAAATTGGATTGCTGCCATCTACGGTAAGCACATTAACTTCCAGTACCCTACCAATGCCGGATCTACGTATTATAAATATAAAGGCAGCCATTCGATTGTACTTCTTGCATTAGTTGATGCTGATTATAAGTTGATTGCTATTGACGATGGATGCTATATGGAAGGAATAGCGACAGCGGATTGATTTTTTTTCTAAATCAGAGATTGGTAAGAAGTTACATATGAAAACGTTCAATGTGCCAGAACCGACATCGGCACGGAACACGATGCATGAACAACACGGATGAAGCATTTCCATTAAAATCTTACTTACATCGTCCTTACAACAAAAATAATTTAGGAGACAACGAACAGAACAATTCATTTGTGTTATTAGCTGCGCGTTGGAGATGTTTTCGGATGTATTTGGAAGTACAACCAGAATTTATAGTCAAAATTGTGATGTTGAATCACTTCGAAATTTCTGAAGCTGCTTTTTTTGAATATGATGCCATAAAAGGAAATAGTACTCGTGAAGCGTGTGAAGTTGAAGAAGTTCACTTCTGAACGAAACTTCGCTGAGATATCGGTTATTTCTACAGGCTACAACGGTAGGCATAGGAAATATATAGAAAGAGCAATCGAAAACTTTTGCATCGTAGAACTAGGAATTGTATGTGTTTATACACGCCTTTTATAGATGCTCTTCGTATCGCGGCTTACTCATGGTATACTTGTATGAAATGCTTAAAAAAGCGAAGGTTTTTAAATTTGCTATATGAATACATCATTCTTGATAAGTACAATAAAGGAACTTTTTGTAAACTACACTCCGCCAAAAAAGTATCGCATAATTTAGTTTTGAATCATAAAAGTATCGCATAATCTTTGTTTGTAGCATAAAGTTGTAAATATACTTTAATGCGCTCTAAGATATAATTTCTATGATTGTTTAAATAAAATACAGGCCAAATAAAAACAAGAACTCATACTTGAGATTTTTATTAAAACAAGAAATTATAATTTTGGAAAGAAAAATGTCATAACAGTAGCTTTTAATACTGAGTATTGCCACCTCTGGCTCTTATGACCGCTCGCATACGGTTTGGCAGAGATTCGATTAACCTCCGTATATAAGCCTGATCCAAATTCTCTCACTCGTCACGGAGAGCATTTGCTAGTCCATGCAGGTCCGCTGGGGCAACATTTTGGGTTCGTATCCGTCTGTGAAGGAGGTCCCACACGTGCTCGATAGGGTTCATGTCCGGACTTACCGCAGGCCAATCTAAAACTGGAATACCAACATCGTTAAGGTATTCCTGGACGATTATTGCAACATGCGGTCGTGCATTATCGTGCATTAACATGAATTCGTTTCCTATAATTGGCGCATATGGTACTACATGTTCTTCTAAAATGTCCGTTATATACCTGTGGGCAGTCAGTGTACCTCTGTCTACTGGTACTAACTCTGTACGACCTGTTAAACAGATGCCTCCCCAAACCATAATAGAGCCACCAGCGAAATTAGGTCTAGGTCTGATATTACACTGCGAATAGCGCTCACCGTCTCGTCTGTACACTGAGATACGCCTGTCTGAGGTGTAAAGACCAAATCTTGACTCATCTGTGAAGAGTATATTGGCCCAGTCATTAATGTTCCAATTTACATGTTCTCTGGCAAACCTTAAGCGAGCCACTCGGTGGTTCCTAGTGAGACGAGGGGCTGTTACAGCTACTCTAGCTCTTAATCCACTCTGTCGTAACCTATTCCGAATAGCTTGAGTACTCACACGAGTATTTCTGACTCTAGCCAAGTCGTTCTGCAATTGTCTCGCAGTTACATGTCTTCGACGTAATGCTTGTAGTAGTAAATAGCGGTCATCTTGGCGAGTAGAACATCTTGGACGACCTGGTACAGGTCTTCTACTGTAAATGCCTGTTTCCCTATATCTGGCTACGGCTCTAGAAACACTTGATTGATTGATGTTCATCAAATTAGTAACGTATGCTTGTGATCGTCCATCTTCGATTAAAGCAACTATAGCAGCCACTTGTTCTGAAGTTAAATTGCTCATTTTAGTTTTAAAAGCGTTGGTACAGAACTCTGACTTCGCACTTTAAAATTTGTCCGTATAGGAAGACTTTCAATAAACAACTGAACAAACCTTACACATATGCATTTTTCTAAATGTGTTCTTTTAGAGAAAAAAAAAAGTAAAAACGCTAAGTTCCATTATTTTGTTAGTGTTTTTATAGTTCACATACACGAGGCAAACTTTTTGTGAACGTATAAAAATATCTTGGTTCATAAATGCCGTTTTTTAGTTTATGCGATACTTTTTTGCCGGTGTGTATTTTAAATGTTTGGTTCTTAAATTCGTTCACTCATTAAATACAGCTGTTTTATTGATTGAATTGTCGAAATTGATTTTCTGTTATTAATATAAAAATTGAAATTAACTTATTGTTAGATAACTTTTGAATAGCACAACTTGTATACATTCGTAGGATGCAAAACTTAGGAATATTTAAAAAAAGAGGGACCATAGTTATGGGTTAGAGTTACCCAAGAAAATAAACAAGAAAACTAAAAAAAATATAAGAACAAACTTGGCAATTTTATGAAAATGTATTGCTTATTTTAGTTTTGGATCTTTATATAAAATCTCAGGTAACTATTTTATTACTTATTTTAAGAAAATGGCATATTATATTATTTTCTTTTTTGTTTTTTTTAATAATACTAAATTTGTAATTATCTTGAAAACGCGCTTCAATTATTTGTTTTTTTCTTAATTGCATCTTAAGCAGTACTACAAATATTAAATAACTTTTTGATAATTTAACTGAAGTTGCAATATGAGTAACTACATTGTCAGCAGAATAATACCGACACCTTTGAATAGTCTGCATTTACGCAATAGAATTAAAAGTGAAATATATAGAAAGAGATACCTATTCTTGGATGTGAACGTGGGCGTTACCCTTAAGATATTTTCACATTTACCGTGTAATTATGTGCTAAGTGCATTTATTCATTTATATGGTAATAGTTGATGATGGTATTACAACTGTACATTAATCTAACACCTACTCAATAATAGTAATGCAATTGTTTATCACCTGACAGTGACAAGGTAAACGTACATCCGACTACATAAGCCTTAGGAAACCACTCGATGTAACCTGCCTGACCTAATGCTGTCTCTCTCGTCTTATGGTAGGAATAGTTTTGAGGAAGGTTCATTGCCATGCGGTGTCCGAAGTCTTGATGTAGTCCAGTGTATGTTGTACCTATAAATTAGTACTACATACGGTATACACTAAAAAACTGTAACACTTGCGTAGTAGGTACGTAAGTACAACTTAATTAGGCAATAATATTCTTGGAATATCTGTAGACTGATAAATAAAATGCTATTGATTAATTTATTTGAATTTATGCTTTGTGATATCATTGCCCAAAGGTGTTGATAAAGTAATGTACAATATTCATAAGTTATTATTACTGTATTTCTCTAGTAATTCTCTGAAGGACGCTGGAAAACGCTAATTTTATTGTTACAAAAGGCATTAACTAACAAAAAGAAATATTTTTTTTTCATTTCTTCTCCTTTAATAAAGACATTTTTTTTTCAATCGAAATAAATCCACTATTCTCCGAATATAATGATGTGATGTTTCAAGCCAAAGATTACTTCTTACTGTGCCCCATATACAGAGCATGAAAACAAACATTTTTGGCTAAAATAATTTGTGGAAGGAACATTATCTCGTGCAGCTGATCTAAGTCATTTAACTGATTTGTACAACATGAAGAATTAACAGCCCAGACAAGACTCATGTTTTAGTCGAAACGTTGATGAACTATCAAGCGATAAAAAGTACATAATTTAAATAAAAAAAAAAATCAAAACGCAATAGAAAGTACCAGCTTGAAATGATCTAACAATCTATTCAAACCGGCAATTATTACTTCCGCTATAAGTTTTAAAATTATTTTTGTTAAAAATAATCATCGTTTACATCATGCATTTCTTTTTGAGAAAACATCTATGGAAAAGCGTACGATGTAAAGAATACTAATCAACTATCGAAACAGTTACTTCCAAAATATAAAATGTAATTTCAATCGCCAATAGCTTTATCAGATATTCAAAGCGCCACCAATGAGAATTATAAGTATGAAAGGTAGGAAAGGTAGGAACATATTGCTGTGGAAAAAGGGGATGAAAAACTGTGCGTGAGTGCATTGACCCCTTCGTCCAAGTCAGCTGTTTCTAGAAGATTTTTAAAAGACACTAAATTTTTCGTAAAAGTTAAGTTAGTATTAAGTTACTTTGAAACATGTTGAAAAATTCTTATTAATATCATTTTTAGTTTTGTTTTACAGCAATGTAATTTTCATTTAGCTCAGTTTTTCATTTCATGATATGTTTGTTTGCCTGGGTTAAGTCAGGTTACCGTGTAAGTTCGCCGCGTTTGCGTGCGCTTCCCTTTTGGGCCGGCGACTGCTCGCTTGCGGGAGAGAGAAAGGAGTGTACAATTAGACTCTGCGAAGGTAAGATCATTTTCCTGAGCGCTGTAAATGTATGTCGTTTGAAGACATTTTTGTTTCCGCGTGTCATTTGATTTTTACAAATCTAACCTTAGTAGAGGCATCTTACACTCAATTCAGTTAATTTTCTTTGTATAATATTTGGAATTCCAAATAGTTTGTTATAGCTGATTTAATTTTACTTTTTGAGAGTTCATTTTTTTTTTATTTGATATTTATTTAATTAATTTTTGATTCATTCTTTTTCCTTTTCAATTAGATTTGATTGTAGTTCACTGTTTTGAAGGTATTTTTACCTTGCTTTGTAATTGCTGTCTACATTTGAGCAGTTTTCAGTATTTAAAGTTAAAGACGTTCACCTGAGAACGCCATTTTGCGATTTACACGTGGTGTATAAAATTTTATATTTCTAAATTTTCTTAATCTTGTTTTTTTCACGTTAAATATAGGGAGTTTTCTTTTAAGCCTGGATTTTAATTAATCTAAGGTTTTAAATTTCTTCCTATTTGTTTTTTTATTTATTAAAGTTCTAATTAATTTCAAAATTCAAATTTTGTTGTTTTAATTTGTTTCCCCACATCGTGGTCAGTTTACACCCACTTTCAGTTTCTTAAGGTTTACCTTCAGAAGGTGACCACTGGGATTTTGAATCCCATGCTCTTCAAGAATTTTTTACTCTATTTTAGAGTTGGCGCTCAACTTAATAATTAATTTCAGACATTTGGTCACAAGCATTAATTTAATTTTAAATAATTCACATTTTCATAATTATCACAGCATAATTATTTGGCTTTGCCAACGTGGGGCTCACGATTCATTGTTGTTTTGATTCATTTTTGGCCACGATTTACTTTGTAATTTTCCCTGCACGAGGTTTCGTGAATTTTTCAACTGTTTCGGGGAAACTAATACCTGTTGTGTTTAAAATTTTTGAAAATCGTCGAAATGTCCGGAGAGAACCAAGCACAGGACAAATTGTTCGTCCCAGAAGGAACCTGGAGGGAGCAATCCAGGTACAGGAGCGAGGAATCTGTGGCAACCGTGCTAGACAAGACGTATTCGGAGGATTCATTTCCTGAGGAAAAGGAGAGCAAGCAGATGGAGCTTCCACAAGCACTTTTGACGGATGTGAGGGAGTCCCACATCGAGACGTTGGAGCAGAATGAGACAGGAAAAACTGAGGAAAGTATAGGAATGAAAGATGTGATGATGATGTTTAGACAGCTTGTTGTTTCTAATAATGAGATTATGAATGTAACAAAAGGGATACAGAGACAGATTGATGAGATAAGGAGTGATTTTAGATCAGAAATCATAAGAGTAGATGAAAACGTTAAGAAAGTAGAGAATAAAGTATTAGATAATGCAATAAGATCAACAGCTAATGAAATATCAATTAAATATTGTCAGAAAGAGATAAAAGGAATGAAAAATAAATGGGATGAGAGAGAATATGTGGTTGAAGAAAGAGTCAGAAAAATAGAATGCGAAGTGAAAGAAAAGATTGCTGAGAGTGTGGAAAGAGCAGAAGAACAAATAAACAGAAAAATTTCATCAATTCAAGAAATTCCCAATGTCAATCAGTTTGGCAACAGTATTTTGTCAATGCCTGTTCAAATGGAACAGTTACCGAAATTTTTTGGTTCGGTAACGCCCAATCCAATGGCGTTTCTAAGAAATTTGAACGAATTTTTAGAATCCGTACCGGGAGAAAGAAACAAGCTGCGGATCGCCCGCAACGCCATGAAGGATGAAGCGAGATCCTGGTTTGACTTCGTCGCAGATACGATCAATTCCTGGGACCACTTCCAAGATGTATTTCAACGACAATACTGGAGTCAAGCGATTCAAAAAAGGGTGAGAACAAATTTATTCTTAGGTTCTTATAATAAGTGCGGATTAGATAGTAGAGAAGCCTATGTCATAAAGAAAATCAATATTCTCAAATTTTTAACACCACCCGTTTTGGAATCTGATTTGACCACGCAATTATCCAGGCATTTTGAGCCTGAGGTCACTCAAGCCATTGCGATGCAAAATATAACCTCTGTTAGTCAATTGTTGGAACTAATGAAGAGATTAGATCAAGCGGAACAATGCAAGGTAAATCCTAGCAATTCGCGAAGTCCTGAAGGCCATGGCAACCACAATCAGGCAACTGGCAGTTCGAGTAATGATGGTTTCAACCGTCAACAGTATTCGCGAGCTAATGTAAATCCGAGACCAGCTCCCTATTTCAACAGGAGACAGTCTTTCACTCCTAGAAATGGTGGACGTCAGAGTCCAAATTCAAACAATCAGAATGTGCCTCAGGTATCCACAACGCACCAAAATGACCGTCACGATGTCCAGACAAGGTCAAACGTCAATCAAGTGGCTTCCCCACAAAATCAGAATTCAAATAAGTCAGCTGACAAAGTTTTGCCTAGAGATTCTGTGCAGTGGAATTCAAATCGCTACGTTAATCAAATTCAAACAAATCAGATATCAAACAGCACTGGCGCAATTCACAAAGACACTAGGTCTAATTTAAATGAGCAAAAGGTTCAAACAAAGCCGAAAGAACTACTCGATGAAGCTCGTGGGCAGGATTTTTAGAAAATCCAACCAAAAAGAAAGAATTGTACACCATTTTACAAAATGATTTAAGATCAATCAATTCAGATTTGCCACATGTAAATGCTATGTTTGGAAAGAATGTTTTAAGATGTTTAGTAGATACGGGAAGTGAGGTTTCAATTTTAGACGAAGAGAAAGTAAAAATGCTAGAGAAAGAAAAAGTAGGGAAATTCATTCCAACTCGAAAAATTACAATCATTACTGCTACAAAAAAGATAATTGCTGCCATCAACAGAGTTTTTGTCGTAGAATTCAAATTACAAAATTCAACTTTTCTGGGAGAGTTTATTTCATTAAAAGGTTTAAAAAGAGATGGAATTATTGGGATTGATTTGTTAGACAAGATGAGAGCGGTGGTAGATGTTGATAAGAGACTAATTCAGATAGGAGAGGAGATAGTTAATTGGTGTGATGAGACTCCTAATGAGGAGAAAATTGTTAATTGTTTAAGAAAAGAGAAAGAAAATGTGAATTTAGAGATATTGAAAAGTGATTGTTTGGAAAACGATATACAGGGTAGTGAATTAGTTGATGAGGTTAAAGAAGAAGAAGTTGTTGATGAAGTAGTAGAGTTAGAAGCAAACAATTCCCAGATTGAATTCCCAGATGATTTAAATGAATTTAAGATTGATTGTGATGAAAAGTTTGAATTTAAAGTCAAAGAAATTTTAAAGCAGTACATATCCTTAGTAGACAAATTCCCGAGTTTAGCAGTTGGTTATGAACATTCTTTAGAAGTAGATGAATCGAAACCTTTCAAAATCAAGAACTATCCAATTCCCAAAAACATGCAAGAAAAAGTCAGAGTTGAGGTATCCCAAATGCTTCAAGATGGGATAATTGAACGTGGAAGAACAAGGTACGTCAATCCTTTAGTCGTCGTCCAAAAGAAGAATGGAGACATCCGTTTGTGTCTTGATGCCCGACGTCTGAATGAACGCACACGACCGCAGTTCGAAACTCCAGTCACGGTTGAAACATTGTTGGCAAGGTGTACAAATGCGAATTATTTTACAAAGCTAGATTTAAAGAGCTCTTTTTGGTTGGTACCGTTGAACAAAGAATCTAGAAAGTTTTGTGGATTTATGGTTGATGGAAATGTGTATCAGTTTAAGGTTGTACCTTATGGTTTAAGTAGTTCGGCTGCCGCGTTGATACGGGCAATGCAACAGATTTTAGAACCATACAATTCGTTTGTAGCTCATTACATCGATGATATTTTAATTTTTAGTCAGAGTTTAGATGAACATTTAGTGCATTTGCGCAAAGTTATTGAAGTTTTAGCAAGGAATGGTTTAAAAGTGAATTTAGGAAAATGTGAGTTTGTAAAGCATGAAGTAAAGTTTTTAGGATATGATTTAACAGAAAATTATGTCAGAGTAGATGAATCTAGGCTAGACGTCATCAAAAAGTACCCTAGACCTAGCAACATAAAGTTAGTAAGAGGTTTTCTTGGTGTAGTAAACTACTACAAAAGGTTTGTTCCGAGATTAGCGCACATCAGTGCACCTTTATTTGAATTGTTGAGAAAGAATGAAAAATTTAAATGGACAAAAGAAAGATTAGAAGCATTTGAAAATGTAAAGTCTGAATTTCACAAATCATTATGTTTATTATTGCCAGATTTTAGTAAAGAATTTTTGTTACGTGTCGATGCCAGTGACACAGCCATCAGTGGTGTCTTGATTCAAATTGGCAGGAATGGAGAAGAACCAATTTGTTTTGTCTCCAGGATTTTGAAAAATTATGAGTTAAAATACACTGTGTCAGAAAAAGAAATGCTAGCTGTAGTCCATGCAGTAAACAAGTTAAGATTTTATTTACTAGGCAAGAAATTCATAATTGAGTCAGATCATGCTGCATTAACATCTTTAATGTCAACTCGGTTCTCAAACAACCGAATTTATCGTTGGTCTTTATTATTATCAGAATATGTTTTTGAGATAAGACACATAAGAGGAGATTTGAATGTAACAGCCGATGCTTTGTCTCGTATGCACAATCTGAAAAGCCATTTCAACCATGTTGAGGTAAACACATACAACATGTATGAAGCCGAGGGGTTGTTTGACTTTGTCAGGATCAACGAGGTGCAACAAGATGATTGTTTCGATCGAATACGAGAGGCATTAGTCCACCAGGATGAGTACAAGGATTTTGTCATCAGAGATGGTATTCTAATGAAAAGGATACGAGACCAGTTCAATGTCGTACTCACCGAAGCATTCGCACGTCAAGCAATGCAGGAGCTACATCAATCTCTTGGACACATCGGAGGACACAAACTTTGGCTCACCTTCCGAGAAGCTTTCTTCGCAACAAGAGACAAGACCATTGCCAAATCCATCGTCCGCACATGTCTTCAATGTCAACTGGGAAAATCAAAAAACCGCACCTGCCAGAATGTCATCAAGAGCATCGTTGTAGAGAACAAACTCGACCTCGTCGCCGTCGACTTTCTTGGAAATCTCATACCTGGACATTATGGCTACCGCAACATTTTCGTCATGGTAGATGTTTTCACCAAATACGTAAGACTCTTTCCCACCAGATATTACAACACTGATACAGCAATCCGTTGCATTGACAATTTTATACGAAATCAAGGAAAAATGCGCCGCATTCTTGCTGACAATGCCACTTATTTTAACACGCATCGTTTTGTTGACGCCATGAATGAGCGTGATATTAATGTTTCTTTCTGTTCTATACGTCATCCTTGTGGGAATCCTTGCGAGAGATACATCCAGGAAGTCGTCAAGTTTCTCAGGATGCAAACACATCAACGCCATCCTGATTGGGTCCGCCACGTCCAAAACATCGAAAATTGGATAAACAACACTCCCAACACCACCACGGAGGAGTGCCCATACACTTTAATGTATGGAAGGTTGCCTAGTCGCCCGTGGAACCTTCTCGAGGAGGATGTATACGTGGAGGCACGTACAGAGGAAGCCAGAAGGAAGATTCAACTCAGGGGACAACGTTATGTCCGCCAAGAAAATGCCAAGATCACCAAGCGTACCCGGTTCAATGTCGGCGACCAAGTCCTGGTGCGTCGATATCGTTTGGGAAGACGTGACCAGCAAACCTGCCAAAAGCTGGAACTTCCGTTTGTTGGACCGTACAGAGTGGCCCGTGTGTTTGTTGGGGTCACCTACGAACTGCACACTTTGGACGGTACCCAGAACAAAGGTCGGTACCACATCTCTGCCCTCCAGAACTTTCACCACGACCCCGGGTAGTTCGCCGCCCGGAAGTGACGTTTTCACCCCTGTGTGCGGAGACAGGATTTTAATTTTTTTTTATTTTCCGTTGTTCGGACTGTCAATTTTTGTTTTTCTTTGGTGTGCGTGCGATTTCAAAAGCAAAACAATGACACTTTTCAAGTGCAATTTTTTTCTTTTATAATCGGGAGATGTGCTGTGGAAAAAGGGGATGAAAAACTGTGCGTGAGTGCATTGACCCCTTCGTCCAAGTCAGCTGTTTCTAGAAGATTTTTAAAAGACACTAAATTTTTCGTAAAAGTTAAGTTAGTATTAAGTTACTTTGAAACATGTTGAAAAATTCTTATTAATATCATTTTTAGTTTTGTTTTACAGCAATGTAATTTTCATTTAGCTCAGTTTTTCATTTCATGATATGTTTGTTTGCCTGGGTTAAGTCAGGTTACCGTGTAAGTTCGCCGCGTTTGCGTGCGCTTCCCTTTTGGGCCGGCGACTGCTCGCTTGCGGGAGAGAGAAAGGAGTGTACAATTAGACTCTGCGAAGGTAAGATCATTTTCCTGAGCGCTGTAAATGTATGTCGTTTGAAGACATTTTTGTTTCCGCGTGTCATTTGATTTTTACAAATCTAACCTTAGTAGAGGCATCTTACACTCAATTCAGTTAATTTTCTTTGTATAATATTTGGAATTCCAAATAGTTTGTTATAGCTGATTTAATTTTACTTTTTGAGAGTTCATTTTTTTTTTATTTGATATTTATTTAATTAATTTTTGATTCATTCTTTTTCCTTTTCAATTAGATTTGATTGTAGTTCACTGTTTTGAAGGTATTTTTACCTTGCTTTGTAATTGCTGTCTACATTTGAGCAGTTTTCAGTATTTAAAGTTAAAGACGTTCACCTGAGAACGCCATTTTGCGATTTACACGTGGTGTATAAAATTTTATATTTCTAAATTTTCTTAATCTTGTTTTTTTCACGTTAAATATAGGGAGTTTTCTTTTAAGCCTGGATTTTAATTAATCTAAGGTTTTAAATTTCTTCCTATTTGTTTTTTTATTTATTAAAGTTCTAATTAATTTCAAAATTCAAATTTTGTTGTTTTAATTTGTTTCCCCACATCGTGGTCAGTTTACACCCACTTTCAGTTTCTTAAGGTTTACCTTCAGAAGGTGACCACTGGGATTTTGAATCCCATGCTCTTCAAGAATTTTTTACTCTATTTTAGAGTTGGCGCTCAACTTAATAATTAATTTCAGACATTTGGTCACAAGCATTAATTTAATTTTAAATAATTCACATTTTCATAATTATCACAGCAATATTTATAAGAGAAAGAAATCAAGAATTTCAACAAAAATATGTTGTAGTTTTCAAAGGAGAATATTTTAAATGTAAAACTATATATGTAAGCAGTCAGTTCACCTTGTTTTATGTTCTATAGGTGTGAATTTAGCAGTCATTGCCATTTCAGCAAATTAATTGGTATCTTTAATTATTTCTTCCTTACATCGACAGTAGAATAGAAGAACAATATCTAAGTGTTTTTCCACTATTCATAATAGCAGACCTATTTATCTAATTGAAAAAGTCAATCGATAACTGTTATTTAAAAGTAATTATCTCCAATGTATCTCCGGTAAATCTTCGGAAAGAGCTTTACCGTTTGCTGTAGCTAGCCAGCTGTTTCCACTCGAATAGAATTACATTAGTTATGCATTAATTCCGATGAATGTTATGAAAATGGACTCGCATGATGTGTGTACGTGTGTGCCTATGTACAAACGCATATACAATAACGAAGGTATCGAATAGATCTGGTAAGCTGCTCTCCCCGTTGTCTAACAATAGACTTATAAAACAAAAGAACGTCTAGCCGGCTGGCAACGCTAAACCCCTTTATATTTCACAATTTTTTTCTCGATTTTTTTCTGTGAGTTTTTTTCTAAGTAAGCACGATATCAATGGACTGTGGGGAAGCTGCTAAGTTTATTCTGTGAATTTTTTTTAGTACGCTGTTCACGAAAGCTTTTCGATCACAATGGTCTGGATGTAGTTGGTAAACTCATCAAGAAAATTAAGGCGTTTTTTATGTTTTATTTTTGCAAATATTTATATTAGGCTATCCCTGTTCACATGTTTTGTTTTTTATGATTAATAAGGATATAATGTCGTGCTTTCTATTGTTTCTATTAATTTGTAGATTTTCAGCAGAGAAATTTTAGGAAATTAATGCAAAATTTATATCACAAATTAACATTATATTATGTAACTTTATGTGCTTTTTCGGCGCTCACAAGATCTTTGGTTAATATATTCCTTTAAATCCGGTTTATTAATTAATGAATTGATTGACGTTTGATCAATTGAATTTACATAGCAAAACTCAACTGAAGGTGACGTTTATCTGGCATAAACTTAAACTCATGAAGTAATTTAACCAACACTATAGAATCCATTAAAAACTTCAAATCCTGGTACTCATTCTGACGTTTTGGAAGGTTTGGCATACTTTATTTATTAATTTCCTTTCCATTTTATAGGAAATTAAAACTTTTTTATTATTAGGATTACATTAATGAAATAAAAAATGGATATCATTAGTATATACAGTATATCCCACGATTGTATTACAAAGAGGAAAAAAAATTAATTTTTGATTTGCCAGAAAAAAATCACTCTTGACAATAAACTTATTATTGTCTTCAAACCATAAAATCCAGTATTACTTTGTGTGTAGCATCTGCGTGCCACAAGAAATTGATTCTTACCTGATTTAAAAACGTTAAGCTAAACAAAAAATATTTATTTAACCAAAGCATAGAATGCTACAAAGAACGAAAGAGACATTGATAAAATAACACGAGGCATCATTCAATTAAAGCACCGTCTTTATTGGCACACAGCTCACCTCGAATTCCGAACTACTTTTAGCTTTTGAGTATTTCTTCAAGACTTAATGACGAACGTTCCATTTTATATGCCTGTGGTTCAGCAAGTTGCTTAAACCTTCCTCAAAGATAAAAATCTAACATTGAGAGATCTGGACTGCTGGGTGGCCACAAATTAGCACCATTTCTTTCTATCCATTTGGTGCAAACTAGGAAATTATCTACTCTCGTACAGTTATGGAATTACGAGCCGGACAACTATCATGTTGGCAATATACAGAGTTTGCGTAAATCAGTGATGGTTCGTCAATTCTATCACTAAATTTTTTTTGTAAAATATCCAAAAAAGTGTCTCGATTTAAATTTTGTCCAAGATATAAGGCTCGATTATACCATGGTAGGTAACTATCCACCATACATTGACCGTTTTAAAATGTTGACTTCGGGTAGAAAGAGCAAACTGTGGATTTATTTCTCTCCAGCTCTTGCAGTGTTGTAAAACCACAGAGTCTTGAAAAAGGTAGAAACCCCTGAAAACACTATCAATTTGTAGAACTCTCTATTGGTAGAAATTACATTTTTATTCCACGAACAAAGATCCAGACATTTAACCTCATCAATTATTTTCAGAGTTAGTCTAAACTGCGGCTTAACAGCCATAATTTTATCTTTAAAGGCTCTTTGCAAATGCGATGTACTAATTCCTAGCTGCAATGCTCTACTCCTCTTCCAATGCGAAAAGGGTCACAATGTTGTCTTCGTTGTGTCACTCTTTCTTCTTTTTAATATTAATAACTGAACTCGTCATTAACAATTTCTGCACAAGTTTGCGCACATCAAATGTGAAATGTCAACCTCAGAAAACCGTTCTTGAAATTTTGCTATTACTATGCGGTAGTAATACTTCCATCCAATACTTGAGCTGTACTGTAGTATTGGATCAAATTGATTCTTTGCTGTAATGTTAACATTGCTGCTCTCCTAATATTACTCTTGTTACAGAAACAGCTACACAGTAATGTGAAAATTCTTGACGTGTAATTCTTGACGATGGGTTAGAAGAAGAATGTGTCTTGGTGTTGAATTTACAGAATCCAAGAGACGACGGAAACACTCCAATCAACATCAATACAAATTCTTAATGTGAAGATTATCTAAACTGCCTGTCATAAAGGCTCTCCCTACATAGGTTTTATTGCTGAATTCAGCGCTTAAAGTTGTTACCTCAGTTCTAAAACATGTAACGAACAAATTTTTCGTAACACACAGTAGTTACACGCAAGGTAATTTTGGATTTTGGGGTTGGAAGATAAGAAAAACTTATTATTAAGAGTGATCTTTTCTGTATATATTATCATATATATCAATATTATGAAAGTAAAGTATTCCAAGGTGAGAATGCTTGCTTGTAGATGATGCACCAATGATGATTGGAACGGCAAGCCGTGGGCAAAGTATAGCCTTTCCCTTAAATTATATCTTTCTCTGCGTAGGAGTATATCAATTTATGAGAGAATTCGAAAGGTTGAACAATGATTTCTTGTATGGCTAGTCGAAAGTAGCCGAATTATGCATAGTGTAAGTAGCCCGCTCTAAAAACATTCGTGTTTCTATGCTCACATAGTTAAAGAGGTTTCCTTCCTTATTGTATACGTTCGTTTTTTTTTTTTTTTAAGAAACCGTATTTGCTGGCAGAAGACGGCAATATGTAAAAGAGATACCTGAGCCTTCTACTTGTTTGAAATTTCCACATGTATCATTATTATCTTATCTACCTTTATTGAGATTGTTATTTATTTTATGCAAGATATTTTTAACTGAATCTCATTGTTGCTATCATATTGAATTGAATGGAATCTGGAATCGTTCAACCGCAAATCGGTGGATAGTTTTCGTGATGTACGCGTATTTTCTCTAATCATGAGCTAAGTTTTCGCCTGAATAGGCTCATTTATTGATTAATTTATAATGCATTTTTTCATTCTTAATCGAATGAGATGACCATTATATAAAAGATATTCAGCTTTTTCTTCCTTTTTTTGTTTTGTGGCATGGAATATACTTTTACGTTTCTTATTTTTTAAATTTAAAGGAAAATTAGATTTATTGTGCTAGAAAACACATCAAAGGGTTGAATTTTCTCTACGCTGAATCGAACAATCTATGGGCGTTATATTTGTTTACTCGTCACTACATATACCGGGTGTCCAGCCTAAGATGCAACTGTCCCTAGCCGATTTATTATTATCTTTTCGAAAAAATGTTTCAAATAAATGTTGTCTGGAATCATATTCTACACATGCTAAAATTAGTTGCAGAAATGGCGGACTTCCGGTTGTACCGGAAGTAGATACTAACTTTATTATTTTAAATAGAACACCCTGTATATTATTGCACTTTTGGATGCCTTGTTAAATTTAAATAACAATACGTTAGAGATACATTGGGGCTAAGTTGTACCGTTTCCGAATTACATGACGTTTTTCGAAAAAAATTACATTTGCAGTGTCTTCGGTGTTTGGAAATATCTCGGAAAATACGAAAGTTAGAAAGATGCGGTTTTCGGTTTTCGCTTAACCATGAAACAGCACACGTCTCTTATTTGTAAATTGTTGCGTTTAAATTACATCGTTATTAAATAGGGATCTGTAATTTTCGAACTCTAAAATCATGGCTAACTTGATTTTTTTAAATTGAACGGTATAGCAATTTTTACATAAATGGACGTAAAATTTAATTTTCTTTCGATTTTATATGGGTATCATCGTGTCTATCTCCAAAGGTTTTGGAGATATTCGCAATTTTTCAGTTTCTCACGATAGATACGTATTGCGAAGCGCCGTCGCCGGTCACCTTCTCGCATTTCACCAGGCTTGGGACTGGCAGCAATAATATGCTTAGAAAGTTGTCAACAGAACAAAATAGGACCACTAGAAACAAGCAAACATAGCAAAGATAAAAGAAAACATAACATTACTGGAATATCAATAAATCAGCACAACTACATTACTCTATCCAATGTATGGCGTACGTACACTTCGAGCGTCTTGCTCGCAACAGGCTACACTTTAAACGCTAGTGTTGTCATTGTACAGAGAATTTGTACAACACTATTATATTAAATGTTCAAAATGCTGTCCGTTTTCGGCACTACATAATCGAAATCGCTCTTGCAAACACTTTTGAGCATTTCTGAGTATTTTTGGTGTGACTTCTTGAAACGCTTTTAAAATACGATGGCGCATATCATCAGGGTTTGTTGGTGGCGTCTCATAAAGCTTATTTTTAATGCAACCCCATGAGAAGAAATCGCAGCTTGCAACTGATTTTCATCCGTAAGTACGTAGTTATTGAGGTTCCGTTTTGTACGTGCTACGGATCCAGTACTTACAAAACTACCCAGTAGCGACTGAAATGCCCTCCTATCTGGATGCTTTCTACATGGGTATAATACTTTGTGTAAACTCTTGACGCTAACAAAGCGTTTCTGTAACATTCACCGAGAACGAGAACCATATCTACTAATTCTTCTCGAGTAAGCGACATCTTTAATTATTATGTTACCAAACAGTACTGTGAATGTCAGTTCTGACACTTGGAACACTAATAACGGCAAGATACCTAGTGCGTTTTCAAGCTTGCGTTGACTTTAAAGATGCCGCTTTAAACATCTCAAGTATCTTTTAGACCATTTTGTTTGTTTCTAGTGGTCCTATTGTGTTCTGTTGGCCACTTTCTAAGCATGCCAGTATTATTGCTGCCAGTTCCAAGCCTGGTGAAATGCGAGGGGAAGGTGGCCGGCAGCGGCGCTTCGCAATACGTATCTATCGTGAGAAACTGAAAAATTGCGAATATCTCCAAAACCGTTGGAGATAGACACAATGATACTCATATAAAATCGAAAGAAAATTAAATTCTACATCCATTTACGTAAAAATTGCTACACCGTTCAATTTAAAAAAATGAAGTTATCCATGATTTTAGAGTTCGAAAATTACAGATCCCTATTTAATAACGCTGTAATTTAAACGCAACAATTTTAAAATAAAAGACGTGTGCTGTTTCATAGTTGAGCGAAAACCGAAAACCGCATCTTTCTAACTTTCGTATTTCTCGAGATATTTCCAAACACCGACGACACTGCAAATGTCATTTTTTTCGAAAAACGTCATGTAATTCGAAAACGGTACAACTTAGCCCCAATGTATCCCTAACGTATTGTTATTTAAATTTAACAAGGAATCCAAAAGTGCAATAATATACAGGCTATTCCATTTAAAATAATAAAGTTAGTAGTTACTTCCGGTACAACCGGAAGTCCGCCATTACTGAAACTAATTTTAGCATATGTAGAATGTGATTCGAGGCAACATTTATTTGAAATTTTTTCTCAATAAGGCAGTAATAAATTGGCTAGGAACCGTTGCATCTTAGGTTGGACACCCGGTATATAGTATAAAATTTATGTACGTTTATTTGCTCTGGGAATCACGCAGGTAAGCAAATTAACAGCGTTGGTTATCAAGATCCCTAATCATCTCTCAGGAGGGTATTAAATATTGCAGCAATAGCATCGGTCTTACGCATTACATTTTCTTTATAATTAGAGTTATAATATACAATGTGCAGGCATGCTGTTGGTACTTGCAGCAAACTCGCACACATACGTATATAGTACATTTGTACATGCACATATAGTGATCTCAGTTACACATTGTTTATGAAATATTCTATATTTAAACCTAACACAAACAAATATTTCGAAGAGCATGAAGATATATAGAAAACTAGTTTATTGGTAGCCAGTTGTTGGAAGTCAGATATAAAAGCAGCTGCTAGCAAGATGACATCTTCCATACATGCACACGTACCGCCGTATACATATGACATATACTTACACGCGGTTCTCTTTATCAGATCATAACAGCAACTATACGAACGAAAAAAAAAAAAGCACACTGTGGAGTGAAACTGAGGAAAAAAAAACGACAGTTGTACACTCGTGGGCTTACTCACGCACCCAGCCAGGTTCGCTATAATTTAATATAAAAATTAATTCATTCAAATAACTTTATTGTTAAGCCAGTCGGAGGTGTTCACAATAAGCGTTTCTACGCTCTTACGTCGGTTGGGAGCTGAAAATAAAAAACGCTGACAAAAAAACGTACCAGAGACAAAAAAAGAATGCAAATCAAAGGGTGGTAGATATCCGGAGGGTGCCTTTGTTTTACCGTGTGCCTAGTTGGATGTATGATTTGATTAAAATACGTTGGACTAAGAATAAATTATCAACGTAAGTATTATTTTTAATTTTGAAATTTCAGTTATAGATAAATAAAAATAGCAATGTTACGCACATAAGGTTCAATGTGTGTGTACGTGCTTTGCGTATATACACAATGTATATACATTGGAACGAATTACCATATATGTAGATATAATGTATATGAAAACAAATATAATCAGAAAAAGATATAAATTTAATTGGATTTTAGCGATAATTTTAATTTTATATGGTAAATTTAATGTACGCCGATTAAGATATGTTCATGTATAGCACTTATTGATGCATTAAATGCGTTCGTTACAGCAACCGCTCCACAAAGTAATTAATCAAAAAGCGATAAAGGAACAAAACCGATATGTAGCACTGATTGTAATTATCAATACAAGCCGATAAATGCATCGTCTGTACCGCTTGTATGTTGTATATGTGCACATACTTATTAATAGGATATTTTTTAACATGTACTAATCTGGAGTGATTTATATGTTTTAATTCCTGTAACCTACAGTCATAAATCAAAGTATTTTTGCCCCCCATGCTAACAAATTATAAACCGAAAAAGAGACGACTGGATTAGTTGAATTAATAATAATAATAATTAGTATCTAATGCCTTGCAATCTCATGGCAAAATAACTGTACTCTAATATGTGAAAATTACATGTAATACCAGGCAATTATTTTAGTAAACTACGGATAGCCATATGCAAATGATTCTTTGCATGTTATTGGGTAAATAATTTCAAAGAATAATAGAAACTTAAATTAACAGACTAAGGATGAAAAAGAATTACGTATGACATTTGAAAATATGGTAGAATTATTTTCTATTTGCAGAAGCTCCGCCCTTGAAGAGGGGGATGTGTAGCTGGGGTACAATACTGCAGATACATATTACAATAAAAACTGCATTTCGTATTTTGTACGAATCGCGAGATAGTACGGCTATGTTATATCCTTATGTCATAGCTATGTTCTCGCGTGCGAGTTATAACGTTTCTCCTTCGGGTGTGTCTCACTCCATTGGGCACGCCCTCTTGCTATCGCGCAGAAGAAGAAATTTCCAAACAATGCACTGAGAGAAATATATTGTACTCCTTAATGTAAATATAATATAGTTTAATATATTTCATAGCTTCTATAGGGGAAAATCAGATTTTATTTTAACAGGGAGAATTTTTGTATAAAAAGTTTCTGTTAATACATTTTATTAGCTCGTATATTAGAGACGTGTATCATGTTTGTATTATTAGTTTGAACATATATGCTAATAATTGTTATTATTAAGTGTCCAATAGCATTGATAACTTTTGATAATAACACTTACAATTTTTATTGTACCCGACACAATGCAATATTTTACTGCACAGATATATAATGCCTAAGCTTATTATATAATCTTGTAGTGCTTATGTCATCTCGCATTAAGGTAAATCAATGTTTGATATAATTTAAAATAATAGATAATAAGCAATAATATACTGTATTGTATGCTGTGACCATGTAGCGATACCGGGGCGTAAATTTACCGCCCCCATATTTAGGTATACCTATCCAAATACAAAATTTACCCAATTTTTTTTTTTTTTTAATTTCATTGCAAAACAACTTTAACGCGCACAGTTCATAGACTAATACTTAGCATGCACATCATACTTTTGACTGTTACAAAAGAAATTGACTGTTTTTCAGAGTCTTTTTCCCTGTCATGAGCTACTAGATGATAGTTTTCAAATTAAACATGCAAATAACTAGTTCTTTTATATTTTATTGGATAACTGGTAGAAATCGACCCCATAAACACTAAAAAATTTTAGTAAATTTACCAGGATTCCTCCTAAAAATTCCAGTAACATTTGGGGGAAAATCACTAAAAACTCGGTAATTTTCTGTAGTAGTAGTTAGTAAAATTACCTATACTTTTGAAAATTTCCCACATATCGACCAGTAATTTTCATTTGTAGTTAAAAGTGCTACGTGAAATCGTAATATTACTAAAATTTTTATGCTTTCCCAGGGATTCTTACTAAATTACTTCGTGATTTTATCCACAGTTAGGAAATTTACTTAGGAAACCAAATACATACTTACTACATAGGACGCACCGAAGTGGCAGGTGCCAGTTGTCGTTCTTCTTGTTTTATCTATAGGCATATTTAGGTAAGTGACTAATTTAAAATAAATCTAGTAGTTAAATAATACATTCTTACTACTGTGGGTGACCTACAGCTGCGTTTTCATAATTTACAAACATTGAAACACATAGCTTTGTGCATATACAAACACACAATACACATAATTGTGTTCCAAAAAACACATTAATATGCCTCGACAGGGTATATAAAATATATTTGTAGTTTGTGTATTACCGTAATGTTAAAGTAAATGGTTATAGAAATTGTTTATTACAGTCATATTTCGCTATGCTGAAGTAGAGGTTATGAAAGTATTATTCAACTTGTCTATTTGTACTTAGAATATTATCTTATAAGTATCTATGCATTTGTTTTTATGGTTAAGACAGCGTTTAGGTATAACAACTAAACAAGCACATAACTATTATACGCTTAGTAACATTAATGAATTCTTTTACCAAATTTCGAATGCACAATATATATGATACAGTTAGCCTTCTTCATACATTATTTTTTATATTCTCTTCAAATAGGTATTTTAAAACCTATATTTTACACACATTACATATTGCATACTAAGATACTAATTGATATCTAAGCATTCATTTTTCATCAAAGCTTACGATCTTGTAAGTATATCAATAATGAAAGATCAGTTGTTTGTTGCAGTTTCTCCAACGCTACATCATGAAGACGCATCCTGATGCCGACACCAAAAGCAGCCTTTTTTCACACTCGAAAAAGAAAGTTATAAGTTTAATGAAACAGTTGAGTACCATCTAAATGTATTATTGTTATTATTATTACTATAAGCATTGTTTTTTTTATATTTATTAAATTACCTGTAATATATATTTATAATAATAAAATACCTACACGTACACTCTAACGAAGATTTGGTAAAATTCCTGGACGGTTTCGGGGCAATTACATAACCCCGAAAGCGTACAGGTATTTTACTTGTGCGAGTAAAATTACTTAGATGTAATAATTCACCAAGGAAATTTACTACTAGTGTATGAAAATTACTAAGTAAAATGAAATTTACCCAGTAAATTACATCAAAGTAATTTTACTCGCACAAGTAAAATATTTACCTACTTTTAATAAAATCAACGTTATGCTGCAGGCCAAGAACGAGTGCATAAAATAACCATCTGACTTAACTAGTCGATTCTACTCATAAAGTGCTTTAAAGTGATGTTAAAACGGTTTTTCCATATCGTTAAAGATAAGCGAGTTATTATGCATTCTCGAAAACTTAAAAAAAAAACTCAATTTTGGACTATAACGCAAATACAAACGGATGTAACTAATCTTTGTTTGATATTTCGAAAAAAGAGATCGAGACTTGGCCACTCTTTCTTTTCCTATCTCTTACGGTTACCAGGATGCTCTATTCTGACAACTAATTTGGACCACTCTGTACAGGATACAAATAATATTGAAATTTTGCCATCTCCCCCCCCCCCTCTCCAAAAAAAAGTGCCGCCCGAGTAAAGTATAGAATATATCTATTCGTAGTATTAAAATTTTATTTCTATTTCTAGTTTTCTTGTTTTCTGCCACAGAAACCTGAATGTTCAGTTGCCACTTTGTTTTTATAGTTCATTTCAACGATTCTGAAAGTTTTATTTGCGTTAGGAAGGAGAATCGATCATAGCAATGAAAAATGTCTGACAACCATTTACAGAGCTTTGTTTATAGCAAAACCTTACCGAATTGTTGCATATTTGCCTATCTCCTTTTACTTAATGTACACTTAATGGCAAAATATTTCTCTTTGTTTCTTGAAAGTAGTAGGTATCGAAAGCTTTTTGACAAAGAACTGAAGTTCTTTCATACGTCCATTATGAGAAATGCATTTATATCTACATATTCCACACAATTACACATACATATTACAATTTATTTTTACAATATTGACTTGCACATGTGACTGGATGGTGCATAAAACACACATAATATGAACACAAGTAATAGACTGTCGAAGAAACTTTAAACGAAAACAAAGACACACTTAATCATTTAACACTGAAAAGGCCATAACATTGAAAAAAAATTGTGTTTGCATAGGTAATTGCGGTAAGTAAGTTTTTCGTACTTCAAAATCTTAAAAGTCAGAAGGAAAATTTACGATCTTCTAATGGACATAAATTCACGCTATGACAAAAATTTTTACCTCTTGTCGACATACATTATACATAAGTGTCTAAGAGAATAATTGTTTTCGAGATATTGTCTTTAGGACAGTATATTTGTGCGCAAGTACGTATATAGTAGACAGCTTGATATGGGTTTTAAGCAGATTTTATGAGTGTTATAAGTTAGGCGATGATTTATTGGTTGTAGACTAATACCTTTGCCTTCAAGGATCCCATCATAAGGAAACTCTCTTCGTGCGTTTGCTTACGCAGTAATGTATATAATTTAAAGTAGTGAGTATTGTTTTTTAAGTTTCACTATAGGATCCCATGTATCTAAATAAAGCAAATTTGTTTCAGTACCGTTGCTGTCCTAATGCTAGCTTTGTAGCAATAATTACATAAATTTAGAAATTTCTTTGTAATCATTTTTAATAAAATGCTGATGTATTCGCCAAATTGTAAAAATTACTAGAGTTTTACAAATTACTTCGTAAATGCAGCTTTCATATGAAGGGGTAAGAAGGAAAATTGTACAAGTAAATATTTATTTTATTTATTTATTTACAATAAACGAACAACAATACAATAGATACACATATACATAATGTATGTTGTGTATGTATATATCTGTAGCGTTGCTGCTCCTCCATCCCTCATCCTCGCCTCGGGAACTACTGTCTCGGGCTAACGGTGTTGAGGGCCTCCTTCTTTCTTCAAGTCGTGGTTTAGGTTTTAACTATTAGTTTTTCTTCCTCAGAATCTTTTTTATTTCACTTTTAAATTTGTGGTACGGTAATTCTTTTATGTTTTTCGGTAATTTGTTGTACATTTTTATTGTTGTTGTATTTAGTGTTTGACTGTAGTTGTGGTGTTTATATATTTCGGATCTCAAGTGCGATACTCTGCGAGTTTTGTAGTCATGTATTTCTCTATTCCTTTGTAATTTTATGTTAGTTTTAATTTCCTTATTTTTAATTTTGTGTAGAAATAATATGTTATTGAGGGTTATTATTCCTTGTATGTTTAGTTCTTTTGTTTTTTCATAAACACGTGTTGTTGGAGTTCTATAGTGTAACTTGTATATTATTTTTAGAGCTTTGTTTTGTTGTCGTTGTATTTTGGATAGATTTTTTGTTGTCGTGTTTCCCCAAATGTTTATTAGGTAGCTATTTTTTGCAGCGAATAGGGCGTGGTATAGTGGTTTTTTAAGGGAAGTAGGTATTATATATTTAATTTTATTTAAAGCCGCAATTGTTCTTGCATTTTGTTCAATTAGTTTCTGTATATGTCTATCCCATTTCATGGTATTTTGTAATTGCAATCCTAAATATGTTGTTTCATTCACTTCCTTTAATTTCTGATTGTTTATTTGTATATTTATTTCTTGCTTTTCCTTTTTTTTACTATATATCATATATTCAGTTTTTGTTTCATTTATAGTTAGTAAATTATTAAAACACCATTCCTCCAAAATTTTGATATCTTCTTTAATTTTTGTTTCCATTGTTTTTGTACAGTGTCCGGAATAAAGTATACAGGTGTCGTCTGCATAAGCGTATAGTTTTCCATGGAATGGTTGCTCGAATAGATCATTTACGTATAATATATATATGAGCTGAGGATGTGCATCCAAATTGTTTAGTCTCATATATTTCTGCAGTTTAATTTTTTTGAATTTGTATCTTTGTGCTTCTTAATCCTTCATATGAACAGTGTCATTGTGACTTTGAATATCATAATGATGATGACGATATCTCAATATCTTTAAGAGGAAATTTCGGCCACCCTCCAAAACATGGTGAACGCTATTTGTAGGTGGCGGATCAGGAAAAGCTTGAGCAATGGCCGTAATAAAACCACGACAGTGCCGTTTACCAAGAAAAGGACACTGATGCACTTAGTACTGTCCAAAGTGTGAAACGCATTTGCAAATGTTGTAAAATATCTGTGCGTCTTATTTAATAAAACACTGGTCTGGTATCCGCCTTTGGAAAAGATTACTCACAAAGTTATTCTTATGGACCTGTCAAACGAAATGTGGGAATCTTGTGGGTAATCTCCAAAACTAGTAGCTTTCTGTGGTGGAAGTTTGAGCGATACCATGATAACAGAAGATGCAACAAGCTACAGCGACAGGAAAAATTACATCCATATAAGCGATCGCAGGTAAGGCAATCACAGAAGCAATGTCTTCTTTCCCATCATTAGCATCAGACATCCTTTTTTATCCCTCATTTTTGCACATTGTTGTGAAAAAGGAGATTAACTATATTTCGTACTTGTTACATAACTAATCAAACGCTACATACTCATGTTTGTATAGTCAATAGGCTGCCAGAAACGTTCATTTCCCACAGCATAGTAAGAGTGCCATTGGACATAATGTATATTTGACCTCTGATTGATGTATTCTTGACTCCCATCTTTCCAAACGGATAGGAATAGAGATGATAATTTACAGGCGATTTGAAAGCAGCAGTATGTGACGCAATAACATTTTGTCATAGTCCAAGAGTCAGATATAGTTTTGAACAACACACACCAATTTTCAGACTGGAATCAAGCCATTGAGATGTGTGCTACAAAAAATAGGAATAACAACATGTGACGTAAGCTAATAGAAATTTTCCGTGAGAGTCATGTGGTGCTGAAAGCAACCAACGCGCATAGATATAAATCGAAGCTAATCTAGAGTTGTATCTTTACTTGTGTGCAGACTCATTCAAGTAAATGAGGAAGAAATAGCTAGCTGAACAGCAAATCACATTCTCGGTAAATTAGAAAGTGCTCAGATTTGAAATATGCATTTCTGCCGTTCCTTTCAGAACCAAGGAATATCTTTAATATGACCGTAAAATTGCAACGTAATTGTTTCTGTTTTTCAGTCACAGTATTTGTCTAAATTTTGAGTAGGTGATCGCTTTAACGAAAACTTGGTAGGCGAGAGTTTAGAATACTGGTTTATTCACCCATAACATTGCAGAAATCGTTCATTAAGCACGTTAAGCATTAACTATATTGTCAGTTTTGTTAGTCGGTTATATACTGCTTTATGCACTTTGACGTATACGGTTCAAATATCAAAAGATTTAACGGCATTCCAATAAATCACGGGATCATGTGTGTAATTTAATACTAAATTGCGAGCGCGTTTAACCGCCAACCAAAGGCACTTAAACTATTTCGCGTAAGTGATTATGCTGCTCTTCAGATTTTCATATTTTTTTTTTCTATAATGCGCGGGTTCTCTGGCATAAGTACACAAACGACTCGACGGCGGCTTTATTATCACCGGGCACGTAGGCGAGCTCAATGAATACGAGGTATTTATCCTTGCTCAATGGATCCTTTCTGTATCATGTAACAGCTTATGTAACGTTCCATAATGCAAGAGAATAAAAGTTTGTGCACTTTATACACTATGGTTTCTTCTAGTGAATAATAATTATCCTTGAAACGCCAACGTGCGTAAAACTGGGCAGTGCTTTGACGTTACTTACGTAACGGAATCTTATGCGAAATTACTGAAAGCCGTTCCTCTCAAGAATTGCCGTGCCACACATCGCCATTGTAAGGACAAATAAAATTGTTCTAACTGATACTAAAATCGACTAATGTCGGAGTAATAATAATTATCTGCTACTTAGGAAGTGAAATGTATGTACGTGGAAGCGTGGGCTGTTAATATATCTACTGCTTTGCAACCAATAATTGGAAAAACGTATGCCATTCCTATTTTAAATGGTTTTCATAAATAATGTGACCTTTTACCGCATAGCTTGTGGCGTTATGTTGCGACCAACACAACGCCTTTTTCTGCTCTGTTTTCTAAAAGTTTATGATAACATTGTCTTGGCTTTAAGGCGATCTCCATTTTCATGCTTTCTTCACAAGTAAAAGCAACAAAACTCACCGTTCTGATTTTTTCCAATTCTCGAATAGGAAGGAATAAAGAAAACAACCACTTTCATAGCTAGATATTCAACAGAATTGATGCGATTGTCATTTCTATTTTAAGAACTACTACGCTCTATGAGTACAACTAAATAACGTTTTTATCATTATCTTGTTTATACATTAACATGCTTTCGCTATTTTCGGCGTAAACCTGCACTGAGAGAACGACAGGTGTTAAATTAGCAAAACAGGTTTTGTTAACAAAATATTGTTGAACTAATCATAATTATAATAAAAAAAAATGTGGTGAATGCAACCATACTATGCTGTTACTTTTATTTTATTAATTTAACAAATCCATTGAGTTCATTTGAACAGTAAGTACTGTTCATTTAACAAAGTGAGCGGTATTAAGAAACGAAACTAATCGAAATTGCAGTTAATTGAATGTAATTATAATGTTGAAATTATCCATTTTCAAATTGTCTGCATCTATGTAAGAGCAAATACGTTAAATTGTCGTAAAGATGCCGTTTCCCTTATTTCACACTGGCAATGTTTCAGTTTATTTCTTAACCACAGAACCTGTTTCGATCTAACTAGGCATCTTCAGAGGTTTGTAATATGGAATGTGTAGAGGTTAAAGTGATTAAACCCTCATAGTTGAGGAAACGAACCCATAAACCATAAACTCATCGATTCTTAAAAATTATTCCGATATTAGAAAACACGTTACAGCTAATATAGATATGTACATATTATATTTGGGGACTGTATTTGCAAAAACGATTAAGGATTTAGCAATTTACCAGTGACTTAAGAGGATGACAGCTACATGCCAATACTTTCGTTATGAGTCAATTATGGCTTCTCAATGAATTGATATCTTCCATTCTATTGCAAATTTAGTTTCATTCGATTTTTGGCTTTTTAATTTTATGTAACTGAAGTAAATGTGAACCGTCATATGCGGAGTACGCATAAACAGCATTCATTCTCACTGCAGTACGAAACAGTACAAATGATACTCCCTCGATACGAATCTTGCTTTGAGAAAAGTCGTCTCATACGAATCTGTGAAAAGAGTCGAACTGCCTATCTCTATACACCCATCTCTTATGGCATAGTCATTCATATCTTCCGTGAACAACATCTCTCTCTCTCTCTTCCGAACAAAAAACAAATATATCACCGCGACAGATAGTGTAATTAGGTATTTAATTAACAATGACCACTCTTCCACTAGGAAAATATGTCACGATTTTTTAAGCAGAACATATGCAATTTGCATTGTGGAACAGAAATCAACCAGAGGAATTGTGAAAACAAGCGGATTTGTGTTGTAACAGATAGCCAGGCGGTACTGAGTGCTATAGTGAACCCCATAGTACAATCAGGAAATGTATTCGAGAATTGAATAGTCTGGCAAACCGAAATAGTAAGTTATTTCAGTATGAGTGCTCGAACGTTTGGGAATCGAAGGAAAAGAAAGAGCTATTAGTTAGCAAGAAATGGAGCAGCAGCTTCATATATAGGTCCAGAATCTATTGTAGAAATACCCAGAAACATAGCACGAGTGCAGATGAGGATCTGTGTCTATGGAGGACACAAACAACACTGCAATAATACAATCAGACAAATTCGTGGAAAGACCTTTATTAATGACCATAAAAAAGAGGACTACTAAACCTAAGAGGGAATGATATTCGCACAATAGTAGGTTCCCTAATAGGACACTGTGCACTGAAAAACCATCTACAGAAAACTGTAATACTGTGTAATAGGATGACAGAAACTGCATGCACATACTATGCGAATTAGAGGCTCTGGACGCAATAAGACAGACAATTTTTGGCAGACCAAAAATGAACTCGGAGGATTATCTTGATCGACCAGCCGAGGACCTGTCCAGACTAATACAGGGCACCAAGATATTGGAATGGCTGGCATGATTTAATGGGAAAAAGAAATGGGAGAATAAACACAAAAAGTCAAAAGGCTGCAGTATTTCTGAAGACTTCATGTCAGACGGCTCCCACAAAAGAACAAGAAAAAATTAATAAAAGGATTGGATTTGAATGCCTGTTTTCTCATTTATTGATCATAGTTGGCGAAATTGCACCATAAATGTTCTAGCAGTTACAGAAAGTAACTTTTAAGAAAAAGAGCGTTAATAGCTGAAACATTTGGAAGCAAATTTTCTGAACAAATTCGACAAACAAATAAGTACAGATTGTTTGGAAAACGCATATAACAACTAAATTTAATAAAGGTTGTGATTTCATACCCAAAATGTAGTCTTACTGTAGGTTTTCACAGCAACACAGCTGCACGTGAGATATATCCAGATGGACACATAAAATTAAGTGTAGTGTAAAAGAATGTTCAACGACATTCAGAAGCGCCTAATCCGTACAATTGTAAACCCGACTTACCTCAATCGCTATTGGTAATATAAAGGTTTGATTATTTGTCTACTGCAGCATTTGTTTGTCCTAAATATATATATATATTATAACAAATATAAGAAATATAACATAACAAATAAACAAACTACAGAGACAAGAGTGTGATCCCTAATGGCATCTGTACTTTTGACTGCCAAACTGACGCATTATTATATTTTCTTCCTTATTTATTAAGTTTAGGTATCTTCATATATTATATACTTGAAAATAACAGTCAATTTTTTCTTCCAAATCTTTAGGTTTTATAAACCTAGTACTTAGTTATAATAATTTTTGCTTTTGTTTTAGATATTTTCTTCCTTCAATTATTATCCGACTGGTTTAACAAGTGCACATACAAGGCTAATCTAGAAAGGAATAAAAAAACACCTTCAAGGTAGCGTAGCGCAGATATCAACAAAAAAGACAATAGGTATGCAAGTGTTACCGGTGAAGTTATACATATGTTAGTTCATCGTCTTAGCCACGCATCATTATCACTATCATGATCAGTATTGCTTCGATGTGACTAAGCGCTTCTACGACATAATTACATCTGAGTCATTGATGCGTCGTCGTGTTAAATGCAATTCCTAGCACGCAGTTACCATAGTGGGAGTTTGCGCTGAGGTCACCGAAGCAGTATGCTTCATAAAATTGAATTAATGTCGTTTGTGTACAGAGAGCAAAGCTTGTGTCTCCCCCGTTTGACTAATAATCACTTCATCGAGAGTCCAGGCGCCATTCTCCGACGCAATTGAGGCAAGAACATGTGCCACCGCTGCCTACACCTTCACCAATTACAGGCATTACTCTTCTTATTAAATGCAATTGCATACGTTCATTTACATATGTGTAGACATGACATACGCTGGTAATCGAGTTCTGATTATTAATGAAATAAATATAATAAATTATTAAATAAGTAAGTCGACTCGCCGACGAGCTATAAATATTAAAAGCAGACTTGACATTGAATATTCTTTAAATCAATTATGCATATGTAAGCTGTAAGGATACACGCACACTGAATACTGTTTACATTTAAGCTTTGAAAAACAGAATGCAGTGCACGATGCATGCTGGTAAGGATGGCTTGACAGAGGCTACCTTTTCTCTTAAATAGTCAAAAATTTTATTGCTTTACATAAGCTTGTTAATTCTTTTAAAATGTTTCTTGAAACCTCTATAAACAAATTGATAATTTTTATAACTTTGGCTGCAATGGTTTGCAAAGGCTTTCATGTTCATACCTTGACTACCTTGGTTTCCTGATATATATTAGGGTACTTTCCTAGAAAGGTATACATGTAACTAGTCTTAATCTCTTGATTTTAGGTTTATTATGCAAAGCAAAACCAAAAAATCTAGTTCTTGCAAAGTTTGTGAAAACCTTAGATCCTGCATTATTAATTACAATCCATAAGTAACAAAATCCCACACAATCAAACTGCAATACATGTAGGCAAGTTGTCTTTAAACATTAAACTTGTGGGAGTAGTTTAGATTTTGCTATTGTTATTGCTATATAAGGGCCTTAAAGCTTGTTTGATACCACAATCGTAAACGTACGAACTTTTAGATAAGGTTAATCTATTAGCTGAAACTTGATACCTTATATCTATAGCCACTTTGCGATAGTTAACACGTATATCTGCACCAGCCAATTCATAGTTTTGCATGCAAGTACATTTAATTTAATACAATTTGCAAGCTTAATAAACATGTCCTATATACATAACACATCGATGTATCGCGATCTTAATGCTACTACCAGTATCATCTCTACCGAACGATAATTAATATACACTCCGCCAAAAAAGTATCGCATAAACTAAAAAAGGGCATTTATGAACCAAGATATTTTTATACGTTCACAAAAAGTTTGCCTCGTGTATGTGAACTATAAAAACACTAACAAAATAATGGAACTTAGCGTTTTTACTTTTTTTTTTTCTAAAAGAACACATTTAGAAAAATACATATGTGTAAAGTTTGTTCAGTTGTTTATTGAAAGTCTTCCTATACGGACAAATTTTAAAGTGCGAAGTCACAGTTCTGTACCAACGCTTTTAAAACTAAAATGAGCAATTTAACTTCAGAACAAGTGGCTGCTATAGTTGCTTTAATCGAAGATGGACGATCTCAAGCATACGTTGCTAATTTGATGAACATCAATCAGTCAAGTGTTTCTAGAACCGTAGCCAGATATAGGGAAACAGGCATTTACAGTAGAAGACCTGTACCAGGTCGTCCAAGATGTTCTACTCGCCAAGATGACCGCTATTTACTACTACAAGCATTACGTCGAAGACATGTAACTGCGAGACAATTGCAGAACGACTTGGCTAGAGTCAGAAATACTCGTGTGAGTACTCAAACTATTCGGAATAGGTTACGACAGAGTGGATTAAGAGCTAGAGTAGCTGTAACAGCCCCTCGTCTCACTAGGAACCACCGAGTGGCTCGCTTAAGGTTTGCCAGAGAACATGTAAATTGGAACATTAATGACTGGGCCAATATACTCTTCACAGATGAGTCAAGATTTGGTCTTTACACCTCAGATAGGCGTATCTCAGTGTACAGACGAGACGGTGAGCGCTATTCGCAGTGTAATATCAGACCTAGACCTAATTTCGCTGGTGGCTCTATTATGGTTTGGGGAGGCATCTGTTTAACAGGTCGTACAGAGTTAGTACCAGTAGACAGAGGTACACTGACTGCCCACAGGTATATAACGGACATTTTAGAAGAACATGTAGTACCATATGCGCCAATTATAGGAAACGAATTCATGTTAATGCACGATAATGCACGACCGCATGTTGCAATAATCGTCCAGGAATACCTTAACGATGTTGGTATTCCAGTTTTAGATTGGCCTGCGGTAAGTCCGGACATGAACCCTATCGAGCACGTGTGGGACCTCCTTCACAGACGGATACGAACCCAAAATGTTGCCCCAGCGGACCTGCATGGACTAGCAAATGCTCTCCGTGACGAGTGGGAGAATTTGGATCAGGCTTATATACGGAGGTTAATCGAATCTCTGCCAAACCGTATGCGAGCGGTCATAAGAGCCAGAGGTGGCAATACTCAGTATTAAAAGCTACTGTTATGACATTTTTCTTTCCAAAATTATAATTTCTTGTTTTAATAAAAATCTCAAGTATGAGTTCTTGTTTTTATTTGGCCTGTATTTTATTTAAACAATCATAGAAATTATATCTTAGAGCGCATTAAAGTATATTTACAACTTTATGCTACAAACAAAGATTATGCGATACTTTTATGATTCAAAACTAAATTATGCGATACTTTTTTGGCGGAGTGTATGTAGATGTAAATAATAGCAAATATACTACTCAACATAATTAAATTTATGTAAATCTGAGTTACGTCTTTTGCTAGAAAGAAAGGACAATTTACTTTTGAATAATGGTATCGTGCCACAAGAAACAAACGTGTAGGAATGAGACATCGAGAAAGTTTATTAAGGCAATCGTAATGAAAGCCGTCACCTGTTTGCACAACAAAAAAAAATAATTCAATGATGAACAGCAACTATCCATATTTTGATACGGTTTGTGTACAAGCTGTTTCTTACATTTTGAGGTCGTAAATCGCAATTAACTCCAACGCGGCTCTCAATGTTTGCACTGCACCTATGCATGCATACGAGCGAATGTTTCCATGCTTTGTACCTAAGTTTATGCGTAGGTACTAAGAGTCAGGAAATTTCCAACGCCACTAAATTGGCGTAGTGCCCTGATAAGAAACATTTTTAGTAATCCACAGCAGTTGAACTGCGTTCTATACCTACAGCGTCTAATAGAATATTTTGTTAACTTTTTAGGAAATATGCATGAAGACAATATAGGTACAGAAAGTGAAGGTAATGTCATTAATGTACCTATTTTATGGAAAAAGAAATGCGTAATTCATTTTCCAGAAGGACCGATTATATAGCTTTAGGCTGCTTTTCTACAATAAAACCTAAACTCCTGTTGAATGTTCAGACTTATAGAAAATTTCACAAATGCTCGTTTTCCCATTCAATAACTGTGAGTCTAGCGTTATATATTCATAAATATTATTGCACTTTGCTTGCTTTATTTCCATAATTAAAAAAAAAAAAACCTAAAGATTTATCTGGAGTTCGTTTTTGTGCATGACTAAAATATAAGCTTGAACTAGTATGGCATTGTGTTGTTTTAGCATTGCTACTTTTGTCACAAAAAGTCATATATTGAAAATTTCTTAAGTATTGTATTACATTTACCAAAATAATAGCCAATTTAGATCTCTAGCTAGAACAGATTGTATTTATAGCATTGCTGTCATGAAATCGTTAAAATTGTGGAATCGCAAGTAACATAAGGTGATGTTATTCTTCTCTTTCTAATGCGGCCTAAGGGTGACGTGTGGATCGCTCTGTATAATGTAACTAAATTCAAATAACATAGCAGGTTAGTCCGAGGTTTCCTTAAACCATATTAAAGACTGGACTTTTAGTTATGCCAAAAGCGTGCTTTTGTGTCAAATTAAAAAAAAAATTTAAATTAATTTGTACCTCGGAAACGCTTTGAGATAGGTATAGGGAAATAAGTGTGAAAGTTTTATAAAATTTAATAAAGAATCCAACCATGATAAGAAATACCGGGTGTTGCATTATTAATTAAACAAGTTGTTACCAGGTTAAGGTAGAAGCGGCAACACTGCATGGATGAAAATATTTTAGATACATATTTCAACACTAATTTGTTGAATGTCAGAAGAAAGAATAACTAAGAAAATTTATGAAAGTAAAATAGCTGGGAAAAATTCAAGAGGAAGACCCAAAAGAACATGGAACAATGAGATAAGGGAAGCATTAAATGGCATGAAATGGCATGAGGCAAGAAAATGACAAAAAAAAACGGAAAACGTGGAGAGAGAAGATAAGGGCAAGAAATTAACCTCAACCTCGAAGTGACCTTACACCTAATGGTAGAAAGGTTTGAAAGGAATACAAAAAAACTCTAATACCACGCACATATAAAATTTGAATTAATTCTGATGTTTTCCATATACTTCTAATAGGCCATCCATCTTGGGACACCCGGTATAAAAATAAAAAGCACTGTGCTATGAAAAATTGTGTGAAATACACATTTTGGTGTAACGTTTAGAAATGTTGCATGTCATTTTGTCAAATTTGATATTCTTCGTTTGTAATTTTGATCCTCTTGTGTGTAACATTGCCATGATTTTACACTACTATTTTTGTTTGTAACACAATCAAATATGTTATATGTTCAAGCAAAACATAAAGGCAGTATATTCACCGCTTCTGAGAGCATTTTTCAAGCATCCCTATCGTTGAATTTTTTTTGTCAAATACACATTTCCTACAGTAGTATTTTTCTTGGAATACAATATATATGTATTTGTAATATATAGAAAATAATTAAAACGATTATTAAAATTTTATCTTGAAGCACGTCTACGATACATAATATCAACTAAGTGTTTTGTCTATTAATTGAAGCACTAGTTATGTTCTTGAAATGGTTTATTTACTATATAAAGTTTATGACTCGCGTCATATTCAACATCTTGACACAACACTGTGGTGTTTAAAGTACATATACATATAAAACATCTTCTTTTTATATAAAAAGACTAAAATAATACATACAGCTAAATTAGAACTATACGCTTAACTAATACAATAGCTTAATAATAAACAATAATCTAGCCAGCAAATATAACATTATATTGAACATAATATAAAGATCAGTTCTAGTCATAATCTGTAAGTAGTTTTGGGGTATTGATACGATTGCCCTTACAACAAGGAACTGGCGCGGTACCTTTACAGGACGTCTCCACCTTTCTTTTCTTTGCCGTTTTAATTGTATTTTTCTCCTCTCTATTAAAACGATTGGGTCACATAATATATATTCGATTCCGTCTATATACTCCTTCTGAGCTATATATAATGTAAGATCGAGGTTCGAGTCCAATTTGTTTAATAATTCCTTATGTCCATCTAGATGATTGTGGATTCCTTTTGAAATATATATTATCACCGATTGCTAACGGTTTAAAATTTTTAGTATGTTTATTGTAATTTTGTTTATGTTTTTCTTGATTAATGTGAATGGATTGCTTGTATTTAATTAAATTTACTAAATTGGGATTTAAATTATTTTGAGATATTGGTATTTTTGTTCTTAAATTGCGAGACATACATAATTGAACTGGGGAACATTATCCGAATTTAGGTGTGTTTCTATAGTTAAGCAGAGCTATATATGGATCTGTATGTGTTTTATGGTTCCTATATATCTTTCAACTAAACCATTTGATTGACGATGATATGGACTAGTAATTATATGGTTAATACTCCAACTATTTGTAAAATCTTTAGATATTAATGAATTGAATGGAGGACCGTCATCTGTTACTAAGTTATATGGAATTCCATGTCTGGAAAAAAAAACAGATTTTGAACAAGTTATAACTGATTCACTTGCATGTTTTCCTCCTTTTGAAAGTTGAATTTCTGGATATTTAGAAAAATAATCCACAGCTATTAGATAATATTGTTTGTTTGGCAATTCAAAAAGATACTTTGTTCCAGTTGGGTGTGTACTACAAGATTTTAGCCATATTTGGTGAAACAATTATAGTACTCCTCCTTTTAGAGATCATAGCCGTAGTGTCTGATTCTAAACACCCGAGTTTCACATTTTCCTTTTCTGTATTGTAGTTTACAGGAAGCGTTTTAATGCAATAAATTGAATGTCATTGGCGTAGATATATAAAAAGCTTAGACTCCTTCAAATTGTGATTATTTACAGCTTAATAAAATATTCCTGTGCTAAGCACACACGAATTATACCTTTCCTATGTTACTTAAAATTCACACAAAGTTCTTGCCCAGCCCTGGATGTTACATCACCTACCTAGCCTTTTACTTGACTCTCGCATTTGGAAATAAGCTTATATCATGCTAATCTAATATCACACGTTTCGCCACACATTCTCTTGCATATGTCCACGCTTCCTTGAAAGGAAGTGTGTGCCCGTAAATTCAACTCGTCGTTAGTGGAAAATATGACACCGGCGGTTATAAGGCGACCAATCTTCACCTCGACTAACCAGCCAACGGACGAGCGCGGATGAGCAGCGACGGCGAAGCGGAGGGTAGGAAGAGTTGAATTCAAAAGCCTTTCAAATTGTGTGTGCGTGTGTGCGATGTTAAACCGTGTAGCTCGTTAACGGTGTCGGCGTTGATTACGACAAAAATCAATAAAACATGAATATGCACTTCACATATACACACCGGAATTTTATCTCATTATTCCTACTGAAGAGAAAATACAAAAAGATTATACAATGGCCGTCTAGGTGTACTAGCGACATACTAGCTGCAAATTTAGCAAGCATTTCATTTCTTTTACACATACATATATCCTACGTACACTTATTGCAATTTTCTTTATATATTCGCTTTTAACTAGTAGAACGATGTTACATATACTATGCAACCGTTTCTTTTCATAGCAGCATGAGGAACAATCGAAAAAATAGAGTGCTACAGAAAAGTTGTTTTGTAAATGTAAATTAATTAATCTACATTAGAAACTTCAGTGCTTTTCAAAACAATAATTTAATTCTAAAACGCTTGAACTTAACATCATCTCTCCCAAAACGGCCAGAGCAATAAATAAAATTGATTGATTGAATATTTATTAACAATTTTTTTTTATCAAAAACGAAATAGCATTCAATCCACATATTACTGTAGAGTATCAAAATAAAGCTAAAATCTGTGTTCTTTTATGGTAATCCAGCTAGCCACCCTAAGTCTCTAAGAACAATTTTTTCGTTAAAATGGACCTAAATGTACGTTACAGAAGTGTATTTAGAAGATGTATTTATATTGTAGCTCAAAGCTTTCGCTCTAATAAAAAAAATATAGTTGATTTCCAAATCAATTATAACTAATTCGATTGAGTTGGTCACAACCAAAAGTATTAGTATCTATAATTTAGATCAACGTTAGATCGTTCGTTATTAAATATTATTGTGCTGATGAATGTAAAACGCAGCTTATTTTGCTTTAAAGTTTTAACATTTAAAATGTATACAAAAGCGTTTCCTATTGAGTAATAAACTTTATCTGATAATGATTATCTAATAAAATCAGAATTAAATATATCAGCTTTCATTAATCCACTTACTGTTAGTACTGGAACGTGAAAAATGTTTGATTTTTTGTTCTAGTAGATAATACCCCAAGAAACTATATTATTAAAAAGTAAGGATTATTGCAATCTTTCGGCGTAAAATGTGATTCAAACAGCCGTTGCCGTTTAGCATAGTGGCAAAGGAATAATATATAAAAGTTTTGCTTAAAATCTAAGTTCTATTCACTGAGAGAAAACAGATTGTAAGTTTATGTAATATTTATTTCTTGCTTTTCCTTTTTTTTTTACTATATATCATATATTCGGTTTTTGTTTCATTTATAGTTAGTAAATTATTAAAACACCATTCCTCCAAAATTTTGATATCTTCTTTAATTTTTGTTTCCATTGTTTTTGTACAGTGCCCGGAATAAAGTATACAGGTGTCGTCTGCATAAGCGTGTCTTACAGTGTGTACTTATTTAATGAAGTTCACATAATGTTTGTAGGTTTATGTGTTAAAGCAGCACAATTGATTTGAATTTCGCATTCGATTTGGTAATTCACAAAGTAGAGCAATTTTAAGGGGCATTGAAAGTTCCTAACTATGTTGTAAAAATAAGTCACTTTACGTGTTTGGTTACGAATTGCCATGTATTTACACATAATTTTTGACAATACTTTTTTCAGTGTACACCCAATGTAACACTTTTAATTGATAATAATATTAATAATAAAAATGGAAAACATGAAACGTCAAACTTGAGTAAATTACGGCTAGTCGATTTATAGATTCTCTTTCTGCGACGTTTCGACACCTCACGTGTCTTTCTCAAGCAGTCAAGAGCATTACATAGTATTGTCTCCTACATCTCACTTTTTTTAATATCCTTACTAAACTATTCGTATTTATTAATTTAAATTTGTTACTTGTTCTTCAGTGCTTGAGAAAGACATGTGATGTGTCGAAAGTCGGAGGAATTTATAGATAGACAGACGTAATTTGCTCAAGTTTGGGCTTTTTTAATATCTCCCTTTAAATTCACTAAATTTGGTATCAGGTCACTCGCAAGGTGTTGAGTTACTTAAGGAAAGAAAGTTTCTGCGTTTATATTTTAACTCAGAAAATAGTTTGAATGCCGACTCCGTTTGAAGGACGAGGAGACAGTGAAGCACATAATCTGTCAACCGTCATTAGAATCAGGTATATGGACTCTAAGTGGATTAACATTTCCTAGGAAGACCTGAAGAAGATCTCACTGAACGAGACTCTGAGCTACCTTAAAGACCTGAATTTATTCCATGAATTCTAGGATGACATTCATAATGCAATAGGCTCTGGGGGTTTAGAGTGAACAGGGGAATACAATCGTGCGGATGCTATTTCTATTACTGATTACAGTAACAAGGTAAGTTAGTAAATACCTGACTACCACGTAAGACAAAATAAGTTTCAGTCCTCTCCGCTGATTATTAAACTTTGTGATGAATAAAAGCAAAGTGAAGAAAATTTGTTTCATTTTCTATCATTCTCATTACATGTTGCTATGAAATTAGTTATGTAAAATTATATTTGGTATTGGAAAGTAATGTAGTATATCAGAAATTGAAGTAGATAGATTGGAGACACAAGGTTGTAAAACTTTTCACTTAGTGCGAATCTATCGCTGTTAGAACACATGTAATTTAAATACGTAAAAAACATTGTTGTTTATATAACTATGATAATGAAACCTAGGTGATATAATTAGATATAATAATAATTACTTATCGTATCATAAATCAGGAGTTCAATACTCGTAAATCAGTTTAAAGCAGCACGAATACGACCAATAGATATAACATTTTGTAAACAGCTACAAATAGTTTACTTGTTCCTAACTTATTACCACAAATACTATTAAACTTTGTAAATCGTCCGGAACACGTCTCATTATAACCATTAACACTGTGAACGTCGCGCAAGCTATTCTTCAACCGTGGTGCTACATATCTTTGTTGAGAATTAATTGCGAAAGGCATTCGACGAATAAATTGCATTATTTATCGCAGATGGTTTTTCAATTTCCATAAACTCCCTACGACACTCCCATAGAAATGCTGAAACCATACTTCCCAGGCCACATAATTTTGCAACGGCCTGACAGTTACTAATTATTCCATTATGTTTAGCTCCATTGAGTAATGATTATGAACAATGTACTACTTGAAAGTCGCTGATGAATTTTTGTCGGTTGAATGAAAGGTTCGTCGACTAACGACTGAGTGAGGTTATGTAATCGTGGATTAATATCATTTTTTTGTAATTACTACAATTGTGCAAAGCTATTTAGAGCGTAAGTGTTCATTATAAATTTACTGTTGACATTGCTAGGTCGTTAGGTGTGTATATGTATTATAATAGAACCAGTTAATTAACATAAGTTTTACAACATTCCGTATAAAAAACATTTTTCATTTAATTTATTGCGCCTGTTGTTATTACAGTAACACACTGTAATGTACTACAACATAAACATATGTGTGTTTGAAGCTATCTTAAAAATTGTTTATGTTAGCATATAGAGAGTGACATAATTGTCATTTGAGACATAGCACGTACTACATACCATGCCATATTAGGTTAGTTAAAATTAATTTTAGTGTAAACACATATAGCCTACATACCTATTAGTAATTAGTTTCCAAAGATATATTAGCATTAAAAATGTAATAAAAATACAATTGTTGCTGCATTTAAACACTATGTAACTACTTAGTACAAACAAATTATTAAGTAGTGTCAAGTAGTGTTAAAGATATCAGCTCACTTATTGCTACCGTCCTTCTAAAGCAGTCCTTGAGTTTCTCTTTTGTGTTTAGTTTAGACAAACTGAGAAGAGATGGCAGTGATAATACTTAAGTCGAGACCTGTTGACAATTTTCTTCAAACAGCACCTTTTGCTGTGGTGCATAGTATTGATGAAGCTATGGTGGCTTACTGTGGTCACCATAGCAACAAACAATTTGTTCATGGTAAGCCCATCAGGTGGGGATATAAAGTGTGGACTTCATCTGGTTACTGCCTGTAGTTTGAACCGTACCAAGGAGTAGCTAAAGCTGATAAGGCACAAAAAGAAATTGTTATGGTTTATCCGTCGTTTTTAGGTTGCGTTGAAAGAATGCAACGGCTCATATATTTTTTTGGAAACTTTTTCGAAGCAACTGGCACTATGCACGACAATCGGATAATAAATTCTCCACTGTCATCAGCGCACCTTCCCATAAGATTAAATCGTGATTAAATTTTGATGATGTGCCTTGCTTTCTGTTGAAGCATGTCTCTAAACAGTTGTTGGCCCCATTGGAATATCTTATTAATCGATGTCTGTCTGAAGGAAAATATCCTGATAATTTAAAAACAAATAAAATTATTCCAATACACAAAAAAGGCGATGCCTCAGATATTCATAATTACAGGCCAATATCTTTACCTTTAGTGTTTGCCAAAGTATTTGAAAAAGTAATCAATAGAAGGCTAGTTAACTATTTAAGTAAATATAATTTGATTTCGCCTGCTCAGTTTGGGTTTGTTAGTGGCAAGAACACCGGGTGTGCCATCGAGAGTGTTTTAAGCCAAGTATATCGCAGTTTGGATGGGGGAGACACGGTCACGGGTGTTTTCTTTGATTTGTCGAAGGCTTTTGACACCGTCGATCATGCTGTTTTATTAATTAAATTACAGTCAGTCGGTATACATGGTGTGGCATATGAACTTTTTACTTCCTATTTACTTTATAGAAAGGCTGTTGTTAGTGGCAAGGGGGATCATCAAAACACAACCAAGGCGTACTACTCCAGACCTACTAGTTTAGCTTGTGGCATTCCGCAGGGATCCATTTTGGGCCCTACGCTGTTTCTAATTTATGTAAATGATCTTCAGTTAGCATTGTAAGGCTAGTAAATTGATTGATAATATGGTTAACTGGTGTTGCAATAACTGTCTAAAACTAAACCCTGAAAAGATAGGACTCTTAAGGTTCTCCTTGGTAACCGGTGGGGGCAGTAGTAGTTTTTATGTACCGTTCAGGGGGAAATCAATACCGGAGAGTGGGGATATAAATTTTTTGGGCTTGACTGTTGACACTGCAGTGAAATTTGACAAACACTGCTCTATGTTAGAGGAGAAACTTGCTACGGCTCTCTATGGTTTTCGGTGTTTAAGGAATAGCGTAAACATGAACTCTCTTCGATTGTTTTATTTTGCATACGTTGAGTCCCGCCTGCGGTATAGTGTAGGTAGTATGTTTCCTTCATTTTTGCTTTTTTAATCTATTAATTTTTTTAAACAATCAAAAAAAAGTTATAGATATGTATATATAATACCACTTCTAACGGTAGTATTACAGTATGAAGGCGGCATGACAATAATATTGTCAGTGCAGCTTTCAACGAATTGGGTGTGCATCGATAATGTTAAACCATTTTCTAAAAAGGAAATTATATCCAGCGAGATAGAATAACCAAAACTAATTCAGACCGAGAACGTTTCATTAGTTCAACATGCACAACCGAAGAACTTTACACCATCACAAAATAATAATTTTAAAGCAACTAGCTATATTTTCTCTGAAATAAGTTTGCGTACTAATGTGCTCAATTTTAAGCTACGCTTTAAAAGTTTCGTGAGACCGTCTACACACGATTATTAGCGAGATTCATAGTCTAGTGGATTGCACGTGGTTCAGATTTTGCTCTCAGAGTGACCCTTTCATATTTTTCTTCTCGCTCCTGCAAATGCTCAGAAAAAATTCTGTAATTGACGAAAGCTTTAGGGAGATGCCAAAAAGCAGAAACTATTACACAATACCATTTCCACAACAGTTTAAATCTATACATCTTGTTTTTTCAAGATTTTGATTTTGAGTTTAGTAGTTGCTTTTTTTGTGCGCACTATAGCGCATATTTATAATTGTGTATCTATGGTAATAGTAAAGAAGTACCGAGGGCTACGTAACACTAAACCAATCAATTAGCGCCAGTTATTTGTATTCAAAAGCGGGTGGTTTTGGTTTTTTTTCAAGGTAACAACAGACTCTATACTTGAACTTGAACATGTACAACTACTTATATTTAATAGCCCAAGTAGTTCGGGAGAGATTAAATCATTTTTATTGCACTGACAAAGTCAAAGAATTAATTGGAGAAAATTTGCTGATATATAGAAAAGATATGGGTTATGGGTTTTGGGTTATTAGATTAATTTGTCCTTTCCCCAGCCACTTTTAAGTACAAATAACTGCCGTTAATTGATTGGTTCAACAACAACACAGTTTTATACAACCGTTTCGATAACCTTTTCAACAAGAAATTGGAATTGTTTAGTAATATAATGATGGTCGAGAGCTGTACCACGTGTGCCAAAAAAAAAGACCGACATTTTCTTAATTTTTCTTTCTCTGTATGTTCCCGAAAACCTCGAGGTTTTGATTCTCCACCATAAGTAATGTGTTTGTATATATGGCTTCTTTTGATCAATAATTTTTTAATATTTTTGAAATCACTTGGAATTGTTCCTATTTCTTGAAAAAATAAAGCATGCTCTGACACTGTTTTATGAAAATCGGGTGGGGTAATAATCCTCTTAGCTTTGTTAGTTAGTGGATTAGAGATAATCACTTCTGATGAAGCTTATAAGAGGCTTCAGGGGACAGAAAAATCCAAGAAGATAGGGCACAACCAAACGTAGATGAAAAAGGAGGAAGTGCACTAGAAAGACCAAAGGTAAGAACGAAGAGTTTTCTTCAGTATAGAATCTGTTTAAGGCAGTGAGTGATAAGTTGGTTTTTTTGCGACTGGACAACAAAATACACTCCGCCAAAAAAGTATCGCATAAACCAAAAAAGGGCATTTATGAACCAAGATATTTTTAAACGTTCACAAAAAGTTTGCCTCGTGTATGTGAACTATAAAAACACTAACAAAATAATGGAACTTAGCGTTTTTACTTTATTTTTTTCCTAAAAGAACACATTTAGAAAAATGCATATGTGTAAGGTTTGTTCAGTTGTTTATTGAAAGTCTTCCTATACGGACAAATTTTAAAGTGCGAAGTCAGAGTTCTGTACCAACGATTTTAAAACTAAAATGAGCAATTTAACTTCAGAACAAGTTTCTGCTATAGTTGCTTTAATCGAAGATGGACGATCTCAAGCATACGTTGCTAATTTGATGAACATCAATCAGTCAAGTGTTTCTAGAGCCGTAGCCAGATATAGGGAAACAGGCATTTACAGTAGAAGATCTGTACCAGGTCTTCCAAGATGTTCTACTCGCCAAGATGACCGCTATTTACTACTACAAGCATTACGTCGAACACATGTAACTGCGAGACAATTGCAGAACGACTTGGCTAGAGTCAGAAATACTCGTGTGAGTACTCAAACTATTCGGAATAGGTTACGGCAGAGTGGATTAAGAGCTAGAGTAGCTGTAACAGTCCCTCGTCTCACTAGGAACCACCGAGTGGCTCGCTTAAGGTTTGCCAGAGAACATGTAAATTGGAACATTAATGACTGGGCCAATATACTCTTCACAGATGAGTCAAGATTTGGTCTTTACACGTCAGATAGGCGTATCTCAGTGTACAGACGAGACGGTGAGCGCTATTCGTAGTGTAATATCAGACCTAGACCTAATTTCGCTGGTGGCTCTATTATGGTTTGGGGAGGCATCTGTTTAACAGGTCGTACAGAGTTAGTACCAGTAGACAGAGGTACACTCACTGCCCACAGGTATATAACGGAAATTTTAGAAGAACATGTAGTACCATATGCGCCAATTATAGGAAACGAATTCATGTTAATGCACGATAATGCACGACCGCATGTTGCAATAATCGTCCAGGAATACCTTAACGATGTTGGTATTCCAGTTTTAGATTGGCCTGCGGTAAGTCCGGACATGAACCCTATCGAGCACGTGTCGGACCTCCTTCGCAGACGGATACGAGCCCAAAATGTTGCCCCAGCGGACCTGCATGGACTAGAAAATGCTCTCCGTGACGAGTGGGAGAATTTGGATCAGGCTTATATACGGAGGTTAATAGAATCTCTGCCAAACCGTATGCGAGCGGTCATAAGAGCCAGAGGTGGCAATACTCAGTATTAGAAGCTACTGTTATGACATTTTTCTTTCCAAAATTATAATTTCTTGTTTTAATAAAAATCTCAAGTATGAGTTCTTGTTTTTATTTGGCCTGTATTTTATTTAAACAATCATAGAAATTATATCTTAGAGCGCATTAAAGTATATTTACAACTGTATGCTACAAACAAAGATTATGCGATACTTTTATGATTCAAAACTAAATTATGCGATACTTTTTTGGCGGAGAGTAATTTTTATGGAAAGCAGAAATCAAGCATTACGGATAAACATCTTTTCTGCGATGTTCTATATTTCTGTATTTCACCGCGCACACAAAAGTGTTGAAAACGTGTGATTATTTACGATCTTATTGAATTTTCATATATCACAAAACAAAATTATCGCCGTACACTTTGGAATTAAGCACTTCAATTCAAAATGTAGAAGTTATCCCTTTGACTTATGATAATCTCATAACGTTATTTTTACTTAGATGACTCGAAAGAGAACCGTCAGATGTTGGTATTAATACAGAACACCGACAGTGCAATTTTCGTAACACCACAAAGTTAAAATTCATGAATTGATTCGCTTTACTCTGCCGTATCTTATATCAAACATGTTTTTGCTTGTTATACAAATGATAAAATAAAATGAAAGAAAAAGTTATTTCCAATATCATCAATTGCACTCATTAGATTTTACGAGCTCGGATTTCTCGAGTCGAGTCATGGCATTCCTTTTTAACGGTTAACTCGCGCGTTCGACGAAACATTCGGCGATCCTTAATGATTACAGAAAAAAGGCCGGCATACGCGTTTAAGTCAGAAGAAGCCGTTGCACCCAAGGGAGGTATTCGACCTAATTTATCCCGGTATCGTCGACCAATCTGCTGGCGATTACGTTCTGATTATACGGTTACAAAAGTGCGAACTTCAGCGAGGAAATGCGTCGATGTGATACAAGTGCGCTGCACGTCCATATATGTAAGGATGAGACAACTGTTTATCAACTGATTCAGTTGAGATAGGCATGGATGAATTTCATATACTTATATTACAGAAACTACAAAAAAGAAGATGATCAAGAGAATCGGTTTTTTTCTTTCTTTTAAGATGACGAGCCTATATAAAGCATTGCAATTAAGTCAAATTTAATTTAATCTACTACTATTTTTCTTTCAATGTTACTGTCATTGTTTTGTCACCAAATATGCTAGCAAAATGGTTTGTGAATTCCGGTAAAGCAAAATTTATTCAAATTAAGGGTGCTTTGAAAGTATTTTGAGGAACTTGTAAGGAATCCTTATTGACATTAGAGTGCGGTAGGTGTCATTTACAGTGCGACAACAAGAGTTGAAGCACTGTAAGTAACCTAACGCACGACATTTGTATTAGGCTCCTTTGCTGAGAAAATTATTTAGAAATCTCTAATAATCTAATTCGCAAAGTTCATGGTACCAACCAGGAGTGTAATTATATTGCTATTTCTAATTATTGAATATGCCTGTACGCAAATGCTGTAATTTTGAGAATACTGAAACTATTTCAGCAATATCTTCTTCCAAGTCACCAGACAGATAAAAATATAGCGGAGTGACATACAGAGTCTCCGATTCGGAAGGATTTATGTAGAGAAAAAAGCTGTATATCTACAAAACGGTGGGCACTTTATCACTTTCGGACAAAATCCCTACCGAAACGCAGGTTCACAATGTCCTCCGTTTTATTTTAACCTCAACACGGAGAAAATATCCTTCTTGTTAAATCCGCCACGGATATTTGTATATCTAACTCCCAAACGCAGTTAAATGTATTCATTCTATTCATTATATTTTCTCCATATCAGAGTCATTCTTATTTCATCTACTAAACGCCGTTAAATGTATCCGATTCATGTGATATTCCGTTTTTATCGGAGTTATTTTTTTGAGTAGAATACGTAGTTTTAGTTGCATATTTATTTCCACCAGTTTTACCCCGAAAAGGAGAAAAATAATCCTTTAAGGAATTTTTTTTGTCCAAAGCGGAGTTCGGTTAATGCTCGTCGATGAACGCATGCGTAAACGTTGTATGAGGCAGCCACTTGAAAATCGCGTCGAACAGCAGAAACCCTTCCTTTTATTGTTTAGCCATAAAACGTATAGTTACGTATCTACAGATACATATCGTGTATGAACGGAAATGGCAGACAAGGAATAGAATATATATTTACGCATAAAGTATCAAAATATCAAAAGGTGAGTGAAAGTTGTAGGATAGTACTTTACCAAATTAGATGTAGGTAAAGCAGGTAAGTGAAATGTTTAGCAGAATATCATGTTGTTGGTCATACGTGCTTGTGCTTTATAATCTCTTTTTCTGTACACTACTTGCAGTTTGCAATTACAGTATGAAAACGATATTTATGCTATAGCAAACTATGAAAATTATTAAAATGTAATAGTGTGTTTGAATTAAGTAAAAACAATGTAGAATGTAAAAACTTATTAGATATATGAACTCAATATAATGAAAAACCCTGACTTAATTATTATTACCTAATTAAGGACGTTCACATACTTAGTTTCATATTTGTTCTTTAATTTCTTATTAAATGTGTTAGTGTCCTATTAATATATACCATATAACACTAGGTAGTAAGTCAACATGCTATCGTTATGTATGTCATGTTCGTATAATTCTCGTATAAAGATTTTTTCTCTTTGAAAAGCACAGCCTTCCATCCACATTTCGTAAGATGTGAAAGAAACTTATTTCATGTAGACAGTATATGTATTCGCAGGAAAAGAATCTTAAAGTGGACATTCGCGGGTTGGTATTGATTGCTTCGGATGGCTGTGGTATGTAAATACAAAATTCAATTAATGGTTTCCTAATGTAAATATGTAGGTAATTTCATGTATTATGAGAAAAATTGGTTTCGTTTTGGTTTCCAGTAACTTCGCTATGAAATCAATTAATTCTGATATGGAATCAGAAACGCTTGGTAAAAGAGGTAATTTCTTCTATTTCGAAAAAAGTTACCGCCGATATGGATTTCAATAGCACCGTCATGGAATTATAGTTTCCGTAACGGAGGCATTTTCGTCTGTCAAGGAGAGGATGCACTCTCAAATGGAGCTACAATCTCTCCTTGGCGGTGGTAGTCTCATCTACTAAGGAGGTAGTTACCTCCGATATGGATTTCAGTAGCTTCGTTTCGGGAATGTGTTTGCCTTAACGGAGGCATCTTCGTCTGTCAAGGAGAAGATGTACTCTCAAATGGAGTTAGAATCTTTCCTTGGCGGTGGCAATCTCATCTACTAAGGAGGTAGTTACCTCTGATATGGATTTCAGTAGCTTCGCTCCGGGAATATAGCTTCCGCAACGGAGGCAATTATATCTGACGCGGAAATAGTTTTATTTATTCCGGAGAAGGTTACCTCCTTTAGGGATTTTTTTAACAAATTATTATTGTCGTAGCAGAGGAATTTTCACCTGTCACTGCGACAATTAACCTCCCAGCGGTGTGTTTTACCTTCCTAAGAGGAGAAACATCCTCCTTGTTGGAGGAAATTCACGATTTCTAGGATGAAATTGCCTCCACGTTTCTTCCGTTGGGGTGTGAAATATTTAATTCTTAAATGGAGGCTCCTTGAACGGATGGTCGCGAGGGAACACCGGAAAAGTGTTGAAACGATTAAGGAATCGGTAGGAGGAAATCAAACTCCGTATTTTTATCTGTGCACATAGGTACTCATCTGTGTGGCTAACAAGCTACTGGAATCGGTCATTTTCGATAGTATGCTGGGAATGCTATTGGATATGATGTCAATGATTGACGCATACTTCACTATTTCCTTTCCAAACAGAAGAATGGAGATGCAACGAAAAAACACTGACGCAGACAGACACTTGCTGGCTTACGGACGGCTCGAAAACAGAGCAGGGTATTGGCGTAGGAATATCCTGTCGTAATCCTAGACAATACTACAGCCTTGGGCAACACACAACGATTTTTCACGCTGAAGTATATGCCATTCAGATATGTGCTAGAGAGATTTTGAAGAAAAGCATTAGACGCAAATCAATAAAAATTTTCAATGATAGTCAAGTGGTGCTGAAAACGCTAGGTGCAACTCGAAGCTGATCTGGAGTTGTAAAGATGCTCTAAATATAGCTAATAATATATGCCTATCTGGGTACCTGGGAACTAACTCATTCATGGCAATCAGTAAGCAGGCAATTTTGCGAAAAAAGGTGCTGCGGAGTATTTCCAGGAACCAGAAATTGCCAGTGGAATAGCACCCGCGGTAACTAAATAGCAAATAAATGCATGGTTAAAGCAGAAAGTGTTCCAGCGTTGGAACAACTGTCCTGGTTTGGTACATACATCATGTCATAACCAAGGTACCAACTACTTGAACTTGACCGTAAACATATCAAAGTATTTTTTTATGTCCTACAGGAAAAGTTAACAAAAACTGTCGTATTTATGGTCGTAGAATCCAGAAATGTAGAATGTAATCATTCTATTTAAAATAACAAAATTGTCAATTTCATATCAATCGGAAGTGATATTTTATAAAGTAATTCACATTTATGGTTCCAATCGAACAGATAATGGTGCCAAAATCTCAAATATGAGTAAATGGTAGAACATCGTACACTTTTAATGAACCACTTACGTGGAATATCTTGTCCACTTTTCAAATATAGCATCCTCTGTGTATTCTGTACATAGTTGTTGACAACTACGTGCCAATCCAAGCGCATTTCTTAGAGTAAGTGCCGATACTTCGTCGAACAAAACCATATGCAAAATAATTGTCAGTACATAGAATTAGGTGTAGTCTATAAATGTGGAACTTCTATGACTGCCATTTGGTGATGGTTAGTTCTTAACTAATGTCGTTAAATCCGCATGGTTGATAAGTATAGTATAAGCATTTATCACCACACTAATTAAAGGTTAAAAATTGCATTGTAGCATTGTACAGTCCTTCACAAAGAAGTTAAGGGAAAGCCGAGTATTTATAAAATCCCTACAAATTCGTACTGTCATATTTTGCTACCATAGAAAAATTACAGAACAATATACCTACTGCGTATTACATAATCTATACAAGAGCATTCTGTTCTCTTGTCCTCTGACTAATAAAATTCCAAAGCGCATTATTGTTGTCTATAGAATTTGCAATTCAAATGTTTGTCACATCACATATTAACCAGTTTAGCTTGTCATAACACGTTTTAGCTAATTAATACCTACACGTACGCTTACTAGCGCATACATACATATGTAACGCGATGTCTAGAAAGAACACATGACGAGTTCCACGATTTGAAAGCCTTTGCCGAGCATTGTAATTTTTATCATTGGCGATATTATTGTGCACTGTGTACATACGTTATAGGGCATTTCTGTATGCAGAAAGTCAAGACACGCTCAAGGACAAGGTGGAGTTATGAGGAATGCATTCTTTAATATGACATGTTTACATTATCCGACAACTGACGACTGTCGTTGTCTCCTTCGGCTCGTCACATATACCATTTCCAAAGTTATTGACCTCACTGAAATATCGCAAAGCCACCTCTATATTATATCGTGTAATTTTGAAATGAGCTCCATCGGTACCGGCAAATATTCAGCTCTGCAAGTGATGAACGAATGTTTTGAATACTATATGAATAACGATTATAATTTACTTTTGAATATGTTTTGCTAATGGTAATTAGACAATAGGAGCTCAAAATTGTAAAAATGCCGCAGTTGTACCTATTTATTTATCATCATGCTTACAATTTTCTAAGAAAGATATAAGTTTTAATGAAATGGAAATACATTTGCCGTAGTTTTAGATGAATAAAACAATAACTTTGGATTCATTACATCTTAAAATCGATTAATTACTGTTAGAGTGTTCCTAGAATTTCGTTTAGACGTAACCAAGCGTCAGTTAACTAAAGATGAAAGGAAGCCTTTAAAGGCGACACTAATTATAAAAAAATATTATAATCTAGTAATATTTTTGTTGTTAATATATTCCGTGTAAACATATAAAATGCATAACCTTTAGCAACATCTTAACGACAATATAGCTATTAAATATAAATGCATGCAACTACATTCAAAATTATGTATAAGTTTACGACCAATAAAAACGATAAAGACATCCTCAAAAACCCAGTGGCTCTGCTGTTTGATATATAAATAAATCATATTTATAGTCGAAAAACTCATGCGAATTGGATACCTCTTGTAACACTGTTAGTCATAATGAAATTTAGCTTGGAATAGATGTCTAACCAATTTACGTGAAATGGAAAATAGGTTGTCCAATATTATGTCATGCAATTTGATTTGTTTTTGTATGTAAATGTTTAAATGTTGTATTAATATTAAGGAACTGTTTTTTATGGTTGTCAAGGTTTAATCAATCACGTGTTTGGTCATCTAAATGTTCTGCACTTTCACTAAATAGTATCTGCCTGAGACTTTCTGATATATTCGATGTCTACCTAGAACGTTATACTTGGTGTTTGCTGTGAAACACAGTAGAAATCCTCTAACGTCAGATAAATGAGCGAGTTACTTATTTTTCATGAAATTTCATATTAAATGCACATAGAGATGCATATGGTCAGATTACATTTAAGTTTCGCACTTCACTTGTGGGTTAAACTCAAATAAACGTCCAAGTTAATCCAATTTTTAAAACAGTAAACTAAACTACGTAGAGAAAAGTTTTTGTGATTCCTAATTCCCTAATCCCATCTTCTGGTTCTTCTATTCCGACACCTCTGTGCATTATATGAATAATCAGTTAATAGAGAACGGAAAATTTAAAGTATAAAATGCGAATCACGCAAATACTTATACAAGGTATGCCAGATATTTCGTATTTGAATTTAATGGCTAATTTTAAGCAAAAGTTATTCCATTAACTTGTCCCGAATTTCTGCATAATAGTTCTTGAAATATCGTGGTTTGATATTGGCAGGTCGAATGGATAGATGCTAAACAAAAATATTGATTGTCAGTTCCTTAATTCTCATTTTTTATGGCGTATCTTGTGTTAAAATTCTGCCTGTAATTTATTCAAAAAAGGAATACGCGCGCATGATGTTCGTGTATGGATATTGCAACGGTAGTACCACTACCTCATTTAGGGAATATCAACCGCCGTCTTCTAGACAAGCAAACGTTCTGTAGAATCTCCACAACTCTACGATTAACAGGTGCGTTTCCTAAACCGACTTGTGAAAGAGAACTTATATGAAGAAACAATGCTGCAGAAATGCTTGAGGTTGTTGAATATAATCCGAGAAGAATTTCTGTACTTATTGGGCAAACTAGGACGGTTGTGCAAGACGCTTTATAAGAAAATAGACTGCATCGCTATCATTACCAATCGGTACAAGAACTTCTCCTCACGCAGTGTTCGTTTTGTTAATCGTGGAGCAAAGGACCATCTTCCGTGATGAAGCTACACTTCTAAGAAATAGAATCAACAATTTTCACAACAAACATGTGCGGGCCATCGAATATCCGCATGTTGTTCGAGAAACCCACCCATTACCGGAGAAGATTTTTCGTAAACGTTTGGGCTGGAATAACTAATAATGAAGTTATCGGACCACATATTTTCGATTGAAAATTGAACAGGAAAATGTGCCGGGTCATTTTGGAGAAGGAGCTACATCTACTACTTGAGGACATTCCTCTTTAAATCAGAAGGGTGGTGTAGTTTTTACATGATGGTGCTCCGACCCATTATGAAAGAGTTGTAGCGACATCTCTCAATTTCTTCAATGAATAGTATCGAGATGGATAGGTTATGGTGGTCCCATTAATCGGCCACCGCGATCTCCTGATCTGAACCCACTAGAATTTTTCATGTGGGGACATATAAAGGCACCCACGTATTCAACAGGAAAGTCTAATAATAACGACTAACTCATCCAAAAGATTCATGCAGTGTTTTACGAGATGACAAACAATATGGAAAGGTACACACTAAAAAATATATGCAATTCCTACGGAAAATTCCAGTAACGCATAAGTTAAAATTGCAAAAAATTGGGAAATTTACTAGAAAACTTTAGGTATATTTTCTAATTTTTGGTAAATTTACCCTATACATTCATTACTGGAATTTTCCGTAGGAATTGCAAATATTTTTTAGTGTGTACAACTTGGAACGACAGCTTCTACGAAAGATTGAGTTATGCATTGCGTAAGGCGGTGGTCACATTGAACAGTTTTAATAATTGTTATTACGATTGTATTAAAATAAACCACATCTTCTCTTAAGCCCTCCAGCAATTTACTTCAGACTGAAACCAAGATATTTCAAGAAGCGTTACGAATCCGGGAAAAGTTAATACGATTATTTTTGCTTGTAAGTAGTAATCGAATTCATATACGAAATATATCGGATATGCCAACTTGGTTTTTTATTAAATCGATCTGTCAACATTGCTTTGTTTAAATTTATTAACCAGGTAACCCTAGATATTGATGCTGGGAACTTTACTCTTGCCTTATTTATTGACCTATCAAAGGCTTCTGATAATGTTATTCATGAAATCTTACTATCAAAATTAGAACTGTATGGAGTTAGAGGAACCCCGTTAGCGTGGTTTAGAAGTTATTTATTACTTCAGAAACAAAGAGTAATCACGAACAATTATGAATCCAAAGTGTCTGTGCTTGGAAGTGGTGTTCGCCAAGGGTCCATTCTAGGACCTACAATGTTCTTGATATATATAAATGATTTGCCACTGCATATTGCTCATATGAGTAATATTACTCTGTTTGCTGATGATATTACCATCGCGTTTAAAAGTAACAACTTTGAAGATTTAATTCACATTGCAAATGTAATCTATACTAAGTCAGAATGGTCAATGGATATCTTTTAATCAACTATGTATAAATTCAGATAAAATCTAGTGTATGCTTTGTCGTAATCGGTTCAAATATGATACCAGTGATTTCACCCTTAACGGTGAATGCGTTAAATTCACGGAATCTGCTAGATTACTTGACGTCTTTCGCGATGAAAATTTGAAGTGGAACTGTCATGTGGAATACCTTTCTAAAGAATTATTAAAAATATGTTACGCTCTGAATAACTTAAAAAAATCGTGCTATTTATCTACGTTAAAAACTTTTTACTTTCCAAATGTTTACTCGAAGATGGCTTTCAGCATCATACACTGGGGTTCAGGATTGAACGCTGACCGTATATTCTTATTGCAAAAACGGGAGTTATGATCATGTACAATTTACCACATCATGAATCGTGTAAGGAAATTAATTAAATTAAAAATAAGGGTACCTTTTATGATACCTATATGCACGAAGTTTTGTGTTTTGTGTTTAAACATAGATCTGAATTTTCTACATGTACTGCCAGTACTTATAATGTGTGAAACTGCAACTGCTTATTACCTCCTCGTTCTAAGACTACACTTTATCAGAAAAACCTCAGTTATCTGAGATGTAAGTTATATAATAAAGTGTCTGAGGACATTAAGTCTACTACAAATTTCATAACTTTTCGAAAGCATGTTAGAAGATATCTTACGAATGTATCATGTTATTTAATGAATGATTACTTAGGATCTTAGCATGCAAACTCACCCCCCCCCCCCTCTCCTTTGTGATGTGTTATTTTGTACATTGTACGTTCTATGTAGTGGAAATAGAGATACCTCGACAGCCATCCTGTATGTTGTAATGCATTCGGATCATTCCCTAGCTTTAGTGAATAGAAAAAGTAAAATATAACTTACTTGATAAAAATTCGGCTAACCTAACCTTTGTCTAATTGCACTGATTTTCTCATAGTTTATGAGGAAGAGTGTAATTGTCGTGGTGCCTTAGGGATGAGCTCCAAAACTAAACACGCGCAAATTTGAACGCATGAGGCTAACTTGTTCCTTACGCCAACTTGGCCAGGTGTTTCCCACAATGAACCTTGATTTTCAATATGAAAACTGTTTAGCAAACCCCGCGGGGGTATCAATTGCAAAAAATGTATGATATGACGGTACTATGCTATGATATGGCGGTACTAAGCCCATATGCTATAGTATGCCCATTACTATTTCTTTCTTACTTTCCACTTCTTATTATATAAAAAGACAATATTTAAAAAAAAAATACTGCAATCAGTTGGCTAACCCTAGCTGTTCAATAACGCATTAACTATCGCACTCTAGTACTTTCTTGTATATTACATTCAATGTATCTATAGGTACAGCGTCACATTGTCATGAGTATTATCCGTATGTACGCAACATGTATGTAGGTACAAAAACTTGGCACGTATGGTATTATGCATTTCAAAACGGATTTCTTTATTGTTCGTAACGGCATTGTATTGTAACCTACGCAGCTATTTATTTTCAAACAAAGATTACTTATCTTCACACGTGATTTTCACTAAGAACACCTGTTAGATGCATGCATAGGTATGGGTTCTATTATTTAAATCGGCTTAACTATATCTATACACACGTGTAATACCTATGGAATGGATAAGAGCGGCGGCATTGCCCATACTTCTTATAAGAATTTCAATGTACAGTTATTTATACATACAGCAGTTACAAAGTGCGCTTAATACATTGTCATATAAATCACAGACTTTATCTCATTGTTCTATTTCGAGATAATTCGTGCCGTTGCTTATATTTGTAAAATATAGTGTAGATAGTTGTGTCTGGAACTTAATTTAATGCTTGGAAACCAAACTTCCTACGGAAAACAGTAGACGGTCTGAAATTTTAGTACTATCATTATTTGAAAATACCGTGATTATATAAGTCGATCTGTGCTTGATAAGGCCAAGTTTAAAGAAGAAAGAATAAGAATCCATGAATACATTACAATATATCTTCCACGAACAATAAGATCTTAAATAATATATTTCAGCCTGGCCGGCCGAAATAAACTGTAAAGTATTGTAGTCAGTTACCAAATGTAGTAAAATGGAAATGAACGTGGAGTGATCGCCTCCCATTCTATACATCTTAATTCCCATTAGTCCATTATCATGCTCACGATGCATGTGAGATTATTATATCAAATGCAGCTCGTGCGGTTGTCTTTCTTAATTTACGACAATTAATGGCGAATTAAGTGAAAGAAAAATATGTTACACATGCTGGTAACCGACAATGGTCGTGTCACGACCCCAGCTGACGATACTGAGCAGTGATACCGTCACCGTCGCCTCCATTACGGTGATGGTGCTGCTGACAGCGTTGTGAAATTAAAGTCTAATTGAAATGTTTAAATTAATTACCGCATCGTTCGTACAAACTTTAATTGTTTAAGCGCTGTATGCGATGTTCCCGTTTTAAATGTACGCATGCACGTACGGGTTAAGTAAACCTTGCTGTGGGAATTTAATAATGCTGCGAAGTGATGTTATAAATGATGTGTTAATTACTTGTACTTGGTGTTTTTGTTTTGTGCTGCAAGATTATGTTTCTATCATCACTTGAACTAATCTCTAAGCAGATTACTGTCGACCTCTATACAGTAATATCGCATATTTAAAAGTTAAATATGGTTTGATCAACAGGTGTTCAACTTCATTCTCTTCTCGGTTTTAGCAATGTCTTTACAACTAAGTATGTATAAAGGTTGTTCCGTCATTTGGCCCCAAAACGTAGAAGTTATTTATTTACTTTGTAATGTACGTAACCATTAAATTTATGTTAGATGTTATGCAAAGTTCATGGTGTTGTGTTCATTTAAATAAATTTAATAAAAGTATGCTTTTCTGCTGCTTGGATGTTGCAATGTGTCCTCCCATACATAAAAATCAATTCAATATGCATAAATTTGGGCCATATATGCAAAAAAAATTGCCAAAATATATAATATATGCATATTTAATATATAAATATTAAACATGAACTTTATTGCACAAACTTTTTTTACAGCATATTTCTAAAACAATTTATAATTATTTAAATGTTTTTCAAAATTGTGTAAAGGAAAGTTTTGTCTTCTATCAGAATAAATATGTTTAGAAATTGAAAAGCTTCTTTAAACATCTACAGACGTAATTGGTGCATTTTCAAACTTTAAAATGCATTTTAAACTAAAATTGAAGTCGAAATCATTTACTGTTTACCTTTAAAAATATGGTTAATTCTGTTCAATTATAATACGCCTCATTTTTATTATTACTTTTTTAAATGTTTAGTATATAGAATTACCTATTGCACCATTAACCTTCTTACATGGTATATCAAATTCTTCTACTAGTTTACGAATGGAACTTGAAACAAAGCTATAATTTGACTTAATATACAGACGGCTTTATGGCAATTCTGGTGATGTTATTACCTTTTTTACAATTTTCTAGAGAAATGCTTGCTTTACGCCTACTTGGCTAGTATTTGGATTTGCAGGAACAGTAAATAAAACTCATTCTCCCCATTTGTTGTCGTCTTTGTTTTTTCTATCTTTTTATAGTTCCTGTTCAAAAAAATCTGGCAAAAACGATTGCTTATGGATGTCGCATTTCGGGACACCGGATCGCATAAATTCTACTAGCAAGGCAACAGTTTTTCTCTCTCTCACCCATTGCAAAAATCATATCAATGAATTCTTCCATTGAATAACTCATTTGCTTTTACCAAAGTATTACCCGTTTAAGTACACCTACTTATTTTGTACAAGAATGTCAAAATTTGTGTCAATAAACAACAGCCTCATTCTTCCATGGCTGTTTGTTTCTTCGCTATACGATTCTACCATGAAAAACTGAAAAATCGTTAATATCTCCAAAACCGTTGGAGAAGTCCAAGATGATGCCATTAGTTCCATTGTCACTCTAATTAACAACTCATTTGTGAAAGGTGTTTTTCCACAATGTCTTAAAACAGCTTTTATCGTCACTCTTCATAAAGGCGGTGATAAAGATGATCTCAATAACTACCGACCAATTGCTCTTTTGCCAGCCTTGTCCAAAATTATTGAGAGATTGATCAAGAAACACCTAATGTTTTTTCTAAAAAAATTTAAAATTATCACCAGCAGTTTGGGTTCTTGTCCAATTCAAGTACTGCCGACGCCTTCTTTTCGGTCTTCAATGAAGTATTTAATAATATGAATAATAAACAGAACGGTGTTCTGGGACTTATCTAAAACCTTTGACTGTGCCAGTCATCACATTCTAATAAAACAATTATTTTACTATGGGATTCGTGGTACTCCTTTGGAATGGTTCAAATCGTATCTTTTTTGTAGGAAACAGATAGTAAGAGGAAATAGTTTCTCCTCATCGTGTATGGGAATTGACTATGGCGTTCCGCAGGGCTCAGTGTTTGGTCCAATACTTTTTCTTCTTTTCATCAATGACATCACCAATTTAAAGATTAGTGGGAAATTTTATCTCTTCGCAGATGACACCAGCATCACTTGGCGCAACCCAAATAGAGAGGAGCTACAAAGTATTATATCTAAGGACCTAACCATAATCAAACATTGGTGTAACTCCAGCTGCCTTTGTTATAACAAAGACAAAACGGTGGTTCTACCTTACAAAGGTGCACTGCAGCAACCTTGTCTATTCGATAGTGACTCCGTCAATATGGTTCAATCTGTTAAATTTCTAGGATATATCGTAAATAAAATCTTACCTTCTTCAGCAACCTGTTTACGCTGTTAGCGATTTTTGCGGAGAGGGGTAACATTAATTTTTTTTTTCTTCAAACTATCATCTCCCCTTTTCTTTCTTTGTGCGGGCAGCGCAATCTCCTGGTTTTTTTTTACGACTAAGGGCCGGTTTTACAATCATGGTTTAGGATGGGCTCAATGCTGAACCTCACTTGAGCTTAAAACACGGGTTTTACAATGCCTGTTTAGTGTGTGAACCAAGCTCAAAATGAAGTTCAACTAAACGCTTGTTCTACGGAGGCTTAAAGCTGGTTCAACAAAATAAATTACAACCAACTCCGTTTGTTTACTTTCAAATTATTGTTACTATGTATTGTCATTACTGTCAAACGTTCATTGTCATAAAATGGATGAACTAGTAGGTGTTCTAACAGATGATGAAGAATTTCTAGAATTACTGAACGTAGCGGAACATCCTCGGGCACCAAAAGTATGCCGACTCCGAGAAAATCATTTTACAAAGTGGAGTGATAGAGAATTTTTGGAAAGGTTTCGTTTGTCAAAAAATTCTGTACGATTCATTTTGCAAAATATACAAGAAGAAATATCACACACGACAGCTAGGTACGTTTCTTTTCTATTCAAGATTGGGTTATAAATATTGATATTTTGCAGAAATAATACTGTGTCACCACAAGATATGCTTTTTGTAAAGTTACGTTTCTACGCTACCGGATCTTTTTTGCAAACAGTAGGTGATTTTATAGGAATTAGTAAAGCCACTGCATGCCACATAGTTCACAAAGTTAGTCGAGCAATCACAACTTTAGGCAGATTATTTATCAAAATGCCAGAGACAGCAGAAGACGGTTTCCTAGATGTATTGGAAGTGTAGACTGTACTCACATAAAAGTATCTTCACCTGGTGGAGAGGAACCTGAAATTTATAGGAATCGAAAAGGATTTTTTTCTGTAAACGTGCAAGTGGTATGTGATGCAGCTTGCAAAATTCAAGACATTGTTGTCAAATGGCCTGAATCCTCACACGATAGCACTATTCTTAACAATTGTCGTATTAGAGCAAGATTTGAACGTGGAGACTTTAGAAATCATGTCTTGGTTGGAGATAGTGGTTATGCTGTTAGACAATTCTTAATAACACCTTTAGTAAATCCTGTTCGTCCAGAGGAACATCTGTTTAATGAATCACAGATTAGAACCCGAAATCCTGTGGAACCGTGTTTTGGAATTTGGAGGAAGGTTCCCTGTGTTGGCATATGGAATTCGCCTGTGGAAGCTGTAGTTGTGGCAACTGCTATCCTGCATAATGTTGCAATGTTGTATAACGAAGAGTTACCCCCGGTTAATGAAGAAGAACAGGCTGCTATTATTTATGTAAATAATGTAGAAATAGGCAATTTCCAAGATGTTGGTCATGCTAATAACATGGTCCGTTATCAGTTAATCAATAATTATTTTATGAATTTATTGTAAGTGCCTACTTTTAAATAATAAAATTAAAAAAAAAAATTAAATTCACCAGGGATCACTTTCACTGCGCAAATTCATCAACTGATAACCAGCTGTCAACAGAGCAGTCACGTTGCTGCCAAATAATGAATGTTACCATTGGCAACCTTCACGTATTTTTGTTGAACCTATACTGTCCTGAACCATACAGAAGCCGTGCTTGTAAAACCCGTCGGTATTTTATAGAAGCGGTTCTGCTGAGCTTTGGTTTACCTGAGTCTGGCCTGAACTTTGAATTGTAAAACCGGCCCTAAGTGTATCTGACACTTTATATCTGCGTTTATTGTATATGTACCTTTTCAATTATTAAATTTGTTAATTACTCTGCTTTGTTCACAAAATTAATTTATAATTTTTCTTGACAATAAAGCAAATTATTTATTTATTTATTTATTTATTTATTTATTTATTTCTTTAAAGACACAATAATATACCTGCATGAAACCCAAAGAAAATTAAATTTTACATCCAGTTATGAAAAAAAAATTTAATAAAATAATGTCCTATTTCGTGTTTAATCGAACATTTAAAACCGCATCTTTCTAACATTTATAGTTTCAGAGTCTTGCAAATGTCATCTTTTTTTTTAAAGCATCGTGTAATTTAAAAATCAGTCGCATGAGATGATGTAGATCCAATGTATGCCTAACAAAGTGGCATTCAAATTCAACAAGAAACCCGCAAATGCTATAATACAGGCTGTTCCATTTAAAATAACAAAGTTAGTATAAAGTTCCGGTACAACCGGAAGCCTGCCATTGCTATAAATATCTTTCCGAGATACACCCTATGACACAGTATAAGTAGGAATATGATTGAAACTCCTAACTTAATTCGTAAAAGAGCTGTGGAAGCCTAACGCACTGTTGAAAGACCCTGTATTGAGTAGATCCGTACAGGAAGCGTCGACTTTGAAAGAGTCTGCCAATGACTTAGTCCCCACCTACGCGTCTGCCATTTGGAGGTTAGTTAGTTGAGGGTATAGACAATTTACTCACAAATTTTCGTGATTACAGAAATGACATTAATTTTTCGCAATTTATGGTAACTTTGACACCGTCTGCCGACCCTTCAGCCTCGACCAGGGATAGTTGTCCATATTTGTGCATCTTCTTTTCTATAAAAACGTTTAATTTCTATAATTACGCGAATAACGTTATTTACCATCAAAATTATTATAATTATTATGATATCAAATGTACTTTGATATTCCCCCTACTTTCTACTGCATGCGCACCCAAATCAATAAAAATCATGACTACATTGAGTCACATAGAAATGTGTATAGCCAGGCTCTTAGATTATTATCAATTTTTGTTGTTATTCAGCTACAAATTAAAATCATTGGACACAATATGGAAACGGTTCATTAATATAACATCGTGCGGTTGATAATGTCGCCAAATTGACGAAAAAAAAAAAATTATGTTCTCTGCGATAGTGTTTACTGTGTTAGGTGCTATAGAAAACACAATTTATTATTGCCTGTCGCATTGCGAATATTAGCATCCGAACGACAATTTGCAATTCGGCCGAAGATCCCTGTTTTGAACGGCGGGCGCTATAATGTGTTTTATTACAGCTACCGCTGTAGCTCTTGAGACAATTATATTTGGAGAAAAACGTGTAGACAATTATCATTACTTCTAGCTTGATATGTGTAACTCTCGCAGCTCTTGTCGCGCTATTTACACATATTATTCACACTGGCAAGTGTTAGGTTGTAAAATATGGCTGTCGCTCCATTCCCTGCAAACATTAGCATACAATAGAAATCTTATTATTAATCTACAACCGTACATTATTTTGTATTACCGACTAGTACAATGTACACACAGATTACGGGTATATGTATATGCAAAACGTTTCGCCTTGACAAACGACAGAGGAAACGCGCCAAGGAAAAAAATAAGCCAGTTTAGGTTCAGAAGGTGGGACAGGTATACTTTGTTTTATGTTAATAAAGTTGTTACAGACTACCCACTAACGTGTTGCATTTTGAGCAGATCGTTGTCAATCAACAGCATGTGGCATAGTATTTTATTTAGGTGAAGAAATGTACACGGTGTACATGTTTTTACATTTTGTACACGGCCATGAATAGAACGGTTGCTAAACGATTAGATACCTTAAACATCACGTAGTCACAAGTCTATCGATGTGCCCCACACCCGCGTGATACATAATCACTTTGCAGACGCATCGATTATTTTAATCTTTCTTTAAAGGCTGCTTCAATTAATTCAATCATTGACAATTATTTTTTTATCGTCACTTCAATGTAGTAAACATATTTTCTTTAAAGCTTAGGATGGGTAAAAGTTACGAATATCTTTACGTGCGTATATGTATGCATTTATCGATACTAGACGCCAGTTTTCTAATTTGCAGACACGCGAAACACATTTAATTCGTAAAGCCGCAGTAGAACAACGAAACACACTCAATGTTCAATAGAAACAAGGATATCCTTTGAAAGCCGTGTCCTACTGTAATAAGCATGTGTAAGTGGTATGCAGAATACAACAAATACGGTAAATAGAAAACGGGATATAAGACTTGGCAATTTCCCCTTCTCATGGTAAGGTAAAAAGCGTACCGCAAAACATCTAGACATTTCACTTCGCCGTGGACTCTCCGGATGTTACAGGAAACATTGTTTAATTGACATGAAATGTCTGTAATTAAAATAATAATGGGTTTCAGCGTTTCGTAGTAACAACAGCGGCAGTGCAGTGTAGTTATCTATTACTACTGGCGATGCTGGCGGTATGTATTACTATAGCCGCCCTGTAGTTGGCGCACAAATTAGAATTCCAAGAGATACTCTGGTTTACAATCTACTCAATTTATTTTCGATTTTGTTCGGTCCGTAATTAATAATATACAAACAACAATAAAGGCGTTGATCGCCGTGATATTTGCTTATATGCAGCAGTAATGGTATTAATAATAATAACATTTATTGCCTAACAGATAAACCACTAATAGGACAATGAATATAAATCAGTGTACAGTGCAAATTAAATAACTACAATAGAGAAAAAAAAAGGATAATAATAACTAGTACCTAAAAAAGAGATACAAAAAAAAATCATAATTTGTCCGAGGTAATATCAAGGTACTTTTAAAAAGAAAAAAAAAAAAATTAAAACAAAGATAAAGGAAAATACTGCAAAAAACTGTCTATTAGGTAATTCTACTTCTAACAAAAAGGGTCCTTATATAAAGCATTTGCATTTTTCGCCATATGGCTTAAAGGAGCTTTTTTTAATGTATTAGATTTTGCTCTGGGTATAGTAAAGGTATCGTTAGATCTAGTCGCATGAGTTGGTATATTAAAGCAGGCTTGCGATAATAATGGCGGTGAATCAACTACATTATTTATTAGTTTGAGCAAGATGATATGAAATAATAAAACTAGAGCTTGCGTATTATCAAAATCCCTGCATGAGCTAACTAGAAAATCGCATACGATTTCATAACCAGGAGTTGGAGGAGTAGAAGTTCGTATTCCAAGAGCAAGAGCTCTATCAATGTACAGTTTAAATTCTAGCAAATCTATAATAGAACTTTCATATTGCCATGTACTATGCGCTCTTGATGATATTCAATCCAAGAGTTAATGATAGCCAAATCGATTATGGTAGCTGATCCATTGTCCATCCATTTGAGCAAAGACAAGTTTCTGTCACTGCTTATCCATTCGTCATAGGAACCGCGACCTTCTGGCAACAGATCTTTGTCCTTCTTGATAATTACCCTAACACTACGTGGAATACCGATTGTTTACAATTGTTCCTACCCCTAGTACTTGTTTTATCAATAAATATTCAAGTAGATTTAGAAAAGTAAGAATGATGTGTCCTGGGAACAAGTCAACCGAGAGTTTCTTTAGAACTGTTGCTACAATTCACAATCGTTTGTCGATCGTATCATCTGGCCATGTATTAGCTCCTTGGTAAACGAAGAAATCCAGCACTAACCCCAAAAGTGTCGCTAAAACAAATTGTTTTTAGTTATATAGGATTCGGCTTACTTTTAACGTATTGGACTAAAAGTGTTGTGCCAGTGAATTAAGTTATTTGTTCGTTGATTAACAATTTTTTTGATCTTTGTAACGTTATACACTTTTTCCGACCAGTATCAATGAGTTGAAAGTTGTACTTTCCGCAACCTATTAGTTTTCTTGTTTCATTTGAAACACTGAGGTTGTCAACAGTATGCAGAAAGTTTCTTAATTTGAAAATTCTATCTGTGGGTATTTGTGTAATGATTGGTATTTCAATGTACAACCTCGATCTTGGTAGTTCGAATATTCCTATGAGAATATGTACTCCAATTAATTTGCGCTATTCTTTTGCTATTAACTTCAATGTTTCTTTCTCCTTTGCCCGTGTTGCACGAACATTACTTCCTATTGATAGATTTCCTCAAAAATCATCAAAAAATTATTGTGAAAACAATGCAATGGTGTCCAGAACTCATGATCATCATCCATCTTCCACGCTGGGTCGTCAATAAAATTTTGATCGTCAAACTTTTCTCTTTCTATTTTTCAGCTCTGTCACTTGAATTTTTCTGTTGCTCCGAAATCTGCAAGGATCGTCTGACAATGAGTGAATATCATCTTCCAGAGGATCTGTACCTTTCAGTCGATCAGGTACCGGATACTCAACATTTGCTAAATCATCTGTAATTGCATCGTCAGCAGCTTCACTGCTTATAATTTGTTGTTGTACAGTATGTGTAATTTTTAATTAAGAAAAATTGATATACAGGCTGTACCGACGATCCCAAAGCAATCACAGGTGTAAACGGGAGTTAGCGGAGAGTGGTGCGGTATAGGGGGCCTACTGAGGTGTAGTAGATTTTTTTTTTAAATTGTACACTCTGCATATATTTTTTTGAAGTCTCCTTAATGAACTGATTTCGTTAAGGAGACTGATTTCAACGACCTGTAACACTGTCTTCTGAGGGGTACATAAAAATAACGATAACTACCCAAAATTGACATTTAGAAAAAAATCCAAAGACCCGTAACTTTTATTTTTTCATGTAGTTTATAGATTAAAAAAGATAAATTAAATTTATAATATAAGCAGAGGTGAGAAAAAATTATATTTTGTAACCCCCTAGGGGTTTGTACAGCGGGTTAGACAAACAACTGGCAAGAAGTTGTCTTTCATTTGTTTCAAAGAAAGTTTTTTTTTTTTGGCTTGTATCGTCTAAAATTGACTGTAGTGTATGTAAGCATATGTTCTTTCTGACACTGAACACAAGAAAATGACATTTTATGTAGAGAGGTTTGTCGAAAACATAGTAACTCATTTAACAGGAATTCCCTTAGTTCAAGCTAATACCAAACAGTATTAATAACCACATTTACGCGACGATTTTAAACTTACAGTTGTGTACGTTTGTATACGAAACTTTATAGTGAGATTGCCGCCTAAAAACTCGTTTCGAGATTATGTTTTATATCACATACGCTCCTGTGTGTTAAAAATATGATACTTGTGGCTGAGAGATCGTGACAACGTAGATACATAGAATCAGGTAAAATTCCCACTGTATATGGCAACTGTTGGTGATGCGAAACGTGCCGCAATAATTCCAACTTAAAAACGTTTAAATAAATCGCTTCCGCCAAACCTCTTGCGAAATTCCTGGGTGCAAAACATATCACGACAGTGAAAATGCAGCTATCACGAAGCAACTGCCATATAAGTGTCTGTGTGTGTACGCGAAACTGATATCCGGTTTTTGCATCGCTTAAAAATGCACACCAATCTTACTTACAAGTGTAATCGCCGTAACGTTTTAGAGCCACTCTGCTCCACGCGAACGTTTCCGTAAACAAGTACAAGGCAATACATCAAACCTGCATTAATTATCTCGAAACACATTATTGGTTTTATCTATACCCTGAACATTTTTCACAAGGTTAACACTCAAGTTCAGTGTTTTTTCTTGTAAAAGTAAATGACACCATAAATAACTAACGGGTGCACGCAGATGTCAGGCGCATGTTGACGTAATGGCTAATCAAAGCAAGGAAACGTAATTAATGCAGACGCAATAATTATTAAATTATCAGAAAGAAGAAGCTCTTGGATGAATCTCGATAATAATTGGAACAGCTTGCGGGAGTTGCGCATTGAATGAATTTGTTTAAATACTAACTTATTAAAATTTCATGTAAAAGTACTGAAAGACATTTACAAATGCTGCATATTTATAGAGCGATAGTTTTTGCAGCAACGGCTATTTTTTAAGTTTGCTACACACGTTACACAGAATAACGACTTCCAGAAAAACACTTTATTGTTTCAGTCTATAACTTGAAGTAAACGTGTTTCATTCCAGAATATACATTTTTTATCCTCTGTTACTCCAAGCTATATGCTTCCAGTTGCAGCCTGATAGGATACCTGTTTGTAAATATGCATACTAACATAGATTTTACTTATAATGATGCATTTTATAAATCTCTTCTGGTTATATATTCCTACTCTTACTTTCCAGCTTCTCCAGTATTGTTCCCGTTACATATTTCGGAAAAACGTTAGGGCCCTACTAGAGTACTCCAATCCCTTTTTAACGAGATTATATATTATTTAATTTCTTGTTTCTTTTGTCCAGGTTGCTTGTTCGTCCTATAGACACTTCCAGACCATATTTGAGTTGATTCCACAGGATTCTCTAACTTGGTGACGGTCATTTTAAACATACGATTGATGTTGCGTTGAAGATTTTTATTTTTATGGTAGGGACTAGTGATGTAGGTATGTGAAAGCTGTGACTATGCATGTTGCTGTGAGCTTTGCTATCTTCATTGATCAATTATTTAGATAATAAAAATTTACTTGGTTTTTCAGTTCCATATTGACGAAACCGTGTAACTCATAATAGATTGGCTTACGATTTCAAAAGCTGCTTATTTAACATTATTAATAAGCCAGTTACTAAAAGAAATGTTTATTTTATTAACAAAAATTTGATACGGAAACACTGGAGCCTCTTTTTTTTTCTTTTTGTGTTTAATCTCCCATTTCTTTTGCCCATTGAATCATGCTACCCATTCCAATATCCTGGTGCCCTGTATTAATCGGTATAGATCTCTGGCTGGCCGATCGATGTAGTCTTCTGGGTTCATTTTTGGTTTGTCAAAAATTGCATGTCTTTTCCCGTTAAGAGTCTCGCATTCTCATAGGTTGTGGTACGGTCATTCTATTACACAATCTGCGGTTGGTATCTATGTATATATATATATATATAGGTAAGATTAGTGGATCTAAAGCCGCTCACGACACTGGCTTGTCCTGTTTATTTTAATTCTGTGATTTACTGTTATAATAACAGAATACGGGTTTTAATAATAAATAAATACTATTTGTATTTTAGGTAACGTTTCGGAATTTTTATTATTCCTTCATCAGACCTAAAAGGATATTTATCACAACCAAGGTAATTACAAGCACAATTAACATTTTACTTACACTTATAACTATTAAACTTTAAAATTTTGTTATATACATATGTCAATTTGATTGATTAATTTAAATTTATAACATAGGGTTGTTAATTTTTTTTTTCATTATATAAACATTTTTTATAAACAATAGAAATTACCAAGACATTCTACAATATATTTTGTAGTTAATAAATTCGAGATCCAAAATAGGTATGTTTTCTAATCTGAATATTAATCATAAAGATAATTTAATGTAAAAAAATTTAATGTAAATTGTATTGTATGTGATTTAGAAGGTTGTTATATACTGGAGGAAGTGTTAATGAATTTCCTTTATATATATATATATGTATTGTCATGAAACATCCCTACAATAAATCAAACGACCAATAAAGTCTCAAAATTTAGAATTGTATATTAAAAACGTCTGTCCGACAAAAATGAACCTCCCCTGTATACGACTTATTTGTTCATAACTTTTGGAACCACTTGGTATATTGTAAGCCAACGTAAATTTCCTTTAACATAATCGAATTTAACTTTTAATCACTTTAGAAAGACAGCATAGAGAGGATTTCTTATTACCATAGGGTCAAATAATTGGAATTTATATTGCTTTATTAGTAATTTAAGAATTTCATTTTGATAGCTTGGAACCCATATAATTTATGAATTTTTTTATATAATTTGTTAAGTATGTGCAATGTATTGATCACTCGTTAATTTTCCATGTAAACCTTACCTAATAAATGAAAGTTCAGAATTCTAATCACTTTAAAGAGAAACTATCACACTGACAAAAGTCAATGCTAGGTTTTCCACTATCACCAAACAACAATGCACAATCTCTCGACGCGCGTTTCGCTAACCAAGTTAGCATCATCAGGAGATGATTAACAGTTACCTAGCATTGACTTTTGTCAGTGTGATAGTTATTGTTACACCAAAGGTTCCAAAACCCAATTACTGGACTTTAAAGGGAGTCAAAAGTAAGAATCAGTACCTGCGGTACAAAATTTCTCTTCTTTGGGAAGAAACTCCCTGAGACTTCAAATACAGCATTTTAAAGCCAGTGACTCAATGCACCTGTACCATCATTTGGATTTACCAAGGAAGTTCTGGAAAAATCTTAAATACCGAAAGCTTGAGTAGCCGAGGAACTTTTAATTTATTTTTCAATAGCGATGTAACTTGGCCATTTTATGTTTTCTATTATGCTGAAAAAGAATTTGTTATTGAATTGGATATTCAAAAAAGCATTTAGATTTAAAAACAAAAGTATCACCGATTTCACTTACTAAAATACTAAAATATTATTGTATGTGACACTTAAATTTTCAAATAGAAATTAAGAAACCTTAACTTTCATGTCTTTGATATTGGCAATATATATTAGACGTGCACATTTTTTCCTCTATTTTAATACATATTAACAGAATTTTTCATCATTGCATTCGGCGAACCCAAAGTTGTAGAGCTCACATACCAAATGTGAGCAATAATCAATTAAAATTTACTGCCAACAAGAATAACTATGGAATTCCTGGTTCAGACTATTATTGGAAAGACACCAATAGTAAATAGTGACAAGGTATCAAAGAGAGTTCTGTATCAGTTTTTAGATCTGAGATTTGATAGTAAATGAACATTTCAAATATCAATAAATAAGTAGATTGCAGTAAATGCAAATTGGAATTTATCCACAACCCGATCAGTGTAATGTTAAATTACAAATTTTTCTTGTCACACCCCGCGGTTTGATCGTGCCGCTTTATCAGAGATGAAAGGGTACAGGACCTCAGGCTCCACACAGTTGACTAGTTGAGAAGTTCCGAGCTTCGACCTTCGAATTTATCCATATAGTAATCAGTTCTAAAGTAAAATACATAAATTAGCAACGCCAGGTTCAGAACAGGCGATAGCTGTAACCAAATCACCACAAATTGCTATGTCTAATAACTTTTCCTTTGTAATGTTTACAATACTATAGTCAGAATCAAATACACAAGCAGCAAAGCACGACGCCATAATCATTCAGCGATCCATAAAGGTAAAAGGACGTCAAAGACGGATAAACTTCAATTGTGTAGTGGACATATGTACATACGAGCACTAAATCAAGATACTACAAGAAGTGTTGGGGATCTTCAATTGTTAAACCTATGTAGGCTTACAGCGACAAATATTATCATCGACAAGACAATGCCGCTTGCAATCGAGAACATTCAATAGCCATCCTATAGTATATCGAGAATAGGTTGTGCATGTTAAAATAACTAACAACTTTGCACATTCATCTCCATTCAAGCGCATGCGGATGAACAGAAGAGAAACATTGTGAAAGATCAGTGCGGTTAAAACTATAGGATTAGAAGTTTTATGTAGCGTTGAAAACGTAATTGTAATAAATTCCAATTACATAATGCAGATTGTCCATAGTTGTGTACAGGAAGACAACTGGAATTTTAACAAAAACATTAATAATATTGGTGTAGTTTTACACTTAAATACTGAAATTATAAAATTGTAAATTTACAGCTAGATGTAAATTTCCTTAGTTACTTGCGAAATTTCGGTAATATTTCTAGCATTCAAAATACCTGTTATAAGTATACGACAGTTACCTATGAAAGCAGACTACATCGTCTAATAAGAGGCTTTAAAGTACATTTGAAGAACAGAAATGTGGGACAAATATTGGAAACGGGAAAATAATTTTTTAATTCGAGTCGTCGAAATTACTCATTGAGATAATTTAGACATCGACCACCACGTACCGTTCAAATTGTAAATTAGGAATTACTTTTATTTTTAAGAAGCACTCCAAGTAGGTACCATATATTCACGAGTAGTAACTATTTTTTATAATTAAGCGAATTCAATGACCTTTTACTTTTGTCCATATATTCCAGGTAAAAATATGTAAAAGATATTCTTTTATAATTAACTTGGAATTTTAATTTATGAATTTATAATATCTTTTACTTTGAATATGTTTTTATTTGTATTATTTTAGGTTTTAAGTAATATACTTCCTTATTCGGTGACGTTTCGGATTTCTCTTTTTAAATATTTTATTTAATATTTTACAGGTTTGTTGTAAAGTTATAAATATTTAAACTATATAAAGAAATATGTCACGTGTTCTTGATAGTACTGTTACATTTTTCTTAAATAGAAATAAATTTAAATAATCTCCATTTGTGTAGTTCAAATGTCTTGTCGTTTATATTACGTTTGGTAGTTCTACTGCAATTATCTTTAAGTCACCTCATCATGGCTAACATATTTCTTGAAATATGTTCTAAAAAAAATCATTTTCTTCAAAATACCTCGAAACACTTACACACTGAGAGAGATACATACTCATATTAGATAAAAAAAAGATCTATTTGGGCTTGATTGCTTTAGACAGTAGCAACTTTATTTAATTGTAAATAATGTATGAAGACACAATTATTTCCACTCTGTTGTGATCATTCAATAATTTATTTGAGCGCGATTTATTTATGAAAAGTACACATCCTTCAATCACTTTATTTCAAATGTGATATTTAATATTATTTCTTTAAAGTAACGACGTAAATGATTTATTGGTCTGCAAATGTGAGGCAATATTGAAAGTTGACATTCGGCTCAACACGGCTTATTACTTTGAATTTCTTTTTTTCTAGCGCAAAGAACTTAAAGAAGTAGAAAAAACTTTGAAATTTTTGCTTTAAGCGCCTTTCGAAATGAATCTTGTGTTTTCATGCACAGCCCGGTCAATATTTTTTGTGCACCACCTTGATGCATTATTCTTCGGTCTTGAAGTAATCCAGGTCGACTGAGGAAAACCGAAAACACATATGAGATACAATCTTTGTAATTGCAGCAGAATATTTCCTGTCAATTATTATTTTAATTACTGAATAGCTCTGGGCGCGGTCAATTATTGTTTTTGTTTACCTAATTTTATAATACGAACAGCTTTGTTGCTAAAATTGTAAATTTACATCTAGCTATAAATTTACAATTTTATAATTACAATATTTAAGTGTAAAAGTACAACATTATTATTAATGTTTTTGCTAAAATTCCAGTCGTCTTTCTGTACACAATTATGTGCAATCCGCATTATGTAATTGTAATTTAGTATAACGTTTTCAACGCTACATAAAATTTATGTTTAACAACAAACTAAGAATTTATAGAAAAATCTTCAAGTTGCAGTAGATCAGTGTAATGTGTTCTTTGATTTGATTTGTCACTGGGTGCCAGTAAGGTCATTCCCTGCGTGAGGTAACCGGAATCATTCAGAAAACTCTAGATGAAGGAGAAACAGCAATTTGTGCCTTCCTAGACATGTCTGGTGCGTTTGACAATACCTCTCATGAGGCGGTCAGACGAGCGCTGGAAACAAGGGGGGTGAGTAAAACAGTAACCAGATGGATAAGCGAGGTGCTCTCTACGAGGATAACTGAGACAACAGTAGGCGAACAGACTATTAAAATCAGATCCACACGCGGAACACCCCAAGGCGGTGTATGCTCGCCTTTGATGTGGAGCCTGGTAGTAGACGAACTGCTTCACAGGCGAACAGCCTCCGGCGTACAATGTATAGGATACGCCATGACATTGTTATAATAGCAAGAGGCAAGTTTGAAGGAATTCTCTGTGACCTAATACAAACAAGCCTTAGAATCACTAGTGAATGGTGTCGATCAGTGGGGCTGAGTATCAACTCGGCGAAAACCACGATTGTACCTTTCACTAGGAAGAGGAAAACCTTGAACATGAAAGACATCCGTTTGGATGCAACAGTAATTGAATGTAAAACAGAAGTCAAATATCTAGGAATAACCTTAGACCAAAAACTTCTGTGGAACAAGCATATTGAATTAACAATGAATAAGGCAGTAAGAGCTTTAATGATTTGTCGGAACCTAGCAGGCAAAACATGGGGCTGCAATCCAAATATACTGCGATGGCTGTACATCGGCATAGTAAGACCTATGGTAACGTACGGGGCGATAACCTGGTTCCAGAAGGTCACACAGGTCCCAACAAGGAATGCCCTCGACAAGCTGCAACGGTTGGCATGTGTATGCATAACCGGAGCTATGAGAACATGCCCAACCGCGGCCCTGGAGGTCATCCTAGACCTCACACCCCTACACTTAGTAGTGGAGGGAGCGGCCCATGCGGCAATGTACTAGTTAGAACGGGGACTGGAGGGTACGAGACCCCGTGCCAGAGGGCTTGGTCGAATGACGAAATGGTTAGAAAATTCAGCTTCGACAAGAATTTTGTTACGAAGCTGAGCAATAAGAGAGATTGGAAAGGAGAATCCTCCGCCTACTCACTAAAGGCAAATGCCATTAAATGGTATGTGGACGATTACAAAACTGATAAAGGAACAGGTGCAGGGGTATTCGGGCCAGGAACCAAATACTCAGACCCAATGGGAATATACCCCAGTGTCTTCCAAGCAGAAGTAAATGCGATTGGAAGATGTGCTCAATTGAACCTTGATAGGAACTATCGGAAGCAGAGCATTGTGATTTTGTCCGATAGCCAAGCAGCCATAATGACACTGAGCTCTAATACCATCAGTTCGAAATTAATCTGGGAATGTCTTGGCAAACTAAATAATCTAGGCAAAGAAAACAAAGTTGCACTATGCTGGGTACCAGGACATACTGGAATCAGCGGCAACGAGGTAGCTAATGTATTAGCAAGAAAGGCCGCCACAACTTCGTTTGTGGGACCAGAACCGTTCTGCGGCATAGGGATGAGCACCTACAAAAAATAACTCAAAGACAGGGAGGAGACGCTCAGAGCTTCCCTCTGGAAAAATCTCGCTGGTCTGAGACATTCCAAGATATTCCTTGGAAATTACAGTAAGAAAAGAGCAAAGACCCTGCTAGAATTGAGCAGAAACAGACTACGCATCCTTGCAGGTTTTCTGACAGGGCATTGTCATCTGGGGGAACACATGACAAGGATAGGTCTGAAACAGAATAGTGATTGCAGGTTTTGTGGAGCGGAAGGTGAAAGTCCGGAACACCAAATATCCAACTGCACTGCTATCACAGAAACTCGTGCCAACTATTTTGGCAAAGACGTCATAGACGAGGGAGAAATACCCTCCTTGAAAGCATCACAGCTATTGCAATTTATTAATGTTCTTAGACTGGATGGGGAGCTGTAAGTGCGGGCAAACCCTAGCAGCTTACAGCTGATGTAGGGGGGCACAATAGATGGACAGGTGGCGGTGCAATGTTACCCTAATTAGATCTAATCTAATCTAAAGGTCCTTCCCTTAACACTGCGGCATGAGGCCGTGCGAGTGAATTCCATGGGCCAAAAGCTGAAGTTTCTGTGAAATGTAGAGGTCTAGATAAAAATCAAAAACTATTACAAGTCCTCGCTGATAGTTCATTTAGTAATACTGGCAAACGTTAACATAATACATATTTGACAGTACATACCTACATAAGTAAACAGAATTAATCGTAATAAACGGTATTCCGTAGTATTATTATTAAAAGTATGTATTATTCGTTCGAAGAATATGGTACAAACCTCGTGCGTAACACATTTCGCAAAATTCGGCCCCATCAAACTGGCCACTCATTCGCGAAATCTGTTTTCATGCACTTGATTCGTAAATAAAAAAATTAAGCTTTGAAAATAATTTATTAATTGTTTTATATTAAACATACAAATACAGATAGAAAAATAATAGGATACAGTACTCCGAGAAAAGTAATCCATTTAGCATAAGTATGAGTTAAGGCAGACCCATTCTCCTGTCTTTTTTTTACTAAACAAACGCAATTGAAATGAATATGTACAACTGGTACCGAATACATATACCTTATCCTGGTATAACTTTTCACGCGAACTGCGGCGATGCGTTCGAAATCACGTTTACACATGAATCTTCCCGTCTCCAACTACTTTAATCAACATTCAGAGTGTAATATTGCAATTTTAAGAATAGTGCATTGTCCCATTGCAAAGTAAATTTACAGCCTGTATCAAATAAATACAGCAAGCCTACTTTAAATATCGTAAAAGGAATGCCGTCATTTTATTGCAATCACAATAATTTCTCTTCTTTCTGCCCATTTCTGTTTCATTGTTTATTGTTGTCTTTTGCGGAAATTATCTGCTGGTAGTTCATATCTACTTTCTGCATTTATTGTTTTAAAATTGCGCAGCAATCAGTAATTAGGTAATGATTGCTATGTAAATGCCTTTCATTTGAAATATCTGTGGTTTCCTGTAGGTTTCATGTTAACTATCATTTATTCAATTATCTTGGATCCTTTTTGTGAAATCTTGATATTGCTTAATTACTTTCCACTGTAAATTGTATTACAGTGTTCGTTGCACACGGAATAATGTGTAATTGTTTTGTATCATCTATGAATCAGCATAAATGATTCAGTCATATGTTGAGCGTGTGCAGAAATTGCGGTTTTACATTTTCATTAATGCTAATTCAAATGTAAAACTAAATGATTTGATATTAGTAATGTTTAAGTTATGTATTAACTTAAATAATATTACCTTAAAAATATTTAGACACCTGATCATCTAGCATAAATCAGATAGTAATCTCTAATAATATCAATACATCTTGTAGTGTGTCCGTTTATGTATAAATTTAATAAGTTTTCTTAAGGCCGGCGTTTCAAGATAATTAAAAAGTAGCACGTGCAATTTCCATACCTCCATGCATATAGTTTACCACGCCCTTGTAGTATAGCGCCTTAGCATTCCTTGTTCTCATTTCGCCTGGAATTTACAAATTGCCTCACACTTCCTTATCTCTCGGTGTACCTGACACCGCTCCACGGTCCAGCGCTTATAGCCGGCCTCTACTTCATCCATCTTCCGAACGAAATCCTAACGACCACCGTACACCGCATAGTGGCGTTAATAATTGTTAGAATATAAGCCACGCACTATCTCCTCCTAATGGGAAGGAGTACCTACGGTGACCTCTTGACCACTGTGTGTTTTTAACAGCGATAATTGAACCGGAGTTAAAAACGCACGAGTTGGACCGTTAATTCGATGTTTTTCAATAATTTCTACAGATGCGCGTGGGCGCATCGCTAGTGAATGTATAAGGATAGCTGTAAGTACAATGGTGTAATACACAACGCTGTAAACATACGATAAAATGAGTTAACGTTTTTAAAAAACGTTGCAATGTATACCTATAACAAGCTTATGAAGATTCTTGAAGAAGAAATGAAGTACAAAATAGTGTGAGGATATAAGTAAAGTACACATTGATTACTGTGTTTCAAAATTTCGTAGTGAGATAGCATACCGATGCAAGTCCTACGTTTGCATGCGTTGCAACTCAAATTGTTTCTTTTTTTACCACTCTCCAAGCTTTCCGAAAAATTTTGGGAGGATGTTTTACTTTATTGAAATATTTATCTAATTATATTACGTAAATTAGACTTTTGACGTAAAAATGATATACCGCAGCTTTATTACACCAAGTCGGCCGTATTCATGGCAAGCAGTATTGTTGATAAATGCAATCGTTTTTTCAATAATTAATATATACGTAGGAAGTTAATGTAAAATTGTATAATGTATGCATTCCCTACCATCCAATTTGGCTCGCTACGTTTACATGTTAAGTAGCTATGAATAAGGGGTATGAACAGAGACACAGTGAAACCTCACATAGTTCAGAACGAAATCTGGAGATATAAGAAGTGAAAGATTTTGCTAAGGTCAAGCAAAATGAGCAAAGTAAGGTTAGTCTGATCTGTTAAGGTTAAAATTTGAGTTAATGGCCACGAAACTGCACCTAATCTACCTCGTTTATCTTTTATATCACCATGTCTAATCTTTTCAAGTTTTCTCACTCTCCACACTTCTCTGAGGTATCTCATTTCTGGTAAATCAATCTATAATAGAAATTTTGGTTTTGTTGGTTACCTCTTTATTGCAAAGACACTTTCTTTGCAGTGCGTAATGAATTTTGCAACGGCGAATACTTCTGCCTGGAAAACCGTGGCATGCTTTCCTAGGCTTATAGATCCTGTGATGGGTGGAGACTGTGGCTTGAAAACTATAACAAAAATCCCAAAAGAAAGGTGAAAAAATCCCTTACGACGTAGATAGCCGTTGATTAGGGGTCGGGCCGCAAATATCAGCTCCTGTGCCCTAACTGGATTTGGATCCACCCGTGAACCAGTCATCAAGAGAAGTGAAATTACTACGTGCGTGGTCTCTGTTCGGTACTTATGGAGACTTTCAATGAAGCGGTCCCTGTACTGTTCATAGCACCAGAGACTCCCAGTAATGCCTGTCTATGGACAGCGGTTATCATATTCACTGCATAGGACACTTCTGTCCTTCTCCACCAGACTACTGCCCCGTATGTTATCGCTGATTTCACCACAGGAGTGTATAAGCCAATGGATTACCCTCGGCTTTAGTCCCCAGGTTTTACCAAGAACTCTCCTACAACGCCAGAGTGGTTGCGTAGCTCTGGTCGGTGTTCTAACTACGTAATTCCAATTTCCAATCAATGGTAACACCCAAATAACTTTGCTTTTTTGGTTAATTGTCGCTCCTACCCAAACTGTCTAATGCTGCCTATAAGGTCATTGAGTTTACTATCATGAGTTACTCCCCCCCATATTATTGAAACTCAAACCTAGTTCTCCTAATTTCTTCTTAATTACTGGCTAGCATGTTTTTCTTTTACGATAAGTATTTAGGAATAAATGTAGTTCTTCTGTTACTTTTTCTGACTTAGCAAACAATTATTATAGGTATTATTAGCAAAAACACAAGTTCGTAGATATATAGTCTGCAGCAATTTGTATCCAATTAAGTAGGCGTTTTTCTATTTTCTTTTAGCAAATTTTTATTGTTTCGTTGCTCGTTGCACATAGGAACAAAAGTGGGCTTAACAGATTCTGTTGTTTTTTAAACCATAAATGGATGGAAATAAGAAAAAAAAATAACCAATTTATGCCCAAAAAATCGATAATATAAAAAATGTAACGTTTATTAATGCAAGTTAAAATTCAATGTTGATTACAATAATTTAACTGAAATGATGTTAGGAGTACGGATTATTTTAGAAGCCACAATAGAAGTTTCTACATCATCAAGCATACTATACAATTTATTTTATTTTGCCATGTGAAGTATTATATCACGAGTGGATTAAAAAGTTAGCCTACATATATATTAGGTTATACAACCTAAGCAAAAAATATCTGTATAGAATTTGAAAACTCTTAGCATAAGTTTATCAATTACTTACTTGTCTTCAAAAGAACAATAAATTACAGTACTTAAAGAATTTATTTTTATATTTATTAATTTATTTCCCTAAAACTACTAATTGCTTATGCCAATAACTTTTCTCTCAATCCAGGAATTACTTATAAAGGAAAAAATATCTCACTTTTAATTTCTTATACAATTATTATTGTTAGTTATTATTATTTTCCTCATATATGCCTATTTATTATCTCTTTTGCAATGATATCCACACCCTAGAATTATAGATATATTTAGCATTAATAAGGAATCTAAAGTTTCTCCCATATTGGTGATAGTTTATGGTATCATTTAATGCACCGCTAATCTTTATTGCGTGCTTTAACTGCTTGTTATATGCAGTTCCTGTACTAATCCTGAACTATAGGCGCACTATAAACTTCAAATAACGGCGGAATCGGCACGCACATCTTTTCGACGTATTCTGGGAGTAGATACTACTAACCAACAGGCATTAAGGATATTAATATACAAGTCGCCTTCAAGCCGATTAATGTTCGTGCATTATCCAGTAAAAATATAAACAATTTATTAGGCAATAATAAATACAGGATTGACTATAACTGGCATAACGTTTTTCCATGAAACGCGGATACGATTGCTCATGAAACGTTTTACAACATTTGATGATTATGTGTGTTTGCTCCGGCGGCAGTCACGGACCAATCATCGACCACCCAAAGTCATGCTTTGGTTAAAGAAGTTATAAACAACACTGTTTATTAACGCGATGGTCTTGTAAGGAGTTACGTAAAGAGAAGACATTTTAAAAATGTTGGATATAATCGTGTCTTATAGGTGAATGGTATAAAATTTAATCGTCGACTCCATGAAAATGTAGTCGTCCAAAAATTAATGGTGCAAAAGTATGTGCTCGAACATTGTTTCATTAATTTACCTTTCACACGTACATACGTTTATATATACAGGGTTAGTAAAAAGTCCCGGAACGGTCGAATAACTTTGTTATTTGAAAATTATGATTTCTGAAATTTGGTATGGCGGTATAGTTAATATAAATGCATTTTATGCAATACAGTTAATATTTTTTTCACTTCCGGTTTAATCGGCAATACGTCCAATTTTTTTTTTTTTTAAATGGAACGCCCAGATTTTTTTAACACTATGAAAGCAAAAAAAAAACTACGTTTAGGAAGTATTAAGATGTTTATTTTTATTCACAAGAAAACAGTTCAAAAATTAAAAAAGTGTCATAATACAGAAAAATCAAGATACCTGTCTATTCAGGTTGCGATGACAATAATTGTTCAAAATGCTCTCCATTTACAATTTGACAAAAATGTAAACGGTCAGTAAAATTTCTTATTGAATTTTGTATTTGTTCAAGATTATGGGGACGATTTTTGTACACTTGACATTTCATGTGACCCCAAAAGAAAAAATCTAATGGCGAGAGATCTGGCGAACGTGCTGGCCATTCGATTGCTCCTCTACGTCCGATCCAACGTCCCGGAAAAATTTCATTCAAATAATCGCGGACATTATGGGCAAAATGGGGGGGAGCTCCATCTTGTTGAAACCAAAAATGTGCATTAGGGTGATCACCTATGTTTGCATTTGGAAAGAGGGCCGCAAGTGTTGGAACAACCTCATTTCGCAATAAATTTAAGTAGACGTTGCCAGTTAAATTTCCTCTTATAAAAAATGGTCCTATGATGTTGTTTCCAACAAGACCAGCCCAGACATTCACCTTTTGAGGACGCTGTGTATGGACTTTTTCAATCCAATGCGGATTTTCAATTGACCAGTAGCGACAATTATGTCTGTTCACAGTGCCGTTGAGACAAAACGTTGCCTCATCTGAAAAAATGATGTGATCTAAAACATTAGGCTGCTGCTCGATCAATTCCGTCATTGTTTCGCAAAATTGTAGTCTACGATCTGGATCATCTTCAGTTAACTCATGGACGGGATACATTTTATAGGCTTTCATTCTTGCTGATTTAAGAATCGTATGAGCAGATTTTTGAGAGATCTCATGAATTTGACCTAATTCTGTTGTGGACACGTGATGATTTTCTTCCACTGTGAGTAACACATTCAAACTAGTTTCTTCATCTGTTGCTGTTAATGGACGTCCCCTTCTAGGTAAATCCTTCACCTGACGAAACACTTCAAACTTTTGAATTGTTCGGCATACCGTACTTTTATTAATGTGACGATCCGGATAAACAGTAAACAAAATACGAACCTCTTCAAAAGAACGTTGACGATCACCGTACCCACGCATCATTAATATGTCAATTCGTTCTGATTCAGTAAGTTTTTCTGCCATTTTCAAATGTGTCAATGTTTAAAATAAGTAAATTTATAGCGATGCAAAAGTTAAAACGCTTTTAAAATTGTCAAATGTGACGGCAAAAAGAATGCAAACACTAAACAACAACTTTTTTCAAAGGTACCTTGATTTTTCTGTATTAGGACACTTTTTTAATTTTTTAACTGTTTTCTTGTGAATAAAAATAAACATCTTAATACTTCCTGAACGTAGTTTTTTATTTTGCATTCAAAAGTGTTAAAAAAATCTGGGCGTTCCATTTAAAAAAAAAAAAAGTTGGACGTATTGCCGATTAAACCGGAAGTGAAAAAAATATTAACTGTATTGCATAAAATGCATTTATATTAACTATACCCCCATACCAAATTTCAGAAATCATAATTTTCAAATAACAAAGTTATTCGACCGTTCCGGGACTTTTTACTAACCCTGTATATATATATGTATGTTACAGACGTTTACAGACGTACATATATACTTACATTACAGTACCCGTAAATGCGTACTCGTCATATATATATTTCTAATAGAGAGAATGTCCTGGAGGTAGAAAATTTGATTTATGTATTGAATCTTAATAGCTTGTGTCAACATAGCATACATTCATTCATACGTAGTTGTACGGGTACCGCACATACTAATGTCCTAACAAGGTTACGTACTCATCTGTGTATAAAAAAACGTTTTGTCATCTCATTCTTCTTTCGCCCTATATGGAAGCTGCATTCAAAAAGTGGTCCGCAGCATTCCTGGAATACATACTTTCTTTAAATTTTACCTACAACGGGTTCCCATATTTAGCTATTTAATTAATAAAATAAGGCAGATGGGATCTGTGTATGCATATATGTAATCAAATTAATTAGTTCCTTGTTGGGGGATTGTTACATGTTTAATTAACAGCTGTATAAATTCTTAGTAACTGGCGCTGTGGTTTCTTTGTCCATTTCATTTTGAAAATTATGAAGCGCTTTATTATTCTTCTAGTAGCGAGTGTCTCTCTAAGAACGTGCCGCCCAGATATTTTCTTTATTTTTTAAGGTATAGCTGAACGGTTATAAAGAATCCCTCCTATTTTTTTATGTAGATTGCAATAGGTGAAAATACACCCTGCACAAATGAATGTAATAATTATTACCTGCATCATTCCATTATAACGCGCAACACTTTAAGGCGAGATTAGAAGCACAAACGGCAGTATGATTTCGTACAAACAAACAACCAACTCAGTGTGGATGTGGGAAACAGTTAAGAATAAGTATTAGATGCACCATTAAATACTTCCCAATCGATACGTGTGATAGCAACTTGAACCATTATATCGCAAGCCGTTTTGATGACCCTGGAACGTTAGATATTCGGCCTGAAGTAAGAGCAAGACGCAGATTAACTGAATGTGAATATAACTAAACAGAGAAAACACCTGGTATTCTAATTACAATGTACCTTGACATTTTTCTAATAAATACTAATAAGTACAGGGCATTAAACAGTATTTTTGTTGTCCTAATACCTGGTAATATCTATTTTGAAGAAAGCCCGAATACTATTGTCCGCTAACCTGCTGATCAGTAAAAACTTCAGCGCATACTATATCGCTACAGTTTAAACTTATATCGAGATATATCTACGTTTCTCTATCAATGTTTGGCGTGGCTTAGTGGTCAACCAATTAAATGCTTCATGTTTTTATGAGAGAAACCTAAACGACCACATCTTGCAGTTTCTTAAGGGGACTCGGAAGATTTCCTGCGTCTGTAGTGTCAAAGAAAACATAAAAATTTGCATTTTGGGGTTTGTACTTTTCACATTTGTTCCCGACCCTTGACGTAAAATTATGATTTATGAAATGTCAATTTTTCTTATAATTTCACGTAGTATTCCATTAGAATAACAAAACTTAACACCTTACAATGCTTGTCCATCAATTTTTACCAGAAAGTGAGGAAACCCGGAATACCTCCGAACCTCGTCATGAACCGCCAAGCAGCTGTATGCAGCATTTAATGCGATGTGTGGAGAAAGATTACCAAACACTTTATCATACATCATTCGTAAAATCAAATTAGCATCAGCCATGGTAAGAATGAATAAAAGAAAAATACTAAAGGCTAGATTCACCTAAACATTGTGAGAACTTTTACTGCTATCTTGTGCTTAGGCAAAAGTTGTTTAGTTCCAAACAGACTCCATTCGAAATTAACAGTAAAGGAAAGCAGTGATGGTGTTCGTTAATTTTAAATGGTAAGAATTGCATCGTGCCTATAAATTGTAGCCAGACTAAAATATAAAAGCCCTCGGTAGGTCAAGAATAAGAGTTCTTAAAAACTTCAGAATATTACACAGTGACTGCTAAAAATACCTAGTAGCTACAAGTGTTTTAGAATACTCTACTCAGCTCATTTTAATTTGATAAATTGAACATTTATGTACTGTAAAGGAGAACACAAAACATGAAACATTTTTAGAAAAAAAAAAAAAACTAAACAGCTACTCTTTCAGAAATCAACATTGATAGTAAAAACTTCTAGTTATTATGTTGAATGAAAGAATGAATAGTGTAAAAGAAAGCAAACTTAGAACTATTAATTTTTGAAAAAATATGATTTTACTTTACTGCAGGCAATAAAATTTTAGAGTGATACTGTATCAGTGATACTATTTCAGCACCCAAACTTAGGGTAGATGTATGTATTGCGGATAAAGTGCAAAACATGCCCTCCACTTGGACAGAAAGTAATACGATGTAGGCACATAAAAGATCCGTACCGCAGCGCAAGTTGAAACTTCTTCGGGTTCGGCAAAATTTCACTGGGAATGGTGCAATACGTCAAATAGGTGTGAGTGCATAGAAGTGTCAAGGTGTATTCAACAACCCGAAGCTTCGCCCAACAACAACATGCATACATAAGTACATGCGCGTGACATAATCCCATGTAAAATATAAATAGAGATTTCTTAATGTAAACTAATTTTGGAGATATAAATAAAAAACAATATTTAATATTCATTACCGTTTATAAAGCAACAAAAAACCGTTTTTCTTCTAATTTACATCAATTGGGAACAATCGAACTCGTTTACTTGCTCGCCTGGTGCCTCGGCTCGCAATCGTTAAACGCATTCGATAAAACGTCACTTTCCAGCCTTGATACGTAAGTAGCTATTGTATCTTTGGTATTTTTCAATAATTTACAAAATTGAATTTGTTTTTTCGCTTGTAAGAGTTATGTTTTTTCTTTCTGCAAAAAGTTTGTGCTCTCTTATGGAAATTGCCACGCAAAATGAATACTCTAAGAAGAGAATTATAAACCAAATGATAATAAAAAAAGAAAAATATCGATATCGAAGTTAGTGGAAATGATTCAAAAGCAGATAAAAATTAATGTGATGGTTTTTTTAATCGAAGAGTGTGTAAACTCAATACTATTCGTTTGCGTCATTTTACTTCAGAATCTTGCAGACATTTTTTAACCCTTTGTCTACCAACTGTCAAATACGGGTATGCTAGTACACTACCAACGGTACTTTTAAGTACCACCCCGAAAAATAGCATAAAACTATTTGTAATTTGCGTTTTAGCGGGAAATATTTCAATTACGCATTCAAATATAATGTTGTCAGTAAAAGTGCGTTTCCTTAGGTTAGTTACACTGAACGTTGTGACACTTTGCAACGGTTTCAAACGGTTACGCAACTGCCAAGAACCTGCGCGTTAGTTTTCATTTTGTGAACGCCTTTTTTTAAGTTTTTAGAATATTTCATTGTCTTTATTGTTTGCTATTTATACCTACAGGTAAGATAATATACGTATTATTTTTATTATTATATTACCAAATAGTTTTCCAAAATGTAATATTATTAGCGGTACTTATAAGTACCGTTGGTAGTAAAGCGTCGATTATTTATATCTTTATTTTAAACAAATAGCGTAGAAAATACATTTATACACTGAATATGGGAGAAGAAGGAAATCTCTACAGTCAAAATTTGGTCTATAATGCCGACGAAACTAATAGGTATTTTTCAACCTACAAGTTTTACTAATATTTTTCGTAAATTATAATGGAATTTTTAAAAATAATCATAAGAAAGATTACGGTTCGCATTGTTTTATTTTAATAATGTTCATAGAAAATATAACAGAAAAAATTCGATTTGAAATTGAGCACTCTTAATAATAAAAATAATAATAATAAATAAATTTTATTTCTGTTTCAAAGTACAACAATTAAACATTGATGCAAATGAACACAGAAAATACGTCACAAAAAGGGGGCACATTAGTATTTTTATTCTAAATTTAAGAAATATTTATAAGCAAATAGTGTATGTAGAGTCCGTATACAGTCAAAAGATTGTTTTTTTTAAACTTATTTTTACAAGACTCTCGTGCACCTAAGCCTAGCAGTATCCTCACTGCTCGTTTTTGCATTATAAATACTTTATTTGTTTCTCTGGAATCTCCCCATATTATAATACCGTAACGTATAACCTGTGGTATAACTGAGACAATGTTTGCATGGTACACAGATTTCATTGTGTAGTTATTAGTCACTTGATTTAGAATTTTAAGACCGTAGCGAGCATGTTGGGTCTATTGCAATTTATCGTCTATATATAAACCTAAGATTTTACAATGCTTTTCTAAAACAATCTTCTCATTATCAAAGTCAACTTTTTTGGGAGTTTCCATAGTTTCATTTGTTTTGAAAAGTATACATTTTGTTTTTGTAGTATTTAGTATTAGGTTGTTTTGTTTGAACCACTCTTTTAGATTTTCTAATACCAGTGAACCTGTTTGTTTTAGGGAAATAAAATCATCATTTTTAATTAATATATTAGTATCATCCGCAAATCTAATTACTTCTTGATTTTCACCGCTATTTACTGTCTAGATATCGTTAAGAAAAATCAAAAAGAGCAGAGGACCAAGTATACTGCCTTGTGGCACACCAATGTTAGTTATTACTGTATCCGAATAAGTGTGCCCCGCTGTTGTAACTAATCATTTGTTTATGATCAGTACGGTAAGATTGAAACCAGTCATATGCAACACCCCTTATTCCATATCTATACAATTCCTCCAATAGTATTTTGTGTGATATAGTGTCGAAAGCCTTTGTGATATCTAAAAAGATTCCATAACTTAAAGCTCCATTTTGGAAAACATAATAAACATGCATAAACAACAGCTGAAACCAAAAATTAAACTGAATTCTATTTTAAGAAAATAGTACATTTTTGAAATACTTACTAATTAAAAAAAAAAAAAAAAGAATGAGTAACATTGCTAGTTAAGTAGGGTTAGTCGAAAAGTATGCATTGAAATTCCTAGCAATGTGAACAAGAGGGGCCTTTTGGAGGACATTGGAGCGAAATCTTGGAACATGGAGGAGATCGGTTGCGCGTGTAGCATGAGTAGAAATCAGGAAGTAATCCTGTGACAGTAGGTTAGGAGAATCTATTCTATGGTTAACTAAATTGAACATACGTGGAACGCTATAACGCTCTCTTCGTTTTCTTAGAGAAGAAAAATGATGTTGCTCCAACAATAGATTGTAGTCCGAGCCGCTTTCTGGGTACATATTCACTGTTCTGTATGTTAGATATTTTAAAAAACGTTTTTGTACCTTTCCTAATATTAAATCAAGGTAAGTATAATTTGGGTACCAAATTACTGAGGCGTATTCCAGCTCACTCCTAACTAATGAATAAAATAACATTTTCAGTACATCAAGATTGTGAAAATTGCGACATGTCCTTATTAAAAAACCTAAATTTCTTGAGAAAGCGCGTTGAATTTCATATATGTGGTTGGAGAAAGATAATTTTGAATCAAAAGTTACTCCCAGATCATTAATACACGATTTTCTGTGATGTTGTTATTAATATGATATTGATATACAGTGGGGGTAAGTATTTTTGTATATGTCACTACAGCACATTTATCTATATTTAATTTCAAACCCTTGTTAACACACCAATTGTATATTATAGTAAGATTGTCTTGCAAGTCATCGCAGTCCGAGTTATTATTAATTCGTTTATATATTCTAAGGTCATCAGCATAAGCTAAAAAATTACATTCTAAAGATGTAATTAAATCATTTAAAACAAATTAAATAATAAAGGACCAAGATTAGAACCTTGTCCTACGCCAGATGAAGTGCAAAAAGTACTTGAATTGTAACCATTATACGAAACATAGCTAAATCTGTTATCTAGATAGGATGCTAAAGGTTTTATTAAGTTGTAAGGAAACCCAAAGTAATTAAGTTTATATATTAACAAAGACTGATCAATGATATCAAAAGCTTTTCACAAGTCTGTATATATTACATCTACTTGACCTCTATCATCTATAGTTTCGCTTATGTACTGCGTAATTTGCATGAGGTTTGTTACAGTAGATCTTCCCAATATAAATCCGTGTTGAAATTCAGATATTAGTGGCTTTATATTTCTAAAGATTTCACCGTACACTAAGTATACAAACATTTTTCAAAAATTTGAAAGGATACAAATCGGTCTGTAATTGCTAACATTTGAAATATTGCTCTTGTGAGGAACAGTCATAAGGCGAGCTTCACATTCTACACTTTCTAACTTATTTTTAAACTTCTATACGCCATAATTAAGGACACTCTATTTTTATTCCCTTATTAAAATTCTTGGCATTACACTATGTTTAACGTACCTTTTATTGAAAAAGAAAGCTGCACCGAATACCGAATACATTTTTAGGTATGTTCATGCATGTATGGTGCTAAGAAATAGTTGCTCACCATTTGCATCTGCGTTCCTAATTGCGTAACGTTATTCTACATAAATAAGGCAGGTTTAATACTACCATAATTACAACATACTGTACTACGCATACACTCACAGATAGAATTGAAGAAGTAATTAATCCAATTCATTAAAACACTGTTCCAGTAGGATTCCAATTAAGCGTGATACTCACAAACGTAAGTAGATGCATGTATATGTAGAGGGTACGAAAGCGTATGCGTACACTTAGTGCTTATCTTTCCGTTTAAAAGCAAAAAATAATAATACTGGTAGTAATTTCGTGTATATAATTGTAATAAATTGATACTTTTTATATGTTTATTTTTAATGCAAGCGGCAACAACGGCACACAGAACATACACTCCATATGCCAACGTATTCGTCCACTTCAGCTGTATTCATAATATCGGGTCGAAATTAAATTAATTGTTACGCCGACGTTCCTTCACTCTGACAGGCCGCGTTATACAATAACTTCTTATGTAGTTCCGCGCCCTATTGATGCGAATAGACAATAGAACCGTGCATTACGCTAGAGTACTCGTTTCTTGGTCTCTGAAAGGTTATGAATGGATCCTTTAGGTGGTAAGCGTTCCACAATCGACAACTCAAACGGTTGATATTGAAGTAACTTAACCACTTGTAGCGTATACAGCGGTTCTTAAGGAGCCTTGTAATGCATGTGTCTAAAGCGTACACAACTGTTCGATAATGTTACGAACGCCGGCTGTGTTTAAGAGAAAACTCTTCAAAAAGGTTTTATCTATAAATACCTGATACAATTGAAACCAACTGCATCACAAATAATATCGTACATCTTGCGTAGTACCGTCGGTTAAAGAAAAAAATCTAATAAGCAACAAATTCAATTTCCTATTAAGTACCAGAAAGCAAAATGCTGGTTTAGATACGTTGACGATACCTTCGTAATCTGGCCATGTGGTATTTCCTTAGACGTTTTCCTCACGCCCTTGAATTCCCGCCACAGTTCTATAAAATTCACCATGGAAGTCAAGTTAGCCAAGTTTTCTTCCTTTACTAGAACTGTCCTTGAAAATGTTTTCTTAGATCACTCCACTTATCACAAACTTATACTTTCTGATCCTTACCTAAATGCTCTTTCACATTAGGCATCATTCGGCTTGGCTATTGCCTTGTCCAAATCCTTGTCCTATCCCGGAAGCTATCCCATGTTACTGAGACCCTAACTAAGAACAAATATTTTGGACATAATATCCAGCGCACTAATCAAAAGCCGAATTTATATTGGTATAGATACTGGGCTTAGTAGCTTGTACCAGTAGCTAGAAACTAGTTGCTTGCCTATCATTATTACTAGTAGACACACCGGTCATACAAGTAGTCTTCTGTGGGGTTTACATTAGCTTAGTAGCCGTCCTGCACAAGCTACTAACTCACTTACTACACTTACCAATGTAAAATAGACTAGTACGCTGGGTGTGCAAGGTGTTATTGACCGTATAAGAAAAGTTCCGTCCAAACACAACATCAAAACCGAAACGTTTTACTCATTCTAATAGTGTTTAACTATCCGACTTTTAAAAACCAAGAAGATTTACAGATATATACATATATATAAAAAGTCAAGAAAATTTGGAAGAACATCAAAATCGTTCCTAAATCTAGCTCCAAATTTTTAGATTCATTTTCTATTAAGTAAGTATTGTAATTCTTTTTTGGTGTTTACCGAATTCCTTCTTTGTGCGGCAGTGTTTACACTGGCGAACCGAAGGGTTTAGTGTTGTATTTAGATGTTGTGCATAACTGGTAACCAAAACCAATTCAACTCTGTCCAAATTCTACCCTGAAATCCTCACTATAATAACTGCAAAATTCGAGAATCCATTAAAATCCGTAAGCATCTTAATATCCTTAACTGTTATGAGGAATATGTCCTACAAACGCCCGGATATCCCTCGTTCCCAAACATCCCAAATGAAGTTTTTCCTGCTTTCTTTAGTTTAATTTCTGGTATTACAATATCCTCTTTTTTAAATATTTGCAGGTGTTTTTTTGGTTTGCTCGTTCTTTGGCAGATAAATTCATACAATGCGGTAATTGTTTTAAATCACTCAAGGAACTGTCGAAATTGTTTGCTACACCTTTGTGCTAAACATTACTTCGAAGAATAAACTAATCTTCTAAACTCGTTTTAGCAGGCGTAACATTCTTTTCTGAGTGTTATTTTTTCTATTCGACTGCGAAACTTCATGATGTTTCTTGTATTTTCTTCCCTTTGCAATAATTGCAGTTCTCGCAGCGCCATCTTATATTCAATGGAATTGCAATTCTTTAATTTATAACTTTCGATGGGTAACATGACATATGTGCTAAATAGTTCGAGTTGTAAGTACTTGTCTGAGCGGAAGCAGATGATTGCCATTGGTGGGGATACTTGCGATGTCGGCGATGTCCATCATGGTGCACTTAGGGCTCCGGTTTCGACTCAACGGTGTTTTTTTGGCGTTTGCTAATGGTTTTATAGGCTTAGCAATGAAGAATGATTATACGCTAACGATATCAATATATCTTCAGCTAAGAACATGTAGATGCTGTTCGATTTAGCGGGTGAAAATGTGGCCAGTACCTCCCACATTGAACGGAGATTAATGGACTTCTAATAAACAAAGGGTGTGCAAATTGCTTGGTATTGTCATCGACGGAAACTTAGTTACAACATATTGACGAATAGTACTCAAAACTAGCAAATACGTGTTATACTCTACTAGAGCTAAGAAAATCTTGCAGGCAACATATTCTGGAATACTTTTTCAAGAACTTTTATTCTAGGATGCGACATGACATTGTATATATATTGAGACTCGGATGCTAATACAAATCGCTTTTTTTTGCTAGAGTAAAGATTAAGGATTCTCTTCAGTATGGAATAAGTCAACTCTTGTAGAAAAATTTAGACTACGGTATCTTTACTTTGATTGATGTGTAAATTTATGAGATGAATGTGACGTGTTCATGCACAAAAATGAATTTTAGTGTTGCACAAATAATACTCGAAATACCGAGTATCTTTTACTTTCTGCTCATACAACAACTTTGGACTGATAAGAGCCGAGTGTGCATGGGATGTAGACTATTTAATGTATTACCCATTGAAGTAAAAATAAGTACCACATTTAATATCTCTCAAACAAAGTTAAAAATGTATACATGTATTCCAGATCAATCCTTATGACGTGCAGGCTTTTACAATTTTTTGTCATAATTTTTTACAGCTTTTATTTATTATATTATTATATTTCAAAGTTTCGTTGAGTGTTAAGAAATAAAACGATATCCTATTTTGTCAATAACAATAACAACTGCGTAATTTGGTCACATAACCAAACGTGACTGCTGGTAGTGCGTTATAATTTAAACCCTATACTAGGTTTTAATTACCGACATTTCTATTTACTTTTTATATTTATATTGAAATACATGTGTCGTCTTAAATAAGTGGATGAGGTTTGTTGAGTCCCACACGAGAGTATAAGGTGCTTTAGGTTCATTAGACTTATATACATAGAATTACTGTTAATACATGTAAATTCAAGACATTTTCCTTATGGCAAAGACGTCACTCATTCAATGACCAACAATAATTGTCATTACATAACAAAAATCACTCTTTATTAAGCCCAAATGACCAATAATGCATAGAAAAGGAAGACTAATGAGTACCATTTACACCTTATACACCAGGCAACCTTTTTTACATTAGAATGGGCATATTGTTTGTCAAGTCGTAGAAAAAGAAACTGATATGATGATAAAAATTTACATTATCTTGAATGCCCAATGCATTGTACAATACCCACGTGGTTGACGGTATGAGTGCTATTAGTTAGGTATATCCTATAATTTCGCATGAGTGTGTTGAATGTACGTATGTGTGAGTACACGAGGTTAAAGGACAAGCATGCATGTTTTACTGTGACCGTTGGAAATTGAACGTACGGTAAAACAATGTAGTACCTACATACATAAGTTGCAAAATAATGTCCGTACAACAATGGTCGGTCGTAGCGTAGTTGCAGAATGTTTCTTGAAATGTTGCGACACACATTTTAGATCTCTATCTAGTATTAGCCGCAGCGTATGTGTATAACGTGAAGATTGACATTTTGTGCTCCTATTTAAAAAACGCATGTAAGGCATTGGCCGCTCCAAGAACTGGGCAAGTCATTCCTCGAAATTCCTTGTGGAATGCATTAGCAACATAGGTGGGTATTCATAACAAATATTTTACCAATTTTTATACGAATTAGGATAAAGAAAGGTTCTGGGTTCTGTAATATTCTGCTAGAAAGGGCTAGTAGTTAAAAAATTTAAGTATTACACTGAATGGAATGATGTACAAACGGTAATACATTTAAGTTATGCATTTGTTGGTCTTAAACCATTGACCTTTTACTAATAGACTGCTCATTGGTGGTAATTAAGTGAAGCTATTCATGTGAAACAGAAATATATGTGCTACTGTCACTTTACATATTTGCATGTATATTATTGCTGGGCAAAGCTTCGGGTTGTGGAATGCACCTTGATACTTCTTGGCAGTGACATCTATTTTAGATATTATACCATACCTACTGAAATTTTGCCGAATCCGAAGGAGTTCCAACCTTCTGTCGGGATTTTTCACGTGCCAAACATCGCATTAACACGGGACTTAAGGCTTTACTTCCTATCCGAGAAGAATTTGATGATTTTATCCAGAATTAAAAATCTCCGCCTCGTCCTGGGATCGAACCAAGCAGCGCCCACCGGGTGAAAGGCGAACACGCAAACCGTTCAGCCACCGAAACGGTCCACTTTACACATTCTAATGTCACAACATATGCGCTTAGCCATGTTTGGTACATGAAAAGGATGAAAACTGGCTTCAAAATCCGCTTAAAACAAGATAGGGAGTGGGCGGTCTAGTAGTTGGTATAAGACAAACGTCCATGCCTTAAACTGTTCATTCTATCTCATTTTTTTGATATAAGTTATTCACTTGTTCTATGCAACTGGTGTTTTGCAGCATGGTGCTATAAATGAACAAACTTACAGCAAATGTTAACGAATGATGGAGATATTCCATCTATTTTTCGCAAAGCAAGCATTAACGTTCATGTATTTCGGTACGTTGAATTTTAGTTAAATTTATTTTACTTAATATCGAAATCTGATATTAATTCAAATACTGCTACTAGAATAATATCACACACATAAAATGGTTGTTTTACGAAAACCAATTATCATTAACAATGTCCAAAAATTGACCTATTTTTTACTGAGATGCCATATCTGATATTTTTTTATTATTTTAGAGGAGGTTAAATAATTGTACGGTTTTTGGAGTAGATACCCTTGAAGTGATGAAAAATAATGGTTTAACTTTGTATTATTTATGCAAGGTAAAGATTTAACCTCCAATTAAAAAAAATCAAGATGGTGGAACCTTATCAACACCAGATGCACAAAACAAGTGTAATTTATATCAGTGGGTTACAATAAAAAATTTAATGCCCTGAAACATTAAAGTAAAATGAATTGCCCACTGCATGTTAATCCTCTTAGTGCAATGCACTTAATCATATATGGTGTCAACGTAGTAACTGAACGACTTTGGCATGTATTTTACCACATGCTTAGTTGTGGTTGCTAGCGGACCGGGTATAATTGACATTACCATTTTTTGGTTATCTCTTCTAACATTCAATCATCTACTATGGAAATGATTGATAACGCAGAAAATAACGTTTGTTCTCCCATGGAACTTCAAAAAAGAAGTTCTTAATAATTTTTATCTTTGGGAACGATCTTTCTGCTGGACCCGAAACAGGAACTGTGAGAAAGATGTAACAAGCTGTTAAACTTTCGGAAAGACTACTGCACGAAGAAAGTCTTTTTGTTTGGACGAACTCTGTTAATTCCATTACGAAATTAACTTTTCGCAAGTAATTTTTAAAACACTGTCTAAAAGATAGTAGCTGGGAAGTAATTGTATTTGAAATATCTTCAGATTATTTAAGGTAGAGTTTCTGGCCCATCCTACAGTTTTTTTCGTGGGAAATCGAATCATTACATAAAACATAAGCTGACAAAACTTGACAAATAGTGCGAAGTTCTGTTAAACCATGTAGAGCTTCGAGTTTTTAGTTGAACTGTAATCAGGTTAAATGTTTTAAAAAATACATTTATTTTGAACCACTCTTAGTTGGATTCGATATGGATGATTATTAGCTTCATCGAAAAATCTTTTTGGCCTACATATGTTTTTTTTTTTGTAAATTCTTTGCTCGTGCCCCAACTATATGCTTCGCATTTTATTGATTCCAAATCATCTCGTATTTTTTTAGTATTTTAATATGATGTGCTGAACAGCTTTGATGGGTGTTCAATATTTTGATGACGACTTTGCAGTAGTTTAGATGAAGTATCGATATTCTTCAAAATTTTTGTTTTCAGAATACAAAGTTTTCTAATTTATTTTTTGAAGATTTAGCTTCAGATATTTCTGTTTCATTGGCAGATGTTACAATGACAATACCGGTTTGCATTTCATAATTATAGACCGTGTATAATACTGTGGTTCCTATAAATTGAATTGGTCTTCGCAAATTTTGTCTTTTATTGGAATAATCTCTCGCAAATGGGTTCTAATAAAGTACTAACAAATATTAGATTATTGCAGTAATTGAATCTTTGTATTCTGTGAAATAAACGCAATTTCAATCCTTCTAAGCATAATCCCATGATGAAAAACACATACTTATATCGAATATTTTACGAAACAGAGAACACGAAATTCCTTTTAAGACACTGCCTGTTCCTATGTTCTTATTGTCTTCGTTTACTTAATAGGTGGCACTACAACTCAACATGTTAGTGTTATTCCCCGAAATGATTATTAAAGCCTGCTAACTCGGTTTAGACATATTTAATCAGGTCACTATTAAACCGCAACCGACAATTATTTACGTATTAGTCGAAAAGACATGTAACTAATAATTAAAAACAGTTTAATCGCTATTGTTCGAGTTCCTTTGAATTCTTTAAACACGATCTAAGTTGGAAGAGGTTTCATTAAAAATTCTCGACATACTTTACTGGCGTGAGTGTCCTGTATGGCGTAATGGATTTTTGGAACTCGATTCGAGCAGATTGCGAGAATATTCCTGGAAGCTGTACGGATGGGTACTCGGAACATATTTTAAAAGGAGCGGTTTGGCCGCGCTTGGACATCCTATATAATTATATATCATTATCGTTTTATCTTAACTCTGTGTCGTAGGTAGACTGTTTTAGCGTTTATTTTAATTAAAACACATTTAGCGTCAGAGATATAAGTTTTTAAGACCAGACATATTTCTACTATTTATTTGTAAGTAGATATTACGAAATAATTACAGTGCGATTGTTTCACAGTTATCTCTGTTAAATACAAGTATTTCACATTTCTGGTAGGACGGCTTTTCTAGTGTTATATCCTAATATAAATGATAAATTACTGATAAATTATAATGAGGAACCTATTAACTTTAGAATGCTCAAAAAATTACTTTTACTAAAGAACCATTGTAAGAAGCTAGAAGACACTAAATTATTATCCGAAGAAGAAGAAAAATATGAGGTTCACAACAAAACAGTTAACTGGCGACTAAGAGAAGATTAATTATCTGATGCAATCCTCCGTATCTGTATTCAATATAGCAAAGGTATAAATACAAGTTATTTCTTACAAATTATTTCCTGTACTTTGCTGTTAGGGTTAATTATATAATTATACCTAACAATAATTGCCTGAATGACGTATATTTATTGGTTTTGTAATGTCAGTGAATAATAAACTAGAATCGCATACAGTTTTCTTTAGTGGTAAAATACACTTTTTATTATAAACTTCTTCCTAAAGTAGGTAACTAACTTTTCATCGCTTCCTCTATTATGTAGTGATAGTGCTAACTAAGTTGTATTTCATCCTAAATCATGCCCTTAAGTACATTATAATAAAATAGTATGACACTGTTTCGATTATTTAAAAAAAAAAACAAGCAATCAAAATTGAAATTAAAATTTTCATTATTTTCAATTAGTGTTGAATACCATTGCGATTTTTAACTATTGATCACATTTACTGTCGATAGTCGATAACCAACTACATATATAAAGTATGTATGTATGTATGAAATATTAGGGCGATAGTACAGTGCCTGAAAGATCTATTGTCCCTGTCTATTCCCTATTCGCGCTGTATTTACAGCTGGCCGTCCAGTCTAATTCCTTTTAAAAAATGCAGAATGTCAGAAGGCTCCAGATTACGTAACTCTCGCTCTTCAATTTCACATGCTCCCAGGTACAGGGCCCTTGTTTGTGAGTAGATGGATGGATGTTTCATCCTGTTCCCCACAAAATTCACATTCGGCTTCCTCTGCTATTCCAAGCCTGTTTAAATGTCCGTTCAGTATACGATGGCCTGAGAGGATCCCTGTCGATATATGAATATTATTTTCACTCAGGATGATGCATTCTGCAGATCTCTTCTGATTATAGGTTCCCAGAAGAGTTTTAGCTTGCCTCATTCCCTGGAGATTCTCCCAGTATTTGGATTTTCTCTGCTCTACTTCATTTTTTAGTTTCTCCAGTTTTATGCTGCTACTTATTCCGCAAAAAGGTTCTGCCCCTACAAAAGGTATTCTAGCCTCTTTCTTACCGAGATTATCTGTTATTTCGTTTCCTTTCACTCCTGTGTGTCCCGGAACCCACAGTAGGGTTACCTTGTTCCTTTTCTCTAGCTCGTTTAGTTTTTCTAGACACTCCCAAACACTAATGGCTGCTTAACAATCAGATACTATGATAATCTCTTGCTCTTCGTAGCTTCTGTCAATGTTTAACTGGATGCATCTTTTAATATCGTATATTTCCCTCTAGATACTTGGGTACATCCACAAGCTTTCGAAATATTTGGTTCTAGGCCCCTATATCCCTATTCCAGTTCCCTCTGCCGTTTAGAAACCATCCGTGTACCATTTGACAGCGTTTCTTTGAGGTTCGAGATGGTGTCTCTATCACATTCGCTCTTGGTGCTAAGCTTTGTAGTACATTCTTTCACAAAGCTGAACTTCCTTGACAAGTCGTCTCGGGCCATGTCCCACGTTTGGTCACCTTCAAGAGGCTGAGGCTTATGCCTAACCATTCCTTGCCTAATCATCCTGCGTGTGGTCCTTTGGTTATGCTCTCCATCAAAATGTGAAGAGGAGTAACATTTGATGCCACTTCAAAGCTGCTGTTGGACAGGTTCTCATTGCTCTAGTTATGCATACACATGCTAATCATTGCACTTTGGAGAGATTTGCTCTCGCGATGGGCAGATTAATGCTTTTGCTCCGGGCCACTGCCCCATAAGTGATCATTGGTCTCACTATTGCTATATATACCCAGAGCAGTATTTTTCGGTTGCATCTCCAGTTATAACCTGCAAAGTTTTTACAAACCATTAGGGCATTTTTTTGCCTTGTCAGTTACTTCAAGCTCATGCTTATTCCACAAAAGTTTATTATCCAGGATAAGGCCTAGATATTTCACCTCCTTCTTCCAGTCTATGCCTTGCTCATCTACTTTTATGATCTTGAGACTGGGTTCTCTTTTCTATGCTATTAAGGTAGTCTTAGTAGGGTTGAACTATCTAGAGTTACTGACTGTCGACTTTTGATAGTCAATTGTAAATGTTAAATTTTTGTAAACTAACAACAAGTGTGAGGTCATATTTATAGAGATTAACCCCACAAGAAAAAGCACCATCACAAGAAAGGAAGTCCAGATCTATATATACAAATTTAGGTGGTGATCTGTTATTGTTTGTTTGTTTTATAAATGTTAATGACATAATAATTAATTGTGAAACGTCAAAATCTTTTAGGAACGGAAAAAAAATCTTTTTCATAATATTTAATAATGAAGGATTCTATCTCACTCAATCTCTCAGCTAGCGGTTTCATGACACCTCAACCACATAGTCAATTTTAAAATTCTGGGTTTAGTATTTTGTTATGATATTAATTTTCTAATGTAACAGATGAGCTGATGTAATATTCAAAATCTAATTTGAGCTTGTTGTTTTGAATTAGGGCTGGCGAAAACCATCTATACAGGAACCCAGTGCCATTTTCAGGGCACTACTCGCTTTAAAATTAGCCGAGTACCCTATCTTAGAACCGGATAGCTGGCTGCTTCAAACCGACTACCTAAAACCGGCTACTCCAAAATTGGATATTAGCCCTAAGGTCGTTTTCGCGTACCCGATATCCGGCATTCGGTCCTAGATCGATTTCCATCAAGATATTCGGTCTTCCAGCAGTGGAGCATTATTAAATGAAATTCGGTTATTACCATTTGATATTTTGAAAGTACTTTTGTTTTCATCAAAATAATGCGTCACACAATTAAAAATCAAGAAGGTAAAACTTGTATGAGCCTAATAAAAAAATGATAGAAAGCCAGGGGCCAGGCAGCTACACGTATTTCGAAACAAAAGTTGAAATTGACCAAAATTATAGATTCTCAAAGATTTGTTGCAAACGTCGATATATTACTATCACTTGTGCCTGTTTAAATTGTGCTTTTCATGGGCGCAAATAGAGGACGGGAACGACGCAGAAGGAGAATCAGATATGAAATTCTATGACTATTTTGCTCTCTAAACAGAACAAAACATAACAGAAGACTCCCGAAATTCCATGAAAACATGGAGGTGGCTCGAGCAAGTTTTAGAAGTAGTGCGAAACATTTAAAATACGACGCAGACAGGACATGCAGTAGGCAATTCTGAGGAGCAGAGCCGGTCAAATCGAAGTCGAATTATACAGGGTGAAGGTGCAAACAAATAGTGGAAATAATTACTGAATATAATTGTGTGTTTAATTGTTAAGTGTTTATCAGCACTGGTATTTAGTTTTATTATTCAGTTTAAGTGTTTTATTTGATGTTATTTTAGTTTTAAATAGTCTTAAATGTACAAATAAATCAAGAACATTTAATATATCGATTTTGTTCTTTCTTTGAACCCCGACAACGTTTTAATCAGTGAAAACCGTTACATACTAATAGTTTTGAGTACAGAATTTCTGATGCTGGGCACTTACTCCTTAGCCATATCAAACCTTATTAATAGTATATTATATTGTTCTGCTTGCAATTATAGCTTATTATTCGAGAAGTTATTTTTTAATAAACCGCAATTTAGTTTAAAATTTGAAGCTCACAGTTTTGATCATTGTTTTTCTTTGCTTTACTAATTATATAAATTATCCAAAAAAATATAGCTCTAGTAACAAAAATTCTAAACGCTATATTCCACAAGCGATAAATTTCATAATGATAATAAACTACTAGTATAAAGATTGCTGTGCTTCTTTTTTTCTTTTTGAGTTTCTGATTGTTGTTTTTCTTTAGTTAATTTAAATTGCCTTCTTAATGGTCTTCTCTATCTACATATGCTTGTACGCAAAGATTTGTTTATTCCTTACTAGTTGCTTTATTTAGAATGAAGTAGAACCAATACTCAGGACAAGAACGAAATTAACCATTTTAATATATTTAAGGTTGAGTTTTTGAATTGTGATTGAAAAACGAATATTATTCTTTCCTAATCTACTACCTGCAACATAACACATTGACTTGATCATGTAATTAACTTCAAAACATCATGCACTTGCTTCTTGTGAGGTAAATCGACAAGGCTTAAACTTCCTAATGTGATACATGGAAATACGAGCCGTATAAAGAGGTAGATCTCCCTATAAGAAGGCTAGATAAATGCCTCCTACTTTAGTCAGTGTGTTGCATGACAGTTGCATATCTGGAAATACGATCGCTTCATTGTATGAAGAAAATATACTTTATTAATCGGCTTTATTAAGTGAATACTTTAATCTATCCGGAATTTATTTATGTATACACTTTACATAACAGAACCAAAGATGGTGGTGTTTTTGTTACATTGATAATTTAGATGTCGATAAAGCTAATATTCTTTTAAATATTCCAAATATTATAGGAACCATGAATAAGTTGCACTGCCTAACACAAAAAGCTTAACAAGTTTGCAAGCCATAAAATGCCTTTGGTAAGTCCAAGATTATTGCAGTTTTTCGAAATAGTAACTTACACGCATATATTTGTGGTACAACTAATACCACAATTGTAATAGATATTGAAATATATTGTATAAATACACCCTAATATACAAAACTGCATAGTTTAGGAGATATTTATAAGTTTGTGTTTCCTAAGAAGCCCATGACATACCCTTTCTAATACTGAAAATAAAACAAAATAAAGAAAAAGCATTACACACATTACTATACACTTGCATCAAAAATTATCTTAAGTAAAAATACAAGTAAAAAATTCAGCAGCAACAAATAACCTTACTAAATCACGCGAACATAAATTAGGAAACGGACCCGTGCCTGTATTAAAAGGGAAAGAAGTACTTTCGAAGCTAATTAGTAAATGATAATTCATTAAATAAAATACCTAATATTATTGTTGCACTATTTATGAAATTTCTAAACCATTTTCCTTCAGTACGTAATGGGGACCTACATAACAAATCCGTCCGCTCTAAATTTCTAATATTAATGAAGGTATGTCATGGACTCCTTAAAAAGATAAAAATAAATATTTGACAAAGTTTTGACTTTTGTATAATCTATATTTGACTAAGTCTGTTGTAATTGAGGTTTACTAAGATGCCTCTCTAAATTTGCATTTATGTATCAATAATCCAGTACAATCCATTTTTGAATTGTGCACTGAGGGCACGACATGTGTTAAATTAATAAAACAGGTTCCGTTAACAAAATATTGTTGAACTAACCAAAATTATAGTCAATCCAAAAAATGTAGTGAAAGCAATCATATCATTTTGTTACGCATGTTTTATTAACTTGATAAACTCATTTAATAATAATAATAATATTCATTGAATCATGGTATCATACAAGATAAAAGAATCAGTCAAAGGAATAACAAAAAGGATAAAGTATTGAAAAAAGCCAAACAAATATAAACATTAACCTAAGTATATGTCAATATTTACTCCGTGCAAAAACAAGCTCAAAATGATACAAAAAAAAATCAGAAAACAAAAATAATAAAAATTAGCGGAACGAAGTCTTCCACGCTACAGTAACAGCTTTTTTGTTTGCTTTTACGTTTTGTTTAAATCCGACATTAGTTTTTAAGTTGTTAGGCAATTTATTATATAATTTCTTTCTAATATAAGGACTCTTCTGTCAGGAATGCTTGAGCCGCCTCATGTTATAATAATAATAATAGTAATAGTTCACACTGTTACAATACATCGAACACGTCAATACATAAAAGATAAGAACATATAATTTGTGACAACACAATGATACAATTTAAAATTTGTCGTTATAAAATTCATCAATAGTATAGTACGACTTATCTATAAGAATATCTTTTATACCCCTAACAAATTGTTTATCTGGCATCCTTTTTATGTCCTCAGGCAAATGATTATACAGCCTGTTAAAAAAAGGTTGTCGGATATTTTACCCAATTCTAGTACTGGTGGAAATAAACAAAAAAGTCTTAGTCAACATGGGTCCGCAATTCAACTGTTTTCGATATCGTATATCGATTGCATATTTTAAAATAAAAAAAATACATTTTTCGGTTTTGAGAATGGGAACTATTCTCAAACAACTGATTGTGACTTAAAATTAGTTCTGTCAGACATCTGTCATTTGCGTCAATTTTTTTTTGTTCTCAAATTATGCATAAGTACACAAATGCAGAAATGGCCGATATGCATTTTATGTACGGTCGTGCGAATGGTAATGCCACTAAAGCACGGCGTATGTATGCCGAAGAATTTCCAAATCGGTTGTTACCGAGTGATAAGATTTTCTCAAGACTTCATATCCGGCTGTCCGAAACTGGTTCATTTAAAATTAATGGTGGTTCTGCTAGACCTAGATCAGTTTCTTCTCCCGCAGTAGAATTAGATATTTTGAGACGGGTAGATTCATTTGGAGAATTCTGCGGGAACAGCAGCTCTATCCCTACCACATTCAACGCGTGCAAGTTCTTGCTCCTCTCGATTATGATGCACGTAGGGTTTTTTGTCATTGGGTTTTACGAAAGCTGGCAGAAACTCCTAATTTTGCGACTCAGATTTTATTTAGTGACGAGGCTGGGTTTACAAAAGACGGAATATTCAATTTTCATAACAATCACGTCTGGGCAGATGAAAATCTCCATGCTGTTGTTGAACTGCATCACCAAAACCGTTTTTCGCTAAATGTTTGGCTTGCTATTTTTGGAGACTGTTTAATCGGTCCAGTATTTCTCCCTAATCGTTTAACGGGACAAGTATACTTGGATTTTTTAAGAAATGAATTACCCGTTTTGTTGGAAGACGTGCCGTGCCACTTTTTAAATTAAATATGTGGTTTATGCACGATGGAGCTCCTGCGCATTTTTCCATCGTAGTTAGAAATTTCTTAAATCAAGATTACAAGGAGAGATGGATAGGACGGGGTGGACCAACTGCATGGACTCCTAGGTCCCCTGACCTGACACCTCTAGACTTCTATGTTTGGGGGCATCTAAAACAATTAGTGTACGCACGATCTGTACACAATTTGGAAGAACTCAGGCAACGAATCGTAAATTGTGGCGAGGAAATTCGGAGGATTTCGAAAGATTGCGTCGATCGTTCATAAGAAGGGGTGAAGCGTGCTTAGAAATGAACGGTGGACATGTAGAACAATTTCTTTAGATTTACTTTAAATAAACATTTGTTTAATTTACATTGCGATCAGAATTTCTTTGAAAATTGTTATCCTGCTAAAACAATATGCAATCGACTATATGTCAAAAACAGTTGAATTGCGGACCCATGTTGACTAAGACTTTTTTGTTTATTTCCACCAGTACTACAATTGGGTAAAATATCCGACAACCTTGTTTTAACACACTGTATATTCTAATGCACTGATAAGTGGAGCTTTTTTTGTATCTTCGTAAGACAGGTACGAGGAGGCACTAAGTGATTATTTGGGATTACACGCGTCCTATACTGATGCCAAAGTTCACTTCTTCCCATTCCGATCTTATTTGCCTTCCATTATCATCGTTCGCCACAATGCATTGTCGCCTTCCAATTAGGTATGACTTTATCCAGTCAGCCATCAATCCCCTAAAACCCATGCGAAACATCTTCATACCTAGGATATCAAAGTGCACACAATCGAAGGATTAGACTAACCAAAACTGAAGCTAATTGAATGTAATTATGATGTTGAAATTGATTTTTTCCAAATTTTCTGCCTATATGTAATAGCAAATACGTTAAATTGACGTAAAGATGGCGATTGTCTTATTTCACACTGGCAATAATCCGTACCCTGCGTAAATTGAATGTGCCGCAGAAAGCGTGATAAATTAGTTGTGTCGTCTATTTACTAGATACACATTTTGTGCACTGTAAAAACTACTTTATTTGCTCCTAGTTTGTAGTTTGATTGAACAAGTTGAAATATTTACTTACATTAAACATTACACTGCATTACAGACATGTTTCCTAAACACTAGAATGTAAAATTGGCCATAAAACATGTTGCGTAATTTTCTATTCCCTCTTTATAATAAAACTAGCATCCGTAGGAGCATTTACGACACATGCATTAAATTCGACGCATCATTATCTTATAAATACCCAATATAATTACGTCGCCTGATATAAACTTTATTGTAGTTATTTTTATATGATCGCGAAATTCTTTAACTTGTCCGAATGTGTCCACCTTCCCAGGCAGGTATCAAACAAAATCGTCTTATCTTCGCATTTATCGAAGGCAGTAAAATACGTAAACGTAAACCCGTACAGACTTACACACATAAAGCGATAACCTCCATGTGGTTATTAACAGACCGTGGTTTATCAACGTGTAGGATTTTATTACTACGTCTCTCCGGTTATCCGAAATAAAGGGGACTATTATTAAAAATATCTCGACGATGGCACCAAGGTCACTTGCCTCATATATTACATTAAGAGGCCGGGCACACTTTTAAGTCTCTAATTCAGATTCCAGCTCTACAGCTCCAACCGTTTTCCCTTCTCGGTTCCTTTCGAGTTCTCTTTCACTCTCTCTACAACGTATCTTGACTGGTTACAGGTGTTCGGCAGTGATGCAATCCTGCCTTACAGAGGATAGTAAGGAAAATTTATAGAATTAACCGTACCACGAACGTAATTGCTAGAAAAAAATCGGTATAATATTTTGTGGTATTAGGCTAAACTGTTATTGTGCGTGACAAGTTAAGAAGTTTGAAGTGGTTGAGAATAGAATTATGTACCTTCAGATCATTAATAAGAATTGTTGATATTAAAACTTGTTATTTCTTCTGTAGATGTTCCATAACGATTTAGAGTTGGATCATATGAGGACCTTGTAGTTTAATTGCTTTGATAATTGTACGGTAAAGTATCTAACGTGAAGCACTAATTGCAGGGCAAGTAATGTAGGTACATACTTCTAAATCCAATTTAGACTTATTTTATTTTTTTTAACCTTTATAATATTAATCCGCCATAACATTACTTTTTTGATAATTTTGATAAAGAAATAATGTTTAAATCGTTACTATGTGGAAAACTGCATCAAAATTTGTTTTAGAGAAAATGTAATTCTCTTTTCTAAAAGTTCAGCATGGTTTAAAGTCTAAGATTCACACAGAGAAAAATTCCTTTGTTATCATTGCAAAAAAATGTAATTACTTTTTTAAATATTATGTTTTGAGATGGTTAGCTGTGTTCAAAAAGTTTATATATATATACCATTCCGATTATATTGGGATAACAGGTTTTATATAATTTGTGCATATCCAATACCCAGGATATACTTTTGGCTAACTTCTATAATAATGGTACGTTTTAGTATACATAGAAATTGAAATTATGCACTGCGTTTTTAAATTTTAAAAACGTATATAGTTGCGTTGGTCTTAATATACTACAAAATAAAATCATTGAGGTGGATCTACCCGAACATATGGCTGAATGTTTTGTCAATCTTTTTCAAGAAACAAGTTCTAAATATCTGCCTTAGGATCTCGTACAAGGATCTTGCTTGAGTCCTATTCTTTTTAACATATTGTTATGTTATTTATGTAATTTATTTACTAATAATTTCACTGGAGTTATCACTTTGTAAATAGTAATTCTAAAAGTATTAAGAAGTTTTAAAATTGCATGTATACATAGAATTTGCAGGTAGGTTCAGTTGTATATTTTAGATTTTTTTTACACACTAAGTAATTGAAAAAGACTTAAATAAAAAGTCTAAACGTCTTACATGAATTAAAGAGTTTGCATCATTAACAGCCAACAATTCAAGATGTATATTTTAGAGGCGTTTTGTAAGTATGTGTCGTTAGTGTTGCCTAACTACCTAATCGAACTATCAACATTTTGTAATTTTAACTTTTTTACCAACACAAGCCATATCGGATATAAAAGCACTAGTAGTGTAATAGTGTAATTTGTACCTGTATTTATTTGTAAATCGGAGATTAAGTTATGAAATTCATCTCGTATGCATGTCTGTGTAGCTATCTGTATCTGTGTCTATGTTTTCTTGTTATTATTCCTTTCAAGTTAGTTAGTGACCAGAGCAGTATCCGGGGCATCAGTTTGTTGTATTGTTAATTAGAGAAAACGGTCGAAGGTAGCTGTTTCGACAAGATAGCTATTTTTTTCAAATAACATACTGGTCATTAGGTTACTTTTCCTCAAACCACTAAAGAGACAGACGTGTCCTGTCGTTCAAAATTTAGTGACGTTTCCTTTTTCTAAGTTTCAAAAATTTTAAGAAATGTTTTGCATTATTAAGTCCAAGGGAAGCATCCTACAACATATTCTATATTAAATTACCTCATTTTGAATTTCATCTACATAAAACCTACCTTCCGAATACCTGAAGAAACCAGTATTGAGCGAAAAAAAGATCCCATACTCAGCCAGAAGTTTTCCAGTTACCTGGAAATAAATTTTTTTGGATGGTCACCCCAGACAAAACATTTCCTGAAATTGCCTGATATTAAAACTATATTTTTCATAAGAATAAGAAACTTTCTTTTTAAATTTATCTTGTTACTATCAATTTTAGTTTAAAAACATATTCTATTGTATTTACGGTAAAAGTGAGGTTAGATTTCGCTCACTCTATACGCTAATATGAAATATGAATTAATTCAGTATCTGATATGACTTTCTGGGATAAGTTCAGTAATTTTCTTTTAAATGTTTTCTTAAGAAGTCTATTTTAACGGCATATGGTAAACAGTAAACACATTGACAGGGGACACATTGTTTATTAAAATAATCGAGCCTTTTTGTATATGTTTTTTTTAAGAGCATTATCGTTTTTTAACTTTTTTTGTGTCAGCCCCCGTTAAAAAAAAAATAACACTTTTTACTTGTAAAATTCACTCTTGTTTTTAGTAAATAACATCGCAATGCACATGCATGGCAATAATACATTCGAATCGTGTCTGCACGCACTTAACGTAACAATAATTTGAGACCGACAAAAGCCGGCATTGTCTGAGTGCCTAACTACGTCGATGGCTATAAGATTCTATGTAAAGCACATTTATAGTATCCTAGAGACGTTCATGTCTTAATGGGAATCACGTCGACTGTTTGTTTGTAGTTTGTTTAATATTAAGCAGGTGACTGGGGTGGGTATTAAAGATATATTTAATTTATTTAAAGTTATTTATTTCTGGAAATAAAGATACATTTTGTATAATATCTTCTTACGTCAAAACAAAAACAAATTATTAGTACGGGCAATATTAAGGAGGGAATGCAGCAATACATATTTGGGATTTCCACTATATTCTTACAACACATGTGAATATCCATTATTCGGATGATATTTGCTTATACTCTAGCAATAAAAAATTTAATAGTCTCATGTCACTTATGACAATCAATGTTAACAAATTAAAGAAAATTGCTAAACAACTAGACTTAGAATCTTATAAAACCGAAGTTATATCTTTTTTTACATACCAGATCACTACCTAGGCGATATAGAATTAGGTCAAAGTAAATTTTCAATCAGGCAAGATTTTAAATAATCTAAGAGAATATATATTTTCGAAAGGAGGTCCTAAGACACTGTGTTAAAGGGATGATATTTACCTCAATAGCAGCGCTGCAGATAGAGGCACATGAATCACCATTCTTTTTGCGTAGAAAGTACTTTTCTGGTAAATACATCTATGCATTAGCTACAAAAAGATGGCCATCTCCAATTAATAAATTATGCGCACTAACTATCGACAACTTAACTAACCCATTTTGGGAAAAGGACGATTCGTCACGGTTAACTGTAGCATACTGATTTAATGCACGATCTCGCATGTGTGCTTATTGTGAATATCTTCAACGCCTTAAATGATCTAACATTGCTTTCAATTCACACAGAGCTTTATTGGGTTAAAAGCTATTTTGGAATTCCACCAAATGAAGTAATAGACCAACTGACTAAAGCAATTATTAATTTGAGTAAAAAAGCAAATGTGCAGTGTAATCTCTGATTGTGGCAAAAATTAGAAACACAAGCCATTGCCTGAAAAAATACTTTTTAAAGCAAATAGTTGAAGTTGCGATTGGAAAGTATTTTCTTGTAAGTTAACGTAATGTAGAAATGTCATCACTATTTCAGAGTCAATAACTTGCGTACAATCAAGATAAACTAAGCCACATTTTATTTTGAAGTAGCTTCGTTACTTAATACGTTAAACGAAACTAGTAATAAGATGATTTGTAACATAAAGGCGTTCATTAACATAACATTTTGTTAGCTTCACTATTTTTGCTATGGTGTGTTCATTACAAATCCAAACGGTTTGTCTTACGAACAAATTGCAGATTTCTGATCGCCACTATCGCCGTTGGGTGAAAATCTGCTTATGATTCCTATGAAACATCTCACAAACCGTTTACTTGCTTTAACATTTACTTATTCATTAATGTCGTATTTTACAGCATTATATTTTTGCTTCAACAAAGTGTATAGAATATTTTTAAATCATTTAGATAAATAAGTGGTAATATTGGAAATAAGCGAAAATTTAAAGTGGCATTATGTCAAAGTGAGCGTAACAAGACAATTGTCACAGTAATAAATGGATTTGCACACTAAGTTATACTTGTTTTAGCATATAAATATATATGGCAGTTAGCAAATTAAATTGGTAATAAAAACTGATATAAAGCTAAAACATTCATTCCATGTTTTAAGTGCTTCACGTTTACAATCGTCTACAACTTCAAATTTACAGACACGTCTATAAACGCTCTTGTGGTAACATAAAATGTGCTGTTAATTATATCTCTCCAGAAAGAAATAGTGACGATATCGTTAAAGAAGTGAGAATATTACCCAAACAGTTATAAAATGATCTAACATCCTCTTGTTATAAAGCTGAAATACAATCTAATATTTAATAGTAACATACATATGCTAGGATTAGTAATACAAGTATATAATTAATGAAATACGTCTACACTTGGAAGAAGATATTTATAAACATACCGCAATAAACGGGTTAATAAATTATTTGGGAACTGTACTGCTTTCTAGAAGACGCAAGCTACTTGCAACCGTTGATTTGAAATACATAAACACATACTTGCGCTGTGTCAACATTCTTATCGAAATCTTTGTAAACACAAACCGTACCTACATGCATAATATTTTACATAAACTGGAACTCACCTTTTCTACCTTGTTTGGAATTTGTACATTTTGATTTCGAAACCGCATTTCATTCGGAAATTCAATAGTTTTTCTTTATTTAGTTAATTTTCAGGTATGTACTATCATAAATGTTGACCTCAGACGGGTAAAAAAACATTAAAGCTTGTATGCGCTCAGAATTTCGAAACCGCAAAATAGGCAATAAGTAATTAAAACGTGGGACACAGAGGCAATTACTTTTTATGGTGCGAAACAGTTAATTGACCAGACGTCGAATAAAACTATGTAAATGAGCCTGATATACCAAACAGAAACCATATTTTTATAGGCGTAGTGAGTCACTGTGCTGTTGAAAATTGCATTGTTGTTAAAGTATGTGTGTGGCATATAGACACAAACACATACAGTGTACGCTTTTATGTGTGTGTCCGTGTAATGCGTTCATGCACCAGTAAATTAATCATTTAAGTCTGTTTGTGCGTCTGTCGTCGTTGTGTCGACGAGTTCTTTAACCGAATGTTTTCAGTCCTTGAACTCTACACGTTTACCAAATAATTTGCACGACATCGCCGAACGTGACAGCTAAAATGCGATATCTCACAAATTCCTTAAACGGTAGCCGGCTAATTTTATATTGAAGAAGGTCGAATAATGGGTATTTATTTAGTATGTGAATATTATAAATGTGAATAGTCAAGTTTTTGAGTATGTTAAAGTAGGCTTTTCTCATTCACAATTTTTCAAAAACCCACGTTTAACGAAAGTCGTTCCTTTGTTTGTTTTTTTTTTTTAAACGAGGCTTAATTTTACACATTAAGTTGTTTGAATTTATGACTAGGATGTCACGAACTGCAAGTGCTGGGAATTTAGTATATACAATATTGTGAAACTAATGAAAACATTGTTTATAATATAATTTCGAAATTCTTTCCGATTTGGTCTTACTCAAAAATCGTTTTTTTATTGCACTACAGTACCCCTCACCAAGAAGGTACAAGTAGAGCGCCTGATATTACCCGCCATCCAAGCTGTGGAACTTGCATTTGCGGATAATGTAAAATAGTTAATTAATTGATGGATAAGATACTAGCTTGTAATTCGCATTTCGAAAAGGTCGAACAAGTCTAATTGTAGATACCTATATATTTTAAAATACCTTGTTTTTATTTATCTTTACAAATATTTATCTAAACATTTTATTTATACTTTATACATATACGATGTGAGACAAAAGTATCGAAGCAATATAATCTGTCAATGTCACGAAAATGTCAGTGACTATTTGACTAAAAGTAGTCCGTTTCAAACAGCACCTCTTTTGTTTGAATAGAATGCGAGTATGTAAACATTTTAGAGCGTATTCGCTTTGGCGCAATGCGCTTTAATAGGTTCACATTTAAGATGTTATTTTAATCTTATACATTTTTAATTTAATATTTATTTGCATTCGCTAAATAGCCAAGCGAATAGGTTACCTCAATATTTTATATTGGTCACGGTAATGACATTTTTGTGAGATTGACAGATTGGTTAACGCAATAAACAAGGAAATGCACATTTTTGTTTTATGATCATAACTTTCGATTGAAGAGTTCCAGTTACCTTTTTCAAAAAATATTTTTCAACTTCAAAATGAGCACTCACTTGATCTGTCTTTTGGCAATGACCAAACTTCTTAGTATAACATCGTAACAGACAGAGATTTGACGAGAGCACACGAAGAACTTCGATCATTGTCAGAACGCCCCCTCCCCCCCTTCCACCCGTGTGACGTAAGCACCGGCCGCTGCTGGTCTTTACATCATTTTCTAACGTCTAAACAACTTCTTATAACTGTGTGATCGTTTTTTTTTTAGGATTCATTGAAAAGTGTGATCCACCTATCACACTTTTCAATGAATCCTAAAAAAACTGCTGAAAAAACCTGATAAATTGATATTTTGTACGCTTGTTTATCAGTCTATCAGGTTCTGGGTTCGGTTCCAGGAGCAGTTTTCAGAGAGGGTTTTTTCTATTTTTGTCAACCCTCAAGTAAATTCTAGAAATGAACAAATATCCCAAGTTGCTGTACAGACGTAGACCTGATAATAGCTCGAAGCCGAACATTAACAGCTAGACTTACCGAAAGCTGTTGGGACTCGAAAATTTGTTTTATATACTATAAAAACTGTTATCGAAAACATGAACTATGATATCGATACTTATCAATTTTTTGTAATGCTAGCGTTGACACAGAACTTTTTTCCTACAGCTTTAGGTATACTTACAAGAGTAAAAATCACAAGTAAAAATAATATTTTACCAACAAAGTTTTCTGGGTTAAAATTCAAATTTGAAGAAAATTATAAAAAAAAAACAGGCCGAAAATCGAACTCGGATCAACTGCTTGGAAGGTAACTATGACCATACATATGATACATAATCATCGCTAGTTGGCGAAATGTAGAAAATTACAGAGATTATTAGAAAATACCTCTTAAATAAATACTAGATTACAACTTCTTAAAGTAACGAATTCCATAAGCTCTAAAATTTAAAATAAAGGTTGCTAATATACAAAATTAGTACAATTTATTGTTATATGTAGAGTTAACGAAATAAATTTTTAATTATATTTACGTCACATACATTTTGGGAGTTGTGAAGTAATAACACTAAATTTAAGATGTGTACATATACATATGTATCTATGTTCACAGCAGGTAACTTTACTCCTTTAGTCACAAACAACATTCTATTTTCAATGCAGACTAATAAAAATTCCTAAAAGCAAACCTATATATAACTAAATAGAGTTATACATAAATTATTAACATTGCCACACACAAAAGGTTGGGAATACATGAGAGAATCTAGGCATATTATGGAAATGAAATGCCTGTGTTATTTAAATTTTGATGTTGGCGACTCACATTATAGACACAAGAAGTTAATATACTATTTCGAAGGCGACCATTAGATACTCTGGCTGGAAAAGAAATTGAATACTTCTTTAATTTCGTGACATGAGGAACTGCACTTTCTCCTTTGTACAAACCTTTTGGCCATCTTCGGCATAAAAGCTTTTATTCTTACACTAATGGTGCACATTATCTGTAAATATCTGAGCGTCAATAATATATATTTACAAATTTGTAGGCAGGTGCTACAGATATGAATAGAATACCGTCATACGTTTTGCATTTGAACTATTTCAAAACTTTTTTATAAATTAAGCAAAATCTCTATGAATGGACCAGGCCGTAGTTTAATATACAAAGCTTAGAAACACACCTAAGTACTTCATTTGGTACTTGTATTTTACATATATTAGGGGCTATTTGACGGTTGACACTCCATTTGGCATCCTAACCTTTTTCGTTTGCTATAGCTTCTTGCTCGCAATTATTTCTTATTTGATAATATGTTGCATCTTTTTCTTTTCCTTCGTTTAATCTTAAACCAGGATTATTTAAAAAAGATTTGCAGTATTGTTTGCAAGCTACTGAGAAATTTATTAGTATCCACAATTTGGTAACTACAAAAATGTCGTATTTAGTCCAAAGGGCACCAATATATGGTGCAATGAAAAGTCAATCAATCAACGTTGTTTTAAACTTTCTCAGAATATTTCTTTCTACATTTCTAACCTCACGTGGTCTTCTTTCCACCACTACCTCTTTGATCTTTTTTTTGTATTTTTGCTTTGATTTGGGTGTTTTTTTACAGCATTTGTTTAGTTTTGTTTACCGTCCCGGTAATTTTCAATTTGTTTTTAAATTCATTTCGAGTTTTTACAATATATTATTTTTTTCACAAGATATAAGCTGCATTTCATTCATTTCTCTGCCATCTGTTCAGTTATTTTGCACCGTATTCCAAGCTACCTTTGATTCATTATTGCCCTGACATAAGACTACCTTTTTGCATGCTTTATTCCACTCATCTTTTTTTCAACTTGCCGACACTAACTAAATTTGTATGTACCAATTATTGATGTCTCTCACAGAGATGAATATTTTTGTACACAGAACTACATTTTCTAGTAACTATATTGTGGTAGTGTTTATCACAATTGTAGTTCAGCCTACTAATGCCATATTTTAATTTTACTAACGAAAGCGAGTACTATGTTTTTGCGGTTTAGTATTGTGTAGATTGAGTATTGATAGCTATTGTAACAACACACAGTCGTAAAATCAACTACATATTTATGGTTGGTATATCGTAGTAATCCATACTACAAAGAATATTTAAATTATTATTATTAAACATACAAATGTAACTGGTAAATACTACAGGTTTATTTGCTCAATGTTACAGCTGTTATTGAGGAATACCTCGTTACTTTATATAAAAAAAATATATTGTTTAAAATTATATATTTGTTCGTATAAAGAGTAAAACAAAGCAAGGTTGGGTGCCGACATTTTGCGCATCACGAATTTTATTTAGTTTTAGATTTACATCTAACTTAAGACGACTGTGGGTACATAACTGTTGGAATTATTATTCATTGTAAATAGTGTTCAGCAGGTTCAGTTCTCCTTTTCTCTTGTAATATTTGTACGAACGCGATTAGCGAAACTTGTCACTTGGATTCTAAAATTCAGTTCAGCTTTCACTAGCTTTTAGATTGTACCCAACGATGCCAAATCTTTATTTAAGTATTTAATTGTTCGTATATTATCACTCTGCACCCCTTGTCAAATTTGATGTTGGCATTAATAAATCTCAATTCTAAATTTTGTTTGCATTTATGGTTTATGTTCTATCTATATGAAACTTAATAGGATAATACCAAATAATTTGATTTATTCTACATCAAAATACACAACGCAAATTGTTTTATTTCCTGACTTACTCAACGTCAATATTTTTCTGTGTTAACCACAGTAAATGTGTTGTTGTAGGTATTTTCTTCAATTTGCGACTATGGTAGGATGCATTTTCAAGAAGTATGATGGAATGAGAAGGTAAATTAGGCGATAGATAATTTTAAAAAACCAGTCTTCATATGCTTCTGCACAAACTTGTGGTATCAAGACTGTCCCACGTTCATCAATAAAAACAATGTTTCTTCCTTCAGTATCCTTTTGATAGCACTTATGTATATATAATCATGTCGCTATCTTATGATATCATCATGACCAAGCAACATTTCTTCCCAATTTTCTCAAATGTTAAACTGATAGACTAGTACTATACTCCATTCACTTTAAGAATGCAGTAGATAGCGCTGCGATCGGCGCCCAAATAACACTGAAGAATGAAAAATTAGCAGCAAATTCAAATTGTAAATTGTCAGTGTCATAAGCGAAAAAGTTTGGTTATGAAAATTTTGTAATAATAGGAAAGGATAACATGAAATCACTACGCTTTTAGTAGTTTATTTAGAATGTTATAGTCATAATATAAGGTGATAAAATAATACAAATAAAGTAACAGTGAATACATTTCGGGAATCTTACAGGGGTAGTTAACGATAGCCAAAAAACTTGTCCAATCTCGGTGAAACTATGTTTATTCTATTCCATATGCGACGTTTCGACAATTGCAATTCGTCTTTATTAAGCTATAAAGTATAATATATTAATCCACTCCGTGAACACTTGGCTGTTCATTTCTTCGTGATAATCTCCAGTTTTCTTGGATTCGAAGCAAAGGAGACCGTTTTCAAGGAAACCATCTTCGCTACCAATATGTAAAACAATTAATCGTTTTCCTTTTCCTGAAGGGTTTTTCAGTCCCGTTGAAACTCCTTCCACAAATGCTTGTCTTGCAGTGAGTACTGTGGTGTCTGCCCATATTTTTTGCTTTGTATGACTTGCATTAACCCAAGTTTCATCCAAATAATATATCTTTCTACCACTAACACGAAATTTCCGAATGTTGTTTAAATATTGACGCCTCCATAATACAATATCTTGCCGTTCTATTAAAACACTATTGCCACTTCGCTTCATCCACTTAAATCCTAACTTTTTTAAAATTTTCCAGAGCGCCGTTCTTTTCAATATTGGCAAAGTGTCATCTGCATTAATAACCTGTAAGATACAATGCGATGAAGTAAATGTAAGATAAATGGATAATATTATATTTACACCCAATAGTTTTGTGCACGTAGGTAATTCGTTCTGCAAGAAAAAGGAATGTACGTGTCGTCTAATTGCTGACCTATCTGCTTCGTCCAAAGAATCATATGCACTTTGACGAAGACGTTTTTTAGGGGGTGAACTGATAACTCCTGTGGTCTCCTTTTCTTTTACAATATCCCACACTGTTCTTTCACCCACCCCAAGTTGCTTTGCAGTCAATTTAATTGCTGCCGATTTAGAACTGTCCCGCTTAAGCTCCAGATACAAATTATAAGCCATTATCCTTTGCTTACTGCCAATATGTTTTCGCTGAGGATTTTTTGATGACCCTGCAGGTAGATCAAATACCTCTTTATCTGCCATACTAAAATTGATGTAAAAAATACTATGTCATCACTATCATTTTATATAGTTATTAAAACAATACCTTCAAATATTCAACAGTACTCAGTAGAGCTCTAAGAAGAACTATTTTTGTAACAATTTGCTTATAAAAATTACACTAACCACACGAACGACACAAGAAAGCAATAAACACGCAAATACAGAGCTGAAACCAACACCAGGATTGACAAATGTCATAGATGTCAGAAAATATTTTGTTTTATCCAACTTAAATTTCATTTGCTATATAAAATGTTTTTCGTATGTGTGAATTCGCCTCGTCTATTAGTCAATCGCAAGTCGTAAATCTTTCGCCTATCTAATGTAACGCTGCATTCTTACAGTGAATAGACTATAGTGGCTTGCACGTTTGGCTATCAGTGATGGGTTCGCGCGTTCAAATCCTCACGGTCGTCCTTCTGGGCTTTTAACCGTAAAAATATAAAGAAAACTATCCAGTGACAAACTGGATAGTTTTCTTTATTTTTACGAACAGAATAAACCTTTATTATAGTGCAACCACGTAATTTGCTTGTTTCCTCCATTGCCTTAATATCTTTTGCAAAATATGATAAAGCAATTCAAAACTATTTGCTTTTCTTTTGACGAATAGGTTCCGCCTTTTCGCCTACGCTTGTGCATTTCCATACTACAATTCTAGAAATTTATCACTTTTATGTTATATGTAATTTTATTATACAGGAAAAACGATATATTTACATTTTCCGGTTTGACACATTTTGATATGACGTGACACATGATATTTGCGCAAAAATAAAAAAACAAATAAAACAGTTATACATTCAAAGGCCGCGTTCCTCATCACATTCTCTCTCTTTTATAACAAAATACACAATACCAAATATACTTTTACAGAATCCAAGTGCTGATTTATTTATTATTTTTATTGTTTCTCTGGGTGTTACTTGCTGCAGAGTATAGTACAGATGATTTAACTTTTAGTTTAATGCTATTTTTGAGTTTCTTCAACAAAACCAGTAAGCATTTATTGATTAGAAATCTTTGGTTGGTAGGTATTCTTTTATAATAATTAATAATTCGTTGTACTTTTTTTTGCACATGAATATTATTGTACCTGTAGCTTAAGGTATCAATATGATTTCTGTTGCTGTATTCCTGCTGCTATTTTTTGAACCACTTTAATTTACTACAGACTTAGCCTTTATACTCTTCAAAATTCACTGACCGAACTCTGTTTCTAGAGATTATTTATAAAACAATAATTAGAAATTTGACTAACTTTAAATTAGCTTTAAATGCTCACTCGAACTTTGCTTGAATTGTACCTGTCCGCTTATACGGATTCTCTATGTAATGTCAATATGCGAGAATTCTTAATGGGTTTTCTAAGCAGGTAATTGTAAGTGTAGAACAAGACCCTCGCATTCGAGACAGTGCCTCGTTGGATTTCAGGGTTGATTCGATAATTGAACGTCAAACTGATATAACATGTAGACATGAGCATTCAGCACGCAATGCAAGTATTATGCAGGTGCTACATAATCGTTTAATTGCACAATATACAGGAGCTTCATGCGGACTATTACAATTGACATTGAAACGATTGCCGCCGCATTTTCGCGTATCCGTAAGAGTACATATTTTCATGCAATTTCTGTATTGATCTTACCGGCCATTCATATTCAAATGACATTATTTGCGAAAATGAATTCTTCGCACGAACGTTGAATGCAAGAGAGCATTGACAGACAGAGCGTCCGTATAATTACATGCAAATATATCAATTAATATATAAGTTTATACAAATAAATTGGAAAGAAAAGGAACAAAATGCAAAGGCTTATTGGACCTATATTTATATTCGTGTAAGTTAGGTGTGTATGGTCTTCTTATTCGAATGTTCAGTATTCCCTGGGTATAAAATATATGCAGGTTCAATAACCTTTGCAATTACACCTAAGCATACAAATTGAAAATACGTGTCGCTCCATAACACGACTCGTTTGCTTTAATTGAGTACATAATTTCCATTTAATTAGAACCATTTTGTAAGTGATATTTCAAAAAAAATAAACGAAGTGACGAACTCGGTAGGCTTATTTGCATATATTACAGATAGATACTTTTTTCTTACAGACATTGGAAATATAATTTTAGGAATCGAGCTGATTAGCATCTGAATATCTTCGTGCGTATATACACTCCGCCAAAAAAGTATCGCATAAACTAAAAAAGGGCATTTATGAACCAAGATATTTTTATACGTTCACAAAAAGTTTGCCTCGTGTATGTGAACTATAAAAACACTAACAAAATAATGGAACTTAGCGTTTTTACTTTATTTTTTTCCTAAAAGAACACATTTAGAAAAATGCATATGTGTAAGGTTTGCTCAGTTGTTTATTGAAAGTCTTCCTATACGGACAAATTTTAAAGTGCGAAGTCAGAGTTCTGTACCAACGCTTTTAAAACTAAAATGAGCAATTTAACTTCAGAACAAGTGGCTGCTATAGTTGCTTTAATCGAAGATGGACGATCTCAAGCATACGTTGCTAATTTGATGAACATCAATCAGTCAAGTGTTTCTAGAGCCGTAGCCAGATATAGGGAAACAGGCATTTACAGTAGAAGACCTGTACCAGGTCGTCCAAGATGCTCTACTCGCCAAGATGACCGCTATTTACTACTACAAGCATTACGTCGAAGACATGTAACTGCGAGACAATTGCAGAACGACTTGGCTAGAGTCAGAAATACTCGTGTGAGTACTCAAACTATTCGGAATAGGTTACGACAGAGTGGATTAAGAGCTAGAGTAGCTGTAACAGCCCCTCGTCTCACTAGGAACCACCGAGTGGCTCGCTTAAGGTTTGCCAGAGAACATGTAAATTGGAACATTAATGACTCGGCCAATATACTCTTCACAGATGAGTCAAGATTTGGTCTTTACACCTCAGATAGGCGTATCTCAGTGTACAGACGAGACGGTGAGCGCTATTCGCAGTGTAATATCAGACCTAGACCTAATTTCGCTGGTGGCTCTATTATGGTTTGGGGAGGCATCTGTTTAAAAGGTCGTACAGAGTTAGTACCAGTAGACAGAGGTACACTGACTGCCCACAGGTATATAACGGACATTTTAGAAGAACATGTAGTACCATATGCGCCAATTATAGGAAACGAATTCATGTTAATGCACGATAATGCACGACCGCATGTTGCAATAATCGTCCAGGAATACCTTAACGATGTTGGTATTCCAGTTTTAGATTGGGCTGCGGTAAGTCCGGACATGAACCCTATCGAGCACGTGTGGGACCTCCTTCACAGGCGGATACGAACCCAAAATGTTACCCCAGCGGACCTGCATGGACTAGCAAATGCTCTCCGTGACGAGTGGGAGAATTTGGATCAGGCTTATATACGGAGGTTAATCGAATCTCTGCCAAACCGTATGCGAGCGGTCATAAGAGCCAGAGGTGGCAATACTCAGTATTAAAAGCTACTGTTATGACATTTTTCTTTCCAAAATTATAATTTCTTGTTTTAATAAAAATCTCAAGTATGAGTTCTTGTTTTTATTTGGCCTGTATTTTATTTAAACAATCATAGAAATTATATCTTAGAGCGCATTAAAGTATATTTACAACTTTATGCTACAAACAAAGATTATGCGATACTTTTTTGGCGGAGTGTATCAGATCTCTTTATCTAATTATTTGCTTCCAGTTCTTCTTTAAAATTTTCTGAATTATAACCTACTAGGTATTGCAATAGCTTCGCACGGGGTGTTGGTACTTGGTGAAATTACCTTTAGAATGTGTGAATTTTATGTTCAATCTAAGTGGATAAACAGGAAAATAGGTTTCTATTCAATGCGTCATATATATTTGTTCGCAAACTCTGTTGCCTGGAAAAACGATTTCGTCGTGATTTATTGTCCCACCATAGTCTCTCCTCAATAGTCTTTCAAAATCGAACAGTTATTTTCAAGATAGCTACGTTATAACGAAGATTTGAAATGCCGGTTTTTACGGCGGCATAGTTTCTTCACCAAATTTCCTGTCTATAGGCGCTTTCGCTTGCGGGATAGTTTTATCTACACTAGAGGAAATTGCTATAAATCCACTGGCATTACATCATGTAGTCTATGACCGATCATTAAAACAATGATGCCGCCTGCTTTTATGCGTGTCCCGACATGTTTCACACCACTTGTGCAGATATCAGCTAGTCACAATAAGGAATGCACTGTCTTATTTGATTTTTAGGTAAAGCTATCATTTCTTGGCGGAAAGAGTTATACATCCAGAGAGAGATTTAAGTTATTTAAAATAAATTTCTGCCGTGCTACTTCCAGGTAAGACCAAATTTAATGACGCGGACCCCATTTATTAGTTTGCGGTCGTTTTTATCATTAGCTAGTGCAATATGCCGAGGGGAACACAGTTATCTCATGAAGAGAAGTGTGTTATTGATGCTTTATACAAAAATGGTGTGTCTAACAGGAAGCTTGCCAAGCAAATTAATAGAAGCCATTATGTTGTTAATTCGTATTTAAAATTAGGGGTATGGATCTATTAAAAGAACTGGTCGAAAACCGATCGTTAGTAGCCGCGACAAAAGGACAATTTTTAGGCTGGCAACAGAAAATTACATGGTTGCATCCCAGATTCGTGCTAAATTACAACTTGACGTTACGACGAGACGTGTACGCCAAATTTTGCAGAGTAATGAAAATTTAGAATGGTCCAAAGATTAAGTAAACCGAAACCTACTGTAAAGCACATTGAAGCTAGGTTGACGTTTGCCAAAAGGCATATGACCTCGGATCATGAATTGGAAAGAGTAGTTTCCTCAGACGAGAAAAAGTTCAATTTGGATGGCAATGCTTCTGGCACGATTTACGAAAAAGCTCAGAAGTGTCAATGAGTCGGGACTTTGGAGGAGGCACGCTAGTGGTCTGGGGTGCATTTTCCTTTCAGGATATATTTCCTATTGCTTGGATTACTATGAAAATAAACTCTGCTGCATATGTGGAAATACTAGAAACACAATTAATCGACAATCCCCCTGCATTCTTAGAGGAAAACTTTTCTTTTTCAACAAGATAACGCGGCGATCCACGCTTCTAAGTTAACAAAACAGTGGTTTGCACAACGTAATACTGAACCGAATGGCCGAAAGAATGGCCGACGTGCAGTCCTGATTTGAACCCCATTGAAAATCTATGGGGTATCATTTCCCGACAAATTTACCAAAATGGTAAACAATTTGCAAAAATCAATGAACTCAAAAATAGAATTCGTGAAGCTTGGGCTAATATAGAACTAGATGAAATGCAAAACTTGGTAAAATCAATGAAAAACAGAGTTTTTGACTTAATAAGACTAAACGGGAAACATATGCATTAATAATTTAATTTTTTGTAAAATTACATGGATTTCTTTTATGTGGATTTATATTTATTTCCTGTTAGAGGCAACGTGTCAAGTTATTTTAAAATGCATTCGCTTTATTTCTAAAATTAAGTAGATGTAATTACCTTATGAATGCAAATAAAGTAAGATTTAGTCTCTGTATTATGTTGTTTTTTAGCGATATAGGTTAAAAGTTAAAATATAGTGTGGATGTATAGTTATTTCCTCCAGTGTATTATAAGTGTCTCTGTAAAGAAAGACCATAGCTTTTTTTTCACTGGTACGTTAATGTAATTTTAAAAGACCGTTTTATGGCTATCGAACACCTGACCAAATTGTCCAAAACGAACAAAATTTGAATTCTAATTTCTTAACTTAATCTGTCACATGTTAACATGTATGCTTTCCAACACTTGGTTGTTACAACATTCCTTAGATCCCTGAAGGTGTTCGGTTTGAAGTTTTCTCATATGCTAGTTGTACCTATTAGTAGTATAATTAATTAAAAATTTCAGTAGACATCTTTTAAAGCACCAGCTCAAGTTTAAAATGAATGAGCATTTTAATCCATATGAAAATATGTTTATTATGTTTTTTTCACTTTGCTAACTAGCGTTTTTAGCATAAAAAAGATAAGTTTAGTGAGAGAAATGAATTAAATGACCAAAAACTTGAGCTTTTGCGGCCTGTCTATTTATTACTTTCTTTCATTGCAACATTTGATACTATTATTACTTTTATCAAGCTAAAAATGGTGTGTAAAGTTAATGACATAAACAATATTAAAACAAAACACTACCAGTTAAGAAATTAATTACCAATAAAACTAAAAGTTGAATAGTTTCTAAATTGTTACATTAATATGACAATCATAATTATGAATTTAATGATTATAATAAAGAAATAGTACACAATTCGTATATATATATTTATGACATTTGAATTTACTAATTGCAATGATATACATTAAAAACTACCGCATTGAAAAACAAACACCTTAAAAACCAATATAGAACGTGTACTTGTACACGTATCTTCATTACCTCCATGTGTTTGTAGCTTATTATGAACAGAAATCATAAAATGGGGGAGTTATGTAATAGTAACGTCTATAAATTATAAAAATGATTTCAAATTCTCGCGCTTGTAATTACCAACTTAAGTGACTAACCACTAAATGTTTCCTACTGTTATAAATGCACTGGTTCTCTCTATAATTATAAGCGTGCTCCAAACAATCATAATGAAACTAATAATAGTAATAAAAATCTGCAGAAAGTACTTAGGAATTGAAAATGTAAAGTAAAATATTAGTGAATGTGCGTCAATGTGATTACGTAACAAAAGAGAGCACATATAAAGAATCAGTGTGAAAAATGTTAATATAAATAAAAAAAAAAAACTGTGCGATGGCCGAGAATCGAACTCGGATCAACTGCTTGGAAGGCAACTATGCTGACCATTACACCACCATCGCAAGCTGAAGATATACAGAAAATTAGAAAGTTTGTTGTGCAAACTTTGCTAAGAATAAATAGAATATAGTTACATTAGGTTAAAAAGAAACTCCTTTCTAGACATTCCACCGCATAATTGCTTTATCTTAAAGCAGTTTGGAGGATTCGCGTTATTTTTCTTTCTAATTCTTGATCTGAAATCCTCAACAGTTGGTTTCGTTGGTGAACTATTAATGGAAGCTGTTGAAATTGGAGAACCTAGTTACCCATTATTTGTAGGACTTTTTATATAGACTTTATGGGTAAACGATATAATTTAGAGATATTATATCAATTTATTTGATTTAAAGTGTTTAATATATTTATTTTGAGCTGTTTAGTATTATATTTTATATATTAATAGTATTTATTAAATAAAAAGATTTAACCCAATATTTGTACAAATACTGGTTGCTTGTTCTAGAAAGTATTTCTAACTTTTACAGAACCCACTGCTTGGCTTTGCATTTAACTATTTTTATCGTAGTTTAGAGTGAAAATTAACCCTTAGTTACACGATAAACGGGGATTTAGCCACAATTTTCAAACAATTTAGAGGACAGGGCAACCGGCTACTACTAATGGAGATGTTATTGGTATGTATTGGTAATATTCCTTGGCCATGATGGCAGTAACCATTCATTTTGGCGGTACTCGTCATAAGCCCCTGCTAAATCTAAAGCGAAAACCAAACAAACAACGTTTGTATGTCATCAGAACCGAGAAACACCTCGACCGGACTTGTAGCATTTGTGAAAATGATTGATAAATTTGTCGGATATGCGAACTTGTAAGTTGTAACTGACACCCACGGGAAATCATGACCTTTGGAAAGGAATTTTGTATAGTCCCTCAATCAAAGAAAGTTGATGAATAAAAAGCTGAAACCAGGAAGCTATGGAAAACGAATGGGAAATGCCTAATTATGTCTTTATTTTTACTATTTGTAAGTTAGAGCCTAAATCAGAAACCTTCCTGAAGACCTAAAAACTCTTTTCACTGTAAATTATGGAGAACCGTTCGGTGCCTGGAAATGAACCTCAAAATCGGTCAGGTCGGTGTTTCTTGTACGGAAAGTATAGAAATTATAAGTCCGCCAACAGGTTCAAATCATTGTCTGCAAAATATGCTCCACCTGCCTAAAAACTGCAACGATTGCTGTGATAGCGATAAAGTAACAAACTGACTTTGGTCGTAAAGTAAAGACCTTTATATTCTTTTAGCTTCAAGTTGTTTATATTAGTTTCTTTGGTCTAGTCCGTCCTACTTATTTACTGTATCCATGTTAGAAGGAAAATTTTTAGTTTTTTAAGCTATTCCCCATGCATCAGAGAAGAAAATATTGTAATATTGTGACATACTTATCATTTTACAAAAAAAACAACGTGTTTAAAAGAAGTTTAAATCTTTCCCATAATACTTTATTTGCCAAAGTGGACTACAGTATTGGCTCGAATTACTGTGGTTCAAGAAACCACTCGAAACTATGTCGCTAGCGTTTCATTTACTTGCCGCTGGACTCTGCACTTACAAATGATACGAAATTTATCGGATACGTACTGTAAAGTCGCCAGTTTATTACATATGTACGTATATATTCCGAGTATGAGAGGCGCGCATGGCAATAATCTCTCGAGAAGAACGTTGCACACAAGACTCTACGAACTTCAAATGAAAAAAGGAGAATTCTTTAAGAGTACGCTTGTATTCCATGCCGGGCTATTCAGATAACTCACGTGCATAATTGTGCCTTGCATTTGCTGCGTTAAAGGTTCGAGATAATTCACTAAGAAGGAAAGTTTAAATGACCTCGTCGAGTAGCGAATGCACGGTCAGATATTAAAACCATATGCACTAATGCATCTCGAGAGGAAAGATCCTTATACGCGTATTTGTAATGCAATCTGCGATTTCATGTATTACGTTTTATGGAAACTTATTGGAGTTTGTCAGTTTGTACAAAAGTAGGAGGAGGTTACTAGATTTCTGCGACAAATAATGGTTTTAAAAGATTACAGCTAAAGTATTTTTAAATACACTGTCAGACGATCGTTGCAGTCATTACTTATCGAAGTGATAACTACGTACTTGGTACTTGGCTTTATAATTAAGTAGAGGATTGTCTATCTGCATCCATAGATTTTTCACTACGGGAAAACATAGTAGCAATTGATTAACTAAAATTTTTAACGTTGTTTATTAATCTTAACTTAAATTTAAAAAATGTCGCTTTCATTTAATAAAAAATGCAATAAACCGTCATCAAGATTTTCGTTTGGATGTTAAAAAAACTTAATGCATTTCAGAAAATACATATACATTTTCTAATCGCACTAGGTTTAAATTTGGCGAAGTCCCTAAAATTGAGGGATTCTTGTGAAGCACATAGAAAAAAAAATGAAACTGTGATGTTTTTTTTTTTAGAAAAACAAAAATTACTGATTTTCTTCTATTTACTCGAATGACATGCGGTTTAAAGGAGAAACTAGTAGCGGAAAGGTGGTAGCGGAGCACCAAAAAAACGTACTAAAGAAGTTGTTGCCAATGCCCAAGAAATAATGAGTGATGCACATCTATTAAGCAATTAAGTCAACAGGTCAATCTCTCCATGGAAATCACTCATAAACTTGTACGTAAACGCTTCGAACTCTATCCTTGTCCTCGTGTCGCTGCGGTATAAGGATTGCAACTGGTAGATTATGCACGACGTCTTGAGTTTTGGAACAGAGTAGTTAACAAAATTGCCAAAAGTGTGAAATTATTAAAAAGAATGACTTGGACTGATGGAAGCATGGTTCCACCTATCAGGATTTATGAAATCCAAAAACAAACAGATTTGGCGCCATGTAAACCCACACGAAATAATTGAACAAACCCTACATACTGAAAAAAAAGTATGTGGACAGCTTTTGGTCACTAACGAATAATTGGGTCACTATTTCTTCAAGGTGCTAAAAATATAATAAACCGGATATATCCTCCTAATGGTTCTTTTCGAATTTTTTTAGAACCATTTATTGAACAACTGCATGACATTGAAAGCCAAACTTGTTACTTTCAACGAGACAATTTTTTGACAATCGAAGGCAAAACACAGAAATTCCATGGCCTCCACATTTATGTTATTTGACACCAAGTGACTTCTATTTATGAACTTGAAAAAAAAAACAGCATTAAGCGGCAACTTGCAGCGTTCAATCACCGATCTTAATGTATCAAGAGATCGTAATTTGCTTGCATGAATCATAGATTTCAAATAACCACACAAACAGTAATCCAAAAAAAGTTATATCACAACTACTTGAAAGCCAACTAACAGATGCATTCCTTGAAATTATGCTTTCACCAAATCGTTCATTCACGACGGTGACGATGGTGATAGCAGTGCAATATATGCCAAGTCTTGTGGCAACACTCCCGCCCCCCTCCAAGTTTGGTAACAATAATCCAGTACCGCTTATTAGCCACTGTAGCTGCAGCATCTTTCACTTCAATTTGAAAAATATATGGTTCGACTGTGTGACGTCGTTGTGTGCTCCTCATCTTGTTCTTATACACCAAAAAACGAAAATTCGCTTTATTTACACCCGGAATGAACTTCATATGAAAAGATTTTTCTTTCTAAGCAGCGGCTTTATAATGGTTATGATGCTCCAGTGGCTTCATTGTTTGAGGCAACACATTCTTATACGGATATAAATAACAGATTTTCTTTTTTGCAAAACACGCAAAATCATCATGGCTTTTAATATACAATTTTAAGCCCGACTGTAGTGAGAAAAATAGACAACAAAGTGGTATCACCAAATCTTATAAGTGATATTATAATTACGTTAACCCGTATAACTCTTCTAATGAATAGTAATATATGGATAATACCATTTATTAGATTATATATTACTGTTCTCTGTATTATACCACTTACATTTTATATTTGCAATATCTATATCTGTCGGTGTGGGAATCAAACTCGGGCGATTATAAAATTTTAATCCGTACTGGCAAGAATAAAAAAATAAAAACTCGGCCGTATTGTAGCGACACCTCTCGGTGGCTTCTGAAATCGGGACTACATGGGGATTAATGCTAATTTTTATAATCGGCCGAGTTTACGATCGGATCGTCCTAGCTCTTACACAGCGACCTTTCTTAGACTTAACTTCGATAACTGAAGTTTCTACCCTTATATATTTTCTAATAAGTTTGATTGTAGTGGTTGAAATACTGTAACAAATATGGATTTAGGGTATTGTGCGGTGGTAAATGTATTTGAAATAAGAAGTACTTTATAACTGACCAGTTCATAAACATTTGGATATTTTGATACGACTCTTTATTTTGTGGGTAATAGTAGTGCAGCACCAGAATAAATTTTCTTTAACGTTACTTATTTTTCATAGATATTTTAATGTAGAGTTTGTTTACAAGAAACATGTTTAGTTTTAAGAAAACGAACTGCAGTTGCAGGAAGTCGTATCTTCAAAATTGAAGTCTTCAGATATTTAACTTTTTAAGCTAGAAAATAGCTATATTTTGCATATACGTATGTACCATAAACAAAAATCATCAAATATCACTATTTTTAATGCAGACACGGCTTCCAGACCTTGTTTATACCATAAAATATACCCAAATATACCAGAAACTAAAATCCGAAAAACCTTCTAGAAACACCCTACTAGTTTGGTTTGATAAATACTTCACGTTCGGCAAAATTTGGGTATGGTGCAATACATCGATGTCAGTGCCTAGAACTGTGAAGATGCATTTCACAATTTGAAACATGGTCCAGCATCAAACAAAGAACGAACAACATCAATACGATATTTCTCGGTCGTTTGTATCTATGTGTATTGAAACTGAAAGGAAAACGCAAAAAAGAGAAAAAAAGAAGCAGAAAATGCCTAATTACTATTTATATACGGGTTCTGGATTCTGGATTTTAGGTCGGGGAAGGTGGTGGACACATGCCCTTAGGCCACTCTTATCGGACCCATTGTGCTACCTCCCCTAGGTGGCATCGCTCGCCCACAGCCTACTCGAGCCAGCCCAAACTGAGCGTGAGCTCGAGCAGAGCAGCAGGCAAGGCGCCACCAAAATCGGCCATACTGGGCCAGTACTCCCCCAGTATGGAACCTCTAAGTTGGACAAGCGCTGGGCAATCACATAAAATGTGTTGCGGCGTCTCGTCTTCTTGGTAGCATGCCCGACACAGTGGGCTGGTAGCCAAACCCATGCGGTGCATGTGTTTGCTTAGCTTGCAGTGGCCGGTCAAAAGCCCCACAAGTTGATGTAAGTTACTGCGCGAAAGCTGCAGGCAGTATTTTGCTGTCTTCGGTGACGGCCTGAGGATGACCTCACGCGCTTGACGGCAGGTGGTTATGGATTTCCATCTATTCTCATGAAGAGTGGCAGTCCATTGCGTTATCATGGTGTTGAGTGTAGCCGACGAAATAGGGAGAGCTGGTTCCGGCCCCACAAAGTGGGAGCGCGAGCCCCGCCCCGCCAGCCTATCAGCAGCCTCATTACCTCGGTTTCCTTTATGGCCTTTAACCCAGTTGAGTGTCAGGGTACTATCGATAGCGACCGCTTCTAGGGCATTGTGACACTGAAGTACTAAGCCCGAAGCGATCCTATGATTATTAAGAGCCTTAAGGGCAGCCTGACTGTCGCTATAAAGGACAATACGCCGTCCCCTAATGCCCTTTGCTAAAATTTCTTCGGCGCCGTGCAGGATCGCTAACACCTCGGCTTGAAAAACCGTGTCAAACCTGCCCAGCGCCAGTTCTAGATTGAGGTCAAGGTCCGAGGAGAAAACTCCGGCCCCTGTCCCCATTTTCGTTTTCGATCCATCTGTAAAGGTGGCGATCGAAGATTGCAGTTCGATCTCAGGGTCAATAAGGACATGGTAGTGCCTGTTAAAGGCAAACACAGGAGGCACAGTATCCTTTGCGGCACCAAGGAGAGGCACCTTGGCGGCGGCCTCATAAATGATGCTCGCGTGGCCGCGTCCTCCACCCGCCACGTCCAGAAGACCCCGGGATCTCAATCTTATAGCCGCCCTAAGCGCCGCCTCCTCCACAATACGGGTTACTTCTATACTTTATAATCAAATCTAGATTATCTGTTTACTAATAAAATGTATTTACATGTATTACTTTATTCAACGATGGTTAAATTGATGTTTTCAGTTGTTACATCAATCACGAAAAAATCTTTGCGACGAAGTACTACTGGATTGTTCAAATAACAATACGAGACAACAGTTGCTTTCATGGTCAGTTTAACATTTCGTACAAATTGAATTGACTATGGGGAATCTATGTATGTATTTTATTATCTCTTTTTATTGTGTTAATCAAAACAGTTTTACGTTTCCCACGCTTTTAATTAAGGTTGCAATCTCATTCCTGGTATTTAAAACGAAAGAAGTGCTCATGTTACCGTTTTATGATTCCTTTTACATCACTTTCTCGGTGTGGCGTCTTTACGAAGTGTACTGAAAATTAATAACTAACTTAGTGTTGATAGTAAAAATACTTTAACCTAACAAAAATTAAGGAATATAATTGAGGACGTTCGAATCAACTTTGTGCTTCATAAACTATAGTGTTTATATTATTGCATTTATTTTTCGATGATATTAATTTCGAAAATGTGATTATTTTGATTAATACTAGTATTTTATCAGTGGCGTAACTAGAAATTTTGGGTCCCCCGCAAAAATTTTATATGGGGCCCCTGAACATAAAATCGCGTTTTTCAGGCTCTATTCGGTATTCAATAAAACTATTCATCTGCTATTTATCAGTCTCATTTATGTGGAATAATGTAGGTACATACATAAGCATATCTTCATAAACTCATTATTAACATGTTACAATATATTATACGATACTAACAATAAGTACAGATAACCACATTTATCATATACATAATTAAAAAAACTTAACTTAATTGTATTTAATTATATAGTAATCAAAATTTAAAATTTCGCTTTTATTAAGAATTTTAGAATGTTTATTACCGAATACAAAACCTATTTTTATAAACATAATCATTTTATAAATAATTGTGTTTATATAGCAGTTCTCCGTGCCTTTCTATCAGCAAAGCAACGAATTAGTTGTCGAAGATCCAACTTTTGTGCAGCTGCGTTTTCAATAGCTACAACAGAGAGATTTTTTAATCTTTCTTGTGTCATTGTGTTACGCAAGTATGTTTTTATTAATTTCAGTTTACTAAAAGATCTCTCTGCTGTAGCTACAGTTACAGGTATTGTTAGAAAAAGTAGCAAAGCTGTATTTACTTCCGAGAAATCACTTTCCATGAACCCAAATTTTATTAAAAGTAACTCGGCTAATTGTTTTGTAGTTGTATCCGCGGTAATGTCATGCTTTAAAAATGAAACCGCATTTAAAAGTTGCGCAGGAAATTTATTTGTTAGATCATTATAATAATGCTCTTGTAATGTAGTGGCTGCTTTAATTAAATCACTGTCTGATAGTGTGAAAAGGTTTCTTGGCTGCAGAAATCGAAATAATTTTGAAATTTCGGACATACCTGTAAACCTACTTCTAATTTAGGTGTTAACAATATCTACGGTTGTATAGAAAACGTTTATTTTAAATATTTGTTCCGCATTATCGAACTAATAATTTTCACATATTTCATCGAAAGGATGTTTGATTTTTGGTTGACGTTTAGCACTGAAAATGGGAGGTATTTTCCATTTGTTACAAATAGAAATGGCGTCCATCTTAAAGAATTCGTACTTTGATCTGCATTCTTGTAGACGTAAGCTGATATCACCTAGCACATTTGTTGCTTCATCAAGATTTATATTTTTCTTTTGAAGGAGTTTTGAAGCATAATTTACTTCATTTAACAAATGATACAAGAAAACAGATATAAGCACGAATTCAAATGTAGATATTTTAACGTTAAATGGCATATATGAATATGTATTACATATTTTATCTGTTTTATCACTTATCATGAGACTTTTAAAAATGTCAATTTAATAATGTCATACTGGGACACTTTCTTTGACTTGGCTACCCTCTTTGTGGGGCCCCTCTGCCACCGGGCCCCCCCCCCCCGCATTGCGGGGTTTTGCGGCCCCTATTTACGCCACTGTATTTTATTCGTTATAATTCCAGAACGTTCCGCAACAACTGTGTCTTGACATATGTATACAATGCACTGTTTACATTAATCTAATCGTTGGCATTATTCCGATGCTGCAATCTTAAAATAGCCAGTGGAATTATTTATCATGTTTGTGTGATTATTTTTAAGGTAATACTCGTCTCTTTTTGCTTCTGCTTCGCTGGAAACTTATTCTATACAAAGGCGTACTAAAATATCACCGTGGTGCACGCGCGTTCGCTTCCAGCGTGCACAGGAAAAGACGTTTTGGGAGAGGAGAGGACGCCGCGGCTAGTTGTAGTCGTACATACGTGCACCGGCACCAGTACCAAATACGAACCAGCTGTTGGTTCGAGTAAATGAACGTGGTCGCGTATGACTCGTTTTATTGTCCATTTTTCATCAGTCAGCTGCAGACACATGGTTCCACGCATGGTAATTAATTAGGTTCGGAGTTAATTATCGTCCGGAGTGATATACGATGACATTGGGTATCCAATTTTACATGCATACGTGCTAGAAAAATGAATCGCGCTTTATTTCATGTAGGTTTACTTCATTACCCAGTTTGTAACCGCGTTGTTGCCCACACTACATTTCTAAGCCCATGCGCATGCAAGCGAGTAGAGCTGAACATGTCGAACTTTTAATTACTACGTATATCAGGAAATGTATTTTAGAAAACACGGCCATTTTTAAGCCGCTGCCTTGGATGCGTTTCTGTTTCTATTTTACAAGGGACTTAACTTTATAAAGATTACCACCCGTTGGGAAAGGGATTTGAAAATGAATTTAAAATGAACTTCATATAAATTGTAAGATACATAGAAAAGGTTAAATTTAACACCTTTTTAACGCCTTCGATTATAAATTTGGGAAGGAATAAACTTAGAGTTAACTCTACGTACACTTTTTGATATAATATTTCTCCTTATTGCGATAAATCTAATCTTTTTAATATTTTTCCTTTCTCTTTGGCCTTATTATAGATTAATGTAAGATGTTTTTCTTCTTTGGGTTTTTCAGGTCGTTATTAGGAAATAATAGACTTCCTTTTTCTTGTATTTTTATTTAGTATGTTTCATCGCACATTTTGGCTACTTTTCAAGAATTATCTATTATAACAAAAACACTATATTATTCCTTAAATTTTATATAAAGCTTCTTTTTAATTTAAATTTTCTATATCATAGGCTTCACAGGTTAATAAGTTACCTCTGAACCACTTTACTCACATAAACGAATTCGCGCAATTGCCGAAATAAATCGCGGTTTGAGCAGAGTCAAATGCTCAAATGCCGAAAATTTGTTTTGTATATCGGGCAATGTGTATTAATTTTGAGCAGTACCCGAACTGTGTATTTTACATTAATTTGATCATTCATCAGGATACAAATGACGTATTCTTATTCGACGTTAGCATTATCCCAACTAGAGGCTTCTTTGTTATATTCAGTGACGTAATTTTTCAACAGATGTTTTATTTGTTAGCGTTGGCCAAAATATTGTAATCAAAATATTCTATGTAGATAGAGAAAGACAATACGCTAGAAACGAGTTTAAGGTTAGGTACCACAACACACATTTCTTCATATTTTCTTGTTTTCTTTGGAGGGAAAAATCTTTAATGGACCCCATTTCATGCTTACTTCGGGCTTGGTCTTATTTATTTAAGCATCCTGATCACTATTCTTGATTATCTAGCACTCCTTTTTGTGCACAATATATGCTTTATATATTGACGGAAATAATTCGATGCAGTTTGGTTGTTTATAAATTCTGTGATGTTATTATCAGGAGAGAAAACATCTATTTCTTGTTCTAAGTCTCGCCTTTGTGATACCCAATACACACATAAAAATAATGTATGAAAAGTATCATCTTTAACATATAAACAAACAGGATATTCCTCTACAATAGACTTGCCCATTTTATGGAAATATATCCGCGACTAGACAAAAATTACCTTAGGTAGTAATCTACCTCACCTTCTTTCCGTTTAATCCAACATTGTATATTTGGAAGAAGTCTAGCTGTCCATCGACCTCTTTCGTTCTCCTCATATAGCATCTGTCAAGAGGAGATAGTTCGTTGTTGTTCTTCACAACGTGCAACATCAAAATTATTTTGTCATTTCCTTAAATAAAGTCTCCTTCGCTCTGGTAGTAAAAGTGTTATAGAGATGACAACTGTGACCACCAAAACTGCAGGTTCTGAAACAGTGCGGTAAGTGGAAGCCACCCTTAGCGAAGCTCTTCTCTGTACCTCTGCCAACCTCTTATCCGATGTTGATATTCCAGTTTTAGATTGGCCTGCGGTAAGTCCGGACATGAACCCTATCGAGCACGTGTCGGACCTCCTTCACAGACGGATACGAACCCAAAATGTTGCCCCAGCGGACCTGCATGGACTAGCAAATGCTCTCCGTGACGAGTGGGAGAATTTGGATCAGGCTTATATACGGAGGTTAATCGAATCTCTGCCAAACCGTATGCGAGCGGTCATAAGAGCCAGAGGTGGTAATACTCAGTATTAAAAGCTACTGTTATGACATTTTTCTTTCCAAAATTATAATTTCTTGTTTTAATAAAAATCTCAAGTATGAGTTCTTGTTTTTATTTGGCCTGTATTTTATTTAAACAATCATAGAAATTATATCTTAGAGCGCATTAAAGTATATTTACAACTTTATGCTACAAACAAAGATTATGCGATACTTTTATGATTCAAAACTAAATTATGCGATACTTTTTTGGCGGAGTGTATATGCGGATAAGAGTTAAAACAAATCCTGGATAGATGACCTATCTCGCATACTTCGATTCATTCATTTGTCGAGAATATGCTATTGAACTAATTGTGTTTTTAAGCAGAGACCGATAAATCGATTAACATTAGATCACCGTCCGTGATGTGTACCGGTGAGTTAGGAACATGGTGTAGCTATTAAGGTATGTGATCTAGTATTATAGCAGTGTTATAGTGTTACATAACGAGCGGAAAGGGACAAATAGCGCACGTCACTTAGCTAGTGCATTTCGCACGAATTTTTAACACAAAAAAATATCAGCGCCTAATAGACAGTCGTACATTATTGATTGCAAAAGGTTTATCGATTCGTGTTTAAAATTGCAGCCAGTTCAATACCCTACTTTCGAATATACCGCTGTCTTTCAGGAAGAAGTGTAACCAACATCAATTAGAGGACTTTTAAAAACAATTTCTATTGCAATAAATAACCAGGTGATGCTGGGAACATCCAGCAAAGATACAACCAAGACTGATTAAGAAATGCATTCAAGAACTGAATAGTGTGACATACCTTTATTGTGGGTATTTGATAATAACAACAAACGAAAAAGGCGACAAGGTAGCAAATAAAGGTTCAGAATTGAGTCTAAGTAAAATACAAAGAACACAGAATACCAGGAGGAACAACCAAATAAGAACACTGAAGAATTACTAAAGCTGACATCATTTTTGCATAGAAGTAGATAAAAGGTCAATTACCGTTTAGGGGTTTGTTTTTATGTAAAGATCATATATATTATACTTCAACATGAATCTATTCATTCACTTCCAACGTAATAAGTTTTTACATAAATTAATTGTTAAAGTGTGAAGGTAATGATTTTGAAATTGTAATTAACACATTGTATGTTAATACTGATACCCGAGCCGATGCTATTTGCAGTTTAATTAAACCCCCAGTCTATGTATTATTTATAACAATCTTGTTTACATTTTCGGTAAAATAACAATTTGTTCTTTTCAACCAAGGAATTCTCAGTTCGTACCGCACAGGCTTAGGAAATCTTGAAAAGCCTGTCGAAATGCCTAGCAACAATTAATTCACTGTGTCTTAATTATCTATTGTTCTTCAACGACGAGTAACCAAGAAACGAGGAGATAATAAAAACTGATTTGTTCTTTTTTTACATTCACTCTTCCGTATTGCTCCTAGTGTGCGCATACAGAAGAAAGAAAAATTAATATTCTTTGTGCCGTTGTAAAATGAACTAGTTGATCAATTTCGTTAATCATAAATCTTACGTTGAGAAATATCAACTAATTACATATAACTGATTATCTGACGTGTGAAAACGTGAAACTATGGTAATTTGCTTTGATTACTTAATCTCTTTTTCATCTATAAGGCTCAATATGACAGTAGTGACTGTGTGAGAAATATGAGATAGCTTAATGATAATTTTAACAAATTATCTTTTTATGTGCTAATACAAGCACATTGTCGGTCGCTTATTATATCTTTTGTTATGGTTCGATTGGGTTACATCTCTCAACAATAAACTTAGTTTTAATAGCATTTCTAACGGGAAGAGGTCCATGCATTTGTGATAATTAATTATAATAATAATAATAATAATAATAATAATAATAATAATTTATTACGTTGCCCAACAGAGAAAATCCAATTACAGGACAACATTGCATTATAAAAATACATATGCAAGTATACAAAATCTAACTATCTAACTTAATACAGAAAAGACTAAAACTAAACTAAACTAACATCTAAAAATCAAAGCATAACATTAAAGAAAATTAACACTACCGGTACAGTTAGCAATGATAGTTTTAAGGGAAGAGAAATGAATGTCAATATCTGTATCAGATAAGGAGTTGTAAATAAGACACATTCGATAAATCGGCGACTTCAATAGCATATTAGTTCTAGGTGTAGAATTGTGGAAAGTATTGATATTTCTAGCAGATAACCGCGGAGTATTAAAACGAATATGGCTAAGTAAAGACGGCGAGTCAATGCCGTTATTAAGCAAGTTAAAAAGGAATTTAATATCGGCTTGATTACGACGAAGATCTAGAGAACCAATACCGAACATATTCAGAAGAGCTACATGACTAAATCCTTGAGGAGGATAGACGCGCTGTTCCCTAAAATGTAAGTACTTTAAGAAACGTCGTTGTGCTTGCTCAAGAAGATATATGCAATTTTTATATTTAGGGGACCAGACAACAGATGCATATTCCAGTCTAGATCTGACAAACGCATAATAAAGCGATAATACACAATCAGTGCGAGAGAAGTTTCTAGAAGTTCTAATAATGAAGCCTAGCATTCTAAGAGCGTTGTTAAAGATATCAAGAATATGGTCAGTAAAAGAGAGTTTAGTGTCAAAGGTTATACCGAGATCTTTGATGGAATGGTTACGTTCCAAAACAATATTGTCGTAATGATAATCATATATGATGGGTTTATATTTACGAGAATAAGTCATAACTTTGCACTTGCTGACATTCATCGATAATTTATTAGTAATGCACCAATCACGAACAGTATTAATCTGACTTTGGAGATAAATGCAGTTATCAACACTATCAACCGTTACAAATAATTTAAGGTCATCGGCGAAGAGAAGTTTAGGACAGGACACAACATTACAAATATCATTAATAAAAATGAGAAATAAAAGAGGGCCAAGATTAGTTCCTTGAGGAACACCAGAAGTAGGATAAAAGTGTGGAGATTTATAGCCCATATATCTAACATAGTTTTTCCTGTTCTTGAGGTAAGAATCAAAAAGATCAACAAGTTGCGAAGAAAACCCGATAACATTCAGTTTATGAAGCAATAAAGTGTGATCAATACGATCAAAAGCCTTAGTGAAGTCCGTATAGATAACATCAGTTTGCTTGTTATTATCGATATTAATAGATATAAACTGAGTGATCTCAACTAAATTGGTAACAGTGGAGCGCTTACGGACGAAACCATGTTGGCTAGTGCTTATAAGAGAATGAACTTGAGGATAGATGCAACAATAAATACACTTTTCGAAAACTTTAGCGAAGTTGTTGATAATGGCTATAGGTCGGTAATTACCAACAGCCTGTCTATGACCTTTCTTAAAGACGGGTACCAAACTTGTAGTTTTCCAGATATCAGGAAAGCAAGCAGTATTAATAGATAAATTGAATATGTGACATAGTGGTGAAGCAAAAATGTAGGCACAATCTTTTAATAGAAAAGGAGGTAGTTGATCCGCACCCATAGTGAAATTGTCCTTAAGCGTTTTTATAGCGCAAATAATATCATTTTCTTCGATATGGCCGATATTGATACAAAAATTATTGGTCGAGTTGGCGGTGGTCGGGAGAATATTATTAGATGTAGGAAGATAGACTGATTTAAAATATTCACAAAAGCCATTAACGATTGACTCTGCAGTATGCAGTTCATCACCGTTGGTGTCACTAATAATATTGGGAATGCCATAATCTTTATTTTTAGTACGAACAAATTTCCAAAACTTTTTGGGGTTGTTTGCGATAGAAGTCTGTATGTGCGCCAGATAATTATCATACAAAACTTTAGAGGTAACTTTAATTTCTCTACGCAACTGCTTAAACTTGGTGTAATCTTCATGTGACCCAGTATTTTTATAACGACGGCGGTAGATGTCCTTTTTATTAATGTTTCTTATATGTTGAAAAGTGAACCATGGCGGATAGTCACCATGACAATTGTTTTTTAGGGGAACATATAAGTCAATATAAGCGTGAATAGTGTTATAGAATTTAGCGCAAGCGTCATTAACATTACTGATGTTATACAGCTCAGACCAATCCGTGTTGTAGAGAGCACCATACAGACTATTAAAATCAGCTCTTCGGTAATTATAATTTTGCACAACACTACTGCTGTGGATGGAGGATAACTGTTTAATAAAACTAATAGTGAGCTTGAGAGCAGGGTGATCAGCTTCCTCTTTAACAACAGCAGTGTCATCCCTTACAACAGTATAGTGAACAATGTTCGTCAATAGTAAATCCAGCAGTCGGCCATTGGCATTTAATATGGTATTAATTTGATTTAAGTTATTAAAATTCATAAATTATCGAATAGTTCGGTCTTTTCTATCATTACTAGACGGATTACAAAATGCGGGAATATTAAAATCGCCCAGTATAATAACCTTATTGTTACTACAAATATTAATTTCCTCAAGTAAACTAAAAAACACATCTAAATCATCTGGTGATAAATCCGGTGGAATGTAAACCACAATTATGTAAATCTTTCTACAGTTAAAAATTAAACTACATCCAACTATATCAACGATAGGCAGATTTAATTTTATCACGCTTAAATCAAGTATTTTAACCTTATATTTAGACTTAATAGCTAAAGCAACACCACCACCACGACTTCTACCAGTAACATCAAAGTTGCGATCGTCCCTAAATACAGTATAAGTCGGAGAAACAAATTCACTTGAATGAATATCAGGGGAAAGCCAACTTTCAGTAATACATATAGCATCAAACTCGGCATCACTGGTATTCGTAACAAAATCCAAAATCTTATTCCTTAAACTACGTACATTTTGATAATATATAAGTAGATCTCTGTTGGGCGTTGTTAGTTTAAAGAAGTTATTGTTGGAATCCCTTGCTGATACTTGATCTTCAAATTAGTGGCACCATCTGCAATCCGAGAATCTAGTTCAGCCTTAATTTTCTTGAAGTAATCGAGCTGGCGTCGGGTCCTGTCAGAGGATATACGAACATTTTGATGAGACGGGGAATCGCGCAGATGCTTAGCCCTTTTCAAAACAATGTGAACATCCCTTACACTCCCAAGTTTAACCTTCAGAGGGCGATGTCTTTCGGTATTTGAATTGAGACGCCCAACACGACGAACTTCAATTTGATCCAAATGAATGTTGGTCTGAAGTGCGGCCAAAATATTTTTAGCAATACTTATGTCGTGATTAGTATTTTCAGTGGTATTTTGGGATTGAACTTCAACAACATTGAAAAGCATAATGTTTTGTTTACGATTGTTGCGATCTTCCAATTCTGCCAACAACTCTTCAAAAACCGTTTCATTAATAGGAGGACTACGATTAGATGAGATATCATTTTTTAGGTCTAGTATGGCTGCTCTGAGTTCGTTTATATCATTAGCCAAGACATTGCAATTTCGACATGACCAAGACAATCCTTTCTTAGTTTTAATTGTTCGTAACTCAGAGACGCTCAAATCGACACAAGAGTGAATGAAAGAATTTTTACAAACGGAACAATCAATAATTTTATGATCCTCAGCGGTTGATTTGCATCCGCAGGAGCAACTATTAACAACCATAATGCCAAAAATGAATAACAAAAAAAAAAATTAAATTAAACTAAGGGAAAAAAGAACGGGGACACACTCTTCACACTTTGGGGTCGTTCAAAGTGACTAACGAAAACACACAGACAAAGCAGACCACGGTAGGGAAAAAGGTAGCGAATAACAAAGGAGATCAAGGTAAAAACAGAACAGATAATTCTTAAAGAAGAAATACTATAATATTTTCTGAAGGAAAGAAAATTATTACAAGAAGTCCGGCAAATACCGTCCTTAAAAAGCAAGCGAAAAATAAATGTAAATTTGAACTTGATACCTTTATCGCCGATTACGTTAAATCTGTCGGACGCACAATAGTAAAACGTAGATAATGAGATAGCCACTGAATAGATCTAACGAACAGTATAAATTAGACAATTTAATATTAAAAAAGAACCACTATAATCTTCAAAAAACTTGGAGAGTACTCACATATGTATCGACGTGATACTTATACTTATAATGTATGGTATCTTGTTGTGAACATCATATTACTGAATATCATGGAGCGAGGATTACAATGTTGACGATTTGTGTCATGAAGTTGTACATTTATAATTCCTAACAACGCTGACATCATTATTATCTACGCTCTCGTTTGGCAAGAAAGATAGACAACCACATACTTAATAGTAAAACAAATAATGATAGCCATTAAGGTTGTACTTGCATTATCTACTCTGTTGTAAGTGGTATCTACTGAAAAGTATGGAGGCTCTCACCACTTCAAAAAAAAAAATTCATTCTGTTTTTGCAAATCTGTAAATATTTTACTTAAGCAAACTGTCAATACGACATACCAGTTACTTGAACTGTAGTGGTTCCTTAGAATGAACTTCTTTGAAGACTGTTTTTTTACTTCGCCTGTAGCCTCGAGCAAACTATTCTAATATGGGATTCGTTCCTTGGAGGGATGAATAAAAATATGAGTAAGGACACGATGCCTTGACGTCCATGACTTTACTATTATCAGAAACTGAAGCTGAAGAAGAAACTGTCAGGGTGTACTTCGCCAAGTTCTACAAGGTGGCGCAAAAGTTGTCACCCAATGTTCTTTGACTGTATTTTTTTTTAACAACTGAAAAACTTTAGTTTTGCTTTTGAATTGTGTTTATTTGATGTCCAAATTTTTTTTTTTTCATTAAGTAGAGAAAATGATATCAGCCAAGTGGCCGCCGCCAGAATTGATGACTATACGGGCTCGATTTATGGCATTTTCCATCACTCTTGCCAGAACTTCTGCCGATAGATTCCTGCATTCCTGACGGATATTCTCTTTGAGGACTTCAAGAGTCTGAGGCTTGTTGACATAGACTCGTGATTTCAAGAAACCCCACAAAAAGTAGTCTAGAACGGTGAAATCGGGCGATCTTGCCGGCCAGTGCAAATCACTAAAACGAGAGATTTGGCGACCCGCAAATACAGCCCTCAGAATTTCGGTTGTGGTTCGTGCATTATGCGCCGTTGCTTCATCCTGTTGGAACCACATGTTCTCGTTAGAAAGCCGTTGAGCATGGCTTTGTAGCGCTCGCCGTTCACAGAAGTCGTTTGGCCCGCGGCGTTTTCGAAAAAATAAGGCCCGATGATGCCTCCAACGTAAACACCACACCATACAGTAACTTTGAGCGGGTGTAATGGCTCTTCGTGTGTTGTACGTGGATTTTCGGTGCCCCAGAAGCGATAATTCTGCTTATTCGCGTATCCACAGAGATGGAAATGGGCCTCGTCGTTCATGATGATTTTCGATGAAAAGTTGTCTTCCTCGTGGTCGCGATTCAGGATGGCTTGAGCGTAGATTACACGCGCTTGGCGGACAAAGGCTAGTAGCTGATGCAGTATCTGCACTTTGTAAGAGAACATCTTCAAGACTTTCTCCAAAATTCTCTCTAAAGATCGCCGACTGATGCCTAATTTTGTGGCACGTCGCGTGGTCGATACTCCGAGGTCTTTTGCGACATCTTCCGCCACAGCCGCGATATTCTCATCAGAATGGCTGTTCCGGGGTCGCCGAGACCTGACAGCATCTCGTGTTCTCCCATATTCTTCTAGGCGAGCAGCTAAACGCCGTTGTGTTTGCCCAGTTGGTGTCGGACGACCGGGAAACCTCCGTCTAAATTCAGGCTGCGCCAACACCACCGACGATTAATTACACAAAAAAATCAAAACAATTATTCCGCGTTCTTGAGGAGTATAACAATTCATGTCTTCTTGACGTGTATTTTGTATCTGTTTACTTCACAAATGTTAAAGCAGCACTGACATTTACCGCCATTTGCAACAATTATGGCATCTTCCGATAGTATGATGACTTTCGCGCCACCTAGTAGTAGGCGTATAAAATAATAGAGTGTAACAGTAACATTTGTAGTTCCTAATAGGTATTATATTGATAGTTAGGAAAATTGTTCGTATTCGCGACACTCTTGACTGAAATATAAAAATTCCAAATTTTGATAACCAACGAAACAAAAACTAATAAATCGTACATTATCCGACTCAGAAAGAAAATTACGTAGAATCCGAATATGCAATCATATATAGGAGGTTCCAGTTAAAATTTTAAACTTGTTTTTATTTCCGGTAGAACCGGAAGCGATAAAAAATTAATCAATAAAACTTATAATATAGATTGAATAATTAAAAATTTGCAGTAAATAGTAGATACTATCCGAAAATATTGGAACTTATGAGCTGGGACACCCGGTATAAAAAACTGTAAGCAGCTACAAAGAATTCATGAATTAAATTACACAGGACATTGGAAAACTATTAGAAGGTGATTTAGAAATGTTAACCTAAGATTTTCTATAAATTAGCATTTCCAAAGAAATTTTCAAAGTTGGAAAACGAAATACCACCAATTTTTAGATTATACTTTATAATGTTATACAGCGGTTACTTTAGAATATCATTAATAAAATCCTTAACAAAATATAGTTCTGAATTTGTGTTACGACTTTACACATTGTTTTAGTTATAATATTCACATTGGGTTTGCTCATTTTTTTTATCAAATTGCTTTTCCACTGTTTTGCTATTTTTCGCTTGCTCCACGCTTCTTTAACCATTGTCCATATCAATTTCTTACAATTCTTACAAGCAAAGAAATAAGAAGATGGTCATGCATTGACTGATTATGCATGCATACATTGACTTTTTCATCTTATTCGTTTAGCACTTTATTGCAAAATTTCCAAATTTGACATTTTTAGGTCAAGTTTAGATTGTAGCTATTCCATCACTTGACCTAAAAATAAGAACTTCTATATTTCTGCGAACTCAAAAGAACGCTCTTCCACTTAGAAATTTGTGGTGTCCAATGTCGTGTCATCCCTAATATAGCACTTCATTCCAGTTTGTACAAAATCTGAAATAATTTAAAGCAAAAGGGGAATGAAACCCCAGATTTTTACTTTATATTCGTTAAACAATTTAGAACGCAGAGAACCAAGCATAGTTATTAAATATAGAATCTATTAGTAGTAAAAATAAGCAGCTTTCTATACGCAGATCATTAGTAAACATGCACAAAACTTAAAAAATTCAGTAAATTGGCCTAAGAACGAAATGCTGGAGCAAGTAATAAACATGAGTATGCAGTGAGCATGGTGAAGGAAAATGGAAAAAATGGGCGCGGAAATAACGCACTAAGAGAACAAGTCAACGGGAATATACTAGTCCTTGAACAAGAAAATACCGGGACATAAAGTACGGACACTGATGCAAATGTCCAAGATGCAAGATGTCATGGTCGTAGCCTATGCATCTATAAATAAAATGCCATGGACATGACATTTAAAACAATGAGCGGAAGAAACAAAATAGGATAGAATCAAAGGTATTAGAGAAATAACAAAATAAGAACTAATAATGGAAGTAAATAACAGAAAGCAATTGCAATGGTAGAGATACATGATTAGAAATAGAAAAAAATGCAACCAATGGATTCATAAGAAGTAGGAAACGACATCCAACATCTAAAAACAGTATGGGGATACAAAAACAAGAAGAAAACAACCACAAAAGAAAATATAAAGTGTTACTGTTGCTTCTACAATAAAGCACGAGCAGGTTTATAAGTAAAATTTTAGAATAGTTCTCATTGATTAAACATCTAATATAATACAAAGGAGCTGGATGCTGTGTTACACTATACTATTTTAATTGCATGACGATGCTCCCTTAGTAAACGCTTTGAGATGATCTGATATACTTTTAAGAGATGCTGTAAACTGTTATATATAAGTACTGGATCTTTTAATTGGATCAATTCAATAAAATCTGTGCTGTAAAAGGACATTCAAGTGAATTTATTTAAGCGCTTATTTGGACTACAAGCATCAATATCAATTTCTTCTCAAAGTCGTACTACCTACGATTTATTTTCTATAGAAACTTAACATTTCCGATCTTAATGAATGCATCGAATCACCAATTATGCCTAAATAGCGATATTAACCGTAAGTAAGTGTACTAGTCAGCTTCCACTTTGGTATTTCTACATGGAAACCAAAAGCTTCCCGATTCGAAAATGGCATATTCATATACGGTAAAAATAATAAGATGATTGAATGCGCACAATTCCCGCTTTTTACAAGTAGGTTATAATATGTGCGCTTATTGTAATTCGAATCAATGGTAGTCATACACATACGTTCATACGTATAACGGAATAATTAGTTTGGTGATTGAAACGTAAATGAAATCGATTATGCTGTTGGTAGTGATTGTTATCTAAACGAGTGGCTTTCGTCGGGTGTTTTCCGTTGACTAAAACATTAATTAATACGTGAACGATCGGTGAGCGATTCGAGCAATTCCATAATTGGCATCTTTTTTAACGGGAGTGATGTAATTAACCTGACTTTATGCTATAATTAAACGAACGCTCCGATTGAGTGTCGCCTTTAACAACATATCTACGTTATTAAGAATTGTGGGTGTTCTTAAAGTTGAAGGCAATTTATGTTAAACTCGCTTTTCCGCTGTTATTATTGTAGACCGTGTTCGTGCGTGCACCGCTATATATGGAAAGCAATTGAAAAGTTATTGTGACAATGTATAATCTATGCGAGTGCATTTCTTGAACGTGCAGGTGTTAGTAGGTTATTACATGTAGGCTTTTTCATTAATTAGACTTATACTGTTAATTTTAAGTACATTTAGAAATAGTCCTTAATATACCAGAAAAAAGTAATAGAGTATATAATAGTGCTAAGAGCTTTATACATCTCTGCAATAAAGAAAATAATTGATAGTGTAGTAAGTTTCTCTTTTTTTGTGGGACTCGCTTGACGTGTAAATCTTCAAAAACACTACAGCTTTTTGGCATTTTATATTCAATCTATTAAATGTCACGTATTTGTTTTTGTTATTGTATAGTTGTCCTCTAATTGTATATGCAAAAAATATTTTTTTGCCAAATAAAATGTCACTAAGCCATTCCGAAACCCTGATATTTTATATGCACAAGTTTTTGTTGGCTGATCGGTATAATCTTCTGGGTTTCTTCTTTGAGCTTTCAAAAATTTGCCTGCCTTTTCTATCTGTCTGCAGTGAAAATCATCAGTGTTGATCCTAAATATGTATGTGCCTTTTCAGTACACAGCGTTCAGTATTATTCCAGTATCTCTTCCTTGTGTTATTCTCCGACCCAACCTCTTACTTGACATTGTGCTTCATTTGTAGACCTTTGTGATTGGCTAAGGCTGAACCGTTTATTTTCAATGTATCGTCCGACAACACTATTACTTGTACCTTGCGCATTGCCCTCAGTGTTGCCTACATGCTTTCCTTGTGCCACATTCTGCTGTAAACCAGATCAATTTACCAATTTACTGTCTCTTTAGTTGGGTTGCTTCCATCTTCTCATAATCCACGACTTTTGCCTTCAAATCTTTATTAAATGATTACCTATGTCATCATCATACGGGTTAAGGTTGTCCCAAAAAATTCTTTCCACGTGATGTACAAAAGAAATAATACTCAAAATGAAGAAAGAATGCCTTGCTATTTTTTAATGAGACCTGACTAATCTTCCTGATATTTACTATTTGCATCTATGTACCTGTACATTCAAATTTTATAAAGATTACTGCTTCTAATATCAGATATCTTCAATAATTAAAAATGTAAATACAGGTACTCAATAGAATATAGCAACCTAAGTAATTTTAACTATGCGTTAAATTTGCTGGAATGGGCCATTTTTTAAGCCTCCATTTTAGTAAATCACAACGCATCGGTTTCCAACGGGAAGCCACCAAAATTACCTTAGTCGATTGATGAGAACTTGTCAGCGCTTTTGTATGACCATCTAATATGAGTGTTCCTCTTATAGTTAGAATTTTTTCTTTCTGTAAGCACTAATTTTAAAGACTGACTATTTCTAACGGGATACCAACCGTCACCAATCTATAGAAGGACGCCGACTTTGACTTCTCTTGTTCATAAATTGCAGGAATGTTATGAAGATATGTTTGGAAATTGTTATTGCTTTAGAAAATAGTTTCCTAACCTACCTTTCAGTACTTTATGCCCAGCTATTGCATGAGTCATACTATCATATCTTTTGGTTTTCCTAAGTTCAGAAATTCCATTATAAAACAAAAAAGTTAACGAATGCGCATATTTTTGTAAAGCATGTAAACGTAAAATTGGAATCTACATGAAAAAATAAGGATGGTTACCCTTCATAGCTTAGCTTTAGTTTATTATATAACTGGGAAGTATCTGCTCACTATATAATGGGAAATTCAGTATAATACCCAACCCTTAAGTCTCTTACTAACGTTGTATTTTATATTTTCAGCTAGTAGTATAATATTAACATTTTTTTATATATTTTGTTTATATCTGCGGTGCAGTTAACCCTAGAATTTTTGCTCATATATCCTTCACGAGACTTTATCTGCACAGAGAAAACTGTATAATACGGGGTATTAGAAATATAATACCGGATTTTATATTACTTGTTAGGTATAGTGACCGCAATAAAACTTAATACCGATGATTTTACGAATTTAATCCAAAACTGTTAAGTAATACCAATAATTATTATTAATTAGAGTTAATATCCAGTATTGCATTTTCATACTATTTGTTATTAGGTGGGATCATATGCAATTAACAATATTTGCTATATTTATGTTAGCCCATGTTAATCACTCATGCATCTTCGGTATGGTGAACAATGCACCAGCAAACTGCTATAACTGGATTCAGAAAGAAACACAGGCTTGCGTGTTTAGGAATAACAGGAGCAATGAGGACCACTCCTACAGCAGCACTGGAATACCTCTTGACTTCTCTCATTTCCATTTCGTATTAATGCAAGATTAGGACATCTCAGATTGCAAGAATTACCAAGTGGCATGTGTGCAGGGTTGGGACACAATAATATTGTCCATGATGTGGAAGGAATCAGATCAGACCGCATAATTTCGACATATACATGTAACAGAGGTTTTACGATGGAAATCACGGATCTTATAAGCAATTCAACTACAGAAACACGCTAGATGGATTGATTTAGTTTACTGACTGGAAAGCACAGTGAGGTGAGAAATGTAATGATCACTCTTCCCATAAGGAAGTATATCACGCAATATTATAGTGTGCAACAGCAATCAATTAGAGGGCTTATACAAATGGGGGATTTGTATTGCAACAAGCAGCCAAGCGATAATGAGGACATTAGTGAACCCTAGCATCCGTTCAAAATTGGTTTGGGAATGCATTCGAAAATGTAATAGCCTGGCATACCGCAATAAAGTTACTTTACTGTGGGTGCCCGGACATTATGGAATCGAAGGAAACGAAAACGGGAACAAAAGAAAAGGCGAGTTAGCAAGAAATAGATCAGCGGCTTCATACATAGCCCAAGAACATGTTCTAGGGGTGACCAAAAACACAGCACGAAAGCAGATAATTTGGGCCAAAGAGAATAAAAAAACACTGGAATAATACGACCAGGCAGATTCATGGAAGAACCTTTATTAAGAAACCATAGAAATGAGGACGAAAAAACCACTAAACCTCAGTAGGAATCATTCATCGCACAGTAGTAGGTTTCCTAACAAGACATTATGTAGTGAAAGGATACCTAGGGCACCAGGATGACAGAGATCGTATACTACATGCCGTGAGATGTAAAAAGCACAGGCAATTTTTGGCACAAAATTCTCAAGTTAAATTATATTTTATTGAAGGATGCATAAACCTCGCACCTACAAACTTCACGAAATCATAAAAACGAATTACAATAAGATAACACAAGAAATTCAAAACATGGACGAACGATCCATCGACAATTTTCAGACACTTTCGATTAAATTACAAGACATTATAGAGAAGCATAAAAAAACAATAAATATAAAGAGACGAGAAGTGTGCCCATGGATAGATGACAATATAATGAAGCAAATGAAAGAAAGAAACAAATTGTATAAGAAACATATAAAAAATCAAAACAATAGCTATATAACTACAAAATATTATGAGCAAAAAAAAGATACAACAGACAAAATAAGAGAAGCAAAAACCAAATACTACGAACACAAATTCCAAAAATATAAACAGACGCCAGCAAAAACATGGAATCTCATACAGAAAGAAACAGGCAAAACAAAAAAAAAACAAAGCAATCCATGATATTCAAAAGGAAGACTGGACCACAACTACATATTTACAAGAAATTAGTAACGTAATAAACACATACTTTACAAACATCGGCAACATTCTAGCAGAGAAGCAATTAAGAAATCCAAAGAACACAGGAAGGAGAGAAAAAATAAATGCCAGCTTATTGCAACTAAAAATCCAAGAAGCGAGTGTAAATGAGGTAGATCAAATAATTCATGAACTCCAAAACAACAAAGCACCCGGGTTTGACAAAATCACCACAAACGTCATAAAAGTCAACAAAGGAAAGCTGTCCCCTATTATTGCTAAATTAATCAACAACTTTATAAGAGAAAGCCAATACCCCCAGTACCTAAAACAAACTATTATAATTCTCATATATAAGGAGGTAATAAATCACACCCTGAAAACTACCGATCCATAGCGCTATTATCAACATTAAATAAGGTTCTAGAAAAACATATACACAAACAACTATCACAACACCTAAAAGAACAAAACATAATAAGTAAGAGACAGTACGCATTCCAGAAACAGTGCGGCACGTCGTCTGCTGCTACGGATGTATTAAATAATATTAAACAAAATCTAGAAGACAAAAACACAGTAGTAGCAATATTCATAGATATGAAGAAAGCATTTGACACCATATCAAAGAACACACTAATAGAAAAATTACAGAACTACGCTGTAACAGGAAAAGAGTTAAATCTAATCAAAGCTTACCTATTGAACAGAACACAAACTACAATAGCGAACGGAGTTGAGAGCAGCAGTTCGGCGGCCGAATATGGAGTGCCACCGGGTGGGAATCTACCTCCAACATTATATATCACATACACTAACGACATGCTAAAGTTGAAAATACATGGAGACATATACGCCTATGCAGATGATACCTGTATCATATACGTAGGAAAAAATCAACAAAATATTCAGCAAAATATAGACACAGACATGCGGAAAATAGAACAATGGTGCCAGAACAACTTAATAACAATCAACGAAGCAAAAACAGAATATATGACATTCACAAGAAAGACTTTCCCGCCAAATTTTAATATATGCATCAACAATCAAAAAATAACAGAAGTACAGAAAGTAAAATACCTAGGGCTAACAATACAGAAAAACCTGAAATGGGACAAACACGTAGACACACTAGCAAATAAAAATATTCAAACATTAACCGCAATACGTAAAATAAAAAACATCATACCTCAGCATATGAAAAAATCTATTTATCATAGCCTATTTACGTCACATATGAGCTATCTAATCAACGTTTGGGGAGAAACTACTGAGAAAAATCTGAACAGACTACAAATACAACAGAACAAAATTTTAAAAACAATATACTCTATAAACAAACGAACACCAACTACTCAACTATACAACCAAATAGGAGAACTAACAGTAAAACAGTTAATACAACAAAAGAATCTACTACTACTATACAAAATTGAAAATAACATGATAAGAACTGAAATCAAACTTAGAAAAAACAAACAAGTGCACGAACACCACACAAGAAGAACGTCTAGTATAAGAGCACAAAAAGCTACATGTAACAAACACACCCTAATACCACCAGCAAAAACTATAAACGCCTACAATAATTTACAAACCGACGTCAAGAAAATGAAATACCTCACCTATAAGAAGAAAATCACGGAGATGATCAAAACGAACCAGATATGAAGCGCACACAAACAGAAGAAAGCGAAATTTAACAAAATCTAGGAGTTCTCAATACCGGTAGTCCGGGCGGAAAATGCTTCCTTCACCCGCGACGAAGATGAGGACCGCCTTACCGTGAAAAGATGTGTACATACTGTATGTGTTTTTGTTGTATATATATTATGTATACTAAGTTACGGATAAAATAAACATTTATATTATATAATTCGTTGCACTATGTGTACTATTAATATATCTATAATACTTTTCACTGACATCTCAGAATCTTGAAAGTGCGTAAAAATTTAGTACTTAAAAAGGTATTTATAAAAGCTATTGTAAAACTATAAAAACAATTATTATATAAACACATAAAATACCTTCAGCTGAGATAATGCTAAACATGATATAAAGGTAAACTATAAGAATGTCTAGTACTTAGGTGCAAGACTGTAACTATCATAATCTTAACATCACAAACTCTCGGACAACAATATTTTTACCAATTGGCGATTATCAAAATATGAGCCAGAAATTATTCTAACAGTCCAAAACTCTGGAATTTTATTTATTATTAAAATTTTATTTTTTATTCTAATTTTATTTTTCTATTTATTAAACATAAATTTAAGTTATGCTCTCAAGAGTATCTTCATGTTTTAAAATAAAATCTAAAAGCATGTCATCGAAACCTTCCGGCATTTTAAAACAGCAAAACCCGTACGCCATACGTTACATGTGGACGTATACCGAAAACAAGATCCAAAAAGACTAGAAAAACCAGTTTGCTTAAAGAAGCTTCTCAAGAGATTAATAATGTGTTACGCCGCTTACAGTATACCGCACGGGGAAACAACTACAAACTTTTTTTATCCGATTATTCATTAAGTTCCCTATGTAATTTTACGAGTCGTATAAATTCTTGTTAATGCTCGTCCCGTATTTTGAAATTTTAGTCTACGTTTCAAGAGAGTCCCAGTGATTATTACAAGCAGCCGAATTCGGTATGTGATGCGTAACAGTACCTACTTTCAAAGGATTGATCAGGTTGTTAGGAATAATGATTGTTATCTACGTACTTTATGTCTGCCGTAACATACCATACGCATTATACTTATCTTCGCCTTGTTAGAGGAAATAACTAACAAGAGGTATCTGAAATCTTATTTAGTTTTCCTTGAAACAAACTTTGATACATACCAGCATACCAACGCTGCAACAGGCATTTGTTGGATTTTAGATAACTGTCGACAATTTTTAATCTAATAATGTCATGTTGCCTTTCTCCCTCTACACTGTTAACACTACTCTACTTCCGAGCGACAATAACAAAGCAAAAAAGACAAATAATGTAAATGACATACTTTTATATAAGAAATCATTGACATTATAGGGGAATTGTCTGGAGCTAGCAGCGTTGGGCTGGTGAACCTTTTAAACAGTGCAATATGCTTAATTCATCATGTTAGGTTCTCAATTGGCTCTTCAAATTTTCAATTCCGGAATGTTTAAAATAAGTAAATACAGTACTCATCATACATTTACGTAATCGCAAACGTCATCTTTGTACTGCAAGGGTGATCGTAGCAATCTCCCTACATGTATAATTTTGCGATAATGATAAGAACATTGTAGAATTTTAAGGTACCAGACATTACATAGTAATTTACGTATAATCATAATATAATATAATATATTTATCGTCGCTAAATTGCCATATGCAAACTTTGACGGTGTCCAAATACAATATAAAATGTAGATAGTAAAGCACATACACAGAATTTAAATGTGACATAAAAGAAAATAGAAACATAGATGATACCTATAAATTCAAATTCAAGTGTAAGGAACTATTAGACAGACACAGGCTTAACATTAGCGTCACATATTAAAAGCATGGTTGTATGATGTCACAGAACAATAAAATTAAAAATCTATATTGACGGTTAGATAATAAAATTACAAAATTAGAGAAGCCCATTGTTAAAATACTCATCCGCACAATAAAAGCTGTACTTAGTGATATAAGCCTTTAATAAATTTCTATAAGAGCGTAATGTTGAGGCGTTTTTCATATCTCAAGGCAGTGCATTATAATACATTACGCATCTAAAGTATAGACAACACTTGTAAAGGCTTATTTTATGTGCAGGAACACTTATATTATTGCAGGACCGCGTTGCCATATTATTATAAATATCCTTGTTTTTTGTAAAAAGGTCTTCATTACGCTTATAAAACATTAGAACTTCGAATAAATACAAGGACCATAGAGGTAAGATCCTCAGAGTTATGAATAAATAGCGACATGATTTCGTGGCTGAGGCACCAAGCATACACCTAATAATTTTCCTCCAGATCCCCAGAAAACTATTGCGTACCTCAAGCGTGACTCTACATAAGAGAAATAGAACAGGCGAAGAACATCGATGCTAACTAACAATGCTTCTCAAGTTCCTGACACCAAAGTACGCAAAACTAAATTTACGCTCAAGGTCCGCGCAGTGCCTATCAAACCTCCTTCTAGGGTCTACTGACAAACCAAGAAATCCAACAAACTCACTTTCTGGAATGGATCTACTACCATACCTAATCATTTATCTATCTACACTTTTTTTTGTCTATACCGAAAAGCACATATTATAAATATAGTTTGATGATTAGGGGCTTTCAGTAAACAATTCAGTGAAACATCTTAAAGCATTCAAAAAGCATTTCCTGTAACTACTAGCAAAACCAGAAACTTAAAACCTCGATGACGAAAAACTATACCCAAGAAATAGGTGCATGAAATTCATTGTTTTAACTGCCCAAACAATATCGTTTTGTTAAATATACGTATATTACATGATATAAAAAAGGGCGGATTACCATTGCAAGATAACATGCTCATTGAAGAATAAAAATATAGAAACGTTATAACTCGCGCATGTGAGAACATAACCCCTACTATCTTGGCGATTCGTTCAAAAATTGTAATTCAGTATGTATAATAATAATAATTGAAACTCAAATCAAAGTGTAAAAGGGTTAGATGGAAAAGAGTAAAGAATATATCGCAATAAGGTGATACTAAGTTGAATAATCGGGACATGTAAGCTATTGAAGAACACAATGATGAGATCAAGCGCGCACATGGAGTGTAGAAAGCAAGACTCTGCCTAGAGGAAGGACGAGGCACCAGGAACTGAAGCTGGCAAAGGAGATGAAGGGAGTCAATCTTGTAATGCACCAAGTTATACACAAATTTTATAAACAGAATCTGACGTCGCAACTCAAGAGAATCTATATCAAATTGCGTTAAGATAAGTTGATAATCATAATCCCTAACAGGGTAGCTACCTTCCTCCTTAAAATATAGATATTTAAGGATTTCCGTTGTACCGTTTCTATACATTGTTTATGCACAGCATAGAAGACATAGAATTTAAATCGTCAGCGAAAGCACACTTATCGCACCGAATCTCTTCAATCAAATCGTTAATGAATAACAGGAACAGAAGTGGCCCAAGATTGGAGCCTTGCGGAACTCCCGAGGTAGCATGGAATGGGTGTGACTGAAATCCATTGTAGTAGACGTACTGCAATCGGTTTGTTAGATACGATTTAAATAGAGACGTCAAAGGATTACTGAAACCGAAAAACTCCAGCTTTCCAAGAAGTAACGCATGGTCGATGTATTGCAGTATTGCCCGGTTTAGGTATTTATACCATCTCCAGGCAAAATAACGATGGACAGTTAATAACTTTCATATAATAGTCGAGCCGTTTCCGACATTAAAAGCCGCTCGCCCGCGACTCTACGCATCATAATTAATCTTAGTTGTCCATGTTGTATACAATTGACTATTATATGAAAGCTATTAGCTTTCCATCCTAATTTTGCCTGGAGATGGTATGAACACTACGACCGGTAGCTTACATGTCTATATACATAAAAATCAATTGCCTCATTAAAAAAAAAGGAACGAAAAATTAAGCACAATTCAAAAATTAAGAAATTATAATTCCTTTCAACGAGACGCGTAGCGTCGAGTTTAACAACAGCGAGACGCGTTTGAAAAAAAAGAGAATTGAGAAAAATTGTTATTTCCTAATTTGTGAAAACTTTAATTTGACGTTTTGATGAGACGCGCAGCGTCGAGTCATTTTTAAAGTGAGACTCAAACGCGACTCAAAAATTATAAATGATGAATTAATAGATTGAAACTCTATTCTACATTCCCATATAAATTCTACGCGATTAAAGAGGGCTACCAAAGGCTACGCACCTTCTCTAGAGGGTGCGGTCTAAGTAGATCGCTGACAAGGCGTATCCACTTTCTCTAGGGGATGCGCTCCAAGGTGGAACGCGGGCTTTCTAGTAGTAAGTAATTTACAATTAGGAAGCACGCATTTTTATTTTTATTATTACCTTAAATCAAAAACCTCATTATGGACTTTAAAACTAAGAAAAATCAAGGTTAACCAGAAATCTCTAATACATATATAGAGGGTAAACTATATAGCTCTAATCACATATTTATTAGCGATTGAGCACATTAATCGGTGTTCTACGCGAACAGTTTGGAATATGACTACGCTAAAGAAGGAATAGGCAATCCGTGGTATTGCTAAGAAGGTTGTTTAGGAACTTCAGACAAAAACCTTCCCGTCTAGAAGTTAATGAACCTGTATTAAGAGGTGTAACAAGATCTGTTGTTGGGTCTAGTTGGTCTAACACTTCTAGGAGGATAAACACCAGCTAATTTATAGGAAAAGAATTTTCGATGTATACGGTGTATTTGTAGGGGTTCGCAGGCGTAGATGGGGTACTAAATCAGGGAGACATATTCGGGTTTGAAAGAACGAAAACGTGATGTAAAGTTTTAATCAAATGAATATCATGGAAGTTACTAGAAATACGCATAACAAATCTCAAAGATTTTCAGGCGTCGGAGGAAAGTTTGGCAATATGATGTTTGAGGGAAAAACTAGTGTCAAACATAACATCTAGGTCTCTGATAGCTGATTTCTTTTCAAGAAAAATATCATCGACACAATATCTAAAGTGCAAAAGGTGAAGAAGTACGAGTGTAAGAAACAAGGTTGCATTTATGAAGTTTATATTGGTGATACCATGCTACCAATTTATCTATGTTATATTGAAGGGGCGACCAGTAATTACAGATTTTAATGTCATCAGCATAAGCGATTACGGGTCAAGGAAAAGAAAGTAATAGATCACTAATAAATACCTGGATTAAACAGGAGAGGACCTAGATTTAACCCTTGAGGCACACCAGAACTGGGAGAAAACTCGTGGAAATAATATACATCAATAGAGTACGGAGCATGTGCGATCACTCAAGTAAGATTGGATTGATTTTGGAACTGGAGGAGCAAAACCGAAATAACTTATTTTGTGTTGTAAGATTTGATGATCAATTTTATGAGAAGTTCGTAAAAGGCCTCTGTAGATAACGTGTAATTGCCGCCATCTATTTAGAACTCTATCTCCTGATTAACATAAGCTAAATTGGTGACAGTGGAGTGTCCACGAATAAAACAAACGCACACGTACGTTATTGTAGATGGTCGTGTAAAGATATTTTTCATAGACTTTGGCAAAGTTTGACAACATAGATATGAGCCTATAGTTAGATAGGAAAGTTAGGTCATTATAAGAGCTACGATTTACAATAGCAGATTAGTTTTTTTGTTTTGTCTTGAGCAAAAGTTGAACATTCAATCAATTGTTTTTTCTGTTTCCACAACCTTTGGATTAGATTAAAGAATATTATGGGTATACTTAATTACTTTCGATATTCTGTATATTAGGATCATTTACGGATTTCTAGGAAACAAGTGAAGGATATTTGTTCTCTTTTAGAGCAAATCGCACTATCCTTATAGTGAAGCAATAACATCTTAATCATGGGAAATGTGAAAAAAAGATATTGAATACATCACAGGCCTCATTACCTCTTATTATTTCAGGATAACCTACGCTGATATTTTGCTAAAATCTCTACGAGTGACGTTTATGTACTAAGGAACATTACAAATATTATAGCTCTCAAAGTAAACTTGACGATGACTTGATACGATGTAATTTTAAATAGTCTACAATAAAAATAACAAACTGTTTACGCGTGCATTGCTATGCGTACAACGTAAAAAGCACGTATTAAAATGCCGTAATTACGAATTACACTCGCTCTGGTATCTGTTATGGTAGCTCCGATCCGCAGCTATGTAATTATACAACCAGAACAAAAGCAACGAAAGAAGTGAACACCGCAATTACTAGGTGGAATCGGTAAAGGCATCGAGGCGCACACAGGATAGAACTAACTTCTAAAACTACTACTACCGACTCCGCGAACCAACGCCGCGGCAGGAAATCAGCTATGATGTCCAGATGAACGTGACCAGAACATCCGGGAAGGGAATTTCTGTACGCACGACGACGGGATACCCTTGATGCATACTTACCTACCTGTACGTGCCCCGTTGTTGGAGGTATTCTGCAGTCGAAAATCAGAAATATTTGTATTAATTATAATTTCATGGTGCTGGTGTACGGTTTCTGAATGTAAAATAATTCTGGAAATACTTAAAGAGGGCCCAGATCTCATGTTCTGGGGACAGTATGCGAAATAATACATTTTCAAAACTGTTTGTAATACTTACTGCTTTTGAAATCTCTGATAAGTATCCACCTATCTATTACTGACAGCCTTGGTTCTTGTAGTATTTCTGTTTTCATCTACATTCAATATATTAGCCTTTTTAATAACAATAAACAAATAGTACCTGTGTACTATAACAAAAAGCAACACATTCATGTACATAACCTAGAAGCTAAAACAATTTCTTCACACATTTACCTGACAACGCCAGTTCTTAAATAAAGTGCTTCTTATTCATTGAAACACTATGTACCTTGTGTACGAAATGTTCCAAGCAGAGAAATAGCACAACTCAGTATTCCTTGTCCCCTTCTAGAATTCTCTTTTTGATTGCTTTATACTTACAACTATGGTAAGGTAGTTTGTTTATTTGTCTACTCCAATCTACTTCATCTGCTCTCGTTGTAAATAAATTTTGGACGCTTTTTTTGTCCTAAATCTATGTTCTCTTTTTTTTATTCGTATTGGAGTAGTGTTCTAAGAGGACCTTAGAACCGGCTCTACTTTTTACTTTACAATAAGCGCAGATGGACTAGACTGGAGTAGACAAATAAACTAACCACTAATAAACCACCCTCTAAGACACATACCTACCCCGAACGATTTTTTCTTAAATTGCACCCCTCATCTCTTTGGCATTATGATCAAGGTACGAAGAGTTTGGAATGCAATGGTATAAACAAAAATTGTATTCAAGATATATTTTTAATACTGAATGATGATGTTAATGATAAATAACATAAAGATTCTTACAAAAGTTAAATAAACATTAAATACATTCATAATTCATAAAATTAATCACTTACCTATATTTTTCAAAAAGACCACCATTCGACGCAACACATGCCTCAAACCGATCAATTAATTCCTTGGAAGTTGCTGCTGTAATCGTATTTATTGTAACGGAATTACATGCATGCCCAATCTTAAATTTCAAATTGTCTAAGTTCGTAGGCGGAGTAAAATACACAATTCCCTTCAAATACCTTGACAAAAAGAATCCAAAGGGCTTAATTGCAAACTGCACATATCGTTTGCTCAAGTGGCAGAACATTCATCCGGTGTATGGGCGATGTCAGGTTCAAATGCTATACGAGGTAAAATTTTTAATATAAAAATTGCCTCAAATTAATCACAGTGATTAACAGAAAGGCATTATTTAACGAAAGGGCTTAAGACTGGCGACCAAGCTGGCTATTGCATGAGACCGTACCAGTTCATCTGTTGTCATGATGTACATGATTTAAATACTCTACAACGAGTTATGAGATGAAGCGCCACTATGTAAATAACGTCGCCCTATCAAAGTTCCTTCAAAGATGTATGGATCAATAATACATATTTCCATATCTTCTGCCACAGTTCTAACTGAAATATATACATAGATGCAATTCAACTTAAGCCGGTACATGTAGTTGCATTTATAAAAATGCTTGTATCGTTTGCCACAGGATGTATCTTTAGATGTTTATTTATATGGATTTAGTCCAGAACTACCATCGAATCAGCATTTTGAGACAAGTGTCCATTCACTTAGAATATTTTGTATTGTTCCTCCACATCTTTTTACTATACGAGTAGATGTGTTAATTTTCTGTGAAATTTCTATTACCCTTACCCGCTAGGTACATTGATACATTTATGATAATGATATAAATAATCTCCCTGTTTATGTGGATCTATGGTAAAACATAAATTGTATTGATATTAGCCGCAAACCAACTAGATGGAGAATACATAACTATTAGAGTACCAAGTATACAGAGAAAGATACCCCATTTAGTTTATCTTCTATTAATCGATTATTATAAGCTAACACAGCACATTTCACAATTTTAACTTAATATTATAACACAATGACAACGATACAACAAGTGCAGCGAATATTAAAGCAGCAGCATATTCGATCTCATAATGTAGGTATATGACCGATATTCATAATTATGCTAATTGGTTTAAACCCTTTTTAATTGAAGAACAAAGAGATTATGAAACATACATCGAGATGTTTCGTCACTAAAGTGGCATAACTTAAGAATTTTTTTATAGAAATATTAATTAACATGCATCTATGAGAATGCTAGAAACGGTAAAGCGCCTCAAAAAGTGCGTTTTTTTTTTTTAAAAAAGTTGCGCGAAGTAGCAACTGAAGTCGCTGGAGCAAATACTAGCAGGATCCCAAATAACAAAACCTTTTTTTGAACAAATTTGGGCATTCTTTTTTAAAAACGTAATAGAAGTTAAAATTTAAGAACACCATCCTCAAGAAATGGTAATTGTGTAGTTAGTTACAAATATGATTTGTTAATACTTCGCAGGTTGAATTGTACATAGTTAGTGTATATTCTGAGCAAATTGTAGTTTCGTATCGTTTCTAATTCTGAAGATTTTAGTAGTTGAAGAAGACGGTCGAAATACACTCTTAGAGTAAAATTACTGAACATATGTATGTACTTTCAGACTTGCATTTTATTATGATTCTAGAAGATTGGCTTTTTTTACGCTATGTCAGATTTTTAACCAATTTCGATCAACTGTGCGACGCTTTGCTCGATCTTACATCTCCACAAATAAGGGAGATATCACTTGTAACTTGTGAATGCAATGCTAAAAATATAACTTTCTATATTTAAGGGTACATACAGAACATTATATATTGCAAGTTATTTTAAACGCGACATATGCTGTTCTGTTTATTTTCAAGGTTTTACAGCCAATCGTAGAAAAATTTAAATAAAATAATTCTCTTCAATCAAATGTTATACTAATAAAAAGGATTACTTCATCAAAAAATTTGGTTTTTGAATGGGGACAAATGCTTCTTTAAATATAGAATAACAAAAAATAATATTTTTTTTTAAGGCTGTAGGATTCTTGATTTAATCACATGTTAATAAATAAGAGTACCTCCGCTTTAAGTTAATGAAATAATTAAAAAAAAAACTACTTCTTTCATTAGAAATACCTACGTGTTTGTTTAAATGTAATAATATTGCTTTGAAACAAATGCTTGGGATCCATCAGAGTATTTTTATATTCACTTGATCTTTATCTACAAAAGTATTCTCTATTTTATAAAGTACAAGATTTGTTGCCGTGAGAGATATTTAACGCAATATGACTAGAAAAATTAATACATCAAACCGCTAGTTGGCGTGTATTTTCAAAATGGGCGCATAATCGTTCTTAGAAAAGAGGTGCATTACGTTGAAAGTCATTAAGTTTTGTCTATAAATTGAGGCACTACATTTTTAGGACGAATTTGATTGTCAATCATTTCATTACAAGTTACAGTGGAATAAAAACATTTTCTCAACATTACGCTGCGTTCAAAATTAAATATCACACATTTAATCTTGAAATATGTTGTTACAGTTTTCAGTTAACTGAATCTCAAATTTTAATTATCCTGATAAAGAAATAATTTGGATAGCTGTGCCCTGTCGAATAGTTTTTATACATACATGAATATTCTTGAGGATATAAGCTCTTAAATTAGGTCTTCCTAGTTTAAAATTGCGGAACTGAAGTAGCCAAACAACTTCCGCAGACAACACGTTATCATAAATATCGCAGACATTAATAATGGCGAATACACTCTTATACTGCGATGAATTTTAATTGATCATTTACACACGATTATTTATCACGTTTTTTCAAGGAAGCCAATTCTTATACGGATGGAAATTAAATTTATCACGCCGGTGCAGATCTGGAAGTAAAACGATAAGCAGGTAGTTATGCATAATTATCAATTGCCCGAAAAATTATTCATCGAAACGATGAAGGATAGCGGTCCGACAAGGTAGATACTTACAAACTGGTGCCTTCGAAATTAATGAAATACACGTATCCGTATAATTAAACAATTAACGCTTCGTGGGTGTCTGTACGTTGTTCAATCGGCTCCTGTGAGAGCATTAATCAGAGCAGCAGGTATTTCGCAACGGCAGCGTACTGATTACACGGTACATATTAGCTGCTATGTTAATTAAAATTTAAGTTTCCTCAGATTTTAGTGCGATAGGGTGCGGATATTTTTTGCTAATTTACCTGTAATAAGATAACGCACATTAAAATATATTATGGTACGTAATGATAATGAACCCGTTTCTCTGGAAGCCGAGAACTTACACTGTCAATATCTTTAATTAATAACGAAGGAGTGTGCGTAGATATACCTTAAGAACGGATTGCCAACGTATCCCACATTCCGAATTCCACTCGCATTTTTTTTCTTCTCATTCCATTCGTTTTCGTGCCGGTCGTATTAATTCCTAACATTATCAATTTAATTAAATTATACCTGTCCGACCCTCTTCATTTATATACAAACGCTAACATCACATTCGTGTAGTCCCAAGCCACCGCATTAAAAGCTCGTCAAGATAGCTGCGGATAATGCGTCAGACTCTTGTAAATTATGAATTCAACGTGGAATTTGTCATAATGCTTACGACATAACTGGCTCGCCTCGAATGCATTTAATTGTTCAAATGCATTTTGTGGCGAGAGAGGGTGTAGGTACTCTGAATACACACGCGATGAAATTTATTTACTAAGGCCATTTGATATTCGGAATATTTAGATGTGTAGATTATTTTCCTGAAATGACAACTTTCACGAAGAATCTAAACTAAATAAACACAGAGTATTTTATAACACATGCTCGCACAAGTTTTGGTGTTATCTTGTGGCAATCTACACAAATAGTTTCTCTTGTTGAAAAAGTTATTTAACAATTTGATTTACGACAAACTCGCTATCTTTGATGAACGGGATTGATCTCTACCAGTGAATATGTTGTTACATGAAAATTATTCTTTAAGAACCTTAATACAATATTTATGCTACTACCTAATAAACTAAAACTTGAGGTACTTGAGGCACACTTATTGTATTATTATGCAGTTGGTGAATTTATAGCTTAGTCCTTTTTACTACGTTTAATAGCTTGTCAAGTATTCCTTTTCCCTGCAGATCTGTGTCAATCACTGTGGTTGGTCTGAAGGGACAGTTTTTTTCTTTTTTTTTTCTTCATTTAAATCAGACTTGTCCGACTTATGGCCATCGATAAAGCACAGTAGCTTTAGGCTTATTGTAGCACGTCTGTGTGTTTAAGTCACCCACTCTAACATAGTGGAGGGGTCCACTAATCTGCGCAGATCCCTCACCAAGTGGGAAAAGTATGTATCTGGGTCTTCGCCTTCCACAATCTAATACCTGGCAGTCGCATAGTTTATGATCGGTTGTTTCCGGTTCTGTCCCGCAGATTTCACATTTTGGGTCTCCATCAAACACCCCAACTTTTCGCAAGTATTCCCTCACCGCAGCATGTCCGACCATCAGGCCCGTAATAATGCAGAGCCGTTTTCTTTTCAGCTGCAGCAGTTCTTAGTTCTTTTCCTCCATGCTTTAAAGGTTCTACCATGCATTATATCTGGTATGTTTCCGGAATTCTTGTTGCTTGATCCGGACTCAGTCGCATATGCCTTTCCGGGCAATTTGTTTTGTAATATGGAGAAAAAACTCCTGGGTCGTACGTGTTTATCTCTGACCTTCTCTTTGCGAGTTTGTCAGCGCTTTCGTTGCTACCAAACGCTTGATGGCCCGGTAGCCAAATCAAGCAAACCTTGTTCTGGCCTGAAAATTCTACTAATTCATCGAGGCACTCCGTTACCAGCTTACACGACACTTTCCGGCTTATTGTTAGTAATGCCTTTAGTGTCGCTTAGCTGTCCGACATGATGTGAATTCGTCTGTTGGTCACCCTTTTCACAATCATTGTTTTTGTACAATGGAGCATAGCATACACCTCGGTCTGAGATATAGAGCCATACTCCTTCAATACATAGCTTTTCTGAGACTATATCCCTGCACCGACACCATCAACATTCAACATGTTTTTAGGTGCTTAAACCACCACTTAAGATATTCCCATACCTATGCCTTACCTTTCCACCTGGTTAGTTATCGAGGTGTGTTTTGTTTTTGCTTCTTTCGGGGATGCTTCACGTTACATAGTCTACATATATGTTCGCCTTTAAAGACTCCTACTCTGTGTAGTTACTCCTTTAAGCAACCATGACTTGTTCTTATTGTTAGATTTGTTATCATTCTCAACTGTTTTTGGTTTGGAGACAACAGATATGCAGTCAAGAAATAGGATAGTTTCCTCATCATGCATTTGCTGCGTCTCCGCCTGTCAACATTCTTCCAATGAATCTAGTGTTTTCTTATGATTCACGCAAAAACTGCATCACCTATCATCAGACTCAGGTGAGTGACTCGGTGATAATTGTGAAAATAATAGGATACAGGCTCCCTTGTGGCCCCTGCTACTAGGCTATATAATAGGGTTTCTGTCGACTGCCCATAGGGTTTATTTTTTCAGCTGTCTGTGGACGTACATTTCCTCTACTGCAATTTTGACATTTTTTACGGATAGTAATCACAAAAATAGTAAAATTTAACGGGTTAGGAACACCGAACACCGAAACAACACGTTTGCTCTTGGATGGATTTGTTGGTTTTAACCTTTTCAATGTAATTTACTACATTGTTTTATTGTTTCAATTGAAATTTGAGAACACATTGATCTAAAATTTCGGGTTCTACGTCGTTTTCTCTATTCCAATTATTGTATCTCTAAAGAAGCTGATAAAGAATTAGCGAAAGCTCAGATGAACATATGAAGGAATCGTTTTAATTTAAACAGTTTGGCTGCCTTCCCAGTAACCTTTCAACTTTGGTCCTAACAGAGCCACCACTACCACTTCTCTTCAAAAATATGTAGTTATTCACATTGTAGCATTCATTATGAAATATATATTATATATAGGAAGTTAAAAACTTATGTCCAATATGCACACATTTAACCCAATGAAATAGCTTTTTTACATGAAACATAAGGTATTTTCCTTAACTAGATCATTGCTGATCGTGCCTACTCTGCGAGTTTCAAAATTAAACTTGTATTATAAGCTAGTAAAATTCGAATGCGTCATTAGAAGTACCATCCTGGGTTTATTATAGAAGATTTCAGTAGAGTACGGTTCGTGACCAGGGCTGGTATTTCGGCACGCCCAGAGGGATTCTAGGTTCTCCAGTATCCACTATATGTCACTTTGTGTATTCCAACTTTTATCTCTCACTTAAAGTAAATATCTTGTGCAGTGAATTTAATATGGTCTCTATTGTAGCTATTGAAGAGCAAGTTTTGGAATTTTGTTTGTGTTTCACATTCGCTTGCCTCTACGTAATCTTAGTGCCAAATCAGGCAACTATAGTTAATGTGTGTCTTATCACTGCTGGTGGTGCAGCGAGGTTTCTATCGCCTTGCTCTCCCGATCAATCTGCCAGTTCTTATCACACCCTGTTTGTGTGTTTTTCTTATCTGATCAAGATATTGTTACCAGTTTAAGAAACGGTGAATAACGTTTTAACATATCGAAATAACTACTACGGCATATAAATGTTCAATATTGAAATATTCGGGTCAAGTTAACCCGCTAGCACCATTGAACCAGATTAAGTAAGTTGGTGTGAAATCTGGTATAATCTTCAAGTGTATTAACAGTATAAGAAGCTTTATATCATCTACAAACATTTAAGCATCATGATCGACATACCCTAACAAATATAAATAGCAAAAACAATAGTGAATCTAAATGTGAACCTTGAGGGGAATATTAGACAATATTATATATATTGCATCTTTCTCCAAGATCTATCTGTATATTGGATTAAGGAGAAAAGGGAAGAGAGATTTGATAGTACACAAAGCTAATTAATTGTAAATTCAATAAACTGGCAAACCCATACAAAACTTTCATATCTCCATTATAATGTGTGCCGCTAACCTACAAGTCAATGCTAAAATATTGTTGGCGCTGAAGAACTGTATACAAATTGCTTTGAAAGAAAGTAATTGTGCCGCCAATAAACCAACAAAAGCCGTTTATTAAACTGAGGCAGTTCGATCTATGTGGTAATGTAAATAATGATAAAATTTATTAGATAAAAAATGGCGATCATCAAAGTTTGCTTACCACACACGCACGCTGTTTTTTGCCAGCTGATTTAGTACCGCAATGTGCATCTTACTGCAACTTATTTGAAAGCCATTAAGTTTTTTTTTTCACCTAGCTCTGGAAAGAGCGGTCGCGCCGCTCAAACGCTACATCTCTCTATACCCAAGTATAGAGGAGGTTCAGTACCGGCTCGCTGGAAGCCTTGGGGATAGGGATTACAAGAACACATGTATTCCATATGCTCTCTCGGCCGTACGTCGAATAAATTGAAATTCTATTCGTCAGATTTATTTTTATGGTGGCGTTTTATGTGAACACCTGCTGATGGAAACTCGACTTGCTTTCCTAAACAGAAAGGAAAAAATATTACCCCGATCGTTTGAAGTTATGATTTGAGGATCTCTTACGAAATATACCAAGTTGAAAGTTTAAAATTGTAGACGATAATTACAGGGTATAATGTATTTTCTTAATCACTGCACGAGGTAAAATATATCTAGGCGCGTATGTGTACCTATACCTATCTGTGCGTGGCTTTTACACGATATATTTCTTTTAGTAAGCTTTGGTACTCCAGTAGAAAAGCAATAGTGTATGCATATAAAATATACATATAGATTTATAATAGTTGTCTACTATTTATGTATCTCTACTTAATCGAAAATGTTATTTATTTCCTCCATTCTAGCATTATACAATTATACAATCAATTTCCATTTAATTCACTGCGAAAGGAATGTGAAATCGCTCTAAGGTCCATGTTAATCGACATTCCTACGTCGGTAGCTGTTTATCTTATTTAAAGTATTAATTAGATATAATTAATAATCATACCTTCAAATTAATTAAACGTAGAAAATAGATACTTTAAATAGATAATTTTTTATATTGAAATAATAACCAATTATCATACATTTTAAGAAATACCTAAGGCAAGTCTGAAATCTTGGAGGACTTTCGATACGATCTACCATCAGCTATTGTATGTAGGTATGCTAAATTATGCTTTTATAGATTGTAAACCTGCATCTTTTCTCCGAACGTACCTTAAAGACACAAGGAAGAGGATTTTACCGAAACACAGAACAAGGTATGAGGGGAGTATTAAGTATCTACATAATATGAAGAATGCTCAACATGTCCTCAACATCCATGTATAGATGTAATGCTTTCCTTATTTTTCATAATAAAGTTTAACCTTAAATGGTAATCTTTCTTTATTGCTTAAGTAGATACCAAATTTATGAATCGATGTGAGCATTTTGCACATTCTTGATTATTTTAAATAGAAACCTTTTTTTTTTATTTGTATTCTAATTTTACCTAGTTGTAGGAATAAGAGAAACATCGTTCGATACCTTAAGTCTGGACCTTACAATAAATGCAAAGGACATATAAAAATGAAGACTTTATTGTTTCTTTTTGTTTTGGGAACCATCGAATCTCAAGCATTCTGAAACAATGCAGCATTTCACCTTTTCCAAACTCCTATTTTTTAGCCATGAAATCATACCAATTATTCCAATATCTCAATGGCCATATAACAATCTGCATAATTGTCTGCCTGGATGATTGAAATAAACCTCTGGGTTCGTCTTTGCCTTGTCAACAATTGCCTGCCATTTAGCGTCCAAAGTCTCGCCTTCCTTATCTTCCTATTACACAGTCTGCTGTGAGTATCGCATGTGTTGAATGCCTATTTTTTGTAGATGTATTTTCAGTGCGAAGCATCCTGTTGGGGGATTTGCTACTCTGCGAAGATGATTCTTACTTGGCTTTAGTTATTCCAATTTGACAGTGTCTTAATGAAGGTGTTTCAATCAATTTGGCTGTTTTTATTGTTCCAGTGTTCTTTGCGTTTCGCTTGGATCCAAGTCCTTACCTGCTGTGTTTTAGAATACTTGCAGATTAGGCAAAATGGAATCCTTTTTTTTAAGACTTCTTTTATTGGTTTCTATTGCACAGTGCAAAATGCATACGCCTCTGCTTAAAAAAGCAATGAAATGGTGATCATTGTATTTCTTAGCTAATTGCATACTTCAGCTGCAGTTCCGTTCTGCCGGTAGATTAGATCAATTCATCGTGCGATTCGTGATTTCCACTTCAATATTTCTGTTAGAGATAAGGTCGAAATCGTGTGGTGTTATCTTATTCCCAAAAGATGGTGCTCAGACCCAAATACCTGCCACTTTGCTATTTCTTACATTCTGAGATGCCCTATTCTTGCCTCCCCTATAATCACCAAAACGGAGTGGTGGAAGACCTTTACATTCCACTGCTGCTGCAGAAGTAGTGCTAATTGCTTCCGTTATTCCTAAATACGCAAGCCATTCTATCTTACTGAATTAAGTTATTGATTTTAATTTTCTGAAGCTGTCAAAGTTTGGAACAATGACATTAAGGTTCTGCTTTCTCGGACCAGCCTTATTAATTCGCGTCGAACCTTCAGCCACCCAAGACCAGCTGATTTCCTATTACACAATTAATATTCACTAGAAACAGGAAATTATGTGATCTATTGTGATTGTGTGGGGAGACTTGACTGTTTACTAGGATGCCACACGCAGTAGTTTTTTCACAAGGCTCAATATTTTAACACATTTTTTGGCATTAGAACTACAGAAAGGTTTACTTCTTATGCCTCATGATCAAGTCTGCACTCTAAGAGAAAAAAAGAAATTAATAAGACTCTTTTTTTACGTAGAAGACAATTGGATGTGTTGAACGGAATTCATCATACATTATAGCATCAGCTCATCAAAGAATGGCTAGAATAGTATGTCGTTTTGATGATCGAGAAACACTGCATGATACTCGGCCTTAAGCAAGAAGAAAATGCACATGAACTATTGAATGCTCTTTTCTGCTTTGAGGAACTTGTGCGTGTGCTGATAATCAGCAAACACATGCCTTACGACATTCTGCGTCGCTGCAGTTCAAATCATATCGAGAACAAATTATTGATGGTAATGTCCATGTGATCTCATACGTATGAATTAGTATGTGACAGTTATGTTTTTTGGTTCAACAAAATTCGAATTCAGTTCGAATTCAGAGCTGGGTTTATTTAATAAACATAAAATAATTACCACATGACATATATCTGTGGAGAGTTGGATGATTCAGGTAAAGTGACGTAAGAAGAGCCGGAGGTTCGATCTGCACACAATGCTGGTTAATTAAATGACTTTTCTTCTCACTGAAGTGATACCATTATAGCTATACCAATGTATGCAACAATCACTAAACCTTTAAATAAATGCTTTTCTGCTTTAACTGTAATTTTTAATGTGAGGTAATTTTCTATGTTAAAAATTTTTTTATGTTGTGTGTAATTTTTGCAATCACTAAACCTTCCGATCTTTTTAAAGATTCTTCGTTCAATGAAAGGATGCCTAAAGGAATTTGGGTTTAACACTACGCACCCTTATCATAAACCATGTAATAGAACAGGAGAGACAGCATTAGGTCTCTGGACACGAAAGGACCAAAAAGTAACCCATGCGATTATTTTGATCCACTTACCTGATGTCTGTACGGATTAGTACAAGGTGTTAAGATTTTAGAATGGTAGTTGTAGTTTAACTGGTAGAAGGAATATGAGAGTAAGCTTATAAAAAAAAAACAAAGTGGTTTGCAGACATTTCAGACGGCTTTTAAAAAAATCTCTCTCTATCAATTGTTATCATCTAATTCGTCGCTCATAAACTCTACGGCCTCTTTGCTACAGACTCTTTGGGAGTAGGTTGACACCAGCACCTATACATAAATGGACAAGGCATGTTTACGCATTTATATTTTAGGAGTTAACATGTCGAATAGCTTCAGCTAAATATTACCTGAAAATATTTTCTTATTATTTACATACATTCCAGGTCATAAATACGATTTTATTAAATTTAATCATAAAGTTGAACTTTCAATTGCGGCTAAAAACGAATTTAGATTTTAAAAGACTACACAAACCTAAAAATAAAATATAATTATTCTGGTGCATCTTTTCCGGGTAACACGCCTTAAAAGAATTTGAATATATTAAATATATATTCCGCAGGGTTTGTCTTATTAATGGACGTAATTCTTCTTCATAAATCAATTTAAATTGTTTCGCTGGACATTCTACCTGCTTTCATCTCTCTTCTTTTTCTGTTATGGTCAGTCGTGATATATTACACAGCCGAAGTGTTGTCAAAGAAGTGCCCGACACATTAACCGTACAATGCACAGTACTGTAATGTGACTTGAGGCCGTTCAGCCTTGCAGAGCGTAATCCTTTGATTCCACTGCCAACACCGGCTACCAGTATATAATATTGTAACTACGGTGAAATCCTTCCCTTAAGTAGCAAATTCGGATTATTTTATAGATTATTAATTCTACTATATTATCGACATCTAGTTTTTCCTCTACATATTTGAATACTGAGTGAATATTTAGGCGCAACATTTACTTAAAGTGCGTGTCTTACCCTTAATGAATAACAGATTAGCCACACAAATTACCAGTGAGACTTATGGCCGTAGATGGAAATTGAAGCTCCCTGTAAGGATCTGAACAATGTGATTGATATACTTCAAGTTGGAATCGCTAATGGAGAAATCTTCGTAGAAAAGTTCAACGAGACAGCGCGGCGTATTTCATTGCCATATGTTCAAACACGGTATGCCGTTTGTTTAAATTTACCGGGTGGAATTGATCTAACGGAAACGAGATTAATGCCTTGATATTTGACAATGCGTTTATTCCTTAATGCCCACGAATTGTGTAAGATTTGCTATAATTGTTATGCTTTCAGTGTTAAAATTTATTTATTTATTCCTCAGAACCTCTCAATAGAAACCAGCATGCCGGAAGGAACGTTAACTAGCAGGTATATTTCCAAAACTAGTAACGGTATAGAAGAAATCACACGAAACTGTTAAGCGTAGGTCTAGGGTTTAACATTTTTTGATCAAGCCGATAAACTGTCCAATTTAGGATCTCTCAAACTGTTTTGGTGGATCCTAAATTGAACCACCTATAATCCTTTCGACACTTCAAATGGGCGTAAACTTTAAATTATACAAATTGCACAGTAAGAAATGTAATATCCAAAGTTACGAACATAAGCTGTTTATTATAATTGGCGTCAAGCATGATAAAGTAATTTCAAACAAAGGATTTAAACATTAACAAATCAGTAATTAATTCTTTCACCAGCAGAAGAAAGAGCATCACAAAGCAGCTACTGTGGAGTGGGTGAACAACTTAACTACTCCATTGGGGTAAAATATTAAAGAGTAGTGTTTCGTCAGATGCTGCACGAAACATCATGGTCAAACTAGAATAGGGTCAGAGCATCTACCAACCTTAATAATAATAATAACTATCTTTATTGTCCAACAGATATACTGCAATCCAATTAAGATACAAATTATGTAGGATAGTGCAGCGCAGTATGCAACAAGATAAAAGAATAAAAATATACGGTTATAAACTTCAAAGATATACAATCCAAACCTAACTTATACTAGCACTTACAAGATGATGGTGCAACTGCCAATTGTCAAATGATGGACACGAACTATCATGAGGAAATCACACTGAAGAAACGTACTCGAGTTTAGTTCGTACAAAGGAGTAAACGTTTTAAGTAGAGATAGGTGTGTAAATTGTCGGCGAGAACGTATCAGAAAGGCAAGCGAAAGAGAGGCGGCTTTGCAGATTAGATTGGCATGCTCAGAAAATTGTAGTTGGGAGTCAAAAGTGACTCCTAAATTTTTGGCGGGCTATATTAAACTCATCAACTGAGTAATAAAAATAATGAGACTATTCCTTTTAAAATAAGACACAACCATGCATTTTTCAGTAGTTAGACGAAGTCTACTAGCTTTGTACCAGTCATTTATAATGTCAAAGATAGGTTGGAGAACGACCGATTCATCAGGAAAAGAGAACTATGAATAATCTTTAAGCGATCTACGTACGCTAGAAATTCGCATTTGATTTGGGCAAAAGGTCATTAATGTAAACGCAGAAAAGAAGGAGATGGAACTCCGAGGCACTCCCGACGAAGCAGCTTAGCAGCTAGAAACCATCGCTTGAGACAAAGCACGGTCTGTTGTCAAGATGAGAGGCTACCAAGTTACTGACGGAAGAGGCAAATCCCATTACAGAAAGCTTGAAGGCAAGTAAACCGTGGTCAAGACTATCAAATGCCTTCTCAAAATCCATGCAGATGACATCGGTCTGCCGACGCTGTTCCAGTTCGCCGCTGAGGAGTAAGAGAACCCAGAAATGTAAGGCTTCAGGCAGTTATATAATTTAGAGTGAAGAGTGTTCATAAGCTTTGGCGCAAGCGAATAAAATACTGATGGGAAGGTAATTATCTATGTTAGAAAATTCACCATTTTTAAAGGCACGAGTAATACTGGTTAGCTTCCAAAAGTCGGAAAAGGTGGAGGTGGCCAAAGACAAATTAAATAGGGTGCTCACGGACGCACAATCGCGTATAATAAAGTTTGGGAGTCCATCAGATCCACATGGAAACTCACACCGAAGCTGTTGAATGGCAGCCTTAAGTTCAGGGAAGAACTGGGAAAAAAAAACACCTGGACGCAGTGACAGAGAGAGTCGACGAAGGAGTGGTGGAGCTGGTTTGAAAAACACTAGAGAATCTGCTAGCAAAACCCTCAACAATTGCAGAAGGGTTGCATATTTCTTCTCCATTGTGCATTATGCAGCCAGGTATTGTGAATCTGTCACTCCTCTGATAAACAACTTTTTTAAATCTATGAGGAAAGACCCACTTAGAACTGATGACATAGGGTATCCTCATTAAACTTTACCATAAGCGTAAAAAATATGCTATCCTTCACAGATGAATCCAAAATAAATCAAGAAATAACAGTTCCAATTACATACACTCACTTCTTCAAGACACAGGTGCTTAACATTTGCGCCACAGAAACCATGAAGGAAAACATACAATGCGTATTTATATCTGCAGTAACGGTTCCATTGAGGAAACATCCACATAATGCAATTAATAAATGAATTATTCTTCACATGTATCGGCTGAAAGCGTTCTCCAAACGAAAATACAAGTTCAGCGTTTTTCGACCTCCAAATACATTTTTGAAAATATAGCGAGTATTCAGGTACAAGTGGCAAACCTTGTAGTAGAGATACAGCAGGATAAATATCCAGTAAGTATTTATATATCATCAAATGTTTCACTATTTATGAGACAGCTGACAGGATATATTATTATTTCTTAAATTATAAGAAGTCGTCACATCGCGGATTCCTATTTAGAAGCAAGAAATGTGCAATTATCAACGATTAGCCACTTACCTGACACAGTGCTATTGGTCATTAACCAAAGTTATAAGACAGGCATTCTTGCTAAAACAGATAAACTTCAAAATTACAACTTTAAAAGAAATATTAGATATATATTCAGTTATCTTTCAAAGGTCTGAAAAGCTATCGAATATCATTTATTTTAAATAAAACTTTGAAAAGGTTGACGTTGTACAAGACGAATAACATTAATGTTCCTGTAAGCGATTAAAATCAGCAAAGTGACTTTTAAACAGCGTGACGGCGATGATGCCATTTATAGAAATTGGAAAGCAGTGCAATAAATAGCTTTACAATGAATTTTTCTGCTGTCTTGGCACACGGTGCACGAGCATTAGACCTAGCATGAACGTACATACATGTTGTAAAATACGGTAAAGGTCGTATGTTGAATGACTTATTTCTCGCTTTATAAATCTTTCTAGTGATATTTAGACTTTCAACGACAAAATGCATGTATTTAGCGAAACGGAATAAAAAATATCAAGGCTAACTGATCAATTTGTAACTACTAAAGTGGATATTGTCGGGCGGTAAAATGTCGGAAAAAAAGTGTTACCGAGCAATAAATTGTATTATTATTGTGACACGATACTAATAAAGGCTAAACACTGACAGGTTGCGATATATTCCATTAATTATGGGTGGTGATTTTTTATTGGGTATATAATAATATTGAATTATTCTATTTTAGGGCATACACAAACAAAAGTAGACATTTTTTGTCATCTAAACTATGGAGTAAGGTCAAACGAATAAATATCAACATGTATACAAATGAATATTAGGTAATATTAAAGAACTATTACGATTAAGAAACTGCCTTTTCAATAACGAGCAAAAAACGGACTATAGGAATATTTGTAAACTAAATGTTTCAATACTTCCACTTGATATTTTCGAATGAAAAGAATAATAAAAATGCTATGGCTTTCGCGTTAGCTGTATAAGAAGACATATTAAAAGTGTAGGGAAAATGTGGGGTATATTTTTGACACATCTAAGTAATTGTCTCAAGAAAAAAGAAATACACTGAATATTCCAAATGATACAAGCGCTATTATAGTACATGAAAACATGATAAAGAAAATATTAATGAAAGCAATATCTTGACAATTTGAGCACACGCCCTACGTTGAACTATTATCTATCTAGTATCTAAATTTATAAATATCGTAGGGCTCCCAGTACAGTGCGTTTTGATAACTTTGTTACTTTAAGTGGAATAAGTTAAATTTTAATAAATCACGTGCTTTGCATTCAATGTTGTAATAAAACAATATCACGTTCTATTAAAAAAATTGTTAGTTTGAAGATATCCATATTGGAGCTAAGTTTTTGAACACCTTGCATAGAATCTAGTGATGATGAGATTTATAAAAGCAAAGGGTTGTATTATACAGCGATGCTCAGGCACATGACAAGACTAGTTTTCTTTAGTGCAACCGAGAAATAATAATTTTGCACTAACTTGTTCCCTTGTTTTAGAATCAGATATTATCCGAATAATTATTTATCTAGAAAACGAACTAAGGAAGAGAAATGTTGTCTGAGTATAAACTAGAATTATTGACCCAAAATAACAGAAAACGATTTTATTTTAACAAAAAGAAAATAATTATTGTCTGTTGTGACTTTATATAACCTACAGTCAAAAGTATTTCCTTAGTAAATAATTTCTATCCTGATTAATAGTTTCGAATTTCTATTTAACTTTAATCCAGTCCTGAAATTGCATTTTCCTTGTTTTTTTTGCACTAACACATTATTAAGTAAGATTTATTATTTTATAAAGAATTGTTATGTTAGAGGATTAAACTATCCAGTTCTTGGATTGCAACCAACCAAAGTGATAGAAGTGATCGCTTCTGGGTGGGTAACTACCTTTTGTTTCGTGCTATGTGCAAAGTTTGAATACCTATAGAAGGGCCCAAGAAAAGAAGCTAGGCAAACAGCTGATAAAATCTATTTTGTTTTATCTATGTAATAAGAGAAACAATGCATAAATCGTGCTAATTGTGAATTCACTTTCAAATACGTCCAAAATAATTTCTATTTCTGTCAAACAAGCTCATACTCCAACGTATTGTGTTCTAACAGTTTGAGTTTTGCTTACTTATAACAGCGTAGTACTCTGATGCAGTGTTCTAAGATAAGCGGTGGCGCACATAATTATAAATGCACCACATACCTTATTTTAAAGAAGCGGTATTGTTGCTCTTTGTGTACCACAAATACTGTAATAATCTTACATAAGTCCTTTTAGTCAATAAGTGTATTCAAATACCGTATTACCGCTATGTAAGACCAAATATGAGAGTGCTGCATCCATCAAAAGCTTAATTTTTAGAAAAAAAGAAAACGATTTGACCGTTAATACTGGAAAAAAATATCAGGCACAATGTAATTGTCTTACTCTAAGTTCTGGTATATATCATGAATCAAACCCTTCTTATCCACTTCGTGTTTTATCCTTTCAGTTTTAAAATTACCCGTATGTTTGATGTTATAACTAACGAAACGTAGCTCATTCGGTAGCCACGGTAAAGAGTTATCGCTTTGAGGACATCCGCACATATGCAGCACGATTGGCCGACTGAAATATTGTTCAGGAAATGGAGTGAATGTTTTCTATGGTACTTGAGTTATCGTCGTCGCAAGGACATCGCTGGCTTAAGGCACCACTGGTGCACATTACGTCAATGTTACACAAGCCACTGACATATAGCAAGCCACTCTAATAATTAAATTGCATCAGAGCATCAATCTCGTAAAACTGTGCCTTGATGGTACTTACGGTTCTGGCTGAAACGCGACGCGAAGTAATAGGCATAGAGTTTTTTCTATTCTTATCTGAAATACCTTGTTGCGTTAATAAATTATAAGAAAAGTATATCTTGCGTTGAGGATCTTACTTTCTCCATTCTTTGCTCAAACATATGCAAGAATTGTAGCGTAAATGTGACAGTCTGTCTTGTTTCTTCGACGAACTATTTTAAATAGAAGATGATGTCGGCATAAAAGCTACATCATTTGAAACTATTTTGTCATCTGCAGCCCTTCTTATATTTTCCTTTCCAATATTAGTCTATAAAATCTATGCACTGCACACCTGTAATTGGAACCCATGCAGGCTATTTTTCGCTATCCGATAACCCTATTATTCCCTATATTAATCAGATTAAATTATATTAGAATTGGAATTGCCATAAAACCCTGTTTCACCACGAGGTATTCAAATCTATTGTGATATCGGTTATCCTAGAAGATGTCCTTCGCATTGACACAGAATATGAATAGTCTTTATCAATCGTATGATTGTTTATACCTATTTAGTCTACAGTAACCAGTTAGTCTAGTCTAGGTGCTATAACTTTAGCATTCTTCGTGTCTTTAGGTAAATTTAGCTGTTTGTTCGCTGATATGTATGACTGCCCTTATCCTGGTGACACTAGTCACCTCTCTTTTGGATATTGTTATTCATGATTTGGTAATATCTATGGGACAACCAATTCCAAGTAACACTTTTGGCGCCTTGGCCAGTACATCCACAGCCTCCTTTCTCTTCAAGCCTGTGTTTCAGGCTTCCCAGAGCAATCTTTTCCTTTTGATTTAGTGTCAACATTTGCGGAATGCCGTTGTGTCTTCACTGAAACTAACCGAAATAGGCGTTCTGGACTTTTCCCATATATTCCGGGTCCTGCACCATTGTTAGTCTTTCACCAGTTAATATACTAATACGAGTATGCTCTTGCCGATGGGTTTTTGTCGCACGGCTTCTTTTGTGGCTTATAAATCTGATTATCCGTTTTATATTTCTGAACCTTGGCATAACCTGGCATCCTTACGAGGGGAACCCTCCGTTATAATTAACTGATTATTATATGTTCTTCTTTTACATATTTTCTTAGTGCGTACATGCTTTCATTCCATTTGTATCTGCTTTGGAGAAATTTGGGATAACCGACATTTTATCAAGCCTATAATTTGAAATGCAAAAATTTAGATATCGTATACAAAATAGTTGCCAAACTAATACGGAAGGGACTAGAGAAATACCAGATCAAAGTGATAGGGAAATATCAAGAAGGTGTCAAACGTAGAAAATCGACAGTGGAATAACTTTACACATCAAAACAAATCCAAAGTAACACCTACGAACAAAACTTAGGTGTGCATATGCTCTTTATTGACTTCAAGCAGGCACATGATTTTCAGAGAAAGCTTGTATGAAGCACTAGCAGGATTAAAAATTCCAAAGAAAATAATGAACCTTGTCAACATGACAGTAAGAGGCACAAGAAGTAAAATTATGATGGATGGTAGTTTATTCAGAGCAATTTAGATTTGGGAAAGATTTAAGATAATGCGACCCCATTTAGAGAAACCTATTAAATCTAGTAGTAAGATCCAAACATCAGTTGTTCAAGTACAGCAGAAAAAATATATGAATTCTAAAGAGGTGTCCAGTTCGATAACTAGAAGTAACAATAACATTGAAATATCAAAAAACAGCAAGAAATAGACAAGCGGATCCTGAAAGGAAACAGAGCTTACGAGACATCATATGACCAGTTGTACTGCATGCTTGCGAGACATGGATAATTACAAAAACAAGATGAACAAAAATTGGAGATTTGGGAAAAAATTGAGGAAAATATCAAAAGGTATAAGAACAACAGAAGGCGAATGAAGTAGGGCCAAACAAAAAGTGGCTGAGGAAGTAAAAGCGAATATAAGTGGGATGGGTATAAACAAGTGGAAAGATACAACAACAAAAAACCGGAAAAAGTGTTATCAGTGCTATAAACTCTGCGAATTTTTGGCTGTTACTTTCGACGTTAGCCAATCTTATCAAGTTACTCTACCAATATTTGTTTCGTCTCCATAAGAACAAAGACGGAAATTTTGATGAGTCGTCACAGCAGGGAAATCATAACAAGTTTCAACGCCATACAGTACATCAATCAATTACTCTTATTTTTGCAACTCAAGGTTAAGTTTGTTTAAGCATCCGGTGGTATCTTACAAGAAATGCTCTATCGCACATCTAGTCACATCCTTTCAATTAGCCAAACGCGTTTCCTCTATGTCTATAAAGTCATTAGTGAGTATACCAGAAAATTAACTCGATATAAATCCAAATCTTGCAAAGGCTGTGTTGTTTTAAATATTTAAATATAACGCGTTAGTAATCCTTCTGTGATGATGAAATCAACATTAAGTCCTCGAAAATATTGCTGCTATTGTAGTGCTGCGTTCTTCGCCTGCTGAGCATTTGCTCAAGCATGGAAATTCTTTTTCTCAAATTTTGAAGTTCTCTTATTTTATGCTTCATCGATTTTTTGGACAGACCTACACGTCTTCAACTTAGCGTAAAGTGCCTGCTTCAGTTGTAATTTTGTTGCGTATTTAATGTTTTTCAAATCGTTGTGTGCAAGCATACAAGAAAGCCTTTATTTAGAATGAAATAATAGTTTTCCGTCCAGTAGTCTCAAAATTGGTGATGTTCACGACAGTGGTGCATTTGAATGAAGATTTTGTTCAGGTCAATCACGCTCTGATTATTTCTGCCACTACAATTCTACAATAGAACTGAAAATAGAACGGAGGTTCGTGGGTTATTATTATATGAGAAAACTAGAATAACATATTTTCCCGGTTTTAATTTAATTGCATCATTAACTAACTGTAAATTCTAATAATGTAGTATTACTAATAATCCAAGATGATTATCAACAATATACTGTATTGTCAATTTCCAACATTAATTTACAAAATATAAATACCACTCATGATCAATATTAACTCTGAAGTGGAAATTTTATGGAGAATTAACGCTTTTATTGAAATTTATGATCTACGATAACACACTTACACATCGCAAGCGTTACTGTAAGAAAGTTCGTGTTAATTAGTGAATTATTATTATTATTAACGGTGTACACAATTTATCTCTATTATTATATATTTTCCCGTTATAATATTATAATTATCCATTTAACGGTGAATACCAAAGAAATATTAATATAAAATGTTGTGTGGCGAAATATAGTAATTATGAAACTTATTATATAGCATACAATAAAATAAATTAGGGCGCATTCACCACAATTTAACTAAATAATGGTCTTTTTCGCGGGATGAATCACCAAAATTTTTATAATCTAAAACATGTGTAATTATCTGCATGACATATTAGAATAAATTTGTCATATCAACTAGTTCTAGTTTTGCAAACGCAATACAATTTCGTCTGTGCAATTATTACAATAATGCGCGTAATACCATTATTATTCCGTTGTTGTACTACCACGCAATCTTACTAACTTTGTAGAATTCAGTTTTATCTACAAGGTAACTTCGAAAGGAATTTCCGGCGTTTTTACCAATTAAATAGAAAATAAATTCCATAATGATACGGACATGCTGGGCACCGCTGCCCATAGAGCGATCTTCGACCTCAAGATCCCGCTCGAGGCCAAACAACTCCACCAAATCTATAATCAATCTTTGGAGATCGAACATAAATTTCGGCTGGACGAATAGAACTTATGTAATACCCGAAGCGAAATGGTAGCCGTATTACACACTTCGAGTTCCATTAAATACCAGTTTGATTCAATATCCGACCAAGCAATGACCGTTTCCATTGGCGCGGTTATAGAGTTGCCAGATATAATTGGAAAGACACCTAAAACTTCCTACCGGGCCTTAAAACAAAGGAGAATCGCGCCGATATTTATTGTTGTCGGCCGAATTTATAGTTGTCGGTAATCAGATTTATGAACGTCAATTACGTTTTCGTGAAAGTTGAGCGGTTAGTAGAGTTCGTTCAATTATTAATCAAACGGTTCACTTCGGTTTACATGCCCAAGATAATGAAGGACAATTAAATGAAATTTATGTTATGGACCTGGGATTAAGTCTTTAGATTTAGGTAATGATTATCAATTATTTTTCAAAGCTTGCACAATTACTTTTACCTGGTGGCGATATTGCTACAAACAAATCTACAAGTGCAACCTATATGCATGCATAGGTAGGTAGTTGTAGTCAACTTAACTTTCAAAATTTGTTTGATATTGGTCATCACATAATATAAATGAAGCAGGCTCTATGTAATTAAGATACCGATGTAAAAGTAATTCCAATCATTCCGTTATTTCGTCCTTACGCTTTTGGGAAACATGATATTTACGATTATTTGAGGCTGGAACTTCCCACAAATTTTACTACCAAGTTCCCTAATTTCAGCTAGTTGTTATAACGACTGTTACGTAATATGTAATTAACGTAAAAATTCTCTTAAATATTCTCACGTAGAATCATCACATATCTATTTTGTTTATGGAAGCTATAAATATTACAGTAAAAACAATCTCTCATCTAAATCAAAACAAAATCCATCAATTAATAAACTTTGCTATAATTGTCCTGCTAATTAATAGCCTTGTAGCGGAGCTGCTTATAGCATTAAGTTTTTATGGCCCCCAGGAACATGGAAATTTAAAACGTTTAAATGCTTGCGTTCAGAAACACCGTGGCTAATAATAGATTTGTAACTGCATAAATAAGCAACGTTGTTTTAATTTGCACTAAACCATCGATTATATGTTAAAGGATTAGACCATAAAGTTAACATTTTGAAATAAGGATAAGACATCCCAATTTAACTTTTAACTTTAAGCGCGATGTTTGGTAGCTAATCACACATACATGATTGTAGTATGTAGTAAGCAGGAAAAAGAAAACGTTTCTAGACAAATTAGTTATAAATTAACAGTCGCTGAACTTTCTGTTTTATCTATTTCAGTTTTATGTTTTGATTCTGTCTCCGAATGCCTTATCTTGATATTGACTTTCATTGCTTCTAAATGCGCGAATTTGAGTTAATTATGGAATTCTCACATTTTTGATATGTTTCAGTTGCTTGTTTCCATATGCAGGTAGACAAGTGTCACAAGTGATATAATCATAATGATCACAATCGTAATTTATAAAACCCAATGAGGACACTACAACCCGCAGTATCCAACGCCCTAAACGGACTGATTGGTAAATAGCTAAGAAAGTAGTCATTTGACGATGCGGTCAATTGGGCGATTAAATCGCTCAGACAAGAAAAAGCGCCGGGCTAGGACGCTTTATATCCGGCACCCTTGCAAAAGAGAAGAACTATACTAATCCCTCACCTGGTTAGACTCTTCAGGACTAGTCTTACTTGGAACTATATACCAACAAGACGGACGGAGGTGAGAGTGGGGTATATTCCCAAAATAAGAAAATCTGGATTTTCTCCTAGTTCCGTTCGTCCATTCAGCCTGATGTAATTTCTGCTGAAAACATTAAAAAAGGTATTAGAGGGTCATATCAAAGAAGTAATTCTTCCAGAGAGGCTCCTTCACATACACCAATATCCGTATCAAGCTTGCAAATCCACGGATATTGTACTAAACAATGTTGCATTAGGGATTTTGGGCTCGCTCCAATTCAAGGAAATAGCAATCAATGGTAGCATTTGTGGACATAGATGGGCATTAAATAACGCAACTCCTTCATCCCTATACAAGGGGATTTTAGCGCGAGGCGTATAACAGATTATAGCAGTCTGAATTGCCACTACGAATAAGGTTGCTATAACGACCCTAGGTGGGGAGATAGTCACGTTCAAGCCCAGCAGGGGGTGTCCGCAGGATGATTTATCTCCACTACTATGGTCGTTACTTATAAATGACTTACTGGCTATTATTGAAGCGCTTGGAGTCGATGTGTGAGCCCATGCGGATGATATTGTGATACTTTTAAAAGGATCGTGGCAGAGAAAAATTTCCTCAGCCCTCCAACAGTTAATTAACGCAATTTGGCGTTATATCGTTTAAAGCAGACCCGAACTAAACTACGATAGTATCGTTCACCTGAAAGAGCAGAGTAGAGCATTTGATACCAACCATTATCCAAGGTGAGAAATTTGAATTTGCACATAATGTAAAATATCAGGGCGCCATATTTGAGAAGACACTAACCTGGAATTCACATGTGAAAAAGATAACTCACAAGGCAAGATTATTCTTATGGACTTGCCGAAGAATATGTGAGATATCTTGGGAGATTTCCCCAAAGCTAATCCATTGGCTTTAAGTGATGGTAGTACGACCAACCGTAACCTATTGAGTGATAACATGCTGGCAGAAAGCGCTGTAAGCCAGAGCAACAACAAAACTTGCATCCATACAACAGATTGCAAGTATGGCAATCACAGGAGCAATGTCTTCTTTCTCGCCATTTGCATTGGAAACTCTTATGAAGCTACCACCCTTGCTCATTGTTGTAGAAGGCCAGATTAACTATATTCCGTCTATGGCACATTGCAAATCAATCGCCACATACTCATGTCTGATGTTGCTAACATGCCGCTGGAATCGGTCACTTCCCACAATATGCTGGGAATGCCATCGCACTCTTGCGAAAAAGGACATGGAGAATATTCCCAGCCAGTTCGCCAATACTACACAATAGAAACTAAACTGGTATCAGTATTTACAACTTTCACTCAACTTAAGCATTTCATTGTTATGATGATGACGTTGAAATGTTAGGAATTCAAAACCCTACTAGTAACACCAGCCAACCTAAATTTCAAGAAGGTATTTCAACATCGCAGGCCTATTTCCAAAGTGATATTAATGTTATGATTCGAAATTTAAACCTTTTAAAGGAATAGCTGAACTTTTGACACAAAGATTTAAAGATAAAAATTGCTTTCAGCCAGGGATCATTGTAACATCTTATTGAAATGAAGAGCAAAATATGCTTCCTTATTTAAGTGAAGCATCTGTAAAGATATACAAATACAGTATGGAGGGTTACAAAATATTAGCATATCAGAATATTGTGCAGAAGATAGACGCCTTTTTATAGATAGCAAACCTGTTTAAATCTAGTCCTGTTCAGTCGTCAGATATAATATAGAATATCCAGTAGCTGAAGATCCAATGTCTTGACTTGCAGGTGAAGCCAGCCTTCATGCTTCTTTGCAAATCTTTTGATCTCTTCTTTTATAACTTATTCTTCATATATTTGCATTTCTTACCTACTATGATCTATTAACCATGGCACGCTGTACTTTTACTTAAGATTTGTATAATTTTTATATGGCTGTCTTCAATACAGCTCCATAAATTTTTTTAACCTAATTCCTAAATAGAGATGTAAGTAATATCCACGATACTGTTCTACGTACTTTTCGAAATATCTTGTAGCGTAAGATACTTAGAAAGGGGAGCTCATCTAGTATCTTGAAATATTCTATGGAAGTATTCATATCTAAGATACTATCTTAGATAGTATCCAGTAGCTAAGATGCTTGTAGAATACGTAACATACTGAATACCAGAATCCCGATACATGTTGCAATTTAGGCCAAACAAAAGTGTAGTACAATATTGTCATGGCATTCTTATTTGGAAATCTTCTATAAGACCTAATATTAAAACTGAGTGATTACGGTACTCACGTACAGGTGGTACAGATGCGAAGAGAAAATTAAACGTTCATTCAATGTTTTCTTCTGTGCCTTGGTATCGTGTATCGTATAATTGGAATGTGTTGTCAAGAGTAATGATTTTTACAATAAATCAGAATTCTGCGTGATTAACGATCCATTTAAGAATATAATTCTTGTCACCAGAGGTAATTTCAATTATTTCTACCGAGATATTTTATAATTGTTTAGTTTGGTTACAGCATATCAATGTAATTCACTATTTGTGCTTATGCTAATAGAGGTCAAACAACAATTAGTAATGTCAGATTAGGATGAAAGAGTTGGCACTTACAACTACTAATGTGTGATTTCACGCTAAAATTAAACAAACATTTATAAAGAAAAATACTAAGAGTTAAATTTGTCATACCTACGTTTTATTTACTTTTCTCGCAACCGATAGACTACAACCAAAGTTCAACGTTCTGGGTATTCACACACATATACTGAATACATATATTTTTTTCTTTCTGTCTGAATAACCAGTTTGATTAACATAGAAAAATCGTTAGGCGCGTATTTTTGAGCAAACGACGGGTTCTTCGCCAGAAGACGGAATAAACTTTTCGAAATAAATAAAATCTACCCGTTGAATCATCATTATACTGGGAAAAGGATGGCGGCGCGGTGTCCCAAACCGTAAATTTGATAAACTGCTAATGAAACTAGAATGAAATATCATGGAAAAGCAAAATAGTGACAACGGGAAGAAATTAGTTACATATGAGCAGATATTATAAGTTGCCGTTCATTTATCACTAATGTGCTAACCACTCATGTAATTTGTTTACCACTAAAAATAGACATGCGATGAGAATATTCTTTGGCACCTAACAGAAAGGCACTCCATGATAGCATCATATCGTTTAGAGCAATCTTTTTGGTGTTTTGCACCAATTTCTAAGAGGATACTTTAAATATGATGTATATAGAGTTACTACAGCTGCGAATTTTATTAAAAAGTAAATATCGTTCGATGCCGATAAGTAATCTGGAATTGAAACAAATAAAAATCATAAAATAGTTAGGATGATAAGTTAGCATTAAACGAACAAATCATTTATTTAGTCAAAAATATTTTCTGACGGAGAGGTTTCCTTGGAGGAATTACTAATTCAACACCGACCGTTAGTGTAATATTAGTAACTATAAGAACAATTACTCTGCCTTATTAACTGAGATTTTGTAAGAGTATAGCGGTTACAAACCATCCGTGAATTATAGGACACACATGCTGTTGGGCATCATGACATTCCGGTAAAGCTGATAAAAGAATGTGCCCAGGACTTTTCAGTCATATTAGCAAAACTATTTAACAAATGTATGGAAGTTGGCGTTTTCGTTGAAAATCTTAAACCAGCTCTGATACACCTTGTTCACAAAAAATGAGGTAAAAGTAAAATAGAGAACTACAGACCGCTGTCTACTTAACACACTTCTCCAAAGTTTTTGAAAAAATACTCTTCAAACGAATATATCGCTTTCTGGACAAATACAACATTGTTAGTAAATATCAGCATGGTTACGTAACTGGTAGATCAACCACCACAGCAATATATCATATTCCTATTAGAGATAATAGACGGTATAAACAACAACCAGTGCACATTAGGAATTTTCATGGACTTGACAAAAGCATTTGATTGTGTGGACCATGATATCCTGCGCGCGAAACTTGAAGCTATGGGCATAAGAGGTGTCGAACTCAAATTGATAGTTTCGTATCTAGAAAATAGAAAACAGAGACTGGTAAACAATACTAATGGCGAAGTCTCGAAATGGGTATCGTCAATAATAGGAGTACCACAAGGCCCAGTGTTGGGACCACTTTTGTTTTTGATCTATGTGAATGAGCTACCTACACAAACCAAATGCAAAACAGTACTCTATGCAGACGATTCTCCGGTTGTAATGTGGAATCGACCGGAGACAGTGAATGTTGGGGTGGCGTCTGTGTTGGCAGCGTTTGATAAATAGTGTACTCAGCATAATTTACAACTAAACATAGGAAAACCCAACATGTTCTCGTCTAGATAAAATGTCGTAAACTGATTTTTTTTATAACACTTCGTACTCTATTGTGTCGAGTTTGTATGTCATGCGCTGACTATACTCGCGTCTCGCACACTGTATTATTAACTATTATAGAGCTATCGAGCTTATAATTTTATATAAAGTGCATAAAGTTTGGGGTCACTATTCTTATAAACTAGTATTTTCTATTTTCTATGTAGTCGTTGAGATATCTAAGCAGTGGGTTATTTAGTAAATACTTTAAAACAAAAAACCTTATTTCGTAACAAGCCGTTTACTTTTAACGAGGTTGCTCTAATCAATTTGTACTTTCGATATATTTAACAATTAAGGTTTCATCTATAATCGAAATAGAAACTCAAGATATGTTTTCTACAACTACATAGTGACACTGCAATATTTTATTCGCCAATTATATCTTGTTGTTAGGAAATGAAGAGAACGTCAAGCTACGTTTAAAATTACATAAATTTAAACGGCTCAGTATTCACGTTGATGAGCCTATTATTTTGAATTGTATCATTTGCATTTAATTTCGTTCTATAAAAGGTTACATCGATCGTGAATACCACTTACACTCCAGTTCACAAATGCACATGCATTATATATAATTATCTAATTAAGACACTTCTTCTTTTTTCACCCAGCAAACATGTTGTACACTGAAATACCTCTGTAATGTATATGTATAGGTAAGTATGAACCCCTCTGACGTTTCTACATCATTAATCATCTGTGTATGCCAAAATTATACTTTAGCTTGGCCTTTACAGTCGTGTCGCGCATGTATGTATCCAAATCTTCAACATCCACCCGTTGATGCATTAAAAATATTAATAGCAGTCTTGAAGAAATAGTTCATGTCTTCTTAATTATAGGGTGGCGACATGCGCCAAATAAATTGTTATTTTTGTCGTTATTTCGTCGTAGACGGCAAGGATAGAAAGGTAGCGTGTTAAATTTGATCTGCTCGAAGTAAGAGGGAATTTGACGGGAAGAAATATCTGCACGAAAATTGCAATAATGAGCAATTAAGCTGCGAACGCTCAAATGCCTGTCTTTTTGATAATGTTCGCCGTTTTCAAAATGCCACAGCCAAAGCGATCACGTTTGCGACTTTCAGTTACGATTGCGAATACAAGCGCTCGCTTTGATGTGCAAAACGTTTTAATTGTGCAAGGCTCCGTAACGGGCTTTGCAATGTTATAAAAAATAAAGATGAAGGTGATGTAGAGACACGAAGAACAATAAAATGTAGTCTTCATCGCATCGTCGCATTCACGGCTGTAATTAACAAATTTAATTTATATCAAACAAAGAGAATATTCTCAGATATTATTCAGAATTCATGGTTTTAACTCATTTAAACGCGAAATTTTACTTATATGGTAACAGTATTTTTCATATCAGCATTTTTCGCTACCTCGAAAAAAATAAAATGTACAGAATCGATTAAACGCGTAAAAAATTTTGTGTTTTAGGGAAAATTAAAATTCGTTCACGCTAATTAAAATATTCTGAACGATTCTGAAGCTAGGTGAAAGAAAGCGTCGATTTCCTTGGTCCTTTTAAATACAATAATAAGTTTGGTGGATACAAAAAAAAATAATATATTATAAATTAGCTTTACTACACAGTTCGCAATACGACATTTCAGTTCTGACGAATCACTAATTCCACATTAAGTGGAGTTAAGATGACTAACATTTTAACACTCGGCGTGGTCATTAACACAATCTCTGATTGAAAATATTGAAAAATAATAGGTCAGGTGCGTAAAAACCACAGTTAGATCTACCACTCATTATCGTTCGATGCATATGAATACATAATTAATTAATTTGCGTTGATAAATTAGGCTCTGCGATGTGAAAACGTCTTTAACATTTTAACTGTCACGAGTACCACGTTAAGGAGAGTATAGCCGATTCGGAGGGGCATCTTCATAATCTGCGTTGAGTGAAGCAATTGTAAAGAGACGCAACCGTGCTCAGTTTGTGGGATCTGACATGTAGGTGGCGCGTTCAGTCTTATCTGATTCCTATGGGACTTGGTGCGCCATCTACGCTGTCGTATCCCCCAAACTGACCTACATTTGTATCTTTTTACAATTCCTTCACTCAACGCTATAAATTTGCATTTTCTTTATTGTATCAGTTTGCAAACTGATGGCTTAAAAATAAAAAATCAATGGCTAACCGACCAGATAAGAACATTGTCTAGAATAAAACGTCAATTGTATGAGTCTATGAAGGAAAATAGGATCGATGAACAGGTATGTAAATAATTCTGCAAAGATTACAGAAAGGAAATTTAAAAATAAAAAAAAAATGTGTATACTGGACATATAATAAATTCCAAGAACAGAACAAAAGGAACTTGGGATGTAATGAATACTATAACTGGAAAAAATCGAAAGGAAGCATTTAATCTAGCGGAATTTAAAGAGGGGGGATCAAGCAGCGCAGAGATTCTGACCGATATGAATGTACACTTTGCAGAAGTGGGGAGAGGGCTTAACAGCAAGAACCACAAATTTAGGCACAAATTGAAACACATACCTCAAACATTTGTGTTACACCCTACAGATAAGTATGAAGTAGCAGCTGCAATCAATGCTCTGAATAGTAGAACCGCGGTAGGTAGCGATCGAGTGCCAGTAAATGTATTAAAACATTGCACTGCAAGTTTATCATTGCCTCTGTCACACGTTATAAATTTATTATTTGAAAATGGGATATTCCCCGATCAATTGAAATGGTCACTAGTAAGACCAGTACACAAAAAGGGAAGAAAATCTGACATCGAAAACTATAGACCGGTTTCATTAATATCGAACATTACAAAAATATTTGAAAAAATTGTATATAGGAGAATAGAGAGTTTCACACACAAATATGATATTTTAAATCATCTACAGAGTGGATACATTAAGGGAATATCTACCATGCGAGCTATGTTCCAGCTGCTGGAAGATGTTATCATTGGTTTTGAAGCCGGTGAAACAACGGTTGGCACCTTTATGGATCTAACCAAGGCCTTTGATCGAGTTCACCACCAAATACTCCTAGAAAAGCTGGAAATTGGGATTTCGGGGACTACCGTTGATATGGATAGAGTGATACCTCACGAATAGGTATCAGTGTGTAGTCGGTCAGGACGAAGCAGGCAACGAAATCAAATCGGACTGGAGAGCAATATCGTTCGGGGTTCGTCAGGGCTCAATTCTCGGGCCTTTACTGTTTCTGTTATACGTCAACGACTTGCCGGCGGTTGTTCCTGATTTGATTGTGATGTTTGCGGACGATACAACAACAATTACGCGTGCGAAAGACACTTCGAAAGTAGTGACAATTTTAGAAAACAATTTGACACTTTTACAAGAATGGTTTGACTATCACAACCTGGAATTGAATATTTACAAAACAAAATTATTAAAATTCTCTAACAATACACAGGACATTAGTGTTAAAATACGGGGACGATGCACTGGCCTGCTCGGAGGAGACGCTCTTTCTGGAATGCAAGCTGGACTCTCAGCTTTGTTGGAAGTCGCACATCGAGTATTTATCTGGCAGGTTGTGCAGTGCATGTTATGACCTGAGAGTGATATCCCGAAATGTATCTTACTACGCGAATGTTTACTCTCGCCTAAAATATGGCGTCATATATTGGGGGAATTCCGTGCATGCCGGAAGGATATTCATCCTGCAGAAGGCTTGCACAAGAGCGATGTTTGGGCTTCGCCGTCGTGACACCTGCAAAGATACGTTTCAAACATATAAAATACTCACCCTACCTAGTTTATATATACTTATTGGAGTGTGCTCTCTTTACTAAATGTAATTACAATGATCTTTTTAAAAAATATGAACTTTTACATGGTCATAACACCAGAGGCACTACAAATAGCTATCTAATGCCACCAGCCACACATTTAAGTAAATTACTAAAAACAGCGCTGTACCAATATATAAGAATTTACAATCATATACCTAAATCATTAAAAACCTTACCGCTTATACAATTTAAAAATAAAATAAAAACTTTCTTGTGTCAAGCTACTTTTTATAAGATTGAAGACTTTTTTAGTATATCAATGACAGCATTAGATTTTTAATGTGTTATATTGTATCATTTTTTATTATTATTAAATATATATATACTTACCTTGTACCTATATAAACATTTGACATGTTCTACACATTCATATGTTTATGGAACGCAAATACATTATTATTATTATTAATAATAATAGACGAATTAGCACTGTTGGAGAATAAAGCTTACTGTTACTATTACAATATAAACGAAATGGTATGACATTGCAACATTTTACCTGTTTACTTTGAAAATGCCGTTAGGCTAAAATTGCATAATATGCAATTCCATACTATAGATATTAAAACAAAAAAAAACCAACGAGTTGTATTGTTTATGTATGTCCTTACATTTGCATCACGCAGATACCGAAACAAATCGTGTCATAAATTCACTGAGATTGATTAATTCATAATTTTGCGTGTCGTATCGTTAGACAAGGACGCGAACCCGGCCCGCAATACCTTACTACCTCAACGATTACTATTAGAGGGAACTGGAATTGATTTACATATAATGGAAATTATTTTGATTAAGGGATTTATGCCTGTTACTCAGGCGGCATGGTTGGCGTAAAATTATTACTTGTCATTTGAGCGTAAGTGTGCTATTTTAAATGGTACAAGTGTGTTAAACGTTAACACTCGCGGAACACAACATTTCCTCCCAGTTAGTCCGTTCATACATACGTAAGTTTGTTACGTCTACGGAATGTTTGTGTTTTGTAAACGTTGTAGTAGTCCCAGATAGTAAAATATAACAGTCGTACTTATGTACATTATAGGTAAGTATGTATACATATACTCGGCGTGAGTGTATTCGTATTTGTTGCATGTCGGCTTTCGGTCAATTGACTACAACATAATCTGTCCTTACGTAAGAAATATGCACATATAACAAATGGAATGGCAACAATAGCTTTTATTTACGGTTGAACTTTTTCCAGGAAATTGTGCAAGCGTACGAGAATGTACAGTTGTGACCGCGATTCTATTTTTTCCTCTGTTGGTATAAAACTTATATTCCCAATCTGGACATATACACGTCCACATACACACATATATATGTGGACATGTATAATACCGACATACAATAAGCTAAGCCGCTGTAAGAAGGCGTTAAAGATTTATTTGTTAAGTCACGACCAAATGTCGTTTGCGGGATTCCAATGTAATTAGCACTTTCGGTGAAAACTGATAGGATCCTTTACTGAAAAGGAAGAACAGTTAACCAGTACTTTGAAAAATCTTTATAGGATGACAAGGCAAGAGAGTTGAGTTAATAAAACATTTTGTAACGACTAAATCGTTTAACAATAATTGCTAATTAACTAATAAAAATCAGAATGTAATATAGTCGACAATTTTAAATGCAGCTTTCTGCTAAACGGACAGAATAACAACAGAGCAGATACAACACAGAAACAGAATAAAACAATACGACTGTAGGAAGTGCTACATTCAATTTTGTCAAATTTTGTAATAATAATTTACAATTCGAACATACCAAAAACTAGTGATTTAGAACCACAGGAATATGCTAGAGAATCTGCCAATCCCAGCTTATACAGGATGTAACAGTGGGAACCCTGTGTTTTTTTGTAGTGTTTTTTGAAAAGTTATATATTGAAATATATGCAGGCAAATTAAATCTACAATATAAATATAATACACAATATACAGAATGTTCCAAAACGTAGCAATGCATCAAAGTTATGTTTTTCTTAACGGATTACCCTATTACTTATAGCATTTTTACATTGTACACTGATAATTAGATTGTATGAGATATTTAATTTTTTTAAAATGCAATGTTGCAAAAAACATTTATATATAGATATATAAGGCTATACATTCCTGAAGGAATTGGAGCCGCTCGCATAGAGCTTTTGACCATTTACTATTGGTTGGTCAGACCATCCTACTTAGTTATCGCTCCCTCACAGATTGTTGTATCTCTTTGCCTCCTCAGTTATTCTTCTCCATTCCTCTTTTAGCATAATTTTTTGTTTCCATCCCGCTATTCCCATTATCTCTATATCTCGCACAACCTGGTCTTCCCATCTTAATTTTGGTCTTCCTCTGGGCCTGTTTGCTCCTGGTCTCCATTTCATGATCTTTTTTACGACCACTTGATCCTGCTTTCTATTTCCATGTCCGTACCACTTCATTCTTTGTGCCTTAATGATTCTTACTATGTCTTCACCTCCCAGTATTTCCTGTATCTTATTCTTCTGCTTAGTACATCACTAATTTTTTTTTGGTCCGTGTATAACTCTAATCATTTTCTCTCGAAAACTCTTAGTCGTTCCTCCTCTCTCTGTGTGAGGCACATTGTCTCAGCAACATATATCACCACCGATCTCAGCAACATATATCACCACCGATCTTATTGTTGTTCTATAGATCTTTAGTTTTATTTGCATATTGATTTTTTTATTTCTGAGTAGGTGTTTAACCCTGCTATATGCTCTGTATCCGGCGTGTATCCTTTGGGCAACCTCTTCCGTACGGTTGTTTTTATTATTTACCGTACTGCCTAGGTATTTAAAGCTGTCCACCTCTTCAAATTTATATTTCTCCAGTTCCATGTAGTTTTCTCTTATCTTTTTTCTGCTAATTCTCATGTACTTTGTTCTATCTTCGTTAATTTCGAGGCCTCGTTTAAGTGCTTGCTTGCTAATTTCGGATACTGTAGCTTCCAGTGTTTTCCTATCTCTCGCTACTATCGCAAGGTCGTCGGCGTACGCTATCACTTGAACAGATTTCTCCACTATGGTTCCTTCTAGTCCGCAGTCCCTCATAACTCCCTCCAAAGCTACGTTAAAAAGAGTAGCAGACAAACCGTGACCCTGTCTTACTCCTCTGTTTACTTCATTCAAAAAACATTTACTATCCCGAAAATGACTTCATTCAAAAGTAAACCTAAAACCGTAAATATTAGATCCTTTTGGCTGATTGAATGTGATATTCATCGTTCTATTCTAAAAAGCGTTTAAGTATCTAGGGCAAACTTTGTAAACTTTAATCATGCATACCTATATTATTTTAAACGGAACACGCTGTATATTTTTATATTGATACATAGAAAATTGTATTGTCTTTAAACTAATTTTGAAGTTATTTGCTTTTTGTAGGTGATCTAAGTGAATTAAATTTATTATTTTAAATGAGACACCCAGTATATCTTTACATTAATGAATAGAAAATTTCTATTGTTCGAAATAGCTTTCTTTGACATAATTTATTTGAAAATCATGGGACATAGGAGAATAGAAACAATAGTTATTTACATTAAAGTGTGATAGGTGTCATTTAAAGCGCGACAACTCATCAAAAACTGAGATGTCGTAAATACAGGGTTACTACAAAAGAAATAGACACTTTCAACTTTCTATTAATCCAAAACTAATAACGTTATTATACATTTGTTTAAACTATTTTATAGAGTGATTCTTAAAGTTTACTTTGGGAACTCATAGGTGCTCAATATGAGCTCCTCCTGTCACACGGCACACATCAATGCATTTCGATGCATATCTGCATCGACACTTTCCACAGCTCTCATGATGCGTTGTTTTAACTCATCTAAATCATTAGGAAGCGGATGGACGTAAACAAGGCTTTTCATAAATCCGCATAGAAAAAAATCCCACGGTGTAAGATCGGGGCTCCTTGGTGGCCACCGTACGAGAACGCGGTTGTCGGCTGTTGTACGGCCTATCCAGCGCTGTGGATGTGTTTCGACCGGATAATTTCTAAAGACACGGTGCCAGTGAGGAGGTGCTCCATCCTGTTAGATAGATAAAGTTCCCCCCGTCCGCATGCAGTAGAGACATCAACCAATTGATCAACATTTAATGATAGCTAGCTCTCGTTACTGTGTTTTCTTCAAAAAAGAAACGACCATACACCTTTATGCGAAATATAGCACAGAAGAGCTACAATGTTTATGATTATGATTACATCGACAAATGATGCAAAATTTGCTTTCTTATGGGACTATTTCTTAAGACGGGAACATACACATCAACGATAGAAGAATTCTTCTCTGTCAAAGGTGGTCTTCTTTCATTTCACTCAGTAAGGACGTTCAATCGCTTCCAATTTCTATTTTATGCTTTGCGGTTTGATTTCAAAACTCTAAGGACGGAGAGACAAGCAAAGGACAACTTCATAACATTAATAATGTATTTCTATAATGTTAAAATTCAATTTCTGTTACTAATCAAGCCGCGTTTTACTTTTGTTTAACTGAATTTTTTTTTTTTTTTTTTTTTTTTTTAATTTATTCAAAAATACGCTCTACACAATATGTATATAATATATATATATATACACATAAAATGCTGCGCCGACTTGCTGGTTCTTCCTCCTCTGTCCTCGCTTCGAGATGATGAGACTCCTGTCTCGTCCCTGGCTAACGGTATTGAGGGGGTATTTAGTTGTTATGTTTTTTTTTAATTTTATTTTTTATTTGTCTTCTTTCCTTATAATGTCTTTAATAGCCTTTTTAAATTGTATGTGTTTGAGTTTCCTTATTTCTTTAGGGAGCTTATTATAAATTGAAACTGCATCAGATGTTGGTATTGTTTTATAGTTATTGCAGGTAATTCTCTCGGTTCTTATGTGGGAGCATCTTCTTGTTTTATATGAATATACATCTCTGTTACATGTTAGTATACAATTTGTTTTTATTAATTTATTTTCTATATTATGTATTAGGGTTAAGTTTTTTTGTTTAATTATTTGTTTTATATTGAGTTCTTTCGTTGTGTTATATATTTCTGTGGTCGGTGTTCTTTTGTCCATATGGTAGATTAGCTTTAGTATTCTGTTTTGTTGTCTCTGTAGTTTGTTTAGATTCGTTTTTGTTGTGTCGCTCCAGATATTTATTAAATAATTCATATGTGATGTAAATAGACAGTTATAGATAGGTTTTTTCATATGTTCCGGTATTATTTTGCCTATTTTATATAATCCTGCAATTGCTGTTGTGTTCTTTTTGATTAATTTATTGATGTGTGTGTCCCATTTTAAATTGGCTTGTAGCGTTATTCCTAAATAGTTTGTTGCATCAGTTTTTTGTATCGTTCGTCCCTTGATTACAATATTGAAAGTAGGGGTGTGTGTTCTTCTCGTAAAAATCATGTATTCTGTCTTGTCTTCGTTTATAGTCAATAGATTTGCGTTGCACCATTTTTCTAGTTTTTCTATGTCGCTGTTAATGTGCTTTTGTATTTGATGTTCGTTTGTGCCTGAGTATAATATACATATATCATCCGCGTATGCGTAGATGTTTCCATGGGTGTTTAAGTTAAAGACATCGTTTGTATAAGCGATATACAATATTGGTGGTAGGTTTCCGCCTTGGGGTATTCCATACTCTGCGCATAGTTGTTTACTCTCAGTGTTTCCTACAATTACGGTTTGGGGTCGTTTGTTTAAATATGTTTCGATCAGTTTCTTTCCTGTTTGTTGTATTCCTAGATACTCTAATTTTTCCACTAGCTTTTTTTTTGATATTGTGTCAAACGCTTTCCTCATATCTATAAAGATTGTTACCACGGTATTTCTCTGGTCTACTTTAGATTTTATTTCATTTACAAGGTCTATTACTGCAGATGTTGTTCCTGTGCCTCTTTGGAAAGCATATTGGTTTTTATGTATTTTTTTATTTTTCTCTAGGTACTTTGATAGTTGTAGTTGTAGGCTTTTTTCTAGGATTTTGTTTAGGGTAGGAAGCAGGCATATAGGTCTGTAGTTTTCTGGTTTATTTTTGTTTCCCTTTTTGAAAATAGGGACCACAACAGTTCTTTTTAGGACGCTGGGGTATTCACCGGTTCTTATGATTTCATTGATGAGTTTGGTCAAAATTGGCGTTAATTTTGTTTCGTTCTGTTTTATTATTTTTGTTGTTATTTTATCGTGCCCTGGTGCAATATTATTTTTTAGTTCAGCGATTATCTTTTGCGTTTCTTCATGTGTAATATTTGTAAAAATGAATTGTGGGTTCCCCATTGGCATTGCCGCGGTTGGTTGTAGTACATTTTTGTTTGATGTGTGTTGTTCAGTTAGTATTTTCCCTATGTTTGTAAAATATTTGTTGATCTCGTCCACAATTTCTCTGGTGTCTGACGTTGTTGTTGTGTCTTCCTTCTCAATTTCGTTTATTTCTCTTCCTACTTCTCTTTTGCTACTCAGTTCTTGCTTGATTAGGTTCCATGTTTTTCGCGAATCGTTTCTGTGTTTTTCGAATTTTTTAGCATAATATTCGCTTTTAGCATTTTTTATTGTGTATAGGGTGTTCTTTTTTACGTTATAGTATGATGTTCTGTAATTTTCATTATTTGGGTATTTTACATGTTTCTTATATAATCTGTTTCTTTCTTTAATTTGCTTTAGTATATTATCATTTATCCAGGGGCAGTCTTCTCTTCTTTTTATCTTTTTTATCTTTTTGTTGTCTTCTATTATTCGCTTTAATACATTTGACATTTGTTCAAAGGTGTTTATTTCTCTTTCTTTGAGGTGAGATATTTCTGTCTTTATGGTTTTGTAATTTTCTTTGTGGAACTGCAATAAAAATATATAAAGCCCCAAGAATGTAAAAAAGATGCTTAGTAGCAAATAATTAGATTTAAAACAAAAACAAAGAAACAATTTACGGAAATAGTGGTCAGGTCGTAGGTAACCCGCCTTGTCGCAAGTCTTAGGATCCTTGGGTGTGAAGATTTAAGTAATAATTAGTATTAAGTAAGAGGGTTTTAACACATGAATGAATAACGTTTGGCTATTGTCAACCGAAAAAATAGATATTTGTATTTAAACAAATGAAACAACTTAAATTTCTCTTATTGTACTTATATATGTGTGACTATAATCTAACCGTTTTTTAATAAGTTTTTAATGAGCCCCCTAAGTTAACACAGCTGTAGCTCTAATACCACAATAACGGCGCCGATAGAATGCAAATTTTCAGAGGTCAAGCATCATCAATTACAAAAAAGAGATTCGTCGTTGACAAAGCAAACAATTAATAAATAATTCATTGGATAAAAAGTTAGTCAACTCCTTTAATGTGTACATATTTACTTAGAGTAGATACATTTGTGTTTACAAACGTGGGTTACAATATTCTGTAGCGTACCTTCACATTCCTAAACGGATGCTGAAACGTTAGTCGTTCTTTAACTGGCCGATTTACATTCGTTACGAATTTCGTCTTGTAATTACGCAGAAATAATTAGCCACGTTATTTTAACTCTTAGTCCGTATGTGTGCTTACGTACATACACGTGATTGTTAATATAATACCACCGGTACGCGAAGGTATTCTTATGCCATATGGTACACAACTGTATTTGTCATACCGCATTCCCTGACGCAATCCATGGCATATACTTTCACTTAGTACACAATAAAGTGCAGCCTCCCTTAGGTAACACATAGTCAGATGGTAAAATTTTCAAGCGCCTGGTTTCCTAAAAATAACAAATGCATAGATAGGTTCAATCACACTGAGAAAAATACTGGTCATTATATCAATAATCTACAATTATTGAGTGAATTTTCATTGACAAAACGGAATGTTTCATTCTTATGATAAAATATTATTTGCAATCTCTAATTAAGTAATAAGAAGATTCATTAGTGAAATTTTTGTTATAGTAAATATTTTTTCATACGTCCCATAAATCATTTTCTTGATAATATGAATATACATTGTTATTTTTACGTACAATTTTCGTAAAATTATTCACCATATGAACGCAAGAAAATATTAAATGATATTCTATTCTTGTTGTCCAATGGCTTGCAATTTATTGCAAGAACGACTAAATGATATACCTTGATGAAAAATATTTATAATGATTAATGATAGTCAACGCCTTCACTAAATATATAAAGAGCACGGCACTAATGAATAGAAACCATTGAAATGCAGTTATTTATATTTCAATAATCTATATTCATTGGTTGAATGAAAACGTTCATTATAAAACTGGTGTTCCTTACAACAATAACATATTTCACTGAACTAATCAAGGCATCATTTTATTTTCAATAACTTTGGTTTCATTAATACGATGGATAGCTATTATATATTACCCAATAAATTTCTTTGTAATTTATACATATATAAAATCTTTTTCACTGATTTGATGAACTCGTTCTTCAGACCAATTCTGATGCACTATTTTTCATTATTTTCATTGCTCAGGACTCATTTTTGGTTCAGTGTGTACTAAAGTGTATTAATTAATTCTTTTCCAGGAGACATACTTACGCTACAGTTTAGATACGTATTTATACAGGGTGTCCCCTCGTTGGGTTGCATAACTTCATAGGGTTATTCCTTGTATCAAAATTAACAAAACACTTCTAGTAGGCCCAATTATCAACCGTTTTCGAGATATGGTTGGTCAAAAGCGTTGAAAGTCACTAGTTACGGTAACTAATTTAGACGAATCATAGACGCATAAGGAACGATTAACGTAAATTAATCACGAGTGAAGGTGGACTTATCAGCGAACAAAGCAATTGGGAGGAGATCCTGGTTCTCTAAGATTCACGAGCAAAATTTTGTACTTGTTGTACGTGGTATGGATGTAGCCCATTTTGACGTAAAGTCCTGTGAATCGACGCTCTTTTCTGTCCTGTGGTGGCAGCAATTCTTCCTATGCTGGTTCTCCGATTCTCAGAAACTTCATGAAGAACAGCTTCAGTGTGGTTTCTTTGCGCAGGCTCTCGCTCATTAGTCTTTTTCGGGAAGGATCCTGTTTGCCGGAGCGATATGAAACAGTTCGTGATGGTTGTCCGACAAGGATGTCTTCGGTTCGGGTAGCGTTCTGCGTACTCTCTTGTCGCTGCTGAAGCGTTTCCTCCACAATAACCATACAAAAATATCGGCGTACTCTTCCTTCGTAAAAAGAGGCATTCTTAAATGTTCTGCGAGCGAAATCCAAAACTGTCAAAAATACAACAAAACTGCTTACATGACAACTGTCCAAAAGCCTACGTCAAGTGCATGGGATCTAAGTTACCAGTCGAGCCAACTGCGTCCATGATTCATCTAAATTAGTTACCGTAACTAGTGATTTTCAATGCTTCAAAGGGCGGGCTGCTACCTGACGGGTATTTATCTTCTATAGTGAGCGCGGGCCAAAATGGATCGCGGACTATAGGCGCACCAACTTTTTCAATGGGGTGCGTTCCAAGGTGGAACGCGGGCTTTCTATGCAATCATCTATAGTGAGCTCGGGCCAAGGTGGATCGCGGTCTAAGCGTACCAACTTTTTCAATAGAATGCGCTTCAGGTGGAACGGGGGCTTTCTAGTCTAATTTCTAGATATTAAGGATTTTCTTCAGAGGTTACAAGAGTGTAAAATAGAAAAATGGTTGTTTCTTAGAAAATTGGTTTTCAGAGATTTTCTTGAAACAGCTTTGTCAGAATGGTTTCTTACAAATTCCAGCAGACATCCGCCCTGCTATGTGCATCCCATCTTCCCCAACAACGGTTCTTTTCGATTTTCATATCCTGGCGAAGTCTTACAACTTTCTCTTCACCGGTATCACCCAAATAACACACGCCGGGAAGATGCCGAATCAACAACATCTGCAATTAAATTAAATATACATCTACCACTGTATCTGTCCCGCCTATCAGGTAAACTATGAAAGTTGTTGCGACAACAAGACATTATAGTCACTACCAGGTTCAATAATTTAAACGATAGGTATTTTAAAAAGCGATTCTGTGTTCTTGACGCATACTCCAACTTGCCTTGTACCAAAGGAATATTAACAGATTTAATAGCTTGCAGTTTGTTGAAATTGTAGCCCGATCTGACTACAAAACCTAAAGTTTAAGAATCTGCTGAGCATATACTGTCAGTCGAGCATCAAATAGCAGCCCCAAATCACGCACACTACCACTTCTGGTAACAAATTCCGATGCAGCTACATATTGATGGATGGACATTTCTCCACGTTTAACGACATGTCAATCAACAAACACCAACCGCCAATAAGCAATAAGTTGGTTTGTAGGTTCATGCAATTTGTGACATTCTCAGCAGTACTATGATCAGATGATCTACATAAGCTAGCAAATCACAATTTTAGCTGTTGAGCATACTATTAATATAAAAATTAAATAGTATAGGGTGAAGATGAGATCCAGGTGGTACTCCAGATATCGTTGAGAATTCGTAATCGATTAAAGAAAACGTAAGCTCTCTCATTTATTAATGTATTAATATTAGTCCATCAATTTAAGTAACAACACTAAGAGCATTAAATTGAATTGAAAATTATATAAATAACATCAACCTGCATACGATTATTTAAAGCTGTTGAAATACATTGAGTACTATTGTTTGTTATTGTAGACCTACCATGTTAATGCACCGATAGAAATGGCTTCACATGCGTATAAATTCAGGAGTACAATATATGTTCCAGGACTTTAGTCCTGTGATGGGTGGAGACTGTGGCTTGAAAACTATAACAAAAATCCAAAAGAACAAGTGAAAAAATCCCTTACCACAAAAATTAAAAGATACAAATCTAAATACGTATTTCGGCAACTAAGTTGCCATCTTCAGTAGAAACAAGTGAAGAGCAGTGTTAAACGTAGTGTTTTCGGCTAAGGTAAACCTTGGAAGATATGCTCTTCACCAAATCACTAGTGGAATAACACTGACATCCTTTACAAACAACAAGGCTTATATACTATCTAAATCTAATGGAACGTGACGAACTAGCAATTAAGTTAACAATAATTCCTATAAGCTGGACTCGGGTATTGGTCCTTTGTCGGAATTCATTAATTTACATTTGGTTTTAAGTATATAAATACTTTCGTAACTATCTAATTCTCTAAAATTATTTACAGTTTTAACTAGCCTAATGCTATCTGTAGGCATACCGTGACCTGTGTCTAAAATATGTCGACCAACGCTAGATTTATCTGGTCTGTTGTATGTGAAATGTGCAATATGTTCTTTATAACGAGTTGAAATTGAGCGCCTAGTTTGCCCAACATATTTTTGATTACAATCTGTTACGGTTTTTTTTTCTTCACCTACCTTGTGTAGTACTCGGCCAGTCTTTTCGACAAGCTTTCGTTTTTTTTATTTCCTTTTTCTATCTGCCTTCTAGTTTCAGAGATGCTTCTATGTATTGTTCTTCCTCAACGGGTATCGTTATCGAATCATTTTGGGTCCTTTCCTTTGTGTTTCCTTCGTTTCATGATGGCTAGAATTTGAGAATCTTTAATTTCAGGTTACCTTCAGGTTTTGTTTTACTAAATTTCGATCCTAATTTCGTTTATTCCATTCCAGTAATTCATTTTCTTTGTTTTGACAGTTGTTCAATTTTTAAGGTTAGTTCTGTTTGTATCATTCATCCGTTTATAGATTTCTAGGCATCGATTTGCTATTGATTGCTTTATGATAGATCTTCATATTGTGTGTTCTCATCTTTTCTACGTGAGATGGCACCTCTTGTACGTTGTCAGTTTTCAAATTTTAATTTCCTATTTTCCGATTGGTCGTGTGACGTATTCTCCCGCTTGGTTTCCTGTTTCCGGCATCATCTTCGTTTTCGATCTTGGTAATGGTGTAAGACGTGTTCTCAAGAGTAAATTCTTCCTGTTTTTGGAATTTCGGATATTTTCTCACATATGTGGATATAATTGGAAGCTTACCGAAAATAATCATCGGCCGTATCTTCGCTTGTGTTTGGTGTGGAATATTGTTGTGATTACCACGGCTGATGGATTCGATTTATTCGAGATAATTTGAGAACCCACGCGTCTGCAACGCCATTTTGAAATTTTTCTTCGCCACATTGGAAAAGCCCGTTTCACCGAGGTTTTATCGTCGTATTATTTTTGGAGTTTTGGAATTTTAACGTCGTTTCAAGTGAGGATCCGAATACCCACGTTTGGCTGAGGTTTTCTGCGGCTTTCTTTGTTCCTGCACCGCCCTTGGGGAATTCAACGGACATCTCGCTTTCGTTTGCTTACCAAGTCGAGCCCGATCACGATTTCTTCGGATAGGACTTCACATCCAAGCCCCGTTACCACCGTCTGAGGGACCCAAGCTAAGTTGCACGTTATATTTCTTTTTTTTATTACTAAATTCTTTCTGCGAATAAGACGTTCTTTCTTAATTAACTACCCCGATCAATTAATTTTTTTTTAATGTTTTAATGCTTTAATCAATAATTCTAGAAATTTTGTATATTATAGATCGGAGGGTATAATTGAAACAGTTTAACAGATTATTTCCTTAATACTTTATTATAACATCGACCGATTAGTTATCGGCATGTGATATACAGGGTGGTTTATTCACCGCTGGTATATTTAATTCAAAATTTCAACTTTGTTTCAATAAATTCTATTTTTTTTTGGTAACTCTAAAACTTTTCAAAATTTAATTTTAATTCTTAGGATAAGATTTTCCTTTATATTATTGATGTGAAACTGATTGCGTTGGCCATAGCGTTCGGTGTTGGAGTCCTATCGTGGGGCTTTTTGTTTTAATTCTTTGTCCGTATTTAAAATTGCATATTTATTTCACTCTATATTTGTTTACAATAAACGTTTAACTGAGTTACTTTTAATTCTGTCTTTGTTTTTTTGTGTTTTGACTTGCAAACTGCTTTACCCCTTGGTACTCGTTAACACCTTGGATTCCTGCTTATCTAGGGGGCATGACAGGGTAAGTAAACCTAAGCAGGTGGCGCCGAAATTTTTGTTCCATCTTGGGTTTGTTCGTTCAACCCACTCCCTCGCCGACGAGCCGGCTGGCACCCTGCATGATTGTCTACTATCAACCCACTGAGTCTAAGGTTTGTAAAGTGGTAGCGCAGCAACTTTTTGGTTTTCTTTTTGATTTCACTCGGTCACTTTCGGTGCCGAAAATTTTAGGTAACAAGCTTTTGGCGCCCAACGTGGGGCCGCAATATTTTTTGGTGGGGCCTGATATTTTTTGGTGGGGCTCGACATTTTTTGGTGGGGCCACAATTTTTTTGGTGGGGTCAATTCCTTGCTTTTCATATTTTCTTTGGATTTTGGACATTTTCTTGGAACTTATATCTCAACTATGGACTTTAAATTGGAAATTAATCGCTTGAGTCAGGATGAGTTACAGTATGAATTACGGATTAGAGGGGTTACGACTCTGGATACGGTAGATTCTATGCGGAAGACTCTTCGAGGTCTCCGAAAGGTAGAAAAGTTAGAAAGTTTTAAGTGGCCTAATTATCCTTTTACATTCGAGGAGGACTTGATAGCGCTTACCGACAAGGTGAAAATGCTTGAGGACTTGGTTGGAACTTTTACCGGAAATTTAGCCTCGGCAGATTTTTCCAAGATTTCTTCTAAGTTAGCTCATGCTCTCGGTCGAGTTAATAGGAGTGTGCCTACTACCGATGATGAAAGGAAATCGCGTTCCGAATTGCTTGTATCTTTTGTAACTCTCGCGTCCACTCTGAAATCTAAGGTTAAAAAGTTAGTGCAAACTTCGACTTTGAACCAATCCGTAGTTTCGTTGTCTCAAGTTGCTGGTGGGTCATCTTCTCCTGTCCCATCGTCAGAGGAATTGAGTGATGTTGAGGATGCGCCTAAGGTTGCAACCCCTTCCGTTCCAAAGAAATCAGTACCAGTTATGCATTGGAAGTTGAAATATTCAGGAGATAATAAAGAACTTTCTTTGAATGGTTTTCTAGAGCGAGTTGAGGAACTTATGCGTGCGCGTAATGTGTCGAAGGAGGAAGTTTTCGAGTCGGCTATAGATTTATTTTCGGGTAAGGCTTTGATTTGGTTCCGTGCATCACGAAAGAATCTTTCGGGTTGGGATGAGTTGGTTGTGGCACTGCGTGAAGAGTTTCAAGCCCCAGATTATGACGAACAGTTGTTTGATGAGATTCGTCGTCGCACTCAAGGTCCTGATGAATCTATGAGTTTGTACATCTCGACTATGACCAATCTTTTCTCTCGTTTAACTATCGATATTCCTGAATCCAATCGTTTGCGAATTATTTTGAGAAATTTAGCACCCTTTTATCAGAGTCAGATGGCATTAACGGAAGTTCGGACTCTGGAGAACCTTCGTACCTTGGGTAGGAAGATGGAAGTTCGTAAAGCGTTTGTAGAGGCTTATGTTCCCCCGCCTCGTCGTAATCAGTCCTTGGAACCGGATCTTGCCTGTGTGTCAGCGTCTTCGTCAGTTTCGGAAGTATCCGCTCCACCTACTCAGAGAAAATGCTGGAATTGTGATGGTGAAGGTCACTTAGCTGCGAATTGTAGTCAACCCCGTCGCATGCATTGTTTCAAATGTGGTCAACCTGGAGTTACTGTTAGGAATTGTCCGTGCTGTTCTTTAAAACTGGTGTCGAATGAGTTAGAAAACCGGCTCGCGCATTCTAGTTACGTTTCTCCGGTTGCTGATCCTAATAGAGCGATCATTGATTTCATTCTGGGTCACGCTAACGATGATGAAAGACCTTATCTTACCGTCTATGTCTTTGATATTCCGATTCAGGGTTTATTGGATTCTGGAGCTTCTAGAACCATTGCAGGAGGTGATGGGTGGAAATTACTTCAATCTTTGGGATTGCGTCTTCAGAAAAATTTAACTACTTGTACGGTGGCTGATGGTCGTTCTTGTCAGAGTCCTGGTGCCGTTTCGGTTCCCTTCAGATTGCAGAACCGTGAAAAGATTATTGACGTTGTTATAGTTCCCGACGTTTCGTCCACATTGATTTTGGGTGCAGACTTTTGGAGAATAATGGGTATTGTTCCTGATTTACGCAGAGGCGAGTGGTCTTTTTCTTCTAGTATTCCGGTTGCGCAGGTTGCTGCCTTGGATGTTGATTTGAAGGAGAGTCAGCGTGAGCGTGTTGAGCAATTAACTAAGCGTTTATTTGAGGGAAGAGATCCCAATGTTATTGGCTGTACTAATTTAGTCGAACATGTCATCATTACGAATAGCGAACCTATTAAGCAGCGATATTATCCTATTTCGCCAGCTATGCAGAAACATGTCAATGCTGAACTGGACAAGTTGTTGGAACAGGACATTGTTGAGCGTTCTAATAGTCCCTGGTCTTCTCCGATACTTTTAGTTCCCAAAAAGGATAGTAGTTATCGTTTTGTGGTGGATTATCGTCAACTCAACAAGGTGACGCAGAAAGATGCATATCCTCTCCCTTATATATCTCATACTCTGGACAAATTACGTGATGCCAATTATCTGTCATCATTGGACATCAAGTCGGCCTATTTTCAGATCCCTGTTGCTGAAAAGTCGCGACCTTTTACTGCTTTTACCATCCCTAACCGTGGTTTGTTTCAGTTTAAGCGTTTGCCGATGGGTCTATCTGGAAGTCCAGCGGTTTGGCAGCGTTTGATTGATAGAGTTCTTGGTGCTGATCTTGATCCCTATGTCTTCGCGTATTTGGATGATATTATCATTGTCAGTCCTACTTTCGAAAAACATCTAGAAATTTTGGAGGAAGTTATTACTCGTATTCATGCGGCAGGTCTTACTCTCAATCAGGAGAAATGCAAATTTTGTAGAGATGAACTTAAATACCTGGGTTATGTTGTTAATCAGTCAGGTTTGCATGTAGATTCTGAAAAGATTCAAGCCATCCTTAATATTCCCACTCCTAAGAATGTGTCTGAGGTTCGACGTATTGTAGGATTAGCTAGTTGGTATCGTCGCTTTATTAGAGACTTCTCTACGATCGTGTCTCCCATAACGTCACTTTTGAAAAAGGGTAAATCTTTTCACTGGGATGTAGACTGTGATAGAGCTTGGACTAGGATTAGAGAAAATTTGGTAACTGCCCCTGTTCTTTCGTGCCCTGATTTTGACCGTGAATTCGTCATACAGTGTGATAGTTCGAACTTTGGTTTAGGAGCTGTTCTGACGCAGAATTTTGATGATGGAGAAAAAGTCATAGCCTATATTAGCCGATCTCTTACCAAACAAGAGCGTAACTTCTCTACTACTGAAAAAGAATGTCTAGCTGTGTTATGGGCGATAGAGAAATTCAGACCGTATGTTGAAGGAACACATTTCACCGTGATTACGGATCACTACTCTTTGTTGTGGTTGAATAGATTACAGAATCCATCTGGACGTTTGGCTCGTTGGGCTGTGAGAATTCAACAGTATGATTTTGCCATTGTACATCGTAAAGGCAAGGAACATGTAGTGCCTGATACATTATCGCGTGCTGTACCTGTGTTAGAGTCCGTTGAAGTTGCGGATAGCCGAGACAAATGGTACGATCGACTTAAAGATGGAATTAAATCGTCGCCTGATAAATATCCTTCGTTTCGACTTATCGATGGTGAACCACATAAGCTTGTGCGTAGCCCGTATCCTGATCTTGTTGACGAGCAGTCGGAATGGAAACGTATTATACCTAAGAATGGGCGAAAAGAAATAATCCGCCAATGTCATGATGAACCTACTAGTGGACATTTGGGTGTGTATAAAACGGTAAATCGTATTAGTCAAAAATATTATTGGCCTGGCATGAAGTCTGACGTTTATCAGTATATTCGAAAATGTGAGGTTTGCATGAGGACAAAACCTTTACAGCAAGCTCCTGCGGGTAAAATGGGAGGACATTCACTTGTTTCGCGTCCTTGGGAGATTATTTGTGCCGATCTTGTTGGTCCTTTGCCTAGGTCTACTCATGGCTACCAATATATTTTTGTGGTGTCGGATTGCTTTAGCAAATACCCTTTGTTTTTCCCTCTTCGTAAAGCTACGGCTGCATCTGTAGTGAAACATCTGGAGAACGAGGTATTTTTACAGTATGGCGTCCCGAAGGCCATCATTACAGATAACGGTGTGCAATTCCGATCTAAAGAAATGACTAAACTGTTGAGAACCTATTCAGTAAAGCCTTTGTATACATCTTTTTACCATCCCCAAGCGAATCCATCGGAACGAATCAACAGAGTGCTGAAGACAATGTTAACTTCTTATGTATCTACGAATCATCGTAAATGGGACCAGTTATTGCCTAAGGTGAGTTGTGCCGTTCGTACTGCTAAGCATGAAGTCACAGGTTTAACACCCTATTTTGTGAATTTCGGTCGTGAAATGATATTGACCGGTACAGATCATAGAGGCACGGTCAAAGATAATCAACCGATAGTCGTACCACCTGACATTAAAGAAACTTTTGAACATCGATCGGAAGGATTAGTTAGAGTTTATAAGGATGTTCGTTTGCGACTCCAGCAGGCTTATGACAAGTCAAAAGCACGCTATGATTTGCGTAGGCGTGAGGTAGAGTTTTTGCCTAATCAAGTAGTATGGCGTAAGAATTTCGTGCTTTCGGATGCTGCAAAGTACTTTACCGCAAAACTGGCAGACAAATACCTAGGTCCTTTTATGATTCACAGAAGAGTTGGTAGAAATTCCTATGAGCTGAAGAGTTTGGATGAGAAAGTACTTCTAGGAACTTGGCATGTATCGCATTTGAAGAGTCAACCTACCGATTAGTGTCGTTTTGGCCTCCCCTTGGGCCTTGTACAAGTGTGGGGTCGGGTTGGTTGGGATTTTTTTTGGGCTAGGCAGAATTTCTTTTGGATCTCGGACATCTAGATCATTTTAGGCTTTGCTTTTCTTATACCCGGATTTGACTTTTATCTTTCCCGATTTTGACTCCTTTTTTTTAGGCATTTAGGATTACGTTCGTTGTGGGCGCTGTCCCCAATCCTGCCTTCGCTGAGACCCGGCAGCTTTTTGTTTGATTATCGCTAAGTTTGTGTGTTCCGGGCATAGGTTGGATTCTTTTTGTTTTTTTATGTCGTTGATAGTTGGATCAGTTTCTTGTTGAGCCTGGGTTGTGGTTCGTCGAGTGCTTGATCATTAATCAGATTCCTTTTTCTGCTCCTTTTCTGTCTCCTCCACTGAGCCGCGTGTCCGAGGGTTTTGCTGTTTCAGCACTACCGCAGCCACGACTCCCTTCTCTCTTTCTTCTCTCTCTACTTGACCCGTTTATTTTCCTGACTACTTTCTTTCCTTTCCTCGAACCCTTCATCTTCATTTTTATAATCTGATTGTGACTTGTAGTCGTGCGGAGTTGCTCCCGGACTTGGCTGAAATTGATTCCCGCTATTGTTGTAGTTTGTGTCTACTTCTTTTCATAAAAAAGACACACCCCTTTGGGTTGACTGTTGTCCCCGTTTTTCCGATTTGGTCGGATAGTGGTTTACTGGTTTTCACTGGTTTTCTTTCGTATGAGCTTTAGAGCTTGAGTTTTGGTGTTTTCCGGCCTTCAGCTGTTTCAGTCCGAAGTCGCCGTTCGAGACTTTAAATCTTCTAAATTCTTATCACACTTAACGTTTTGGTTCTTTTGTACGCATTGTTTGTTTGGCTGTTTGACCCTTTTTTTTTTTTTTTTCCTCGGTTTCTACCTCTGCCTGAGCTTTGAAATTTTCGTTGAAAATTTCTTATGTGGGTTAGGGGGGAGTTGTTACGGTTTTTTTTTCTTCACCTACCTTGTGTAGTACTCGGCCAGTCTTTTCGACAAGCTTTCGTTTTTTTTATTTCCTTTTTCTATCTGCCTTCTAGTTTCAGAGATGCTTCTATGTATTGTTCTTCCTCAACGGGTATCGTTATCGAATCATTTTGGGTCCTTTCCTTTGTGTTTCCTTCGTTTCATGATGGCTAGAATTTGAGAATCTTTAATTTCAGGTTACCTTCAGGTTTTGTTTTACTAAATTTCGATCCTAATTTCGTTTATTCCATTCCAGTAATTCATTTTCTTTGTTTTGACAGTTGTTCAATTTTTAAGGTTAGTTCTGTTTGTATCATTCATCCGTTTATAGATTTCTAGGCATCGATTTGCTATTGATTGCTTTATGATAGATCTTCATATTGTGTGTTCTCATCTTTTCTACGTGAGATGGCACCTCTTGTACGTTGTCAGTTTTCAAATTTTAATTTCCTATTTTCCGATTGGTCGTGTGACGTATTCTCCCGCTTGGTTTCCTGTTTCCGGCATCATCTTCGTTTTCGATCTTGGTAATGGTGTAAGACGTGTTCTCAAGAGTAAATTCTTCCTGTTTTTGGAATTTCGGATATTTTCTCACATATGTGGATATAATTGGAAGCTTACCGAAAATAATCATCGGCCGTATCTTCGCTTGTGTTTGGTGTGGAATATTGTTGTGATTACCACGGCTGATGGATTCGATTTATTCGAGATAATTTGAGAACCCACGCGTCTGCAACGCCATTTTGAAATTTTTCTTCGCTACATTGGAAAAGCCCGTTTCACCGAGGTTTTATCGTCGTATTATTTTTGGAGTTTTGGAATTTTAACGTCGTTTCAAGTGAGGATCCGAATACCCACGTTTGGCTGAGGTTTTCTGCGGCTTTCTTTGTTCCTGCACCGCCCTTGGGGAATTCAACGGACATCTCGCTTTCGTTTGCTTACCAAGTCGAGCCCGATCACGATTTCTTCGGATAGGACTTCACATCCAAGCCCCGTTACCACCGTCTGAGGGACCCAAGCTAAGTTGCACGTTATATTTCTTTTTTTTATTACTAAATTCTTTCTGCGAATAAGACGTTCTTTCTTAATTAACTATCCCGATCAATTAATTTTTTTTTAATGTTTTAATGCTTTAATCAATAATTCTAGAAATTTTGTATATTATAGATCGGAGGGTATAATTGAAACAGTTTAACAGATTATTTCCTTAATACTTTATTATAACATCGACCGATTAGTTATCGGCATGTGATATACAGGGTGGTTTATTCACCGCTGGTATATTTAATTCAAAATTTCAACTTTGTTTCAATAAATTCTATTTTTTTTTGGTAACTCTAAAACTTTTCAAAATTTAATTTTAATTCTTAGGATAAGATTTTCCTTTATATTATTGATGTGAAACTGATTGCGTTGGCCATAGCGTTCGGTGTTGGAGTCCTATCGTGGGGCTTTTTGTTTTAATTCTTTGTCCGTATTTAAAATTGCATATTTATTTCACTCTATATTTGTTTACAATAAACGTTTAACTGAGTTACTTTTAATTCTGTCTTTGTTTTTTTGTGTTTTGACTTGCAAACTGCTTTACCCCTTGGTACTCGTTAACACCTTGGATTCCTGCTTATCTAGGGGGCATGACAGGGTAAGTAAACCTAAGCAGGTGGCGCCGAAATTTTTGTTCCATCTTGGGTTTGTTCGTTCAACCCACTCCCTCGCCGACGAGCCGGCTGGCACCCTGCATGATTGTCTACTATCAACCCACTGAGTCTAAGGTTTGTAAAGTGGTAGCGCAGCAACTTTTTGGTTTTCTTTTTGATTTCACTCGGTCACTTTCGGTGCCGAAAATTTTAGGTAACAAATCTCTACAACTTATTTCATAAATCCCAGAATTTTGATCTACCTCAATTTTATCTTTAGTGTTACCCAAACGAGATTTTAATGAACTGCTCGACTTAAATGCAATTTGAAGATCCTGTTCTTTAAAAATGCTGTTTAACTTACGCATATCTTCCAAGGTTTACCTTAGCCGATAACACTACGTTTAACACTGCTCTTCACTTGTTTTCTACTGTCGCTTATTACACTATTCAGATAAACGACCAAACTTAAACATTTTGTGTGAATCGGCTTGAGTTACAAGAAAATAATATGTAAAATACTTCAATCTATTTTCTCATACACTACACGAATAAAGTTAATGACTGCAAAATATAATAATTGCCGGCGATGCATCACCTCACACCGAAATGAATAATACTCTTTGTTTCCCAAAAAATTATTACGGCGCAAGATAAACAGCAAAGATGCATTTTTGCAGTTGTTGTTCACGTCTGACAGGTACCGTATCTCCAGCAATAATTCAACACCCAGACTAATTAATTACCTGTGTGTTAATTATTTTTTGGAACAGTACGTTTCGGATCCGTATTTCTGTACCGGCCGCGTATTTATCCGACCATAAACCGTGGTAGTATTTGCTTTTCAACATGTGAATGATTCAAATTTATGACACCGCGTCTCATGTGCTCAGACAATATCTCCGGTGGTAGATACAACAGAGAACAAAACGGATAAAAAACAAGAACGAAGTCTCTCAAAAATGGAGATCTCTATCTTCGCCTCGGACAACAATGCCTACTAATTTCGACAGAAGAGAAAGAAAGAAATAAAGGAAGAGAGACAACAAGCAGCCGAGTCGGCACTAATTATGAAACGTCAAAAATATTTGCATCATTAAGTCGGTAGAGCTTTGAATCTATAAGTGTATGAGTAAAGGCCAGAAACAATTTTGAAAATTGGAATTCCTTTAAGGAAAGTTATGAGTGATAAAGGAATAATATGAAATTTTAACAAGGAAAAATTGTTACATCTCGTGTTAGGTGATCCGTCACATTTTACAGAAAGAATTTGCGATAGACTAATTGTTTTGTAAATATAAAGTATTCTATGCATATTTTATTAAAATGAAACAATCTTTTTGTGTAGGTACATAATAAAGAAAAACAAAAGCAAGCAGTATTCTTTATCGGAGAAATAAATGTCAAATAAGTAAAATCCTTTATATCATTTAATATATTCAATACGACATGTTTCGGCCTGAGTGTGTCATCATCAGGTATTAAAGAAAGTCAATTATAGGAAGCACAAAGATAAAAAAGTCATTAGTGAAAAGTATTCAGATTTGAGGAACAGTGAAAAAACTACAAACTGCGTAGTTCTTCCGTTGCATTCATATGTACATTAGCTCTCCCTTATTTATCCGTAATTTTTTCGGTTTTCCTCAAATCTGAATACTTTTCACTAATGGCTTTTTATATTTGTGTAAAACTATTCAAAGCATCTTCTTCTCAAAATTAGCAATAGCCTAGGAGTGCTTATTTTTAATATACGTTAAAAGACTTGCGTTCTATTTGTAAAGGAAATATTAAAAAAACGATTTTGTGCCCAACTAAAGGTTCAACAAATCCTTCTGCCAAATAGGTATGCACAAAGGTGGTTCGGAAAGATCGTTTAACATTTCGAGGTCAAAACTATGTTACAACTGTTTATTATCTATTCTAACACGGATTACCGTTACTATTAATTATTAACTATTTATTGTCTTTGTAGATATCATTAGAGTAGATTTCGAATATTATGTGTCTATACTACTAAGTAAAAGTTTTTTGGCTGCATTTTAAGTAATTTAACAAAATGCTTATAGTAATTTACTTAACACAGTTTAATTTAGTTAACACATTTTTTTTAGTTAGATTGACAAAGCGGTTTTCTGTTAAATCTTTAAAATTATACTTTACTCAGAATCCCGTTAATGTAATAATTCAAGTGGTTAAGTTAACAAATTGTCTGACAAAAAAAAAGGAAGGATTTTAGAAGTAAATTTTACTAATTAATTTGCCAAGTATAATAGATAAACTACTGGTATACTACTAACTATATCCGCAATGTAAATTTTTTGAATTATAGGAGTTCATCTGTGAGAACTAAACGTTGGAGTTATATTAACATTCTTTTTCTTACTGTGTATGAAGTATAAATAATATTTGCATATGTATGAAGTTGGATATTGCAGTATTAAAACGCTCTCGCAGGCTCTATTTGATGTGACAGCACCCTCCAATAATAGTTCTCAAGTAAATTTTCTTGGCATTATCATCGACTTACATCTTAAATGGTGGCGACATGCGAATCAACTTGCGAATAAACTCTCTTCTACCCTGTATGCGACAAAAAGACTCACGCATGTCGCAAGACATGATGCAGCCAGAACTGTCAACTTCGCAACATTCCACTCCCTCGTTTCCTATGGGATAATGTTCTGGGGAACATCAACTGAACCACCGCGAATATTTACAAATAAAAAAAAAACGGGCGGTTGGGTTCCAGCGCAAATTAAAAAAACAAAGAAAGCTCTAGAACACATTTCCGCAGTCAAAGGATACTTACCCGTCGTTATTTATTCTGTGCATCGGAATTTTTTGTTCATCAAAATAAGTAAATGTTTGCTAAAAATGGAAGTTCTCACTGCTACATCACCAGGACACGAAACAAATTGAGAGTTCCATACCACCGGCTTTCGTGTTCTCAAAATGCAATAGACTACTGGGGTAGGAAATTATATAACAAACTACCGGAAGAATTGAAAGACCTACCTTTCCATATTTTCAAGAGACGGGTAAAGGAAATGCTGATTGAGGGAGAGCTCTATAACATAGAAAAATATCTGTGTGTTTAACTTTGTTGGTCTTATGTATTTTTTTTTGTGTGTCATACACCGTTTTTATTTTATTTTGTAACATTTCTCTAGCTTTAATTTATTTATCTCTCATTTTATACACATATTTATCGACTATTGTGTTTTTAACACATGTAAAGGAAGTATGACAATGTTCTGTAATGGTGTTATAACAAACATATTTCTATTATTCTTTATTGTTCTCTCTAAGAGGTTTACAATTATTATACAAGGCCATTAAGGCAAGTAATATAATAAATTCAAACATATGTATAATAACAAAAGTTATAGACATTAACCCACCCTCTCAGTTTCCCCAAGAACCCTACGTACAGTTCTACGTGTGCTCAACAGCACGGCCGGCCTTTTGGATCTGTACATAAAGCTCCCGTTACAGATGCAACATATTCAGGCCCTCATATAACTTCTTCGGAATCTCCCCAATGGCCCCAACAATCATAGGAACTATAATTACATTGCCTGAATTTCATTCGCACGAGCTAAGTATTTGGTTAACTTTTCTGCGTGTTTTTTTGCCAGATTTTTCGCCACAGGCACAGCCAAATCTATAATATATGTTTTGTTCTCCATCTTATCAACAATAATAATGTCTGGGATGTTGGCTTCTACGGCTCTATCTGTCGGAACTTGCCAATCCCCAAGAATCTTGCACCTGTATGTTTCAATAGCTTTTCACGGCGAGTACTTGTAATATAACGATTTCTCAACCTCTACGCTATATTTGTCACATATTTTCAATAATGACATTTTAGGTATTTGTAATATTAAACGAATATTATTTTGAGAAATTCGAAATTAAAAAGAATAATGATCCATATTCATATCGTTACTTTAGTGCTGATGTAATCCTACCAATAAACTATATTGCCTAACTTTTGCACAATTCAAACACGTGGAGTTAGCATCACATTCCTTGTTAGAATTGTATTTATTATATCCACTTACAATATACATTATATCACGTACTTTTTAAATTACCGCAAGCCAAAGATAGAATATACATATATTTGTTGTGAAAATAATTGCATCGTGCTTACGGTGATACAAGGTGTTAAATAATAATGTCAAAACTAATTACACATAGTTCTTTCGTAAATGAATTACTATATATGGAGAGTCATGATACAAAAACACGGTAAATGCTGTTGTAATAAAGTTATAACTAACTATCTGAAATAAATAAGTATCCTTAAGTTTCAATTATTTATGGACATCTCGGATTTTGCTATGGGCGAATTAGAAAGTAAGACAGCGTTTAATGTGTTAAACGTAGAAAATGAAAGGAAATGTCTCAGACGATGCTTTAAAATAAAGGTAGGTACAAGAGCTTTTTCAGTACCTAATATGTTTGAACATGCTACCGCATCGGACTCATATGCTTCTACAGTACGCTGTTAATCTAATGTTTCATTTTTCACGACCAAATATCGATATTATATGCTACGCACCAAGGCCGAGTATATCGCCTTACGAGTAACTCCACTTCACAGGCAGAAGAACAGCAAAGAAAGAGAGTATCATTATTTGGAAAAGACCATGTGAATACGCATGTAAGTAAAAGCAAATATACATCAGATAGGTATCTACTAAACCTCAAACAATTTTATTTGTTTGAGAATTGTATAATCACAACAGACTTAGGAACAGGTGCAATTCAAATAGCACTTTATTTAAGAAAAGTTAAATATTACAAATCATCCTAAAAAAAAACCCAGTGCTCCACCTAAAAGGTACTACACTGGGTTACCTGTTCTAAGTATTCAATTATTTCCATAACATTTCAAATTTCCCTATTCTAACTAATTATTCCACCTAATTATTTAACAAATAAAATAAACTTATTAAATTTCCAAAAAAGTACTTTAAAAAATAGCTGGCTATCAGACGTTATTATTAAATTTGCGCCCGTGGAGCGACTTATATTGTTAACTCTCAGCATTCGCCTAGGAATGAGGAAAACCACGAAAACCCCATTCTGAGAGTGGCATTGGGAAAACAACCCCAAGCCTTATTGTTGATAGCCAGCAACCAAATAAACAAAATTTAACAAGGGGCCTCCACAACTCTTCATCTTCGAAGTTGTGAAATCTCTAGGTGACGCTCTCGTGCTACCTAGATCTGAATGCCGCTTCCTAAATAAATCTGGTACTCCAAATTATAGAAACTGTGAACAAAACAAAACAACAGCAGTTTCTATTTTTAAAATTAAGAATAATTTAAATTTAAAAAATTTAATTTAATACTAAGGATTAAAATCTAGTAATCACTACGATTAAATAATTTGCTATATCTAACCCCCTAATTTCTATTCCTAATTGTCGTGCCGCAATCTACTTAGTTCTCTAGCCGCATTACTAAAAAATTCCCACCACTCTATCGACTCATTACCCCTAATATCTAATTCACGTCGCGGCCAATTTAACCCCCTGGTAATCGCGCTAATTTCCGTACGCAATCGCCACTCACTAGTAAGTGGACAATCAAACAAAACATGCCCCGCCGTATCCTCCACCCCACAAAGACAGTTCGAATCATTAACCCGCCCAATTCTATATAAATACGACTTAAAATTACCGTGACCCGTAACTAATTCGATAGCCTGATACGATAATCGCATACCCATCACCCTAAATTCCCTAACATTATTTATGAATTTATGGGTCCACCTCCCATTTAATGTGGAATCCCACCTCCCTTGCCAAATATTATCGAGGTTAATTTTGATAGCAGTTTTAATTGCATTTACTGAAAATAATTTATATTGTAAAACAACATTATCCCCACCTAAAACCGCCTCTTTTGCTAATTGATCTGCCCTTTCATTACCGATAGTGCCTACATGAGCTTTAGTCCAAAAAATTTTGATGCCGCCTTCGCGTAACATATCCCACGTATCTAATAATATTTTAGTTGGATTTTTTAAATTTTGTAAAGCTTGTAATACCGATAGACTATCGGTAATGATAGACGCATCTCGACAAAAATCCCTCTCAAACCTAATATAACGTACGGCCTGATAAATTGCAACTAACTCCGCCTGATAATTCGTACAATGATCCGCGAGTTTAAATTTTTTATTATATTTTTCAACACCCCGTTCGAAAACAACAAAAGCAGCCCCTGTACCACCCTCACCCTTCGACCCATCAGTAAAAATTTCTAATCCTTCACCAAATACACCCGAATATTTATAATAATTTATACTATTAATTTGGGCCGGATGTATACGCCACCCTATGTCTGTACGCGACTCGATATCACCTGGTTCTAAATTTATACCCGTAGCCGCGAATAAATCATCAGCCCCCAATTTATATATATCCCTTCGCAATTTAATTTCCCTTAAACGCAAATCTACCGGTAATATACCCGAAATTGCACACGCCGCTTCTGCCGAAAGCGACGAATACGCGTTTGCGGCCCTAACAGTTAAAACTCTTTGCGCGCCTATTAATTTTTTAGATTCTTTTACTTTACACCTATCCCCCCAAATCGCGCCCGCATAAAGCATAGCCGGTTCTATCGCTCCCCTATAAATAGTTCCCGCCGCGTTCCCATTTAAGCCCCACGTAACTCTAGCAGCCCCTCTAATTTTATTACTTATTTCCCTACCTTTCGCGGATGCATATTGAATATGCGCTTTAAAATTTAGTTTGTCATCTATAATAACCCCTAAATACCTAACCTGTTCTTTGCAATAAATCCTACTCTCCCCTAATTTAAATGTGGGCTTTCGTTGACCCGGTTTACCGAAAAATACTGCTTCAGATTTATCCGCATTAAAATTTAGTTTGTTTTCTAAGCTCCAATCTAAGATACTAGATAATGCCTGATCAGCTTTGCATTTTAATGTTTTATATTGCATAGCTTTGACTAATAGTACTGTGTCATCTGCATATGCAACTATTTCACAGCTCTCAGGCATTACAATATCAAAGATTGTGTTATATAAAATATTCCAATACCCCGGTCCCGATCGCGAACCCTGCGGACAACCCTTTGTAATTACTCGCGTAATGCTAATTCCCGGTTCCTCTATGATTGCGGTTCTATTTGAAAAATATCCACTCGTAATTTTGACTAAATTGCCCGGGCAACTTTTCCGTTTTAATTCAACTAAAATTTTTGGCCACCATGCGTTATCAAACGCCCCTTTAATATCTAAAAGAATTATGGCACTATACGCTTTCTCAACCCTAGCTGATTTAATAAAGTTTACAACCCTATCTATCGCATCTATAGTCGATTTCCCTTTACAAAAACCGTATTGCCCTATATTCATTAAATTATTTGATCGCATAAAAAACTCAATTCGATTAATCATTAAACTATCAAGTGCCTTTCCGATAACCGGTAATAAACTAATAGGCCTATAGCTATTTGGATCTGTCATGTCAGTTTTACCGGGTTTAGGAATGACTTTAACTAATTGACATTTCCAACAAGCCGGAAAAATACCTCTATCTAGACATTTATTAAAAAGTTTTAAGAAAAAACCCGGTACCGCCTCATAAACTTTTAACGCAATATCGGCTGTTATTCCGTCTATACCCGGCGCTTTACGCGGATTCATAGATTTAAAAGCAACTGCTATCTCTGAAGCAGTAAAAGTTAAATCATCAGCAGCCCTATATTCCCTACATGCTAACTCCCTAATTTGGGTATGCTCTATCGTATCATCTACAGTCGTGTCCTCCGGAAAAAATTTATCGAGTAATAATTCTGCTGTATCTTTCGCATTTTGAGTATATAAATTTTGCCCTATTTTTAATGTAATCGCGGTATTACTAGAAAATTTCTTACGTATAACTTTATACGCAAGTCCCCACGGATCCCTACCCCCCGATTTAGAACAAAATTCGCGCCATTTAGTCTCTTTAGTACTTTGCATTAAATTTTTATATTCCCTGTATTTAGCTCTATAAATCAATTCCCTATCTACCCTAATATCCGCGTCATTACATCTTTGAAAAGACCGTCTTAATCTATTGACCTCTTTCCTTAACATTGTTAATTCAGAGGTCCACCACGGAACCGATTTTTGAAAATTAATTTTACGCGGCATCGACTGTTCGCACGCTCTAACTACTACCTCATTTAATTTAGCCGATATTAACTCAATTTCCCTATCTGATAGACAATTTTCTAATTCCCTTTCTAACTCCTCAAACTCCCTAACAATTATATCTAAAAACAATTCCCAATTAGCTTTTTTTGCACAAATAGCAAGTAAACGTAAAATAAATGCGTTTGGCTACTTCAGATCCTCAGGTGTATAGAACTATTGGTAGATTGCCATATTAAATTGTTTGTGCAATTCAGAAGGAATTAATGAAAATTTTATCGATTTGATGTAGGAACCGTTTTAGAATAAGGGTCTTCCAAAACTAAAATAACCGATCTAACGAAAGTGGCATGGCATGATTTTGGTTGAATATATCCAAATCACAATTCCATAAGTTATATAAAGCACACATGTTGTATAAAGGTGAAGGAAAATAATTATTAGAATTAGGTCTTCTATTTATAAACGTAATTAAGTGTCTAGCGTTAACTCTAGGAATATAAGAATGAATCCTTTCTAAAAACATAGAATCATTAATTACGCTGTGAATGAGCTTATGCAAATACAAAAGTCCTTCTATTGCTTAGTGAAGTAAAATGAAATTCGGTTAAGAGAGATTCATATGAGCCAGAAAAGTCAGGATAAATTCTATATTTTTTAAAATATAAAATAAATAATTAAAATATCTTAAAAACCGTTCTTGTAATGACTCTAATAAATAAATGTACTTGTGATATATAGGTGACCAAACAACGCAGCAATAATTTAATCTACTTTGAATATAATCATAGTAAGTAATATTATGGTGAGTAAGTTGTGAAAATCTCTAGTCATACGAACAATAAAACCTAAGGAGTTTACAACAATTTTTAAAAATATCAAGAATATGGTCGTTGAATGATAATTTTACATCAAAGAGTACTCCTAAATCTTTAAGTGTGTTACATCTATCAATTATAATACCATTTATTGCGTAGTCATATTTAATGTTAGAGTTTTTCCTAGTATAAGTAACAACTTTACATTTACTAATATTTAAATTTAACCTATTTTTTCACACCATGCTGACAAATTATTTATATCTTGTTGTAGAGTTATGCAATCAGTGATATCATTAACAGTACGAACAATTTTAAGATCATCCGCATACAGTAAGCAAGAAGAAGAAAAAGTCTCAGATATATCATTAATAAAAATAACAAACACCAACGGACCTAGATTCGATCCTTGCGCAACGCCACGCACAGCAACAAAGTCCCGAGATCTAACACCCTCATACTCGACATATTGCACTCTATTGAATCACATTGTCATGAAATCCGTACAATTGAAGTTTTCTTAGCACTATGTTATGATGAATGCGATCAAAAGCCTTGCTAAAGTCTGTATACACTGCGTCCACCTGTCTTCTATCATCCAGAGCTTCCGAAACTGCTGGGTATAGTTACACAAATTTGTACCAACAGATCTTGCCTTCATAATAAATATATGCACAAATAATGGACTCGAAGATCTTGGCGAAATCGGATGTAAGAGGGATAGGTCGGTAATTTTTGATTAAATTTCTTGCACCAGATTTAAACACAGGTGTTATTCTTATCTTCTTCCATTCATCAGGAAACACTTTCTGCAATATTATTGTATTATAGATGAACCTCAGCGGCTTTATGAGACAACCTATACAGTCTTTACCAAGAAGGACGGGATAACATCAGGACCCATTGTCAAAGAATTTTTTAAGTTCTTAGCAGCACTGTAAATATCCACTTCGGAAATGTTGTAAAGTACTGGATATGGCATTGTGAAAACCATCACTCGAAAATTTCCCGGAGCCTCCATCTGACACATCTTTGTATACTGAGCTAAAATGCTCAGCAAAACCACTAACGATATCGTTTGGTTCATAGTCGTTACAGCTCAGCACCACCGCAAGTTTATTGGTATCAGCTTGAGTACAACGATTTGAGTGTCGAAATCTAGATGTTTAAGGCCAAGTATCTTTAGATTTGGGTATTATGGGCTTAGGAAATTTGACAGGAGTAAGGATGGTGGAGGTGTCGTAACATAATACGAAATTTGCAAGATATTTTGATCGATAATTTTAAATAGAAGGTCATGTAATGGCTGAAAGCATTGATGATTCTAAATAATTTGTAAGCATAGATATCTAGTTAAAGTAAAAATAAAAAAAGTGTTTTTGTAATTTGATATTTACAATAAAGCTAAAACAAACGGCGACGCAGTGTGGCAATGAGTTATTAGCGCACTAGTGTGTTATAGACCTATTAACGTACGGGTGGGACTTTTACCGGAATGTAATATGGGCAATTAATGTGCAAATTAGAAAAATGCTATAAAAAGCACGTGTCACAATGACTTGTAATGTTCGTACATTGAATCACTCACATTACAACAAACGTTATTGTGACACTTGTGTTTTAATGTACTATTATTACACCCTTTAAAAAACCTTAGATTATGGTAGCTTTGCTATTGAAACATGTGTCCAGTGAAACTGGTAAAGTATTTTAAAGTATGTAGTGTTATAGTGTCACAGTACTGAACATTTTCGTCGATAATGTTTATTGCTGTACAATTTGTTTAATTGCCATACAAGCTAAATTTAATGGTATTCTAAATTATAAAGATAATGGGTGTAAAACATCAAATTACATTACAAATTTAAGGATGATTCTCCTACTAATTGAGGCTAGATATATCTTGCTAGATATATAATTGAAATGAAATATAAGTTCTGTACATATTGTTAAAGAGATTCCATTCACCGTTTGTTTAATTCATTCGAATATAAACACCTACATCCTTTCTCTTCCACATCAATTATGGAACTTGTTCTTTTGTCTCGGCGCTTAAGAAAAAATAAATAAATAAAAAGAGAACTTCCTGTTATTCTTTTGCGTTCATTTAATTCAATGAGTATGGTAATGCCTTCCATTTTATTTATAGCTGTACGGTCGCGATACGGTAGCCTTTTTCTTAAAAAATGTCCTGTTACGTAACACCCGTTGTCTGATAGCACAATGCTAAATCAGTTGACAGAGATATAGGGTACTAACATAAATATGGGTGTCATAAAAATCTTAGAAAGGGAACTGGAGAATTAATATAAATTACTTACTGTAATTGTACACTTGTAAATATGTATGATATTTCATTAAAAATTTAATATATGTACATATGTATATGTATGTACTTGCACGAGTGCTATATAAAGTAGCCTACATTTTTTATAGTCGTTGATACATATTATACTAGCCTAGCCATTAGCACGTTATTTATGTCGTTAATAAGCAATCGACTTAAGACTTAATTGAGTAGTTAGTAACGAGAAGCTGCAATTTCTTTCAATGGTTTCCTTTAATCAATGAATTTCTTATTACAGTGTGATTTGATTGGTTTTTGTATTAAGATTTTTAAGAAACGTCAAGCAACTCAAACATTCTACACGTCAGAGAACCCGAGAACCGAATAGCAGCCAGCATGATTTTTATGTATTACTGGTCTTATCCCAAAAATATTCTCCTTGCTAAATTTGGAGATTTAATACAATAGAAATGGGATTATTAGTTAAATCACGCACACATTAATTTCAGATAATTTGCCCTCTAATATATGTGACACTTAGCAAAAATTGGTGTCATTAAGGGTTAGAAAAGGAAAAATCACTCTTGAAATAAGAAATTATTCTAGGATGTTCTTCGCAAGTCACTAAAGGTTAAAATGTCATATTAGATATTAGCAGAATTGCTAGAAGCGACGAAGAAACACTTGTAGCTCGAAGAAAACATGTCTTTCTTACAAATGATTGCTTTATAAGTCAACTTACATTGTAGGTAAGTGTAAATGAGGCGCATGAGCGCACCTGTGGCGCTGGGTGAGGTGCACACGTGTGCATTCGAAATGCACGTTGTTACATTAGCTCTCATGCATGGACGTGATACTGTACAGCACTAATGCTGTATAGCAACGTAGCAGTGAACGACAAATGATCCCCAGCAATGTTGGCATGTAGATTGTAAATCAAACAAATATGATGATACTCCATGTACATCGTGGAAATACCATAAAGGAAAAGTTTCTTCGATAATTTGTACCAAGCAAGTAATTTGGAACTTCAGTGATGGAATCTTTTTAAAAGAAAATGAACAAGCAAAGAATTAAATTGTTATAAATGGAATAACCTTAAATTACTTTGAAGAATATAAGAAATAGTGTCTTTTTGGAGAGTTTTAAATATATTACATTAGCATTAACATTACAAACTTGAAAAAAACCAGAGTTCAATAGAAACTACTTTTTGCTTCATTGATCCTTGTGCTAAAGTAATATAAAGAAAACGTCAACGCCATTTATACGTATGTTTGTCGTTTTATTCTAAATTATATTCTGGCTCAAAATATCTTAAGATGCAGTTAATCTTTATTAAGATAAATTTAAGAACGAGCTAAAAATTAGAGTTTTTCATAAAGACTGAAATAACAAAATCGTACAGACAGTCAAATACTGAGGTCATTAGCGAATCATAAAATGTCATAAACACTAGTTTGAGAATGCATTTGAGAACTAAATAGCCTGACAGACCACAATAAACTTACTTTACTTTGGGTACTGGAACATTCGGGATTTGTAAAAAACGAAAAAGCCGATGAGCTGAGAAGAAAGATTTCATCAACTTACATAGGCCTATAATCTATTCTAAGAGTACTCACAAATACAGTACGATAATAGGTGAAGAGTTGGGCCCAAGCGAAACAGAAGAATACTGGAATAATATGCAACCAAGTAAATTCAGTGGAAGATCTTATTAAAGGTCCAACAAAGAGGAAGGCTGAAGAACTACTAAGCCTTAGTAATAACCACCTTTGGGCAGGAGATTTCCTAATAGGACATTTTACCCTAAAAGGAGACCTACATAATATAATATGAGACTTTTAATGCTTGCAACAACTGGAACCTTTGTATTATTTATCTGGATATTTATAGTTTCACTCAATATGTTAGTGATTTTCTTATTACCGAAAAGTATAACCTGTGATTTAGTGGGATGATTTTTTAATAAGTGCGTTAGAAAAACTGAGGATATTATAAAGAGGTCTTTACTTATTTTTTCAGTAGCTGTAATCTATTCGGATGGATGGAATGAATAACATAATTGTGCATCAAGTGCATACAAATGAATTTGTGCGTAATTAAGATGCTGCACAAATGCCGAGGTATAAAGAGAAAATAAAGAAGGACTTAAAATAAAGCCTTGCGGTGCACTTTTAGCAATGATAGAGGTTGGGAAGTTTTATTATTAAATTTTACGCTCTGAGATATATGTGAAAGATAACTTGACATCAATCGAATAGCGCTCTGCCCACTCTTGTCCTTCAGAACATTCAACGACATTGTGTGATCTACCGTATCAAACGCTCTAGAGTAATCCAGGAGCACGAGAACAGTTATTAATTCTTGATCTGTAGCCCGCAAACGAACACCGAATAACTATTAACCTAATAATTATTCGTTGAAAGACAGTCTGTTGTTATTTACCTAATACATCTTTCTTATAACTATAATAGTTAAATTTCTATTAGATGCATTTATTGGCAGATTAAAATACTGGCCGTAATAGTCATTCGGTGTTTTCATAACGCTATAGTTTATGTTGGTAAAATCCAATAGATGCAGACACCCATCATACACCTTACTTACAGCAAGTAGAAAATTACAGTACTATACAAATTTGAATATAAACGCAAACGGATATCTTTAATAGGACAGATCAGAAGGATATCAGTAATTGGATCCGCTATTCAAAATGGCGATTGCTCCCTAATATGACAGTACCTATATTGCAATCTATTTTTAATTTTTTCTATAGCAACCACTAAATACTGTGTTTTGATAAACTAAACCTTTTGATAAATTCTTCAACATTCCAATTATTATGGTTTATACGAAGCTTTGTAATATGATATCATCTGTCACGATTTGCTATTTCAACTTTTGATTGACATATCTCCCTCTACAAACACCTCGGAGTCTTCAAAAATGTCCAGGTTTCTCGTTCATAAACAGTTTCAAACAATTTGAAATTTATAAACCGATCCTCCTTTTCTTGGTTTGTTGGCGACATTCAGAGGTTTTCTAATAACTCTTGTTGGCTACTTCAGGCAACTAGGAGATTAAACCAGCTTATTACCTACATAAATTTGATTAGTTGCTGGAAAGACAGTTATTTCAGTTTCAGCTAACTTTTATTAGGAATTCTATTAAGAGTTTGAAATACCGGTCCTTAGCCGTTGTTTTTCACCTGATAAATCTTCCTTATAACTTATTATAGCTAAATTGTTATTAGATGCGTTTATTAAAAATTGAAATTTAATCCGAAGCTTAATAGTCAACATAAAATAGTGCAGAATAAAACTATAAAAATAATATTAGCGATAAACACAGAAAATAAAGCAGAGCTAACTTACTTGGAGGAAATATCCGAATTTTCAATACCAGGCGAAAATTTACTCAGTTCCCGAGATTTGCCTGAGAGACCGAATATATAGACCCCAATCAAAAAGCGACCGGAATCGACGTTCGGACAAGATATCTACAAATACGGTATTGTAAAAATATATATTTTTGATAAGCAGTTAAAATTCGAAAACATAAAATAGTGAAGGAAAGACACTATAAAAACATTACCCAAAAAGTTTTAAATGTAGAGAGATGGTTGTAATTGTAGACGCGATTTAAGCCAGTTATAATATTATTGAAAGCTCTAAGTAGTTATAATCCATTTAAGAACTGTTGTTTTTTAATCCTATTCAAGTATCAGATCAATCCTAGAACGTCCTGTGATGGGTGGAGACTGTGGCTTGAAAACTATCCTAGAACGGTTAACCGATTTATTTTTTTAACACATAATTCTTGATTAAGATAAGGAATGGACATCCATTTTGCATAATTATAGATTAGGTAATTTTTAAGAACGTTAAAACAAGTTTAATTTATCTGTTGTCTTGTTGATTTGCCATTTTCACCGGTTGTATGTTAAAAATGTACTTATTTCAATAGATTATTTAATTTACCTATTTATCTTGTGTTTCCTTTGCTTTGTAATCCAATACACCGTTTATTAAGAATCACAAACTTGCACACTTCATCAAAATTTGGCGGTAGACTATTTGGTCAGTACCAACCCGCTTTTATTTCAATTTAAAGCTGATTCTCAGGTGACCAACGTAAGTAAAAGCTACCGAAATAAGCTGGCAAATTTGAAAGCTAATTACAATACGGTAACTAGCAAAAATCAGCAAAAATTGTTCAAAGCGAATTCATTAGCAGGGGATACATTTTTTTTAACATTTATTTTAAAAGAGTCATTATATTTTTATATATTACACTATTTTCTATACGGATATTCAATCATATACATTATAAACATACAGAAATGAAGACGTTGGAAATTACTAGCAACATTTTTGGAAAGGTCCCGTATAATGTAAATATACGATATGTGTATACGTGATTATATTTCTACCTGTGTCATGTCAATTATGGGACGTATAATAGGCTTTTTTAATACTGCTTGTCACCGGAGCGCGCTAGGGGATTACGGTTGCCTGCCAGTGCCTGTCTGAACGTCCATTTCACTGATACCCTTGGGCCAAACACACCCTCGTAAGTGCATTAGCGAATTAAAGCGGATAATAACTTTCGCCATACCGGGCACGCATGATATTCGATAAGGCGTCTGTTTATTTTTGCTATTTATCTGCTCACACGTTTTTTTTTTTAGTATTTTCCTTTACAGGAATAAACGTATTTTTTTACAAGATGAGATCAGTTTTTCCTCATTTGGTTCGTAATCAAATGCACTTCGTTTGTGTGATTAACATGTAAATACAGGGTGAGTTTTTTAAATGGTCAAATTCATTTGCTATATAACTATTAGTTGAACAAAAAGTTGATAATTGGAATATACAGGGTGTCTCTGAAATAAGAGTACAAAATATTAAAAATGGGAAACCCAAATTATACTGAATAAGTATCCAAAAATTCGTACGCCAATTCCAATATCGAATATACAATTAAAAACTCATTGAAATGTCACGAATGTGCCGCCCATGGATCCACTATCTGTGTTTATACTATATCTTAAGGTCATTTGTAAATACAGCTGTGATATACAGATAATCATTGTATGCAGCTGATACGAGTCAACGACTCCAATATTATTACGTACGCGAAATTTAAAGCAAATTTCAAAGAAGATATTGAAAGTAAAATGTGGAATCTATTAATGAATAACTCTATTCACTTGTGCGTAATCTGATCAATGACAGCTGTCTGAAATAAACATCATTGTTAAAAGTTGATATTTGATGTGACGAAGGTAATGTGCGTAATTATTTCTTTTTTTCAACAAGTTTCTTCGAAAAATGCGGTGTGCCGTACTGCGTGACACCCCCACTTGCCCTGCAGCATCACGTGTACTTACACCTGCATTTCTGTTCACAATATCCAGCAATTCTTCTTCGGCTCGTAAAATTCAACGTGGTCTTTCACGTCCGCGACCTTCGTAATTTGGTAGCAATCGACCAGTTTCTCTTAATCTAAACACGGTATCCTTTATACACGTGTAAGACGGGGTTCTACGATTGGGGTATCGCTGCCGGTAGATACGTAGAGTTCTTCGACAACTTCCTCCTGCTTCGCCGTAGACATAAATCATATCGAACAACTCGCGTGTGGTAAAAGCCATATCCGATGTGTTCATGCGTAAGGATCCAGACAGACTGAGACTCAGAGCGTAGTTATACGTCGCGTGTTGCCTGCCCTACCTTCGTTGGTTAGAAGTGTGGTGTCTCAAATACCAGTGGCGTGACGGATATTTAATAAATATCTTTGCCATTTTTTTCCTCACGTATGCGAGGGAATTTTGGAAAAATTAATTTAGATAAAAGGTGTAATAAAATTAGGGCTTCCCATTTTTAATACGTTGTACTCTTATTTCAGGGACACCCTGTATATTGTAATAGCTTCACAATCAAAAATATTTTTACGTACAATGAGTAATGGGTAAGCTTGTCAGGAATAATCAGATGATTTTTTTAGGGAAACATCCTCTACCTACATAAGTAACTTATTGTATTCTACATTCCATTCCAAATATCTTTTGTTGGAAATATTTCTCCACAAACGGCTTAGTTCACCCAGCATTCTCAATTTTCCTTAAAGAAAGGCGGAATCGCATTTTCGATTTATCTGATATCTTCCCAAACAGTTTAAGTTTGAGCAATCGGCTCAGTACTGTTACAGCCTAAACATCTCTGCATATTAAAATGATATTAGGATTTATAACTTTTATACTGTGTGATCGCAAACCTTGGTTCCATTAGAAGAACTTCAAATTTCTCAGTTGAATGATTCAATTAGCTTAGTACATAGTCTTAAGAATATGTGCTGATTAAAACCTGGTTGCATTCAATTACCGTATGCAATAGAACAAGCAAAGATGATTTCAAATCCGCTTGGGGCAAAATGGGAAGCTCCCAATTATGCCCCAATTCCCGCTATTTTGCTCCCAGAAAAGGAAAACCGATATTTTTTAAATAATATTTCTTTAATGCAATATGGTCCGCACAAGTAAAAAAAAAACTGATAGACAAACATCGTGTGAAGAGTCTATGCGAAATGCTATAAGTAATTGTAGTAGCTGAAAAAAGAATGGATTTTACAAGAGCGGCTACGCTATTCATTGTGCCCCAAACTACTCTTAAAACAACAAGAAAATTTAAAAGAATACGGTGATATTCGAAAAGGTATTTCATGAAAATAGTTACATATGTTCAGCTAGGTAAAACTAAATAAGAATTTTTCAGGACTAGGTCGGTATACCGAATACAATATTTAAAACTGCACACGAAACTCAACTTTCGGGTTATTTAAAAAAAAATGGAATTGCGGCTTTTTGGCGTAACAACTAAAGTTGTTAGAGGTCTTGCTTACCACATAGCTGGGAGAAATCAAATCTTTCACCCAATTTGATCAAAAACTATGTTTAGCTGGCACGGATTGGCTTACAGGTTTAAAAAAAAAAAAAACATACGGATCTCTCTGCGTTTACCTGAAGCAATATCGACCGCCTAGGGATTTAATAAAGAGGCCGTACAAAATTTTTTGCATTTCTTACAGAAGTAGTTGATAAATACAAGATGGTCTCAAGTAAGATCTCCATGTAGATGAATCCGGAATGACAACTGTTCCAAAAAAGTAGTCAAAAATAGTTGCAGCTAAAGGTCAACGACAAGTAGGAAGCCTTACGTTTGCAGAAAGGGGTCAGCTTGTTACGGCTGAAATATGTTTTTCTACAGATGGAAATTACATGCCCTCAATGCTTATTATATCCCTCGGCAACATTTGAGACTTGAGCTCCTCAATAGAGTGCCTTCTGGAACATTGGCAGAATAGCATCTTAGTGGCTGGATGGAGAGTGAAATTTTTGTGAAATGGTAGAAAAGTTTGCGGAGTTCTCCAGGGGAAAAAGGGAAAAAAGAAAACTCTTTCTGACGAAATTTAAAAAACCGAAAAAGCGCGAAAAGGCCAAGATAGTTTTATATGCAAAACAGAAGATGAATCTGGCGCGGAATGTCTACTGTCATCGTCTTTATTTGGAATCTAATGAAGGCTGGGTTAGTTGTTCTGTATCTTAGAAATTGTCTGATAATTCCTGTGCACATGTTGAAGAAAACGATACTGTGCTGGTTTATAACTGTAGATATTGTGAGAGTAAAGTTTCATGGTCCCCATATTGCCCCAAGGTAATCATTATTTTGCCCCAAATGGGGGGGGCAAAATGGTGAAAACTTCGGCAAAAATTAAACTGTTCTTTTGAAAATAAATAAGCTCGAACAAAATGCGGTATTACTTGTATATTTCATGTAATAAAATGAAAACTAATTTCGCTATTTCTTTAAAACTATTTGATTTTGTTATATCTGTCACTGATTGTGAGTATAATTTGTTTATTTATTTAGGTGTTAGTTTATTTATTTATTGTTTAAAATGGATTTTTCAAAGAAGAATTGATAGATATGGTATATATCTTTATAGATCAAACATTTTGGTTATTTGCTTCTCGCATCCGGTGCGGATTTTCAGTAGTATAGAAATGCATATTATAGTAATTAACGCTACCATTCTGTTACGTACGTGCAGTCAAGTACTAGATTTGTATCTAGATTGGCGAGAAAATAAATAATGGAGTGTCATGGCAATAGTCGATATCAATAAATCAATATACAAAACTATTGCTTCAATTCAAGAATTCAACACATTCCTTTTAAATGCTGCCTCAGCACAAAACAAAATGACGACTGTAAATTCTGAATTAACATTCATACATTTATTATATCATGGTAAAACGACATTCTCTATCAAAATCATTTTCTTGAAGTTCAAAAGATGCAAATCAATATGATATTGTTTCAGCTGCTTCAATAATAACACTTAAGTCTCCACTGCACTTCTAGTTTTTTAGCCGTAACAACAGTTCTTATGCTCCCTTTTCGTACAACAATTGCCTAATGGTACCATGGATAAGGCATTTGATAAATTCGCGCTGCGATTAAGCAAATCCTTTGAGCTTCTCCAAGGACATGTACCATATCAGAAAAAAGAAAACTATTTTTAACAATAAATAAACCAACAAGTAAATAAATAAGCAAATTCAACGGAATGACAGATGTAACAAAATCAAATAGTAATAATAATAATAAAATAATATAATAATATATTTGTGTTCCATAAACATCGTAACGTGTAGAACAAGTCAAAAGAAAACAATATGAATACATATACATGAAAATACATTTACAACACATTAAAACACTAAAATTAAGTTTAGGTCATTGTTACAATAAAAAAATCTTCGATCTTGTACAGAGTGACTCGAGCCAGGAAAGCTTTTAATTTATTTTTAAATTGTAGAAAAGGAAGATTTTTTATTGATGTAGGGATATGATTATAAATTTTTATACATTGGTACAGTGCTGCTTTTTGTAGCTTACTTAAATGTGTTGATGGTGGCAAAAGATAGCTGTTTGTTGTGCCTCTGGTGTCATGCAAAAGTTCATATTTGCTAAAAAGATCGGTATAGTTACATTTAGCAAACAGAGCACATTCTAATATATACAAACTAGGCAAGGTAAGTATTTTATACATTTCAAAGAAATCTTTGCAGGTATCACGGCGACCAATACCAAACATGACTCTTACACAAGCCTTTTGTAGGATGAAGATCCTCTCAGCTTCCACGTTATTCCCCCAGTACATGACGCCATACCTAAACGTGAGTAAACATTCGCGTAGTATGACACCAAAGCCGCTTCAACGTTGACATTCCGGGATATCACTCTTAGGCTGTAGCATGCACTGGACAACTTTCCTGATATGTGCTCAATGTGTGATCTCCAAGTCAAAGCAATAGCGAAAAAGAGCAAACAAATGTAAGAATAATTAGAAAATTCTAATCTCGTTTTAAGATGCACGGATTCTTAGGCTGTAACAGTACTGACGCTAATTGCTCAAACTTGACTGTTTGGAAAAAAAATCAGATAAATTCGTAGATAGGGCTCCGCCACTTTTTTAGGAAAATTAAGGATATTGGATGAACTGAGCCGTTTGTGGAAAAATATATATTCGGAATTGAATGTGGACTCCAATAAGCTACTTATATACAGGTGTTCCATTAAAAAAGAATCATCTTATTATTCATGACAAAGTTACGGATCACTCCGTATACGTAAAAGTATTTAAACAAAATTCATTTCAAAGAGGTACGTGTATATGTGAAGAATCTGACACAAGAACGAGAAAGCATTTAACCATCAAACAATTATGAACTCTATGAATATAGAAGTTTTTGACGAATTTCATAAATTCCAAATCTTATGTAAGATTGTGGAAAAACAAGTGCTACTACTAATTTACTTAATGTATTTATTGTTTCAATGTAATATTAGAAATATGTTGTTCCATCTTGGGAAAAGCTAAATCTATGATAAATAGTAATAATGAAAACTAGTTTTACGTATATGTTAAACTTCAGAGCTGCAAATCACATGCAGCGAACCGTTATGTACATAAAATCAATTACCTTTTTATGTTCACATTGCTACTTATCTAAAACATAATCCGAGTCTTAATAGTTCTATAACCATATCGTAGTTGTTATAATACTTGTGGATATTATTTACTGTAAACATCAAGTAGTTTGTTTTTATTTATAATTACATAAATAACTTAATCGAGTAATTTAATGTTCATTCTCGAACGTTTAGTTAACTGTCCATGGCATACTAATAATATTTTAAACGGTTCTTTACCGTGCACTAGTCGTTAGAGGTGATTATAGAATGCGTCTATACATAAGTAAACTTTATGTTCGTTATGAAAACAAAGAGCGGTCACATTAATTATTAGTTTATTTCAACACTCCACTCTGTACAAAAGAAAGGCAATTTATTATGTAAATTTAAGAGAATACCTCAGTTTTAAGTTCTCCTATTTAACTTTGCTGCTAGGGACGTTATTATAGCGGTATTCTAACATCACAATCTAGGTATTATCTACCGGTAAATATAAATTAAACCGTAAAACTAACTTAAAAAAAAAACAAACATAAAAGAAATAAACTACAAAACAAAGTCAAACATAAACGTCAGGAAATCCTGTCCACGCTTGTTTACCGATTCATTTCTGTGTATACGAATCGATGCAAACATGGATAACTGCCGGGCAAATTTGCACTGCGGTGAAGGAAAGGATTCAAAATGAATCAAACATTTTTTTATTTTAGCTCTGGTGCATCTTTATCCGTCTAAAAATACCTCTAAATATCGACCCATAACGGAAAGATGAAAACTTGGCAAATATTTAACGAATGTCTAAACGCTAAAAACGACGAAGTATCTGTCTTTCGATGTGAACACGTGTATAAATGGTCGTTCAGGATGGCATTGGGTAGGGCTTTGTATACGCATGCTTAACTTTTGTCCGCTTTAATATGCAATGACGTATGAGTGACGTTTTATGTGCTGTTGTAGGACATACGACTAGCTGCGGAAACGCAAAGAATTATATGGATGTGCTTGTAAAATTCAACGGGGATTGGCTTTGCATCTACTTCAAGTAATTTATTCGAATATTTGATATGTATACACACTTTAAGATTTTGATATCTACTTACATATGTTTATATGTGTACATACAAATGTATACAATAGATATGTATACGTAAAAATTCGAATGTGTATTTTTACTTATTTATTTGCTTTGGTGACTAACAGAAGCAATATCTATCTGATACTAAATAATGTAGTGGGATACTCAATATCCTAATTTTGACAAAGAAGTATCTTACAACTACCTGAAATGCAGTCTATAATATACAAGTATCCACCTACATACATACGTATTTGGATCCTACTCACTTCGCTAGTGTTTACAAATTAGTACCTGACAGCTGTATTTACAATAATGCGAAACCTTTCATTTTCAAGTTGCGCAGCATGGGTTTGTGTCCGATCGCTCTTGAGTTACCAATTTATGTTCTTTTTCGCACTATAGGCGGGTTTACATGAAGTCAGTGGGGAGGCAAGTCAAGTCAGAAAATGACTTGACTCGAATTTTCAATAGCTAGTGCCAAAACAAGTATACCAGTTCATAAATGGGCAAGTGTTTGAGGTAAGTTCAGTTAGATTTCTTCACACTTGTATGATGAACTTCTCAAAAGCGCTTACGCGCCCAACGTGCCAAGTCAACAGCCAAGATGCTCGTGCGCATACTTGGCAGAAGGGGAAAGCAAGTCGACAAGTAAATGGAACCCTTCGCTTGACTGTCTTATTAGCCTGACAAATAGAAGGCATGTAGATGTTTACACAAAGCAAGTATCTTGCAGCAAGGTACTTGTCTACTTGACTTACATTAGTAGCCTCTCCACTGGCTTCGTGTAAACCCGGCTTATGTGTGTGATTATTTGGATACCAGGTTGATGTAATTTATAGTATCCAAAGCCTTTAATTCCATAAGTCATATGATATAGATTATATTATCGTGTTTTGACTTTTTTCATACTCACTACTGCAGCTTATTAAGTCTCTTATGAGTAACAAAAACTATTGCTGTTATTGTATCATATTGTTCTGTGACAGAGTTGAGACTTTGAAGCCTCTAATTATAGCAACTAATTCGATCTATTGTGAATACTCTATTTAAATTTACCAATAAACCTCATGGTTAACCCGAGCCTGATGGTTTTCTTTTGTGCTGCCATCTTCGTTAAGTAGGACAGTAAGTAGTTTTAATTCCGGTTTCCAAAGCTTGGGTAGGTTTGCTGTATTTGGCAAAAGATTTACTAGACTTTTTGCTATTACTTCCTCTCTAAAGGTTGTCGATTTTCTACGGTCCCATTAGTGAAGTTTCCACATGATCTGGATTTTGAAAATGCCAACAAAGAAGCGTCCTTGTCCATATAGACGGCTGCCGAACTCTTGCGTAACCAGTTGATCAACCATTTTGTTACTTTTAACGTGAGAGATAACCTGTCTACACTTAGCATATGCTGGTGATTTTTAGAGCTTGCATTCCTTAATGAAGCAGACTTAATGCAGTCTAACATGAATATTTTAGAGCCAAACAAGGTAAAGCAATAAATACTTGTTGTAAATGACACATTCACCAGTCATATTTAATTACATACTACATGCACTATGCTAAGTAGAAGACGAAATTTTAAGGACATTGACCACTGACTGTGCATGCACTTCTCGCGATATCCTCGCCGGAGTACCGCAGGGATCGTTATTGGGGCCTCGTCTCTTCCTGCTGTTTCTGACAGACCTCCATCGCGAGCCTCGCACGCACGCACCTCGCTATATACGCCGATGACATCACCATATACGCGATTAGCAAGAGCGAGAGACTGGCTTGTGGGCGCCCACGAGGCACTTCAAAACAGGACACTCAAGCTAATCTTGAGAGACCCTTGGTTCGTTCGGAACGCGCAGATTCATTGCGATCTGCAAATTCCACTCCTTCGTGATTTTCTAAAGCAGACTCTGTCCTCTACCAGATAGCGAAAACCTCTGTGTTCAGGCGGTCGTCGTCCCTCAGGATCGTCCACCTCCTCTCGCTCGAGTCAGACGTCTAGCTAATTTCTTCGAAACAGCTAACGCCTAGTGCCCTGACGACCGCTTTCTTTTTTCACTAAATGAGACGAAATTGTTCATTAGCTTCAATTTTTCGAACATAGACGATCATCCAACGATCAGTGTAATTTTAAATTACAAACTTTTCTTCACACACCCCGCGGCTTGATCGTGCCGCTCTATCAGAGATGAAAGGGTATCGGACCCCAGGTTCCCCACCCTAGATGAGAAGTTCCGACCTTCGTGCATGCACTGATAAATAATCGAATACCAAGCTTTATTTAGTCAGACTGAACCTTCTGTTTTGTTGAAATTATTCAGATGTCTGTAAATTTCAGTAGCCTGGTGACGTAGTCGTGTATGGTAGTACACAGTTTTTGACAAAATTTCAGTATGTTTAAAACGAATTTCCATGTTACCATCTTATAAAGCTTGCTCTGCTGCTGCGGATTTTTCAGTGTGCAATTGACGAAAGTTTCTTTCAATCGCGTGTCTATCCTGCATTTTGCGCTACCAATATATACCGTACCACGGAAACAGGGATTTTGTATACTCCCATAGATGTCATGGGGTCCTAAGGTTTCCACCAATCAGCAGCGATCCCACTTTTCGGATCCCCCACTCATGTGGTTAGCGTGGTGTGATAGAAAAAAGAGCAGGTTACGCTTCGAGAAGGTGCGGACGTGCGAAACTAATTTACCCTCTATTCTATTTACTTCTGTAAGATTTGGGAGGCGTAATTATTTAAGTTGTGAGAAATCTTCGTTATTATCCCGTGTGGGACGTGTGCCGTGTGGCATTTTGTGAAGAAGAAAGTCTTTCCCACAACCCTCGCTGAGGATCATCTTTGTACGAGCCCGAACACCGCCTTGCCGAGTAAATCAACGCCGTCCTCCATTGCATTGTTCGACTCGATTACATCATGGAAACTCCGTAGCCGAACCTGCCCGCACTAGCAAATCAACGGCGATACCTCGCACAAAGGACAAAGGCCAGATCTTGATTTTTATTATTTTATTTCATTTAATTACGCCGTTAGCGTAAATTGGTCTCTCGTGTATTACGTCATTACTACGTCACCCACTTATGGCGTCAGACCACTGTGACGTCACTCAGATAGCTTACCCACGAAACAATAGGTGTCTCTCACTTTTAAGAACACCGACTCAAATTCTTTAACTACTTTGTTTTTATTTTCATAACGAATAACCTTTGCGGCTTTTATTTTAGTAATTATTATTATTAATATTTCTCAACTCTTAACTTTAAATATTTAATATTTGTCATTCGGTATACTTGTGAACCGTCAACTTTCATTTTTAGTATTTAAATAAATAGTAACTTAACCTTTTCTTTTTCTCTTTGTACTTTTATCATTTTCTAGTTAACCGCGGCTAAATGTGAATCGAATGATCATTCGACAGGATTCCTCTGTCATTTAAATAACTATTTTATTATTTGTTCTTTACCCATCTCTGTGTGTTATTAAACAGTTTATCCACGAATCTCTTGTATTGTTTTTAATGGACTTTTGTTACCAACCCTGAGATAGCTTCCGGACAACACTTCTGTAGTTTTTGCAGGTAATAATATTTTATTTAATGATACAAAGAAAAACTACTGCTATCAAACAGCTTTTGTCCTAAGGTGCTTTTGTCGGTTTTAAATCCACCTTAATATAATATTTTCTTTGTAGCATTATTTTTTACTTTTTGCTTGTAGTGCTCATTCGCTTGTAGAGTGCGCCCTAAGTGCAGCATTTGCGGTTCGCATATACGGACACCCCCATCCTTAAACGTCTTGATTATAGCTCGTTTTTGACTTGACGCAAGATTCGAATTTTTGTGTATAAGTTGGTTTTCGTTGGGGTCCCGAACCAAACATGCTATATTGGATTCATAGTGTGGTGGTGAAACTATTCTTTAAATACGCGGCTTTGGAGTGGTGGCCTGAGACACTACAGACAGAAGCCCTTCTGTCACTGCTGCCACTGCGCTTATAATCAGTGGACAGGGTGAAACCAGGGTGTTTTTTAATCGACTAATGGAGTGCACAATGTCAAACAGCAGATGTATATCTGATATACAGACGGGTCAGAGGTCACTTGATAAATATACCTCTGTTTCCCAGGCAGAGGTATTCGCCATCTCGTCACGTGCAAGGGAAAGTAATTGAAGGGCTACTACAAATAAGCGGATTCGTATTTATTCCGATACCCAGTAAGCATTAAATGCTTTATCGAGTCGGGAAGTCACGCCGGGCCTAGCATGGGAGCCCCTCGAGGAACTCTGAGAACTGGCAAAATGAAACATGATAGAGCTGAATTATGTGCGAGGACACCAAGGGATCGAGGGCAATAAGAAAGCGAAAGAACTCGCTCGCCCAAGAGCATAAATGTCACGCCAATGACTAGAACCGGCACTGGGCAAACATACCCAGGCATGAGCATGAGATGCAATTTATATGCGAGTCGTACCAGAGAAGTGCTGAAGAACTATTACTTTTAAGTAGGAATCAGCTACGGATAATTGTGAGGTTCATATCGGGACATACACCAACGAAGGAACACTTACACAGGATAGGGATGCTTAATGGGGACCGTGACTACAGACTATGTAAAAGGAAACCAGAAACCACCCTAAACATACAATGCAATTGTGAGGCGCTGGATCAAAAGAGTTGCATCAACTGTTTGGGCAAGACAAAATTGAACCAAAGCGATACAGATTTACTCCATGTTAGAGACCTGTATAGTCTGTTACAGGCCGCTAGTATACTGGAGTGGGTTCTGTAATACGAACAGGTGGATCACGATAAGCTTTTAGGCTGCGCCGTTATACGCAGACTATAAACAGGGAAAGAAAAATAACACCCACAGTTAAATTAATGATTATTATGCTATTCTTTAGACAATTTTTTATTGTACCCCAATAATACAACGAAAGTTCCGTGACACACAATTTTTGTTCCTAATATAAATGGCCATAATTACAAAACAATGTTATAATGGCATAGTCAGATTAAACTCAAAGGTATTTACTAAGCGCCTATAAATCTTAACTTGTTTGGCGAACATATCGCAAGATGGTATCTAAGTTCCGAGATACGAACGCAAAACCAAGTTCTGCCAACGAGTATGCGCAAATGAATTATTAATATGCACCACCGTATTAGAGATAGCCGAGATACGAAATTGTTAACTGAAAACACACATAAATTAATCTGAAGAAAGAAGTAAACCACTGTACGCGCGCTATTTAATCTTTAACATCAATCCGGTCGCCGGCCGCGAAAGAACAACGGCAAATTATGCCGACGTGAGCGCGCAAATTGCCACACCATATGGCTGTAATGTTAGATAATCGTTATTTCAATTTAATCACATTATCTGCAAGGCATCTATCCTACTAAGGAGCACTTACACACTGAATTCCACGCACACAATATGCACAATTACCGCAATAACTTGTCCTTTATAAAGACTCTTACATGTATTATGTTACATGCATATAAACTGCCTACGCACGTTTATTATAACAAACATGTATCCTGGGCATAAATAATTTCAAATATATAGTTCAAGAAATGCATGGGTTTTGCTGCTACTCTAGCTACTGTTAAATGGGACCGGCATTGTTGACTATAAATTTGTTCGAGTCTCAGATATGTACTACTGGATGTAGATAACACTCGGGTTTGTTGTATTTATGGAGAAGCTGCGGCTTATTTGTCCTCAAGTGCCAACAGTTTACACTACAGAGATATTACAAAAGTATATATTCCACCTATTTCCAAGCTTCTATTACATACCGTTCAACTCCTGTTGATCAACGATTAACTATTAAATTATTTCCACGTATTCTACCAACTGCTTATATTGCTTATATTTTCCATAAATTTAAGATTTATTATCATGTCCAGTAGCTTCATACAAAATAAATGATAGTTATACATTACAGATTACCCAATTAAAAAAATCTTATAATTATTAACAATATTTTGCGAAGGAGTATGAAGTAATATGTAGTAGGTACATATTTCTTTAATTTCTTTTAACATCCGATTTTATTTACAATCTGTACATAGGTAGTACAACACTTAAATTTTATGTTACTATTTACAACTACTTCGAAGGATACCACCCATTGGTGAATTCCTATATGCTTAATATATTAAAAGAATTAATATAAAGGGTCTTTCAAATTGAAGGCCTTTCTTAAAAAATAAACTTTTATTGGTAATTAAAGTATCATTTGTGCCATCGAACCGGTCTCTTAAAATTTTCTAATAATATCACCAATAGTTCTTTCAGACGGACAATTATGTAAACGATAAACTTCACGTAATTTTCTTAACACTTTTCACAGAACGCCGATTTTCATAAAATAATTCAACGATTTGAACGCGTTGCTGTATCGTGTACGAGAACATTTTTATAAATGTCTTACATCACACTTCGTGAATGGCAACATACCCAGACTAATTCGCTACGCAATCTATATTTTATTTATTTTTAAAGTAAGGTGCTCAATTTTAAAGAAAGAAAGAAAGAATTTTATTCTAAAATCTTGTAGAGAAGTCGGTAGAGTTGTAGTGCTTCAATCTTCGCCTTCTCATGGGCAAGAAGCAATGCCGAAAAAGTTCAAATCTTTGGATATTATCTAACTGAAGTATTCCAAACTTCTCCCCTCAATAGCGATAGCAAGGACAGTAAAATCCTGTGTCTGTTAGTTCTTACCAACTACTACTTCCTATCGCAAACTTCAGAATAAATCAGGTAAAAAAGATAATCGAGAGAGATCTTAAAGCAAGAAGACCAACGACCTGATCTCAGGCACTTAAACGAATTGTCAATAAAAAAGAGCCTAAGGTAGCTGGTGCAGATTTTCAATGGCATATTAGGAATTATTCATTTTCTCAGTCAATGGAAGATGGAGTCAAGTCCTATCGACCAATCAGCCTGTTACCTATTCCTGCAAAATTATTCGAAAAGCATCTTCTGCAGAAATTGAAACGTACACTGCAACAAACTTTCTTTAATAAAATACCTTCTTCCATTGTAGACTCTCCTAACTTAAACACATTTCGTCATAAATTAAATGCTATATTACTGAAGCAAGCTTTCTACTCATTTGATGACTTTATTAAGCATAAGCTTTGACTTGTTCCCTCGTTGTGAACGTGTGTATGTTTTATTGTGTCTATGCTTCTTCATTTAATTTAATATATATAAATATATTTTTATAAAATCATGACCAATTGGGTCATTTTTTCATTTGGATTGCTATTATTTATTAATTATTGTCATTTTTATTATTAATGTCAGACAACTGCATGTTTAATGACAATATAATACACTGCTATTACTACTATCATACCTCGCTACCAATTTGGATTTAGACCACACCATGCAACCATGTAATAAATCCATCGAGTAACAGAAAGAATTGCCCAAGATCTTGAAGATAAACAGCACTGCTTCGGAGCGTTCCTAGATATATCACAGGCTTTTGATAAGGTCTGGCAGACTGGTCTCTTTTACAAAATTAGAACGCTCGTTCCTCTAAACTGTTTCCTAATTTTCAAAATCCTACCTGCACAACCGACACTTTCTAGTACGGCATTTTGATGCATATATTAGGTTATACCCTATTAAATCTGAAGTACTGCAAGGTAGTATTTTTGGGCCCATTCTGTGTCTGTTGTGCACAGATGACACAGCCATTCTTACCTTGTATACTGATCCTGCCATAGCGTCCCAAACCCTAGAAGTAAATTTAAACAAAATCCAAGACTTGTTAACCAAACGGCGAATCAAAGTAACTGAAAACAAATCGGTTAACATTACATTCACCATCAGAAGGGGAAACTGTCCTGCTGTATATGTAAATAATCATCCCTTACCCCACAAAGTGGTGGTCAAATACTTGGGAATGCATCTCGATAGGAGACTGAACTAGAGGACGCATATATTCTCGAAAAGGGAGCAGCTAGGTCTCAAACTTAGCAAATTAATTAGCTAATTGGTCCAAAGTCCAACTTATCCTTGGAGAACAAGGATAGACGCTTCCAATTAAAAGTACTTCGTATGATTAGCTACCAATGCTCCGTAGTACGTCCTAAATAAAATAATGGCTAATGACCTAAAAATAAGAAAGGTGAAGGAAGAAATTAAGGTTTTCTCCGAAAAATACGTGGAAAGACTAAGTAAACACCCCAACCATTTGGCATCTAGATTAGTGAAATTTTCTTTTAAAATTGAAAAAGTTATCGATGCTTTTAATACAGAAAGCATCCTAATGAAACAATTTGTTAGGTGATATACCCCTTGCACGAAGGAATAGTGTGTGGGTCATACACGATGGTGTACCGCCTCATACCGCGGCCATCGTAAGAGATTGGTTAAATCAAAACTTTCGTAGAAGATGGATCGAATGCAATGGAGCAGTTACATAGCCATCGTGATCTGATTTGAATTCATCTGATTCTTTTCTCTGGGGTTTTATGAAGCAACTAGTATATAATGAACCGATAGATAATGTTGCAGATTTAACAGAACGTGTGAATAATGCAGCGAACACGATTCGATAGAACAGAGAGATACTATTGCTTCGTAACTATTTCGTCGTGAACAGGTATGTAAAAAACTTTAAAAAATATCAGGGGAGGCGTTACATTGCTAGTGTAACGCCCTGTGTAGATTCTTAATTAGTATTTAAAATAGAATACGCCTACTATTTGTCAAATTCACTTGTAGAAAAACTACATATATTACTTTATGTCCTCTTCTTTGAAAGGCACAGATACTTGAAGATATCGTTGCACCTTCTCAATAGTTAGTAGCTTCGACGTTTTAGGTCACCGATATCCTTCTAGTAAGTAAACGAAGAGTATCGTACTTATGGTGCGGTCTATCTATGTATGCTTACGTATCGTAAACAGAAACGGATCAACCTCATCACGTTACCTCAACAGCTGGGACTTTAAAAAATAAGATCATCTTTTTGCGTACATGATTGTACAAACAATTGCTTTTGTGTTTATAATTTCAATAGTTTTGTTTCCGCGTGTATTTTAAAATCAGCCTGTAGCAAGCTATTGTTTTGTGTTGTTTTGTTGTGTATTTTATTTTTACATATGCACGGTCACTAATCGGTCACATATCGGCACCGTATACTGCTTAAATTGGAGTCCCTTTAATTAAGTGTTACTTCTTCCCTACCTTACTACTTTGAATCTTCATCAATAAAAAAATCAATAAAAGGCTTGCATATAAATTCATTCTAATCCTCCGCAATACCTTCGTAAAGAAAAAAATAAGCGAGTGCTAATTGGTAAGCATTAGTGTCAATAATCCAAGGTAAGCAAATTCAAACAGCATTGTTTCCGCTTTAACTGCACCTAGCTAATAATGAATTAATGGTGTTTCGAAAACGTGTGCGCGCGTACCAGCACGGGCACGTAAATACTTGCTTTTCTCACCGACTGGCGTTTTCTTATCCGTTACTATGCGACACATCGGCACAGAAATTAGCGAACGTTAATTATTCAATTGCATATTCAAATAGCGCAGCCTTATTCAATTACCAGCCTACCAACCAACGGAACCATAAATATCGCGCGTTGCTATCTGGGAACCGTTCTTTTAAGATATGTGAATATTTCCCGTTAAGGCACGCACGCCGAATACCCTCATGCATGTCTCTGTTGGCCCGAATGAAATATCTGCAAATAAATATTACGCAGTGGTAATTACTTAATTACAAATCGAGCCACAATGCTAGGTGTCAATGCAGAAAATAATCGACTCGGCTGACTGTTAATTGAAATGCCAAGTTCGAAAATATTTATGACGCAATAACTTAATATTAGCCATCTCTACCGGTGGTGGTAATTAATAAATGAATTACAATGAAGTCTTACAGTGCAATAGTGAAACAGTCATAAAATGAAAATACATTTGCATACTGGCATTCATTGCAACGACAATCAAGTAATCATTTGTCAATTCATATTTTCATCTGTTCGCCTGGCGATGCAGATTTTGCAAGACTGGTAGGGTTGTAAACTGTAACTTTATACATTTCACCTACTTATCGTATCTATCGTATCTATCGTATCTAGCCAACAGAAAACAAATAGTTACAGTGGACGGTGTAGTCTCATCTGAACTTGGTGTGAAGACGGGGGTACCGCAAGGCTCGATACTGGGGCCACTGCTTTTCGTGCTGTTCGTTAATGACTTACCATGTGTAATTAATGATGACAATCTTATAATGTATGCAGATGATATTAGTTATCTACATGCAGCTATTAATACTGAGGAATTAAGGAAACATATGCAAAGTATGTTAAACAAACTTGTTCATTGGTTTACCATCAATGACTTGAGAATGAACATTGACAAGACTGCATTCATTATGTTTACTCCGAGAAGAAGAGATACTGACTGTAGCCAACTACTGCGAGTTGATGGGCATTCAATTCGGCAACTTACTTCCATTAAGTTATTGGGTTTACATATTGACAATGACTTAGGTTGGTCAACACACATTGATAGTCTGTGTTCTAAGTTATCACAGGCGTGCTATGTGATGTACCGATTAATGGAAGTGGCAAACATACATGTCACTAAAATATATTACTACACATGTTTCGAAGCTTGGATGAGATACGGTCTTATATTCTGGGGAGTCAATTCTCAAAGTATTCGAGCTTTCCGCCTACAAAAGAGAGCTATTCGTACAATGTCGAGAGTTCCACGTGGTCAGTCATGTCGTAATTTATTTAAAAGTTTAGGTATTATGCCCTTGCCGACATTATTTATTTATGAGATTTTAATACTAATTAAAAATACCGAAACTAATTTGAAACAAAACAAGGATTTTCATAGCTACTTTACGCGTAAGGCTGATGATTTTATTACTCCGAAACATAAACTTGCTACATATGAAAACAATCCTCTCTATATTGGTACCAAACTATATAATTCATTAAAACCTGAAATTAAGCTACTTAATAATATTAATTCTTTTAAAAACGCACTGAAAGATTTTTTAGTTAGTAAGAGCTACCATTCTTTAAACGAATACTTTGAATCTTGTTAATTTTATATTACACTTTTTAATGTTTAAGTCTTTATTAGTATTTGTTATTTCTTATTATGTTATCATTTTTTGGGTTTAGGTTTAACTTATCCTATACCATATGTACTTGTTCTGTATGTTCTTGTACTCCTGGTCTTTTGGATCAATATACATTATTATTATTATTATTATTATTATCTATAATAATTTTACTGTTATTTGCAATAATCCCTCGAAAATATACTCTTTGTGCTTTCTGTGTCTCCTAAAAAAAAATAATCAATGTGCAAAAAGTAGGATAATGGAGGGAACCCCTTCCTCTAAAAAACTTTTACCATACTCTACAATTTTGTGGACGACTGGAATATGCAAAACATTTGAATCAACGATCATAGATATCTCTGGTTTAGCTTGATAGGGAAATCTATTATCTCTTCTTGATGAGATAAGCATGAGTTCCACATTTTTATTGGTATTAGTAAGGAAGATAGCATCCACAGTGTGCGATTAATCGCCCACTGCGGTCACTGCAACGCGAATATTATCTTAATGTTCATCCAATGGGATCAAGCGCTTAAGGTAGCTCTGCATCTCTTTGAATGAGATCTTCATCAGTTCTTCTAGGGAGAAGTCAATCTTTCAGAAGACCACATACCTTATTCTTATGGCAGCAGAGTAATGATAAAGAAAACATGGTCTACCGTCTCATTGGCATCCAAATACAGCCAGTATTCAATCTCAGTCCGTTTCTGTGAAAGCCCCTTCACAGAAGCAGACTGAGAAGCTGCAATGATCTATAAAAACAAAAATAATTATATACTTTTACGGGCAAGTTCAAGTAGTTCGTTTGTTTTGGCATAATATGATGGTATGGTGCTGAATAGTTTCCAAACAATATATGGGCTTATCCATTTGGTTTCACTAAATTGCTTAGCATATATCTATACATCTGATACCCTGTTAACACCTATTGGATAATAATCCAGTTATTCATATATAGGTATGTAATCATTATTAAATAACGCCTTGTTTGAGAAAGACGGCTTTAATGTGTGCGTATCTAATTTCATAAACCAAAGTAATTTTTATTTTGTGTAGGTATCGTAAGTAAAGCGCATCATATACAGATAAACTCCACGAAATAATGCGGTAATAAGCAGCTATTTGTTTTTGAACGCATCATCATGTGATTTACCAAACCATGGCCTTGTGATGAAGAGATGTTTTTGGTATTTAGAAATATCCATACCTACTACTTTTGCGCGTGATGATGATGTACGCGCATATCATGGATAAACACAGAAAAGGACGGTTTTTCAAGTCACCAAGAAAGGACATTTTTGTCATTCTTTCCTGTTTCGTGCATAACAGGAATCACTTTCCGTATTCGGGTTTCGAATTCGTTTTCCAAATCGAATGCATGCATTACGTTTAAGAGCGACACCAAACGTTTATTTTCCGTATTCGTTCTCCAAATCAGGCCCCTCGACAAAATTCCGTTTCGTTTTCCGAATTCGAAATTGGAAGATAAACCAGAATGTGATTGGAAAAACTATTATATATTACATAACATGTTCAAGATTCTTTGTTATGTCATTTAGAATACTTAATTAGAAAGCCCGCGTTCCACCTGGAACGCACCATTGTAAAGAACGTAGAATAGTAAGCCCGTGTTTCCCTCGCCCGCACCATCTTCATTATGCCACGCTTCTATTCATGTAAATGTATATTCATTTGTATAAAATCTATACCACAAAACGATAATGTTAACTTTTTGGGTTTAACAATGGACTTTAGATTAAAATTTAACCTGCACTAAACCATACTGTCGCGTGAAATTGACAACAATACTGAAGACCTGATGAGAACAAGCTCTGATATATGCAGTACTATGACGATACGAAATAGTACAAACAAAAGTATACTTATCCATAGTGCGAAAGCTTTTGAACTTGATCCAGCATATAAGGCAATAGCATTCTTCAATAACATGTGTGTGTTTATCTATCGAAATTCCACAGTAAAAGTAAAATATAAATTACTATATCTCTGGAAAATTCCATGAAAATCAACTAGGGGACGGCAAATAATCTTCTGCACTAGGGTTGTGATATGTAAACGAATGGTACCGACTTTGAACAAAATACAATACCTACTTGTTTACAACTGATCATTGCTGCAGCTGTATTTTATGGAATCTTCTTCAACGAACTACTATTATTTCGTTGATTTGAAGTGCAATTTAAAAACAAAAAGTATTTCCAAGATATTGTTTGATATGTTATTAGCAAGTGTTTTGGTAGCATCAATCGATAGCAAACCTAACTACTTGCTTAATTTCTTTTGCTCCAAACAAACGTCGGATATTTTTCATGCACTCTGACCTAATAAGCATTTCACCAGTGATACATATATGTATGTCAAAAGTTTTACAACAGATTTCTCTGAGTAATTGTTAATTTCAAAACAAAGAGCGCATCAAAAGTGACCCTTGTCCATAACTGTTTATACAATGTAGAAATGTTGACATCTCAGCAATCTCCAAATCAGTTGTCGGTTATAATTTACGTGAGTACACAATATCCATAAAGTAAGACTCATATACAGTTGCTCACGAAAGTATCCGGCCACCAAAAAGTTTATCGAAACGGCCAGAATATTACTAAATTATAAGGTGATAAGGAACAACTAATGCGCATATTACATTCATTTATTAATACTATTTAAGTCAAACAAACTTTTAAATTGAAAATAATAAAAATTGTTGTAACAAAAAATATAACGCAAGATACGCACTATAGCAAGCACACAGAAGTATCCGGCACCTAACTATAAACATCAAAATAGTAACATTAAAACTTTTTAAAAACGAAATTAATACTTAGTGGGATAACCTCTGGATTTTATAATGGCTCTCAGTCTGTTGGGCATTGATTTGGTTAACTTACTTGTTACACTAGGGCCCATTCTTCCAACAGACGTTGTTTTAGCGTTTCTTTATTAGAAATCCGTTTGGTGCTAAGACTAGATTTTAATATTGTCCACAAATGTTCAATGGGGTTAACGTCTGGTGACTAAGGGGGTTTTTAGTTGATTTCTGACATTTTATAGAATCCATTCCTTGATTTTTTGAGCGCAGTGCTTCGGATCATTGTCCTGTTGAAAGATGAAGTTTGTTACTATTAAGAAAAACCTATTTTTAAGCACCCGAAAAGTTTGTGTAGACATGCAAACAGCCACAGGAAAATCAGTCAGTGTGGAAACTATTCGTCCAGAGATTCGAAGCAGTGTGTATAATGGACGTGTAGCTAGGAAAAGCCCTGGGTTGGTGAAATTAACAAAAAGAAAATGTTGGAGTTTGCTACCAGTTACGTGAATCAGTCTGACGAACTTTGGAATACGGTCATGTGGACGGACGAGGCAAAATTCGAATTGTTTAACACCTCCAGGTGAAAATTTGTTTGGCGATCACCAGGTACAGCGTTTAATCGCGAAAATCTACAACCAACTGTGAAATACGGAGGTGGTTCAATTATGGTGTGGGGATCCATGACGGCGGCTGGTGTTGGAATATTAGAGTTTATTGATGGCAAAATGATTCACATTCATTATATTAATATATTGAAAAAAAAATTGAAAGCTAGTGCAGAAAAATTAAGGCTAGGAGGTAACTTCATCTTTCAACAGGACAATGATTCGAAGCACTGCGCTTAGAAAACTAAGGAATGGATTCTATATAATGCTAGAAATCAACTAGAAACCCCTCTGTCACCAGACGTTAACCCCATTGAACATTTGTGGCCAATATTAAAACCTAGTCTTAGCACCAAACGGATTTCTAATAAAGAAACGCTAAAACAACATCTGTTGGAAGAATGGAAAGCAATAAGCCCTAGTGTAACAAGTAAGTTAGTCAAATCAATGCCCAACAGACTGAGAGCCATTATAAAATCCAGAAGTTATCCCACTAAGTCTTAATTTCGTTTTGAAAAAGTTTTAATGTTACTATTTTGATGTTTATAGTTAGGTGCCGGATACTTCTGTGTGCTTGCTCTAGTGCGTATTTTACGTTATATTTTTTGTTACAGCAATTTTTATTATTTTCAATTTAAAAGTTTGTTTGAGTATTAATAAATGAATGTAATATTCTTATCACCATATAATTTAATAATATGGGCCGTTTCGATAAACTGCTTAGTGGGCGGATACTTTCGTGAGCAACTGTATGTATGAATATAGCTTTGCTACTAGGCTTTAAACATTCACTTGCAGCGGCTTCCGTGGAAGCACCTCCAAAGTTACAAACTCACCTCCGCATATATAGTATGTAAATCTAATACTAAAATGGAAGTGCCTTATGTGCTTAATGCTTACAACATACAAATATCGTCGACCTTTCTTCTCTTCTTTTCCGAAATATACACAATCTCATATATGATACATGCGAAAGGAAGGCTAGGCAAGAGAAAGAGAAGTTGCGTTTCTTATGTATGGACGAATACACACATAAACGTATACGTACTTACATAAATATGTATGCAGTTATAGAAAGATAGATAAGCGACACAACAAACATTTGTATCGGCGGTGTCTTTTGACGACCGTACCTCACAATAGAACAATGCCTCATCTTGATAAATATATTAGAGCTTATATAATATCCATACAAATAATTGTGTATATGGATATGAGCAAGGAGGATGAATGAACGTCGCTATAAATGAACGGGTGTCCGTACTAAATCAGCGCTTCTTCCCATTGCGGTTGTTTTTTCCTAAGGAAAACTACTAAACATGGTTCCAGTGTATACGGAGAACGGGCATACTAATGTGTTAGCGAAAAAGTTGGACGCTGTCAGCTGCGTATGAGACTCCCAGATGGACATCAATCCGTGATTGAATGGAAATGTAAGATAAAACGAAGTGACCGCTAGTGGTAGCGTAGTGCAGAAAGGAAACCTCAATAAATTGAATGGACATGTTAGGAAAGACCGTTTGACTAATTCCTTTTTTGAGATTTGAAATAACGAGTAGCGCTTTTTGACATAATAATACTTTTTTTCTATGAACACCAATGATTAATATACAGCATACAGATGTATGTTATAGCTACAACGTATCACGTAGGTATGGGATAGGTATTAACTTACTTAAAAAAGAAATGGGTGATTTTCTAGAAACATTACAAATCAATAACTAAATAAAACAACCAAAGTTATCAAATTAATCAAAATAAATAAATAAATTTAAAAAGTATAAACTAACAATAGTAATTATATTAATGAGTATACAAAAGAAAAGGAACGAATAACAAAATTAAAATAAGTAAATTTATTTTGACTGGAAGCTCCGACAAATCCCCATTTCGATTTCAGTATCAGTTCTTGGTTATTAAATATGTTTTTGCCTTGAGGATTCTTTCCGCAGTGTGGTCCAGTAAATTTTGAAGAGGAACCTCTGCAGTCGTGTCGGTTATTTTGACATTATCGGCTTACTTTCACTTGAATGAACAGCGAGAAAGCAAAATCTTCACTGACAATATCGACCATATTCATTGCATGTGATGGAGGTAGCTGCAGCAATTATCAAATTTTGAGAATGTGATCCTTGCAAAAGGCGGTATTTTGCTTCTCTGGCTCCTCTCCCCACAAATTTCAAAATTCTCTTTTGACTTTCCTCCACGCGAGCAAAAATGATCTCAGTTTTTTTACTGACGAAGCATGGTTTCATTTAAGCGGGTATGTAAATAAACAAAATTACAGAACATGGTCTGTAAACAATCCAAACAATCGCATCGAAGTTCCTTTACATCCTGTTAAAGTTGGAGTATGGTTAGCTGTATCTCGTCGTAGAATAGTCGGACCAATATTTTTTCACAATACCATTAATGGCCAACGATACCGAGAGCAGTTATTAACACCGTTTTTAAATCAATTGCAACAGGACGAACTCAATGGGGGTTACTTCCAGCAAGATGGGGCTACTGCACATACAACTCGCGAAAATTTAGGGGTTTTAGAACATTACTTCCCTCATCGAATTATAAGCAGAGGTGTTTGGCCAGCAAGATCACCAGACCTTACTCCGTTAGACTTTTCTATTTTCGGAATGCTAAAAAATGAAGTATATAAAACCAGAATTAATAACTTAAATGACCTGATGAATGCAATTGCAATTAAATGTAATGAAATCACACCAAATGTATTGCAGAATATTTTTAACAACATGAAACGTCGTATTGCATTATGCATTCAACAAAATGGTGACCACTTTGAACATTTGTTATAAATTATAATTAATTAAAATTTTTACAAAGTTATTTACCTTAGTTGTTTGATTATCTTATTAAATAAATTAATAATCTAATTGTACTAGTTTTCCGTTCATTAGCATATCGCTCGATGATAAATTTTGACAGTGACACTTGGATAACCTTTATCCCATTGAATCTATATCCGCATTTCGAGAAAGCGGCAAACCATAATTTATAGGCTACATTAATAATAATAATATAATAATAATAATAATATAATAATAATAATAATAACTAACTAACAACTACTACAGTCACATTAAAGATACTTAAATGTTATATGCTATATTAGTAATAATCAGTGGTTCAGCGGAGTGACGTTATCCTCCCGCGTCCCGAGGGTGACTGGAAATTATAATAATAATATTATCATCCTATTCGTTTGCGATGTGCTTAAAACCCTGTGGTGGGGACAAATGAGAGTATAATACATGACGCTGAGTGATGTTTAGTAGAATAAAAATAGTGTTTACTTAATTAAAATTTAAAAGATTTATCTACGAGTTTCGTAGCAGTACATATGTTGATACCACAAGGAAGAATGCAACGCGACCATATTTTTTCTTATAGTGGTTACATTCGCATTTCGCATCTATAATAGGTAGGCTAGGCACCGATATAGCTGTGAGTATACTTAAGTATACGATCTAATCTAAATATCCATGCCTATTTAATAGATATTTCCCCAGGCTATGCGAAGACAAACGATTCATGGATAGCGTTTAAGGCAAAATTGATACGCGCTAATTCAGTAATAAATGACGCGAACGAAAATGATCGATATTTTACAACCGAAAATTGATTTAATTTCCTCATTCCTCCCATTCAGCCGTGAGGGGGATAATATTTCAGAGACGCGAAGCGCGCACAAATGTGCGCCCGTGTGCGTGTCCGAAACCGCTTCTTCGCCCACGGACGCCGGTAGACATCCAGCTGGGAAGACAAATGCGATTTGTTATTTTTGTATCCCAAAGTTCGTATTTCATAATCCTCATTCACCCGTTCATTCATTGTCGTGCCCTTCTTCGCACGAACGCCCAACTACACGCGAACACACTTTATCCGTTTCCGCGCCCGTATTCCTCCTCTATTGTTATCTCCTCTTACGTTGACGTGTACTTCATGCACAGTTACGGACAATATCATGGGAACATTTTTAAAGTTGATGTAAATTTTCTTTTGTTGAAGATGCATTATTGCGAGTCGTATAATCATACGTCACAAACTATCACCTACAAAGGTTACGAAGAACAGGTGTAGAAAATATAATTCCGTCGTGGTGTGTGCTGCTTGCGCCGATAATTTTTTTGTAAATTCATACTGTGGATCAATGGCTGCTCGTGACCATGCAAATTATATCAGTGATGCGTATGATGTGTAATTTTACATTAGGTGCTCGTTAATGTAATATAGCGTTGCTGTGCTGTTGATGTATTAATCACCGCCGATGTCTTAGTCAAGTTATGTTTAATAAACCTAATTAAATATTCGTATTTTAAATTATTACGATCATTAAGAATTTTATTTTTAAAGGAGGATATATTTAATTGCCTTCTCTAATATAGCCATAAATATTTCTTACAAATTTTTCTTGCTCCATCAAGTTACTAAACCTGGAAATAAAGATTTGTATAGAACTTAATTCTTTCCTACATTAAGTCCATCATACGGAATGGGACAAAAGTATTGAAACACCCCATAACTTTTGCACGAATCTAGATATAAAGTTGAAGCTGTAGAAGTCGTATAGGATTATGAAAGCTATGTTTTGTGCAGGCTGGTGCCCATAACAGCTGAAATAAGGGCTTGTTTTGAAGGTGCTTTGAAGGAGAAAAAATGTTTTTTTCATAAAATTCGCTTTAACTCTCCAGTGAAAGCTTATGATCGTAAAACAAAAATGTGCATTTCCTTTTTCATTGCGTTTGTTGAAGTATCATTGTCGCAAAAATGTCAATGTTCTGTCAAATAGTAAATATTTACGTAACGTATTTGGTTGACCATTTAGCGAATTAACTTATTAAAGTGAATCCCGTTTAAATTTTGGGATACCCGCGTTGGAGATTCGGAATCTACGCATCAAAGTACCGAATTTTTGTCTAAAATATTTTTTTTAACAATCCTAAAATTTATTTACATAACAATATACACAACAACAAATATGCAACAAACAAATAACAATGCCGTTGCAAAATGTACGTATGTATGGTATTCACGCTCTCTTGCTCGCCTCGAGATGATAGAACTACTGGTCCCGTCCCGGACTATCGGTATTGAGAGCGCTGTGGTCTTTTGGTTTTTGATTTTTTTCTGTTTAACGGTTATTGTCTGCCAGGATTATTTTTTTTTTATTTCTTTTTTAAACTGTGCGTGGTTTAATTCTTTAATCTCTGTGGGTAGATTATTATAATGTTTGATTGCTTCTGTGTTTGGGATTTTTGTATACTTATTGCTAACTATTCTTTCAGTTCTTCCATGTAAGCGTCTTCTTGTGTTATGGTTGTGTGCTTCTCTGTTGTTCTCGTATATTAATAGATGGCACTGAAATTCGCAAGAACTAATTTTATTAAGTTCTGAAGAAAAGTCCGGCAACCGTCAAATATCGGTTAGAAGAGCTAACTAAACCATGTGTTGAAGCTGTCAATGATATTTGAAGCGATTTCGAAGGTATCCGATCGTACCCGAAGTTATTCCGCAAGTATTCAGTCTCAAACGTGACCTACGAACGGATTCCCCGAATGATGTTGAAGGTAGCCTATAACATCAAAGATGATTTTCAAGAATCCCATGATGATGTTTTAAGTGTAACCACATTTTTCCTACTTACGCTTGAATATCTTAGGGTACCATTAGTTATCTGCGGATGTATGTATGTATGTTGTTGCTGGGCGAAGCTTCGGGTTATGGAATACACCTCGACACTTCTAGACACCTATTTAACGTATTGTACCATCCCTACTGAAATTTTGGCAATTTTGTATTTGAATGTTCAAGAACGAAGGTGAGCAGTGATAAATTATACAACGATTTAATTGAACTCGGGGTGCAGGCACCCTTTAACGTTAATCATCTTTAGGCTATACGAGATATTAAAGTATATTATCGTTTATACAGTTTTATGCTGGAAACAAAGCTCAAAGTTTAGTTTTAAGTTCCCAATGTTTACTCGTTCCTTTGTGGGGATATTCCTTTATCCCAAGGGTCTACCTGTGTGTCTTATCTGTTAGTCGCCCGATCGACTCCAGCTGTGAAAATTGGTGATGTCTACCCCTTTCGTTCATTCGAGTAGCTGGGTGATGTGACCCCAATGGGTCACACCGAAGCCAATAGTAATAATAAAAACAATAATACGGCTTTACTTCCTATCCGAGAACAAGGCATGTTCTGAATGTTATCCACAATTATAAGCCTCCACCTCGGCCTGGGATCGAACCAGCGCCCATGGGATGAAAGGCGACCATGCAAACCGTTCAGCCACCGAGACGGTATCACTACAGATACGATCGAGTACCTTTGGAATCGCTTCAAGTATCATTGAGAGCCTGAACACATGGTTTGTTTTTCTAATCGACATTTTGACGGTTCCTAGACTTCTCTTCAGAAATTCTTAAAAATTATTTCTTGCGAATTTTAGCGCCACCTATCACGAATAAAAAAAAATGTTTCAGACAAAAGTGTTAGTTGCACCTACTTCATTGTACCCAGGTCATAACAAGTAACATACCGATATAATACCCGATATTAACTGTAATTCGACATTCTATCTAGGAAAAATACATCTATTAATTGTGAAAATACAACCTTACTACACTCATTCGAGGATAGAGAACACCGCTTAATCTAATTGAACTATGAATTTAACTGTCAACGCGTCCTAGGACAATTCCATTTCGCAATACCTGAGTGTTTACTCTTTTAATTTCACTCGTATGCGTTATTATTAAAACAAAGCGATTACTTATGCGCGCAAACCTGATTTTTTGGAAGACTGTGTGCACTAATAACGTGAAGATGAGCCGTTAGTTGTTCTGCATGTGTACACTCGTGCATGCAAAATCTTTGTTCTCACGTGATGTTACTGCATCTAATTGTAGTTGAAATAGTATAAATTAACAGCGTCATGCTTGTTTACTAAATAATATGTCAGTAATCAGGAAATTCCACAGGTACCCAAATGGATTGAATAAAAATTAAATTTAAATTTATGTCATGTTTTAAAGGAATTGCACGATGTTCAACTATGTGTCTCTAAGCCCTCACTGCCGGAGAACGCACCGGAACGTTACCTCCGCACCAAAGTTTTCGATATTGACTGTGTTAGTTCGTTGAAATAATGTTCAGTAATTTAAAAAAATAGTGAATTGGATATGATATCACTTGCTTTAGAGGAAAGAGATGCAAATTGAAGAAAAAAACAAGAAAGCCTGTAGACTACCTTATTTAACATGTTTTCTATTTAAGAGACGGTATTTCTATCTCCTAAAAAGGACATGTAATAACAATTTAGCTAATATATATAGTAAAAATGTAAGGTTTCAGTTATTTAGCTAGTAACTTTTATTAGGAACTTTATTACAAGATTGAAATATCGGCTCTAAATCTATTAATGCGTGTATTGTACTATTGTATTTCAGATTTCTGGCTATAGGAGATTCCTTTCAGACTATTTCTTTTAACTACAGATTGGGAATATCAACAGCTGCGGCTATTGTTCATGAAACATGCAGAGCAATGGTTCTTTGAAGATTTCAAAAATCTCAGATTCATTGAGTGATGCCAGTGCCAAACAAACATAATTGGAACAGCATAGTCGATGAATTTTGGGTAGAGTGGCAGTCTCCAAACTGTTTAGGAACTTTAGACGGTCAGCATGTAATAATACAAGCTCCAGAATCATCGGGAAGTCTCTATTGGAATTACAAAAAGATCTATTCAACTTTGGCAAAGCACTAGAAAACAATAAACTTAATATTCACAAAAGCGAGTACTACCTGGAACAACACCTAGTTTAGTTACCAATGGTTGCATTCCTTCAAAACTTCTAGGAGGAGGCCATATCCCAAGAGAGTTTTGAAGATAATAAGATGGTTTACAATTACCAATTGAGTAGGGCCAGCAGGGTATCTAAAAAAAGTTTTTGGTGTTTTGCAGTAAATGTTCTGAATTTTCACACGCTGATTTGAAGGTACACCATATACCATTACAATGGTTGTACTCGCAGCATGAGTTCTGCACAACTTTATACAAGGAAATGAAGGGTACGATTGCATAAGACTGAAGGAGCTGAAACTTCAGAAGAGAGTTCATCCAACCTAATTACCTCACCTTTATGGAAGAGCTGCAGAGAGTGGCGTTTGCTATGCGGCAGCAGCTGAAAGATTTTCTAAATTCTCCAGAAGATAGAGTGAATTGGTAAGAATATTCTGAACCGTCGGTTTAATTAGAAAACGCAAAATTACTTTAGAAATATAGAAATAGTATATTTTACTGGTAAGGTGCTAGGTAATTTTTATATGATTCAGTACGATATATTTTATTAAAATCTACACCAAAAACAAAGACGTCTAGAGTACACAGAATTTTAGAATTACTTGTCTTCTACATCCAAGTTCGTTGCAATTACTTTCCAAGTCTTGTCCTTGTATTTCACATTGCGATATTTCTCGTTAATTTGGTCATAAGGCACCGGAAACTTCATTACTTCTTCTACGAGCTTCTGAATATCTACCATAATTATAAATTTTTAGATGATAGTTTAACATTGCGTAAGTTTTTCAAGTTGTCTCAGTACGGTTATGTGTGCCTTTAAACTTTGAATAACCGTTTATAATATCCAAAATGGGTGAATAAACCTTTAATATCGGTTTATACCTAGCACAATAAACGTAAAAACATCATACTGAAATACAGTTAGCTATATTGACATTACAAATAATAATTTATGGCGCAAACATTGTACCCTTTATTATAAAATGCTTAGATGCATACTTATTTATTTCGTTCTAAGCTGCTATATATTCATGTAGCAATCAAGAAATTCACTTAACCAGAAACAATTCTACGGCTGGAAGTTCTATTAAGTATGTGCGAAACAACTATGAACAACATCTATTTTCTGCAACTATTACAAGGTGTTATTAAAATTATTATAATACCATTCAATTAAGGTATAAAACGAGATAGCAAATATATTAATCTAAGAAACTGAAACACTCCATTTGCGATCTCGCCTAGAATATAAGGTCGTTATAATTTCTCAAGATTTATAACTACATAGCATAGCACGGATTTGATTAGCTTTTCGCTTTCGTTGCACACGAATCTATAAAATCTAAAATTAATTAAAACTTATATCCAAGAACAATTAATTGTAAATTTGAGACTCCGCCCTTTTCTATCTGTATCTCGGTGCGGTCATAGACAGCAATTAATTGTATGAATAAATAGGGATATTACTCATACGATCAATTAAAGGGAACATGATGCAAATAGGGGGTTGTAAAAACATTTATGTGTATTAGTATAAACGCTTGCATCTAATACTCCTTACAGGGAGGATTGGACATTTTTCCAGATTTCAATTAGTAATTTATTGATACCTTGTTGTGTAGTACATGGCTTGTTTATTATTCACGAAGATATATCAAATCTCCAGCCTTGCTTTTCTCTTACTAGTATATTCTATGTACTAAGTATATACGGCAATTGCTTTTCAGTCAATATTAGTTTTTCCGTTTGTTAAACCAGTCCAGTATCAAATTGCTGCATTTCGTGTATCTACTCCTCGTACATATATAAATATATGGTTGATAATCTCATTTAAATATTCAATAGGGTTCAATGGGTTTGCAATATAAGTTGCCAACTTTTTCTTCTTCAGAGAATTTTGTTTTAAACAGTAAACTTTGTATTTACTCTATTTATTGTTTCTTTGAAGATCTATTCTTTATTGTTATTTTGTTCAATATTACTAATAATAATAATAAAGACAAACAGTGAATCGACAGGCATAGCAGTGTCGTGGCAATCATATGCCGAATATTGAGGGTCCTATAGCTTGACCAAGAAGAGAGTGTATCCTACTATATAGTATATGAAATTCGCCAAATATTCTGTAATACAAACGCCTTATCCAACTGATCCCGAAGGACATTTCATATAGCCTTTAGCATTTGGAAATGGAAGGATGCTATATAACAGGGGACGACAACCTATGACAGGCGTGCCAAGAGATGAATCCTCAGTGGCACTTAACACCAGAGCTTTCAGGTCTTCTCAACTAAAAGCGGTAGACGAAAGTTATGGGTAAATTTTTGCATGGCACTCTGAATCATGTTGGCAGATTGGTTTAGCACACCACAGCAAGTTTGCCGACACCTGATATATGACGTACTATTGACGTTGCTAGTTTAAAAAAATTATGAAACCTGTTCTTCATATGGTTAGTCTCTTTTATTTTGGGATATAGGTCATCGTATTGAAAAATGCTGTTTAATTTATACTACTACGATTCGTGATCTGTAGTTTGACTTGTCAAGTGTTTCTGTAGTTTCGTTGTTATTAATGGGTCATTTTGAATTAATGCCATAAACCTTAATTAGTCTTAGGTTCCATTATTTAACTAAACAAACCTATTTCGTTTTAAAGCGTCGGCACAATTGAGAATTTTACACTAGGTGTACGTCTTAAAGATTAATATACATGTATTAAAACCACAAAGGTGTAAAAAATAATTAATTAATCTTTAAGACGTACACCTACGTAATTTTCAATTGTTACGACGTCTCGCAACTAAATGATTACTTGTTTAATTAAATCGAACCTAAGAACCTAAGACTAATTAAAGCATTAATTCAGTAAAGACCATTAGAAGAAAAGATGTCGATGACATTAAGGGAAGTTACAGAAATGCTTGAAAATGTCAAAATACAATTGACGCAAAGTAGTGGTATAAATTAAACTAGTTATTAAAGATGTTACCTCCAATAAACCTCTCCACATTATGGTGGAGAGCATAGCCAAAAAGACCACACCCAAAATGATCGGGGAAGGAATGGTTAGGCATAGGCTTCAGCCTCCGGAAGATGACCAAACCTGGGACATGTCCCGAGACGATATGCCAAGGAAATGCAGCTTTGTGAACGACTTTACCACAAAGCTTAGTAACAAGAGCAAATGGTATAAAGACACCATCTTGAAACTCAATAGAAACGCCATCCAATGGTACACGGATGGTTCCAAAGCACCAGGCGGAACTGAAATAAGGATATATGGGTCTAGAACCAAACATTTCGAAAGCTTGGGGATGTACCCGAGTATCTTCCAGGCGGAAATATACGCTACTGAAAGATGCGTCCAGTTTAAGATTGACAGGAGCTACGAAAAGCAAGAGATTATGATAATGTCTGATAGTCAAGCCAGCCATCAGAGCGCTGAGCTCAAATATTATCAGCTCCAAGATGGTTTGGCAATGTCTAGAAAAAGAGAACGAGCTAGGCAAAAGGAACAAGGAAAGCCTTCTGTGGGTTCCGGGGCACACAGGAGTGAAAGGAAACGAAATAACAGTTATTCTCGCTAAAAAAGGAGCTAATGTAGGGCCAGAAACTTTTTCCGGGATAAGTAGCAGTATAATACTGGATACACTTAAAAGTGAAGCAGAGTAGAGAAATTACTGGGAGAATCTCCAAGGAATGAGGCAACACAATGTATCTTGCAATCTCTAGGAATGATTTTGCATGCAACTCAACTTGCAATAGCTAGTAAAAATCAAATGCAAATTTGCGCAAGATTTACATACTTACAAGAACTGTGGACTGACATGCATGCTAATTTATGACATTCAAACATACGTATACTATTTAATTGGTTATTATTTCTATATGAAATTTACTTCCAATTGGTACATTAGCAATCACCTAACGATGTAGGATTCAAATTTATGACAATGTACAAATACACTCGCAGCGAAATTTCTCAATTGTCGGTGTGGCAACAGATCGCGAACATTTTGGGCACGACTTCCAATTGTCCTTTGGTAAATATCATCGCAGTGGTATTTATATAGGAACCATAAAATATTACCGGTGCAACTTTCCATTCATAGACGCCCACGCATTGGTCAACAGTTCGGTTTCTTTCATGTGTCCGAACGGTATTTATCACCGAAAGTCAACAAATGCCACACAAAATGGAAACTCACGGTCGGCGTGGGCGTTATGTTAAGAAAACTATTCCGCGTACTACTTCCAGTGCGGTGCGAGTGATGAACAGGTGTCAGGTGCGATGCCGATGCGGCCGATTTTGAGAATATATATGCATGAAATATGTGCCAAGCCGTTACAAAACGTTTAGGAATTAATTCACTTATATAAGCGAGGAAGTTCAGACTATTTCATGAATATAGGAATGTTGAATACAAGCAAACTATTTCTACGTAGTTTCTTGTAAAATGCAAAACACAATTTAATACGTACATATTTTATTTGTAATCGCTCAGTAGTAGAGTAAATATTTGCGTTATATACAAGGGAATTGCTATGAAGGTAAGCTCACCATCGAATAAGTATTAAGTCAAATGTATAATGCTTTCAAGATACTAAAGATACCCAGTAAGTTGACAAATCTTTTAGGAATAACACTGCATAGAACAAGAAATTAGATAATATGGAAAGGAACAAAGTCTCAAGTCAAGTTTTTGGGCTACTGACTGGACACCGCAAGGTTAATAAACACATGCAGTGCATGGGATTGGTGGATAGCTTGCTGTACCAGGCATGTTACCAAGAACACGAAGCGCCGGTACACATTTTATGTGATTGCCCGGCGCTTGCCCAACTGACAATGACAATGAGCTTACATCTCACCTAGGGTAGGAACTTGAGGTCCATATACCCTTTCGTCGCTGATAGGTGGCACGATCAAGCCGCGGGGTGGGGTTCAGAAGTAACTTTGAACAAGTTACTCTGCAAGGGGAGTTGGTGATCGTAATATTTGATGGATTCTTGTAACGAGGAGTTTTGAATGAAAATTTATCTTAGTTTTACCTCGGTGTGGTAAAAAAACATCTAAACGTCTAACTCGAGAAAGAGGTGGCCTGAGTCTCGGAGAGTCGGAATTTGCAGATCACGATGAATCTGCGCGTTCCTAACGAACCAAGGAGCCGCTGCGATTAACCGTAGCGTCCTGTTTCAAAGTGCCTCGAGGGACTTCAATCTGGTGGGGGCCGTAGGATTGACTTGTAGAGAAGCAACTTGTTTGCTAGATGAAGGGGACTCCTTTACCCTAACATTGGGAGTAACGAGTTGCGGGCAGCTAGAAAACGAGTTCGGAGCTCGGAGCTCTGTTTCGACCAGGTGAGATGCCTGTCGAAGTGAATTCCTAGGTACTTAACCTGGTGGCTCCACGGTACCCTGACGTTTCCCACGAGGATGAGCGTGTCAGGATTACGTCTTGCCCAACTCAGAGGTGGAGTTCTGGCCCAGTATGGCTGATATAGGCGAGGTCTCTTCTGCTGCATTGCTCGAGTTCAAGCTCAGTTTGGGTGGCACAATGGGCTCGGTAAGGGTGACCTAAGTGCACATGGTCTCTCCTGGTTTTCTCATTGCGGCACCCAATAAGGGGTTATGTTGGCAGCACCTCCGATATAGAAACTGTATCCTTGGATTATTCTTATTGAAACCACACAGACGATAAAATTCAAGAAAACAATAGGTTCCAACACATTTCTGTAACCACATATATTCATATACATTTATTACACCTTTTCAAAATAGCACGACATGACAATAACAGTATGGCATCGCTTGTCCTCTTAGGTTCTCTATAATGTCAGATATCACGCTTAAATACAAACTTGCTGAAGACCTCTGTAAAACCAACTCGATTCATTTCCCTAACGATAAGTAACACTCGAACGCTCCACCTCTACATTTATTACCGTTTATTTTCTCGTAGGTTATGTTTTTATGTTTGTGTTGCGCAGTTATTAGTAATGCGTAATTGCTTTTACAACGTTCCCAATTGAGTAGCGTCTCGAAATTCCTGGATAATGCTGCTCACTTTCATCACGAAGGCTATCACTTTACGATCAACTTTATTATAATTTGTATTAATCGGTATTATGAGTTTATTTCTTGTTTTCTTTATATATATACAAGTATTTAAAAACTCACAGTCAATTTTCGTTCTATTGTAAAAATTATATGAAATAAATCCCGGAAAAGGTTCTCTGGCATCAAACTATGATTTTTTTAAAAGCATTACATTAAAAAAGAGGCTTTTTGCGTAATTTGATAAAATAGAAGAGGGAAAACCACATAACCAGTCATACACTGTAAGTCACTTTTAACGGTTGACTTTAACCTTATTTAGCCAGTAATTTTTAATGTATTTAGTTAATTTGTTCTGTTTTTGGAAATAAGGCCGGAGAAAGCAAAGAGGTAAATTTTATAAGACGTTTTGACTTTATTAATGGCCGTATTGAATTAAAACAATCTGCAACAACGAAACACTTTTTTTATAATATATAAATTTAGATAAAAAATGTTTAAATTAGGTACTTACAATTTTACAGTCAGTTTGCTTATGATCTTAATAATTGAAGTAATCTGTGATAATAATCCAGAACACAGTCATTGTCACATTAAAGTTTACAAATTCCCATTTACAAGATTTTAATTTGTAAAGTGTGACCATGGTAAATTTAATTTTCAGCAAACGTCACTGCACCGGTGCCGGTGAAAAAATTGTTGTTTTAAAAAAAAAACATTTTAGTGATACTCATGTAACGAAAAGTCAATATAAACACTGGTGTGTATCGAAACCAATGACATATTATTTACCGATGTTGTTATTTATTAAAAACCATAGAATATGTCAGCATAAAATTATGCTTATAAAACAAATAATGTGACCTAGACAACATTGTATTATACATAGATAACATACACAATATTGTTTTCATCTTTCAAAACCGCGCGAAACACACACTACCTGCATTCACCAAAATAAATAGGATGTGTTCTTTTGCATTGGTTGCACATTTCCATCACAAGAACAACAAATTGTAGCCGAATTAACATTCTGAAGTTTACAGTTTGTACTCTTCACATTTTGTAGTTGCTACACACATGAAAAACAGATGATTATATTTGCACGAACTTACACCTCCTTCAGACCAAATGCAATATGTTACATTTTGTTCTTACTTAACACAAGTTCATGTATACAGTACAAACTTCTAATTTTTCTTAAATCGAATATGTTCCGTAGAGTAGACAAATATATCTAATGATTACAGCATCCAACAAAGGGTTATGTTGACAGGTCCTCCGATATGGAGGAATCAACATCCACTTATTGCACCTATTGAAAATAGCACAAATATGACAATATTGTCACGTACCCTTCGCCTTGCGTGTCTGGGGGGTAGCCTATGCAACTCACTTAAGATTATTCAAGGGTACTTACCGAAACAGTCAGATCGGTGGTCTGTCTCAAAAAAGTACCACTTACACTTTCTTGTTTATTTAGTACTACCTTGTACCGTGATCAGCACCAGAATGCCAATACCTCGTATTCAATCCTCGCACGAGCCGATGTCTGGGAAAGTGCTGACGAGGTTCCGGCATACCAGCTCCGATCCCTTGATACAATACATTATTTCTTAAATCTATTTATTTCTATGTAGTGGAACTTTCCGTAGCAATATGCATCCCTTTATTAATCACTTATTCTGTTAGGTTAAGTTCTCTGTAATGTCACATATCGCACTTGATCATAGTTATGATGAATCACTTTTCTTGGCCTCTGGTAGCACTATCAACCATTTCAGCCTGTCATTAGCGTACCATCAAAAGACCGTAGACACACAATCAGGACATTGTATTAACGTCTGCAATTAATGTCACTAAGAAAATTTACCATAAGTTTAACTGTATTAATATCCAGATTTGCAAAAATCGTAGACATACACAATGGGGCAAAACTTCCCCTCTCCATTAATCGCAAATATAAAACAGGGGACTCCTCCCAATCATTCGAGCACTCAAACAACAATACGATTCATATATCGTACTAAATTGCAATTTACAAGATCGCTGAAAACCTTTTACTAACAATAATTAAAAACGTTCGAATGCTCCACTCTTACATTAATTACTGATTGGTTTTGTTTTTTGTTCTTAGGTTATGTTTTATGTTTGTGTTGCGCGTCTATTAGTTGAACGTGTAATTGTTTTCACAACGTTGCCAATTGTGTAGCCCAATTCCCTGATATTGCCTTGCTCTATCACTTGGGGCAGTACCTCACGATTATATTTGGTTTTACTTTGCTTGCTCGATAGTATGGGTTTATTAATAAGTTAATAAGTTCTCTTTCTAAAAAACGACTGCAAATTTTCTAACATAGTCCTTTTTTATTTTAATGTACAAAAGGGTTAAAAAAAAAAGAAAAAATCGGAAACAATGCCGCAACACTCATGTTGCAATAAACTACAATTCATTTGCAAGATATACATTAAAAAGGAAAAACTAGTAGTACCAAAATTATGAATATTGTGGTGCATTACTTTATACATATACAGGCTGTTTTTAAAGATTTTAAGGGCATGTAGTACGATCGAAAATAAGGTTAAAAGTCATAATAAACGTATGTTCACAAATCAACCGTTTACTAGATAACAGCGAGTGTTCCTAGTAGTACACGGATATAACATATCCCAGTAAACAAGTGCTTATCAGCTATTGTTTTATGACAGTTTAATTTGACGTTTTGTGCAATTTGTAGCAATTACAATGGTTGCGTATTCTAATGCTGAAATGAGCGATATGGTGTTCATGTACGGTCGTGCTAATGGAAATTCTTTACAAGCACGTCGCTTCTATGCTGAAACGTTTGCTGATCGCCAACTGCCTTCGCATGTGATGTTTCAGACGGTGTTTCAACGACTAAGAGAAACTGGTTCGTTTGAGAAGCGGTCTTCTGATACTGGACGGCAGAGATTAGCATGTACTCCACAGATAGAAGATCGAATTTTGAATATTATTGATGAAAATCCCGAAACTAGTGTTAGAAGAATTTCGACTCAAGTGGGTGTAAGCAGCAATCTTGTTTGGAGAACTCTTCATGAGCAACTCCTATACCCCTACCATATCCAACGGGTACAAGCCCTTACTGCTCCGGATTATCAAGCGAGAAGGGCTTTCTGTGAGTGGTTTTTGCGAACAGATAATATTTGAAATTTGATAACATCCTTTTCACTGATGAAGCTGGTTTTACTAAAAATGGAATATTTAATTTCCACAACGATCACGTTTCTCTCTAAACATCTGGTTAGACATGATAGGGGAACGGTTGTTAGGACCGATTGTTTTGCCACAACGCTTAACAGGTCCTGCATAAATCGAATTCTTGGAAAATACTTTACCTGAACTTTTGGAAGATTTACCTATAAATCTAAGACTGAACCTCTGGTTTATGCAAGATGGAGCTCCACCGCACTCTACGCGTGCTGTTAGGGAACATCCTAACAATGAATTTCCTGGGAGATGGATAGGGCGAGCAGGTCCCATTGCTTGGCCTCCAAGGTCTCCCGATCTAAACCCGTTGGACGTTAGTATCTGGGGTTATTTGAAAAGTTTAGTGTACGCAACACCGGTAAACGATCTTCCAGAGTTGCGCCAACGAATAGAACACTGTTGCCAGATAATACGAGAAAAACCCTTGTTTTTTGAAAGAGTGCGCGCTTCCTCTGATAGCAGATGTAGATCCTGTGTCGAAATGGAAGGACGTCATTTTGAACATCTTCTTTAGTTATAATCTATTTTATGTTAAAATACAATAACATCTTAATAAAAACCGCTAAAGCAAACTTATTCTGCATTTGCGATTAAATCGCTGTTATCTCGTAAACAGTTAATTTGTGGACATATGTTTATTATGACTTTTAACCTTATTTTCGATCATACTACATGCCCTTAAAATCTTTAAACGATGTTTCAAAACACCCTGTATTTCATATTATTTGTTAAATAAAGAGTATAAATTCATAAAATAGAGTTTTCAAGAATCTAAACAATTATTATTGAACATGATTCAAAAAGTTTAACATGGTGTATTCGCTACCTACCGCGATTGCGATGTAGTTCCAGTTTGATTCATGTCTACACCTAAGTAGGCTGTGTAGTGTTCCTTCAGAATTAAGAAATTAAAGAAATAACTGTGTCGTAATTTGAATAACCTTTGTAAACTGTTGTCCTAAAACAAGCAATGAATTGTGAATATCTTATTTAAATGCGTCATAATGATAGCATGTCCATGATTATACCAGAGGGTTACTACTCACTATACACGGTCATGTATACGGTAATGCGCATTAAGAAGGTAGAAATAGTAATTATCTAAATTGCTGGTAAGAAACACTATTATTGGCTTCCGTACCGTGCATATTCGTAATTGTTAAATGTTTATCTTTTAATATTTGCCGAATAATTTGTTTAGTGAGATGAAGTACCTACATTAGATAGAATTGAGTTCTATAGCAGGTTAACAATCAGTTTTGCATGTAAATAGGCGTGGATACGAAGCAACATGCAGCAGAATTATTTTATATTATTTATAAGTACCTATAATTACAATGGTGAATTTAAACTAGATGCGTTAACCATTACACAAAATGTACTTATACGGATAAACTAGTTATACACATATATTATAAACTTCAAAAATCTATTTTACTCTATCTAAAAAACATACTCTTGTTGTAAAGCTGTTCTGGGACGTAATATTAAGTTTCAACATGTAATATCTACAGTATTCAACTTGTGAAGCTAACATTAAGATTAATATCTCTTTTGCCTTTTATGGATTGACGTTGGAATGGACACTTCAATTACATTCGCAATCAAATTTTCAAATACTCGCTTAATAAAAAAATACAAAAGAGAAAGTCTAGTTTTGTTGACCCTATTGTATACACATAACACAGGTCCGAATAAAAAATAATTCGACTTACTGCCAACACATTCTCAGCGAACTATTTGAGCCCGATGTTTTGAGTCTATGTATTTATGCTATGCAATTAGAACTTTCATTTAAAATTAGTTTTCGTTTATAGATGTATATTTGTAGAAGCTGAAGTTTCAATTAGTGAAACTAACTGACAATTATGATCATGATTCTATAAATTATTACTTTTTATTATGTGCAGTAATGAAATTAAACTTCAAATTATATCAAATTGTAGATTTACGGTTATAAATTGACGAAATGAATGCATACTAGAAACTACAACCTTAAACGACTGTAACCTAATTGAAATAGATAGTTAGTTCGTTCAAATGTGGTAGGGGAGTTTTGGTGAGAAAAATATAACGATAAATTTAGACAAAAGAAACTTTATGGTATTGAGAGAAAGGTAAAAATTAATGTAAAAGTCAACGAAAACACGTGGATTGTGGTTTGTTTTAAGTACCTAGGTGCAGCAATTCAAAGCAATAGAGGAATGGAGCAAAAACTAAATAAAAGAATAAATAAATCAGTTAAAGTACAGGATATGCCACAGTGTTTCCAGGGATGTAATGTATGGAAGTGAATCACGGGTATTAAATAACAGTTTGAAAAAATAAATGGAAATGTATTTGGAAAAAGTAAAAGGGGTAACATGGCAAGACGGAATAAGGAATGGAATAATAAGATAAGACCATCTGTAACCATTAACAAAGGCAATGGAAATGGTTTGGTCATTTAATGAGAATGATGGATTTATTGTTTTGTTTCTGTTTCCACCAAATAAATGGCATCGACATTGTCAGGAGGTACAAAGTAATTAAATAATAAAATAATAAATTTGATTATTGATTAAAGCTATATGTAAATGGGGCACAAACATACACACACACAAACACACGATAAAGTTGTGTAAGGGACACTAAAATCTTATGTTAAAATATTCCTAACTATTGCATAAAGCATGTTGCATCAGCAGCTCTTTAATCTTCCTCTTAAATTCTAAATGAGACAATATTTATTTAATATTCTGACGTGATATTCTCGACGATGGGTTAGAAGAATATCAGTTGGTGTTCGAACTATTTCCATCGTCTAATGGATTATTGAAATCCGACTTTTCGGCAGTGGTTCCACTGCCGTCATTAGGGTGGTCCTCATAAGGACTGTGACTTGCTAATTCCACAGTTGTCTATCCTCGTAATAATTCCATAGATAACTATGAAATTAGCAAGTCGCAGTCCTTTAAACGATGGAAACAGTCCAAACAACTTCTATTCTTTAATATCTTCTGGCAACCGGTTGTAAAACTTTAATCCATAGTGGTTGACTGAACACTTTACGTTTTCAACCCGGTGCGGTGGTATGGTATTGCATATTCATTTTTTTGACACGTCATACGTATGAAGATCACTGTAAGTAGTATACTGATTTTTTGTGGTATGAGTGGGTTCGATGTACGCCAAAATATACAGGGGGGGGGGGGGGAAGGGATGGTAATTATTTGCTGTTTTTTAAATAGATTTTTGCAGTGAGCACAGTATGATGGCTATTGCATAATATTCTTAGAGCTGCTTTGCTTTAAACGAATTTTATTCTGTTGTGGTATGTATCCCCAAAGTAGGGTTCCGTATACTGCTCTGAAATTAAATAGCGAGAAATAGGTAATTCTAGGTGCTTCGTATGTTCTTCTTCATTCTTCTTCTTCTTCTTTCATCCATCTAATTGCGTGGTTACCAGTAGCTAGTTTCGTACTTAGAAGGTTTTCTCGTACGTCCCTTCGTACTTCTCTAAAGTGATCTCTAAAATTTAAATCGAATGACCCGTAGACCTAAAAAATTTACAGTACCACCATATCCCCCGGGAGTTTGCTTCAATTGCAAATCATTCTTATGCCTCCGTTAATACCGTCTGTGGTTTGTTTAGTGCGACATTGTTTGTTGCACTTTTTTCTTCAAAATAGACGTGTCATCCACAAATAGGCAAATTTTATTGCAACTAATGTTTGCTAGGATGTCGTTGATGTATATTAGGAAAACAAATGGTTCGAATACAGATTTCCGTGGTATTCCCTTCTTTGTTGTTTCATATTTTGCTTTGTTGTTTCCCACAATTGGGATCTGCTCTCTTTTCGTTAAATATGATTCTAGTAACTTGTATGATTTTCTGGGTATTCCCTAAAATGCAATTTTTTAGCGGTATTTATGATCATCGCAATCGGCGTACAGTACTGTAGATACGTATTACAGTAAAAGCTGAATTTCATGCTTTGTAGGAATCGCGAGGATAGTGGGGGTGTCTATGTTCTCACGTGTGAGTTTCTCCATACTCCTTCGTATATCTCACTCAATTTCTAACGACGTTCATTCGGTTCGGTGTACTGATGTTTATTGCTTTCTCCTTACTACTTTACTTACATGCTGTAAATTAGTTACTGTCTTTTAAGAAGCTCATTACTTATACGTCGATCCCCGTAACCCGAAAGAGCTCCGCGTGCGGAGATTCGCCTCGTGCTCGTTTGGCGGCGCTGGCTCTTCGCGCATCAGTAAGCTGTACCAACACTAACAGACACGCATCAGAAAGCTATGCCAACACATCGGCCAGAGCGGACTGGGAAAATGCCTGCGTTGCACTAGAAAAGCTGTGCCAGCGCCGGGAATAACTGGAATGAGAAAGTCATGTATCAAAAAGCTTTGTCAACACATCAGTCGGAGCCGACTGGGAGGGACCTACGAACTCTCTTCATGCTTGTGTTAAGCGCGCGGTTTATGTACACTTACGGTTCCCCCAGGCGGTTGCGATGGTGGTGGTGGTTGAGCGTGCGTGAAAGAAATAGAAAAGTTTGTGAAACAAAATAACATGCTGTAGTAACGCTATCGTCCATGTGAAAATCAATCAAAAGAAAAACAATTAATGATTCGATATAAACTCAAAATCATGTCATTAAATTGGATTTATCCATGGAACGGCATGCTACACATTGAGCATGCCCTCTTGCTACCCCGCATCCGCCAGCAGAAAATACTTGTACTGTATGTGCTACGTCCTGCTTCACATGGTCCAACATCTCTAGCGACAGTCCATACACATCCTGAGTGTGCTTCTTCTTCAGTTAATATATTATTCGTTTCCTAAATATACACACTAAAAAATATTACACTTTTCCTACGGAAAATTCCTGTAATGTGTAGGGTAAAATTACCAGAAATTGGGAAATTTTCCAATTTTTGGTAAATTTACCCTATACATTACAGGAATTTGCCGTAGGAAAAGTGTAATATTTTTTTGTGTGTATGATATTCTTTGTTTAGTTTAATAATTCATTTACGTCTTGATTTGAACTGGCAACAATACTTGCTATTTTTCCGCTAGTGGTCGCAAAATATGTATTTAATACGTTCGGGTTTAGGGCGATGAAACTTTCGACATCTTCGCATTTACGAGTTTTTTTCTTTATTATATTCCATATTTTCTGTGTTTTATTTGCTGCTGTTGCTATCTGCTGTGTTACACTTTCAATTTTTGTTTATTTGTGACTTCTTTCTTAAATATTTTGTTCAGGCCCTTGCATAGTTTCTCGTCATGTTTATATCCTCTAACCCTCATGGCTGAGAGAGAACTAACCTAAAGTATGTTTAATATGCGCAAGTTTTGCACTGTATCTGAAATTTTTACATGCATCTCTTGGTTTTATTGTCTTTTCTTTTTCCGAAACTCACTAAATAAAATTCTATGGAATTTGTACATCTTAAATCTTTTAATGTGATTTCCTTTATACTTCTTGATTTTCTAATGATCTTTTTATTACTTGCTGAAATCTTCACTTTTATACACATTTTTTGGACAAGATGAACAGACAAGTGAGGGTTTAGGATTTAGCTTACCCTGACGGTTCCTGCATTCACAAAGGCCTATGGATATAGTCGCTGTCACGGAAAAGGAAAGATTAGTGAAAGCTCGCGAGGCCGATGAATAAGAAAACCTAAGAAAAAGTGAAATACTGCAACAAAAGACACTATATTCGAAGAGAGACACATTAGGTGGAACGAAACAACCAAGTTGGCAATGAACAGCGGAGAAATATAGTCAATAAAGACTGATAAAATATTATTATTATCATTATTGAAACATCTCTTGAAAATAAACATTGAATTGTCTCTAGAATAAATTTCTGTTGAACTTTGTTTAAGTAATAGTGTTTTGATGATTAAGTAGCGAATAAGTTTTATCCGAAATAGATAAAATTCGTCCAGTTGTCCAAGGTGAATTTTATGTATTTTAACGGTTCTTCACAAGATGTGCTGTCCGCCTCTGTTATATAACGTATTTATTAAATAAACATGGACCCACTATACCTAAAATCAATGAAATTTCGGAAATTTATAAGTGTCCACTAAACGGAGGTTAGTTACGCCATAGACGATGATTTCTTTTTGACAAAAAACTTAGACATATGAAAACTGATGCGCTTGTCAGAAAAAAAAGCATGTTACATGAACACAGTTCGCATGTTCCTGTATTTACTCTTCATTAACGTATCCAAGCTTATGACCACGCTTTATGTAATTGAACAACACGAGTAGCAACTGAAAATAATGCAACTGAAGTATTGCATAAAGTGTCACTTAAGATTATCTTAAAAGCACATGCAGGATAGTTCTTAGTATAGTAACATTGATAAGGATTAAATGCAATTAGTGGAGAAACTAATAAATGAAACTTGTCACTATTACCGAATTGCAGAAAAGTAAGATAAACTAATTGGTGTCATGTTTTCCTAATCACATCTTCATTACTACATATTAGAACCTTGACGAAATGATTACTGACAGCGTTGGAAATAGTATAAAAGGAAATATTATTTATTCGCTTTTTTAATAATATTACTTCATATAAGTTCATTTCGTATAAATTTTTTTCCGCTTAGTTTACGATTCCCGCATTAGCTATATATTATATTAACGATATCATACGTTTTACTCCCGACGTTAATCTAGTTTTCACGCATAGATATCATCAGTACGGTCGCATGACACATTTGACAAATAGTTTCAGGAACGTGTTCATTAATTAGTCATAATATCTACAGGGAAGTGTATTTTAACATTTTTTTTTCCCGTAATGTGCGCCTCTCACATGCGTACATCAAGTCTAGGAGTGTTCGTGTATTACCAGTGTATCATTGGATAATAAATGCACGCCTCTCTTTTGCTTTCTCCTCAAATGAATAATAAATGAATAATTCGTTAAATTAGTTTTATGTTTATACGCAATGGAGAAATACAGTGCGCACATGAACGCATATCTGTATTTAGTACGTAGTTTATTACTTATTTAAATTTATGCAATTCGCACGAATTGCTATCACATACGTTACTTCACGTACTTACACGTGGAATACGTGGATAAATAAATATTGTGGATTCATCACGTTTCCCGCTGAAGGGGTGCCAGTATTCCGCATATCATTGAATAATCGGAATATGATGCAAATTATATGTACATTGGTAGGTATGTTTATTTTATTACTTATCGTTCTGTCGTAACTAAACAATTTTTGTAGGTCTGTCAATCTGCCGTAAAGAATTTCTCGAACTATCTTTATAAAGCTTTGGCTTAAACTTGGCTTCAATTTCGATATTATAATACAAACCATTCTCGACCTCGTTTGGTTCAGGTCGCTTATCAGACTGACTCACAATAAATTTTTGGAATTTATTGAACTGTATTTCTGAAGAATCCCATATTGGAGTGCTCTCAATGCTAATTATTATTTATTGGTCGACGATGGGTCCCAACAATAGGAACATCGATAACAGAATATATGTTTAAATATATAGTAATAATTATCACAAGCAATATAGTAAATTGCAAAATAAACGTACGAAAGTGCGTGCCATAACCATTTATAATTCCAAAATAGTCCATTAAAAGTGTCTTTTAGAATTGTAGTAACATTCTCTCAACGTCAATATTGTTATCATAGCTTCATATGTAGATTCATAAATGTGGTAGTATGATATCATAAAACAATTACATCATTGCCACAACAAATGTTTTACTCCATTTCCTTCGTGAAAAAAATTAATTCATATTTCAAAATCACTCTACCAGAAAGGACTAGGTATATACCAATTTCTATAACTATAAATAAGACTTTCTCCACTACAATAATACTTACACCCATCTCCTTAGTTTTACGTTGCCCATAGGTGTATCATAAATTACTAGCATCTAAAAGAGTCCCATGCATGGACATGCAACCCGATAGTTAATGTACCTACCTATCGCAATATCATCACGAAACAACGAACCAGCGTTATATAAATTAGAAGGCGAAATCCTGGGCGAGCGAACTATAATTAATAAATTTAGTACGGCCAGTATGGATACGTATAGCATACATCCTCCTCTTAGAAAATATAAATCACAAATCGAAAAAAAAAATGGAATGGAATGGAAAGAGAATGTATTACCAGTACGATGTATCATTTCATGTTGTATACGGTTATATTGCCTATATGGATGTTTACGAGGCGTGATCAATTCCTTCAGTTTGGGCCACATTAAATTAAATAGCTCGTAAATAATTCTATAGCCGCCGTGGTCGTCATAACGTGCCCACATTTACAGCAGCAATGGAAAGGATAATGTAAGTAAAATTAAGGTAAATATCAATTTCTGTATTTTTATTTACGAGAGAAAAACGAAATCTGTTGGAGACGTATAATAGATAGTAAAGAAAAGTTAGTGTGGGCCCTTTGTTTTTCTGTTGTATCTATGCTTTTAAAATTAGAATTTTATTGTTTGTAACTGCCCCACAGGTGGCTGCTGTTCTTGGCTAAAGAAGACTTTTAACATTTGAGGTTGAAGGAATTCTCCTAAATCTAGTAACTTATATCACAGATAAGTCATACAGATAGCTCACCTTACGGGAGAATTGGGAGCGGCTTTCGCTAAAATGGGAACCCTCGATCAAATAGTTGGGAACCCTACGTGAGTTCATTCGGAGCGCTGCACTTCAGTTGCCGGTGGACAGTCGGGTAGACACGTACGAACATATATACCGCTAGCATTGAAATGTCGACACGCGGTGCTCGCTGCGGAAAGTCCCGGAGAAATTTTAAAGATTTGAAGTTATTTAAAATCCCGGAAAATAACTGATTGCGTGCTGAATGGATAAAAAATGCGGGTAAATACTGTATTAGGATATCTTTGTAACATTAATACAACACTAAAAACTCACGACAATATTGCTCTTGCAGTCCATATAGAATATATTGATGTTGTAAATTATCATTAAGCATTAAATCATTATTAAAATAAAATAAAATTGCAGACTTTAGTTGTAAAATAGTTATTTGTATCACTAGGCCAGAAACTATAGTTTTGCGAGTGTGAGTACGGTTTGTGGGGCCGAGGCGAAGCCGAGGTCTCACAAGTGCGAATACTCGCAAAAGAGTTTCTGGCCGCGTGTTACACACTATTTTTTGAGCCGACAAATCTTAATTTTGTTGTAAATTATAATTAATGGCAGAAATGTCAGTAATTCCAATATAATGTTGCCAACCAATAGTGGGTCTTTTTGCCGGCCTAGGCCGGAGAATTCCGGCCGATTTATAGTAATGCAAAATCAATGTTTCTGGACGGAGGCGCAAAAACAATTTCAATTATTAAATTTAGGCCATTCTTGAGAGACTACCGCACGTCATGATGTATAGGTATATAGGCTGTTTTAAATTTGCCGGTAATTATTGATTATAGGGATTTCGTTTATTAAAAGAAAGATACAATGTAGGTTTAAATTTGACGTAGCTAAATTTTACAAATAATGTAACAAAGAAATGGGAGTAGATCATTTCCAAAGATTACCGCCGTAAGTCATAAGACAGAGAGGTTTTTTATTTGTGCTTATATCGTCTATTTGAAATTGTCAAAACTAAAGTTTTAAAGAAAAACCTGTATTCTATCACTTATAAGCGACAATTCCACGGTAGTCCGTGAATTTCAAACACTTACAAATTATACCCTTGTGCTTTGTAGGGTGGATATATAATTGTATTAAGTTTTTTTGTAGTAGCCGAGATGACCCTAGCACTACAAATATTAAAATATGCCGCTATACGGCTCGGAATATTATGGCCAAAACACGTGACGTTCAAAAAATTTTTCACTTTTGGGATTTATTATGGTTACCTTTAAAATTACTCTCATATTAAATAGAATGTTCCAAAAGCTCTAAAAGTATCGAAGTTGTGTTTAAATAAGGTTTGTAATAATTAAACCTTAACGTTCTTTAAATAATTTGAATTTTGGAAAAATCTAATCTAATTTTCATGTTTCAAATACTTCAAAAGTGTAAGCGAAACTTATGGTAAAATGTAACAATAGGCCATGTTATATAACTCAATTATAATAAACCTGCTATCGTATACAGGGTGTACAAAAATTAAAACTAATCGAATAAGAATTGTAAGTGGCTATAACTTGATTAATTGAAATAGAACGCCATAGTTTTGAACCTACCAACAAATGTACTTTTTTGTTACCTATCGAATGGTATTTATATGAGTTAAGTTTTCAGTTTTCGCATTTGAATATGCTAAAAAATCGTTTTTCGCGCCATTTGGTATCTCTAACCTATCTAGGTGCCTATATAGTACTGAAAAGTGTCAGATAATTTATAATTATAAGAATAATAATGAAAAATATCCAATCGGCTGTAACAACAATAATGGCAATAACATATCAACGCTAACATAAAACAGAAGCAAAATATGTATTTAGAACAAAAATAAATTAATTATCTGACATTTCTAAAAACTAAGCAACTAGATGCAGTAGACCTCTTATTTAAAAAACGTCAAATGGTGCAAAAAACGACGATTTTTACGTTTTTACAGATTTATTATTATGTAACCATATATCCCACAAGCGAAACTTTTGAACGTTACATGTTTGGCCGCAATATTCCGTGCCGCATAGTGTAAATGACCCTGTAAATATGATACTTATTTTAAAAAGATTTGATGTTACTTGGGTATAATAAAAATGATAATTTCACTTTAAATCGGAATAACGTTATAATTTACATTTAAAAAGTCTACCTATAAAATCATTTTTTCTCAATGTAGTTTGTCAGGTTTAACGTAATTGTTAATTGTTTTCATCATACATGTCTGAAGAAGACTATATTAACTAGTTGAAACGTAACAAAGATATTTAATTGATAATGTGAAGTCACATATATTGAAAGTAAAGCCTGGAATTTCAGGAATTTTTGTATTATTTACATATACTCCTGGCTATAAACTTTGATTCCTTCCAATATATTATAACAACCATAAAATATATTCTTATGGGACACATACGAATAAATTCAATAAATACATTACGCGCACTCAAGTCAATCTGGACAGTCTATAGAAAATATTTATATTCTAAATAAGAGCGTAAGCAATTCACATTCATGAGGTATAAATTCTATTCAATTTGCTATTCTAGGTAAATAACAGCTATGCGGCAAAAAAGCATATTTTTTAAATAAAAACAACTAGCCAGCCGGTACTCCTTCCACACTCCAACGTCCGGCCTCCGACCGTACACCGTGCTCCCCGCTATCTATGTTTGATAAACTCGTAATATTGCAGCCTGTTATTTCTGCAACCCGCAAGAATCGGCCAATTTTGCTACGGTGAGCTATCTGTTTACTTATCTGTGCTTATATTAAGCAGCTCAGACAATAAAAAAAATCGTTTTTTTCAATTTATATTTTGAAGGTAAGTAGCTAGCTATAAGATTTAGTAGCTTTAATTTATACCTACCCCTAAAAAGTCGTCGATTATCTCTTTTCGAGAAAAGGTATCGGAAAAATTGTGATTTTTTACGACAGGCATATATCCCGCTTATTGTGATATTTCGAATCGATTTTTCTCACTCAAATTGATAAACTAATTCTCTACTATTATTTAATATTGTAGGGCATACTGTCCTTTATAAAAACCTTTTATGCTCTATCCTTTTATCCACGTCTGTTCAATTTCGTTGTTCTATTCTCACACTGCTAATAAGATATCTGCTATTTTTTAGTGTATACTTATTAACAAAAGCAAATATTACGATAATAATATATGAAAGATTTACAAGAACTTATTTTAGCGAAAATTTCTTACTTTATACATTTCACTTGAAACCTTAGTTTCGCCTGTACAGAGTAATAAAAATTTTATTAAAATCAGTTCTGTCGTTCCAGAAGGTCCACAAAAAAAAATAGTGTAGTATAGCGAAATTAATCAAATAAACGTAGCCGAAATTTAAAAAAGTTAAGGCAAAGGTGCCACGATATTTTCCTGTTTTCTAACCCGATGGTCCGAAATGTATATGTATATGTATAATGTACAGTCCTGGGCTTTTGGAATGACCGCGTAAAGTGGCAGTGAGCGAGATAGTCCTATACTCCCTGCATGTGCTAGACACAGCTCGTTGCAATTTCGACGGTCATTCCTAAAGTTCACGACTGTAAATACTATCTCATATACGGACTTCAAAATCGTTGCAAAGTCAGCAGCATGCTTAGGTAGTGCTTTATATTTCTTCCGATTTTCTTACGTCCAGTTCTTACGTATTAGGAGTACAAGTTTCACCCCAACATCAGACGTTCTATATGTTAGATAAAGATAGTAATACCGCAGCTTAAGTTTAAATGTAGAAAGTGTTTTGCTATTTGTTGGCAGATTAAGGGTATATTTTTTTGTTAAATGTCTTATTCATTTATTGACGTGTTTATACACATGTGTAATAAATGATAAATTGCTTTCATTATTTATATATCTTACTTGTTTGTAGTTTATTTTTAAATGTAAAATACTTGTTTAAACCCGGGCTGTACACATGCCTGTTAGTTCATAATATGATATTTTTTTTAATGCGCACTGACAAACACGTATACCCGCTAACACATTGCTTTTCTGCATTTTCTCGTATTTTGTGTCATACTTAATGCTGACAATAACACAGAAAACTTATGATTCCCAGCATATCTGCTCCATGTAGGACAACTAATATTAAACAAATGTCTGTTAAATCTGTTAAATAAGTAATACAGTATGTTTCTTATATTCCGCAATAGACAGAAACCGCTTCTGCATTTCAGGATGCGAGTGATAAGCTATACATTTTTCCTTATTATTACTAAGAAATACGTTCTCAAAATTATTAAAATTTTTCCAAATTTCTAATACTAGATGCGCCCAAATAAACAAATCTCATTAGTTCAAAATGGATTGCTAACCATTTTAAACTTGAGGGTATAGCAAAGGATAAAGATTTGAAGTACTTTGATAAACCAATATAAATTGCTTATTATTTCATAATTTTGTAGATAGTTGCCTAGATTTGGGTGGGATGTGAGCTAAAATGTGGATTTTTAATTCTTTTGAATAAGAATACAAAATAATTCATAATAGTGTGAATGACGTCATTGTTTATTTCTATGTAGATTGCCACTTTTACTTTTTTGACATTTTGGTGCTTTATCTAATTGTAATCATAGTGGAATCCTTTTATCAAAAAAGTTTGAGAATCTAAAAATACCCCGAATTCCAAATTTTATTAGAAACAAAAAGTTTCAGTAAGCAAAGTTTTTCGGAGAGCTAATAGAATCGTTTATTGAAATACTGGGCTTTGATTAATGAAGCACCACTTTTTATAATTGTATTAAATTAAAAATTAAAATAAACAATCATGGCAAACTTCCATAATCATTATTCGAATTCCCTCTTTCTATTTGCTATTAATGAAATGCCAAATACATGCCTAACTCTGAAGAACTTACATTAACAAAGTTTATTGATAAAAACAATTTTTAATAGGTAAAACTCTTTGAGTGGTTATTTTAAATTGTAAGGATATACTATTTTGTCGTGAAGCGAATGTAACGTATTCTAAAACTACAATTTAGTGAGATGTGTAATTTAGAAGAAGGAACGCTTTGGGGTGGTGTCCCCTAAATTAAGAGCCTGTGTACTTCATTAAAAATAGATTACTTGAGATGATTCAATAATTCAACAACATTCAAATTATTATTTAAATTAAATTGCCTATTTTTTCCCGTAAAACAAAATATAATCTGAAAATTATAGCTAATACCTTATTTCAGATGAAATGATAATATGAGAAATAAAGACGGAAATCTGATTAATTTCGTGAAGATATTATGCTAGATTTATCGAACAACTTCTATAAAATGTTTCTCTATAATAAGGTGATATTGTACATCGACGATAAGCCACCAAGTTTTGGGTTATTAATTAACGCTAACTAATTAAGCTAAAATATTGATAAATGACTTTTGTTATTAACATGGGCACGTTTTGCCTTACCAAGGCTCATCAGTGCTACTGGATGACATGTTGTATCCTTATATAGGAACATGTATAAATACTTCGACAGTTTAACATAATACCTTCATTTAATTAGATTTCCGTCATCAATGCTAACACATTCTCTTCCACCTATTATCAGAACATATGCAATTTTCTTCACATAGTGCAACATATCATTTGGTAGCACTGAAGAGCCTTGGTAACACGAAACGCGTGTATACTAATAATGACTGTTGCTTATTAAACTTTTAATATTTTATTTGTGGAATATTAAACTAAGTGAAGTCTATAATTCGGGTATTTCTCCTACAAAAACAAATATGCTATCCTTTTCAGTAATTCTGGATGTACATACCTTCAGTTTAAGCCGTTATTCCATTGATTTATTAATTAAAAAACTAATTTGTAAAATTATTTATTACAGACACATATAGAAAAGTTGAGTGTGAGTTTAGGTATACCAACAATCTAAACATGATAGATTGTTAATTTATCTATGACCTTTGCTAACGTATAGGTAAATAAAGCACATCCAAAATATTTGATACTTTCTAAGGTTTCTATTCTATTCGACTGCATTAATATAATCATTATAATTCCAAACCATTATTAGCAATCAAATACAACGTTACTACTTCCATTTAGTTTAAATGTATACGTTTATATCAAAACTAAACCTGCAATCAAACTTGAAATTGCGCCGGTAATTTCGGGTCGCATTCACATGCACTTTCGCATTACTTTAAACGGGCCATCGTGATTAATAACTATCATATTTGACTGTCTAAACTAAACAAAAGGTTCGCTACCGTGCGGTAGCGGCGGCATTTGTTAAAGTCTATCCTCATTATATTAACGATTGTCGGTAACATGAATTTGCGACGAAAAAAAGGTTGCACAATGGGGATCCATCGGGAAGGACGAATGACAATTTATGTTTGGAACACGGCCGCATATACACCTGCTTTTGAATTATTTATTTAGATTCTACGTTCGTGTAGTTGTCATATTAATTTAGCCCAATTACGATGCCAAACATAACTATGCTGCTGGGATAACGCATTGAAAAATAAAAAAAACGATTGTATACAATTTTATTATCATGGGAATTCGGAACACAAAAAGAAGTCGTACTATTAATCTTGGTGTTTTGACGTACACTTCTTGTATAATTTTATAATTCACTTGTTATTCCATGCAACAAATACTCACAAAGTCTTCGTTCTAAACGGATGTAGACAATATAATATGTATAGTTATTTTAACTCAATTGCTATTACTTTTCTTGTACCGGAAGCTGAAATAAGAATTCTCTATTAAATTACTTCATAAATCTCATTAATTTAAATTTAAGCAATCAAAGAGTTACTGCAGCAAATTAATCGATAGTATGCACAGCAATATTTTGCTTCTATAACAGTTAACTCTCTAAAGGTATAGAAGCTAACTATGTAGGGTGTATACATACTTCTACCAAAAAAGAAAGAAACGACTATATTTACACCATACGAAGTCGGATTTGTATTCTAGGTATGCAAATGCCCCCCGTACCTAGTATTTACTTTTTAATCTATATAACTTCAAGTTTTAGTAAGCAATTATTTCAGTGCCCGCTAATAGCTTCGAATAATTTTTTATTCGATTGGGTCAAAATTTCTTTAAAGCTGTCTACAGATAAAGGGTGGTAGAAAACCACATTTTGTAATCGGCTTACATACTGTTTAGAGAAGTTGTTTGTTCGAAATTTCAAATCAAATAATATAGTGCTCTGTAATATAGGTCTTATATTCAGTCTTATTTTTGTTTTAATTTGATCCACTACAGCAAACTGCCTCAAATTTTCACATAATAAAGCTAGAGGTAAGCACACATTCGACGAAAGGTTAATGGTTGTGCTCGGAAGGATCGTCGTCTTTCTGGGGCTCTCAAGAATATTTTAATTTTTTATTCATTAGTTCAAATTTCACAGAGAAATGAGCATTTTTTAAATAGATGTACTACCCAGAAAAATTAGTCCTGCAAAGTTTCAAACCGATTGGTTGAACAGAGACGGAGATAACCCTCATAAAGCACAAATTTTGTATGGGTTTTCAATTCGATACCTTTGGGGCACTTTTTAATAGCTTATCCTATAGGTGATGCAGTCCTTTTGACAATGTAGATATTATTACTGGCTTGTAATATTGTCAATAAATAGTATAGTATAGTATAGTACAGTATAGTATACCCTTTACCGGTTAGTTTTCATATTCGCTGCAACTTAACGGTGAATGTGATAAATATCTTGACTTTACCAAAATCCATCGTGTTGAAAAATGATGACTTGTTAAAAATCAATTAAAAAAAACTGAGTAATAGTAAAAACAAAAGTAATGAAAAGGAAAACCAGAAGATTCAAAGACTACAAACATACGTGAGTAAAGACAGCAGTATGATTTTACCTGTACGTCAAAGAACTTTTTACCATAATTTGTTCCAAAGGTACACTTATGAATAGGCCATGTTGGTGAAAAAGAATGTTAAAAGAACTTCAAAAATAACAACATTCACCGAGCATTACTACCGAGGACGTGATATTTTATTTAAATCTATTAGGTAGGTCGATAACGACACATTTGTTTATTCTCAATATGTTGCAATTTCTTACTTCCTTCGTGAGGAGTGGTAAACTAGAGTACAATGATACTAATTTAATATGGTGATCGCAGAAGAATCAGAAATGAATTATGAATTGAAAAACAAAATAGTAGAGAAAATACTGAAGGCAACCATTACACCATGGCAAAACAATTTTAAATTATAATTTATTGTTATCATATACCCTTATTAGCAGATTGAGATACCGACCCTTAATACCATACGCACATAATCAGCTTGATAGCAACAGTAAAGCTAGAATAAATACAACTATATACATGCTGTCTACTATAGTATTGAACATTATGAACATATATGTGCTTATTGTTAGGGTATAGTAACTTTGCTTTTCAGATGAACTTTACACTCATTCCGGTTTTAACATATGACTTGATGAATGAACCTAGAGTTTAGTCGAATGGAGTTCGTTTTATTGATAGATTAATCGATTAATCGATATAAGTAGTATGCACATTAATTAGATGTTGATAAAGCATAATCAATGGATTCATTGATAATTTTAGATTGGGTTTGAGTTGAGTTTCACTATCTTACACCTTCAGACCAAATGCAATTAGTTGCGTTCGGTTCTTGCTAGATACAAGTTCATATCTACAGCACAAATTTTCATTTTTCTTAAAGCGAATATGTTCCGTACAATAGACACCTAATGATTGCAGCATGCAATAAGGAGTTATGTTGCTAGATCCTCCGTAATGGAAACTTTATCCTTGGATTATTCCTACTCAAAGCAAAGAGACGATAAAATACACGAAAGCAATACGTTCCAGCATATTTCTGCAACCACATACGTGTATATCCATTTATTACACCTTTTAAAAATAGCAGAAACGTGACAACAAGAATATCCATCCCTTCACTGATCACAAGTCTTTATTCTCACACTTATTCACAATTTACAAGATTGCTGAAAATCTGCATAAAACCAACTCGATTCATTTCACTAACAATAAAGTTTCGAACACTCGAACGCTGCACTCGCACATTTAATACCGTTGGTTCTTTTCTTAGGTTATATTTTATGTTTATATTATGACATCTAGGGAAAGGAATCAACGAAAATACATAAAGATAAGGGCAAAGAAAGAAAAAAAAAGGGAAAAAACGTTAAAATAGGGTATAACAAACTTACCATTGATGGGACAGTATGGAAGTGGAATAGGGAAAAAGAACAGTTGGAAGAGGATTAACCGCCAGATAAAACAAACAAGGAGGGAAAAAACTAACGGACAAAAAAAGGATGGAACCTCAGACGAACGACAGTGGCAAAGAACAAGGATATGAATATAAAGAAAACATGAAACGAAAAAAAGGAAAGCTAAGAGAGGAAGAGCAAAGGAAGAAATATTAATTAAACATAGCGACATGGAATATGCAAGGGACATACAACAAAGGAGTTCTGATTAGGTTGACAAAGGAGATGAAGAAGTATGATGTAGATGTATTAGCAATACAGGAAACAAAGCAAACAGGAAACAAGATCATAGAAGTGGCAGATTACGTACTTTTTACAAGTGGAAGTGAAGATAGGAGACTAGGAACTGGTTTTCTAGTTCGAAAAAGTCTGAAAAACATGATAGTGAAATTTGTACCAATATCTTACACAATGTGCATGATAAGACTGAGTGGCAAATATAGAAAAATCAGCATACTGAATGTACACTGGCCAACAGAGGGTAAGGACAAAGAGGCCAAGGAACAATTTTATGAAGAAATTGAGGAAGTATACAGTAGAATACCAAGATACGATGTTAAAATAGTAATGGGAGACTTAATGCCAAATTCGGCAGGGAGAAGGTATATAAGCCAATCATCGGGAACCACAGCAAACATGAAGAGTGTAACGATAATGGGATGATGCAATAGGAAAAGATTTACGGATAGCACTAACGGAAATTGTGATAACAGAAAAGACAAGCGGAGAGGAACCACCAAGTAAAGCAGAAGTGACAGATATTATTAAATTATTTAAAAGTGGAAAAACACCTGGAGAAAACCGATTAACAGTGGAGATGTTGCAGAAAAGAGGAAATAAACTAGAAGAGGAATTATATAAAATAATAGTGGAAGTACGGACAAAAGAGATCATGCCGAAAAGATGGAATGAAGCATTGATTTGTCCAATATTTAAAAAAGGAGATCCATTAGAATATGAGAATTATCGAGGAATAGCACTCTTAGATATTGCCTATAAGATACTGGCAGCTACGCTTAACAACATAATAGAAGCAAAGTTAGGAGAATACCTATGTGGATATCGGAAAGGGAGATCAGTGACTGGCCAAATTTTTATATTGAAACAAATCATGGACAACAGTATAGGCCAAAATTTACCACTGCATATGTTCTTCATAGACTTTCAGTAAGCATATGATATTATAGTGGGAAATAAAACATTTTCGTATCAATTCCTTCGTTTATTTCGAGTTAATAAAAAGTGATGAACAATTAATGGATATTCTCTCTCTCAGGGTAAGTAAGTAAGTTAATATATATCTTGTTTAAATATCAAAATTGAATTCAAATCTCCCGCTAACCTCCCGTCATACAATCGCGTATTGTCAAAAACCTTTCTACAACAGCAAATGTTTGTTTTACATCAAAACTCCCTAACAAATCACTGTTATCAAATCATTCTAACCTCAGAATTTAATTACGTTCTGAACGCCGGTTATAAGTTCGAAAGATGAAGAAACGCTTACTTTTAAGTACGATAAATAGCTCCTTTATATTCCAAATACTGATTCCAGTTCTGCAACAATCTTTTCAGCTCCAAATCTGCGTTATCGTTGTCTCAGCTACTAAGACTCGAATCGAAATCCCTCAATTGTGGCTCCAGGAATAGAAAATACGTCCCCCAATTCTTCGAAATTAATGGATTACCATCATTTTTGCACAGAACACACAACACTTCATTCTTGGCAAGTAAATCTTTAGTTAAATGACTCTTATAATTATTTAAATTTTGAAATTTCTAGATGTTTTTGAAAATACAACCAACTCAGGAAAATATCGAAAAAGAAGTCCTTCACAATTGTTTTTAAAACAATATTCATATCTCCTAGGCGTTATACACCCAGCAACGATGAAAGAAAATCGTTTCCAACGATACGACACCTTAAGTGAACCTACGTTCGTACAATCAGCGAAGGAACTTTTACCTAAAAAATCCATGGTGCCACGTGCCCTTTTAAAATTATATGCGATATAGTGAGTGTTTAGTTTGAATTTTTACAATTTGTTTACAAAGTAGTTAAATACATAGATCAGAATATATTTTATTTCAATAACAAACGTTTGTTGCTGTATGTTGTTAGTTAGGTAGGTTAGGTAATTTGATATCATAGCAATATATATATATATATATATATTGTGCGCTTTTTATATAGTTTATTTCTTGTCGTATTTTTAGTTTGCTCTTATACAAATATTTTATTATCAAAATTGGGGTTTATTTTTCCAAAAAAAGGCAATAAATCCCAAAAAAGGATCTGTCGCCACAAGCTATGATTTATTTGAAAGCACTATTTTCTGCCAACTGTTTCGTTAATTTAATAAAGTAGAACAGAGTAAACCACGCAACCAGTCACCCACTAGAGGTCACTCTTGATAAATAACGTAATACCATAGGAAATCGTTGCAATTTATTTTCTTTTGTTGTAAGTGTCATTAATTGGTAGTGGTAAGGAGATTCCTGCAGTAATCTGTTACAATTGTTTGGCTCTTAACGGTTAAGTTCAAGTAATTCCTTGGTTGTGTGGCATGATTAAGTAAAATATATTCTCCCGCGAATACCAAACCAAAATTTCTAATTATAGGGTTTTGTTATGAGTTTGTAAATACTAATGAATATACATTTTCGAACTACATTCTACTTTCTTCTAAAACAATCAATAAAAGGACACACTCAGAAAATAAAAAGAAACACATGAATTACAAAAACAATAATTATCCAATTTACAGAAAATATATACCTAGATTAAACAGTGGTTTAGGATCTCCTCTTACACAATCTATACGGTTTTAATCCTCTACGATTAAATTTTTATCAATGTAATCACCTCTCGTAGTGTAAAGTATGTTTGCAACGATCATAAAGTTAATTATATATAAATTATATATTAATGGTGGTAATGAAAATATAGTTAAGTGGAACTTAGGCAATTTAGTTTTAAAGCAATAACGGTAATTTAAATACGTCACACCTTCACAGATAATAAAATACATTACCACTCAAAGGCACAATACAGTATCGCTAAAGATTATATGATTAATTACGATATAGTAATCCTGCTTCTATTTATGAATCTTACCAGGCGTATTCGGATACTAACCTGTTGATCGTTGTTTTAAGGCCGGTCGTGATGTATTAGTTCTAACCTAATAGACTCGCGTAATTCGTGGATACTGATAATAAAGAGCACATGTGGCAAATAGCACCTCGCTTACACCTAAATGCAGACAGCATGATTTACGCAGATTACGCGATATTCAAAATAAATCGAGCAAACGGCCTATTGTAACTCCTTCGGGATGATTTACACCAACGACTGTGCTTACATACATAAATCAGAATGAGTAATGGCGAGATTCGCGTACATGAGTTCGTCGAGAAAGAAACGTCTCAATTGCGATTATGCCAACATACAACATGTATCATTCTTTGAAGTTTCAATATTTTTAAAGGATACAAGCGATACAAGTGATATTTTTTTCTTAATATAATTAACTGTGTTACACACACACATTTATATCAAGGATTTTACTATAGTATGATTCCTGCTCTAATAAACAATTGGCACAATGCCAGCAAGAATTTAATCATTACATTAACGTGTTGGATCCGCTTTTTTTTTCTAAATTAATGTAATTCAATGGTTTTAAAAGTTTCAAGCTCGATCTCATGGCCCACAGTGGATCGAAAGGCGGTAAAAAGCGTACATTGACTGAAATTAATGTTGATCAACGAAAGAAAATTTTGTCGAATAGGTAAGGTTGTATATTATATCGAGTAAAAGATATTGTTGTACCGTCACTAGTTGTTTGTGAAGCTAAAAGTATATAGTATTTGAGACTGCATAAATCGAAGAAATAGCGTATTTGTTGATATAGATATAAGTTTCGTAGCTGTTTCTGTGTGATCGAACTTATAATGTAGACTACAATATTATACAACAGGAAAATATTGTCATCACTAAATACATTTAAGATAGAAACCTGAGCTTTGGTATCTTAATAGCTTAAATGTGTCGACACTATTAAAACAGAGATAAAGAGCATATATAATATGAAATTATGTATCTCTGTTTTTTATAGAAATTTCTTCTAAACAGTGATGTTGTAAACTATTTTATGTATAGCAAAACAATTCGCTTACCTCTCTTGATAACAGGTCGTTGATAATCAGTAGCAGTACCTACATTTCGCTTAACATAATTTTCAATTTTACCGGTGATGAATTAATAATTCTACAGCTACTGGTAATCACTTCTTGTATGTTCGTTTAATTTTCGTCTTGAATGGGAAATATATGGATCGAATGTGATAAGTAGTATTTCAAAATATCTTTGTTAGTAGCTGAACGGCTACATTTCCTGCTAGTTTTTCTCCCTCAAGTTTTTAAGGTCTTTATTTCGAGCTTCAGCAGCTTCTTTTGAAAGTTTGCCCATAGGAAGTAACATGATGATATCTACGCCAGCAATAGAATTTTATGTATGGAGGCTAGCATATAGTACAAACCATATAAATTTATAAATTTTTCAGCTGTTTCTTTTACGTAAATATCAAACTTCTCGCAATCAATTCCTTTCCCTGTAGCAATCGCTTATTACATTTGCTTCTAGGATGGTTATTGAAGCTGTTATAGCTGCATATAAACATACTTGTATCGTTTGCCACTGTATGTATTTTTAAATGTTTGTTTATATAGATTTAGCCCAGAACTACCATCGAATCACCATTTTGAGACAAGTGTCAATTCACTTAGAATATTCTGTATTGTTCTTCCACATATTCTTACAGTAGAGTAGATGTGTTAATTTTCTGTGATATTTTTATTACCTTTACCCAGTAGGTACATTGATACATTTATGATAGTCATATATATGTAGATACTCTCCCTGTTTATGTGCACCTACGGTAAAACATACATTGTATTCATATTAGCCACAAACCAACTAGATGGAGAGTAACTCTTATTAGAATGTATAGGCGAACCGAAGAAGTCAAACATACCAAGTATATAAAGAAAGATACTCCATTTCGTTTATCTTATATTAATCGATTATTATAGGCCAACACAGCACATTTCACAATTCTAACTTACTGTTATAACACAATGACAACGATACAATAAGTGCAGCTAATATTAAAGAAGTAGCATATTCGATCTCATAATGTAGGTATTTAATCCGTGAACTAAGAGATTATGAAACATACATCCAATGTTTCGTCATTGAAATGGCATAACTTAAATTTTTGATAGAAATATTAATTAACATGCATTTATGAGAATGCTAGAAACGGTAATGCGATAAACAAAACGTCTTTTTTCAAATAGTTGGGGGAAGTAGCACCTGAAATCGTTGGAGTAAGTACTAGAAGGATCCTAGATGACAAAACAGTTTTCCTTTTTCTGGGCAAATTTGGGGCGTTTTTTTTAAAAAAAGCTAATAGAAGTTAAAATTTAAAGTCATACAACACCATCTTGAAGAAATGGTACTTGTATAGTTAATGACAAATATGATTTGCTAATACTTTGCAGGTTGAATTATACATAGTTAGTGTACATTCTGAGTAAATTGCAGTTTCGTATCGTTTCTGATTCCGAAGATTTTAGTAGTCGAAGAGGACGGTAGAAATACACTCTTAGCATAACATCTCCGAACATATGTACTTTCAGACTTGCTTCTGTTCGGTATTCCGTCAATCTACTTGTTTGTACTGTGATTTCCATATCTAATGCTTATTTTACTATACACTTCCTGTGATGGGTGGAGACTGTGGCTTGAAAACTATAACAAAAATTCCAAAAGAAAGGTGAAAAATCCCTTACCCCAAAATTAATAATAATTTTGTGGTAAGGGATTTTTCACCTTTCTTTTGGGATTTTTGTTATACTATACACTTATACACATTTTATTATGATTCTGGAAGATTGCCTTTTTTACGCTATGTCAGATTTTTAACCAACTTCGATCCACTGTGCGGGCGACTGTTACTCCAAAGTAAATTTCAATTGTTCGCAATATCGCCCGTGGGGGCAGTTCTTCGATATTATACTGACATATACATGGAACGTAACATACATTTCATATGGAAGCAGCTAATAATACATGTGGTTCGAATACGCATGGGGGGCGTGTCCAGGCAAGGGTCAAGGCTCTCTTATTTCGGTCCGGTATTATTATTTTTTTTTTCTTTTCAAGCCGATCCGATGGGTTCTTCCAAATATTTCAGAATCTCACACAGAGGTGACTGGCGTTCCTAATATTGTTATTTCGAACTGATGCGTATTTAAGCCACTTTAATTCTTAAATGATTACGATAAGTGTGTATCTACACCTACAAATATACGAATTGAGAACGCTTGAAAATTAGAAGGAATAGGGAGATAAGATTTAAATAAGTGGGTGAAATGTACATGTTGCAATAACATTTCTATTTATTTGAAAGATTCTGGATAATCCGCAAGCAAGTTCTTCTTTAGAAAATCGTGCTATAGAATATATTTGTAACCTGGTTCACTCACAGATGCAAATTGTCTTTATGAAATTGGCAACCTTTAAGTGACGACAACTGTTCCTTTATTTGAAATAGAAACTTTAACATATATTTCCACTGGAAAAACTATAACATTAATTTCTTTTACTATTGACAAAAAGATGAAATACTAAAAAAAAAATAATTTGCAATCAAGTAATGCTTGATAGAAAATTCAATAGTTCAGTTCATACAGCAATAGTGAGACTAATGATCTCATATGTGACAGTGGCTTGGAGCAAAAGAACTAGTCTGGTCATCGCGAGAGCTAATCTCTCCAAAGTGCAAAGATTAGCATGTGGATGCGTAACAGGGGCAATGAGAACATGTCCAACAGCAGCTATGGAGGTGATCCTAAATCTTACTCCTCTTCACATTTTGGTGGAGAGCATAGCCAAAAGAATCATACGCAGAATAATCGGAGAAGGAATGGCTAGGCATAGGCCTCAGCCTCCTGAAGGTGATCAAACCTGGGACATGCCCCGAGATGACATGTCAGTTTCATCGATTTATTATTGTCGTTTTGAAAAATTTTTTTAAATAAACATTGTCTGGAATCATATTCTACACATGTTAGTTTCAGTATTGGCGGACTTCCGGTTGTACCGGAAGTAGATACTAACTTTAATATCTTAAATGGAACACGCTATATATTATTGCACTTTTGGTTTCCTTGTTAAATTTAAATAACAATACGTTAGGAATACATTGGGGCTAAGTTGTACCGTTTCGGAATTTGACGTTTTTCGAAAAAAAAAGTGACATTTGCAGTGTCTTCGGTGTTTGCAAATACCTCAGGAAATACGAAAGTTAGACAGATGCGGTTTTCAGTTTTCGCTTAACCATGAAACAGCACACGTCTTTTATTTTAAAATTGTTCCGTTTAAATTACAGCGTTATTAAATAGGGATCTGAAATGTTCGAACTCTAAAATCATTCATAACTTAATTTTTTTAAATTGAACAGTATAGCCATTTTTACATAAATGGATGTAAAATATTCTTTCGATTTTATATGGGTGTCATTGTGTCTATCTCCAACGGTATTGGAGATATTCGCGATTTTTCAATTTCTCACGATATTGCGAAGCGCCGCCGCCGGTCACTGGCAGCAATAATACTGGCATGCTTAAAAAGTGGCCACCAGAACATAGAAACTAATGTTAACATGTGTCGAATATGATTCCATGCAACATTTATTTGAAGAATTTTTTTAAAAAGACAATAATAAATTGGCTAGGAACCGTTGCATGTAAGGTTGGATACCCCGTATATATGGAGGGGACTGTAGACATACACAGCCTGCTTTTTAAGTGGATTAAAGACAGGAACATAAAAATACTACCATTGTACTTTAGTCACCTATGTTATCCTTAAAAATTTGTCACTCTCGAAAGCAATAACAAAAGAAGCGATTGGGCGATGAAACTTATACATACTTTGTTTTACATACACATACTTAATGGGCAGTGTGAGCAATTCGTAAACCAAAGGCAAATAATAGAAAGTATAAATCCTTCTATTTAACCTTATTCATTTTAATATAATACACGCCGATCTGGTGGGTATTTCTGTCGCTCATGACCGTGCTTTAAGCAGCGTGTTATCATAAAGTTCGTGTGGTCGCCCGGGCAAATTACAGATGTTAACGATTATCTTCGAATGGTAAATACAGGCGTGAACAACGCAGACCACGAAGGCACCCACGGCGAAAAAATGCCGTTCCCTACCGTCGTTCTCACTTCAACGGCCGTCTGTCTCACTTCACCACAATAACGAAGTCAATGCCTGGCCAATATATCAAAGTGTGTTATCAATTACGCGGATTAATTATATCCGAAATTTGATGTTATCTCAAGACGTGAAGACGTATACGTTCGTTTGTCTCCGTATTCCGTAGACCACTGAGTATCGAATTAAATTTGATATTGGTTTAGGTATAGAAGGAATGATTGATAATGGCAATTATTGTCAAGGAGAAATTATAATTAGTGTATGCTCCAAAACGTGAAGAGGTTTAATTGGAGGAATTGTTATACAGGTAATGACATCGAAGACCATAAATCATATATGAACTACAGTTATAATTGCTCTTGGTTTTATTAAATATTGCTATGATTTTAGGAAATAGATATCTAATAATTATAAATAAAAATGTACTTTTATTCTATGAAATGGTAACAATTGTGAAAATCAAGTAAAAGGAAAAAAGAAACAAATATTTGTTTCCCAATAAATTGGTACCTACCTACCTTTATTTTCAAATATGGAAATAATATCAAACTTTAGAACTAATAGGAAAACTCGTCGCTTTATGTACCTTTTTTACACTGTAATGGT